>OZ020611.1:99484460-100881526 GCA_963971575.1 Liopterus haemorrhoidalis
GATATTCTTCTCAGCTGGACTTGAGAAGAATTCGATCACAAACATCTGTTTGGTCTCGATATCCAGGAGGGTTATGTCCGGCTTAGTGGCTGTCAGTAACCTCGAGGTGGGGAAGGAGTAATTCCAATAAATTCGGCACTTGGAATTTTCCACCACCGATTCTATGTCAGAAGGGACGTACGGTATAACCGGTATTTGGTCAATACATAGGCATGTCTAAGATGATAGTAGAGCACGCGGAGAGGCAGCATTATGTCGAGACACGTAGCTCGACGCTGCAAGAGATGGACAAGCAGACAGAATGTGCATTATCGTTTCAGAATGGTGGTGGCACAACCTACAGAGTGTGGACTCCGCTATTTGGAATATGCGGGCCCTGTATGCCAAAGTATTTATAACACCATCCTGACACGCAAACACAAAACCTTCTGTTTCCGATCTCAAACCAGCAGACTTAAGAAACGAGAACGTGAGTTCTGTGGACAACTCTAGACTTTTAATATGTTTGAAGAACACAGAGTGCATACTTTTACTCATGTGTTCTTTTGTCAACATGTCTGTCTCGCCTCGTTTCACCGAACCGGTGTGGACAACTCTAGACTTTTAATATGTTTGAAGAACACAGAGTGCATACTTTTACTCATGTGTTCTTTTGTCAACATGTCTGTCTCGCCTCGTTTCACCGAACCGGTAACTCTGTTGTACTCCTCCCGAGAGAGTTGTACTCCAGCGTTTTCCCTGACGGGACTCAAGTCTGCCAGGTTAAATCTCGTTGCTGCTCTTCGCGCTGCCTGGTAAAGAAACGCCCCTTTGCCACTAAATTCGTGCTCACTAACGAATTTTAATAGTGGGTCCTGACTTCTGAGGATACTGTTAGCTGTAACCAGGACGAGACGATCGTGCAAGCACTCCAGATTTAGTAATCCCCGACCCCCATTTTGACGAGGGAGGTAAATGCGCTGCACAGAAGATTTCGGGTGAAGACTTCGGTTGATGTTCATGATCTTTCTGGTTCTTCTGTCGAGATCCTTAAGATCATCAACATTCCATTTCATTACACCAAAAGTGTATGAAATTAATGGGACAGCAAGCATGTTTGTGGCAGCGATCTTGTTCTTGCCAGACAGACATGATCTCCATATCTGCCTAAGTCGTGCCATATACTTGCTGCGAAGGGCCTGCTTAATAAGAGTGACATCTTGGACACCTCTCTCACTGATGCCTAAAAATGTGTAAGACCCTTCGGCATTAAGATGTTTTATAATGCTCCCATCAACCAATTGAACGTCTTCACCGTTGTCTAAACCTTTTCCTCTGTATATATGAAAAACAGCGCATTTTTCCAACCCGAATTGCATACCTATCGCGGCAGTGTACTCAGCAACAGTATCTAAGGCGGTCTGCAGATTCCTCTCGTTCGAGGCGTAGAGCTTCAAATCATCCATGTAAAAAAGATGGGTAATTTTGTGCTTACGCTTCGACGGGGGACCCGCCATGTAGCCACTGCCGCGCCTAAGCTCGATCGATAGCGGAAGAAGTGAGATGCAAAATAGTAGCGGGCTTAGGGAATCTCCCTGGAAAACCCCACGCTTGAAATATATCCACTCTGTCGACACTGCAGTTGATCCGCTTGGGACAACAAATTGTGTCTTCCAGAGGGACATAAGTTGCCCAATGCATCTCTCTATCTCCGGGTGGACTCGTAACATGCGCAATAATGTTAAAATGAGAGCGTGTGACGTAGTGTCATAAGCTTTTGCGTAGTCCACCCAAGCCATTGACAGGTTGCGTTTGAAATACGACGCGTCATGACAGACTGACCGGTCGATAATAAGGTTTTCTTTGCAACCTGCTTGGCCCCTCTTCGATCCCCTCTGTTCGTAGATGTCTGACCAAACAGAGGCAATGGAGCTCAGTACCCGCTCGTTTAATACGCTGGTGAAGATCTTATACAGCGTATTGAGACAAGTAATAGGTCTGTAGTTCTTCGGGTTGGTTAAATCACCTTTTTTGGGGATTAATACTGTACGCCCCTCTGGTAACCAAGATGGTATTGGTATTTCTCCACGGATAAAAGAAGTAAAATTTCGTGCAAGATGGCCGTGCACGCTTGTGAATGACTTCCACCAGAAAGCAATAATACCATCAACTCCTGGTGCAGCGAAATTGCGCGCTTTCGAAATAGCACGTGTAACTTCTTCTGTGGTAACAGGGGGGCATGCCTGAGGATCTGTCAGGTGTTGTGAACAGAATTCCTCAAATCTCTCCAAAACTGGAGTGTCCTGCACGATCGCCTCGTGTTCATAAAGTTCCCTCCAGAAAGTCTCTGTCCTGTCGACTGATAATGACGGTTCAGAAACCTCAGGTTTGGCCATGAAAAGGCGTGACGGGCTCGTGAGGAACATAGTATTTTCCTCCATGGTCCTAACCCGGTTGACCAGTTTCTTTCTTGCCAGGGCTAGTGCTCTCAATTTGTCCACCGCTTTCTGCTTTAGCAGAGAGAGAGTGGACAAATTCAGTGTGTGATGCTTTATGCGCAATTGATATAATATGCGCTTAGTATTCGCACTTAGCGGCTTAATACTTCGTAAAGCATCAATACCACACTGAATATGAGAAGCTTCCTGACGTGAACGCGTCATTTTCTTCTCTAATTGCTGTATACGCAGTTTGCCGTTAAAAGCCTTAGCCCGCTTTGGCGTCAGCACAGCTGCTGCAGCGTATACAGCACAGTCGATATCCCAGAGACTACTCTGAGGGGAAATTTGCTTGTCAATAAGTTCATGTTGTCGCGTGAGGTCATCAGCACGAACTTTGAACTTATTGTGTCCGAGTCGGGTACGTTCAGAATGAGGCGAGAGAAGGGCTAGAAAATCCTCGCGGAGATTTTTTTCCGGTGAAGAGGATGTTATTCCTGCATAAACTGGGGAAGACCCAGTGGCTATCTGCCCACCTCCCGTTGGTGGGCTTGCAGGTGTCGATGGCTGTACCGGTATTTGGGACAACCTTCTCGACTCTCTTCGTCTCGATCGCCTCATCCTGCGTCGCAGGCGTGCTACTTGGTCGCGCAGATTTTGTTGCGTCATGAAGTCCAGCTCAGGATGATTTTCACACCATTGTGAGTGGACTCTGACCATGTAGCCCCTGCGATGGGGTGACGCTGCCTCGTAAACCTGAAGCAGGTCTTCCTGCTCCTCGGGTGTCCACCTGTGGCGGGCCCGGCTAGCGGGATTGTAGCTTCGCCCAACTGTTTGTGGGTCCCCATACGAGAAGGACCCGTTGTGGGAAGCTCTATGGTTTCTTATATTTTCCTGAACCATTTGTACGTTTCATGGGAAGGTTGGCCCCATGAAACGGTGGCAGGATTCATCGACCAGATGATAGGGTCGACGTTACCCCCAATTGGTTCCTGCCGTGGTAACAGTGTGGTAGCGATCCGGGGGGAAAGGGCGCTAAGCCTTTTCGGTCAAAAGACCGCCGTACCCCGATTATTATTATTATTATTCAGGATACGTGGGATCATCAGGCCCAAAAGCTCGATATGGTCAGATGTTGCGACCATTGCGAACTTTCCTTGCGTGATTCAGGGTTCGCGGGATCATCAGGCCCGAAAGCTTAGCAAATAGCCAGGTGTTATGGCCATTTAGAACTTCCCCTGCGAATAATAAATTATTATTATTATTATTATTATTATTTTGTCAGAACTGTACAATATACAATACTCATAATACAATAGTGTAAATACATCAAATCTTTAAATTAACTTAATTTTCGAAATCAACTTCTAAATACCTGAAATTGATATACAACTCAGCAAATTGAATGTAAATAGCAAAATTCTATTTTCGAGCATTATTTCGAAAGCGGTTTCATTTGAGACCAGGTGCTGCGGTCAAAGCTAAGCAAATGGAAGCATTCAGTGTGCGTCTATTATATACTAACTTACTTAAATGTAAAGCTGCATTCAGAGCTCAGTAAATTAACACGCTGTGCGTTATGGATAGTTTTTAAACGAGTGCAATTGATATGATCGGACAAGCTCGTACTATATCGCTCAACAGTAGTATAGCAACGACAAAGCACGAGCATGTCCGATCATACCAAATGATCTCGTTTAAAAATTATCCATAGCGTACAACGTGTTGATTTACAGAGCTCTGAATGCAGCTTAAGAATTTACAGTCGTTTTCACCCGATATGCCAGATTTTATATTTTATTTTGGGCAAAAACCGAATAATAACAAGTCATATGCCTTTTTCTATTTCATTTTTATACTTTACAGGTTCGATTTGATCGAGAAAGTTGAAACTTTATACATTTCGGCCGCTATCTTAAATTCGGCACCACTCAGAGAAAAATTCCGCACATATTCTTGTAGCCTAGGACATGCCCAAAAAATGTAGGAAGAATCGAAACAAAATGTATATCATTATCCCTCGAAATTGGGAAAAAATCTATCAAAATAGAAAATTTTTAATTGGAGACTAAAATAGGTCCGGGATATTTTTAGGACGGGCTAAGAACCAGAATAATATGTGGGCAGTGGCGGACTGGCCCGCCGGGACACAGAGCATTTTCTCGATGGACCGGTCCCAATAGGACCAATTTTTAAATCAATGGGGCCGGTCCTTGAATCTATGAGGCCGGCTCTTGATCCCATGGGGCTGGTTTATTCTAATTTTCCAGGGCCGGAAAATTTGTCCAGTCTTATACTGTACGTGGGGCAGAAATTCCCTCCCGAAAACTTGAGGAGCGGAGGGCATATATTCGCCCCCAAAAATTTGAGGAGCGGAGGGCAGATATTCGCTCCCGAAACCTTGAAGAATGAAGGGCAAAACTTTCTCAAACTACTGATAAGCGGAGAGTAATAATCAACCTTGACACACGTACGGTACGGCTCTGATGTTATCAGATCACGGGAAACTCCCGGTGTCTAACCGGCCTAGTTTGGTACTGCTCTACACCAGCTGTTTCCAACCTTTTCTCATAGTGGGGCCGTATTTAATGTAAGATATGTTTTACCGACCGGATTGAGTCACTAGGGACCAGATATTAAGGGGTGTAGTGGTAATAAAAATCAGAGAGTCGAACCGGAACCGAACCGAAAACCGAAAACCAAAACTAACCGGAATTTTTAACAGAACCGGAATCGTAACCGGAACGTAAAACTGCTCAATTTAAAAACCGAAACCGGAATGAAATGTTAACGGTTAATTTCGGTTCAATATTTTTTTCATTAAATTAATTCATTAATCGCTTTCTTAGTACTAAAACTTATATGACTGATAAAAGAATAAATCAATCAGAAGCAAATTTGAAGAACATATTAATGTGTCGATTAAACAAGGATTTTTAATTTTATTTCATTTCAATTTTGAAATACTATTTTTTTTCAACAGAATGAACTGTGATTTTTATTTTCTTTTTTGTAAGAAGAAAAGTGTTATTCCGTTTTCTTTTTTATAATATTGCGATTGTACAAACTGTTATTTATTATTTTTGTAAGAGAAACGTTCACATTATTTATTATTATTTATTAAGGTATTTCTTCTCTATAATTGTGATTATATGAACAGTGTGTGATCAGGGTCGCACTAAAGTATTTCCGCGCCCCGGGGGAGACTCTTTATATGGCGGCCCCAGATGTGCACAATTACGCAAAAATTAAGTTGAAGTTACTAGCCACCTGAACCCAAATATTAGGGGCGCTGAAAGTTAAGTTATTGCTTGCTGTCAAAAATATTTGTTGAGCAAAAAATAAGTCTTCAACCAAAATTTTCAGCATTTCTTAAACCTGGTGTCCCAGGCAACTGACTGTCTTGACACCCCCTTAATCCGGCCTTGTGTCTTATTAATTATTTTTGTAACTTCTTCCTAATTTGTTTTACGTATTTCATGCGTATTACGTATTTTATTTTATTTACGTCCAATATGTTTTTGTATTTTTATGTTCGTAAATTGTATTTTCATTTGACAATAAAATAATTAATTTTTAATTAAGTTCTATTTCTTTTATATTTTCAATTTTATAATTGAAAAACAAGAATAACGCTGGTGACCTGGCAATACCTCCTATCTACAATTTTTAGCGAAAATAAGTTCTTGGTTTGCATTGTTATCCACGTATTAGTGCACAAGTTGTAACAATACTTCTAAAACAAGAAAAACATTTAAGGTCTAAACTTCGTATAAAGCATGACCTTTTATCTTAAACTACGCAAAAATGGCTGACATAAAGCAGCTTTTTACCTCTCCTTTAAATTTCTATTTATGCAGATAGGAGGTGTTGCCAGGTCACCCGGAATAAGAAGGGAATTTGGTAAATAAAATTAAACCAAAAATTATTCTAATTATTAGGTAATATATAGGTATTTATAACAATAATTATAGGTAGATATTTGATGTTGGACTCGATTTTAACTTGTTATTCGAACCGGAACCGAACCGGAACTAAATCGGAATTTTTAGACGAATCGAGACCGAAACTGGAACGAAAAACAATTACTTGGAACGTAATAGTAAACATGAACGAAATAAATTTCGGTTAGACTCTCTGATAGAAATATTCTTCTTCTTGTTTTTCTGCTTGTTGTTTATTTTAATTGCATACCACATTGTTAAATATTTATCAACCCAAAATTGGTCGATTAGCCAGTTACGATAGTATAATGGTCAATATACTGGCGTGTTGACTGTTAGACCAGGGTGGCTCGGGTTCAATTCTCGGGGATGGCATGCATTTATTTATATTTGTAGTATTAAGGTTTAAAATTGTATCAATATATGTATAAATGAAATAAAGCATGTATCCTGGTTAATGACCGTAGTAACTAAGGACAAATAAATAAATTTTAAAAAAAAAATCGTTCTACTGCACCTCTGCAGATATTAAAAAATCATTTGAGGGCAGGGAGACAGTAAATCAGAAAATCACTGGAGGATCGAGAGGAGAGAATTAAGAAAATAACTTAAATTGGGGGAGGTCCAAATTCAGAAAAACACTTGAAGATCGTGGACTGGAAATTCAGAAAATCTCATGAGGACGGTGTGTAGTATTTCGTCAAGGCCTTTCAAAAATTGTTCTCAGGCCGTATGTTGGACACATTGTAAAGGTTTTTACCAATGAGGTAGTATAACATAGAGACTGAACGAGGACGAGTTGTTATGATGCCAACACCTCTTTAGGCGGGGAAACGGGGGTTGCCCCGAGGAGTTGTACAGTTTGCATATATCAGTGTTTTGACGATAAAAATTTAAAGTAAAAATATATTTTTTTAATACTGTAAACAGAAAATTTTAATTTCATAAATAATATTAAATTAACCTGAATTTATTAGCATATATTTAAGTTACTTAGTAGGTTACAACTGCATACATTTAAAATACAATATGATCGAAAAAAAAAGTATAGTAGGCCCTGAATTTAAAATGTTAAGTGGACAATTCTGTTTATATAAAAATAAATTAATTCCATGTCTATCTAGAAACCTTTTTCTCTCGATCATATTGTATAGCAATGCTTCAGACACTTTCTAAATTTAAAACGGGCAGATATTATATCATTTATTCCATGATAAATTAAAATTTATCTGAAAAATTATAAAGATATATATCTATAATCAATGCTGGGTAAAATACCTTTCTGATGTATTCGAAGTACAAAATACAAATACTTTATTTAAAGGAAAAATTATATGTAAATTTTTAATTAAACATTTATTCCATGATAAATTCAAATTTATCTGACAAATTATAAAGATGTATATCTATAATCAATGCTGGGTAAAATACTTTTCTGATGTATTCGAAGTACAGAATACAATTACTCTTTTTAAATGAAAAACTATATGTAACTTTTTAATTAAACATTTATTTTTAGTATTTAAAATACTACGTAGTTGAAATACAGTTCGCAACTCTTAAAATGCAGTTTACGGCAATATTATTAAAAGTTGAATGATGATGAAAAGGTAAAATAGTAAAATAGAAAAAATAACACAACAAAACATCATAAACACACTACGGCGCCGGCGTTTTTCTTATCAATAGCTGAATAAAATAAATGTAAATTAGGCAACTTGTTATACTCCTCGGGGCAAATTCCCCTTTCGCCTCCGCAGGGTCTTGGCTTCTTAAGTGGGAAATAGAGTGCAACGAGTTTGACGGCGCGTTGACGCCGTTGGACGGCGCAAACTGTCAGCGCAAAGTTAAAAGCAAGGCTGTACTACACAAGTGCACAGAATGGACAACGTCCTACGGCGTTCGAACGCCGTTGATACTGCATCTTCGTCAACTTCCAACTTTTGACGCCGTTGAACGTTGACGCAGAACACCTAACCTCAGTTTTTACTGAATGGTAAAGTGTTTGTATGTATAAATAACTTGCATACAGCATAAATAACATCACACACAAGTCTTCATCATTCATTATACTTTTAATAAAAGAAAGCGCACGTATAAACACAGATATAGGTTGTCACGTGACACTTGACGGCGTTAAAAATGATTGCATTGTGGGCAGGCGAAAATTCAACGGCGTTCTCAGCAACACCGTCGCAAATGACGGCATAGAGCGTGCTGTGTCTATTTATATGACGTCAATGGTTTTTACATTGTACTTTTCATTACAATTTCAAATTTCTGTCCTTTGTTACTTCTCACTGCCAACTTAACAATTTTGTCACATAAAAGTTTGGTTATAATAACCAATTTATAAATATCGTTGAACTATGCTTGATTATATTTAATTATATAGGCTATTCCAAACGTTAAAGCGGAAGTACATAAATGAAATTTTTATTTTTGTAAGTTGCTCAATTTTTTTATGATTTAATTGGGCCTTTACTAAACAAAATATCAAAAGCCTTATTTAAATGTTAAAAGTTACTAGTTTTCAAAATCTAGTTCAGCTTAAATCAAAGAAACAGACTATAGTAACCATTAGCCAGTATAGTTGTTATTAATAAGACCACATTTCAATCAAGATTATTAAAAATGTCAGAAAAAATAAAACAGTACAAGATAAAAATAAACGTGAAGTTGTTACGTCTGAAAAAGTATTGATACTTCAAACAAAATTTGATAATAGTTTCAAGAGATGTGTTGGATATCGGATAGCACTGAAAGTTTGTAAGAAGCAAGCGCGTACCCAAGGGGGCTCAAAGACTTGACCCCCCCCCCGGCACTAAAAAACACATTTATAAGTGACATATATGTCTTGCAATTGAACGTAAGCTCCCAAGCAAAAATTCTGAGTGCACGCCTGGTAAAGGTTCAGATTATAGTTTTTACGTCAATACTACGCAAGAAATCCGTCGTGCTTAGCAGAGCCGTAGCAATGTTTTCGGCGCCCTTGTCAAATAAAGTAAATTAATCACATTTACTTAAAATAGCGCCCCACTTCCGAAGTACAAATAATGAGTAAAAAAAGGTCTTCACCTCCCAAAAACAACTGATGAACAAAAAAAAGTCCTCACCTCCCAAATACAAGTGATGAGTAAAAATAAAAAAGGTCCTCACCTCCCAAAATCCAGTGATGAGCAAAAAAAAGGCCTTCACCTGCCAAAATCAAGTGATAAGCAAACAAAAAAATGTCCTCGCTTCCCAAAAACAACTGATGAGCAAAAAATGTCCTCACCTCCCAAATACAAGTGATGAGCAAAAATAAAAAATTTATGTGAAGTGTGAATTTTCACACATTTCAGGGTTTCGCAGGTATTTAGTAAGTGAATAATGATTATATGGAATGCCAAAACAAATTTTATGTTAAAATTTTTTTTTTGTTAATTTTAATTCGAATGCCTAATACCATTATGTAAGTTTCTAAATATGTGCAGTATTTTTTTTTATATAGCAAGGTTCAATAAAATTTTGAAAAAATTCCTCTTAGATAGATATATAATCTAAAAATATTAAGTGAAGGCGGAATGCTGAGTGTGTAGGACATATTTTGCTTTGTAGTATTCACTGTAAAATGAATAATATTTTAAAAATAATTTATCATCTCTTAATCTAAGAGCTTTAAAAACAAATTTTATGTTAAAATATTTTTATGTTAATTTTAATTCGAGTGCCTAATACCATTATTTAGGTTTCTTAATATGTGCAGTATTTTTGAATTTTTCATTAAGATTTTGAAAATTGCGCCTATGGCTTCATTGGTTGTTTCTAGTCATAGCTCCACCCTTTGATTTCGTGTACATTCAAACAGAATTAAATTATAATTTCAACAATTTCCACTGGTTATTAAATTTACGCTTTTAAAAATTAAATGCAACATGTGCCAAAATATAACTAGAATTTTGAAAAAATAATTTAAACAAAATAAAAATGCAAAAAAAAAAATAAAAAATAAAATTGTCTCTTCTCGTGGGATTCGAACTCATTTTCTTGGGCAGAACGCTAGTAACGTAACCATTGCACCAAGACACAAGTTACAGTTTAGTGTGTTATATAACTATAAGTTTTCAACATTATTAGCAAAAAAACACAAAGAATGCTTTTTTTGTGTTTACATAAGCTGATCAAAAATTCCTTTTGTACAATTCCGGTTCACACCAATGTACATTACTTAGAATTTTTTCAGATTTTTAGTTTAAATCATCTGGGCTACAGTGTGTGGGACAAAAATTTTTTTGCACAATTTTGGCAAAAATCGCTTCAAAATAATTTATTTTGCAAAAATAAAAATTTGATCGTTAATCCACGTACCAAGGGCTTTCATTTGATACCCTACTCAGAATTTTAAAAAAATATTTTTTTTTTCGATGAGCACATATTTGTTTATATTTTTAGGGGGATATGTTTTTTAGATGTTTTAGTATTTTTCCTATGTGCGGGTCAAAGAGTTGTATAAGCATGCCAAATTTCAACTCTCTAGCTTTAGCCGTTTGGCTACAATTTTTACCGAACAGACAGACAGACAGACAGACAGACAGACAGACAGACAGACAGACAGACAGACAGACAGACAGACAGACAGACAGACAGACAGACAGACAGACAGACAGACAGACAGACAGACAGACAGACAGACAGACAGACAGACAGACAGACAGACAGACGACAAAATGACGGTGTAAGGGTTTTTTGGTCATACCTACAAAACCCTAAAAAAGGTCCTCACCTCCCAAAATCAAGTGATGAGCAAAAAAAGGTTTTCACCTCCCAAAATCAAGTGATGAACAAACAAAAAAAAGGTCTTCACCTCCCAAAAACAACTGATGAGCAAAAAAAAAGATCCTCACCTCCCAAATACAAGTGATGAGCAAAAATAAAAAAGGTCCTCACCTCCCAAAACAATGGCGCCCCTTATCAAGCCACACGCACCTCATCAAGCCACGCGCACCTCATCAGACCTCGCGCCCCTGGCAAGTGTCTCGATTCCAGGCCGTTCCTACGGCTCTGGTGCTTAGAATAAAAGTATATCTAATATAGAACAGTCTTAATATTAGGCCCCAATAAGTGTTCATGAGTCACTACTGTTGTTAATCTAAGTTTACTTAGCATTCCTATACAAATTACCCAGCACTTTAACTAATATTTTGACTTACCTGGATAAAAAATAATCCAACTATGTTTTTCCATCCCGATCCATTGTCAGACCTACTGTTTTTTGTTGAATTATTATCAAGATTTGATTCTATGTCATGTATTTGATCCATGGTTACTTAACTGTGTCACTTACACTTCTTTTAATTTACTAATTTATTTGTTTAAATCTGGTTGCACCATTTTTAACTATTGTCAAACTACGTTTTAACTAAAAAATATTGGAAATATACATACTAAATTTTCTAATCAGGTTCTACTAGCTAAACTGTAACATTTATTAAGTTATTTACCTTGTGATATGGTATCTTATCTATTTTTAAATGGATGACATTAAGACAATTTATCTTTATTAAGAGGTACGACTTTAATATTATTTAGTTATTTTGTTTTTATTAGTGTTTATGTGAAAAAATTGTTAGTTAAATTTAGACTTGGAATTCTAATCCTAATGTTTTTTATTTAATAAGGGCCACGAGAAATGACTCAGTGTAGCGATCAGTGTTTATCAATGACAAATAAATGTCGATAAGTGGTCGGTACTGCATACTGGTCATTGTATTTATTTTGTCAAATAAGCGCTGTTTGGTATATTATTATTTATATTACGAATGTAATTATCTGTATTATAATAAATTAATTAATATATCATATACATTCTGGAAACAACTATACTTTCTCCAGGGGCGGAATAGCCATGTGGAAAATGTGGAAAATTCCACATGGGCCGTATACAAATTGGGCCATTTTCTAAATATGAACATAATATACCGTTTTGTCCAGTTTTATTTAAAAAAAAAATCTTTTATTTCTCTTTCGTTAAATAAGGTAATTTTCAATTTATAGGTGTAATATAGGTATATATGTGGGCCTTTATCATTTTACCCGGCCCAACCCGAGTCCGAAGTTAGAACAGCCCGGCCCGACTCGGCCCGAATACGAAAAAATAAACAACCACTACAAAATTAGTCCAAAATAAATTTTGAAACGCAGTCAATCTTTTAAAAGACAATTAAAAAGCCCCAAAGACAATTTAAAAGGCCCGAAATATCGTGGGTTTTCTTCTCACATGCTAAAAGCTAGCTTCATTATTTAGTCTATTAAATTTAATAGCAATTTTTATTCGAGAATCGTACATTCGGATGAATATGTGGATTTCTTTTAGTGCAGATATTAGGCGTAAAAAATGAAATGCGATAGGAGAAACGCGATGGTGGGATGCCAAGAATGCAGACTTAAGGAAAGACTTAAGGACTTTTGGTAATTTTGGTAATCCTAAATATGACTTATATGTCGAATCAGTATTAACATTACAGTATACGAGCCCTGTCCACTATCAGTTGGCCCAGCTACGAAATTTTTACTTATTGGTGTTCAATTAACAGAATGCAAATAGCTTATGAAATCTAGGTAATATTTTATTTTCAATTAAACATTTTAGAGATTTACGATTAATATTTACAACCATTAAAGTAAATTAATAAGAAAAAAAAAATCCATTAGAAAGCTATTAACTTGGAAACCTATTTCAGAAGTTACCACTGGGTAACGTCACCTTTTATTTCTATAACGGCATTAATTCTTCTAGGCATAGTATCTACAAGGTCTTGGCATTGTCGAGGAGTAAAATTATCCCATATTTCATGAAGCTTTAGTCTTAATTCTGGAATTGTTCTAGCCGGTGTTATACGCAATCGTTTTTTCATTTCGTGCCAAAGTGTCTCGATGGGGATAAGTCTGGGCTACTTGAAACCCACTCTAAAAGTGGAATAGAATGATCACGGAACCATTTCAAAGATTTTTTTGACGTATGGCAAGCGGCTCCATCTTGTTGAAAAATAAAATCCTCCCCAGAGATTAATGCATGTTCCATAGTTGGCAACAGAGACTCCTCTAAAATACTTAAATATTTGGCTGTGTTAACAATGCCATCGATAAAGTGAAGTTTTCCTACACCTCTTGCAGACATTGAACCCCACACCATGACAGATGCTGGAAATTTCACCTTCCTTTTCAAGCAATCGGGATGATATACTTCATGTTTCTGACGAACAACTCAGCTCCGGTTGTCCCCTACACAGACTTCAAACCTAGACTCATCGCTCCATTGCACGCTGTTCCACTTTTCACAATTCCATATTTTATGTTCTCTTGCCCATTTCAACCTGTTTTTCTTTTCCTAAGACGTCAACAATGGTTTTTCCTTGGCCTAAGAAAGTTTTATAAATTTCTGTAAATATACATTTAAGAGTCCGATTAAAAAAAAAATTACCTTAAAGGTTCCAAATTCTAAGTTATTAGCTTCCTTATGACATATAGACCTTGAAACACATCTTCAAACAACATCGCTCCACAGTACACTCAATTGATTGTAGTTAGCACGTCTGTTATTCTTAATAATTCTTTTCAATGCACGTTTGTCATTGTCCGTCAGTGTAGTTTTCTTCACGTATTGGGGCTTTGGGGCAACTGAACCACTTGTTTTATACAATTTTACAATATTTCTAATACTGTATCTTGACAAACCTAATAATTTTCCGATTTCGGAATTGGTTTTTCCTGTTTTTGCTAAGTTCACGATGATTAACCGAATTTTTTCATCAATAGCTTTGCCTCTGCCCATGTTTTAAAATTACTTAGACTTAACACTTTTAATACATCACAGTCAATAAACAAACTTTGTTTTCCAACGCCTACTAGGCATAGCTACCGCAAAAACCCAGTTATTTTATATACAGTACAAGAATACATGAACTCAAAAAATACGTTTGTTTTACGAATATTATTTTTATAATCACAAATTAAATATTACGGAATAAAGTTTGACCCCTTTGCTTCTAATATGATTATATTGTCAAAAAATGTACAAAGCAGCATTTACTTTTCCTTATTATTTAATAATTTCTAAAGAAACTTTCAAAATTCTAAAGAAAATTTCATAGCTGGGCCAACTGAAAGTGGACAGAGCTCGTATTGCTATATCAATAAACTTTCAATCAAACATACGAATAAAAGCAAAATCTTTTCTAGATTCCTTGATAAAATATGAAACAGTATTAACAGCTGAACTCTTCTTACAAATATTTGATATAAGAATACAATTTTCAAATTATTTGCAAGAAAGTAGCATAGTTTTCATCAAAGCTCATCCAAATCATTAAAAAATATATATTAAAGTCATTAAATAATATATGATAATATAAAATTCCTAGGGGTGACATTCGATAAAAAACTAACCTGGGTACCACACATAAAAACCCTGAAAAAAGAATGCATGCAAAGAATGAACTTACTGAAAACCTTAGGACACAGTAAATGGGGATCTCAAAAAGAAATATTACTTAGGATATATACAACTATGATACAATCCAAACTGGATTATGGAAGTATAGTCTACGCAACAGCAAAAAAGACTAATATACGTGGTTTGGAAACTATACAAAACACTGCGATAAGAATCTCTACAGGAGCCCTGAGAACTAGCCCGATAAATAGCCTTCTCTGCGAAGCCGGAGTTAAACCTTTATTACACCACCGTAACCAAGTAATTCTCAATTATGTAACAACCGTTGCAAAAAATCCTACAAATCCTGCCTACAAATATATATACCAAAATACAAATAACAACCAAAAACTCCTAGACAAAACTCCTCTTCAAAAACATATCCGCAAATTAACCCAACATTATAACATTATCATTCCCAAAATAGAAAAAATGTATCATAATAAATCCCCACCATGGACGCTACTCCCTCCACAGTTTGACCTAACCCTAACAAAATATCCTAAGCACCAAACCAGCCCTGAAATATACAAGCAAGTTTACCACGAAATCCGAAACAAATACCCCAACGGAATAGAAATATATACGGACGGATCAAAAATAGATGAACAAACGGGATCAGCAACCATAATAGGCGATAAAACCTATAGATACCATCTACCCAACCAGTGCAGCATCTACACAGCAGAAGCTTTTAGCATACAGAAGGCGACAGAACACATAAAGACGTCCAAAGAACAACACAAACACTACATAATATACACCGACTCACTTAGTGTACTTCAGTCATATCAGCAGACCTACCCAAAAAATCCTCACATCAAAAAAGGACAAGAATACATACACGATGCCATTACACACTACAAAAATACAGTCACTTTTGTGTGGATCCCATCCCACATAGGCATAAAGGGGAATGAAAAAGCAGACGAAAATGCAAGACAAGCAACTCAAGATGAAGAACTGAAAATAGCAATACAACCCGAAGATCAAAAAAACATCATTAAAGCAAGAATCAAAGAAGAGTGGAGCAATGAATGGACCAACACAAATACTACCAACAAATTAAGAAATATAAAAGAAACTACCCAAAATTGGACATCTACACACAGAAGGAGAGACCAGGTCACACTAACAAGACTCAGAATAGGGCACACCCTGTTAACACATGAACACATCTTCAAAAAAACACAACAACCTACATGCGACACTTGCGACACACCACTCACCCTCGAACACATCATACTACACTGCACAAAATACCAACAAGAAAAACTAAGAAACAACATCCCAAACACGATGAAACAAGCCCTCGCGAACGACACAAATACAATGACAAATATACTTAACTTTATCACACAAGTAAATCTTTATAATAAAATCTAAACATCTGTGTATAACCTATCTATGCAAAATGAAACACATATTGTAAAAATCGATGTAAACACAGACGCTAATAGCCACAGTAGCTGAAGCGTCTTAAAATTTTTAAATAAAAAAAAAAAAAAAAAAAAAGTCATTAAAAAAGTTATTAAAGTCGTTTAAATCATTAAAGGATATATCACGAAAATTTAACGATGTGAAAAACTCTGCTGATGTGTTTGTTAATTATGTAAATAATAAACTGGATGAAATGTAATGTGATGTCGAAGTTGAACATACATTACCGGATATTAAAATAAGCAAAATAAAACAAATGGACGGTAAAGAAACTATGGCTGAACCGGTAAGAGATTCATCCAAGCGGTATGAAATAAATACTTACAATTACATACTAGATACTGCAATTCAAAGCATGGAAAATTGTTTCTCAAAAAACCAATTACTTACAATGTCTTCGCATGTTTGGATAATTTATGAAAATATGCCTGAAAACGCATTTCAAAAATTAAGCAGTATTTTAATACAGTTTAATCCAAAAGCAACTCAACACAATATTATTTCAGAACTATAACATTTTAAATATCAATGGAACATTTTAAAGGAAAATGTCAGTGAAACTGTCAAAAGATTAAACGAAAATGAACATTCTAAAAATGCGATTTCATCCTCTTATTGCAAAGCTTGCAAAAATTGTCCTATTTGTTGTTATAATATATTATTCCGATATAAGATGTTAAGTAGCGCTAATTCTATACTTTATGTTAATGTCAGTGGAAAAGGATATTTCAAATGAAATAGATTTTGATGATGTCATTAATTTTGTTCAACTTCTAAAACTTCTAAATGAAAAATTAATGTTGTAGACTTGTGGTTATTGTGATTTTTTGTCATTACTGTATTTTGATATTTAAATATATGTAACAAACAAGACATTTTTACTTGCCCGACCTTAATATATAAGGGGCAAGTATTGTAATCGCGAAAATTTTCGATGTCGAGATTTTGACTGATGACCACGTTTCATGGTCCAGGGAATCCAAAAAACCTATTTTCGAAGTGCCGTCCGTATGTGTGTGTGTCTGTGTGTATACACGATAACTCAAAAACGGTTTAACTAAAAGAGTTCGTTCTGGTACTAAAAAATTCTCCTAATAACTGGGAAGAACCCTATTGTTTTTTACTAAAATACGAAACCGGAAACGGAAGTTATTAAACATTAAAATTTTAAAAACTTCGTACCTTTTTCGTAATTTTTTAGTACCAGAACGAACTCTTTAAGTTAAACCGTTTTTGAGTTATCGTGTATACACACAGACACACACACAGACACACACACACACAGACACACACACACAGACACACACACATACGGACGACACTTCGAAAATAGGTTTTTTGGATTTCCTGGACCATGAAACGTGGTCATCAGTCAAAATCTCGACATCGAAAATTTTCGCGATTACAATACTTGTCCCTTATATATTAAGGTCGGGCAAGTAAAAATCAGCTGTGGCCACCACAGGACCGACCGCCATCGTAAAGTATTTATATAAAATACATTCTAGCAGCAGAGTAGAAATAACTTGGCCTAATATTTTCTAACAGAGATATTATTTATCATGACCATGGAAACGTTACATACAAGTATGAAAAAATTGAGAAATTTCGAAAAATTTTACAAAAATTATTCGAAATTTTTCGTTTTATCAAAAAACGTCTCAAATAAAAGTTATTAGTTATTGCTTTTATAGCAACTTTTGTTCAATAATTTTTTTCGAAATATTTTTCTGTTGTGGAATATTCACAAAAATCTTAAATTCGACACGAGTAAACTCCCATTTTTAGTCGACCGATTTTTACCAAAAGTTGATAAACTCGTGCCATTGATGGCAGAAGCTTAAATATGAAGTTTCATAAAAATCCTTTCAGCCGAATTTGCTCTGCACGTGTACACAGACGGACAGACAGACAGACGGACAGACAGACAGACAGACAGACAGACGGACAGACAGACCGACAGACATCATGCTAAAAATAGTCAAAACGTTATGTAGGGACCTCAATTCGTGGAGATCCATCGAAATCTCGAAACGTCAAAATTGGTATGATCACAATACCTCCCTTATATATGTTGGCGGTCGGTAACCAGTGCAAAAGCCAGTTTACATCCGGTTATGCTATGCAGTTGGGGTACATTCGAATTGTACATGGTAGAGCGACCGCTGAGCGAACAGTTGATGGTGACGTCAAGAATAGAACACTGACGGATCGCAGCAACTTGAACACGGAGCGAGCTTTGACTACAGAAATAGATCTGTACCAGACAGACAAACCGACAGTCAGGCCGATAGACAGACCTACAGAGCAAGGTCGTGCGGTGATATTTTGGCCTGGAGCAGATATTCTTACAAGGCGCCTCTATGCTGAGATGACAAATTATTAAGGCTGCCGACTTATTACGAATGCAATCCCCCCCCCTAATAAAAGTATCTCCTCACCATTTTTATATATGTTTATATTTCTAAATTTTATGCAGTTTCACTGAAACACCCCTTTATCTTATTTATTAAATTAAAAATTTAATTAATATTAAAATTTAATAAAGGGATATTCTTTCTGCAAATTCTCATTAAATTTGCAAAATCGTTTTTTCGGTAACATAATAAATGTTAAGGGTAACAAAATTAATAAATAAATATTAGTGCAAGTCAAGGTCTTATTTTTGATGACCAATAATAATTTTGAACCAATAATTAAACACTAACAATAGTAAACAGATATTAGTACCCTAATATCATTATTAAAGTCATACACCAACATTAACTGCAAAAGTCATCTTACAATTGACTAAACTCAGAAAAATGAAAAATAATGCACTCACTAAACGTGATAGTCTGTTATCTATGGCTAGAGGTGGACACATTGTACGGAACATTTGATAATAATTGGCCGGTTTTATTGTATTTATACTGCCTCGCCTAATAGTCTTCTCCTTATCTATCGAAGAGCTTTGTTACTTATGTCAGAGTGGGGAGCGAACATCACGCCAAAGGTCGGCTCCCGAACGAATTAAAATTGCTTTCTAGAACAGGTGCTTATATTTATTTTATAAATAACTTGAATACATTTCGCTGCCAAACTGTTTCTGAATGTGGGACATACGGGACAATAAATAGTTACGAGGTCCGGGACGATTACAGGTACCGATATTAAAGTGGGATATGGATCGATAATCCGGCACTAAAAAGCCTAATAACTCCTAAAATAAATCCTAATACAGTCAGCGCCCGCTTAACGTACACAATGCGTACACAGATTCCCGTACGTTAATCGAACGTACGTTAAGCGGACGGTATATTTTCGTATAAATGCATGTAAATACGATTAATTGGTACATACGTTCGCTCCCTATGTTCATACGAACGTACATTTGTTCGCACGAACGTAAATTTTTTGTACGAACGTACATTTGTTCACCCGAACGTATTTTTTTTTTTTTGTATAAATGACCAATATTCATTGATTGTTTTGTAGTTATATTTAGGCAAGATAAGCGTATGAAGCTTGAAATACAGTATTACCAACTTCTATCTTTCAATTTTCCCCCTTCACTCACACTTACAGAGAAGAATCAGTAAATACATCTTAATACGTAATTAATCATGTACGTATCATCGAATGCACGTTAAGCGGATGTACGTTAAGCGAGCGCTGACTGTAAATTCTAAAAAGAATGCCTGATAAATATCAAACATTTATGGATATTATCAAACGCTTTTACCACATGTCTTGCACTTGACGTAAGAATCCTCCTGTGTCTGGTTATTGCTGTCGTTTTAGCTAGAGCGGCGTAGACGGAGTCTTGTAGAGTCGGTGACAGCACTGTTAGATACATTGTAAGTTTACGATTACCTATAAATTTTATCATCCATATTGTCACGGGTCAGACTGATTAGGGGTTTATCAAGTGTGGTTAGTTGGCCATCTGAAAATAGGATATTTTGGTCAATTATCCAGTGTTTAATTTCGATTCCCAGTTTTCTAAATTTGGCTAAGAATTGACATTCTATATTATATTGGTCGCATTGGACATTAGGGCACAATGTTGTATTAAAACTGAATTCAAAAAATATAGGTAGTGCCGTTTCATACGGTACAATGTCGGGTAGTTCTCTGAAGTAGACCCCTGACGATATTTCGTACTTCTCTGCTTTGACACAGAGTACTAATATAATAAAACTTATGTGATTCATTTTTTTTTTTTTTTTTAAATCGACGTCTAGACAAGAACGTAATTTATTACTCTAGCCTTCCGATGGCTTTCTTTAGAAAATTTTTCTTTTAAATCTTACTCTCGGCTTAATTATCAATTCTATTCTGACAAATTCTACTTTATATACAATATTCTGACTTTTATTTCAATTATTATCAATTCTCATCAATTATTTCAATTCTTATATTTCAATTACTTAATACTTTATAATCTCAACAACAACTACAGTTACCTTAACTGTAGATACCTAGGTATTCTTCACGGGAAATAGTTGACGTTGGGCCATCCGTCAACCGACTTCGCAAACCGCTTCTTGCGAGTCGTGTGAGGGAGTCAACTATTCCGGGTTATGTTCCCAAGCAACCCGTATTCCGGATTTGGATTGTCCGTGTCCAACCTTTATTATTTTCACAATATGCGTTGATCCGCCGTGGATCCTTAACGTGCCGAGTCTTTCTTGTGGTTCTTCGTCGTCCTCTTCTTCTCTTAGAGGTATTTCCTGCGATTCGTCTTCTATTTGTCTTGGACTTTCTTCGTTTTTGTTAGGATTTGTGCCTTGTATGTTACTTCTCCACCTTCTTGTTACTTTGTAATCTTTGTATATTTTATAGCAGAGATATGCTGTGACCAACAGAATGATTATCATTAGTGTTACAATCAATGGTGTGTGGTCGGGTTTGCAAGCTGTATTTGGTTGTGCAAGCGGTATTATTGCTGTTGAAGCCATTGGTATTGCCGCTGCTATGGCTGGGGCTGCGTATACGGGGTGTCTGTTGTATATTATTTTAATAAGCATTATGGTTAGTATAGCGTTCCATATAAATAGAACTGTGTCGCTATGGTGTCCATAATGATCTGCGTATGTTCTTGCGTTGTCTATTAAATCTGAAACTTCGTTGAATGTGTCAATTTTTGTTCTCTCGGTTGCTATCGATAGATTTAGGTGTGGGACATGAAATGTCCAATTTTTATTTAGACATTCTGATAAGTTTTTATATTCTGGATGTCTGTCTGTATCTGCTTTAAAATGAAGACTTTGCAGAGTCGTCCAGGATGCTGGGATTACATGGATAGTTTCCAATTCTTGAACGGCATTGTCAGCACATGGAAGTCTTGCTGGTATTATTCTCCTATTTTCGACATACAAAGAACAGTTACAGGGTAGTTTGAGTTGTAACGACCCTGGTTGTCCAATGTATTTGTATTCAATTTTTATCTTCTTGTTTGGACATCTAATAAATGAGTCATTTTTTAGGTGTGTTATCAAATAGGTGTCTTCGCTGATTTCGCTGATAACTAATGCTGTTGATGAGTGACATCTAAAACTGCAGTGTTTTCTTAGTTCTTCTACTGTGGCACCCAAATACATTTTGAATGCACACAACGGGCCATATGTAGCGTCTGTTGCGAATCTTGGTATGTAGCAGAGTCTATCTTGGTAAGGTTTACATTGATGTAAACCAGCTCCTTGTATCGGTCTAGTGCTTGTACCGTCTACTGCTAAGTACATATGATCATGCATTAGTGTGCATGTATCATTGTACCAGGCGAAAGGTGTTGATTGAAGCTCTACTAATTTCCAATTCTTCGTTACTTGAGTTATTGGTATCTTAATGTGGACTGTTATAGTTTTCTGGCTAATTGCACAGTCGACTATTGGTAACTTATAGTACCTCGAAATTTGATTTATAGGTACTGCTAACTTCATCCCAATTCTCTTCAGGTTTAAGGATAACTTTTTCAGGTCGGAATAGAGTACGGGGGGTGTTATTGTTGTAATAGGAATATTCTTGTTTTTGCAGGATGTTAGGATCTGGGTTTGTTTCAGGTAGGAAAGTATTTGAGATGTTCTTTTGTAGCTGTTTGCTTCTGTCAGCATTATTTGTTTTGCTACCCATTTTATGTCACTTTTTTCGTTTGCCATTTCTAGTCCAAGGTTTTGAAGTTTTTTGATTCTTGACTCAATTTCTTGTACTGTTTCTGTAACCTTTTTATCGTATTCGTTGAAATGTGCCGTTACTTCTGTTAAATGCCTATAGTCGTCATGAAGTCCGAGTTTCAGTTTGTTTACTTGTTGTTGTAATTTATCATCCCTTACGACAATATCGTCTACTTTCTCTTGTGTGGCTACCCCGCAGCACCAGTTGAAAGCATCTCCAATGAAGTCTAATGCTCTCTTTTTTCTATACGCTTGCTCTTCTATCTCTTTTTCTTTTACATCTCCGGCGTAACTGAAGGCCGCAGTAACATTTTCCGCTGTCATTATTATTAATCTAGGGTCGAGTACGTTTTGAAATTCGTCTAGGGCCTTGACCGTTGAGAGGGAAAGGTCGCTGAGCTGTTCTGCCATGCTGCACTCTACCGAGTCCAGTCCTGGGTCTGGTGTCGGATGAATTGTGTTTCGGGCTAATGGATATTTGCAGAACCGTGCGGTGAAGGCATCTTAGTCTTCGGTATATCTTGGGGTTAACCAGGCGCCGCTGTATGTTAATGGAATAGACGCCTCGTACACCACCGTGTCTGGGAGTTTCTTCCAATATGCCCCCGCTACTATTTTGGTCGGAACCTCTGCATGTATGTGGGGTGTGAGCAAGCACAGCAATAGCAATCTAGAATTTACAAAATGTTAATATTTTTGTAAAGGGCTATAATTGACCTTAGCGCCTCCTAAGAAACTTATTTTGAAAATTATGTGCAGACCTATATATACATATATATGTGTTTCAGACTGTAAAAAACCTACTTATCTGTGATTACTTTAATATGATATAGGGTGTTTTGTAATAATACTATTTATTATTTATGTTTGTTAAAATATATTTATTATCTACACTATATATATATTTATTTATTTATTATATATTTTTTTTTCTACGGGTCCGACATTAGGCTCTCGTCCGCCAGATTCGCCGGTACCACCTGGCTGCTGTTGAGACCTGAGTGTTGCCTTAGGGCGATACTATCCCGCAACCGCCTCATCCACGCCCCTCTTCCCCGTGCGCATGGATTCACCACCGCCGTGGGTCGCGTGTTTGTTTGTTCTGCCGCCCGGTTGCGTCCCTCTATCGTCCTATTCTCCCTGGGTATTTCTGACCTGACGGGGGTATGCACAACGTACGTGGTTTCGGCTATTGCTAGCCTCAACCCTTCTGTTGACACGACCGTCAGGTCGTCTATTCCTCTAAGTACATCTTTTGGCCAATTTCTAAGTAATTAAACAAAAAACAAAATGAATTCTGTATCAAGATTATTTCTTAATTTCGAGTATCGTCTCTGCATAATATCTTTTCATAAAATGGGATCAGATTATTATGTAGAAATTAACTATTTTTACTTTTATTATGGTAAAGGGGTCCATTATTATTTGGCATTCATTATTTGTGAGAATCCCTTTTATAATTTATATGAAAATTTACGACTGCTTTACTTTTATTTGTGTATAGCCTTTTTTTGTTTGCTATAACAAAACAAATTATATATGTTTAGTTATGTACTTATGTTATTCGTTTCTTAAAAATTTGCACGTTTTATCTTTTATTTTCGTATTTTTGTTTGTTGTTTGTTTTTTTGTTTGTTTGTTGTTTAGCAGGGTGGTCTTTTCAGTTAATATCACGGAATCATATCAAAAGAATGTTTTCAAACAATCATGAGTATAATATACTTAAAGCGAAAATTACGTCAAGACCATACAATTTCGAAATTAATAAAATAAATCTAGTAGATAGTACACTAAATTGCAATAATATCACTAAAGAAAATCTAATTATAACTTACCTTGAGTTGAAAGAGTTCATTCAAAACACTGTCACAGGCTGTTTTAGCCGCAAAACGCACCCAGCTGTTCTCAATATCGAACAGATAATAACCACAACAAATAGATTTGAACGTACCATATCAAACCACGACCGGAGACCGGCAATCTCAAATGCAGTGAGATATTTCACACTTCCGGTAACAGAATGCGTTATATCTAGCAATAAAATTTTATTAGCTCTTCATATACCAATTGTGCGAAAACACATTGCTAAAATAAAACTTCTTAATTTTGTACCCATCCCACTTGCCTGGGAAGACCTTACATGTAGCGTAGATTCAAACCAATTAGATTTAGCAGTAGTCTCCTGGTTATCCAAGGAGGAAAAAGATATCTTTTCATTGCAATGCAATCCTTATAAAGATGAATTATGCCCATTTAATAGCGACTACGGTAATAACATAATAGGTATTTTGTGCTCAAAGGCAGTATTACATGGAGGGAGCGCGGAAAATCTGGCTAAGATTTGTCCTATTAAATGTAGAGAATCTGAGGTAGAAAACAAGATAATAACAAAATTAACCTCAAATAATTTTATATTAACAAATATCAAACAAAATTTTGATATTAGTTGTAATGGTAAAATTACAAAATACAATATTACAGTAGATTACGGAGCGCTGGACGTTAGGCTACCATGTGAATGTAAGATCATACTAGTAAATTCGGAAACTATACAACCTGATTTTCCATGCATAGATAGAAATACGGAACTGGACATAAAAAGAGTTGTGCCAGCCGCATGGATAAATCTAAAAGGATTGGTTATACCACCGTATGATGTCAAAAATTTCCCGACACTGGAAAGTTTGGATAAAGCTATAAATATTAAAGCAGTTAAATCAGAAATTAAAGATGTTGAAACAAATATCTTTGTATACACTTTGATGGTAATTGTAATTGTTTGCAACACTATTTTCGCAGCCATGTTCGTGTACGTATTCAAAAAAGTTCAAAATTCAGGAATTAGAAATTTAGAACAAACGATTTCTTTTCCAAGAATCGAAAGTAATAGAACAATAGATCAACCTGTAATTCCTGTGAGTCAACCTGTAATTTTTAACAGGAGACCAGCACCTATTCCATTTAATTTACCGGAAAAAGCTTATCTCACTCCGATACCTCCAAGTATCGCAAGTAGACATGGCAGCGGAAGTAGTGACGAACCGGAATATGTAGATATGTCAAATATCCGGTGACCATCAAAAGTTTCAATAAAAAGTTTTAACAATTTTTCCAGTGAACATCAAAATGTTTATTTTTATTTTTTCAAAATTAGCATTTTTGTTTAAAATTGGGCCATGTGGGACCATGGCTTTGAAGGAGGGAGTAATGTCACGTAGATGGGAAAAATCTAAATCTCCTTATGAGATTAGATAAGCGGGAACAATTTAAACTAAAATAGATAGACTATTTTTAGGTGGACGGGCCAACCCCCGAAATTATAAATTATAGATTCTAAAAATAATACTTACCAAACTAACAAGGTATGACATCATTAGAGTGTGCGTAATGACCATAAACCGGATATATAAATTTTCTTCAAACAAAGAAATCGGAAACCATACGAGAAAACCTCAGTGACGTTTATTGAAACCATTTGGAAAATTTATAACGCATACAACTTCCGATGTACCATGTATAAAAAGACCCCCTAAAATACAGGGATCATCAGTTGTTCTATAGACGTTATTCCGTAATAATCAGTTCAGTTTAGTCCATCGACTCACGATGTCAAGAATGTAAGTTGTACTTAATATTTTATTAAAATAAAAGATACTCTCTGAGGTGAACTCTATTTGTTGAATAGTTCTCTGCAAGTAATTAGTTGTATTGAATATTTAAAGGATAATTAATATTTAAACGTTTGAAATAAGTTTGAACTAATTTAGTGATTAAAAGTTTAGCTAAGACATTTACTTAGTAGTAGATAATTATTAAGATGCACTCAGCACTTGTATTATAATTCATTTAATATAATTTTTATAATTACAAACCTAAGTGTTTAACTGTTTATTTAATTCTTTACTCTACCTATCACGCTCCTTGAACACAAGTCTGAGTCAGACTCCAAATCCTCTCGCAAGCCTTCCTTAACATAATAAATGTTTAGAGATTTTATATACGGCGGTGTCATCACGATCCTGACCGCAATCCTTATCATTCTGATAGTAGGAAACTACTATTATCGAATAAACCTGTATTAATCTCCTCTCGTGGTAACTGGTTTACCGCCAACTAACCACACTTGATAAACCCCTAATCAGTCTGACCCGTGACAATATCCACAAATTCACCGCTTAACTAAATAAAATGTAATATTTATAAACAAAGATAAATAAAAACCTAATTTATAAAGATGCAACAAGCAAATAATAAAAAATTTGTTATGAAAATGTTATAAAAATAAACTAATGTGAGACATCTGAACGGCGCCCTCATGGCTCAAGCGCCTGGAGCGATCGCTACATTGCTCCATGCCACCACAAGCTCTGCTACATACAGAACTTTAGACAGACTGACAGACAAACAGACGGATCGACAGACAGACCGACAGACAGACCGATAGACGGACCGACAGCCGGACCGACAGACGGACCGTCAAACGAACCTACAGACGGACCTACCCACGGACCGACAGAAGGACCGACAGAAGGACCGACCTTCACCTCTCTCTATGTCACGGTCGGTAAAAATTGATGCGATATGAAATTTCAGATATCTCAGGACTTCATTAGTACATAAAAGCGACAGAGGCCAATAAAATGCTGGATGTTTAGAACAACATGTTTTACAATAACCACATCAAAAACAATATTCACCTAACAATAGAACAACTAATAATACATTGCACCAAATACATATAACACAGACAAAAGTCAAACATACCAACAACATTCGCAAACAACAACACATCACTTAAAAACAACTAACTTTGTAATAAACATTAAATAGACATTAAAGGAACGCACTTACGCTCGTACGCATGCATTTTCACGCACATATACACGCATGCTCGCAGATTTTTGGAAATATGTAATTTTTGTTATCTAGGAGTTTCATTCACCCACATTAAATTTAAAGAAACATATTTTTTCATATAAACTGTTAAGTGCGTGATCTGATGGTGTTCTTGGATGGGGAGACCTACAGTGACTGTATAAAGACAGTGTGGCCATACGATGGTCTCATTTTCTATTGGTCGAGCTGAAGTCCGCCATGTTTCTACCAAATTTGTTACAGATTGTATATGGTTTACATGTGTTTAGCTTGTGTTTCAACAGATTTAAGTGATATTTTCAAATAATATACGTATATTTAGACGTTTAATA
Organism: Liopterus haemorrhoidalis; assembly: GCA_963971575.1. NCBI lineage: Eukaryota > Metazoa > Arthropoda > Insecta > Coleoptera > Dytiscidae > Liopterus > Liopterus haemorrhoidalis. The sequence goes on from OZ020611.1 coordinate 99,512,097, forward strand.
GTGAATATTGTTGTGTTTGTGATGAGTAATGAGTAATGTAGATAATGTAAACTGTGCACATATTTTAAATTGTCACAAATTAAAATTAAAAATAATGAAACGATTTGTTATGTTTAGGTTTAAAATTGCTGGGAAAAAAGGCTAAATGAACATAAAAAACATTATGCCAGTAAATCAATGGATGGCTTCACAATTATAAGAAGTATTTACTTTCATTAATTTTAATGTTATTCCATGCTGATTTCATTTTATTTTTCACCTGACCATAATTTTAGTTGAATAAATGCATAATTGATAATATATACATCAGTTTTCTTTATTAATATATCATTTATACCATGAGTTCAAAAAGAAATTGCATAAGGGTTGGCTATGGAAAATAAAAGTAATGCCAACAGAAAGCTTTAGAATTAATTTACTGTATGAATTAATTAAATCACTCTTGTTGTCATAAGTTATTTATTGTTACATAAAGCTTGTAGTATACATCAGTGTTTCTCAACCAAAAACGCACCGCGGACCAGTAAAATATATAATTTTCTAACGCGGACCACTAATAATAATTGTTGGTTAATTTTTTGCAAGAAAACAAATATATTTAATGTGCTACTAAATAAATTTTATTTGTAGAAAATCACAGAAAGTTTACAGAAAATAAACAAAATATAAATTATTTACATAAAAAACAAAAAAACTGCAAAAAAACATACGAAAACTTTCGCGGACCACTAAAATTTTTCTGCGGACCACCTGTTGAGAAACACTGGTATACATTATTTTATTTTTCCATAGCCAACTCTTATGTAATTTATTTTTGAACTCAGGGTATATAACATGTTCTGCTTATTCTTTTTTAATATGAAAATATCCTTTTTTTTTATATAAACATGCGTTTTCCAAAAAATTAGAGAAATGTTGGGTTCTCTAATTTTTATAGAACCTTATCATCATTTTTTCCCTATCTTTTTATTCTAATTCTAATGTCCTGTTTGAACTTGTTTTCTTAAATTTAAAATATTCAAATTAAAATGTTTTTTTTTTTTTTTTTTTAGTTAATTTAGGGAGCCTCAACAACTAAAGTTATTGGCACCCGGTACATTAAAGTTTTACAATATTGATTTATACAAATTTATTTAACATTATATTTTGTTGTATAGGTGGCAATCTTTGAGGAATTTTATTACATTTTCTTCAACTTGATGTACATTCTTCAGAGCTTCCTTTAGCGTTGATGGTATATTATATTTTTTCCTTTGTATATGATACTTTTCACATTCTATAAGTAAATGGTTAACAGTGATTTTTTTATCACAGATGTTACATTCTGGTGGTTCTTGATGATCGAAAATATATTTGTGCGTGAATAATAAAATGTTTGAAATTCCCGTTTTTATAAAAAAAAAATGTTTTAGTTTTTATAGGTCCTCAAATAAATTTATAAAATAATAAAAACATATCTCTTATATTTCCTTTCATGTCCTTTTTTAAGAATTTTTTTCACATGTTTTCTTTTATGTTGCAAACATTTCAAAAAAATACCTTCATCGGTAGGCAATTTTAATATTTATCTTAATAAATGTTGAATCATATACATGTTTTTTCTTAACAATAAATTGCTATTCACATATACATAAACATAAACACGTAAAACTATTAAAAATTTAAGAAATATTATAATATATTAGGATATATTAACATTTATTCTATATAACCCAATACAAATCTGGAATAAACATGGCGGCTACAGTTCATATGGCCACACTGTCTTTATACAGTCACTGTAGGGAGACCGACCAGAACCCTGCTCGGAGGAACACTAAAATAAGCGGGTGGACTGTATCATGCGTAATCTACGCTATTGTAGAATGTAGAAGATAGGATGGGAGAAATAGCGGTTAAATGGACTTACCTCGTACTTATGTATGCGTAGTCGTATCAAAGGGCCCTTTGAACTGCAGTAGTCTGGTCCAAACTGGAGAGAGAAGAGATGGGACACACAGCCGCGTTGATACACTAAATATAAGTCCACAATCGCGAATACTAGAAGACGGGGTCGTCTTCTGTAGAGACCGAAAACGGGGTTTTACGGTAACACAAGGCTGTAATAGCCTGACTTGTCGACACTAACGATACTATAACGAGCTGCTATCAGAGCTAGCTTGTTCGATACTATACAAAAACCAGTAGCGAAGGGAAACCTCCGCGAGACTTGCCCTCCCATAAAAAAAAAAAAAAATTTAAATTAAAATTTTTTTTTTTTTAAATATTTAGATAAATCTTCAAAAATACATCCAATTATGTTCTATACAAATTTTTGTCCAAGGCTTGGTTGACTAGTTACGAATTAATTATCATGACCATGGACACGTTACATATAAGTATGAAAAAATTGAGACTTAAAAAATTTTTAAATAATTTTACAAAAAAATTTCAAAATTTTTCGTTTTATCGAAAAACGTCTCAAATAAAAGTTATTAGTAATTGCATTTATAGTAACTTTCGTTCAATAAATTTTTTCGCAATATTTTTCTGTTGCTAAATATTCGCAAAAATCTTGAAATCGACACGAGTAAACTCCCATTTCTAGTCAACCGATCTTCATAAAAAACAATAGGGTTCTTCCCATTTAATAGCAGAGTTTTTTAGTACCAGAACGAATTCTCTAAGTTGAACCGTTCTTGAGTAATCGTGTATACACAGAGACACACACACACACACATAAGGACGGCACTTCGAAAATAGGTTTTTTGGATTCCCTGGACCATGAAACGTGGTCATCAGTCAAAATCTCGACATCGAAAATTTTCGCGATTGCAATACTTGGCCCTTATATATTAAGGTTGGGCAAGTAAAAATATAATCTAGCTAAAAAAAAAAACCACTATAGACCAAGGGTTCGCATCGGTGGGGGGGGGGGCGAACATAAACAATAAATTCATAACTTCCGAAGAAATAATCTGGTTAACATTAATTTGGTTAACCCCCATTTGATTAACTCTCATTTGGTTAACCCTCATTTGATTAATCCCATTTGATTTACCTCTGTTTGTTTAATCCCCATTTGGTTAACCTCAATTAAGTTAACTCCCATTTGGTTAACCCCCATTTGGTTAAGTTCCATCTTGTTAACTTCCATTTGGTTAACCTACATTTGGTTAACGCTCTATTGATTAACTTCCATTTGCGTAACGTCTATTTGGTTAATCCTGTTTGTTTAACCTCCATTTGGTTAACCTCCATTTGGTTAACCCCAGCTGGTTAACTCCCATTTGGTTAACCTCCATTTTGTTAACCTCCATTTCGTTAACCTCCATTTGGTTAACCTCCATTTGGTTAACACCCATTTGGTTAACCTTCATCTGGGTAATCTCGTTTGGTTCACCCTTCTTTGAATAATCCCATTTCATTAAGCCCCGTTTGGTTAACCCCCAATTGATTAACCCCCCCCCCCTTTGTTTTACTTTCATTTGGTTAACCTCCATTTGGTTAATCCCATTTGGTTTAATCTCATTTGATTAACTCTGATTTGGTTAACTTCCAATTGATTTGCCTCCAGTTTGTTAATCCCCATTTGGTTTATTTTCAGAGAGAAAAGTAAGTAGTTTTTAGCATTTGTAAGATTAAAGAAAATCTTTGTATTCTTTTAGTTTTTTGTACGAAGCCATCGTAATAAAATTTCTATAGATATAAAAAATTTATATGAAGTGTGAACTTTCACACGTTTCAGAGTTTCGTACATATTTAGTAAGTGTATGTTAATGCGATACAAATTCTGGCGAAACCGCTAGACCTAGCGAGATGAAATTTGGCATGCCTATTTAGTCCTTTAAGCCGCATGTAAAACACATCTTCCTAAAAATATAATCAAATTAATATTTAACGAAAAAATAAATATTTTTTAAAATTTTGATCAGAATATCATATAAAACCTCTTGATGTGTAGAGCAAAATTTTGTTTTTCAAAAAACCAATACTCCCTCCGAAAATATATACATTACTTAAAAAAATTGATGTGAAGTGTGAATTTTCACACATTGCAGGGTTTCGCAGGTATATAATAAGTGAAGGCGGCATGCTGAGTGTGTAGGACAAATTTTGCTTTGTAGTAACCACGGCAAAATGAACGATCTTTTTAAAATAATTTATCGTCTGTTAATCTCAGAGCTTTAAAAACAAATTTTATGTTAAAATATTTTTTTGTTAATTTTAATTCGAATACCTAATATCATTATTTAGGTTTCTAAATAAGTGCAGTATTTTTTTTATATAACAAGGTTCATTAAGATTTTGAAAATTGGGCCTATGGCTTTCATTGGTTGTCTTAAATCATACGCTCCGCCCCTCTGGCTTCGTATAAATGACACAGAATGAAAATATAATTCCAATTGGTTATTAAATTTACGCTCTTGAAAATTAAATTCAAAATGTGCTAAAATATAACTAGAATTTTAACAAATTAATTTAAACATAATAAACATGAAAAAAAAAAAAAATAATAAAATTGACTCCACAAGCCAGGAACGAACCTGTGTAGTGAATAACGATCCTGTGTGGTTGTCGAGCAACTGAGCCACTAGACCACCAATCGCTTATCAACTTAGTGTGTTATAAGAGTATAACATGTATGCATCGTCAACCAAAAAACACAAAAAATGCGTTATTTTCCGAAAACATAATCTGATCAAAAATTCCTTTTGTACTATTCCGGTTCACATCATTATACATTACTTAGAATTTTTTCACATTTTTAGTTTAAACCATCTGGGCTACAGGGTGTGGGACAAAAATTTTTTTGCACAATTTTGGCAAAATCGCCTCAAAATAATTTATTTTGCAAAAATTAAATTTTGATCGTTAATCCACGTACTAACGGCTTTCATTTGATACCCTACTCAGAATTTTAAAAAAATATTTTTTTTTCGATGAGCACATATTTGTTTATATTTTTAGGGGGATATGTTTTTTAGATGTTTTAGTATTTTTCCTATGTGCGGGTCAAAAAGTTGTACAAGCATGCCAATTTTCAACTCTCTAGGTTTAGCCGTTTGGCTACAATTTTTACCGAACAGACAGACAGACAGACAGACAGACAGACAGACAGACGACAAAATGACGGTATAAGGGTTTTTTGGTCATACCTACAAAACCCTAAAAATGTGGGATTAACTAAAGTAAAATTATCTTTTATTGTTTTTATTTCTAATTAAGTGGTTACTAGGCAACTAATAATCAAATGGCGCGTAAATAGTTTTGAAAATGCCAAAAATAATTCACAGAAAAAAAAAAAATAATAACGGGTATTTTAGACAAATTAAAGTGACACCCGCTGTTCTAACAAAATGGCGAATTTTGATCAAAATTGTGTTGAATTGCTAGGGAGAAGTTCCAAATCGACTTAAATCACAACCACCAAATAGTCCATATTTTAATGTATTGGATCTTGGATTTTTTAATTATATACAACCTTTACCTTACAACATACAGCTTCACCGAATACAATCGAGGAACTAATTGAATGCGCACATACAAACCCTTGATAATGTTTTTCTAACATTGCAGACTTGTCTAGAAGCAACCGTTTTAACAAAATAAGGGAATTCCTATAAAATTCCGCATATTAATAAGGCAACAACATTATCATGTTCCATACAAGCTGTGCAGACAGTCACGTCTTTGTTAAATTGAAACTTTTTGTATTATTCTTTGTTTTACTAGATATTTGTAACTATTTCATAAATAAAATCATTCTAATTAATCAAAATTGTATATATCGTATTTTCGGACGGAGGGAGTATTTTTAAGCGGTTTTCGCCAAAAAAGATTGAAAAAATATTATTGTCTCACCCCATATTTCCCAGAGGGGTTAGTCTAAAAATCTGAAAAGTATCTCAATAATGTATATTGAATTACACATCAAATAGTTCAACAGGAATTTTTGATGTGATTAGTTTTTTGAAAAATATAGCATCTTTTGTGTCGTTGGATAAAATAACTATTTAAAAAAAAATTATTGTGTGGTATAAAACAAAGCTTCTAAGCTGAAAATTATGGAACGGAAAGTAGTTTTATAAAATTTCTTTATTTTAAGACGTTAGACGTAGATTGAGGCATGAAAAGTAGATTTAGATTTTTTTTAACACGTATTTTATCAGTAATGTGCTACAAAAACTTTTGTCCCGCACTATATAACCCAGGGAGGGGGTGAATCTAAACATCCGAAAAAATTCCTAGTAATGCACATTAATGTAAACCGGAAAAATGCAACAGGAATTTTTGATCTGATCATTAATTTGAAAGTTATCGAATTTTTTCAACATCGTTCTTAGAAATAGTCTAGTGCCTATGCACCATATTTTACGTTGATACTGCACTTGATGATAATGGAATGCCATTTGGCACACGTGTTCTTTATAAAAATTAAATCATGTCGACCCGCAGCACCTATATCTGAATCGAGGCAGATTCAAGATGGCGGTGAAAATAACGCGCCAATTACGATAACGATAACTAATTTTTATGATAGAGCAAAATAGCTAAATACATATTTGTACAATGGACCTTTAGCTACAATTTGCGGCGTCACTTGGTTTACAAGATAGCGTCCATAATTCATTCTCAGACGCAAAAAAGTGATTTCCGAAATGGCTAACGAATTTCGTATGATATAGCTCGTTTTCTATTAATTTAATGACGTAGATTACGAATCTGTTATCAAAATGGCTAAAATTTTAAATTTTGATAGTTTTTTTTAAAAATACACATATGTGCCAAAAAGTAATTTTATATCTGAACAAACACAGGAAATATAACGGGATATATAATTCGCCCCAATTGTAGATTCACCCCTTTAGGGATTGATTAGGACAAAATTTTGAAACAAGTTTTTCGGCAATTGTAAGAGTAATCTTTGTAAGCAAAAATCAAGTCGATATGTCATTGGTCCTAAGAGGTATTAAGGAATGACTGAATTCACATTTCACCCCTGTTCACCCTTAAGGGATATAATTTTAAAAAACTGTCAATACCATTTCTAGATATTTTAATAAGACGCATATGTGCCAAAATGTATTTTTATAACTCAACAAACACAAGAAATACAACGGGATGTATAATTCGCCCCAATTGTAGATTCACCCCTTTAGGGGTTGATTAGGACAAAATCCTGAAATAAGTTTTTCGACAATTGTATGGGAAGTCTTTGTAAGCAAAATGCAAGTCGATATCTCATTGGTCCTAATATTAAGGAATCCCTGAATTCACATTTCACCCCTTTTCACCCTTAATGGATGCAATTTTAAAAAACTGTCAATAACATTTCGAGATATTTTAAAAATACACATATGTATGTGCCAAAAAGTTATTTTATATCTCAACAAACACAGAAAATACAACGGAATGTATAATTCGCCCCAATTGTAGATTCACCCCTTGAGGGGTTGATTAGGACAAAATCCCGAAATAACTCTTTCGACAATTGTATGGGTAGTCTTTATAAGTAAAAAGCAAGTTGATATCTTATTAGTCCTAAGAGATATTAAGGAATGCCTGAATTCACATTTCACCCCTTTTCACCCTTAAGGGATATAATTTTAAAAAACTGCCAGTATCATTTCAAGATATTTTAAAAAGACACATATGTGCCATAAAGTAAACTCAACAAACACAGGAAATACGGCGGGGTGTATAATTTACCCCGATTGTAGATCCACCCCTTTAGGGGTTGATTAGGACAAAATCCTGAAATAAGTTTTTCGATATTTGTATGGCTAATACAAAGATTAGCCATAAAAAATGCAAGTCGATATTTTATAGGTCCTAAGGGATATTAAGGAATCCTTGAAACCACAATTCACCCCTTTTCAACCTTTAGGGGTGAAATTTAAAAAATCTGTCAAAACTATTTCGAGTAATTTTAAAAAGACACCTATGTGCCAAAAAGTAATGTTGCAAATAAACGAACACAGGAAATACGATGGGATGTATAATTCACCCCGATGTAGATCCGCCCCTTTAGAGGTTGATTAGGACAAATTCCTGAAATAAGTTTTTCAGCATTTGTATGGATAATATTTGCAAACAATAAGTCGATATCTTATAGGTTCTATGAGATATTAAGGAATCCTTGAAATCACAGTTCACCCCTTTTCAACCTTTAGGGGTGAAATATTAAAAAACTGTCAAAACCATTTCGAGATATTTTAAAAAGACATCAATATGCCAATAAGAAATGTTGCAACTAAATAAACACAGGAAATACGACGTGCTGTATAATTCACCCCGATTGTAGAATCACCCCTTTAGGGGTTGATTAGGATAAAATCCTGAAATACGTTTTTCGGAATTTGCATAGGTAGTCTTTGTAAGCAAAAACCAAGTCAATATCTTATTAGTAAGAGGTATTATGGAATCTTGAAATCACATTTCACCTCTTTTCACCCTTAAGGGGTGAAATTTAAAAAAAACTGTCATAATTATTTCAAGATGTCATAAAAAGACATCTATGTGCCAAAAAGGAATGTTAAAATTCGACAAACACAGGAAATACGACGGGATGTATAATTCACCCCAATTGTAGATTGACCCCTTTAGGGGTTGATTAGGGCAAAATTCTGAAATAAGTTTTCGGTATTTGTACGGGTTATTTTTGTAAGTAAAAACCAAGTCGATATCTTATTGGTCCTAAGAGTTATTAAGGAATCTTTGAATTCACATTTCACCCCTTATCACCCTTTAGGGATGAAATTTAAAAAAACTGTCAAAACTATTTCGAGATATTTTAAAAAGCACCTATGTGCCAAAAAGAAATGTTACATCTCAACAATCACAGGAAATACGATGGGATGTATAATTCACCCCGATCGTAGATTCACCCATTTAAGGGTTGATTCAGATAAAATCCTGAAACAAGTTTTTCGGAATTTGCATGGGTAGTCTTTGTAAGCAAAAACCAAGTCAATATCTTATTGGTCCTAAGAGATATTGGGAATCCTTGAAATCGCATTTCATCCCTTTTCACCCTTTAGGGGTGAAATTTAAAGAAACTGTCAAAACCATTTCGAGATATTTTAAAAAGACACCTAAGTGCCAAAAAGGAATGTTAATACCCGACAAACAAAGGAAATACGACGGGATGTATAGTTCGCCCCAATTGTAGATTCACCCCTTTAGGGGTTGATTAGGACAAAATTCTGAAATAAGTTTTTCGGTATTTGTACGGGTTATCTTTGTAAGCAAAAACCAAGTCGATATCTTATTGGTCCTAAGAGATATTAAGGAATCTTTGAATTCACATTTCACCCCTTATCACCCTTTAGGGATGAAATTTAAAAAAAAACGGTCAATATGAATTTGTATTCTACCACGGAAAGAGCAAAGTCTAAAATAAAACACGTAATTTTGACATCACAAACTGTTTTATTCCAAAGATCTTCAGTTACCAATTTTTATAAAACAATAGAAAATTATTGAATAAGCATAGTCAACAGTTAATGTCTTACTAATTAAACACCAAATACAAAGATATGTGTAGAAAATTAAGGCGGAGCTTAAGACTCCCTCTACTATGACTAGATTAGTTTAAAACCACGCTACCAGATGGATACATCTCTCGATGCTTGTAAATGCCAGTATTTCATATAAATATTGTTTCGGTGTGGGCCAAAGAATTGGTTCTAAATATTAATTAATTTTCAGAAACAAGGGCTCATTTTAAAGATAAAAGTACAATCTATAGGACTCTAGCTATGGAATTTGCAATTGTTATTGATTTACGGAGAAACAGTGATGTGAAGTTGGACAAAGTTTAGGACATTGCAAAACTGAAAATTAAAAATAAAACCAAATTTTAACTCTTAAATCCAACGAAGCCAACCTTTATCTTCAAATTAAAAAAAAAAAAAAATCAAATTGATCCGACAACATTTGGTTTAAATTCTTTGTCCCTTTTAAATGCACGTTTCAATTGCGCGTAACCCAGGTACATTACGCTCTTAAGCGTATGGTGGTCTAGTGGCTCCGTTGCGCGCCAACTACACAGATTTGTTATACACTACACAGGTTCGTTCTTGGCTTGTGGAGTCAATTTTATTATTTTTTTTTGTTTTTTTCATTTTTATTTTGTTTAAATTAATTTGTTAAAATTCTAGTTATATTTTAGCAAATTTTGAATTTAATTTTCAAGAGCGTAAATTTAATAACCAATTGGAATTATATTTTCATTTTATGTGTCCCTTTTAAATGCACTTTTCCATTGCGCGTAACCCAGGTACATTACGCTCTTAAGCGTATGGTGGTCTAGTGGCTCCGTTGCGCGCCAACTACACAGATTTGTTATACACTACACAGGTTCGTTCTTGGCTTGTGGAGTCAATTTTTTTTTTTTTTTTTGTTTTTTTCATTTTTATTTTGTTTAAATTAATTTGTTAAAATTCTAGTTATATTTTAGCAAATTTTGAATTTAATTTTCAAGAGCGTAAATTTAATAACCAATTGGAATTATATTTTCATTCTATGTGTCCCTTTTAAATGCACGTTTCAATTGCGCGTAACCCAGGTACACTACGCTCTTAAGCGTATGGTGGTCTAGTGGCTCCGTTGCGCGCCAACTACACAAACGATAAATTATTTTAAAAAGATCATTCATTTTGCCGTGGTTACTACAAAGCAAAATTTGTCCGACACACTCAGCATGCCGCCTTCAGTTATTATATACCTGCGAAACCCTGAAATGTGTGAAAATTCACACTTCACATCATTTTTTTTTTCTAGGCCCTCCCGTTAATGAAACTGGCCGCTACTGCACTTTCTTCTTAAGGCACTGTCAATCGAGTTGCCTTTTGACTTCACTCACATAAGTTCTCTATTTTAATCTATTAATTGTCAGATGATTCAAAATACATCTCGGGACATTTATTGAGACTTTTCATCACCTGAGGCTCGAATACTGGGCCTAGTCCCTCTCAGCTCTGGAATTGTAACTTTATATGACATTGAAACTTTATGGAAAATTTTTTGTTGACAAAATGGCACTCGATGCATAAGATTTACACTCCACTGACGTCTAGTGTCTACGAGACACCTAATCAAATCAAAGTTATTTTTATATATTAATTATTTTTCTAGTTTCAAAAAAACTTCGTTATTTATTTAAAATATTTAAACTATGATATATTGTACAGTAAATATAAATTTATGTTTGGATAGTAAAAAAATAAGCTATTAATAACTATATATTTAATTACATTAAATAGTATACGTACTAAATGGTATATAATGCATCTGAAATTGAAGAAGTAAGCAAGTTGTAGATCAACCGGTACACAGAATGGTGAACAAACTATTCTTTGGGGCGTTTCTGTTGTTCGTTCTTACGACACCTCTGCAGGTAAATAGGTTTTTGAATTGTAATAAGTAGAGACCGGATTTCTAAGCATTTGCCTATCTTCAATTTTTATTAAGAACTGGCACGCTCGAATAAGCAGTCTAGTGGTCAAATATTGTACTAAGCGCTCTAGTACTGTTTGAACTTATTACATATGTTCTAGTGTTGAATTTTTGTTAGAATGTGGATAGAAGTTATAAAAGTACTATAAAACTATAAAAGTAGAACAAATTGTAGTGTTTTTGGCTGTCATTCAAGACAGGACAAAGATAGGCATCTTAGTTTTTTTCTTTTGTTAAGAAAAAATGGAGGGAAAGTTAATATTAAGTCCAGACTGGGAAAATATTTGGTTATGGACAGGAAGAAGGCATGGGAATATATTTTGAGTTAAAAAGTAACTGATACTATGCGAGTTTGTTCATTACATTTGTCGCAGAAAAACAAAACTGCACTAATATGCTTGCACCTGCAAGTTGCATATTTAAACTTTAACTGCACCTGTCCAACTAAAACTAATTTTATTTCAATGCATATATTGTAAATTCAGATGACCGACTCAGATGTACCACATAAAATTACGTACCCGGTATTTAACACCTGCTCATCTACAAATTACCTGTTAATAAATCTGTTCCTTTGGTTTAAGTGGAACTAGATTTTTAATTCTAGTTACTTTTACCGATTGATTGAAGCTTTTGATCAGTTTTTTCAGGGAAAGCCAACTTCAATAAATAAAAAATATCTAATGACAACTTACAGAAATGAAAATTTCGGTTAGTTCCGCCTAATCGTTTGGAATAAACTGTATGTTATATTTTTAAAGAAATTTATTAATTTAATTATGTAAACGGGTTTGTTGACGTGAGAATTAAGATGACTACGTATCTAGTTGTGTGCTTGTGGCTTTTATTACTTCACCAAAACCACAATCAGATCAGAACGTACGTTCGGTGTTCGGTGTTCAGAGTTCAGTAAACTGTACTACATTCTTATTGAAGTATCAATGTATTTGATACTTCGCAAGATGTAACAGGTTCATATTTATATATAGGTACGAGGGCTACCTTTTAAGTTTTTACAAAAACTAAGGAAGAAAAAATTTTGTTTTGGAACAGTTTTATTGCTTTTGAAAATATTCGCCTTTAAGATTCATACACTTTTGCGTGCGTAACAAAAAAGTCGTTAGAGGATAAATCGGGTGAATACGGGTAATGGGACATTAATTCGATGTTTTTCTCCTTCAAATAATCAATTGTTTGAGGTGTTGTATAGGAGCTTGCATTTTCATGATGAAGAATGATGCGACGTTTTTGGTTGTTTTTCCTAATTTTGCCGATGACTTTTGGCAAACAAATTATTGTATACCATTCAGCATTAACTGTTCTCCGATCCTCTAATCTAAAGGAATGGTTGCGACATGTCCAGTACAACCGAAGAAACAAGCGATCATTTTCTTGGAAGTCCTTCGTGAACGAACAACTTTTGTGGGTTGTTGCTTAGTTTCCGGTTCATATGAATAAATCCAAGTTTCGTCATCTGTAACGATGTTGTGTACGGATTTTGTAGTGCCTAGATTGAATATTTTTAGCATTCCCTTACACCAATCAACACGAGCTTTTTTTGAGCTTCGGTTAAATTATGCGGAATCCATCGGAAACAGATCTTTTTCACAGCTAAATGTTCATTCAAAATTGAATGTATTGCAGTCACATGTCAATCTTTTTCAATCATTTTGCGCACAGCAGCGATGTTTTTTTGAATCACTACCGTTTTTGGTCAACCTTCACGAGATTCATTACTGACGGTCGCCCGACCACGACGAAATTCTGCAAACCAATTGTAAACAGCTTTTTCTGATGGTGCTTCATTACCAAAAGTTGAACGAAGCGAATCTATGCATTGTTTTTGAGTTAGGCCTTTACTAAAATCGTAAAAAAATCATCCAACAAAAACCTTCACGAGTAATATAAATTTTTTCACAAAGTTGTTTTTTTTTAACGTTCAATGTCAGCAAATTACTCGATCAATTTATAAGCTGCCACTGATTTCACAATAACAAATGTCAAATTTTACAAATATAGTAATGACACATTTCAATATTGCCATCTAGTGCTGGTTTGTAAAAACATAAGATATAACCCTCGTATTACACATATTATGGCTTGTGGCATTTTTGAGTTTATTTGTTAAAAAGAAAATAGTTTTGGAAGTTTTTTCTCTCTTCATTATAGGGAGTGCCAGTGGCACATTTCCTGGGTGCGCCACTGTTGTCACTATGAAATTTAAAAATGTGATATTTCACATACATTTTTTTCTTTCCAGGTGTACTACGCAAATGCAGATTCTGGGAAAGATGCTAAGACAAGCACTGCGACTGATACAACATTCTGTACAAGTGGTACATCTAGTACTGGTATAACTGATAAGACAAGTTCTGAGATAAGCACTAAGGCAACTGATAAGACAAGTTCTGAGATAAGCACTAAGGCAAGTGATAAGACAAGTTCTGAGACAACTGATGAGACAAGTGCGGAGAAAAGCACTACAATCAGTACTTCAACTAGTACCACAACTTCTACCACTTTATCCTCGAGTACCACAAGTACTATAGGAACAACATTAAGTCCAAATAGACCTTGTTCACGATGCGGTGAATTAATTGCGGACCCCTTTGACTGTTCCATGTTTAAAGTTTGCACATTAGATGCATCTGGAAATCTGATAGAACAACGCAGTCAATGTGAGAATCCAGATGTACCTTATTTCGATGAAAGCAAACAGGGATGCACAACTTCCTATAAACACTGCGTGAATACGACAAGTAGTACTTTTTCAGCACCAGAGTGTGATTGCAGTGGAGTTGCTGCGGATCCAGAAGATAAAAAAAGATATTATTTATGTGCTGCAGTTCCTTATCAGAGGCCTATTAAAAAACATAGGGTTTGTTTACCAGGAACTTCGTTTAATGAGACTGCTCAATTCTGTAATTGTGATGATAATAAGCAGCCACCCTGTATGACATCATACAGCAGCACTCCACCAGCAGACTGTATACAGCCAGGTTGCGACTATCATCCTTTAGATGAAAACAGCAATTGTACAGAAGAAGGAAATTTTCCAGATAAACACGAATGTGACAGATACCATATGTGCGTGAAGGAGGAATGTGGCAAATTTATGAAGTACTCGACAACCTGCCCGTTATTTACTAAATACGATTATATTTCAAAAAAATGTGTCAGTGATGACAAGGTAAAATGTCCTTGTACAACCAGGGAAACTACTTTCCAATGTCCAGGAAATGGTGTATACAAGGATCCAAATTGTACAACACAATATTTTGTATGTTATACATTGACACAATTCAAATTTTGGACCAAGAGATTGTCTTGTCCAGGTGGAACAATATATGACCCAGTCGCGAAAAATTGTAAACCTACTACCCAAAAACCAAATTCTGGAGAATGTTCCTCTCATTCTGAGTCAACATCTGAAGAAAAATCATATTTGAAAGATAGTTCATCAGATGAAAGTAATTCAGTAGGATATCACAATAACAAATGTTTAAAGGGAATTTGTAAAAAAGTACTTGAGCGAGATTCTCATAAAGAAAATAAGCTAAATGTTATTATAGTTGCTTGAGAGGCAGGGCCGGCGCGTGGGTATGTGGCGCCTTTGTGAAAACTTTTATTTGGCGATAATGTTATATTTGTAATATTGATAATATAAATTAGATCACATTATAAATGTATTGATTACATGTTAGCTTTGGTGTATTATAACTGTATTTTATTATAACTGATGTATTAATATTAAATTAATAAATATATAAATAAATTTCGCCCTAAGAAGGGCGAATTCTGATTTAAAAAATCATATAATATTTATTCTTCTTGCTTTAGCCGCCACAAAATTCTTAATTAAATCTCTAATATCTAAGGTATCCATGATATCATTTTCGATGGATATTAACGATAAATCCGTTAGACGGTCACCGGACATTGTGGAGCGTAAATAATTTTTAATAAGTTTTAATTTTGAAGTCTTTTCTCCTGAAGCTACTGAAACTGGTAAAGTTAAATAAATACGTAATACTATAGTTATATTGGGAAATGTGTTAGTTAGATTATTTCTATAAATGTAGTTTAATACCTCGTGCGGAGACATGTTGTTTTTTACAAAATATTGCAAACTTTTTATTTCATCAAGCAAGGATACACCATCAATATCCCGATTAACCGAGTTTTTTTGATCGGTAAGTTTGATGTGTATAATTTTGCAGTGTTTTGTTAAATCTTCATCAGTCTTTCAATTTGCTTATGTCGTGAATGAGCTTAAAATCATCGTTATGAGTATTTAGAATAAGAATTACCAAGTAACCATGTATTAAACAAGTTAATATTTTAAGCATTATAAATATTTTAATTTGTATTTTCTTTGGAATGGCGCCCCTATGATCAGGCGCCTTTGTGCTGGTCACAACCTTTCCCCCCTCACGCAGCGGCCCTGTTGAGAGGTAAATGTGTACAAAAATCAGTGTTTATCTATCGTCACTATATTTCAACAGCTGAATAGGGTTTTCACCCGGATACTCTGGTTTTTGTTATTTGTCTCCGGTTCTTCAAAATATCTCAATTTTCTCTACTTATTCGGCAAAATTTGAAATTGAATAGTTAGTTACTTATGTAAGTTATAGTCAGTTATTTAGTAAACTCTTGGGGTTGGCATAAAAGCCGAAATATGTATTGAGTAAATAAATATATTAATAAAAGCTACCTAGTGTTTTTAATTGCATTTTTATTTTATATGTTTCACCTAAGAATAATGTAAAATTAATCCAATCTAAAGATTAAATATGTTCATATTTTTGAAACGTTCAATTTTTCCGAATTGCGGAAAGTAGTTGCAACAATACTTTCCAATCCGTAAGCAATGCAAAATTGTAGTGCGCGTATTTTCTCTAAATGACGTTGTGATGGCAAAAATGGAATTGTGTACAAAATTCATTATAATTTGAGCTGCTTAACATTTTTTGATTATATTCAGCGTCCAGAACTAAATTTGTTAAAAATGTGATTTTGAATATACTAAAAAATAAGAATATATTTATAGTATTTCCAAAATCAAATGGCCATCTCCACTTATTGATTCCAATTATGGCTGACAGTATAACCATTATACCTGCTGAGTTTATGGTTCTGTTAATAGTAGTTGCCAGGACCGTGATAATTATTTTTCAAGGCGGCCTTACGGTCGATAAATACCATATACACCTTTCTTCTTTTTTTCTTGATTCTCTCAGCAACTATGTGGTTTATCGTGTATATGTTATCTATCGCCCCCTTCCCTTCCTGAAACCTGACTGCGTCTCCTCTAATATTTCTTTATCCTCTATTTCCTCCACTAGCCTCTTATTGAGCACTGTCGCATACACTTTGTATGCCGTGCTCATCAGGGTTACTCCTCTGTAATTACCTGCGCTATTCCTGCTTCCTTTTTTGTGGAACGGAATTATTATTCCTTCCTTCCAGTCTTCTGGGTATCCTTCTCCCTTCCATACTCCTCGGATTATTTTGTCATCTTTTCCGCCACTTGCTCCCCTCATTATATGCATGCTTCGTTCTTTATTTTATCAGGTCCTGCCGCTTTTCCCTTCTTCACGCTCTTAATTACGCTCCACACTTCCTCCTCTGCTGGTTCTTCTTCCTTCTCCTCCCCTCTCCTCCCCTATCCTCCTTATCACTGCCGCTTTATCCACCTCCCGTTTGTGACGGTCTGAATTTAGTTATGTATAGAAGTGTTTTTTTCTTGTGCTCTAGAATAAATTCGATTTTATTCTAAGTATAAAGTGAATTAATAGTGGAAATTTGTGTAGTAGTTTTATTATTTCAGTTACTCTAGGAAACCAATTAATTTTGAAACTTTTAATCAAATTTAATTTGTTAAAATTTGACAGTTTATTCTAAAAAACTGACCTTGGGTCAGCAACAGGTTAAATACCGGTAAAAACTTATATAAAATTATTTGTGTCATAAACATATTTCGTGAGAAATCATATGCATGAAATACAATTTTATAATGAAAAGTGTTATTTGCAGGACCTTTTAATTCGTTTAAATATACAATAAATATATTTTACTAAACATAGTTTCATAAACATTTTTTTAGTGGGCGCTACGGTTAATTGTAATACATAATTAATTTCATCGAACAGTGTAGGCTAATGGTCTAAGCGGCAGGCTCCCAAGTAAGAGATTCCAGGTTCGAACCACGGGGACAGCTTTTATATATTTTTTTTTCTCTTTTAATTTTTTTTCTCTTTCGTTTTTATTTCTTAAAAAAAATAATAATAAAATTTCTGTGCAAATCAAATTATTCGTAAAAATCAAAATTAGTACAAATTATATCGGTAGGTCAAACACTGAGATAGGTGACACGCTTCCGAGAAGTCGATTCGGGCGAGAAACCTGGCGCTCGCGTGTGACCTCATTTCGGATAGAAACAAGCACATGGAGAGAGAGAGAAAGAACAGCATTACATCGTATTACAAAAGAAAAACCAGCGACACATCCTTCGAAGAACAACATCCTTTTGAAAAAAACAAAAAAACAGAAAAATCGACACCAAGTAGAAACGAAACAAAAGAAATGGAAAAAAAATTAGAGGACATCACACAAATGATGGTGAGCTTGATGGCAGAATTAAAAGAAATAAGGGCAGAAAATGCTGATTGGAAAAAGGAAATCAAGGAATTGAAAGAAGAAATGATAAAAAGAGAGGAAGAATGGCACAACAATATTACAAATCTGGAAACTAAAATAGAAGATTTGGAAAATAAATGGGAGAGAAAAGAAAAACAAGAAAAGAGAAACAATATTGTGATAACAGGTTTACAAACAAATGAAAATGATGGTAAGAGATTTGTGGAAAATTTTTTAGCTACTGAGTTAAATGTCAAAGTAAATCTTTCGGATTTAAAAATAATAGGTAAAGAAAAAAATATAATAATAGCAAAAACAGAAACTCGGGATGAAAAAGAACAGTAATGTCACAAAAAAGTAAATTGAGAGCCAGAGCAGAAACAGAGAAAATTTATATCAACCACGACAGAACTGAACAAGAAATGAAAATACAAAAGTATATCCAGGAAATCGCCATTGAACATAAGAAGGCAGGGAAAACAATTAAAATAGGTTTTCAAAAAATTAAAATAGATGGAAAAATGTGGTTTTGGGATAGAAAAACCAAAAAGTTAATCGATCAAAAAAACTAGTACCCCATAATAGGACGGTATTAATGGATTATGAAAATACGCAAAGGAAATGGACACGAGAAAGAAATAGAAATAAAATAAAAATTGGATTCTGGAATGTGGCCGGTTTGAACAATAAAGATGAAGACTTCTGGGAATTTATAGAACAATTTGATGCTGTGGGAATGGTGGAAACTTGGATTGATGAAAAACAATGGAAATCATTGAAAAATAAACTACCAAAAACTTTTAATTGGGAAAATACACCCGCCACAAGAGTACATAAGAAAGGAAGAGCAAAAGGAGGTATACTAACAGGAATAAAAACTGAAATAATCGAAGTAAAGCCTAAAATGCTATACAGGGAACAAGTACAAGAGAGAATGGTAAAAATTGATGGAAATATTTGGAGAATAGTAACCCTATATAACAATAATAACAACTTAAAAGAAATCTTTGAAGAAATAAGTCACAGAATAAAAGATACAAGGGAAGAGAACTTAATAATTGGTGGAGATTTTAACGCTAGGATAGGTGAAGAGGGAGGAATAGTTAGTGACGAAGAAGGAAACCTGATCCCTAGAAGATCTAAAGACAAAGTAATTAATCGTCAAGGTAAAATAATGCTTGAGATGTTAGAAGAAAAAGGATGGAATGTATTGAATGGCAACTTCGAAGGAGACATTGAGGGAGAATTTACGTATAATGGACCCCAAGGACAGTCTGTTATCGACTATATTATCACGAACCAAAAGGCAATAACAAAAACAAGTAAGTTTGAAGTGGGGTTCAGAACAGAATCAGATCATTCGCCCATATGGGAAACCATAGAGGGAAAGACGGACAGGAGACAGCAAACAAAAATAAAATACATTACGGACTGGTCACAGGAAGCCATTAATAAATACAAGGAAAACTTACAAGATTGTGTGGCCGATGAGGAACTACAGAATATTGAAGAACTAATAGATAAAATAAAAGAATCCGTTACTAAAAAGAAAATAATAACAAGAGATAACTGTATCAGAAATATTTGGTTCGACAGAGAGTGTCGTAAGCTCAAAAAACAATTGAGAAAAAACTTAAGGTACCTCCACAAAGGACATATTTCAAAGAACGAATACAGCATAAAACGAAAAGAATATAAAGACCTATGTACACGGAAAAAAGAAGAGGCCAAGAACAGAGAGGAAGAAATTATTAAAAATATTAAAACAGAACAAGATATTTGGAAATATTTAAAGAAAGAAAGAAAACCAAATGAACCTACTTTTGAAGGTATTGAAATGGAAGAATGGAAAAATAATTTTATGAACATATTAGAAGGTACGAACGAAAAAATAATTATAGCATTTCCAGAGGAAGAAGAAATGGAAGAGGGAGAAGAAGAAATAACATTAGAAGAAGTACAATGGCAGATAGAGAAATTAAAAAGGAACAAGGCACCAGGAGAAGACCAAATTAATAATGAAGCATGGATATACTGCCCAGAAAATATTATATTACATCTGATAAAATTTTATAACAAAATATGGAAAGAAAAACATATGCCGGCAAGCTGGAAAAAAGGACTGATAATACCCATATACAAGACAGGAGACAGGAAAGATATAAAAAATTACAGAGGAATAACTTTGATGAACACCGTTTATAAGATCTTCGCCATGATTGTGGATCAAAGACTAAGACAGGAAATAAATGAAAAGAACCTACTTCCAGACACACAAAACGGATTCAGAAAGGGACGAAGAACAACGGACAACATATATATGCTCAACCACCTGGCCAACCGAGAATTGGAAAAGAAAGGGGGAAAACTATTCGTTCTGTTCGCCGATCTCAAAGCCGCATTTGACAATGTAGATAGAATGGAATTAATAAATACCTTGAAGAAGAAAGGAGTGAGTAGTTCAGTAGTGAGAAACATACAAAAGTTATATGAAGAAACACTTACAGCTATCAAGACAAAAAATGGACAAGAATCGGAAACTTTCTGGATAGAGAAAGGACTACGACAAGGATGCCCACTTGGCCCTACTCTGTTTTCACTCTATATCTCAGATTTAGAGAACTACTTAGCAAAGGAACAGACAGGAGGAGTAGTTATAGGGAGGAAAAAAATCTGGTCTTTGGCATACGCGGACGATTTGGCAATACTATCAGTAACAAAATTAGGACTACAAAACCTGCTGCGTAGATTGGAAACGTACCTCAGAACTAAGAAACTGAGTTTAAATACTGAAAAGTCAAAGATTATGATTTTTAAAAAAGGCGGCGGAAGAGTAAAAGAAGAAATATGGAAATGGCAGGATAAAGAAATAGAACGAGTAAAAAATTATAAATACTTAGGGTATACTTTCCAGCAATCGAACAATGAGAATGAACATATAAATTATGTTGTAAAGAAAGCCATGGCAGCCATGACCCAGGTGTGGGGAGTAGGTGAAAAAAAGTTTAAAAACAGTTTCCCCATCAAACTCACTATGTTCGACAGAATGGTAAAACCCATTATGATGTACGGTGCGGAAATCTGGGGTTGGACGGAGCAACTTAAAATGGAAAGATTACATCAAAAATATCTGAGATGGATTTTAGGAGTAGACAGAAACACACCAACATATATACTCTTGGAGGAAACAAAAATGGACAAGGAGTGGCAAGATAGCAATGAGATATGAAGAGCGGTTAAGAAACATTCAGGAAGACACAGTTTTAAGAGAATGTTGGCGGGAAATGAGACAGAGAGAAAGGAATTTACAAAACAAGTCCAGGTGGGAGATAAATAGAAGAAAATATTATGAAAGAAATGGGTATTCCACAATCTATATAGAGATGATGCGAGAAAGAGGTGAAAATGTGATCAGCAAAATAGAGAATAGAGATAGAGATGTACAGAGTCAAGTACAGCATGACAGAATAAGAAACTCTACTTACTTCCCAATGTACCATCACATTGTCACTCTTGATAAGCCAAGATATCTACTGAACTCCAAAGCAGAAAGAATAAGAATAATTGCCAGATTTAGATGCGGTAATGAAAGCACGGAAAATAAAATATGGAAAAGAGCTGACGAAAAAAAATGCAGAATATGCGAAGAAAAAGAAGAAACAATGTGGCATTTGTTCTATGAATGCGAAAATGGAAAAGAGAGCAGAAGTATGGCAGAATTATTAGATGACCTGGGATCAGGAGAAGAAATAATGAGAAATATATTAAAAAGAATGAAGATCCAATGATAAAAGAAAGAAGATTGAATGTATATATGTATGGGTGTATGTGTGTATATATATGCATGTGTATGTATATGTATGTATATATGTATGTATGTATATGTATATGTATGTATTTATTTATTTTTATTATTATTTTTTAAAGGGTATGGCAACAATATAATTTTTTGTTAAAAACATGTAAAACATACATAACTAAATTTTTATAAATTTTTGTAAAATACTATGTATAATTCGAAGCCTTAGGGCAAGAATAATAAAGTTCTATCTTATCCACCTCCCTTGCTTCCCCTGCCCTTGGTTCCTCCTCATGATTCTTCCCTTTTACTTTCACTTCCCTCCAATAATTTCATAAAGTGTTTCCTCCAGCTCCCCATACTTATCTTCTTGCTAATTCCCACCTGTTTCTCTCTGGCATTATTTATATATTCCCACGCTTGTTTTTCATTTTTTATCTTTTCAACTTCATCCTGTTGCTTCTTCATGGGCTTTTTTTTCCTCCTCGCAAGTTTTTTTATATTGTCTTATTTTTCCCTTGTACTCCTCTTCCGTCCCCCCTCCTTTTATTTTTTATCCTGGCCTTTTGCGCTTCCTTTTTCGCCTTTCTACAATTTTTTCCCCACCATGGATTCTTTCCCATCTTCGGACTCCTCCAGTTTCTCCTTTCCACCGCTCTCTCTATTCTCTCTCTCAGCTCTCTCCATCCTCTCTCCACCCCTGTTCCTTTCCGTTCCATCTTCTCAATTGTTGCCATATATTTACTTATTCCTTTCTCCGTCCAGTTCTGTGTATCCGTTACCTACTCTTTATACTCTCTCTTTCTCCTCAGCCTGAGTAGTAAGTGGAATTAAAATAATATAAATCTGGCAACTAGTTTCGCTTTTATAAGCATACTAGCTGAAAACCCGTGCTTCGCTACGGTATATTGATGGTCTCATTGGCATAAAATCCGCAGTTTTTTTTAAACTTGTGTATGGGTAACCTTTGTAACAAAAAGTCGATATCTCATCGGTCCTAAGGAGAAACTCCTAAGGAGAAACCTGAGGAAACTGTCAAATACTTGCACTTGAAAATATTTTGAAAAATGTGTTTTAAAAAAGGCACGTATAAGCCATAAATGAATGTTATAACTCAACAAACAGGAAAAACTATGGGTACTATTCGCGACTCCAAATAACAGTGATACATCTGGTGGTGACTGGCTAAATTAAACAGAAGCGTATATTTGGGTAATATTTGTAGCGTGTTGTGCTGCAGTTTATGTGAATTAAGAAGTATTTCAAAATATAGTGACTTAAATACAGTGCTTTTTTGCCGAAATATTGTTTGAACAGATAAATATTAAGAAAAAACTTCTGACATATACGCTTCTCGTCCGCCATCAGCTGTTGTACGCAGCGCCGCCAACGTTAGTTTCAGTCGCGAATAATTCAACCCGTTTGGAGAGGATTGGGACGAAATCATAATTTTTTTAAAAATTATTGTATGTTATTGTATAAAAATATCCATAAGGGTAGCATTTTAAAAAACTGTCAAAACTATTTCGGACATTTTAAAAAGAAACCTATTTGCCGAAAAGAAATGTTATAACTCAACAAACACATAAAATACGACGGGATATATAATTCATCCCGAATATATATTCACCTCTTCTCACACTTCCTCTTTTCACCCTTTAGGGGTGAAATTAAAAAAAACTGTCAAAATCATTTCGAGATATTTTAAAAAGACACATATGTGCCAAAAAGTAATGTTGCAACTAAACGAACACAGGAAATACGACGGAATATGAACCCCGATTGTAAATCCACCCCTTTTGGGGTTGATTAGGACAAAAACCTGAAATATGTTTTTCGATATTTGTATGGGTAATCTTTGTAAGCAAAAAGCAAGTCGATATCTTATTGGTTCTAAGAGATATTAAGGAATCCTTGAAATCATAATTCACCCCTTTTCACCTTATAAAGGTGAAATTTTAAAGAACTGTCAAAACTATTTCGAGATATTTTAAAAAGACACCTATGTGCCATAAAGTAATGCTGCAACTAAACGAACACAGGAAATACAACGGGATGTATAATTCACCCCGATTGTAGATTCACCCCTTTAGGGGTTGATTGGGACAAAATCCTGAAATAAATTTTTCGGTATTTGTATGGGTAATCTTTGTAAGCAAAAAGCGACTCGATATCTTATCGGCCCTAAGAGATTTAAGGAATCCTTGAAATCACAATTCACCCCTTTTCACCTTTTAGGGGTGAAATTTTAAAGAACTGTCAAAACCATTTCAAGATATTTTAAAAATACACCTATGTGCTAAAAAGTAATGTTGCAACTAAACGAACACTGGAAATACGACGGAATGTATAATTCACCCCGATTGTAGATGCACCCTTTTAGGGGTTGATTAGGACAAAATCCTGAAATAGGTGTTACGGTATTTGTATGGGTAATCTTTGTAAGCAAAAAGCAAGTCGATATATTATTGGTTCTAAGAGATATTGAGGAATCCTTGAAATCATAATTCACCCCTTTTCACCTTTCAGGGGTGAAATTTTAAAGAACTGTCAATACCATTTCGAGATATTTTAAAAAGACACCTATGTGCCAAAAAGTAATGTTGCAACTAAACGAACACAGGAAATACCACGGAATGTATAACTCACCCCGATTGTAGATCCACCCCTTTAGGGGTTGATTAGGAAAAATTCCTGAAATAAGTTTTTCGGTAATTCTATGAATAATTTTTGCAAGCAAACAGTAAGTCGATATCTTATTGATCCTAAAAGATATTAAGGAATCCTTGAAATCACAATTCACCCCTTTTCAACCCTTAGGGATGGAATTTTAAAAAACTGTCAAACCCATTTCGAGATATTTTAAAAAGACACCTATGTGCCAAAAAGTAATGTTGCAACTAAACGAACATAGGAATTACGACGGGATGTATAATTCACCCCGATTGTAGATCCACCCCTTTAGGGGTTGATTAGGACGAAATCCTGAAATTGGTGATTCGGTATTTGTATGGGTAATCTTTGTAAGCAAAAAGCAAGTTGATATCTTATTGGTCCTAAGAGATATTAAAGAATCCTTAAAATCACAATTCACCCCTTTTCACCCTTTAGGGGTGAACTTTCAAAAAACTGTCAATACCACTTCGAGATATTTTAAAAAGACACCTATGTGCCAAAAAGTAATCTTACAACTAAACGAACACAGGAAATACAACGGGATGTATAATCCACCCCGATTGTATGTTCATCTCTTTAGGGGTTGATTAGGGCAAAATCCCGAAATTGGTTTTTCGGTATTTGTATGGGTAATACTTGTAAGCAAAAACTAAGTCGATATCCCATCGGCTCTAAGAGATATTAAGGAATTCGTGAAATCACATTTCACCCCTTTTCATCCCTTAGGAGTGGAATTTCGAAAAATCCCTTCTTAGTGGGTGCTTACGTCATGAAGGGAATATACTCTCCGAATTTCAAGTTTCTAGGCCCAGGGGTTCGGGCTGGGCGGTGATGAGTGAGTCAGTCAGTCAGTCAGTCAGTCAGTCAGTCAGTCAGTCAGGACACTGCCTTTTATATATATAGATTGAAACTTTATGGAAAATTTTTTGTTGACAAAATGGCACTCGATGCATAAAATTTACACTCCACTGACGTCTAGTGTCTACGAGACACCTAATCAAATCAAAGTTATTTTTATATATTAATTATTTTTCTAGTTTCAACAAAACTGTTATTTATTTAAAATATTTAAACTATGATATATTGTACAGTAAATATAAATTTATGTTTGGATAGTAAAAAAATAAACTATTAATAACTATATATTTAATTACATTAAATAGTATACGTACTAAATGGTATATAATGCATCTGAAATTGAAGAAGTAAGCAAGGTGTAGATCAACTGGTACACAGAATGGTGAACAAATTATTCTTTGGGGCGTTTCTGTTGTTCGTTCTTGCGACAACTCTGCAGGTAAATAGATTTTTGAATTGTAATAAGTAGAGACCGGATTTCTAAGCATTTGCCTATCTTCAATTTTTATTAAGAACTGGCACTCTCGAATAAGCAGTCTAATGGTCAAATATTGTACTAAGCGCTCTAGTACTGTTTGAACTTATTACATATGTTCTAGTGTTGAATTTTTGTTAGAATGTGGATAGAAGTTTGGAAAAACTATAAAAGTAGAACAAATTTTAGTGTTTTTGGCTGTCATTCAAGACAGGACAAAGATAGGCATCTTACTTTTTTTCTTTTGTTAAGAAAAATGGAGGGAAAGTTAATATTAAGTCCAGATTGGGAAAATATTTGGTTATGGACAGGAGGAATATATTTTGGGTTAAAAAGTAACTGATACTATGCGAGTTTGTTCATTACATTTGTCGCAGAAAAACAAAACTGCACTAATATTCTTGCACCTGCAAGTTGCATATTTAACTTTTAGCTGCACCTGTCTAACTAAAACTAATTTTATTTCATGAGGCAATGAACATAATGCACTTGTTTGCAAACAGAATGCATATATTGTAAATTCAGATGACCGACTCAGATGTACCACATAAAATTACGTGCCCGGTATTTAACACCTGCTCATCTACAAATTACCTGTTAATAAATCTGTTCCTTTGGTTTAGGTGGAACTAGATTTTGAATTCTAGTTACTTTTACCGATTGATTGAAGCTTTTGATCATTTTTTTCAGGAAAAGCCAACTTCAATAAATAAAAAAATAGGTAATGACAACTTACAGAAATGAAAATTTCGGTTAGTTCCTCCTAATCGTTTGGAATAGACTGTTTGTTATATTTTTAAAGAAATTTATTAATTTAATTGTGTAAACGGGTTTGTTGACGTGAGAATTGAGATGACTACGTATCTAGTTGTGTGCTTGTGGCTTTTATTACTTCACCAAAACCACAATCAGATCAGAACGTACGTTCGGTGTTCGGTGTTCAGAGTTCAGTAAACTGTACTACATTCGTATTGAAGTATCAATGTATTTGATACTTCGCAAGATCATCACCGCCCAGCCCGAACCCCTGGGCCTAGAGACTTGAAATTTGGAGAGTATATTCCCTCCATGACGTTAGCACCCACTAAGAAGGGATTTTTCGAAATTCAACCCCTAAGGGGCGAAAAGGGGTGAAATGTGATTTCACGGATTCTTTAATATCTCTTCGGGTCGATGAGATATCGACTTAGTTTTTGCTTACAAAGATTACCCATACAAATAACGAAAAACTTATTTCAGGATTTTGTCCTAATCAACCCCTAAAGGGGTGAATCTACAATTGGGGTGAATTTTACATCCCGTCGTATTTCCTGTGTTTGTTGAGTTATAAGGTTTCTTTTTGGCACATAGGTGTCTTTTTATAATATCTCGAAATGGTTATTAGAGTTTTTTAAAATTTCACCCCTAAAGGGTGAAAAGGGGTGATATGTGATTTCAAGGATTCTTTAATATCTCTTAGGACCAATAAGATATTGACTTGCTTTTTGCTTATAAAAACTACCCATACAAATGAACAAAAACTTATTTCAGGATTTGGTCCTAATCAACCCCTAAAGGCATGAATCTCCAAACGGGGTGAATTATACATCCCGTCGTATTTCATGTGTTTGTTGAGCTATAAAATTTATTTTTGGCACAAAGGTGTCTTTTTGAAATATCTCGAAATGTTATTGACAGTTTTTTTAAAACTACATCCCTAAAGGGTGAAATGTTAATTCAAGGATTCCTCAATATCTCTTAGGACACATGAGATATCGACTAGGTTTTTGCTTACAAAGCTTACCCATACACATGTTTAAAAACAAACTGAGAATTTTACACTAATGAGATCGTCAATATACCGTAGTGAAGCACGGGTGCTCAGCTAGTATTTATATATAGGTACGAGGGCTACCTTTTAAGTTTTTAAAAAACTAAGGAAGAAAAATTTTTGTTTTGGAACAGTTTTATTGCTTTTCAAAATATTAGCCTTTAAGATTCATATACTTTTGCGTGCGTATAACAAAATAGTTTAACGTGCGTAACAAAAAAGTCGTTAGAGGATAAATCGGGTGAATACGGGCAATGGGACATTAATTCGATGTTTTTCTCCTTCAAATAATCAATTGTTTGAGGTGTTGTATAGGAGCTTGCATTTTCATGATGAAGAATGATGCGACGTTTTTGGTTGTTTTTCCTAATTTTGCCGATGACTTTTGGCAAACAAATTATTGTATACCATTCAGCATTAACTGTTCTCCGATCCTCTAATCTAAAGAAATGGTTGCGACATGTCCAGTACAACCGAAGAAACAAGCGATCATTTTCTTGGAAGTCCTTCGTGAACGAACAACTTTTGTGGGTTGTTGCTTAGTTTCCGGTTCATATGAATAAATCCAAGTTTCGTCATCTGTAACGATGTTGTGTACGGATTTTGTAGTGCCTAGATTGAATATTTTTAGCATTCTCCTACACCAATCAACACGAGCTTTTTTTGAGCTTCGGTTAAATTATGCGGAATCCATCGGAAACAGATCTTTTTCACAGCTAAGTGTTCATTCAAAATCGAATGTATTGCAGTCACATGTCAATCTTTTTCAATCATTTTGCGCACAGCAGCGATGTTTTTTTGAATCACTACCGTTTTTGGTCAACCTTCACGAGATTCATTACTGACGGACGCCCAACCACGACGAAATTCTGCAAA
Organism: Liopterus haemorrhoidalis; assembly: GCA_963971575.1. Lineage (NCBI taxonomy): Eukaryota > Metazoa > Arthropoda > Insecta > Coleoptera > Dytiscidae > Liopterus > Liopterus haemorrhoidalis. The sequence goes on from OZ020611.1 coordinate 99,540,672, forward strand.
CCAATTGTAAACAGCTTTTTCTGATGGTGCTTCATTACCAAAAGTTGAACGAAGCGAATATATGCATTGTTGTTGAGTTAGGCCTTTACTAAAATCGTAAAAAAATCATCCAACAAAAACCTTCACGAGTAATATAAATTTTTTCACAAAGTTGTTTTTTTTAACGTTCAATGTCAGCAAATTACTCGATCAATTTATAAGCTGCCACTGATTTCACAATAACAAATGTCAAATTTTACAAATATAGTAATGACACATTTCAATATTGCCATCTAGTGCTGGTTTGTAAAAACATAAGATATAACCCTCGTATTACACATATTATGGCTTGTGGCATTTTTGAGTTTATTTATTAAAAAGAAAATAGTTTTGGAAGTTTTTTCTCTCTTCATTATAGGGAGTGCCAGTGGCACATTTCCTGGGTGCGCCACTGTTCTCACTATGAAATTTAAAAATGTGATATTTCACATACATTTTTTTCTTTCCAGGTGTACTACGCAAATGCAGATTCTGATACAACATTCTGTACAAGTGGTACATCTAGTACTGGTATAACTGATAAGACAAGTTCTGAGATAAGCACTAAGGCAACTGATAAGACAAGTTCTGAGATAAGCACTAAGGCAAGTGATAAGACAAGTTCTGAGACAACTGATGAGACAAGTGCGGAGAAAAGCACTACAATCAGTACTTCAACTAGTACCACAACTTCTACCACTTTATCCTCGAGTACCACAAGTACTATAGGAACAACATTAAGTCCAAATAGACCTTGTTCACGATGCGGTGAATTAATTGCGGACCCCTTTGACTGTTCCATGTTTAAAGTTTGCACATTAGATGCATCTGGAAATCTGATAGAACAACGCAGTCAATGTGAGAATCCAGATGTACCTTATTTCGATGAAAGCAAACAGGGATGCACAACTTCCTATAAACACTGCGTGAATACGACAAGTAGTACTTTTTCAGCACCAGAGTGTGATTGCAGTGGAGTTGCTGCGGATCCAGAAGATAAAAAAAGATATTATTTATGTGCTGCAGTTCCTTATCAGAGGCCTATTAAAAAACATAGGGTTTGTTTACCAGGAACTTCGTTTAATGAGACTGCTCAATTCTGTAATTGTGATGATAATAAGCAGCCACCCTGTATGACATCATACAGCAGCACTCCACCAGCAGACTGTATACAGCCAGGTTGCGACTATCATCCTTTAGATGAAAACAGCAATTGTACAGAAGAAGGAAATTTTCCAGATAAACACGAATGTGACAGATACCATATGTGCGTGAAGGAGGAATGTGGCAAATTTATGAAGTACTCGACAACCTGCCCGTTATTTACTAAATACGATTATATTTCAAAAAAATGTGTCAGTGATGACAAGGTAAAATGTCCTTGTACAACCAGGGAAACTACTTTCCAATGTCCAGGAAATGGTGTATACAAGGATCCAAATTGTACAACACAATATTTTGTATGTTATACATTGACACAATTCAAATTTTGGACCAAGAGATTGTCTTGTCCAGGTGGAACAATATATGACCCAGTCGCGAAAAATTGTAAACCTACTACCCAAAAACCAAATTCTGGAGAATGTTCCTCTCATTCTGAGTCAACATCTGAAGAAAAATCATATTTGAAAGATAGTTCATCAGATGAAAGTAATTCAGTAGGATATCACAATAACAAATGTTTAAAGGGAATTTGTAAAAAAGTACTTGAGCGAGATTCTCATAAAGAAAATAAGCTAAATGTTATTATAGTTGCTTGAGAGGCAGGGCCGGCGCGTGGGTATGTGGCGCCTTTGTGAAAACTTTTATTTGGCGATAATGTTATATTTGTAATATTGATAATATAAATTAGATCACATTATAAATGTATTGATTACATGTTAGCTTTGGTGTATTATAACTGTATTTTATTATAACTGATGTATTAATATTAAATTAATAAATATATAAATAAATTTCGCCCTAAGAAGGGCGAATTCTGATTTAAAAAATCATATAATATTTATTCTTCTTGCTTTAGCCGCCACAAAATTCTTAATTAAATCTCTAATATCTAAGGTATCCATGATATCATTTTCGATGGATATTAACGATAAATCCGTTAGACGGTCACCGGACATTGTGGAGCGTAAATAATTTTTAATAAGTTTTAATTTTGAAGTCTTTTCTCCTGAAGCTACTGAAACTGGTAAAGTTAAATAAATACGTAATACTATAGTTATATTGGGAAATGTGTTAGTTAGATTATTTCTATAAATGTAGTTTAATACCTCGTGCGGAGACATGTTGTTTTTTACAAAATATTGCAAACTTTTTATTTCATCAAGCAAGGATACACCATCAATATCCCGATTAACCGAGTTTTTTTGATCGGTAAGTTTGATGTGTATAATTTTGCAGTGTTTTGTTAAATCTTCATCAGTCTTTCAATTTGCTTATGTCGTGAATGAGCTTAAAATCATCGTTATGAGTATTTAGAATAAGAATTACCAAGTAACCATGTATTAAACAAGTTAATATTTTAAGCATTATAAATATTTTAATTTGTATTTTCTTTGGAATGGCGCCCCTATGATCAGGCGCCTTTGTGCTGGTCACAACCTTTCCCCCCTCACGCAGCGGCCCTGTTGAGAGGTAAATGTGTACAAAAATCAGTATTTATCTATCGTCACTATATTTCAACAGCTGAATAGGGTTTTCACCCGGATACTCTGGTTTTTGTTATTTGTCTCCCGTTCTTCAAAATATCTCAATTTTCTCTACTTATTCGTCAAAATTTAAAATTGAATAGTTAGTTACTTATGTAAGTTATAGTCAGTTATTTTGTAAACTCTTGGGATTGGCATAAAAGCCGAAATATGTATTGAGTAAATAAATATATTAATAAAAGCTACCTAGTGTTTTTAATTGCAATTTTATTTTATATGTTTCACCTAAGAATAATGGAAAGTTAATCCAATATAAAGATTAAATATGTATACATATTTTTGAAACGTTCAATTTTTCCGAATTGCGGAAAGTAGTTGCAACAATACTTTCCAATCCGTAAGCAATGCAAAATTGTAGAGCGCGTATTTTCTCTAAATGACGTTGTGATGGCAAAAATGGAATTGTGTACAAAATTCATTATAATTTGAGCTGCTTAACATTTTTTGATTATATTCAGCGTCCAGAACTAAATTTGTTAAAAATGTGATTTTGAATATACTAAAAAATAAGAATATATTTATAGTATTTCCAAAATCAAATGGCCATCTCCACTTATTGATTCCAATTATGGCTGATAGTATAACCATTATACCTGCTGAGTTTATGGTTCTGTTAATAGTAGTTGCCAGGACCGTGATAATTATTTTTCAAGGCGGCCTTACGGTCGATAAATACCATATACACCTTTCTTCTTTTTTTCTTGATTCTCTCAGCAACTATGTGGTTTATCGTGTATATGTTATCTATCGCCCCCTTCCCTTCCTGAAACCTGACTGCGTCTCCTATAATATTTCTTTATCCTCTATTTCCTCCACTAGCCTCTTATTGAGCACTGTCGCATACACTTTGTATGCCGTGCTCATCAGGGTTACTCCTCTGTAATTACCTGCGCTATTCCTGCTTCCTTTTTCGTGGAACGGAATTATTATTCCTTCCTTCCAGTCTTCTGGGTATCCTTCTCTCTTCCATACTCCTCGGATTATTTTGTCATCTTTTCCGCCACTTTCTCCCCTCATTATATGCATGCTTCGTTCTTTATTTTATCAGGTCCTGCCGCTTTTCCCTTCTTCACGCTCTTAATTACGCTCCACACTTCCTCCTCTGCTGGTTCTTCTTCCTTCTCCTCCCCTCTCCTCCCCTATCCTCCTTATCACTACCGCTTTATCCACCTCCCTTGCTTCCCCTGCCCCTGGTTCCTCCTCATGATTCTTCCCTTTTACCTTCACTTCCCTCCAATAATTTCATAAAGTGTTTCCTTCAGCTCCCCATACTTATCTTCTTGCTAATTACCACCTGTTTCTCTCTGGCATTATTTATATATTCCCACGCTTGTTTTTCATTCTTTATCTTTTCAACTTCATCCTGTTGCCTCTTCACGGGCTTTTTTTTCCTCCTCGCAAGTTTTTTTATATTGTCTTATTTTTCCCTTTTATTTTTTATCCTGGCTTTTTGCGCTTCCTTTTTCGCCTTTCTACAATTTTTTCCCCACCATGGCTTCTTTCCCATCTTTGGACTCCTCCAGTTTCTCCTTTCCACCGCTCTCTCTATTCTCTCTCTCAGCTCTCTCCATCCTCTCTCCACCCCTGTTCCTTTCCATTCCATCTTCTCAATTGTTGCCATATATTTACTTATTCCTTTCTCCGTCCAGTTCTGTGTATCCGTTACCTCCTCTTTATACTCTCTCTTTCTCCTCAGCCTGAGTAGTAAGTGGAATTAAAATAATATAAATCTGGCAACTAGTTTCGCTTTTATAAGCATATCAGGCCTACAGTGGAATACACAATTCCAAAAAAAAAAATTACGTATTTTAATTAAGTGTAAATATCAGGGTTTTGTAGGTATTTAATTTTATTTACATGGGTTTTAGGTATTTAGTTTTATTTACAAAAAAAATAAAGAAGAAACTATTTGTTCTCTAGAACATCGAAACATTTGTCATGTTGGACTAAAACGTTAATTTTTAAATCTATAATCCAACCTCATTTTGATTAATGTGCAAGTGTTTTATACGTATTAGATAATAGTAGTAAAGAAGCTCTTCAAAAACTTAAAAATAGAGGAATGCGTATAATTCTACATTGTGGACGCCTTACACCCATTAAACTTATGCTAAATACTTTAAATTTTATTAATGTTAAAGATAAATTAAAAATAATAACTTTAATTTTTATATTTAAAATTTATATTTCCTTAAAACTAAATTTTTTTGATATGTTAATGTTAGTTATGTCACCTTACGAAACAAAAATCACATTTTAATTGATATTATAGCCAAATTTTTTAATTAAAATATTGTAAATTTGCAATAAGCTGACCACGGCGCGAAGGTTGCCGAGTAAATACGACTGAGTATGACCTCAAACGACTGGTGTTTGACGTCACAGATACAGTTACAACATAATCTTTACGTGTGTATATTGTATTGTTCGAGAGTTTTGTATTTGTTTTTAAACAATTTTTCACGCATTTGTTATTAAAATGGCAGATAAAGATTTTGTTAGGGCTCAGAGTGATAATTTAACCAACATTGATGCATTTATGCTCATGGAATATATGAAAAAACATATACAAACATAAAGTTTACTTTTTTTCTGAAATATCGGTTTTATTTCGCCTCATAGCTTCCAGCCACAAATTTCGCCTTTTCTGTTGTTTTTCGCCATCAGGTAATGATATAAATTGTTTTTTTGGATTTCTATTTGAACTATTTGTGCACATCGGTACTAAACAATATTTTCGACTATGTTTCGAAGTACTGGGGCCTGGATCTTCCATATTTTATATATTTTAATATAAAATTTAATTCGGTAAACATGTATAAATTGTTTTTATAGAATTAAACTTTATTTTAATTAAAATCACTCTAACTTTACATAACCTATAAAGGTTATACAAGCAAATAAGTTCACGACTGTGTAGGCTGCACGCTATACACTGTCGCAGTGTACGCAGTACACTGTGTAGGCTAGTAGTGTACTGCGTCACTTAGAAGGGGTATGACGTCACACGTCGTTTTCGCGCGCTACATACATTTATGATTTTTTTAAGCCTTCAAATAAAAAAAATAAAAAAATGCAAAACTGTTTTTTATGTTTATATGCAACAAGAGGAATATAATAAAAAAAAAATTAAAAAAGCATGCCTATTCCCTATTATAATTTTGAAGTCCACAATTATAATACTCATAATAAGTCCAGTTCTAAAAAACCAACTTAAAATCCAGACCAGATTAAAAATTCTGTAAGCATAAAACAATTTAAATACAACGTGTTTCAATATTTTAAAGAGTAAAGATTTTTTTTATGAAATTATATGTGTTATGTAAATTTTAGTTTTAAGATTTGGGTGTAAGATGTATAAGTAACCCCTACTTCTTGTTAGTTGGATATATTTGATATACATTTGTTACATATATTAGATAAAAATTATTTTGTTAATACAAATGTTTACCTAATTATTATTTATTATTATTATTATTATTTAATAAGTGTAAGAAGCCAACGTAATATGTACTGGATGTCTATTTGTTCTATAATCACATCAAAATCAACAGTTTTTTGATAATAAATTTTATTCGTTATTTGAGAAATAAGAGCTTACATTTAATTTTTTTAGGCAAAATGTAAATAATTTGTCAGCGTTTTTTTTCTTCTGCATTTGCTTCGTATTCAAGTCTTCATTAGATTAATAAGAAATATGTTGATAAATAGCTTATTTTTTTTCAATTTCAGAAATGTATTTCTCACTATTAACAATGTGTTATTTGGTTTATAAGTATTTCATTACTATAAATGAGTTATCTAAATCTAAAAAATCTAAATTAATTAAAACAATAGGTTGAATCATAGTGTATAATAATATAATAAAATAACTGAACATTATACACTACACTCTACAGTGCACAGTGTTGTATGGTGTGGTGTGTTTAACTAGGTTCGGAACTGTTAAAAAAATATTATTTTTTAAACAGTTATTTTTAACATTCTTAGCCATAACTTAGCCATGAATTAAAAAATAATTAATTTGATCAGAAACACAATCTGATCAAAAATTCCTCTCGTACGTTTCCGGCTTAGATCAATGTACATCAACTATAATTTTTTTATATTTTTAATTTAACCCCTATGGGTAACTGGGTGCGGGACAAAACTTTTTTAGCATATTTTTGGCTAAAATCGTGTTAAAAGAAACGAATAACAAAAAACTATCTATTGTTCCATAATCTTCCGGTTCCTATCAATGTTCAATATGGAGATTTTTTCGGATTTTCAGATCAACCCCTCTGGGAGATAGACAATTTCTGCCGTACAGACAGACAGACAGACACGTGAGTGCCGTTATAAGGGTTTTTTGGTGGCCATACCTACAAAAGAACCAGGTGCTACAACCAGAAGTTTAATGTTTTTTTTTTTTTTTTTTTTTGTGAAAGAAAATCAATATTTAATGGACACAAATTTTTTTAGTTACATACTCGTTTACAATTAAAATTATATAAAATATAGAAATATTACATTTTAGTCAAGTACGTATATATAATTACATTACAATTATTATTAGTCAAGTATGTAAAAGAAAATTTACTTTTTATATGCTAGTACAAAACATATGATATACAACATTCTTATTTTTGCATCTGGGTCATTCCATATCAAGTGGTCTAGTGGTCCCTGCTCGACCATCACGGATTTTGATGAAATTTTGTATGGACATTCACACATGTCCTCAACGAACATTGGTAAGGTTTTACGTTCATCCATGCAATACTTGCTGAGATTTAGTTATTTGTTTGACCCCATACCGCAGCCTTCTATGGTATGACTCCGAGATTTCGACAACTTTGAGACACAGTATCTCTGCCAATATTTTGTTGGGAGAAACAAAACTTTGCCAACTTATACAACTTTTTGCGCTCTATTAAACAAAATAATAAACAAATCTTCATGAGCGATTCCCGTGAAGAAAATTTGGATCAAACTTGGCCTAAAAAATTTGCAACTCGAAAAAATTTTAAAGTTTGACTTTTTATACCTCTGAAAGTAAAGGTACGATAAACGTGAAATTTTGCACATAATAACTTATCAATACAAGGTTAACGAATATAAAATTTCACACTCCTAATATTTTTCATTAGTTCAGGAATTGAGTGTAAAGTTGATGATTTTTGTGAAAATACTAAAAACAGGGTATATTTAGCCCACTTTTACAAAAATATACCCTCTGGAAACTGTTTTAATTTATTTTCATTAGAAAGAGCATATTTTAATCCCACTAAAAAAGTAGGATTGGTTTTTCATCCCTGGTATATAAGGCCTTAGAAATAGGGACAAAGTTGAGAACGTTTCTATCACATGCTGCTATCGCAATATCGCATGCATTCCATTATTTTTCATCTTGTATGTTTTATACAGGCATTATAAGTACCTAAATTGCGTTGATCCATGGTGACATTGTCACTACCAGTTCAGAAACTTGAACCAGTAACCCCATCGCCATAGGGTTCACGCTCGATAGCCGTGCAATACCAGCCACGGGTGGGTTTCTTGGTTAAGGATCCCAAGCCTCTAGTTTGGTTTCTTCGTTAAGGTTCCAAAGCCTTGTGTGGGTATCTGTCCGGTTCCCAAGCCAATGATTGGGTAGCTTATTCTAGGTTCCTAAGCCTGAAGTGGGTATCTTACATGGTTCCCAAGCCGAAGTCCATGATGTTTGTATGAATTGCCAAATTCCAACTATTGCTTATTTATTATTGAATTTAGTAGCCACTTTTTTCAGTGTCACTTCTTGGAATTGATACTGTCGGCCTGGTGACATAACTGATGGTGCTAGAAGGCCACAAATAAGGTGTTGTGATGGAACCCAACAAATATCTTTGAGTGTAAAGTTGATGATTTTTGTGAAAATGCTAAAAACAGGGTATATTTAGCCCACTTTTACAAAAATATTCCTTCTGGAAACTGTTTTAAATTATTTTCATTAGAAAGAGCATGTTTTAAACCCCCTAAAAAAGTAGGATTGGTTTTTCATCCCTGGTATATAAGGTCTTAGAAATAGGGACAAAGTTGAGGATATTGCTATCGATACGTCATATACTTCAATATGCATTTTTTTACATTGTGTCACTTTCCTTTCATTCCTGCTGAAGTTTACAGTGTACAATTAATTTTTGTACGCTATATGAATCTGTTAGTCTGCTAGCGGTGGTTCTACACTGATGACATTTTTTAAATATTTTGTTAGTGCTGTCACGCGTCAGCATGTTTTGGGTATAGAATTCTGTACTGTTAGCAGCGGCGGTCGGTGACTAAACGTCCCGAATTGGCCGGGAAAGTCCCGAATTGACCGGCCTCCAGCGACCATTAACCGATCAAATAATGACGCCAATAGATCTGTTCAACTTTTGTGACAAAAACATTCACGGAATTAAATAGGTATATATATATATATATATATATATGTTCCGACTGAAGAAATTCAAGAAAACAGGACGCTGCAAGAAGAAAGATGGAAAGCTAGCACCGCAATAGCTGGCACAAGAGATCATCACCAGTTTGTGCCAGTTGATTTGAATTCGATTTCTGTCAGCAAAGTTTCAAATGACACAGTTAACTTTGTGGCCAAACTTTCCAATTCTGTCGATCCTAATTTAAAATTAGCCAAACTATTTCCCGGTTGTTATGTTGCCTGCATTTATGACAATAAGTGGTGGGTAGGCAATATTGTAAAAATTTCTCTGGAACAAAATGATGCTTTGGTAAAATTTATGCATCCGCGAGGCTTGGCTCATTCATTTTATTGGCCCGAAAGAAAAGATATTTGTTGGGTTCCAGCACAACACCTTATTTGTGGCCTTCCAGCACCATCAGTTATGTCACCAGGCCGACAGTATCAATTCCAAGAAGTGACACTGAAAAAAGTGGCTACTAAATTCAATAATAAATAAGCAATAGTTGGAATTTGGCAATTCATACAAACATCATGGACTTCGGCTTGGGAACCATGTAAGATACCCACTTCAGGCTTAGGAACCTAGAATAAGCTGCCCAATCATTGGCTTGGGAACCGGACAGATACCCACACAAGGCTTTGGAACCTTAACGAAGAAACCAAACTAGAGGCTTGGGATCCTCAACCAGGAAACCCACCCGTGGCTGGTATTGCACGGCTATCGGGCGTGGACCCTATGGCGATGGGGTTACTGGTTCAAGTTTCTGAACTGGTAGTGACAATGTCACCATGGATCAACGCAATTTAGGTACTTATAATGCCTGTATAAAACAAACAAGATGAAAAATAATGGAATGCATGCGATATTGCGATAGCAGCATGTGATAGAAACGTTCTCAACTTTGTCCCTATTTCTAAGGCCTTATATACCAGGGATGAAAAACCAGTTCTACTTTTTTAGGGGGATTAAAACATGCTCTTTCTAATGAAAATAATTTAAAACAGTTTCCAGAGGGTATATTTTTGTAAAAGTGGGCTAAATATACCCTGTTTTTAGCATTTTCACAAAAATCATCAACTTTACACTCAATTCCTGAACTAATGAAAAATATTAGGAGTGTGAAATTTTATATTCGTTAACCTTGTATTGATAAGTTATTATGTGCAAAATTTCACGTATATCGTACCTTTACTTTCAGAGGTATAAAAAGCCAAACTTTAAAAATTTTTCGAGTTGCAAATTTATTAGGCCAAGTTTGATCCAAATTTTCTACACGGGAATCGCTCATGAAGATTTGTTTATTATTTTGTTTAATAGAGCGCAAAAAGTTGTATAAGTTGGCAAAGTTTTGTTTCTCTCAACAAAATATTGGCAGAGATACTGTGTCTCAAAGTTGTCGAAATCTCGGAGTCATAACATAGAAGGCTGCGGTATGGGGTCAAACAAATTACTAAATCTCAGCAAGTATTGCATAGATGAACGTAAAACTTTACCAATGTTCGTTGGGGACATGTGTGAATGTCCATACAAAATTTCATCAAAATCCGTGATGGTCGAGCAGGGCACTTCTCTGAAATCAGACCACTTGACATGGAATGACCCATCTGTTATATCTATCCTCTGTTTTTGAAATTCCTTAAAAATTAATTTAATTTTAAAACAATTTGAATTACATTTTTTTTACATGCACACAACACCATAGAAAAATAATGAAATATTTAAAATACAAAAATATCTAGTCAAACGTACACTTCTCAAGCTTTTAACTGCAAACATGTGCAGCTTCGATAGGAGATATATCTGCTATATTTCACCGTTACTTCATTCAATGTTAACCGCCGCTAACAATAAGCAGTTTTAACATATTAAAAACTATTTATTATAGGTTAAAATATTAGTTTTATTAACTAGCTTGATTTTTAAATATTAATGAAATTTTACCTTGTCAACCGTATGGGTCATTCCATGTCAAGTGGTCTAGGGCTCCCCGCGCGACCATTTCAGATTTAGCTGAAATTTTGTGTGGAGGACTCCCTATGTCCCAAACAAACTTTGGTAAAATTTTAGGTTCGCCAGCGGAATATTTGTGGAGCTATAGCCCTTTGTTTGACCCCATACTGGAACCCGCGACAGTACGCCAGCGAGATTTCAACAACTTTGAGTCCCAATATCTCATTCACAAGCTTTTCGAAATGCACGAAATTTTGCCAACTTGTACAACTTTATGGGCTTTATTCAATGATATTAATTAAACTTTTTATATGTTGCACCCAAAATGTGTAAAGTGGTTCAAAGTTGGCCAAAAATTTTACGGTTCAGAAAAAATGTAAAGTTTAGTTTTCTACAGCTATGGCTGTAGTTAAGCTACAGTCGTGATACTTTGCACTTAGTGTCTCTGTATAACTCACTTTTCAAATGTTTGGTTTTAACTTTCTAGCTACTCTTGTTAGCTTACAAATTTAGTGTAAAGTTTGCGATTTGTGTAAAGTAGCCAAAAATAGGGTATTTTCAAACCGATTTTGCGGAAAAGAGTCACCCAGAAACTTTTTGAAACCTACTCCATTAGAAAGAGCATATTTTAGACCCCCTAAAAAAGGTGGATAGATGTTTCAACGCAGACATATAAGGCCCTAAAACCAGGTGTAAATCAGGGCGTCATTGCCACGGCGATGCTGTATGCTACAACCTGCAATTCTCCTTTACCTTTTAAGAGGTCCCTACATAACGTTTTGACTATTTTTAGCATGATGTCTGTCCGTCCGTCTGTCCGTCTGTCCGTCTGTCCGTCTGTCCGTCTGTCCGTCTGTCCGTCTGTCCGTCTGTCCGTCTGTCCGTCTGTCCGTCTGTCCGTCTGTCCGTCTGTCCGTCTGTCCGTCTGTCCGTCTGTCCGTCTGTCCGTCTGTCCGTCTGTCCGTCTGTCCGTCTGTCCGTCTGTCCGTCTGTCCGTCTGTCCGTCTGTCCGTCTGTCCGTCTGTCCGTCTGTCCGTCTGTCCGTCTGTCCGTCTGTCCGTCTGTCCGTCTGTCCGTCTGTCCGTCTCTCCGTCTGTCCGTCTCTCCGTCTGTCCGTCTGTCCGTCTGTCCGTCTGTCCGTCTGTCCGTCTGTCCGTCTGTCCGTCTGTCCGTCTGTCCGTCTGTCCGTCTGTCCGTCTGTCCGTCTGTCCGTCTGTCCGTCTGTCCGTCTGTCCGTCTGTCCGTCTGTCCGTCTGTCCGTCTGTCCGTCTGTCCGTCTGTCCGTCTGTCCGTCTGTCCGTCTGTCCGTCTGTCCGTCTGTCCGTCAGTCCGTCTGTCCGTCTGTCCGTCCGTCTGTCTGTCTATGTACACGTGCAGAGCAAATTCGGCTAAAAGGATTTTTATGAAACTGCATATTTAAGCTTTTGACATCAATGGCACGAGTTGATCAACTTTTGGTAAAAATCGGTCGACTAGAAATGGGAGTTTCCTCGTGTCGATTTTAAGATTTTTGCGAATATTTGGCAACAGAAAAATATTTCGAAAAAATGTATTTAACAAAAGTTGCTATAAATGTAATAACTAATAACTTTTATTTGTGACTTTTTTTGATAAAACGAAAAAAATTAAAAAAATTTGTAAAATTTTTCGAAATTGTTTCAAGTTACAATGTTTTCATACTTACATGTAACGTTTCCACGGTCATGATAAATAATATCTCTATTAGAAAATATTAGGCCAAGTTATTTCTCTTCTGCTAGAATGTATTTTATACAAGTACTTTATGATGGCGGTCGGTCCTGTGGTGGCCACAGCTGATAAGCTGCCAATGAGAATGAATCCGATTTTTTTTGCAATTATAAACTATGGCACTTCGATGACAATTTTTGTCCAATAATGCACTCGGAAGCGGAGGAGGAATGTGCCACCGATGTGTCAACACTCATTTTGGAATCAAATTATATAATGATAATGTGTAACGGGCATATAAAGTTTAGGAGACTCTGAAAAATAACCTAGAAATAATATATGGCAACCTATAACTGTTCATGCTAACAAATATGGCATTAATAAAGCGGAAAATTTGAAGAAAAAAAAAAAACTGAAAAAATGGCGGTTATGTCATAGGTGCTTGCCATAGAAATGTGTTTTAGGTATAGGAGGTTGCCAATGCAATAAGATCGGTACGACAGTAAGACTTGGGTACTTATGCAGTACCTGTATGTAGTTTAAAAACAACTAACAATCTGAAAGATAGAAAATTGCATGTTGTAGAATTCAGCATCGGCGTGGCAATGCCGCCCTGTTTTGCACCGTGATTTTAGGGCCTTATATGTCTGCGTTGAAACATCTATCCAACTTTTTTAGGGGGTCTAAAATATGCTCTTTCTAATGGAGTAGGTTTCAAAAAGTTTCTGGGTGACTCTTTTCCGCAAAATCAGTTTGAAAATACCCTATTTTTGGCTACTTTACACAAATCGCAAACTTTACACTAAATTTGTAAGCTAACAAGAGTAGCTAGAAAGTTAAAACCAAACATTTGAAAAGAGAGTTATACAGAGACACTATGTGCACTATGTATCACGACTGTAGCTTAACTACAGCCATAGCTGTAGAAAACTAAACTTTACATTTTTTCTGAACCGTAAAATGTTTGGCCAACTTTGAACCACTTTACACTTTTTGGGTGCAACATATAAAAAGTTTAATTAATATCATTGAATAAAGCCCATAAAGTTGTACAAGTTGGCAAAATTTCGTGCATTTTGAAAAGCTTGTGAATGAGATATTGGGACTCAAAGTTGTTGAAATCTTGCTGGCGTACTGTCGCGGGTTCCAGTATGGGGTCAAACAAAGGGCTATAGCTCCAGAAATATTCCGTCGGCAAACCTAAAATTTTACCAAAGTTTGTTTGGGACATAGGGAGTCCTCCACACAAAATTTCAGCCAAATCCGTGAGGGTCGCGCGGGGCACTTTTTTAAAATTAGACCACTTGACATGGAATGACCCGTATACGAATAATATGTCATGAGAATTCAAATAAAAATTAGAAATTTGAAACATAAATTGACATATTATGGGCAAATTAATCAACATTAAGAAAATCACTTAATTTTTGATACACGGGCAGGAAACATTAAAAAAAAATACTATTTAGTTCCGCATGAAACTAAGAAATGGATTATTGTTGTCAATTGTTGTATTCTTAAAGAGATACCTGACTGGTTGAATTCTGATGCGTTTGCTCATTATTGTTTTCCAACAGTAAACATCCAATCATAATCACAATCTTAATAATATTTTAATAATATCAACCGCACTAGCAATAATAAAATCTATTTCAGACGTTTAAGTGGAACTAAACGGAATTTTTATTTTAAGTTGTCACGAGTTCACTTTTTAACGATTGAATGTGGCTTTTTGTTAGATATTTGAATATGTTGCGATCCGTAGCGATTCAAGTATCATATCGGGTCTATTCTCTAAGCTAGACGTTAAGATTTTAACGTCACAAACTGACGTCATTTTTTTTAACACCATTTTAAACGTAGATTCTATTTGCTAAGCATATTTGTGTTAAAATTTTAACGTGCCGGCGTTAAAATAGTCAGTTAATGTTCTACAATAAGATTCTACCAAAATGATGGCTTTAAAAGTTAATGCTGGTGTTTAATTTGCAAAAATGGTTTCAAATAAACTTTTAAGTGCGTTATCTGGTGGTGTTCTCGGATGGGGACACTGACCAGAACCCTGCTCGGAGCAACACTAAAATAAGCGGGTGGACTGTATCATGCGTAATCTACGCGATTGTAGAATGTAGAAGATAGGATGGGAGAAATGGCGGTTAAATGGACTTACCTCGTACTGATGCGTAGTCGTATCAAAGGGCTCTTTGAACTGCAGTAGTCTATTCCACACTGGAGAGAGAAGAGATGGGACACACAGCCGCGTTGATACACTAAATATAAGTCCACAATCGCGAATACTAGAAGACGGGATCGTCTTCTGTAGAGACCGAAAACGGGGTTTTACGGTAACACAAGGCTGTAATAGCCTGACTTGTCGACACTAACGATACTATAACGAGCTGCTATCAGAGCTAGCTTGTTCGATACTATACAAAAACCAGTGGCGAAGGGAAACCTCCGCGAGACTTGCCCTCCCATAAAAAAAAAAATTAAATTAAAAAAAAAAAATTTTTTTTTCAAATATTTAGATAAATCTTCAAAAATACGTCAAATTATGTTCTATACAAATTTTTGTCCAAGGCTTGGTTGACTAGTTACGAATTAATTATCATGACCATGGAAACGTTATATATAAGTATGAAAAAATTGAGACCTGGAAAAATTTTAAATAATTTTACAAAAAATTTTTTCGTTTTATCGAAAAACGTCTCAAATAAAAGTTATTAGTAATTGCATTTATAGTAAGTTTTGTTCAATAAATTTTTTCGCAATATTTTTCTGTTGCTAAATATTCGCAAAAATCTTAAAATCGACACGAGTCGATTATATATAAATCGACTATATAGATAATCGATTATATAGATAAAACCGACGAAATCTTAAGATCGGTTGACTAGAAATGGGAGTTTACCATTTCAAGTCAACCGATCTTCATAAAAAAGCAATAGGGTTCTTCCCATTTAATAGGAGAATTTTTTAGTACCAGAACGAATTCTCTAAGTTGAACCGTTCTTGAGTTATCGTGTATACACACAGACACACACACACACACACACGGACGGACGGACGGTACTTCGAAAATAGGTTTTTTGGATTCCCTGGACTATGAAACGTGGTCATCAGTCAAAATCTCGACATCGAAAATTTTCGCGATTACAATACTTGCCCCTTATATATTAAGGTCGGGCAAGTAAAAATATAATCTAGCTAAAAAAACCCCCACTATAGACCAAGGGTGCGCATCGGGGGGGAAAAGAATAATCTGGTTAACATTAATTTGGTTAACCCCCATTTGATTAACTCTCATTTGGTTAACCCTCATTTGATTAATCCCATTTGATTCACCTCTGTTTGTTTAATCCCCATTTGGTTAACCTCAATTAAGTTAACTCCCATTTGATTAACCCCCATTTGGTTAAGTCCCATCTTGTTAACTTCCATTTGGTTAACCTACATTTGGTTAACGCTCTATTGATTAACTTCCATTTGCGTAACGTCTATTTGGTTAATCCTGTTTGTTTAACCTCCATTTGATTAACCTCCATTTGGATTAACCCCAACTGGTTAACTCCCATTTGGTTAACCTCCATTTTGTTAACCTCCATTTCGTTAACCTCCATTTGGATAACCCCCTTTTGGTTAAACCCCAATTAGTTAACTTCCATTCGATTAACCTCCATTTGGTTAACCTCCATTTGGTTAACACCCATTTGGTTAACCTTCATCTGGGTAATAGCGTTTGGTTCACCCTTCTTTGAATAATCCCATTTCATTAAGCCCCGTTTGGTTAACCCCCAATTGATTAACCCCCCCCCCCCTCCTTTGTTTTACTTTCATTTGGTTAACCTCCATTTGGTTAATCCCATTTGGTTTAATCTCATTTGATTAACTCTGATTTGGTTAACTTCCAATTGATTTGCCTCCAGTTTGTTAATCCCCATTTGGTTTATTTTCAGAGAGAAAAGTAAGTAGTTTTTAGCATTTGTAAGATTAAAGAAAATCTTTGTATACTTTTAGTTTTTTGTACGAAGCCATCGTAATAAAATTTCTATAGATATAAAAAATGTATATGAAGTGTGAACTTTCACACGTTTCAGAGTTTCGTACATATTTAGTAAGTGTATGTCTATGCGATACACATTGTGGCGAAACGGCTAGACCTAGCGAGATGAAATTTGGCATGCCTATTTAGTCCTTTAAACCGCATGTAAAACACGTCTTCCTAAAAATATAATCAAATTGGTATTTAACGAAAAAATAAATATTTTTTAAAATTTTGATCAGAATATCAAATAAAACCTCTTTTTGTTTTTCAAAAAACAAATACTCCCTCCGTTCTAAATATATACATTAAAATAATTCACAGAAAAAAAAATAAATAAAAAAATAACGGGTATTTTAGACAAATTAAAGTGGCACCCGCTGTTCTAACAAAATGGCGAATTTTGATCACAATAGTGTTGAATTGCAAGGAAGAAGTTCCAAATCGACTTAAATCACAACCACCAAAAAGTCCATATTTTAATGTATTGGATCTTGGATTTTTCAATTATATGCAACCTTGTAAGGTAAAGGTAAAGGTAAACATACAGCTTCACCGAATACAATCAAGGAACTGATTGAATGCGCACATACAAACCCTTGATAATGTTTTTCTAACATTGCAAACTTGTTTAGAAGCAACCATGTTAGCAAAAGGAGGGAATTCCTATAAGATTCCGCATATTAATAAGGCAACAACATTATTATGTTCCATACAAGCTGTGGAGACAGTCACATTTGTTAAATTAAAACTTTTTGTATTATTCTATGCTTTACAAGATATTTGTAACTATTTCCTAAATAAAATCATTCTAATTAATTAAAATTGTATATATCATATTTTCGGACGGAGGGAGTATTTTTAAGCGGTTTTCGCCAAAAAAGATTGATAAATATTATTGTCTCACCACATATTTCCCAGAGGGGTTAGTCTAAAAATCTGAAAAGTATCTAAATAATGTATATTGAATTACACATCAAATAGTTCAACAAGAATTTTTGATGTGATTAGTTTTTTGAAAAATATAGCATTTTTTGTGTCGTTGGATAAAATAACTATTAAAAAAAAATTACTGTGTGGTATAAAACAAAGCTTTTAAGGTGAAAATTATGGAACGGAAAGTAGTTTTATAAAATTTCTTTATTTTAAGACGTTAAACGTAGATTGAGGCATGAAAAGTAGTTTTTGATTTTTTTTAACACGATTTTTATCAGTAATGTGCTACAAAAACTTTTGTCCCGCACTATAAAACCCAAGGAGGGGGGTGAATCTAAACATCCGAAAAAATTCCTAGTAATGCACATTAATGTAAACCGGAAAACAGGAATTTTTGATCTGATCATTAATTTGAAAGTTATCGAATTTTTTGCAACATCGTTCTTACAAATAGTCTAGTGCCTACGCACCATATTTTACGTTGATACTACACTTGATGATAATGGAATGCCATTTGGCACACGTGTTCTTTATAAAAATGAAATCATTTTGACCCGCAGCACCTATTTATGAATCGAGGCAGATTCAAGATGGCGGTGAAAATAACGCGCCAATTACGATAAAGATAACTAATTTTTACGATAGAGCAAAATAGCCTAATACATATTTGTACAATGGACCTTAAGCTACAATTTGCTGCATCGTACGCGCATATCCGTCATTTGGTTTACAAGCTACCGTCCATAATTCATTCTCAGACGCAAAAAAGTGATTTCCGAAATGGCTACCGAATTTCGTATGATATAGCTCGTTTTTTATGAATTTAATGTCGTAGGTTACGAATCTGTTATCAAAATGGCTAAAATTTTAAATTTTGATAGTTTTTTTTTGTGCCAAATTTTTGACATGATGATATACGGAGTGATTATTTAATGGCGAGACGACGTCACTGGAAGTTTTAATAATTTGCCGTTTCATACACATCGTAGCAGGCGATTATGCGCGCATGCGCATAATCTTTTTTTCTTCATAATCTAATTTTCTTCAAGGTCATTATAGTCATAGTACTCTGCTAGGAGGCACGTAAAATTCGGTGACGTCGTCTCGCCATTAAATAATCACTCTGTACTCTATTTCTGCAAATCTGCGTACATTAACATTTTGTTTCAGTTCTTCCTAAATCTGTAGGGCATATCTCTGACTACAAGAATATGTGCGAAAATTTTTCTCTGCGGGGCGCCGAAATTAAGATAGCGGCCGAAATATGTAAAGTCTCAACTTCGTATTATTTTGACCCTTTTTATATCGTTCTCGACCAAATCGGACCTGTAGATTACAAAAATTAAATAAATAAAAGCATATGACTTGTTATAATTCGGGTTTTGCCCGAAATGAAATAAAAAAATTTACATATCCGACCGGAACGGCTGAAAATTATGACATTTAAGTAAGATACTCCATGTATATACGGAATGCATCAATTTGCTTAGCTTTGTACGCAGCACCTGGTTTCAAATGAAGCCGTTTTCGAAATAACGCTCGAAAATCGAATTTTGCTATTTACATTAAATTTTTGGAGTTGTATATCAATTTCGGGTATATTGAAGTCGTAGATTTCAAAAATGGAGTTAATTTAAAGATTTGCTACATATAAGATTGTATTTTGTCTGAAAAAAATAATTACATATATTCTTTACATAACAGTGAGATTCATTACACGAGAGTTAAGTGCCTTCCCATCCAAAAGAGTAATATATAGCAGTTCTGACATAATAATTTTTACTAGTTATCAGGAGAACATTGTAATGTGTTGATAAATCATCTATATGTGCCAATAATACTGACTTCTTCTACTACCTAATTGTATACAAAATGAAGAGATTCGATGAATTCTTATTTAACACTAGTCTGAATCGAAGTCGAAACCAGGTGTGAAACATTATTTTGTATAATTAATTGAAGAAAAATTGTAAATAAACTTTAATTTAAGAAATAATAAGTAATTAATATTTACTAGGGAACGGACGTAATTAGCCCCTGAACTTGACTTAATACGTTTTCTTCGACGTAATTTTTAAAAATATAATTTTTAGATATTTTACACTTTTAAAAATATAAAATAAACCTAAATTAAAGTTAATAATGGCAATAATCAGTACAATTGATGGCATGAATGGGCATACTCTATCTCACTAGAATTTTATCTTTACATATGTCCACCCAATTACTGAGGCTTTCGACTTGTAAACAAATATAAATTATTTTGTAGGGTAGCACTGGTAGTCAGTATTA
Organism: Liopterus haemorrhoidalis; assembly: GCA_963971575.1. Lineage (NCBI taxonomy): Eukaryota > Metazoa > Arthropoda > Insecta > Coleoptera > Dytiscidae > Liopterus > Liopterus haemorrhoidalis. The sequence continues at coordinate 99,560,750 of OZ020611.1, forward strand.
TTAGCAAATATAGAGGAACTATCAACACAAAATGTTATCCTAATAACTGGTAAAAATATCAGAGAATATTTTAACCATTTTCGAAATAATATTTTTCGGCCACCATTAGAATCGTATTAAGTGTGTAGTAATGTATATTATTTTGTCAGGACTGCTATATACTACTCTTTTGTATCGGGAGGCACTTAACTCTCGTGTAATGAGTCTCACTGTTATGTAAAGAATACATGTAATTATTTTTTTCGGGCAAAATACAATCTTATATGTAGAAAATCTTTAAATTAACTCCATTTTAGAAATCTTCGACTTCAAAATACTCGAAATTGATATACAACTCAACAAATTTGATGTAAATAGCAAAATTCGATTTTCAAGCGTTATTTCGAAAGCAGCTTCATTTGAGACCAGGAGCTGCAAACAAACCTAAGCAAATTGATGCATTCCGTATATGCATGGAGTATCTTACTTAATTTCCATAATTTACAGCCGTTCCGGCCGGATATGTAATTTTTTAAAAATTTCATTTCGGTCAAAACCCGAATAATAACAAGTTATATGCCATTTTTTATTTCATTTTTGTAATTTGCAGGTCCGATTTGGTCGAAAACGATATAAAGAATGTCAAAATAATACGAAGTTGAGACTTTACACATTTTCGACTGCTACCTTAATTTCGGTGCCCCGCAGAGAAAAATTCCACACATATTCTTGTAGCCAAGGATATGCCCTAGAGATTTAGGAAGAATTTAAACAAAATGTTAATATACGCAGATTTACAGTGATAGATTATATAATCATGTCTCGAATTTGGGAAAAAAATCTATCAAAATTTAAAATTTTCGCCATTTTGATAACAGATTCGTAATCTACGGCATTAAATTAATAGAAAACGAGCCATATCATACGAATTTCGTTAACAATTTCGGAAATCACTTTCTTACGTCTGACAATGAATTATGGACGGTATCTTGTAAACTAAGTTACGAATATTCGTGTGACGCAGCAAATTATAGCTAAAGGTCTATTGTACAAATATGTATTTAGCTATTTCGCTCTAGCATAAAAAGTAGTTATCGTTATCGTAATTGGCGCGCTAGTTTCGCCGCCATATTGAACCTGCCTCGATTCACAAATAGGTGCTGCGGGTCAAAATGATTTAATTTTTATAAGGAACACGTGTGCCAAATGGCATTCCATTATTATCAAGTGCAGTATCTTTCAACTTAGGCACTAGACTAAAAATTTATTTGACTGATAAATGTTGAGTCTTGGTGCCAGCGCATCTCAAATACTCAAGAAGATGGAAGCACGTGGACTATTCTGTCAAATTTATATATTTTAATATGTACCCACAATTTGTTATCACTTACTACAATGTATGAGCAAGATGGCGACGAATCAAGTCGATGATTTGAAAGTTGTGTGTAATATTTGTAAAATATCATGTTTATCTAGTGATAATAATAGTGTAAAGTGCTCAGGGATATGTGGACATATATTCCATATTACTTGCGCTAAATTAAATAAGCGTGAATTTAATTCAGTGCCCAATTATCCAAAAAACATTAAATGGATGTGCGACGAGTGCGCTGACACTTTTTATGGAAATGAAGAGGATCAAAGTGGCCCTTTTCAAATTTGTGGGCTTAATCTCAAAAATATTTTTAATAAATTGGAGCAGCTTACCTCAACAGTTGAAAATATGGCAGGTGAGATGAAACATATGAAGAAATCCCTTCAAAATTTCACTGTGGTTCACAAACTAACAAAAGTGAATCACAACAGTGCCCGTAACACCAAAACACTCAAAAATAGCGAAACTAGTTCATCGTAAGGTGATCAGACGTACTCTTTTTTAAAGTATTATACTCTTTTTTTGAGTAAAATTTTCTATACTCTTACTTTTTATAAAAAAAAAACCTGAATATACTTTTTTTTGTTGGTCACTTGTTTTTATCACTTCTATTTTGGGAGTGAGGATCCTTTTTTTTGCTCATCACTTCCATTTTGTTCACTTCTATTTTAGAAGTGAAGACCTTTTTTTTTGCTCGTCATTAGTATTTTTGAATGAGGACTTCTGTTTTGCTCAATATTTGAATTTTTGGAGTGTAACCTTTTTTGAGGGTTTTGTAGGTATGTCCAAAAAACCCTTATACCGTCATTTTGTCGTCTGTCTGTCTGTCTGTTCGGTAAAAATTGTAGCCAAACGGCTAAACCTAGAGAGTTGAAATTTGGAATGCTTATACAACTCTTTGACCCGCACATAGGAAAAATACTAAAACATCTAAAAAACATATCCCCCTAAAAATAGGGGCAAATATATGCTCATCGAAAAAAAATAAATATTTTTTTTAAATTCTGAGTAGGGTATCAAATGAAAGCAAATCAAATGAATCAAATTAGTACGTGGATTAACGGTCAAAATTTTATTTTTGCAAAATAAATTATTTTGACGCTATTTTTGTCAAAATTGTGCAAAAAAATGTTTATCCCACACCCTGTAGCCCAGATGGTTTAAACAAAAAATCTGAAAAAATCTAATTAATGTACATTGGTGTGAACCGGAATAGTACAACAGGAATTTTTGATCAGATTATGTTTTCGGAAAATAACGCATTTTTGGTGTTTTTTGGTTGACGATGCATTTGTTTAAATTAATTTGTTAAAATTCTAGTTATATTTTAGCAAATTTTGAATTTAATTTTCAAGAGCGTAAATTTAATAACCAATTGGAATTATATTTTCATTCTATGTGTTCCTTTTAAATGCACTTTTCCATTGCGCGTGACCTAGGTACACTACGCTTTTAATCGTATGGTGTTCTAGTGGCTCCGTTGCGCGCCAACTACACAAACGATAAATTATTTTAAAAAGATCATTCATTTTGCCGTGGTTACTACAAAGCAAAATTTGTCCTACACACTCAGCATGCCGCCTTCACTTGTTATATACCTGCGAACCCTGCAATGTGTGAAAATTCACACTTCACATCATTTTTTTTTTTTTCTGTGCCTTCCCTTTAATGAAACTGGCCGCTACTGCACTTTCTTCTTAGGGCACTGTCAATCGAGTTGCCTTTTGACTTCACTCACATAAGTCCTCTATTTTAATCTATTAATTGTCAGATGACTTTTCATCACCTGAGGCTCGAATCCTGGGCCTAGTCCCTCTCAGCCAAGCGCCAGCTCTGGAATTGTAACTTTATATGACACTAGCTGAAAACCCGTGCTTCGCTACGGTATATTGATGGTCTCATGAAGCACAGGAGATACGAAGGGTTTCTCCAGAATTTCATATCTCTTTGTCAAGGGACGCTCTATCGAATAAAAAATACCAATTTACTCCGTAAAGGATGAAATTTAAAAAAACTGTCAAACGCTTTCTAGCAGAAACCTATGTACCAAAATGAAGTGTTATAACTCAGGAAATACAAAGATTTTTATAATTCTCCCCGAATGCATATTCACCCATTTAGGGGTTGATTAGGGCAAACACGTGAATTTCTGTTTTGAACATTTGTATGGGTAACATTTGTAAGCAAAAACCAAGTCAATATATCATTGAGCCTAAGAGATATTTAGGCATCCCTAAATCAAATTTCATCTTATTTTACCCCTTAAAAATCAAATTTAGAAAAATCTCTTCTTAATGGTCTCTTACGTCATGGAGGGAATGTAAGCTCCGAATTTCATGTCTTAATATCCATTGGATTTTCTATCGAATAAAAATACCAATTTATCCCTTTAGGGATGAAACTTAAAAAACCTGTCAAAACACTTGTTTTTGAAAAGATTTTGAAAAAGGTGTTTTAAAAAAGGTACGTATATGCGAAAGATGGATGTTATAACTCAACAAACAGGAAAAACTACGGGTACTATAATTCATCACGTTTGGAGTGGATTGGGACGAAATCATGTTTTTTTTTTTAAATTATGTATGGGTGAAATCATATTTGACCCCCTTTTTAGCCCCTTAGAAGTTGACTTTCGAAGAATCTCTTCTTAGTGGGTACTTACGTCATGGAAGGAATCAACTTTGCGAATTTCATATATCTATGTCAAAGGAACGTGCTATCGAATAAAAAATATTCATTAACCCCATTAAGGGTGAAGTTTAAAAAACTGTCAAAACCATTTCTGGACATTTTAAAAATACATTTATTTGCCATAAAGGAATGTTGTAACTCAACAAACACATAAAATACGACGAGATACATAATTCACTCCGAATATAGATTCACCCCTTTACGGATTGATTAGGATAAAATCTTGAAATAAGTTTTTCGATATTTGCATGGGTAATCTTTGTAAGCAAAAACTAAGTCTATATCTTATTGGTCATAAGAGATATTAAGGAATCCTTGAAATCACACCTCCTCGTTTCACCTTTTAGGCGTTAAATTAAAAAGAACTCACAAAACCATTTCGAAATATTTTAAATAGACACCTATGTATGTGCCAAAAAGTAATGTTGCAACTAAACGAACACAGGAAAAAAGACGGGATGTATAATTCAGCCCATTGTAGAATCACCCCTTTAGGGGTTGATTAGGATAAAATCCTGAAATAGTTTTATCGGCATTTGCCTGGGTAGTATTTGTAAGCAAAAACCAATTATTAGTCTTAAGAGATATAAAAGAATCCTTGAGATAACAATTCATCCTTTTCAACCTTTAGGGGTGAAATTTTAAAAAACTGTCAAAACTATTTCGAGATATTTAAAAAAAAACATCTATGTGCCAAAAAGTAATGTTGCAACTAAACGAACACAGGAATTGCGACGGGATGTATAATTCACCCCGATTGTAGATCCGTCCCTTTAAGGGTTGATTAGGACAAAATCCTGAAATAAGTTTTTCGGTATTTGTATGGGTAACCTTTGTAAGCAAAAAGCAAGTCGATATCTTATTGGTCCTAAGAGATATTAAGAAATCCTTGAAATCACAATTCACCCCTATTCACCCTTTACGGGTGAAATTTTAAAAAACTGTCAAAACCATTTCGAGATATTTAAAAAATACACCTATGTGCCAAAAAGTAATGTTGCAACGAAACGAACACAAGAAATACGACAAGGTGTATAGTTCATCAAACACTTGTTTTTGAAAAGATTTTGAAAAAGGTGTTTTAAAAAAGGCACATATGTATATGCCAAAGATGAATGTTATATCTCAACAAACAGGCAAAACTATAAATAATTACAGGCAAATATAATTCATCCCGTTTGGAGTATATTTTTTAAATTATTGTATGTTATTGTACGTATTTTTAAATTTTTTAGCCCCTTTAGTCGACTTTCGAAGAATCTCTTCTTAGTGAGTACTTACGGCATGGAAGGAATCACCTTTGCGAATTTCATATATCTATATCAAAGGAACGTTTTATCGAATAAAAATATCTATTAACCCCATTTAGGGTGCATTTTAAAACACTGAAAACCATTTCGGGACATTTTAAAAAGACACCTATTTTTGAAAAAGGAATGTTATAACTCAACAAACAAATAAAATACGACGGGGTATATAATTCACCCCGAATATAGATTCACCCCTTTACGGCAATCCGTAAAGGGATTTTTTATCCTAATCAATATTAGGATTAATAAGGGACATAAAAGAATCCTTAAAATCACAATTCATCCTTGTTCACCCTTTTGGGGTGAAATTTAAAAAAACTGCCAAAACCATTTAAAAATATTTTAAAAAGACACCTATGTGCCAAAAAGGAACTAAACAAACACAGGAAATACAACGCGATGTATAGTTCATCCGAATTGTAGAATCATCCCTTTAAGGAGTGATTAGGATAAAATCCTGAAATATGTTTTTCGGCATTTGCATGGGTAGTCTTTGTAAGCAAAAACCAAGTCGATATCTTATTGATCCCAGGAGATATTAAGGAATCCTTGAAATCACAATTCACCCCATTTCATCCTTTAGGATTGAAATTTTAAAAAATTGATGTGAAGTGTGAATTTTCACACATTTCAGGGTTTTGCAGGTATTTAGTAAGTGAATGATGATTATTTGGGGTGCCAAAACAAATTTTATGACAAAATATTTTTTTATGAATTTTAATTCGAATGCCTATTACCATTATTTAAGTTTTTAAAGATGTGCAGTATTTTTTTTTTATATATCAAGGTTCATTAAGATTTTGAAAATTGCGCCTATGGCTTCCATTGGTTGTTTTTAGTCATAGCTCCTCCCCTTTGATTTCGTGTACATTCAAATATATAATTAAATTATAATTTCAACAATTTCCACTGGTTATTAAATTTACGCTATTAAAAATTAAATGCAACAATTGCCAAAATATAATTAAAATTTGGAAAAAATAATTTAAACAATATAAAAATGCAAAAAATAAATAAAAAATAATATTGTCTCCTCACGTAGGACTCGAACATGAGTCCGATTACGAATTCTTGGACAGAACGCAAGTATCTTAGCCACAGCACCAAGAAACACGTTACTGTTGAGCGTATTATATAACTATAAGTTGTCAACATTATTAGCAAAAAAACACAAAAAATGCTTTTTTTTCCAAAAACATAATCTGATCAAAAATTCCTGTTGAACTATTCCGGTTCACACCAATGTACATTACTTAGAATTTTTTCAGATTTTTAGTTTAAACCATCTGGGCTACAGGGTGTGGGACAAAATTTTTTTTGCACAATATTGGCAAAAATCGCTTCAAAATAATTTATTTTGGAAAAATAAAAATTTGATCGTTAATTCACGTACCAAGGGCTTTCATTTGATACCCTACTCAGAATTAAAAAAAAATATTTTTTTTTTCGATGAGCACATATTTGTTTATATTTTTAGGGGGATATGTTTTTTAGATGTTTTGGTATTTTTCCTATGTGCGGGTCAACGAGTTGTATAAGCATGCCAAATTTCAACTCTCTAGGTTTAGCCGTTCGGCTACAATTTTTACCGAACAGACAGACAGACAGACAGACAGACAGACAGACAGACAGACAGACAGACAGACGACAAAATGACGGTATAAGGGTTTTTTGGTCATACCTACAAAACCCTAAAAACTGTCAAAACCATTTCGAGATATCTTATAAAGACACCTATGTGCTAAAAATGAATGTTAAAACTCGACAAACGCAGGAAATATGACGGAATGTATAATTCACCCCAATTGTAGGTTCACCCCTTTAGGGGTTGATTAAGATAAAATTCTGAAAAAAGTTTTTCGGAATTTGCATGGTAGTCTTTGTAAGCAAAAAGCAAGTCGTAAGCTTGATCCTAAGAGTTATTAAGAAATCCCTGAAATCACAATTCTCCCTTTTTCACCCTTTAGGGGTGAAATTTAAAAAAACTGTCAAAATCATTTCGAGATATTTTAAAAAGACACCTATGTGCCAAAAAGTAATGTTGCAACTAAACGAACACATGAAATACGACGGGATATTTACCCCGATTATAAATCCACCCCTTCAGGGGTTGATTAGGACAAAAATCTGAAATAAGTTTTTCAGTATTTGTATGGGTAATCTTTGTAAGCAAAGAACAAGTCGATATCTTATTGGTTCTAAGAGATATTAAAGAATACTTGAAATCATAATTCACCCCTTTTCACCTTAAGGGGTGAAATTTTAAAAAACTACCAAAACCTCTTCGTGATATTTTAAAAAGGCTCCTATGTGCTAAAAAGTAATGTTGCAACTAAATGAACACAGGAAATACGACGGAATGTATAACTCACCCCGATTGTAGATCCACCCCTTTAGGGGTTGATTTGGACAAATTCCTGAAATAAGTTTTTCGGTAATTGTATGGATAATCTTTGCAAGCAAACAGTAAGTCGATATCTTATTGATCCTAAGAGATATTAAGGAATCCTTGAAATCACAATTCACCCCTTTTCAACCCTTAGGGGTGGAATTTTAAAAAACTGTCAAATCCATTTAGAGATATTTTAAAAAGACACCTATGTGCCAAAAAGTAATGTTGCAACTAAACGAACACAGGAATTACGACAGGATGTATAATTCACCCCGATTGTAGATCCACCCCTTTAGGGGTTGATTATGACAAAATCCTGAAATTGGTGATTCGGTATTTGTATGGGTAATCTTTGTAAGCAAGAAGCAAGTAGATATCTTATTGGTCCTAAGAGATATTAAAGAATCCTTAAAATCACAATTCACCCCTTTTCACCCTTTAGGGGTGAAATTTCAAAAAACTGTCAATACCATTTCGAGATATTTTAAAAAGACACCTATGTGCCAATATGTAATCTTGCAACTAAACGAACACAGGAAATACGACGGGATGTAAAATTCACCCCAATTGTAGATTCACCCCTTTAGGGGTTGATTAGGGCAAAATCCCGAAATCGGTTTTTCGGCATTTGTATGGGTAATACTTGTAAGCAAAAACTAAGTCGATATCCCATCGGCCCTAAGAGATATTAAGTAATTCGTGAAATCACATTTCACCCCTTTGCATCCCTTAGGAGAGGAATTTCGAAAAATCCCTTCTTACTGGGTACTTACGTCATGAAGGAAATATACTCTCCGAATTTCAAGTTTCTAGGCCCAGGGGTTCGGGCTGGGCGGTGATGAGTGAGTCAGTCAGTCAGTCAGGACACTGCCTTTTATATATATAGAATGAAACTTTATGGAAAATTTTTTGTTGACAAAATGGCACTCGATGCATAAAATTTACACTCCACTGACGTCTAGTGTCTACGAGACACCTAATCAAATCAAAGTTATTTTTATATATTAATTACTAGCTGAGTACCCGTGCTTCGCTACGGTATATTGACGGTTTGCCATTATCGTGTAATTATTATAAGTCAAGGTTCTTTATAGATCACATTACTGACTCTCTCCTCAGGTGTAGATTCACCCCGTTAGAGGCTCATTAGTGTAAAATTCGTAGTTTGTTTCTAAACATGTGCACGGGTAACTTTTATAAGCAAAAACCTAGTCGATATTTCATCTGTCCTAAGAGATATTGAGGAATCCGTGAAAAAATATTTTACTCCTTTTCACCCCATAGGGGTTTAAAAATCCTTTCTTAGTGGGTTCTCTTGGAATTTCTTATTTCTAATAAAATATTCTTTAGGAATGATGAAAAGACTGTCAGAACACTATCGAAAGATTTTAAAAAGTCACCTATATGCCAGGAAGGAATGTTATAACACAAGAAGCACAGGAGATATAAAGAGTTCGATGCTTACGTTATAGAAGGAATATGTTCCCGGAATACCATGTATCTAATCAAAAATATACCTATTTACCCCTTTATAGATAAAAAAAAAAAACTTTTAAAAGCCTAAAGATTAGAAAAAAATAAATATATTATATACCAAAAAGAATGTTATAACTCAACAAACAAATAAGTTACAAAACATTATATAAGTCGCCCTAATTTAATGAAGATTCGCCCTGTTAAGTGTTGATTGAAGCAAAATCCTAAATTACATTTTTAACAATGCGTACGGGTGACCAAAGTAAGTAAAAAGCAAGTCGTTATTTCATCAAGAGATATTAAGAAATCCGTTTTCACCCTCTAGGGCTCGAATTTCGTGAAATCTCTTCTTAGTGGTTGCTTACGTCATGGAAGAAATATAGTCCCCGAATTTCAATTGTCTACTAAAAAATACCAATGTACCAATGAAATTTTGGGAAATATAAAAATGCAATTTAGGGGTTAAATATGAAAAAAACGATCAAAATGAAATGATCTTGAAATTAATGATATTAAAATGACACCTAAATGCGAAAAAGTACAACATAGTTATAATACAACAAAGACAGAAGCTACAAAGGGTTCTATAATTCACCCCGAATCTAGAATCGCCCCTTTAGGGATTGATGATTAGAGCAAAATACTGAATTTAATTTTTGAACACATATACGGATAACATTGTAAGCAAAATCTAAATCAATATACCATTGGACCTAAAAGATAATGAAGAATCCGAGGAAAAACATTTTATCTCTTTTCATCCCCTAGGGGTCGAATTTCGAAAATTTCCATATAAGCGGGTGCTTGCGACATGGAGGGAATATATTTCCTGAATTTCATATATCTATGTCAAGGGACGTTCTTTCGAATAAAATTTTTTTATACCAATTACCCCTTTAGGGATGAAATTTAAAAAACTTTCAAAACGATTTCTAAATATTTTAAATAGAAAATTATGTACCAAAATGGAATGTTATAACTCAGGAAATACAAAGGTTTCTATAATTCTCCCCAAATGTAGATTAACCACTTTAAGGGTTGATTAGGGGAAAATCCTGAATAACTGTTTCAAAAATTTGTATGGGTAACCTTTGTAATCAAAAACCAAGTCAATATCACATTGGTCCTAAGGTATATTGAGGAATCCTGCAAATCACATTTCACCCCTTTCTCGAATTTCGAAAAATCTCTTCTTAGTCGGTGCATACATCACGGGAGAGATATACTTCCCGAATTTCATGTCTTTATATCCAAGGGAAGTTCTATAGAATATAAATAGCCATTTAACCCTCCCCCCATTTACATTTAGAGGTGAAATTTTAAAAGACTGTCAAAACTATCTCGAGATATTTGAAAAAGACACCGGTGTGCCAAAAATGAATGTTATAATTTAATAAACACAGGAAATACGACGGGTTGTATAATTCACCCCGATTATAGATTTACCCTTTTAGGGGTTGATTAGGAAAGAATCCGAATCAGAAATAAAATTTTCGGCATTTGTATGGTTAATCTTTATAAGCAAAAGCCAAGTCAATATCTTATTTGTACTAAGAGGTATTAAGGAATCCTTGATATCACATTTCAGCCATTAGGGGTTGGAATTCGTAAAATTCCGTCTTATTGGGTACTTACGTCATACAGGGAATATACTTTACGAATTTCATGTATCTTTTCCAGAGGATGTTCTATCGAGTAAAAAATACCCATTTACCCCTTTAGGGGTGAAATTTAAAAAAACTGTCAAAACCATTTCGAGATATTTTAAAAAGATACCGATATGCCAAAAAGGAATGTTATAACTCAATAAACACAGGAAATACGAAGGGTTGTATGTATAATTCACCCCGCTTGTAGACCCCTATAGGGGTTGATTCGGACAAAATCCTGAAATAAGTTTTTCGGCATTTGTATGGGTAATCTTTGTAAGCAAAATCCAAGACGATATCTTATTGGTCCTAAGAGGTATTGAGGAATCCTTGAAATTACATTTCACCCCTTTTCACTTCTTAGGGGTGGAATTTCGAAAAATCCCGTCTTATTGGGTGCTTAAGTCATGGAGGGAATATACTTCACGAATTTTATTTATCTATGTCCAAGGGATGTTCAATCAAATACAAAATTCCCATTTACCCCTTAAGGGTGGAATTTTAAAAACTGTCAATATCATTTCGAGATATTTAGAAGACACCTATATGCCAAAAGGAATTTTATAACTCAACAAACACAGGGAATATGATGGGTTGTATAATTAACCCTGTTCGGATATTCACCACTTTAGGGGTTGATTAGAACAAATACTGAAATACGTTTTTCAACACAGGGTAATCTTTGGAAGTAAAAACCAAGACGATATCTTATTGGTCCGTAGAGATATTTAGGAATCCTTGAAATTACATTTCACCCCTTAGGGGTTGAATTTCGAAAAATCCCGTCTTAGTGTATGCCTACCTCATGGAGGGAATATACTTTGCTAATATCATGTATCTATATCCAAGGGATGTTCTATCAAATCAAAAATATCCTTTTACCCCTTTAGGGGTGAAATTTTGAAAAACTGTCAAAACCATTTCGAGATATTTTAAAAAGACATCTATATGAAAAATAAGAATTTAATAACTCAATAAACACAGGAAATACGTTGGGTTCTATAATTCTCCCTGATTGTAGATTCACCCTTTTAGGGGATAAATAGGACAAAATCGTGAAATCAGTTTTTCAACATTTATATGGATAATATTTATAAACAAAAATGAAGGCGATATATTATTGGACCTGTGAGATATTGAGGAATCCGTGAAAACACATTTTACCCCATTTCACCCCTTAGGGGTTGAATTTCCAAAAATAATTTCTAAGGGGTTTCTTAAATCATAAAAGGGATATACTCCCTGAATTTTATGTTTCTTTGTCTAGACGAAATCCTATCGAATAAAAAATGCCAATTTACCCCTTTAGGGGTGAAATTTAAAAAAACGGTCAAAACACTTTCTAGATATTTTAAAAAGACATCTATATGTCAAAAAGAAGTGTTATAACACAATAAACACAGAAGATGCGAAGGGTTCTATAATTCACCCTGATTGTAGATTCACCCTTTTAAGGGTTGATTAGGACAAAATCCTGAAATAAGTTTTTTTATATTTGCATGCGTAGTCTTTGTAAGCAAAAACTAAGTCGATATATTATTGGACCTAAGAGATATTAAGGAAACCGGGAAGCCACATTTTACCCCTTTTAATCCCCTTTTCACCCACTTAGAGGATGAGTTTCGAAAAATCCGTTCTTAGTGGATGCTTACGTCATGGAGGGAATATACTCGCCGAATTTCATGATTATAGGTCCAGTGGTTTGGGCTGGGCGTTGATTATGAGTAGGTAGCTTAGTTACGATTTTATATATATAGATAAGAAAATTTTATAAATGATATACCTATATACAGAAGAAGATTAAACAGAAAAGATTTGTTTATTTATTTATTTATATTATTGATATTGTAACAACTTCTGTTATACACATGTTTAATGTTAAGTCAATATTAAGAGATATTTCAAGTTTATAAGTAGCGCTCCTTCTGTCCCCCTAAATATTCAGAAGCTACACTAAACAGAAAATAATCGTTCTTCAATCAAAGTCTTTATAAATTATCTTTATAAATTGTTGATGTAAAGTAAATAATAAGCGAGATATTTCCAGTATTTTAGTTTTAGCACCTCCCCCATCTCCCTTCCCCTGCTTCTTAACCAATTGAAAAATTTATAGGATAACATGTATTTGTATTTTTATTTTAAACAGCTTTTCTCATGTGCGTTTTTGCTGTTAAGTCAATAGTAAATGAGATATTTCAAAAGTTTAGTTTTAGGTTGTCCCTTCGTTACTCCCGTAAATCAATCCAATAAAAAAAAAATCATTAAAAAAAAATATTTGCTTTCTTATTACAGTGAAACCTCTATCTATCGTTCCTCGAATAATAATTTTCCCGTATATATCGTTATTTCTTGCGGTTCCGAATTAATTTCATACAAAACACGCAAAAATAGATCGCATCGATCATTTCTCTCTGTATCATTTTACCGCATTCATCGTTTAAATTACGCAGCAAATTTCGTGTTTTTTCAAATTGAAAACTTTTTTTATGCGCATTCGATAACTGATGCCGAAAAAAATTTAATTTGTAACACCGAAAGAATATTGATTTCTTACGGCAATATAAAAAGCCAAAAAGTAAATGACGATGAAAGATTATATACAATACAAAGTATAATTTTTTTGTCGGCATGCAGCTTCCTTTTTTATTTCGCTACGATATTTTTTATTTAAAAAAAATTGATTTATACCTGAAACATGTATCATTTTTAGAATATATATGTACGTACATATTAAACATTTAAATATGTATTAATGTGTTTTTCATTGTTTTTCCGCATCCATAGTTTATTTCAATAGGTCCCTTCAAAAACGATAGATAGAGGTTTCACTGTATAAGCAATTTTTCTGTTAAGTCTACGTCTTAAGTGATACCATTTTTTTTCTTCTGATTTTCAATTTGCCTCCTTATATTGACTGCATTTCCTATCTATATACCAAATTCCAACTCGGTACACACAGATTTTCTGTTTTATATATATAAAAGATTTTACTATTATATTTAAACATTTAAATAAAAGAATAGAAAAAAAAATAAATAAAAATAACAAAGTTCATAAAAATGCCCTAAAATTAAAAACCAGAAAACAGGTGCTCCACTTTAGTCTCGCTCTGCATAAACTAATCAAAAATTTTACTAAATAACAATATATAAATCTTATCAGCTAGAGCAGAGTAAAGATGAATCGCGCCGAACGACATTGAACGATGTTTCACGAACTTACTATAGTTGTCCAAACAACCATTGAAACGAAATTCCCGCGATCTCGCTGAACGCATCATACATACTTCGATGGTCCAATATAATTAAAAACAAAATTATTAATTTCTCGTTTCTGATGGGACTTTTTTGAGATTTTCGATTTTTCTAGTTATGATGAAGCCATTTGCTACCTGTATGCAAAATTTCAACTCGGTAGAGTATCTGGAAGTGGGTTAGAATTTCCGGACATAGCCACAAATATCCATTTTTATATATAAAGATTTTTCTAGTTTCAACAAAACTGTTATTTATTTAAAATATTTAAACTAGGATATATTGTACAGTAAATATAAATTTATGTTTGGATAGTAAAAAAATAAGCTATTAATAACTATATATTTAATTACATTAAATAGTATACGTACTAAATGGTATATAATGCATCTGAAATTGAAGAAGTAAGCAAGGTGTAGATCAACTAGTACACAGAATGGTGAACAAATTATTCTTTGGGGCGTTTCTGTTGTTCGTTCTTACGACAACTCTGCAGGTAAATAGATTTTTGAATTGTAATAAGTAGAGACCGGATTTCTAAGCATTTGCCTATCTTCAATTTTTATTAAGAACTGGCACTCTCGAATAAGCAGTCTAGTGGTCAAATATTGTACTAAGCGCTCTAGTACTGTTTGAACTTATTACATATGTTCTAGTGTTGAATTTTTGTTAGAATGTGGATAGAAGTTTGGAAAAACTATAAAAGTAGAACAAATTGTAGTGTTTTTGGCTGTCATTCAAGACAGGACAAAGATAGGCATCTTAGTTTTTTTCTTTTGTTAAGAAAAATGGAGGGAAAGTTAATATTAAGTCCAGATTGGGAAAATATTTGGTTATGGACAGAAGGAATATATTTTGAGTTAAAAAGTAACTGATACTATGCGAGTTTGTTCATTACATTTGTCGCAAAAAAACAAAACTGCACTAATATTCTTGCACCTGCAAGTTGCATATTTAACTTTTAGCTGCATCTGTCTAACTAAAACTAATTTTATTTCATGAGGCAATGAACATAATGCACTTGTTTGCAAACAGAATGCATATATTGTAAATTCAGATGACCGACTCAGATGTACCACATAAAATTACGTGCCCGGTATTTAACACCTGCTCATCTACAAATTACCTGTTAATAAATCTGTTCCTTTGGTTTAGGTGGAACTAGATTTTGAATTCTAGTTACTTTTACCGATTGATTGAAGCTTTTGATCATTTTTTTCAGGAAAAGCCAACTTCAATAAATAAAAAAATAGCTAATGACAACTTACAGAAATGAAAATTTCGGTTAGTTCCTCCTAATCGTTTGGAATAGACTGTTTGTTATATTTTTAAAGAAATTTATTAATTTAATTGTGTAAACGGGTTTGTTGACGTGAGAATTGAGGTGACTACGTATCTAGTTGTGTGCTTGTGGCTTTTATTACTTCACCAAAACCACAATCAGATCAGAACGTACGTTCGGTGTTCGGTGTTCAGAGTTCAGTAAACTGTACTACATTCTTATTGAAGTATCAATGTATTTGATACTTCGCGAGATCATCACCGCCCAGCCCGAACCCCTGGGCCTAGAGACTTGAAATTTGGAGAGTATATTCCCTCCATGACGTAAGCACCCACTAAGAAGGGATTTTTCGAAATTCATTCCCTAAGGGGCGAAAAGGGGTGAAATGTGATTTCACGGATTCTTTAATATCTCTTCGGGTCGATGGGATATCGACTTAGTTTTTGCTTACAAAGATTACCCATACAAATAACGAAAAACTTATTTCACGATTTTGTCCTAATCAACCCCTAAAGGGGTGAATCTACAATTGGGGTGAATTTTACATCCCGTCGTGTTTCCTGTGTTTGTTGAGTTATAAGGTTTCTTTTTGGCACATAGGTGTCTTTTTATAATATCTCGAAATGGTTATTAGAGTTTTTTAAAATTTCACCCCTAAAGGGTGAAAAGGGGTGATATGTGATTTCAAGGATTCTTTAATATCTCTTAGGACCAATAAGATATTGACTTGCTTTTTGCTTATAAAAACTACCCATACAAATGCACAAAAACTTATTTCAGGATTTTGTCCTAATCAACCCCTAAAGGCATGAATCTCCAAACGGGGTGAATTATACATCCCGTCGTATTTCATGTGTTTGTTGAGCTATAAAATTTATTTTTTGGCACAAAGGTGTTTTTTTGAAATATCTCGAAATGTTATTGACAGTTTTTTTAAAACTACATCCCTAAAGAGTGAAATGTTAATTCAAGGATTCCTCAATATCTCTTAGGACACATGAGTTATCGACTAGGTTTTTGCTTACAAAGCTTACCCATACACATGTTTAAAAACAAACTGAGAATTTTACACTAATGAGATCGTCAATATACCGTAGTGAAGCACGGGTGCTCAGCTAGTATTTATATATAGGTACGAGGGCTGCCTTTTAAGTTTTTACAAAAACTAAGGAAGAAAAAATTTTGTTTTGGAACAGTTTTATTGCTTTTCAAAATATTAGCCTTTAAGATTCATACACTTTTGCGTGCGTATAACAAAATAGCTTAACGTGCGTAACAAAAAAGTCGTTAGAGGATAAATCGGGTGAATACGGGCAATGGGACATTAATTCGATGTTTTTCTCCTTCAAATAATCAATTGTTTGAGGTGTAGTATAGGAGCTTGCATTTTCATGATGAAGAATGATGCGACGTTTTTGGTTGTTTTTCCTAATTTTGCCGATGACTTTTGGCAAACAAATTATTGTATACCATTCAGCATTAACTGTTCTCCGATCCTCTAGTCTAAAGGAATGGCTGCGACATGTCCAGTACAACCGAAGAAACAAGCGATCATTTTCTTGGAAGTCCTTCGTGAACGAACAACTTTTGTGGGTTGTTGCTTAGTTTCCGGTTCATATGAATAAATCCAAGTTTCGTCATCTGTAACGATGTTGTGTACGGATTTTGTAGTGCCTAGATTGAATATTTTTAGCATTCCCTTACACCAATCAACACGAGCTTTTTTTGAGCTTCGGTTAAATTATGCGGAATCCATCGGAAACAAATCTTTTTCACAGCTAAATGTTCATTCAAAATCGAATGTATTGCAGTCACATGTCAATCTTTTTCAATCATTTTGCGCACAGCAGCGATGTTTTTTTGAATCACTACCGTTTTTGGTCAACCTTCACCAGATTCATTACTGACGGACGCACGACCACGACGAAATTCTGCAAACCAATTGTAAACAGCTTCTTCTGATGTTGCTTCATTACCAAAAGTTGAACGAAGCGAATATATGCATTGTTGTTGAGTTAGGCCTTTACTAAAATCGTAAAAAAATCATCCAACAAAAACCTTCACGAGTAATATAATTTTTTTCACAAAGTTGTTTTTTTTTAAACGCTCATTGTCAACAAATTACTCGATCAATTTATAAGCTGCCACTGATTTCACAATAACAAATGTCAAATTTTATAAATATAGTAATGACACATTTCAATATTCATCTAGTGCTGGTTTGTAAAAACATAAGATATAACCCTCATATTACACATATTATGGCTTGTGGCATTTTTGAGTTTATTTATTAAAAAGAAAATAGTTTTGGAAGTTTTTTCTCTCTTCATTATAGGGAGTGCCAGTGGCACATTTCCTGGGTGCGCCACTGTTCTCACTATGAAATTTAAAAATGTGATATTTCACATACATTTTTTTCTTTCCAGGTGTACTACGCAAATGCAGATTCTGATACAACATTCTGTACAAGTGGTACATCTAGTACTGGTATAACTGATAAGACAAGTTCTGAGATAAGCACTAAGGCAACTGATAAGACAAGTTCTGAGATAAGCACTAAGGCAAGTGATAAGACAAGTTCTGAGACAACTGATGAGACAAGTGCGGAGAAAAGCACTACAATCAGTACTTCAACTAGTACCACAACTTCTACCACTTTATCCTCGAGTACCACAAGTACTATAGGAACAACATTAAGTCCAAATAGACCTTGTTCACGATGCGGTGAATTAATTGCGGACCCCTTTGACTGTTCCATGTTTAAAGTTTGCACATTAGATGCATCTGGAAATCTGATAGAACAACGCAGTCAATGTGAGAATCCAGATGTACCTTATTTCGATGAAAGCAAACAGGAATGCACAACTTCCTATAAACACTGTGTGAATACGACAAGTAGTACTTTTTCAGCACCAGAGTGTGATTGCAGTGGAGTTGCTGCGGATCCAGAAGATAAAAAAAGATATTATTTATGTGCTGCAGTTCCTTATCAGAGGCCTATTAAAAAACATAGGGTTTGTTTACCAGGAACTTCGTTTAATGAGACTGCTCAATTCTGTAATTGTGATGATAATAAGCAGCCACCCTGTATGACATCATACAGCAGCACTCCACCAGCAGACTGTATACAGCCAGGTTGCGACTATCATCCTTTAGATGAAAACAGCAATTGTACAGAAGAAGGAAATTTTCCAGATAAACACGAATGTGACAGATACCATATGTGCGTGAAGGAGGAATGTGGCAAATTTATGAAGTACTCGACAACCTGCCCGTTATTTACTAAATACGATTATATTTCAAAAAAATGTGTCAGTGATGACAAGGTAAAATGTCCTTGTACAACCAGGGAAACTACTTTCCAATGTCCAGGAAATGGTGTATACAAGGATCCAAATTGTACAACACAATATTTTGTATGTTATACATTGACACAATTCAAATTTTGGACCAAGAGATTGTCTTGTCCAGGTGGAACAATATATGACCCAGTCGCGAAAAATTGTAAACCTACTACCCAAAAACCAAATTCTGGAGAATGTTCCTCTCATTCTGAGTCAACATCTGAAGAAAAATCATATTTGAAAGATAGTTCATCAGATGAAAGTAATTCAGTAGGATATCACAATAACAAATGTTTAAAGGGAATTTGTAAAAAAGTACTTGAGCGAGATTCTCATAAAGAAAATAAGCTAAATGTTATTATAGTTGCTTGAGAGGCAGGGCCGCCGCGTGGGTATGTGGCGCCTTTGTAAAAACTTTTATTTGGCGCCCCTTAACCCCCACCACCCACCTCAAAAAAAAAATTATATTTATAAAAAATTTAAAAATACATACATATACATATAATCAAACTACAGATCGGAGTCAGATAAATGCAATAATATATGTTTTTTAAAAATTGTTTACAAACAATCAATCTTTTATTATTAAAATAAAATCACAATAAAGATAATGTTATATTTGTATTATTGATAATGTAAATTAGATCACATTATAAATGTATTGATTACATGTTAGCTTTGGTGTATTATAACTGTATTTTATTATAACTGATGTATTAATATTAAATTAATAAATAAATAAATAAATAACTAAAAAGGGCGAATGCTGATTTAAAAAATCATATAATATTTATTCTTCTTGCTTTAGCCGCCACAAAATTTTTAATTAAATCTCTAATATCTAAGGTATCCATGATATCATTTTCGATGGATATTAACGATAAATCCGTTAGACGGTCACCGGACATTGTGGAGCGTAAATAATTTTTAACAAGTTTTAATTTTGAAGTATTTTCTCCTGAAGCTACTGAAACTGGTAAAGTTAAATAAATACGTAATACTATAGTTATATTGGGAAAGGTGTTAGTTAGATTATTTCTATAAATGTAGTTTAATACCTCGTGCGGAGACATGTTGTTTTTTACAAAATATTGCAAACTTTTTATTTCATCAAGCAAGGATACACCATCAATATCCCGATTATCCGAGTTTTTTTGATCGGTAAGTATAATTTTGCAGTGTTTTGTTAAATCTTCATCAGTCTTTTAATTTGCTTATGTCGTGAATGAGCTTAAAATCATCGTTATGAGTATTTAGAATAAGAATTACCAAGTAACCATGTATTAAACAAGTTAATATTTTAAGCATTATAAATATTTTAATTTGTATTTTCTTTGGAATGGCGCCCCTATGATCAGGCGCCTTTGTGCTGGTCACAACCTTTCCCCCCTCACGCAGCGGCCAGGTTGAGAGGTAAATGTGTACAAAAATCAGTATTTATCTATCGTAACTATATTTCAACAGCTGAATAGGGTTTTCACCCGGATACTCTGGTTTTTGTTATTTGTCTCCGGTTCTTCAAAATATCACAATTTTCTCTACTTATTCGTCAAAATTTAAAATTGAATAGTTAGTTACTTATGTAAGTTATAGTCAGTTATTTTGTAAACTCTTGGGATTGGCATAAAAGCCGAAATATGTATTGAGTAAATAAATATATTAGTAAAAGCTACCTAGTGTTTTTAATTGCATTTTTATTTTATATGTTTCACCTAAGAATAATGGAAAATTAATCCAATCTAAAGATTAAATATGTTCATATTTTTGAAACGTTAAATTTTTCCGAATTGCGGAAAGTAGTTGCAACAATACTTTCCAATCCGTAAGCAATGCAAAATTGTAGAGCGCGTATTTTCTCTAAATGACGTTGTGATGGCAAAAATGGAATTGTGTACAAAATTCATTATAATTTGAGCTGCTTAACATTTTTTGATTATATTCAGCGTCCAGAACTAAATTTGTTAAAAATGTGATTTTGAATATACTAAAAAATAAGAATATATTTATAGTATTTCCAAAATCAAATGGCCATCTCCACTTATTGATTCCAATTATGGCTGACAGTATAACCATTATACCTGCTGAGTTTATGGTTCTGTTAATAGTAGTTGCCAGGACCGTGATAATTATTTTTCAAGGCGGCCTTACGGTCGATAAATACCATATACACCTTTCTTCTTTTTTTCTTGGTTCTCTCAGCAACTATGTGGTTTATCGTGTATATGTTATCTATCGCCCCCTTCCCTTCCTGAAACCTGACTGCGTCTCCTCTAATATTTCTTTATCCTCTATTTCCTCCACTAGCCTCTTATTGAGCACTGTCGCATACACTTTGTATGCCGTGCTCATCAGGGTTACTCCTCTGTAATTACCTGCGCTATTCCTGCTTCCTTTTTCGTGGAACGGAATTATTATTCCTTCCTTCCAGTCTTCTGGGTATCCTTCTCTCTTCCATACTCCTCGGATTATTTTGTCATCTTTTCCGCCACTTTCTCCCCTCATTATATGCATGCTTCGTTCTTTATTTTATCAGGTCCTGCCGCTTTTCCCTTCTTCACGCTCTTAATTACGCTCCACACTTCCTCCTCTGCTGGTTCTTCTTCCTTCTCCTCCCCTCTCCTCCCCTATCCTCCTTATCACTACCGCTTTATCCACCTCCCTTGCTTCCCCTGCCCCTGGTTCCTCCTCATGATTCTTCCCTTTTACCTTCACTTCCCTCCAATAATTTCATAAAGTGTTTCCTTCAGCTCCCCATACTTATCTTCTTGCTAATTACCACCTGTTTCTCTCTGGCATTATTTATATATTCCCACGCTTGTTTTTCATTCTTTATCTTTTCAACTTCATCCTGTTGCCTCTTCACGGGCTTTTTTTTCCTCCTCGCAAGTTTTTTTATATTGTCTTATTTTTCCCTTTTATTTTTTATCCTGGCTTTTTGCGCTTCCTTTTTCGCCTTTCTACAATTTTTTCCCCACCATGGCTTCTTTCCCATCTTTGGACTCCTCCAGTTTCTCCTTTCCACCGCTCTCTCTATTCTCTCTCTCAGCTCTCTCCATCCTCTCTCCACCCCTGTTCCTTTCCATTCCATCTTCTCAATTGTTGCCATATATTTACTTATTCCTTTCTCCGTCCAGTTCTGTGTATCCGTTACCTCCTCTTTATACTCTCTCTTTCTCCTCAGCCTGAGTAGTAAGTGGAATTAAAATAATATAAATCTGGCAACTAGTTTCGCTTTTATAAGCATATCAGGCCTACAGTGGAATACACAATTCCAAAAAAAAAAATTACGTAAAGTGTAAATATCAGGGTTTTGTAGGTATTTAATTTTATTTACATGGGTTTTAGGTATTTAGTTTTATTTACAAAAAAAATAAAGAAGAAACTATTTGTTCTCTAGAACATCGAAACATTTGTCATGTTGGACTAAAACGTTAATTTTTAAATCTATAATCCAACCTCATTTTGATTAATGTGCAAGTGTTTTATACGTATTAGATAATAGTAGTAAAGAAGCTCTTCAAAAACTTAAAAATAGAGGAATGCGTATAATTCTACATTGTGGACGCCTTACACCCATTAAACTTATGCTAAATACTTTAAATTTTATTAATGTTAAAGATAAATTAAAAATAATAACTTTAATTTTTATATTTAAAATTTATATTTCCTTAAAACTACATTTTTTTGATATGTTAATGTTAGTTATGTCACCTTACGAAACAAAAATCACATTTTAATTGATATTATAGCCAAATTTTTTAATTAAAATATTGTAAATTTGCAATAAGCTGACCACGGCGCGAAGGTTGCCGAGTAAATACGACTGAGTATGACCTCAAACGACTGGTGTTTGACGTCACAGATACAGTTACAACATAATCTTTACGTGTGTATATTGTATTGTTCGAGAGTTTTGTATTTGTTTTTAAACAATTTTTCACGCATTTGTTATTAAAATGGCAGATAAAGATTTTGTTAGGGCTCAGAGTGATAATTTAACCAACATTGATGCATTTATGCTCATGGAATATATGAAAAAACATATACAAACATAAAGTTTACTTTTTTTCTGAAATATCGGTTTTATTTCGCCTCATAGCTTCCAGCCACAAATTTCGCCTTTTCTGTTGTTTTTCGCCATCAGGTAATGATATAAATTGTTTTTTTGGATTTCTATTTGAACTATTTGTGCACATCGGTACTAAACAATATTTTTGACTATGTTTCGAAGTACTGGGGCCTGGATCTTCCATATTTTATATATTTTAATATAAAATTTAATTCGGTAAACATGTATAAATTGTTTTTATAGAATTAAACTTTATTTTAATTAAAATCACTCTAACTTTACATAACCTATAAAGGTTATACAAGCAAATAAGTTCACGACTGTGTAGGCTGCACGCTATACACTGTCGCAGTGTACGCAGTACACTGTGTAGGCTAGTAGTGTACTGCGTCACTTAGAAGGGGTATGACGTCACACGTCGTTTTCGCGCGCTACATACATTTATGATTTTTTTAAGCCTTCAAATAAAAAAAAAATAAAATGCAAAACTGTTTTTTATGTTTATATGCAACAAGAGGAATATAAAAAAAAAAATTAAAAAAGCATGCCTATCCCCTATTATAATTTTGAAGTCCACAATTATAATACTCATAATAAGTCCAGTTCTAAAAAACCAACTTAAAATCCAGACCAGATTAAAAATTCTGTAAGCATAAAACAATTTAAATACAACGTGTTTCAATATTTTAAAGAGTAAAGATTTTTTTTATGAAATTATATGTGTTATGTAAATTTTAGTTTTAAGATTTGGGTGTAAGATGTATAAGTAACCCCTACTTCTTGTTAGTTGGATATATTTGATATACATTTGTTACATATATTAGATAAAAATTATTTTGTTAATACAAATGTTTACCTAATTATTATTTATTATTATTATTATTATTTAATAAGTGTAAGAAGCCAACGTAATATGTACTGGATGTCTATTTGTTCTATAATCACATCAAAATCAACAGTTTTTTGATAATCAATTTTATTCGTTATTTGAGAAATAAGAGCTTATATTTAATTTTTTTAGGCAAAATGTAAATAATTTGTCAGCGTTTTATTTCTTCTGCATTTGCTTCGTATTAAAGTCTTCATTAGATTAATAAGAAATATGTTGATAAATAGCTTATTTTTTTTCAATTTCAGAAATGTATTTCTCACTATTAACAATGTGTTATTTGGTTTATAAGTATTTCATTACTATAAATGAGTTATCTAAATCTAAAAAATCTAAATTAATTAAAACAATAGGTTGAATCATAGTGTATAATAATATAATAAAATAACTGAACATTATACACTACACTCTACAGTGCACAGTGTTGTATGGTGTGGTGTGTCTAACTAGGTTCGGAACTGTTAAAAAAATATTATTTTTTAAACAGTTATTTTTAACATTATTAGCCATAACTTAGCCATGAATTAAACCAGTGGCGAAAGGAAACCTCAGCTAGACTTGCCCGCCTATAAAAAAAATATTTAAAAAAAAATGTAAACTAAAAAAAAAAAAAAAAAATTTAAATATTTAGATAAATCTTCAAAAATACATCAAATTATGTTCTATACAAATTTTTGTCCAAGGCTTGCTTTACTAGTTACGAATTAATTATCATGACCATGGAAACGATACATATAAGTATGAAAATATTGAGACTTGGAAAAATTTTAAATAATTTTACAAAAAATTTTCGAAATTTTTCGTTTTATCAAAAAACGTCTCAAATAAAAGTTATTAGTTATTGCATTTATAGTAACTTTTGTTCAATAAATTTTTTCTAAATATTTTTCTGTTGCTAAATATTCGCAAAAATATTAAAATCGACACGAGTAAAGTCCCATTTCTAGTCAACCGATTTTCATAAAAAACAATAGGGTTCTTTCCATTTAATAGGAGAAATTTTTAGTATCAGAACGAACTCTTTAAGTTAAACCGTTTTTGAGTTATCGTGTATACACACAGACAGACAGACAGACACACACACACACACACACACATACGGACGGCACTTCGAAAATAGGTTTTTTGGATTCCCTGGACCATGAAACGTGGTCATCCGTCAAAATCTCGACATCGAAAATTTTCGCGATTACAATACTTGCCCCTTATATATTAAGGTCGGGCAAGTAAAAATAATTAATTTGATCAGAAACACAATCTGATCAAAAATTCCTCTCGTACGTTTCCGGCTTAGATCAATGTACATCAACTATAATTTTTTTATATTTTTAATTTAACCCCTATGGGTAACTGGGTGCGGGACAAAACTTTTTTAGCATATTTTTGGCTAAAATCGTGTTAAAAGAAACGAATAACAAAAAACTATCTATTGTTCCATAATCTTCCGGTTCCTATCAATGTTCAATATGGAGATTTTTTCGGATTTTTATATCAACCCCTCTGGGAGATAGATAATTTCTGCCGTACAGACAGACACATGAATGCCGTTATAAGGGTTTTTTGGTGGCCATACCTACAAAAGAACCAGGTGCTACAACCAGAAGTTTAATGTTTTTTTTTTTTTTTTTTGGGAAAGAAAATCAATATTTAGATGGACACAAATTTTTTAATTACATACTCGTTTACAATTAAAATTATATAAAATATAGAAATATTACATTTTAGTCAAGTACGTATATATAATTACATTACAATTATTATTAGTCAAGTATGTAAAAGAAAATTAACTTTTTATGTGCTAGTACAAAACATATGATATACAACATTCTTATTTATGTATCTGTTATATCTAACCTCTGTTTTTGAAATTCCTTAAAAATTAATTTAATTTTAAAACAATTTGAATTACATTTTTTTTACATGCACACAACACCATAGAAAAATAATGAAATATTTAAAATACAAAAATATCTAGTCAAACGTACACTTCTCAAGCTTTTAACTGCAAACATGTGCAGCCGTTACTTCATTCAATGCTAACCGCCGCTAACAATAAGCAGTTTTAACATATTAAAAACTATTTATTATAGGTTAAAATATTAGTTTTATTAACTAGCTTGATTTTTAAATATTAATGAAATTTTACCTTGTCAACCGTATGGGTCATTCCATGTCAAGTGGTCTAGGGCTCCCCGCGCGACCATTTCAGATTTAGCTGAAATTTTGTGTGGAGGACTCCCTATGTCCCAAACAAACTTTGGTAAAATTTTAGGTTCGCCGGCGGAATATTTGTGGAGCTATAGCCCTTTGTTTGACCCCATACTGGAACCCGCGACAGTACGCCAGCGAGATTTCAACAACTTTGAGTCCCAATATCTCATTCACAAGCTTTTCGAAATGCACGAAATTTTGCCAACTTGTACAACTTTATGGGCTTTATTCAATGATATTAATTAAACTTTTTATATGTTGCACCCAAAAAGTGTAAAGTGGTTCAAAGTTGGCCAAAAATTTTACGGTGCAGAAAAAATGTAAAGTTTAGTTTTCTACAGCTATGGCTGTAGTTAAGCTACAGTCGTGATACTTTGCACTTAGTGTCTCTGTATAACTCTCTTTTCAAATGTTTGGTTTTAACTTTCTAGCTACTCTTGTTAGCTTACAAATTTAGTGTAAAGTTTGCGATTTGTGTAAAGTAGCCAAAAATAGGGTATTTTTAAACCGATTTTGCGGAAAAGAGTCACCCAGAAACTTTTTGAAACCTACTCCATTAGAAAGAGCATATTTTAGACCCCCTAAAAAAGTTGGATAGATGTTTCAACGCAGACATATAAGGCCCTAAAACCAGGTGTAAATCAGGGCGTCATTGCCACGGCGATGCTGTATGCTACAACCTGCAATTCTCCTTTATCTTTCAAGAGGTCCCTACACAACGTTTTGACTATTTTTAGCATGATGTCTGTCTGTCCGTCTGTCCGTCTGTCCGTCTGTCCGTCTGTCCGTCTGTCCGTCTGTCCGTCTGTCCGTCTGTCCGTCTGTCCGTCTGTCCGTCTGTCCGTCTGTCCGTCTGTCCGTCTGTCCGTCTGTCCGTCTGTCCGTCTGTCCGTCTGTCCGTCTGTCCGTCTGTCCGTCTGTCCGTCTGTCCGTCTGTCCGTCTGTCCGTCTGTCCGTCTGTCCGTCTGTCCGTCTGTCCGTCTGTCCGTCTGTCCGTCTGTCCGTCTGTCCGTCTGTCCGTCTGTCCGTCTGTCCGTCTGTCCGTCTGTCCGTCTGTCCGTCTGTCCGTCTGTCCGTCTGTCCGTCTGTCCGTCTGTCCGTCTGTCCGTCTGTCCGTCTGTCCGTCTGTCCGTCTGTCCGTCTGTCCGTCTGTCCGTCTGTCCGTCTGTCCGTCTGTCCGTCTGTCCGTCTGTCCGTCTGTCCGTCTGTCCGTCTGTCCGTCTGTCCGTCTGTCCGTCTGTCCGTCTGTCCGTCTGTCCGTCTGTCCGTCTGTCCGTCTGTCCGTCTGTCCGTCTGTCCGTCTGTCCGTCCGTCTGGCTGTCTATGTACACGTGCAGAGCAAATTCGGCTAAAAGGATTTTTATGAAACTGCATATTTAAGCTTTTGACATCAATGGCACGAGTTGGTCAACTTTTGGTAAAAATCGGTCGACTAGAAATGGGAGTTTCCTCATGTCGATTTTAAGATTATTTCGAATATTTGGCAACAGAAAAATATTTCGAAAAAAATTATTTAACAAAAGTTGCTATAAATGTAATAACTAATAACTTTTATTTGGGACTTTTTTTGATAAAACGAAAAAAATTAAAAAATTTTGTAAAATTTTTCGAAATTGTTTCAAGTTACAATGTTTTCATACTTACATGTAACGTTTCCACGGTCATGATAAATAATATCTCTATTAGAAAATATTAGGCCAAGTTATTTCTCTTCTGCTAGAATGTATTTTATACAAGTACTTTATGATGGCGGTCGGTCCTGTGGTGGCCACAGCTGATAAGCTGCCAATGAGAATGAATCCGATTTTTTTTGCAATTATAAACTATGGCACTTCGATGACAATTTTTGTCCAATAATGCACTCGGAAGCGGAGGAGGAATGTGCCACCGATGTGTCAACACTCATTTTGGAATCAAATTATATAATGATAATGTGCAACGGGCATATAAAGTTTAGGAGACTCTGAAAAATAACCTAGAAATAATATATGGCAACCTATAACTGTTCATGCTAACAAATATGGCATTAATAAAGCGGAAAATTTGAAGAAAAAAAAAAAACTGAAAAAATGGCGGTTATGTCATAGGTGCTTGCCATAGAAATGTGTTTTAGGTACAGGAGGTTGCCAATGCAATAAGATCGGTACGACAGTAAGACTTGGGTACTTATGCAGTACCTGTATGTAGTTTAAAAACAACTAACAATCTGAAAGATAGAAAATTGCATGTTGTAGAATTCAGCATCGGCGTGGCAATGCCGCCCTGTTTTGCACCGTGATTTTAGGGCCTTATATGTCTGCGTTGAAACATCTATGGCGGATATGACGGACAGACGGACAGACGGACAGACGGACAGACGGACAGACGGACAGACGGACAGACGGACAGACGGACAGACGGACAGACGGACAGACGGACAGACGGACAGACGGACAGACGGACAGACGGACAGACGGACAGACGGACAGACGGACAGACGGACAGACGGACAGACGGACAGACGGACAGACGGACAGACGGACAGACGGACCGACGGACAGACGGACGGACAGACAGACATCATGCTAAAAATAGTCAAAACGTTATGTAGGGACCTCTTGAAAGATAAAGGAGAATTGCAGGTTGTAGCATACAGCATCGCCGTGGCAATGACGCCCTGATTTACACCTGGTTTTAGGGCCTTATATGTCTGCGTTGAAACATCTATCCAACTTTTTTAGGGGGTCTAAAATATGCTCTTTCTAATGGAGTAGGTTTCAAAAAGTTTCTGGGTGACTCTTTTCCGCAAAATCAGTTTGAAAATACCCTATTTTTGGCTACTTTACACAAATCGCAAACTTTACACTAAATTTGTAAGCTAACAAGAGTAGCTAGAAAGTTAAAACCAAACATTTGAAAAGAGAGTTATACAGAGACACTATGTGCACTATGTATCACGACTGTAGCTTAACTACAGCCATAGCTGTAGAAAACTAAACTTTACATTTTTTCTGAACCGTAAAATGTTTGGCCAACTTTGAACCACTTTACACTTTTTGGGTGCAACATATAAAAAGTTTAATTAATATCATTGAATAAAGCCCATAAAGTTGTACAAGTTGGCAAAATTTCGTGCATTTTGAAAAGCTTGTGAATGAGATATTGGGACTCAAAGTTGTTGAAATCTTGCTGGCGTACTGTCGCGGGTTCCAGTATGGGGTCAAACAAAGGGCTATAGCTCCACAAATATTCCGTCGGCGAACCTAAAATTTTACCAAAGTTTGTTTGGGACATAGGGAGTCCTCCACACAAAATTTCAGCCAAATCCGTGAGGGTCGCGCGGGGCACTTTTTTAAAATTAGACCACTTGACATGGAATGACCCGTATACGAATAATATGTCATGAGAATTCAAATAAAAATTAGAAATTTGAAACATAAATTGACATATTATGGGCAAATTAATCAACATTAAGAAAATCACTTAATTTTTGATACACGGGCAGGAAACATAAAAAAAAAATACTATTTAGTTCCGCATGAAACTAAGAAATGGATTATTGTTGTCAATTGTTGTATTCTTAAAGAGATACCTGACTGGTTGAATTCTGATGAGTTTGCTCATTATTGTTTTCCAACAGTAAACATCCAGTCATAATCACAATCTTAATAATATTTTAATAATATTAACCGCACTAGCAATAATAAAATCTATTTCAGACGTTTAAGTAAAACGGAATTTTTATTTTAAGTTGTCACGAGTTCACTTTTTAACGATTGAATGAGGCTTTTTGTTATATATTTGAATATGTTGCGATCCGTAGCGATTCATGTATCATATCGGGTCTATTCTCTAAGCTAGACGTTAAAATTTTAACGTCATAAACTGACGTTCATTTTTTTAACAATATTTAAAACGTAGATTCTATTTGCTAAGCATATTTGTGTTAAAATTTTAACGCGCTGGCGTTAAAATAGCCAGTTAACGTTCTACAATAAGTTTCTACCAAAAATATGGCTTTAAAAGTTAATGCTGGTGTTTAGTTTGCAAAAATGGTGATCCCTATTTAGTAAATGTATATTATTAAAAAAATTGAATAAAACACAAGATGGTAAGAATATTAATTATTATAAGACAAAATTCTAATTTTATATTACTCTTTAAAGTGAATTCTTTAGAGTTGAGGTGAGAATGTTCCATCATCATCTTTGTGATACAAGTAATCCTTTTGAGTTACCAGACGCAAGTTTAAGAAATTATATAGAAAGGAAGTAAATGAAGTATTGAAGAGCAGTTTAGGTTTTTGTTGAGACACAATACTTAAAATTATAATCATCTGAAAGCTTCAAAAATCACTTATGCCTTTTTCCTTTGTTTCACAATATCGCAATACATTTTGACAATGATAATGAAGATCACAATAATGTACTTCCACATAATCCAGGTTGTAATAATTAGTGTATGTTTTGTATTTCTTATTATTAAAAATGTTTTCTTTCAGGCATTCAAACAAATAGTAACAAGAAGGGATACGAGTAAAACACCTTTATAAAAATAAAATAAATTCACATTTTATTCAAAAATAAGATGAACTTTTACTATGTAGTGTATCAATTGACTCAATAAATGTTGAATATATAGTTTGTTTCTGTGATTTAGGTGGAACTAGATTTTCAATTCTTGTAACTTTTATCGATTAAGTGATGCTTTTGATAATTTTGTTTAGGAAAACTCCATTTCAATCTATAAAAAGTAAGACCATGACAACTTACAAAAATGAAAATTTCAGTTAGTTCCGCCTAAACGTTTAGAATAGCCTTTAGTTACAATAAGTTTTATTTAATGTACTGTGGAAACCAGTTATAAGTATCACAGGACCAAACATTTCTGCACCATTTTTAAAATACATTTCTCCATGGTGAGTATTTAAATTTACGCCGAAATATTAGGTTAAGTTTTTCTTGCCATTTGACACTTGTCAAAAATGGTAAAACTCGATTTACAGTACACGCGCGTCCAAAATTAGCCTCTTAACAAGGTATTTTATTTCGCGTTAACAAATATGATGTTAACGCTTGGCTTTACGAATAAATGCTCTTACAGAATAGTATTTTTCGATAAAGGCGTTAGACATGGTGTTAAATTAATTTGATGCTATTTTTAACGCATTTCTTACAGAATACACCCGAATATACACTACTGTCTAAAGGTGCCTACAGACCAGTGTAGTAATGTATCTAGTTACAAGTATCTAGATACAATAACTAGATACTTTTTATAGATACAAATTAGATACTTTTTGAAATATGTATCTGTATCTGTATCTAGATATTTAAATTTAGGTATCTTGTATCTGTATTTCAGATACTTTGATCGTTACTTTATTTTTATACCATGATACCAAGCTGATATAATAGTTTAATTATAAATTGTCATTTTAAATATTTTATTTTTACTATAAACAAAATTCAGAAAACAATTGAAAATCTGACGTTTACAAATTAAATTTATAGGGAATGTCAAAAAAAATATCACTCGTTTTTCTTAGCTTTTGAACGGCCGTAAAAATAGTAGGCATTTAGGTAACACAATAGTAGGTACAACACTTAAGGAAAATGGGTCATTATTAAAGTTTTTGAATAACTATTGTTGCTATTTTGATGAGCAATTTACTAAAAACATATGAAAAATTATATCTACACAAGTGGTTTGGCATATCTTCACTTG
Organism: Liopterus haemorrhoidalis; assembly: GCA_963971575.1. Lineage (NCBI taxonomy): Eukaryota > Metazoa > Arthropoda > Insecta > Coleoptera > Dytiscidae > Liopterus > Liopterus haemorrhoidalis. Next base: position 99,592,377 of record OZ020611.1, read on the forward strand.
AAGCTGGCTCTCGTCCGCCTCACTCAAGGGCCGGCCATGCTAGTGTGTATGTTAAGTTCATTTCCTAATTGAAATCAGTAAGATAAGTAGGTGTGTTTCCTAAAGGACGTAAAATTGAATAAAGCATTAAACGTTCATATAAATTTAATTTGTAAGCGTCAGAATGTCAACTGAAATTTTGTTTATAAATTAAATTTGTATGGAATGAGAAAAAAAAATCACATATTTATTATCAGTAATTTTTTATTAGTGATCAAAAATGTTCGTGACATTACACGAATTCCACTTCATTTAGGGTTAAAATTTGATTGAAAGTAACATCCCCTAATAAGAACATAGTTGCGTATCTATAAGACTAACTTTAGTCTTATAGATACGCAGCTCATACGTTAGCACATATGGCTAACATAATACATACAGTCCATCTATTTAAGCCTGGCGGATGACCTTGGGTGCACAGTAGCAATCACTAGAAATTGGAGTGGGGACGTCAGTTGTCTTCAGACTGTCTTACTACAAGCATCAGTGAAAGTACATTCGGATGAAAAAGTATAATGGAGTTTAAGACGAAATTATGCGGGCGCGTAATTCATAGTCAGTGTAAGGAGATTATTAGTAATGTGATTGACTTTATGACTAAGGAAGCTGCAGCAGGGAACGTGATTATACCTTTGAAGAATATTTTGGATCGAGTTTCAGCGTGCACAGGTGTTTCTGCAAGTAGAATTAACAAGGAAAAAAAAACGTGTCTGCAGGTTAGACAAGTTAAAAGTTGTAATACAATATAACTTTAATACAAAGATGAGACACGAACGGAACAAATATTTTGAACAAAAGAATCCGAAATTTCACGTTCTAAATTACCAATCATAATAAATATCTTTGTTGTAAGACGCAACAAAGCTGTTCAACAAAGACATTTATGTTGTTTGGTAAATTTAGTTCAATAAATAAACTTCATAACGAACACGAATAAAAATTATTAATATGAAATATAAAAAGTAATCCATTAAATTGTGGAAAAAATTAATATTTTGATGAAAACTTGTGTCTCGTACTGTACAATCCAAGCGCTCGACCCTCTCTTTCTTTCCGAATGCGATCTTCCTCTGCGCGAGACTGATTCCCTACACGCCACTACTAGATAGATTTGCTGTACGTTATTTAGTACAAATTTATTCCGTAGAATAGTGTTTTATCTTGAATTTAGTGGTTTTTTGTGACGTCACGGTCATTTTTGAACAGCCTTATACTGATTAACATGCACTGTTTGTTTGGTAAAAATATGGTATTTTTATTTTTCAGTGTTTTTTCATTTTTGGCATGTATCTGTAGCTAGATATTTTTTATAATTCTGTATCTGTATCTGCATCTAGACACAATTTTTCTTAGGTATCTGTATCTGTATCTAGATATTTTTTTAAATGTATCTATTACAACACTGGTACAGACGGTATGCCAGCAGTCGCCAGCGCTAGTTTTGACACTGGCCGTAACATGTAGCACTGGCGGACACTTGTACTTGTGTCCCTACAGACGATGTGTCAATGCTGGCCAAGTAAATAAATAGCGAACATGGGCCAGCGCTTGTAAAATGGCGTCTGACAGTGAAAGTGAGGATATGTTCGCAGCTTCTACCTTGCTTTTGATATTTAAATTAGATTAAAAGTATAAAAAATTACTTTTTACTTTAAGTAGACTTCATAATTACGCAAAAATGGTTACAACCTTTCTTTTGAGCACAACACTCTCGACTGATGTGATGACAAGTGTGTGCGTGTCATGTGTACGATGCTAACATGCATATACAAGTCTGCACCGATGTTGGTTAAACTCCTTTGACTTGTGATAGAATACCGCCTCGGAAGCGAACATCGGCCAGCGCCACGCTCCGCGTACGTTGGCTGTGACTTGTGCCTTGTTGCCCCTACGCACGATCCTCGGAGCTAGACAAGTATAAACATTGGCCGTGACTCGCCATGCCGTCTGTAGGCACCTTAATGTTAACCCAGTTAGTTTTCAATGCTAAGTAATATCAAAAGATTATGTATATGTAACAAAATAAAGTTAGTCGTATTTTAAATTAAGTCGTATTGCGTTCACGGAAAAACACGTCTGCAAATCCTAACACTTTTGTTAAATAAATCGGTAAAAGGCTCATTCAATCTTTAAAAGTTGCTAAATGTCTAAATCCAGTTCCGCTTAAACAAAAGAATTGATTCCGTGAATAATGCTATTAACTAATTAAAACTAATTAACAAATTCCTCTCCTTTCCAAAAATTAATATTTTTGTTCGATAGTTGTGGGAATAAATTTGGATTGTAAGTCAAATCATCACTGACGTTGCTATGCTTATCCAAGTTGGTCATGAAGACTCCTGGCCTTCGACTAGAACTGCTTATATGCTCTACTCGTGAATCAGAAAAACAGAAGAGTTTGTCCCTTTTTGTCAATAATACTCCAGCTATGCCTAGCAAGCCAAATCCTGACGCAACCAGAAAATATACGATGTAGTCTATAAAATTTATAGCAGCATATGCATCTGTAAGTTTCTTTTGGATCTCTGGTGATATAGCAGCGTACTAAAACACATAAAAATTGTTACTTACTATAACAATTTAAAAATTATATACAGTCTGTATAATAAGACATACATGCTTATGACTCATGATCAGGCATATGTACAAATAATAAACAGGTTAAAACATGATAAGAACATCAAGACCTAATACGCCCTATAATACAAATTGTTTAGTTAGTGTTTTGTCTTTCAGTAGTGCGGTTGTGTAATAATGAGTACTATTTATGCAAAAGGTTTTGAAACGGCATTTTTATGTACCCACACAAAACGGATAAAAATGTCCTTTTCAAGTCCAGCAAAATATATGCACAAGTCAATAGACTTAGGGCCGAGAGTTCCAGTTCCTAATAAACTCCCTAATAGTTATTAGACACATAATATATTTATGAAGCTAATAAATTTATTGGTGATTTCCAACTTACAAAATCCTTCTAATAGTTTATTAGCAACATAATTTTTTGTTTTTGTATTGGTATTTCTTATGAAGATAGTAACACGGTGCAAGAGGGATAGAACTATACGTAAATTTGTAGAGCTAAAGTGCGATGAAATTTTGACACTGAATATTTTAACATTAAATATTTTGACAATAAATAGTTTGACGTTACATTCAATGACATTACGTATATTTTTTGTGTTACTGTTAAAATGACAATTAAACGGCGTTCAACAAATTTTATCACAGAAAAAGAGGACAATATAGATAGAAGAGAAGTTATAAAAATAGCATTTTATAATACAAAAGTGAATGAAAATAAGAAGACAGCCATATTTTGCTTTATTTTACATTCCTTAAACAATTTGAATTAAACATATCAGCAATTTTCAGCCACACATCTTTATTATTCTGTCAATAATTGCGTCTGTCTTCTTATTTTCTATTATTTTTATATAAATAGTAATGCTTAAAGTATTGTTTGTAATGTGTTGTAATCGTAATTGAAATAAATACATATATAAAAATAAAAGACATTCTTTATTTAAAAATATATATTTATATATTGTTATAAGATTAATAAATAACACACTCGGTAAGTTTCACAAATATCAGTTTAATATACTCTATACGTATTTCGGCAGTGACGCCATCAACAGGATTTTCAATTACAAACTGTGTGTTACCGAGTGTGTTATTTATTAATCTTATTTTAAATATGTTTCACCGAGAATACACGGACTCCTCTGTCAATTATATTTTATATATTGTTCTTTATAAATCACATTTACAATAAATACCCAAAATATTCTAAAAACGGTTGTCCATAATTTATAAATTCATCCAAACAGATCGTCGATTTCGTCAAAATACAACTAAAATGTATATAAAACACTAAAATCACCATTATAGAAATGTTTAAAAACTACACATTCGTATATTCTTTTAAAATTATACTGTTTTTCAATTAAAATTGAAATATTAACACATTTTGCGAATTTGTTTTTGGTTATATATCACTTCATGTTGCCTATAAGTTATTAGACAAATAAGCCTATTTATTAGCAACCTAATAACTATTTCGGGGTGGAACTCTCGGGAAAAAAATTATGTTGCTAATAAACTTATTGGACAGTTTATTAGCTTATTGACAGTTTATAAAATTAATAAAAATGTTGAGAATTTACCTAATCGTGGATTAAAAAGGTGACCACTAAAAAACAAGATAAAGTGATTTTTAACATTTTTACAAATAATCCTTTGCTATATTTACGTAAATATCAGGCAATTTTGTTAAAAAGAACATTAAGCTAAGTCTAACGACCCTGAGAAGTCGTTTAATTGAAAATGGAATTAAATTCAGGAGCACCAAACAAAAACCATCGTTATGTCGAAAAACGACTCGCTTGGGCCAAGAATAATTTAGACCGCGATTGGAGTGATGTGGTTTTCTCTGATGAATCTAGTTTTTATGGCTGGATGAATATTGGGGTACATGAAATATACACTTCGAACAAAAAACGTTCCAAATTTGGATAAGGTAACTCGTCAAATACGACAGATATGGAGATCACTGCCAAAGTCGTAGGCCGAAAAGCTGGTAGAAAGTGTATCGAAAAGATGCCAAGCAATAATTGATAATAATGGATATTAGACCAATTATTAGGTAGTAGCGTAATAATATTTACAGTAAATTTTGAAATTAATTTTAGTTTTTCATTTTCTCTCTTATAGTTTGCCAAAAATGAACAAGGGCATCTTATTATACATACTGTACTTATTAAATATTTTAAGACTTTTTTGCAGCACTTAGGCCCTATGATTTAGACCAGTGATATTCAACCGAAATCGTTTGCTGGGCTCAAAAAAATCTTATTGGTCGTTTGTGGGCCGCACATATAAACAGCATAAATTAATCACACTACTATATTTTATATTCTTTAATAATTTTAGTTAATATCATCAATAAAATTAAAAATCAAGCTTCAAATTAAATTTTAATGTGAAACTTGTTTTTAGGGTTTTGTAGGTATGACCAAAAAACCCTTATACCGTCATTTTGTCGTCTGTCTGTCTGTCTGTTCGGTAAAAATTGTAGCCAAACGGCTAAACCTAGAGAGTTGAAATTTGGCATGCTTATACAACTCTTTGACCCGCACATAGGAAAAATACTAAAACATCTAAAAAACACATTCCCCTAAAAATATTAACAAATATGTGCTCATAAAATATATATATATATATATATATATATATATATATATATATATATATATATATATATATATATATATAGTTAAATTGTTGTTCTTGACGAAAAATGTAGGAGGAAATAAAAATTCTTGATTACTCGTCAAAAGTTTATTAATAAAATATTAAGAGACGTTTCGACTGGTAAATCCAGTCATCCTCAGTCTAGAGTACGTTGTCAATATTTTACGAAAGTATATTCTTATAAAAAAATTAATATACTCATGTCTACTCTGAATGTGTTTGGGATGGTTTTTTCATTTCCGTATATTTTTTTATAAGAATATACTTTCGTAAAATATTGACAACGTACTCTAGACTGAGGATGACTGGATTTACCAGTCGAAACGTCTCTTAATATTTTATTAATAAACTTTTGACGAGTAATCAAGAATTTTTATTTCCTCCTTATATATATATATATGTATATGTATGTATATATATATATATATATATATATATATATTTAATCTGAGTAGGGTATTAAATGAAAGCCCTTAGTACGTGGATTAACGATCAAAATTTTATTTTTGTAAAATAAATTATTTTGAAGCTATTTTTGCCAAAATTGTGCAAAAAATTTTTTGTCCCACACCCTGTAGCCCAGATGGTTTAAATTAAAAATCTGAAAAAATTCTAAGTAATGTACATTGGTGTGTACCGGAATAGTACAACAGGAATTTTTGATCAGAAAATAACGCATTTTTTGTGTTTTTAACTAAAATATGATAAATATTTAAATCGCTATTAACACAGTAGATAAGTAAGCGCTGATAGCGTAGATGGTTTCGTCGTTGGTTTTTGTAATTTGCAAACTAGAGTTCAAATCCTGTCAATTTTAGTTTTTTTTGCATTTTTATTTTGTTTAAATTATTTTGTCAAAATTCTAGTTATATTTTGGTAAATGTTGCATTTAATTTTTAAAAGCGTAAATTTAATAACCAGTAGGAAGTGTTAAAATTATAACTTAATTCTATGTTTGAATGTATAAGAAATCAGAGAAGTGGTAGGCGCAATTTTCAAAATCTAACCTAACCTAACCTCTCCTAACCTTGCATTATATGTATATAAAAAAAAAAAATACTGCATATATTTAGAAACTTAAATAATGGTATTAGGCAATCGAATTAAAATTCATAAAAAAATATTTTGACATAAAATTTGTTTTGGCGTCCCAAATAATTTCAGTTACTAAATACCTGCAAAACCCTGAAATGTGTGAAAATTCACACTTCACATCAATTTTTTTTTATATTATTTGCTAATTTTTTAATATCAATTGTTAATTTAGGCGACGCGCAACGCAATTGATTCTTCATATTTTCATCCGTCAGCCTGTTTCGATTCTTCGATTTAACGATTTTAAGTGTCGAGAAGAAAGATTCACAGACATAGGTTCCTATTGCAGCTGTAATGCACATTGCTAGATGTTTCAGGTTGGGAAATTTATCGTCCAGAATATATTTTCCGTAAAACTGAAATTTATTATTGACTCCAAACATTTATTTCAATTCTATACTCGCTTTAAGGTCAATTAACTCTATTTGTAAATTTGAAGGCGTTAATTGCACATCAACCTCAAATGGATTTACGAATATATTGAAAATATCCTCATACTTTTGAATATTGGAACTGTCTTGGAATGTTTTTAACAATTTTGTAACTTCGTTTGTATATTTAGAAAAATCTTTGTGATCACTATTAAAGTAATTTAATAGCGGAAAATGAATGGCATTATTTGACCTCAATCGAGTTTCATAAAGTTTGGGTTTCATTATAAACGCTTTTATATCTTGATATCAATCTGTTATTAATTTATTTTCACCTTGAAACTTTTGATTTAGTTCTTTTAATATAATTGTTATATCTGTTAGAAAACATAAATCGAGAAGCCATTGTTCGTTGTAGAATTCAGAAATATCATGGCCAATTTCGTCCATAAAAATCCAAATTTCCTTCCGCAATTCCCAAAATCTCAGTAAGCATTTTCCATGTTCGTGAAGATATTAATGAAACTGACGTTGTTTCAATGAATTATTCTTTATTTTTTTATTTTATTTTACTTTACTGTATAAGATACACAACAGAATATCTCCACGAATGGGTTATTCCAATTACAGTGTAACACAAATTATACATTAAGTGTACACATCTTATGTCAATACAAAATTAATAAATTAACAATATAAGTATACAATAATAATAACAATAATAGTATTTTATGGTAACTGCATCAGTGACAATTCATAAATTATAAATTTTTTTCATGAAAGAAAACAATGAAGAAGAAAATATGTCAATATCAGCAGCATATTCATTAAGTGTCCTACAAATTCTTATCATGGGAGAATTCATTTTTGAGTTGGTAAGGCAAGCTGAAGTATGAAACAAGATGAGATTTCTAACCTGATTTTGATAAATATTGTAACTTATATAACTGAGCAACTCGAGCGCGTCAAAGTTATTATTAACAATTTTGTAACCGATCACAGCATCATTCAAAAGTCATCTGTTAACCAAACTAGTCATATTATAGAAATATAAGTTAAATTGATATGATTCATAATATTTTTTTTTTACTCTATAATTTAGACGATTCATAATTATTTTTTTTTGTATCTTTTATTTTGTATTTTTATTGAATTGATTGATGTAACAACAAATGACATAACATGCGTCATATTCACTACTTGTGCACATAAATTTTCGAGGTGCAAAAAGCAAGAGCAAATAAAAATGTCACAAAAATTTAATTTTTTTCTTAGGTCTTCTAAAAAACAATATTTCAAGACTAAGAGCCGAGAGTTCCAGTTGCCAATAAACTGTCCAATAAATTTATTAGCAACATAATTTTTTTTTTCCGAGTGTTATAAGGTTGGTAATAAATAGGCTTATTTGTCTAATAACTTATAGGCAACATGAAGTGCTTAATAAACTGACATATGACCTAAAACATGTTCGCAAAATGTGTTAATATTTCAATTTTAATTGAAAAACAGTATAATTTTAAAAGAATATACAAATGTGTAGTTTTTATACAACCATATTTTTTCTATAATGGCGATTTTAGTGTTTTATATACGTTTTAGTTGAGTTTTGACGAAATCGACGATCTGTTTGGATGAATATTAAATTATACACAACCGTTTTTAAAATATTTTGAGCATTTATTGTAAATATGATATATAAAGAACAATATATAAATATATATTTTTAAATAAACATTGTCTTTTATTTTTACATACAGTCTACAGTCTATTCCAAACGATTAGACGGAACTAACCCGAATTTACATTTTTGTAAGTTGTCATTAGCTATTTTTTATATATTAAAGTTGGCTTTTCCTGAACAAAATGATCAAAAGCTTCAATAAATGTGTAAAAGTACCTAGAATTGAAATCTAGTTCCGCCTAAACCAAAAGAACAGATTTTAGTGCAAGAGGGATAGAGCTATACGTAATTTTGTAGAGCTAAAGTGAAATAACATTTTTTAAATTTTTATGTTGTTTGCTGCTTTGGCAATTAGCCAGGACAATTATTATTTTTGATAAATTCCATGCCTGAACGGGATTCGGACCCGAGACCTTAGCAACGCAGAGCACATGTGTTACCACTACGCTACGCCGGTCGGCAGAGATGAAATTTTGACTTTGAATATTTTGACATTCAATGTTTTGACATTCAATATTTTGACATTAAATAGTCAGCCAGACATCTTTATTATTCTGCCAATAATTGCGTCTGTGTTCTTATTTTTATTATTTTGAATAAACCACGTTGAATAAAGATTCGTCCAGATTCTTTATTAAAAAAGAGGAGGAATTTATTGAAAAGAGAAGAGGAATAAAAATGACAGTATTAAATCACCACCCCAGCGCTACATTATACTTGTATTTCATCCCTATAAGAAAGGATACATACCTCTTCTATCCAAATCATTGGAACTAGTACCTCAGAGACATTGGCTAGTAGGTCGAACCCATCTAATTTACGAATTTGCATATTAAATTGAGCTCTTTTAGCTCCTTTTACTGGAGTACCTGTCAACTGAAATTCTTATTAAAAATAAGACATTATATAGATATTGTGTTCTTACAGGTTCAATTTCAGCAAATGTTTCATGTATATCTTTGTTGGGATTCAGTCCCGATACGGAGTCCAGAAGTTTGTCGTCTCCTAAATAGAAATGAGGCCAACTAAATATGGTTGGAGCTTGCATACATGGATTTAAATCAAATGTTCCTGCTGGGGTACATTTGGCAACCTGAAAATATTTGGTGAAATGTAAATACATGTGAAAAGGCGTTTAAATATTTCGAATATACTGCGAGCAATAAAAATTACAACTCCAAGTAATTGTAAATATATTTTAACTAGCAGACCCCGTTGCTAACAACGTTGGCAAACTGATATCGAATAAAAATCAATATAAGCAGGAATTAATTATTAAAATTTGCATGATTCTGCGTATATTAACAAAACAAAAACGTTTCTTGATTATACTTAGGAAATCCTATAAACCGCTTAATGCGTGTCGCTTAAAAATTAGTATCGGGCTGGATACGGCCCGCGGCCCATATACTGGATTTCAATGTTATAGCTGTTTCTGATTATACCTAGGAAATCCTAAACAGCCGCTTAATGCGTGTCGTTTAGAAAATAGTATCGGGCTGGATACGGTCCGCGGGCCTAATGCTGGACAGCAGTGGTATATCTGTTTCTGATTATACCTAAGAAATCCTAAAAAAAACGCTCAATGCATGTCGTTTAAAGTTTGAAAATTAGTATCGAGCTGGATACGGCCCGCGGGCCATATGCTGGACATCATTGAAATAGCTGTTTCTGATTATACCTAGGAAATCCAAAAAAGCCGCTCAATGCTTGTCGTCTAAAGTTTAAAAATTAGTATCGGGCTGGATACGGGCCGCGGGCCATATGCTGGACATCAATGGTATAGCTGTATCTGATTATACCTAGGAAATCCTAAAAAGCCGCTAAAAAAATTAGTATCGGGCTGGAGACGGTCCGCGGGTCATACGTTGCGTAACATCAATTCAAAACCTGCCCCTGACACAACAACCTTCGCTCGAGTCACCGTATGTACTGCAATGCTCTGCTCTAGTGTCTGGTAAGCTATATGTTTCGTCGTATACGTCGCCCCCTACTACTCACTTCGTTACCGCCCACACCCCGCAAAACCCATTCACACTACGCAACTTAGCGTTACGATGACACACAGAAATTAGGGCTTTTATATATATAATAGTGTTTAGGTCATAAATTGGCTACATATAGATCGTTAAATGATTAAAATTCCATGATGATTAGTAATTAGAAAGGTCTCTAGCCTTCAAATTCAAGCGTTGAGTTGGAGCTCCACAGCATTGAGTTGGAGCTCCACATTAATTAATCATGCGTTATGTTGCCCCATGCAATCTGAATATCAATTCTGCGGTGTTGCAGATCCATCGGGGAATTTTGTAAACGACATAATTTTCTGCCTATAATATCCCATGTTCGATGGGTGAAAGATCAGGGAACTTTGCTGGACACGGTAGAACGGTACCAAACCTTCACGAACAGGGCCGTGCAGTGATATTTTGGCGCCTGGAGCACACATTCTTACAAGGCGCTTTTATACTGAGATGTCAAATTAATGCCCCCCACCCAAATAAAAATATCTACTCACCATTTTTATATATGGATTTATTACAAGATTTTATGCAAGGTTTCCTATACTCGATTGAAGGTTAATCAATTCCATTTGTAAATTTGAAGGCGCTAGTTGCACATCAACCTCAAATGGATTTACGAATATTTTGAAAAGGTCCTCATACTTTTGAATATTTGAGAACTGTCTTGAAATGCTTTTAACAATTTTGTAACTTCGTTTGTATATTTAGAAAAATCATTGTGATCACTATTAAAGTCATTTAATAGCGGGAAATGAATGGCATTATTTGGCCTCAATCGAGTTTCATAAAGTTTGGGTTTCATTATGAATGCTTTTATATCTTGATATCAATCTGTTATTAATTTATTTTCGCCTTGAAACTTTTGATTTAGTTTATTTAATACAATTGTTATATATGATAGAAAACATAAATCGAGAAGCCATTGTTCGTTGTAGAATTCAGAAATATCATGGCCTTTTACCTTCATAAAAATCCGAATTTCCTACCACAATTCCCAAAATCTTAGTAAGCATTTTCCATGTTCGTGAAGATATTATTGAAACTGACGATGTTTCAATGAATTATTCTTTATTGCATTGATTGATGTAACAACAAATGACATAAAATGCGTCATATTCACTACTTGTGCACATAAATTTTCGAGGTGCAAAAAGCAATGGCAAATAAAAATGTCACAAAAATTTGTTTTTTTCTTACGACTTCTAAACCAGTGGCGAAGGGACACCTCCGCTAGACTTGCCCTCCCATAAAAAAAATAATAATAAAAAAAATACATAAAAAAAAATAATTAAATTTAAAAGAAGATTTAGGTAAATCTTCAAAAATACATCAAATTATGTCCTATACAAATTTTTGTCCAAGGTTTAGTTTACTAGTTACTAATTTTTTTAAATTTTAAAGTTTAATAACTTCCGTTTCCGGTTTCGGATTTTAATAAAAAACAATAAAATTCTTCCCAAATATTAGGAGAATTTTTTAGTACCAGAACGAACTCTTTAAGTTAAACCGTTTTTGAGGTATCGTGTATTGTACACAGACACACACACATACGGACGGCACTTCGAAAATAGGTTTTTTGGATTCCCTGGACCATGAAACGTGGTCATCAGTCAAAATCTCGACATCGAAAATTTTCGCGATTAAAATACTTGCCACTTATATATTAAGGTCGGGCAAGTAAAAACAATATTTCAAGACTAAGGGCCGAGAGTTCCAGTTGCCAATAAACTGTCCAATAAATTTATTAGCAACATATTTTATGCAAGGTTTCACTGAAACACCCCATTGTAGAAAGTGATATTCTTTCTGCAAATTCTCATTAAATTTGCAAAAATGTTTATTCGGCGACATAACAAATGATAAGGGTAACGAAATCAAAGATAAAATATTATTGCAAGTCAAAGTAACAGCTTTGATCACCAATAATAGTTTTGAACACCAATAATTAAACACTGACAATAGTAAGCAGATATTAGCACCCTAACAATATTATTATTTAATTCATACACTAAAATTAACTGCAAAAGACATCTTACAACGGAATAAAATCAGAACACTGAAAAATAATGCACTAACTAAACGTGATTGTCTATAGCTAGAGGGGGACATATTGTCAGGTGCAATAAAAACGTTTGATTAGATGCCACAAACCTTTAATAATAATTTTCCGGTTTTATTGCGTTTATACCGCCTCGCCTAACAGTCTTATCCTTATCTATCGAAGTGCATTGTTGCCTATGCCAGAGTGGGGAGCGGAGGCCTGGTCAAAAGTTGGCTCCATCACGAATTAAAATTGCTTTGTAGAACAGGTGGTTATATTTATTTTATAAATAACTTGAATGTACCTCACTGTCGAGTTGTTTCTGAATGCGGGACAATACATAGGTTTCCGGGACGATTTTAGGTACACATATTAAAGCGGAATATGGATCGGGTCCGGCACTAAAAAGCCTAATAAATCCTAAAAACAAAAAGCCTAATAAATATCTAAAAAATAAATTCTAAAATAAAACCTAATAAATCCTGCATTTGTGGAAATTATCAAACGCCTTTACCACATTTCTTGCACTTAGCGTAAGAATCCTCCTAAGAAGAAGTGTTTTGACTGTTTTTTTTTTATTTCATACCTAAATTAGCGGAAGATTCCCTGCTGATCTCCTAACAGCTTTTTATAGACATATCTATACATAAAAATTGATGTGAAGTGTGAGTTTTCACACATTTCACAGTTTTGAAGGTATTTAGTATACGTGAATGATGATTATTTGGGACGCCAAAACAAATTTTATGTCAATTTTTTTTTTATGAATTTTAATTCGAATGCCTGATACCATTATTTAAGTTTCTAAATATGTGCAGTATTTTTTTTTTATATAGCAAGGTTAGGTTAGATTTTGAAAATTGCGCCTACCGCTTTCATTGGTTGCTTAAATCATAAGCCCCGCCCTCTGATTTCGTATACATTCAAACATAGAATTAAATTATAATTTCAACACTTCCCACTGGTTATTAAATTTACGCTTTTAAAAATTAAATGCAACATTTACCAAAATATAACTAGAATTTTGACAAAATAATTTAAACAAAATAAAAATGCAAAAAAAAAGCAGAAAAACTAAAATTGACAGGATTCGAACTCTAGTTTACAAATTACAAAAACCAACGACGAAACCAACTACGCTATCAGCGCTTACTTATCAACTGTGTTACATAGCAAATTAAGTATTTAACATATTTTAGTTCAAGCTAATTTATTTTGCAAAAATAAAATTTTGATCGTTAGTCCACGTACTAAGGGCTTTCATTTAATACCCTACTCAGAATTTTAAAAAAATATATTTTTTTCGATGAGCACATATTTGTTTATATTTTTAGGGGGATATGTTTTTTAGATGTTTTAGTATTTTTCCTATATGCGGGTTAAAGAGTTGTATAAGCATGCCAAATTTCAATTCTCTAGGTTTAGCCGTTTGGCTACAATTTTTACCGAACCGACAGACAGACAGACAGACAGACGACAAAATGACGGTATAAGGGTTTTTTGGTCATACCTACAAAACCCTAAAAATGAAACAATAAAACTAATAAACTTTAAAAAAAAACATGACATAGCTTTTCGTCTCATTTTTATTATTTAAACAAATATATTGTACACACTCTGTAGAATTTATGTGTTAATAAGCATGCGTGACTAAGGGGCAAACCCATACATTCATATGATTGTTCTGGGTATAATTATTTGTATGATTACTTCGTATTTTAGTTATTTTTCCAAACATTTGAACCAGCTTTTTTCAGAAATTTTAGTAACAGATATTAGATAATAATTATATAGGAGGACAGGACTAGCTACAGTAGGAGCAAGCTCATGCAACGACTGGAGGAGACTTGGGGAAGTCACTGTCTGAAGGAGACCTGTTATGACACATTGACATAAGTAGTGTCGACTAACAAGCCTTTATTGACGGATAAGCAGTTCGCTGTTTTTCGTCAAGTTCTAAGCAGCGTCTTGTCAGATTCTGGGCAGAACTTTTGGAATCTCCTGATGGTACTGGCAAAACCTTCCTCGTGAACTTGCTTCTGGCGATGATAAGGAGGGATATTTGCATCGCCTTAGCTGTCGCATCCTTCGTCATCACTTCAAGCTGATCCACAAACTGATATATACAGGAAAATCCCTGTGCAATATATCAAAACAAAAACATGGCCCAACTGTTGCTAGATTATAAGCTCGTTTTTTTTGGGGATGAGAGCGCCGTGGTGCACAAGGGGGTCACGATACTCTTCTTCGTCTTCTTCTTCTTCTTCTTCTGATTTGTTGGCTTTGGTGAGGTCACCATTCCGCCAGTGCATAGCTTTTTATTCATTTATAAATTTAAATAGCAGACGAATTAATCTGGTAGACGTAACGTCAGTAGACGTAAAGTCGGTATACTAAATGTCGTGGTAGACGAAAAATCTGTATACGAATTGTCGTGGTAGACGAGAAGTCGGTATACCTAATGTCTGTATACAAAATGTCGTAGACGTAAAGTCTGTAGACGAGTTGTCGTGGAATCGTGCACAGGTGTGGTTTTAAAGCACTAAACATAGCCATCAAATATACGCAACGATGGAGTGATGAGGGGAGTCAAGATATAGCTAAATTAAAATTGTTCCTTGTAATCAAAGAAAGTTTATTGGAGTCTAAATGGATTTAAAGTAGTTAAATATCGTAGCGAAGAACGGGTATCTCAGCTAGTACTCTATATGTAACCAATTTATGACCCAAAAACTATTAAAATATATTTACGTTTACTTGATGTTGATTTTTCAATGGCACGCCATACAGATACAAAAAATTACCGTTCGTTTCAATCATGACAAATACAACAGTCTTATTAAAATGTACTGCTAAAAGGATGGTGGTACTTATATGATGCAGAATGATTAATGTATTACCTCTTTATGAGTCGCGGGATCTTGACCTCTTGGACAAAAGCATTTAAAATCCTCAGCTGCCCTGAGTAGTCGTTCTGGTATCGCATAATGATAAACTGGTATACCAAATGTCAAAGTATTATTTTCTAAATCCATATATACGGATCTAAAATGTATTGAATTTTTAATGTATGAGTTTGAAAATAAACAAATAAACTGCGACAAGACGAAAATTATGACGAAGTGATCGTGAAAAATATAGTTTGCATAGGACAGTTGCTTTCTTTTAAAAATAACACAAAAATTAGTTGTTGTGAGCATTGAATAAAAAGACTAAAGGAAGGAGTATTACATGCTATCTGGAAAGACCAAGAAGGTCTTTCAAAATAGCGGACTGTACAGTGGCGTAGGGTTGTTTATTCAAATAATTGTTATCGGTACAAAAAGATAAAATACCGATTTTGATATTTTCAAAGCTAAGGATAGGAGATACAAACAATCAATAAAATAATATTATGCATATGGGTCCACATCAAGTGGTCTAGGGCAGTGTTTCTCAACCGGTGGTTTCCGGACCACTGGTGGTCCTTAGCAAAATTTTAGTAGTCCGCGAAAGGCTTATAAATTATTATTTTTGAGATTTTTTGTTAATTATTTTATGATCTTTTGTTCATTTTTCAGTGATTTTTTATAGGTGATAAGATATACGTAGAATTTACATATACCATTTGTTTAATAGTACATTTATTTTTAAGTGTCTGCGGTAAAAAAATAAATATTTTACTGGTCCGCTGTACGTTTTTAGTTGAGACACACTGGTCTAGGGCTCCCCACCTCACCATCACAGGTTTTGATGAAACTTTGAATCTTACATTACCCAAGTAAATTCTAGTAAAGTTTAAGATCTCATTGTTTGATACCATACTGTGAACATGTACAGTATTCCTGTGAAATTTTTGCAAATTTGAATCAAAATATTTCCTTGGGTATATAAGCAAAACGAATGAAATTTTGCGATGTAATACAACTTTTTATGATCTATTCAATGACGTTCAATTTTAACAGGAGTATTTATTTAGTCAAATGCCAAGAGAATCTTAACCTAATATTTCGGTGTTGAATTAAATATTCAGTGGCGAAATTTATTTTAAAAATGGAACAGAAATATTTGGTTCTGTGATACTCATTATAACTGGTTTCCACAGTGAATTAAATAAAAATATAACTTTATTCAACTCTTGTTTAGTCAATTTATATACTACATTGTATTATAACAGTTTATCTAATTTTTTAATAATATGTGAATTATATGTTCATTCTATTTTTAAAAAGGTGTTCGGTGATATTAATTATTAAATTTGATTTATTACGCTATTTCTACCCTAGAATAACACTGTTGTGATCGTCATTATCAATCTCATCAATTGTTTTTTCAAATAATACACCATTAAAATGTACTGCGATATTTTGAAACACGGCGGAAGCATAAGTGAAGTTTTGTAGCTTTCAGAGGATTATAATTTTAAGTTCTGTGTCTCAACAAAAACCAAAACTGCTCTCCAATACTCCATTAACTTCCTTTCTATACAATTACTTAAACTTGCGTCTGGGTTACTTGTATAACAAAAATTATGAAACGTCATTATTTTCTCTACTGTAAAGAATTCACTTTAAAAAGTAATAGAAAGTTGATTAATATTCCTACCGTCTTGTGTTTTATTCATTTTTTTTTTAAATAACATGACATTTACTTAAATAGGATCAGCCATTTTTGCAAACTAAACTCTAGCGTTAACTTTTAAAGCCACCGTTTCGGTAGGCGCTTATTCTAGAACGTTAACTAGCTATTTTAACGCCGCCACGCTATAATATTAACACATATATGTTTAGCGAATAGCATTGAGGTTAAAAATGGTGTTAAAAAAATTAACGTCAGTTTCTGACGCTAAGATTTTAACATCATGCTTAGAGAATAGACCCGTTTGACAGTTGGTCGCGTTATTCAACGCGAGCAAACAGTGCCTGAAAATAAGGGTCAAAAGTCATAGAAGTTTCTGTGGTAATGGCATACATTGACAGCCAAATATAGTCAGCTCTTCAAATTGTACTTGTTATATGACTGTTCTTTTGCTATTTTATGAGGAAAATACTTGATTGCGTTGGTCTATGGTGGCATTGCCACTACCAGTTCAAAAAATTTGAACCAGAAATCTCATCGCCATAGATATCACGCCCGATAACTGTGCAATACCAGCTACGGGTGGGTCTCTTGGTTCTGGTTCCCAAGCCAACCTTTGGGCAGCTGTCTTTTATTTATGATTTATAAATTATGAATATACTTTAAGTTATCAAAATAAATGTTAATAATCACTTTTTAATACTAAAACAACAAAATATTGGCAGCCATTGTGGTCGTTGGAATGATGTAATTTCCGTCAGAAAAAATTACATGTAAAAATTTTTATAGCCTCCTTTCTTTAGTCTTTTGCATTTTTTGCATCGTATTGTGACTGGAGACGAAACGTGGATATATTTCGATAATTCCAAACGAAGATAATCCATTTGCGACCTAGGAAAAAACCATCTACATCAAGGGTGTCAAACTCGCGGCCCACGGGCCGCATGCGGCCCAATACTTGCATTTTAGCGGCCCGTAACGACTTCTTATACTATAATAATTTTTTATACTATATACAGTAACAACATTTATTTGAACGAAAATGCCTAGTGACAGAAGCTGTCCGGGCTGCGGCGTCAAGACTTCGGCGAAGGGCGGAAACCCAATAGTCAGGCAATAACTATTGCAGTTAGCCGTGCGATAGTCGGTAGATCAGCGATTCCCCGTGATTCCAAATAATACTCTCGTAAGCAGAGCTTTCAAATATCACTACGCTGATTTCAACCCGTTTTTGTTTTGTTGTTCGATAAAGCAAATATTTTGGCAAAATTTAATTGTTATTATTTAAATGTTATTTCCTTACTTCCTTCAAATAAATATTCAGAAAAATGGAGGAAAATAAAAAACAGAATAAGTAACAATATAAATATAGGCTATTCCAAACGTTGAGATGGAACTAGATTTTGAAATCTAGTAATTTTTATCTATTAATTTGGACTTTTGGTCATTTTGTTTAAGCTTTGTAAATCATACTCACATTGCAAATTCTAGATTAAATTGATTGTTATTATAAAATGTCCGTTTAATTTAATTTTAATTTTTTGTCATTCTTAATAAAAATTTCCTATTTATTATTATTATTTTTTTTTTGTTGTCTTCAAAATATGTGAAAATGTATTCAAATTTTTAATAAATGTCATCGTCTCTATGGTTTCACTGTTGGAATTTTTAATTTTCACATACCAACGTTAAACTTGAAATTATCCAAGCAAGGTTCCTTCTCGTGACAACCTTAATGAACGAAATTCCCATTTAGTTCCGCCTAAACGTTTGGAATAGCCTGCCTGTACATAACGTGCGGCCCGCGTAAATTTTACTTGTTAGAAAAATGGCCCGAGGCTGAAATGAGTTTGACACCCTTGATCTACATCGAGATCGAAGCGAAATATCCACGGCAAGAAAGTAATGCTAGGTATATGATTTGGACCAGAAGGGTGTAGTGTATCATGAGCTATTAAAGCAGAGCCAAACCATCACTGCCGAACTTTACCAACAACAATTGCTTCGTTTAAGCAACGCATTGAAGAATAAGCGGCCGGAATATGCAAAGAGGCACGATAAAGTTATCCTCCAGCATGATAACGCTAGACTACATGTTGGAAAGATTGTGAAGGCCACCTTGGAATCACTTGGTTGGGATGTTTTACCTCACCCGGCATATTCATTAGACATTGCTCCATCAGATTATCACTTGTTCAGATTGATGGCACACGGGCTTTCGGGTCAGTACTTGAACAATTATGAAGAAATAGAGAAATGGCTCAATGAATGGATCGCTTCGAAGGACGAGTCGTTTTTCCGTTACGGAATAGAACAACTACTAGACAGATAGGAAAAAATAAAAGCAAGCGGTTGCAAATACCTTGTATAGCCTATTTTTTTTATGTTTTTTCACAATAAAGTCTTTTCTGGAAGAAAAAAACGGACCGATTAATTCACACACCTAATATTAAATATGGCGTCCCTCAGAGAAAAATTTCGCTCATATTTCTCTAGATAGTAAATTTAGAAAGAATCGAAACAAAATATATATCATCATGTCTCGAAATTAGGGAAAAATCAAAATCATCAAATTTTTTCGCCATTTTGATATCAAATTAATAGAGACTCATATCCTATGATATTCGCTAGACATTTCGGAAATCACTTTTTTGGTCACAGAATGAATTATGGACGATACCTTGAACAAAGTGATGGATATTCACGTATTTTGTGGCAAATTATAGCTAAAGGATCATTCTACAAATATGTACCTAGCTATTTTGCTCCATGGCAGTCCATTATCATAGAATGCAGTATCTTTCGATGTAGGCGCTAGACTATATAAAAATACTCAAGTAGAAAAAAGAGATAATGATTTTTTGAAATTCATAAAATATATATATATATATATATATATATATATATATATATATAATAAAATTAAAAAATCAATCTACAGGTCTATTATAGCGCACCCATATCATATGGCTTTAGCCATTTCTTTTTTTAAGCAATTTTAATACAGCATTTGTGCAGTGCTACATAATTTTTTTGCACTTTCAACTTCTTTTGATGCAGACAAAAGTATTTAAAAACTTCCGTTAATAAAATATTTTCTTATAATCGTAGTTTGACAACAAGTAAAATTTGTTTTGTAGAGACAATTTTCCTGAGAATTCAAACAGAATGTCAGAATCGAAATGTAGCGAACTAAATCACAGGGCACACTGATAATTAGAAGCACTAACAATAGTAAATAAAACGGATGCAAGCAAGAAAAGATCATTTGACGTCGAAATACGAGGGAAAGTTAGTAATTAAGCCACAAAAGGCTATTAACAAAATACTTAGCCGAAAACAAGTTTAATTTTACAACAAAGTCTCCACTAAAATTAATACACTTATCCCATCGCTTTAACAATGCCCCAATCCCTACTGTAAAAAAGTCTTTGGGCTGCAGTCTCAATCACATGCGTACCTCTTGGTCAACATCGTTATCACCCACGAAACGTTTGCCACCAAGATGCTTTTTTTTAGGCCAAATCATTAGAACATCCTATTGCAGTTGCTATGCTGTCTATTGTAACCCGCCTGTTAGCTCTAACATTTCATCCACCCGTCGAATTGTTGCATCATTCGCCATCTGAACTGGGCGCCCAGTTAGGTGTTCGTCAACAACTTTTAAACGCCCTTGAGAGAATTTCTCGACCCAGTTGTACACTGCTTTCCGCGACAAACACTCTTCACTGTAAACAGAATACATTTCTTTATGGATATCCTTTGCAGGAAGTCCTTTTGCCCATAAAAAACTCTTCAGCAGTATACTCTTCGAGCACGATCGCCATTTTCACTCTGCCTGCGCACGCACACTGCAACTGTCACTTAAGTGTTATCAAGCTGGATTATGCTGCCACCTAATGAAACTTTTGGAAATAACTCACTGCTATTTTCAGCTTTCCAACATCGATTTGTTATTTAATTACTAACTTCCCCTCATAACTAAAAATCGTAAAAAAAAAAAAAACTTAGGGATGCTGACATTGGTCCGGCCCTGCTCAAATAGCTACTTACTTAAAATAATAGGAAAAAAGTCTCGTTTAAAAAACCAAACACTAGTACGGCCGGTACGGGTTGTTTTAGTCATACGGGCTATACTATTTGCTATCTCCATTTGTTGTGAGATTGGCTAACAGAAGACGGGTACCGATATACAAAACAGCTGGGTGGCTTGAAATCACAGCAATATGCAGGACTTGTGAGAATGAACCCAAAAATTAATAAAACTGAGAGAAAACAAGAAGACAGAAAGAGAGAGTGATAGAGTGAACAATCTTACCTGCAAAGGTCAGCAATAAATGCATATAATCTTTTCGGAGGTTTTGTGTTTGAACCAAATGGTGCAAATAATGCAGAGTCTGTACCATTTAACATATTACATTCAGGAGAGTTCCACATCTCTCCCAAATCAGGTTCTTCGCGGTACTCTTCGATTTCACCTCTACTGGTGTTTTTCATTCCTGCACCTACCACATATGGGCCGCCATCTGTTGCATTCATCTATAAATAGTTTTAAATTAAATGTAAGTAATACGAATCACTTTTTCATATGAAAAACTATGTTTATTGGTTTAAGTCCCGCTTTTACAAATCATTATTAAAATATGTTTATTCCAATGTTTATTCCGATGTTCACTTTTACAATGCATTTTTTATTATCAGATAGTTATTCATGGTTTTAATACAGTGAATTTATTTTTTAATGCAACATGTACTATGTCATTACCATGGATACAGTTTTTGACAGCAATATAAATCGTGTTCATTTTCATTTGCAACATAGACAATTAGTGTGTATACTTTTGCTCATCGCTGATTTAAAAATTAATCAACATATATACAGATGAAGAAAAAATAATGATGGTAACTTGGTATAACTCCCAAATGAGTTTAAGAGAAGGTTCTGCTGTATTTAGTGCAACTTATCCAGATCGGCCAATATCAAATCCCTCTGCAATTTCAAGACTAGTTAATTAATTTAATCGCAAAGGATGTCTTAAGTCAAAATATAATAAAAAAAGAACAACATCCCACGTGCTTACAGAAGAGAAGCAGTTGGAAATATAATTACAAGTGGAAGAAAACAATCAAAATACTTTAAGATCAATTGAACAAACCGTTGGTGTCAGTATTGGATCTGTTTTTAACTTATTAAAAAAAGAAAAGTTTCGATCATACAAATTTCAAAATCATCAAGAATTGTTAGAAAGGGACGCAGCAGTACGTATGGATTTTTGTTTTGAAATGTTTGAAAAAATTAATTCCGACCCAACAATGCTTCAAAGAATTTTATTTACTGACGAAGCAACATTTATTCAAAATGGTGAAGTGCACAAACAAAATTTTATGTACTGTAGTCGAGAAAATTTACATTTGTTTCATTCTTCCCGAGCTCAAAGGCCGCAAAAATTAAATGTTTGGGCAGGGATAATAGGAACCAATATTATAGGGCTTTTTTTTATTGACGGTAACCTTAATGCCGCACTAGATATTGTGCCCTTTTGTAAAATCAAATATTACCTGCGTTGCGAAACCTGAATATTAATGGACAAGTACGGATTCAACATGATGGCGCACAAGTCCATTATTCTAGAATAGTTAAAGAATATTTACGTAGAACTTTCCCAAATAGCTGGATTGGAAGAGGAGGGTCGATGAATTAGCCAGCGAGATCTCCGGATTTGGCACCCAATGATTTTTTTTATTAGGGATATTTAAAGGCCAAAGTATATAATGGAGATCTTAGGGATGTTGCTGAACTGTAAAACAAAATTGTTCAAGCATCCAACAATATACCTCAAGAGCAATTGCTGAATGTTTTGAATCATTTTTATGATCGCTTAACATTTTGTATGCAAGTAAACAATAGAAATTTTAACAAAAAAAATTCATAGCTGCACAGTAACCAACAGTTCAACACAGACTGAACCAGTAGATAAACAAATTTTGATAAACAGACAGGCTTCAACCATATTGCGACAAAATAAAAACATTTCTGTGACGAACACAAAAATTAAAAAACAAGTTCTTTTACTCTCGGACAGCCATGGCAGAAATATAGGAGAAAATATTAGAAACAAAATTGACAATAGGAACATTAACGTAGTTAGCATATTTAAACCAAATGCCAATTTTAATCAAGTGACACAAGATCTACCTCGTCTAGTGAAACATTTTAATAAAAACGACACAGTTATTATTACAGCAGGAACGAATGACAACAATTTTATAAAATTCAAATTGGCAGTAGAAAGTGCTATTAAATCTTGTGCTAGGACGAACTTAATAATAAACACTGTACCCTACAGATATGATAAACCCGATATTAACGGATATATCTATGAAAAAAATCAATACATTTTTAGACTTTCGCTGACCTTCAATTTTAAATTAAATGACGTTAATATATTTCTTAAACAAGATGACTATACTAGGCATGGACTCCACCTAAATTCGATTGGTAAAAACAATTTTTCTGACATATTAATCCAATTTGCTAACTTTAATACAAGTGAAGATAAAGCTAAAAATTTTCAAAACGCACACCATTAGTATCCCTTCAGTGACTTTAAGTGACCAAGTGAATATTCATATAGACAATGTTATGCCCCCAAAAACTACCAAGAGTCTCAAGCATATTGAATATACAAATAATAAATTTATAAAAAAAAAAAGAAATATTGTCCTCTAATAATTTAAATATATTTCATATAAATTTACAAAGTATTAGAAATAAAATAGATGAGTTAAATTGCTACTTAAGTAATATTATTAAGGCAGATATTATATGTATCTCTGAACACTGGCTTGCAGAACAAGAATTATCGCTTTATAATTGTAATAATTGTGTAGTCGGTGACGCATTTTGTAGAAAAATTATGGAGCACGGTGGTGTTAGTATTTTGGCTAAAAATGATTTGGAATTTAGGGTTGTGGAAAATGTTACAAATTTATCTATAGAACTTCACTTTGAGATATGTGCCATAGAACTTATTACTTTCAGAACTATAGTTCTATCAGTTTATAGATCAACGGCCGGCGATTTTGATATTTTTTTAAATAAATTTTGCGAAACTTTAAACATAATTGACAAAAATAATTACCGAATTATTGTATGTGGTGATTTTAATATTAATTTTTTAGTTAGAGACAAGTTGTATTTTGATTTTCTAGATGTGATTTCTAGATTTGGTTTAATCATTACAAATTATGAAATCACTAGATACTCATACTTAAATAACGGAAGCTGTATAGATAATGTGTTAACAAATATTCCTGACCATAATTACTCTATTAAAACTGTCGATCCACATTTATCTGATCATTTGGGTTTATATTTCAATGTTAATAACGTAATTAAGAAAAGTAAAAATATCTATAGAAGATGTAGAAATTTTCAAATAGATGATCAAAATGACTACTTAAATATTTTGTACGACTCCGACTGGTCAGATATTTATAAATACCAGAATGTTAATGATATGTTTAACAAATTCTTTGAGATATTCTTACATGCCACAAATACTTTTTTCCCTATAGTACATAAAAGAATTATATCTTACAAGAATAATAATAAATGGTATACTAGGGAATTGTCTGATATGAAAAATCTCATTCACATATTGTCAGTTGCCTCAAATAATAACAATGATTTAAAAAAATTATATAATGACATTAAAAAAAAATACAGAATTAAGTTAAAAATAGCCAAAAAACGATCATATGATAATTATATAAAATATTCTAATAATAAATCTAAAGCTACATGGGACGTAATTAGAAGTGAAACTGGTAGAGACAAAAAATGTACTGCAGTAAGCAAGATAAGCAGTAGCGAATTTAATAAATACTTTGCTAACATTGCAAAGGATACAATTTCAAACCTTCCACAGCCTAAGATTAATATTGATGATTTAATTAAAAAAACTAATGTCAATAATTCTAATTCACTTTTTCTTTCTCCGGTTACAGAAGAAGAGTTGATTGACATTATAAATAATTTAAAAACCAACAACAGTACTGATATCTATGACCTAAATGTTGGATTAATTAAATTGTCGGCATTAGCATATAGTGATCACATGGTAAATATTACAAATAAATGTTTTCAGACTGGTATATTTCCTGAAAAATTAAAAATTTCTAAAGTTATACCGGTATATAAGAAGGGCGATCTTAATTCATCTTCTAATTACAGACCGATATCGCTGACGCCAATATTTTCTAAAATAATTGAAACTGCATTAAAAAATGGAATATTGTCCTTTTTTGAAAAATTTAAATTATTTAACGACCAACAATTTGGATTTAGATGTAAATTATCAACAACAAAAGCTGCAATAAAATTAATAGAAGAAATTTGTGAGAAGTTGGAACTTGGGCAACATATAGCGGCAATATTTTGTGATCTTACAAAGGCCTTTGACTGTGTTTCCCATGAAATACTCCTTCTCAAACTCCAATTTTATGGCGTCCGCGATACAGCTTTAAATTTAATAAAAAGTTTCCTTGACGGTCGCAGTCAGCATGTATTCCATGAAAATAATATGTCTTCTGCGGAAGGAGTGGAATTTGGTGTACCGCAAGGTTCCATTCTTGGTCCAGTCCTATTTCTAATTTATATAAACGACTTACCACATAATATAGATGCATCAACTTTCCTATTTGCTGATGACACAACAATTGTAAATAGCGACTATCCAAATGGAAACATTGAATTAAAAGCAAATTCTTCCCAGGAACAAGCGATGGACTGGTTTGTAGCAAATCATTTAACATTAAATGATAATAAAACTCAAAACTTAGTTTTCAGTTTAAACAGACATGTACAGAGTACTCTTGATTACAATCAGGACAGTGCATGTTTTCTGGGATTTAGATTAGACTCGCGACTGTCATGGAAAAATCATATTAATTATGTAGCAAGTAGATTAAATAGTTGTATTTATATGTTAAGAAAATTGAAAAACTATGTAACTATAGATACTTCAAAATTGGTGTACTATTCTCACTTTCAATCTATTCTAAACTACGGTATTATCTTGTGGGGTAATAGCTCTGATTGGAATAGATGTTTTAAATTACAAAAAGCAGCTGTACGCATAATTTGCGGTGTTGGCTATAGACATCACTGCAAAAGTTTATTTATAAAATTAAATATAATGACATTCCCTTCTTTATATATATATAATTTATTAGTTTATATGAAAGAAAATCAAAACTCTTTCAATACCAATTGTTCTGTCCATAAATATAATACAAGAAACAAAAATGACATCCGTCTTCCACGGATCAAATATAAGGTAAGTGAGAAGGTACCTGGTTTTATAGGTGCTAAATTATTTAATAAATTACCAAATGTAATAAATGATCTTAGTCTTACAAAATTCAAAACCGTTATGAAAAAATACTTAATAGAAAAATCGTTTTATACTGTAACTGAGTTTTTAGAACAAGACATCATGTTGTAACATTATTTTTATTGTGTATTGTGTGAATCTGTAATTATTTTATTTTATTTGTATTATGTACTACTGACATGTCCTATATCCTTGTATGTGATGATTTGGACCAATAAATATTATTATTATTATAAACGGAGAAACTTTTGAACATTTATTATAAGTTTTTATTACTTGTTTATTTATTATTATTTTTTTTAAATTTGTATATTCAATAAAATATTTTGATTTTGCTAGTAAATATGTTTTTTTCTATGTTGCAAATGAAAATGAACACGATTTATATTGCTGACAAAAACTGTATCCATGGTAATGACATAGTACATGTCGCATTAAAAGATAAATTCACTGTATAAATAAAATAAATTTGTTATTGTTTGGCACCTGAACTGACATATCAGAAAAGTTATAATGCCAGTTTATGGCATTGCTAGTCAAAATCTGACAGTTAATTATATACATATTTAAGAACGAAGGAACGAAGTATTTTCTCGAGGCCCATACTGTTGTTGTTGACTGTCTCGTCAATTAATTATTGTGTTACCTCTTCCTTGGTTCTTCTATATTATTTAACAAGAGTGTTACGATATAAGAATTTTTAGAATAAGACTGTCTATCGCTTGTCATGACAACTGATTCCTTTGTAGGCGTATATTCACTCATTTAATTTGTGTTCTAATTTGTAAAATAAGTACCTGTAATAGTTTTGATTAACTACGTACATAATTGTTATGCGAAAGGGTTATCACTGTTTGGATCTTTATCGGTGTACATTTATCGCGGAGTTTCAAATATTTTTATTGAGTTTTCGTTTCTTTTATTTAGACTTCTTGTAGTAAAATTTGGTATACGCTGGCAATGACAGACCAGTAAGTTCTTGAAAATTTTGGGTAATGCTACTTTGTACCTCTGCGTTATTTTGTCTTCGAGTACTATATTTGTAATTATTATGGAATAGTTTTATTATATACAATAAAGTATCATTGATTATATATTGATTTTCTCGATATTTTGAGTGTAAATGTCTCTTTCTCTTTAATGTCTCTTTATTTAACATATTACAGAGGTATAAATTGGTACATTTATAAAGTAGATGCAATAAGAGATTAAACCCCAAATAGAAAAAACACAAAATATAAACATAAATATTAATTTAATAAATAGCTGTAAAGCTAAAACAATTTAGTAGATATACCTCTTATTACTATGCAGGGGAAACACCACATATACCACAAAGGTATGTGCGTGGTATCAATGTATATGGATTTTAGGTAGTGAGTGATCCTATGTAAATATTATATATTAGTTATTTTAACTTTTATATACTTGCTAAAGTAAAAATAAAAGATGTGCAACGTATTTACAAGATATTAACAGTAGTTAAAGATTGAATCTAGTTCAATTTTTGTTAGCTGGTTAATCAATTTTTTGGCAATTTTGATTACATTATTTTGATGAATATTAATTTGATGTCGTAGCGAAATTATGCAATTTATTGTAGATTTTTGGTACAAAATAATTAAAACTCCTCTGTCCTATCGTTTTAATTGCTTTGTAAGGAAATGCTTGCCCAGAATATCTAGTAGCATAGGGATGTTGTATATATGTAAGATATGAGCCTTGCTTTTATTAATATATCTTATTATTGATAGCGCATACAACTGTTGTAAATTCATTAATTTAGATTCAGAAAATAACCTATCTGTAGGAAAATATAATGGTTTTTTCAGTATTATTTTAATTATCATTTTCTGAATTATTGCTAATCTTAACATATGACAGTTTGCCGCTCCACCCCAAGCCATTAGCCCATAACTAATTATTGACTGAACAAGACTATAGTAGAAACTAGACAGAATTCTCAGTGGCATAAACTCACGGAGTTTTTTAAATATATATATAGTTTTTCTTAGACGGTTATACAATGTGTAAATATGTTAATCCCACTTAAGATTACAGTCAATCAATATTCCTAGATATTTTACAGAATCAGATTTTTCAATAATTACAACACAGTTGCAATTAACGTTAGAACAGTTACTATGAATTTTGATAAAATCAAAGTTGGGCTGTGTTTTTTTATTGTTGCTAAAGGCTACAAAATAAGATTTTTTATAATTAAGCGAAAGGATATTTGCATCTAGCCAATTTTTTATCAATTCCAGATCCCTTTCAGCCATATTTTTAACTTCATTCCAAGTGCTAGATTTTAAAAACAAAGCAGTATCATCTGCATAAGAAAGAATAGTACTTTTTAGTTCTTTTAATTTCAATAAATCAGTAATGTAAATTAAGAAGAGAACTGGTCCCAACACCGTACCCTGAGGCACACCACAGGATATTGGGAGACTAGAACTAATACTGTCTTCTATGTTTACCGCTTGTACTCTATCTTTCAGATAACTACGAAAAAGTTTGTTGCCTGTTCCCCTTATACCATAAATTTCTACTTTTCTTAAAAGTACAGCATGGTTCACAGTGTCAAAAGCCTTTGCGAGATCAAGGAAAACAGCTAAACAAGGCCTGGAATTGTCTAATGATTGATAAATTTTTTCTGTAAGTGTTGCTATAGCATCTTCGGCACACTTATTTTTAGTAAAACCAAATTGATTATTTGCAATAATATTGTGTTTTTCGAGAAATGATAATAGTCTATTCTTTAAAAGGATTTCAAAAATTTTCGACAAAGTTAATGTTGTAGATATTGGTCTATAATTCTGTAATAGATTTGTTGGGCCGTTCTTATAAATGAGCGGTAAGTGTGAGCAGTGATTGGGAACCCCATTTTTCTCAGTTTCGGTGAGACACAGAGGGGCGGTTGTAAACTGAGTGGCGCGATACACCATAACATTTCCGGTTGTTTCAGTTGGTTAAATCTTGTAACCCACAGTTGCGGACTGAGTTGAACCGACGCCTTTGCTACACTTAAGACCTTGTAATAACACCTACTCTTGTAGCGTTCATTACATTTACACATTTTCCCGTAATAAGAGGCGGAACATTGCCTCATCTGAAGTTTTGATTAGTGACGCTAATTTTTGGTGTAATAAAATTTTACCGTCACATATTTTAATTTTCGAAGTTATGAACAAAAATTAAAACCGGAAAATTTACATTTTCGTTCATATCTGGTAATCTATGTATTTTTTTAGGAAAAAAAAGAGATT
This sequence comes from Liopterus haemorrhoidalis, assembly GCA_963971575.1. Classification (NCBI taxonomy): domain Eukaryota; kingdom Metazoa; phylum Arthropoda; class Insecta; order Coleoptera; family Dytiscidae; genus Liopterus; species Liopterus haemorrhoidalis. The sequence continues at coordinate 99,622,105 of OZ020611.1, forward strand.
GTTAAAATGGTCCCTAAATGCGGCAATTTTGGTTTAGTTTAACCCGACCTCGTATCTCTTACCGTTCTCGAGATCCCCTTGCTTAACAAGTTATTTGAGACATCTGTATATGTACTTATACAAAAACCGGAATTATGTGTACATAGCATGGAAGGAGTGACAGTGGCCAGTCAGAAACGAGGCGTTGAAATTGCTAGGAGCACATTCCAGTGGCAATCAGCTGTTATTGTTCTTTGCTACGCTATTAAAAAAATAATACAATTTTAATTTCACAAGCGCATATAACCAAAACCACTGAAAAAATCGCACATAACGACGGATTACTGAATTATTATTATTATTTTGCTATTCAACCATATAAAAAATTCTATGCATGGTTCATAGATTTTAGAGATATTCAGGTAGCGACTAGCGTCCTCTGACATGACCAAAAGATTATATTTTACAGTAGCAATGACCGCCGGCTTTACGTGCCTTATGAAGCATTCCTCATATTCCGAAATATTAAGTCAGAAAGGTAATCATGGTACACACACACAAAACAAATTCATTAATGAATTTTCCCACGTTTCGTAGTAAAAGAAATATAAAACCTGAAAATATAAAAAATTAAGTTTTCTGTATCATTAGAAATGAGTAAAAATTCACGGCCGATTGATACCATTATGGAGCTTGTAAGTTAATATGGGGAGTAGCAATCGCAAAAATGTAGATTTCAATGTTATTCTCCTATGTTCTGGGGTAGAAGTTGTCACCCGGTATAATAATAATAATAATAATAATAATAATAATAATATAATAATAATAATAATAATTTTATTGGTCCAGAAGATTATATGCATACATAATATTGGACAAGTCATTATTTTCATATTTCAATACAATTGATTATTATTATGGTCAAAACAGTTTATGATTACTTCCAAATAAAAAATACAGAAAATATTTTTAATATATACAAAATCTTGCATCAGTGCAGTTGTCATAGAAAACTTATCAGTTGTTTTTTATTATTTATTACTCATTCTAATTACATCACTAATAGAAATACTATTAGACGTTAGTATTTAATTAATTAATAAACCAAATAATAATTTATTAATTTCGTCCTTTCAATAAAAAATTACTGATAAAACAGTTTTTGTCAAATATAAAATAATAAATAAGTTTATAAATAAATTTTAAAAAATAAATAAATAAAATTAAAAGTAAAATTTATAAATATCAATACATGAATTAGTCCGTTTTAATGACGTTGTAAAAGATACTCATTAAGATTATAGTAACACTTTTTTATTAAGAAGTCAACAAGCTGACATTTAAATGTTTTAAGTGATCCATAATCTTTCAGGTGTTGCGGCAAATTGTTGTAAATTTTCTTTGATAATATGGTCGGATTGTTAGACGTAATAGCAAATTTAGTTTTAGGTACTTGTAAATTTGCTTTTTGCCTCGTGTTGTATGCATGTATATCTGACCTTCTTTCATAATCTGACAAATTTTGTCGTACATATACACAGGCTTGATACACATACATACTTGGTAAAGTCAAAATCTTTAGATTTTTAAATATATTAACACAGGATGTTCTTTGGCTGCAACCAACCATATTACGTAGAATACGTTTTTGTAGCCGAAACAATCTGATGAGTTCTGAACCTGTACCCCAACAAAGTATACCATAAGATAGTATAGAATATATATTTGCAAAGTAATAGGTTCTGACTACTTCTTTACTACATGTTTTGGATATAATTTTTAGTTTCCAACATTCTTGGGACATTCTTTTGCACAAAAAGTCAATTTGAGTATCCCAAGTAAGATGCTGGTCCAGATGAATACCCAGAAGTTTCGCAGATGCAACTTGAATGACAGACTTCTTATTTTTAATCAACTGGCTAACATCGTAATTCAATTTACTTTTAGAAAATTTTATGAAACTACATTTCTCATAATTTAAGAGTAGATCATTTGATTGCAACCAATTGCTTAAAGAATGTAAATCTTTGTTAACGTTTGTTACAAGAGCTCGACAATCTGCGTCAGAACCCATTACTGTGGTATCATCTGCAAAAGCTACAAGTTCCGAACTCAGAGCACCCTCTACAATGTCGTTTACATATAATATATACAAGAGAGGCCCCAGTACACTACCTTGTGGGACCCCTTGGATTACAGATAAATGATTTGATTTTGACTCACCAATTTGAACATATTGTGCCCTGTTTTCGAGGTATGATGTAAGCCAATCCAAGGCTTTTCCTCTTATTCCTAGATTTTCAAGTTTCCCTAGCAGTATTTTGTGATCGACACGATCAAATGCTTTTGATAGATCCAAAAATACTGCTAATGTGTGCCGGTTTTTGTCCAAATTTTCATATATAAAATTTAGTATGTTTAAAAGTGCCGTGGTTGTTGAACGTCCTTTTCTGAAACCATGTTGCTCCGATATTATAACTGCACTCTTCTCCATGAATTCAACAATTCTAATTCTAATTCTAAATATGTGATCACATATTAAAATATATTATATCTATACTGTGATATTTTAATCTGTAGCTATATAATAATATTTCATGTCTTCTATTGTAGTTCCAAAGAAGAAATAAATAGAGCCCTGCGCGGATAAGCTTTTCTGTATCCGCATCCGATCCGCATCCGCACATCCATGATCCGCATCCGATCCGCATCCGCAGCTTTTGTAAATAACAAATCCGCATCCGATCCGCATCCGCAAAAATATCCGCACTATCCGCACTACAGGTTTTGCTGTCAGTTTGGAAAGAACTAACATATTTCGCCTGTTTAGGTAATCTCTGCTCTAAAACGCTACTGAAAATTTTTGGATTTACCAGCTTATTTATTACTAACGTAACCTAAGGGACCCGAAAAGTTTTAAGTCCTAGATGCGCTAATAACTTATTTAAATCTAGAGAAAGATAACAATTTTGGGGGGCCTAAGCGTTCTTTTTCGTAGAGAGTAAGTGGCGTGCTGCTTTTTTTAATATTGAATTTAAAAAAAAAATCAGAAAAGTTAATTGATAGAACGTGTTTCATATTTTTAGGATTAAGTAATATTATTTTCTATAATATATTTAATAATAAAAAGAAAGTTAAGTTGATTGTCTCAACTCAGTCTTGATCATGGACAATTGTCTTAATAAAAATAACATAAAGTGAGATTGAATGCTACAAAATATCATGTATATACAGACAACCGAAAATAACCGAGGACTGCGTAGTTAGAACACAATTGCTTGTTTCTCCGAAAGTAACCGAAGATTTAATGTTCACGCGGATATTGCGGATAAGCGGATATGACATTTAATCCGCATCCGATCCGCATCCGCATGGTTTAAATGATAATTTATCCGCATCCGCAGAAAAGTTGCGGATATCCGCGGATAATCCGCGGATATGCAGGGCTCTAGAAATAAATGATTTCGAAAGTGGTCAGCTGTATTTAGTTGTTTTTACTACTGTCCGGAACCCATGCAATTCCTACCACATTTTAAGCAAAAATATATAAACAAAAAAGTAAACAAATACTACTGATAATCCGGACAAAATCGATTTTTCAAATAGGCTGAACATTATTTCTGTCCGAATTACCGAAGTTGTATTGTAATTACAAATCTGTATTAACTTACATGATGAAAGAAGGAAAATAGAAAGTCTCTCCCATTTTCATGTTGTCTAATAGTCGCAGGAGCCTGACTTCCTATAGACTGGCAGATAAATTCCGTTTCAGCCGATGAACAGTCCATCAGGATTCCATCAAACAACAAGTTCTTCACTTTCGTTTTTAGAAAAATGCTGTTGGCTCCAGAGAAAAGTAAAGGTGCGGCTGTACTCACCAGGTTTAAGGCGCTTGGCATCATACCGTAAACTGTCAGAGCTACCCCCTAAATAAAATTATTAGCTAATTTATGGAGGTGTTATATCTGGTTTATGACATAAAAAAAATTAAGAAGGGAAATTCATTAGAAAAAAGTTAACATAAACTCCATTCACAATAAATATGAAATGACGTCACACTTGGTTAATTTAAGTACCAACGTTATGATATGTTTTAATCAACATCAATCCATAACTCAGTTAGTACATTTATTTATTTAATGTTGGTAAATTTTTCCAATGTTGTCAGTTTGTAATTGGATTGTTCAATCGTTATTTGTCAGGTTGAGATTTAAGGTCTTATTTAGTGAGGTTATATTTTAGTTTTTTTTAAATTTTACTGTAATAAAAATGTCCAACGCTCTTAGTAGCCGTGCTCAAAGGATGGTTTTGTCTCTTATTAATTATTTTGAAAGATAATTAATTTTATTTTAGGAGAGCATGTTACTGTCGACACTATAATATAAAATTACATGAAAGGGGTACCTTAGTAAACTACCATTTCTAACAGAGTGATTAAGACTAAAATTTAAGGGTTTTTTAAAACTCATAAAAGAGTAGTAGTTATCAAATTTTAGCTTGATCGTAACAATAGTTTTCGAGATATTGGTCGAGTTAATTTTTAAAAACTGCAATGGTACCTTAGTAAACTACCATTTCTTACAAAGCGATTGAGACCAAAATTGTAGGGTTTTTTATGAGTCATAAAATAGTATTACATATCAAATTTTAGCTTGATCGAAGCAATAGTTTTCGAGATATTGGTTGAGTTAATTTTTAAAAATTGCAATGGTACCTTTGTAAACTACCATTTCTAACAAAGCGATTGAAACTAAAATTTAAGTGTTTTTTAAAACTCATAAAAGAGTTGTAGATATAAAATTTTAGCTTGATCGTAGCAATAGTTTTCGAGATATTGGTAGAGTAAATTTTTAAAAATTGCAATGGTACCTTCGTAAACTACCATTTCTAACAGAGTGATTGAGTCCAAAATTTAAGAGTTTTTTAAAACTCATAAAAGAGTATTAGATATAAAATTTTAGCTTGATCGTAGCAATAGTTTTCGAGATATTGGTAGAGTAAATTTTTAAAAATTGCAATGATACCTTAATAAACTACCATTTTTAACAGAGCGTTTGAGTCTAAAATTTAAGAGTTTTTTAAAAATCATAAAATAGTTTTAGATATAAAATTTTAGCTTGATCGTAGCAATAGTTTTCGAGATATTGGTAGAGTTAATTTTTTAAAACTGCAATGGTACCTTATTAAACTACAATTTTTTACAGAGCGATTCAGACCAAACTTTAAGGGTTTTTTAAAACTCATAAAAGAGTAATAGATATCAAATATGATGGGTGATATTTCTATAACGTACTTTTATCTGTATATTGTGTTTGTATATTTTAAAAGGTTTTATAATTTGTAATGTAAGTGAACAAAAAAATATTTAATTTTGTATCTTGGTCGATAAACAAATATTATATATGATTAGTAAAATATGTTCTATTTACATTTGTTACCTTTTTTTTGTAATTTTAACCTACAGGTCTGTAACGTAGAACGGTTTATTATCATCAGATGCAAACGAAAAGTAATTTTAGCATACTCATGAAATTTACACTTGCAGCTGAACACACTAGCGGCAAAAACTGTTTGACTGGAAATAATATTTTAATATTCATTATTCGAAACAAAATTGTATCTAGCATCTGAAATTCAAAAATTTCTATTCGAATAATAAAAAATTTGACTCTTTATCATTGCTTTCCGATATCATTTAGTGAGTTCAGGAAGCAAGCTCGGAGCGTTCGAGAAAAGGTCTAAACGCGTTTATTCGAGCGGTCTGGAGTTAAACAGTGTGACTCGGAACACTCCGCGTTTGTTTCCCGAACCCGCTGTGTCAATGTGACAGCAGGCGAAAAATTAAAGTAAATTGTATAAAAAGTATTAAAAGAACACGACACATTTCTAGAAACAAATATTTCTGATGATTCTTATACACTAAAATTTTCTTTTCTTTTTTAAATACTACATTACACACTTAATATAATATAAACCATAAATTTCGCGACAAATCGGTTAGAAAGAACTGCTGTGCATCATAATTTACATTAATTCCTTTCTTCCATAGGAAATATATTTTTAGAAGTTGTTCCATATAACTTTTTTTGACAGTTTACGAATTGGCAACAAGGTGAGTTTTTCAACTGTGACGTCATTTTAAAGTTACGGTAAATGGACTTTATCACTGTCAGTGTTACTTTAGTGATCGCTCTAGCTAAGGCTATGACTGGTTTAGATTCTTTAACTGATAGATAGATAGATAGGTAGATACTTCATTATTATTCTTGCTTTTCGAATTCGGATATAAACACAGATTTTTATAATAATTCCTACTTGTTCTAATATCTCTAATAAAAACTATCATGCACATATATTTCTCGTGAGACCATGCATTAGCCATAAGCAAAACAAATGAAATGAATCGATAAATAAACAAATTAATCAAATAATACAAATACAATTAATAACATAAAATAATGCTTGTCGATATTATATTCTAAAATGACATTGAAAATTAACCATCCTTGTAGCTAATATAGTTTCGAAATAGCAATGATTAAAATGAACACTCAACAATATTATTCAAATAAAACTTATTTGGGGCAATGTGGGTCAGACGATAACCGTATCAAAATTTTCTTTTGCAAAAGGTATGACAGTAAATAACTTTGCTTCAAATTACACTACACATATTATATTACATATTATTATAGAACTTATTTTCTCTATTCAACGGCGTAAAACTTGTATTTGCTTACACTTACATTTTTGAGAAAATCGCATTTTGTGGCCTTCAAAACTTCAAGGACTTATTTGTTGGTAAATAATGGAAGCAAATGCATGCAATTGTTTCTACTACACAAGACAAGACATGAAAATTAGAATTAGCCAAGCGTTTTAAATTATAAATTTGGAAAATAAGGCTTCTTCTGTTCAAGAAGCTCTTAAAAAACGCGCACAAAAGTGTATTGAACAGCAAAGTCACCATTTTGAACATTTAGTACAATAGGTAGATTACTGTCACTAATCACTTATTATTCTTGACAACAAAAAACCGGTTTTCTCAAAAATTTTGTTATGTAAGAATATAAAAGTTTTACACTGTTGAAAAGAGAAAATAAAGCTCTATAATATTGAGTTAAATAATATGTGTAGTATAATTTGAAAAATAGTTAACTATAGTCTGACTCCCATTACCCAGAATTTTATTTGAACAACAATGCAAAAATGACTTTGTAAGTGGTCTCGTTTCTGGTGTCCATTAAATGTTGGCACGCTGCCAGAGTGCCCGTTTTGTCCATTCTCTTTTTGTTAATGCAGCTAGAACTCAAGCTGCTGATTCGTCTTTTGTGCATTCAGCCCTTTTTTCAAAACGAAATTCCTCTGCAAAAACATCAAGTTCAACTGATCTTCATTAATAGAAGACTTAGAATTAATTGCTATATGAGATTCCCTGAAAGACCTGGTACTGAATAGATCAAGAATCGTCAAATGTCAAGCCAAATAGTAGTGCCTAAAAATCTTACATCCTCATCCATGACTTGTTTGCTTGAGACTAGCATCTGTCATGTCCAGTTCGAAGTAAATTTAACTTTCTTCAAAGGTACCCTGGCAAGTCAAAACTAGCTTTAGATCAGTTAATTTTGCTATCTACAGCATCGAATCTATTCGATGGTTAAGGGTCTTTTGTAGTGGAATTTATACTAATTTTCAGTTTAGTCTTTTGGCAGGTTGAAATTGTGTTTCAGATGTCTTAAGACGAATGAGGGTTGATTATCAAAATATTATGGATCAGTAGGTCGATATTTTGTTCTAAATTAAAGAGGATGAAAAACAGAGTAATAATGAACGTCCAGGAGGGAATACTTCAAAAACAGACTTATGCTAGTGAGGCTAAAATCTACTTAATTTAATAGCCTCCAAAAATAGATGAAGAAAAAGAGTGAGACGGATAGATAGACAGATATGCAGATGGATGGAGTGATAGATGGATGGATGTATGGATGTATGGGTGGATGTAGGGATTTAGGAAGCGCGTATCCAAGAACTTTTCTTGGAGGGGGCTCAGAAGACAAAATTGTTTTTAAAAGGTAAAAAATCGGGAAATTAGTCGGCAACAAGTGCTGGCCAAAAGCACTTTATTTTGCAAAATACAAGTGTTGACCTAAAAAAAACAAGTCTTCACTTCCAAAATACGAGTAAAAACTAAAAATGGCTCATCCACTCTAGAATTCAAGTGTATTCCTTAAATACACTAAAACCAAGTGTTTCTTGGGGCGGAACTAAAGCACATGAGCTTCCCAGGGGTGCGCGCTTTTTTGGATGGATGGATGGATGGATAGATGGATGGATGAATGGATGGAGGGATGAATAGATATAGATAGAGAAAGGAGAAAGGGTGCGAGTGAGGGGAGAGAAGGAGCAGCGAAAAGAAAGGTAATCATAAATTTTACAGTACCACAAGAGCTGCATTTAATACTACAACTTCATCCTCCAATGACCGGCATCCTGTTTCTTTAGAATTATAATAAAATGTTTTCTTTAAAATATATTTTACAGTGTCTTTTTCCTCATTGACTTCTATATTTTCTCTCGTAATATACATGCTAAAAAGAAGGTACTACATGAATGATAACTTCAGAAATATAGTTTCTTACTAAATACTTACTCAAAAACATAAGGACCAATTTCTTTCAGGACTGGTTTTGCACCATTCTGAACGTCATCTGGATTTTCAACGTTGAAAATACGGACATTAAATTTTAATGGAAATGGTGGTTTTTCAAACATTTCATAACTTTCAGTGCCTTTTTCCAACGAAACAGCCTTTAAAAATTAAAAAATATAAAAACTATTAATTTTCCAAACAATTTATTTTTGCTTGTGTTGGCCAGAAACGTGTTTCCTGAGTAATTTTGACCTGTTAAATTTAGAACTGATATCCGCGGCTATCTCTGAGCGCTTATGAGATATTAGACTACCACTCACGAGCGAACTTTTTGCTGGATTTGATCCGCGCCGAACCGGATCCGCAAAAAAATTCTCTCGTGTGTGGTGGTTCGCAAACCAGATCCATCGGTTTGCAGCAGAACCAAAGATGAACCGAAACCCACAAAAGTTGTTCGTTCACGAAGCACTTCCAAGAAAATGATCGCTTGTTTCTTCGATTGTACTGGACATGTCGCAACCATTTCTTTAGAGGATCGGAGAACAGTTAATGCTGAATAGTATACAACAATTTGTTTGCCAGAAATCATCGACAAAATCAGGAAAAAAAACCAAAAACGTCACATCATTCTTCATCATGACAATGCAAGCTCCCACACAGCACGTCAAACAATTGATTATTTGAAGGAGAAAAACAACGAATTAATGTCTCATTGCCCGTATTCACCTGAGTAAGCCCCTAACGACTTTTTTTGTTCCCCAATGTCAAACAAAAAATGTGTAGACAGCGATTTTCATCACCTCAAGAATTGTTGAAGCCTTCGAAAACCATGTTTTGGTTGGTATCTCAACTTCAGAGTGGAAAAAATGTTTCAAGAATTGGTTTGAACGCATGAAAAAGTGTATAAATCTTAAAGGCGAATATTTTGAAAAGCAGTAAACATTTTGTTCTAAAAAAAATTTTCTTTCTTTGTTTTTGTAAAAGCTTAAAAGGTAGCCCTCGTACTACATTCCGTTGAGCCCTTCTAATGGAAAATAAATACCTTGTTAATTTTTGTTTTTGATCAAACTATGTATGTACCTATGTTAAATTTCTAATTTATATGTCTAGTCGTTTAGCACAAATTCGTACGGTACACTGTACAGGCAGATAAACAGACAGCCAGTATAAGGTAATATTTTTGATTTTATACGACAAACTTACCTCTTTTAGTTTCATATTGAGGATCGTCGGAAACCCGTACCAAGCCAAAAATGCAGACAGGGCTAACGTGCCCATGCCTGCAAAGGCAACAATAGTTGGAACTTTTTGACCCACTATCATTTTTTAAAATGGCGTTGTGAATGTTTTATTTAAATTATTGTTACCAAACATCCGTAGTTCATTATATTACTAACTTTTGTATTTTTTGTAATGGTCACTCTATATAATCAAATAATTACAAGTGATATCAAATTACTCTAGATATAATCTTATCGAGTTATTTCATCTGAAAATTCTGTTACATATGACATGATACAAATTACATAAATTTGTTATTGATATCTGAGTATCCATATACAATAACCTTACCGAGAAGGTATTGTTTTTGTTTGATTAATCTTTTAGTTTTATGAATAAAAATTTATGTGAAATGTAAATTTTCACACAATTCAGAATGTCGCGGGTATTTACTAAATGAAAGGGGTCACTAAATAGGTAAATGCTAGATGGACTTTAGAAGTTGATTCGGTCTTCACTATTTTTATTTGATAATTAATCATAGTATCAAATAATTTTCCTAATTATCCTAATTTTCCTAATTATCCATGATTTTCCTTTATGTAGCAGCTCTGATGAAGGAATAAACCATTCCGAAACTAGTCAACTGTAGATAGTCTTTATTTATGTCCGATACCCGTACAACCTTTCCACTTCTAGTATCAAATAAATGCATTATGATATTGTGAACGCGTCTAGGGATGTTATTGGGGTTATAGGGATACTATTGATACGATACCAGTATCGATATTTTTCATTCGATATCGCGATTTAAGAATCGATACTAATCTTCCGAAACTTTATTAATATCAGTAGGTACAATTGACCCAGAATTGTATCGTTTCTTTTTTTTTTTTGTTAAAACAATATCGTAAAATTTTTATTTATACACATATAAATATGTCTGTGATTAAATTTTTTTCAATAAGAAACAATTCTAAAAATTGTCCTCTTGTAAAAACAGGTAGCGCGAGGTACGCAATGGCACAGGACATAGTACGCCAAGAAACATGCGTTGAACGGTTTAGAAGTTGCTGGCGTTTGGCGCCTTTTTTCTCTACGTTTGAGGTGTTAAAATGTTATTGGTTATTTTTGTATTTTAATTGAAAATGTCACCACTAGGAAGCCTATTTAACCAAAATAGACCAAGGAGTTTTCTCGGTGCTTGTAATGAAGAAGAGGAGTGTTCATCAGTTTTGCAAGTGAAAGATCGCGAATCCATTCGTAAAATGTTTATTATCTATTATCGTTTTCCTAATTTTCCTAATTCTGCTGTATTAGATTTTTACTAACCAAACCTAAGCTAATTACGTAGTTTTTAGGTATACAGTACTTTATTTTTCCCTAAATATAAGCCCATTAAAAATAGTGTAATAAACTCTTGTAAATACCATCAATTTAGGTAATTAGGTTAAGTTTAGTAAGTAAAATCTAGGAAAGCAAAATTAGGAAAACGATAATAGATAATAAATATTTTACGAAGGGATTTCTGATCTTTCACTTGCAAAACTGGTGTGTATAGGAACTCTTGCTAGGCTCCATGGCCTCGTCTACCTCTTCTCTTCATGAACGCCTATTATTTATTCGTTCTTCCATGAACGAATCATCCTCGCTTACGTTGTTTGTAGGTGCCCAATTTATTGTTACCTAGGTCATTTGTCACTTTTCAGTCGTGTATACTACTTTAATGCCCATACTACTTTAATCTATTTATTACTGTAAAACAATTAGATTGCTATTATAAGAATAAAACGTTTTTTTACGTTTTATAAAAAATATAATCATTATTTCTTTCGATATTTGATAATGTCGAATTTTTTTCGATATTATCGATACCCAAGTATCGATACTTTTTCAGTATCGCATATTCCTAAACACGGCAGAGGCATAAGTGAATTTTCTAGCTTACGATGGATTATAATTTTATGTTGCGCGTCTCAACAAAAACTAAAATTGCTCTTCAATACTCCATTAGGAAGTAAATTCTATACAATTTCTTGAACTTCCGTCTGGTAACTCAAAAGTGTTACTTGTATCACAAAGATAACAAAGGACCATTCTTAGCTCTACTCTAAAGAATTCACTTTAAAGAGTGAAGTTTGAATTTTATCTTACAATAATTAATATTCTTACCTTCTTTTATTTTATTCATTTCTTTTATTAACATAACTTTTACAAAAATGGGATCAGCCAGTTTTGCAAACTAAGCACCAACGTTAACTTTAAAAGCCACGTTTTGGTCTGCGCTTATTAGAGATCGTTAACAGGTAATTTTAACGCCGCCGCGTTAAAATTATAACACAAATATGCTTAGCAAATAGCATTTACGTTTAAAACAGTGTTAAAAAAATAACGTCAGTTTTTGACGCTAAGATTTTAATGACTTGCTTATAGAACTGACCCGATTATCTGTTATAATAAAGAAGTTAGCAATGTTTAACACAGCTTCCGTTAATACCCTGTATTAAAAAATAAAACTAAAATTGATTTAGATATTTTATTTCTATTTACTAAATTTTTGTTTATAAAAACTTATGTAAACAACATAAAAATTTACATGTAATTACAATATTATTAAATAATTAATAGCTAATAACACACTCAACTAATACATATTTACAAATATTTATACATTTTCATTTACACCTATGTCATAACTAACATTTTTGATGGCAAATAATAGTTTCTTAGAATATTATTATACATTTCAAAAAAGCACACAGTAATTAAAATTACAAATGTTTTTAACGTGTAATTATTACACAATTTTTTATAATTTATTATATATATATTTTTTATAATTATTTAATTAGGTATGACAACGATCACAAATTGTTATTGTAACAAATATGAATAACCCAATAAAGAGTTATGAGTATAAAAAATAAAGACAAGGCACTTATAATTCGTTATTTTCTAATAATTGCATTTCAATTTGATCAATTGCTGAAAGATTTTTATTTTACTTTGAATGAAACGAACTTTTCGGCTAGGGAATCAGCTTATAGTATGAACTGCAATTACTAGAAATCATTTAAAGAGGCCCATCTTATATATATACTATTTTTTAAAAGTATGTAATACTTCAAGTTCACAAAACACTTAACTGGTTTTTATTTAATATTCAATGGTTGAAAGATCAATAATCTAAAGTACGCCGAAGACACTGTTCTACTAACCAAGTCAGAAGAAGAGCTAGAGGAATTGGTCAATAAGTTCGCTCTACAGAAGAGACAAATTGGTCTGCACATCAGTCGTACCAAAACGAAAGTTATGATTGTTGATAAAGCAACTTCGCTGGCATACAAGAACTTTGTGGTTGTAAAGTTATTGACCGATACATGTACCTTGGATCAGTGATCGAAAACAGCGGCAGTTGTGAAGGTGAATTCCACAGGCGTATAGAAATCGCTTCAATAGGGAAATTTTGGAAGATATTGAGAAACCGTAATTTGACCAAGGCAACAAAGGTATGCTTACTAAACGTTCTTGTATTTCCATTCTATCTACGCCTTTGAAACGTGGTTCCCTTGCCAGTTAAGGCAAGGGAGCAGCAAAAAAATCAATCCTTTGAGATGTGGAATGCTATTGAAGGGTTATCGAAGACTACTGGTGATTGCCTGGACAGCGCAGAAAACAAATGATTCCGTATACGAAGAGATAAGTATAAAAAGATTGAGTACAATTATTCAGGAGCGATTGCTTCGTTATTTTGGTCACATGGCACAACGCATTGACGATCTGGAGTTTCTAGTTGTGGAAGAGAAAGCCAGTGGCAAGAGACCACGTGGACGTATGCTCCGAAGATGGACAGAACAAATTCGCGAGCTGATGGGTGAAAACGTAAACAAGGCCATTCACTCCACTAGAAATCGTTCCCGGTGGAAAAAATTGTAACTACGGCGGTTACTACATCCCTTTCGAAGGATTCTTATTAAAAAGAAGGTTTAATATTAATAATTAACTGAACATAAAAAATTTCCGTTAAAAAATTGTGGACTTGAGGCATTTCATTTGTTAACTTATTATAAATAAAACTATTAAAACAACAAATCGTCTTCTAAAACAGTGTATAATAAACTGTGAATACTGGTAAATATGGAACGTTAAAAATGGAACATCATTAAACATTTCTGGAAGACGAATTCAAAAATTTTTATCACATTACAAATCTTATATTACACTTCACTAAATCAAAATCACTGTTTTAAAATATTTAACATTAGATTAACATTACACATGGTCCAAAATATGATACATAAAATACTTTGGTAACCAATTTTAGACTAATTGGCGTATGTATATAATAATTTTCTAGATAAATATACATTGCACTGGATTTATTTTATATAACTAAAGAAGCATTTAAAATCTATAATTATTTAAATAAAATAGTTGCTGTAATTAGGATTACAGTTTTATGAGTAGGTATATCTAAATTGTTTGAAAAGTGTGGTGCAGGGAATGTTTTTTTTTTGTTTTGGAAATACAGTAAATATCGTACTCATTAGTTCAAAAATGGTTTCAAAAAGGTGGTAATGAAAACTCACGTTGAGCAAAACCAGGTTATATTATCAGGAATTTAAATGAGGGCTCCAACCGGCGACCCGTGGGTCGAATGCGGCCAGCCACACTATTTTAAGCGGACCGCCAAACTATTTTATGCGGCCTACCAATTAGAAGACATAGGGCCGGTGTCTGAAAGCTTAGCTGAGTTTAATCTTTTGGTTAAACTCGGTTATAATATAACAATCCCATAAGTAATCATAGCAAACATTTTCTAACTATTTGGTTACAGTTAACTAGGCTTTCAAAAACAGGGCCTAGATGTTTACATTTCATATCCTGCGTAGTCAACACATTTCTGCTATTACTTAGAATCGAAGAACTTAAGATAGCAAAATAAATATTACAATAGGAATTATGGTCAGCAAAAAAAATTGTTCTAAAAGCGGGCCGCGACGTAAAAAAAGTTGCCGATCTCTGATTTAAATGCATTTACAAGAATATATGACATTCCGAACTAGTTGCACAAAATACTATTGTTCCCCATCTCATTTACCAGAGAGAAAGATTTAAAAATCTGAAAAAATCAGAGTAATGCACATTGATGTGCATCAGAATAGTATGTAAGATTTTCTCCAGATTATTTGGAAAGATATTGTTTTTTTTTTTCTGTATTTTTGTAAGATTATATTAAATTAAAGCTCTTAGTCCTTAGATTAACATAATTTTTTAGAAAAAAATTATGTGAAGTTTGACTTTTACATACATGTCAGTTATTTAATAAGCAAAAAAAGCTAGCAGAATATTAGATAGCTAGGACAATATTTTTTGCAATAATCACATCAAAGTCAACAAATTTTTTAAATTAATTTTTCTTTCGTTAATCTAAGGACTTAGAGCTTTAATTTAATATAATCTTTCAAAAATACAGAAAAAAAAAGCAATATCTTTCGAAATAACCTGGACAAAAACTTCGAGCATACTATCCTGGTGCATATCAATGTGCATTACTCTGATTTTTTTAGATTTTAAAATCATCCTCTATGATAAATGAGATGGGAAAAAAATATTACATTGTGCAACTAACGCGGAATCCCATATATTCCGCGTGAGAATGAAGCAGTTCATTCATGTATGAAATATGTATTCTGCGTGTGTCACACACTATGGTTTTCCTATGATTACCATTTTCAATAAAAAATAGGTTTTAATAAAAAAAAATGCAATGTAAATATTGTTGAGAGCCATTTATGTGCGCGCACCTGGTACGGGAATCCATAAATTCGCACCAATGTGTATGCGCATTATTCATTCCCATATGTTTGCACGCGCATTAATGACAATGAAAATAGCATGCGGAATTAAGTTAATTACTCGTCAACTAACAACACAAAAACGGGACAATTGTAGTCGTAGGAACCAGTATTTGACACAATTAAAAAAATTTAGAACTCTATCACTGGTTGTACTGTATTACACCACTGAAGCCTATAAAAGGTTCAAACCTTTTATTACTAAAAGAAGAAATGCTAGATAGAAATCTGATTTAAGATAACGTTAAGATGTAAAATTTAATGTAAAAGCAACCAAATTTTTGAAAAATAGTCTAATAATAGTCTCCAAAAAATGTAGATCTTTAGAATCTAGTAACAAAGTTAATATCAAACATTTTTCTAATATACGTATGCTATAAAGTAGCTGCTGGCATTCAGCACTAAACGGACTTGATTACTGTTGGTATAGTCGAATCTTCATAATTGCGATTTCCATTCGGGGCTTAATGTTTTCGTGTACACCAGTCCGGAAAATCTATTATACTAAGAACTTGATTACTTTTAACTGCATCCATCCGTATTAGGGTCACCCGTATTTTGTTAATCATTTTCGTGAAAGACAAATAAAATATTATATTTTCTTCGATTAACAACATTGAAAATTTATTTAATTTTGGATATTCTCAGGATCCAAAACTAAAAAAATATAATAGTTTCTCCACGACCACTATAGAATTTACCAATTCTAAAATCAATTTTGAGTACAGAAAGTTAACATTCTAACACAAGAGTTGGAATGTTATTCTAAACCGCTTATCTTCTTATGCATTTTGCGTTTATTTCATTACGTCACTAGTGAAGGAATAATTATTCCATGCTCGTTGTCAGATGTTATTGATCATTATAAGGTATACATTTCTCCTCGCTGAAAAGTAGTGCGGACGGTATCTATGCGCGTATGAATACTTTAAATAAATGCTTGTTAAAAAATAAACTAACATAACTTACTAAAAAGTACAATAGTGGCCGATGTGCAGCAAATTAAACTAAAATTAAACAAAACATAAATAAAAAAATAAGTTAAATTAATTAATTAATTTGTTATGTAATATAAATTATTTGTTAAAATAATTATTTGTAAAGTTTCGTTTTTTTTTTTTTTTTTGTGGTCGTGGCGAAAGTAGGGTCTGTGACTCGGTTGGAAGAGAAAATTCGATGCTCGTGGTTCCTCGCGTTCGCCTGTGGCTCGCGCTCTGAATGTTCCACTCGCATCGAATTTTCTCATTCCAACCTTGTTACAGAATATACTGTTAAATATACAGAGTGATTATTTAATGGCGAGACGACGTCAATGATTTTTACGTGCCTCCTATCAGAAACTATGACTATAATAACCTTGAAGAAAATTTGATTATGAAGAAAAAAAGATTATGCGAATGCGCGCATAATCGCCTGCTACGATGTGTATGAAACGGTAAATTATTAAAACTTCCAGTGACGTCGTCTCGCCATTAAATAATCACTCCGTATATGTGTTGCTTAGAAATGGTAATTAAACTGTTTAAGATATATCCTTTTTCAACTTATATTATAAGAAAAAGAATGACCGAAGAGGACATGATCAAAGGACAAAGTTCAAATTGCCAATATGTTACTCAAAAGCTTGTTTGAATGAATGTACAGATTTTCACAAAATTTCCTGCTTTCCCAGAGTTGATTCGCAAATATGAAGATCCGATTGTATATACCTACATTTTTTTTCAATAAGTTGTTAATAACAGTCAACGCATCCGTAATTTGAACAGAATAAACTACTAATTCATCAAATTTCTAGATAGTTTAGCGATATAGGAGTCTTACAATTTGTTTTTTTTTTCCGACATACAACTACTTACGAATGATAATTGCATCTTTAAGAGGAACCTACGGTGTACACGCAAGGAAATCGCTGTATTTGTAAGTAATTCATAAAGGGTTTCGAAGTTAATAATACAACAGAACCAACAAATAATATATGATCTTTCCATATATTTTTGATTGATATTGATCAGTTGCACAGTATGAGCACAATCTACAAAACACGAGATTAATGGTGCAATTCTGTGGCAAATCTATAAGCTACAGACGATCGTATTTAAGGAGTTGTTTTGTGTGTTGTTATGGACAGTTTCTTATAGATTTTGTCTATAAGCTTACAGATTTGCCACAGAAATGTACCATTAAAGATATTAAATAATTAGACAAATTTTACGCATGCTAATTAATCTATCAAAATCAAATAAAAATGTATGTAAATATCATATATTATTTGTTGATTCTGTTTCTAGATTCGTAACCCTTTATGCACTGTTTACAAATACAGTGATTTTCTATTTGACTCCGTTTGGCGATAACCACACATACACTTGTGTTATGCGTGTTGCCAGTGTAACACAATGTATGGAACTGACAACTTTTCGTAGGTTCCGAATCACTAAATGTTGACGTAGAAGACGTATTTGCCCGCAACTAATAAATTTTAAACGCTTATTGTTGCGTGTGAAATAGTCGGAAGGCATGGTAGCAGTCTCACGTGCTAGATCATAGATTATCGCGACTTTGAATTTGAGATGGCGCCAGCAATTGTAAGCAAGAACAGCAAAAAATGACGCTAATCCTCGTCTCTTCGGTAGTCATAACTCAGTAATCAGAAAGACTTACGCATGTTTAACCGCCAAACGATCCGTAATAACGAGTTATACAATACTAGAACTAGCAAACTCGGAAAGGAAAGAAAAAAAAAAAAAAAATAACATTAAACTCAACAACAAAGAGATCGAACAAGTAGATACTTTCAAATATTTGGGAGTACATATCAACAGCAGAGGAGACCAGAACATAGAAGTAAACGCGAGAATAGACAGTGCTAGCAAGGTATACCATAACTTAAGGAATGTCTTTATAGGGAAGAAAGAATTCTAACGTTTGGATGTGAAAGTTGGACCCTTTCAAGAAACTGAAAAAGCAAAATCCAAAGCATGGAAATGAGATATTTACGAAGAGTACTAGGAATTACCAGAAGAGAGAAAATAAGAAATTACACTGTGAGAAAAGAATTACAAGTACACCCAGCATTAGATAAAATAGAAAAAAGCCAATGAAAATCCAGCGAGGAAAATATGGGAGGTTAGAGACCACCGAAAAGGAGACCAGTCAGAACGTGGAATGACACCGTGGATAAACTATTACCGACAGAGGACTCACCAAAAGAGAAGCAAGAAAAATTTCCCTAGACAAAGTCAAATGGAGAGGATTCGTTAAAAACAGCACTTCTGGACTATGAAATGTAACATTAGTCGTTACATCTTCGGGTATACAAGGATCAAGATTATATATATATATATATATATATATATATATATATATATATATATATATATATATATATTGAGTGCGCCGGGTGAGCACGGCGCTGGATAGAGTGTTATAAAACTGCGGTACGTGGTATCAACATCGGCGCTAGCAGTTTCACCTCCGAACCGGTGGTGTCTATGTAAAAATAAATTAAATTTATGGAAATAAATTACTACACACAAACGACACTGACGCATTCTACGTACATCGGCCTGATTTATTTCTTGCGAAGTCTCTTATAACATCACTAAACTATCGCAAAATTTAATTGTCAAATGATAAAAACTAAATATATTTTTTCTGCATTGCTTAGTAACTTGGAATGTTATTCTGAATTTTTAAATGATGAAACTGTATTTTTAGTTTGTAGATATAAAAATATAGTTTTATCATTTTACAAATTTGGATGTAAGCTCATATTTAATTATTTTCCCTTATAATATCTTTAATACTAGTGTAACTACCTGATATAAGAGCAAAAATAGCTAATATAGCTAAGCCAATATTCTTCCATAGTTTCCATTTAAAATATCCAAGATCAATTTCCCAGTATGTTACAGTTTCTACAACGGCTGGAACAAATAGTCCAAGCATTGAAAAGAACACAGCACCGACTAGACTAATTAAGGATTCCAGATTGTGGACTACTATAGCGACCACTATTGTTAGTCCAACAACTATAGTTCTCATGATGATTTGTGCGAGATTATGGTATTTTTCACTAACGATTGGCTTCATAACTTTGTTCCATGTTATATCCATTGGCACGTAGAATTGAAGGGCGTATGTGAAGAAGATAGCCAAGGCGATACTGACTTGGACAATCATGGCAGGGCTAAAAAAAGAAAAAGAAAATTAAAATCGAGTTTAAACATAAAGGGTCATGTTCATAATCTTTTACTAAATCTTAGTAGCACTACTAAGACAAGTATACTCAGCGTTACTAAAAATTGATGTTCATAATACAGAATTATTGTTAGTAGTGCTTAGTACTGTCTAGTAAATTGTAATTTAGTAGTACAGATTTAGAAGTATGGAGAGGCTGTATTAAATGACATTAAAATAGTGATGTATCCATCCATAATACTGACTGATTTTAATTATATAGATTTGCGGGATGTTCATTAAATGCGTGAATTACGAAATCTATTATATGCTGTTCACTTTTGTAAGGACAAACCAGATCTAGTTATTTTGGTTAATTTTATACGCATATATAAATATGTAAGGCATATATACGCCGACACAAACCGAGACCAGTATAAACTGGCATAAACAAGAAATTAAAGTTGGTTTTATACAGTTCAATTAATTGATCAACAAATTGATCAAGTTTTTTGTCAATTAACTGAAAAATTTATTGGTAACCTTGGAAACAAAGGCACCACTTTACACACATCAATTTATTTATCATTTTTTTTGAAAACTTTTACATTACCAACTGTAAAATATGTTGACATATTTATCAGAATGAAAATATTGAAAAAATCTTCATAAAGTTACGAGCTGTAAACCGAAATTTTGTTTCGGTTTACAGCTTATAGGGGCGATGCAAGCTTATAAGGGCGATGGAAGAGTTTTTATTAAGAATGAGAAAATGTGTGGACAATAATGGTGGTTTGATCGAACATTTGTATTTGTTTTTTTTTTTTTTGTAAAATAATTTTAGAAAGTAATAGTTTTTTTCTTCTTCTAAATAGTCAAATAGTTTATTTTAGAGATATTTTGTTTCTTTTTTTATTGTTTTCAAAGCTTGCTACGTTCAACTTTGTAAAACTTATGTTGATTATTATTTTGTAAATAAATGGTCGCCATTTTGAAATCGTTAACATAAAAATATGATTTTTTGGTGTCATTGTAAAGCTAATTTCATGTACTTTTAGGAAAAATATATAAAATTATCAATTCCCTATGCTAGATCAAAAGTTGACATCATTTCCGGTGAAACCGGAAGTGCCTCAGAATTCTTATAGTAACCTTTAGATGGGCCTTTTTGTCTAGTTTAACTTTTGTTCTGAAGATTTTTTGTATTTTTACAAATAAAGGAGATTTTCGGGGTGCCCCGTTTCAAACAAACATCCTGTATACCGCGACGCCGGGATATTTCTCTACATACCGAGACCTACGGTAGCTTTGTTTTAAACTCGTAACAATTGGACCAACGTCATCAGAAAATGAAAGATATTTTTCAAAAATTTCTGGTAAATGTGTTACAGTAAAAATCACAGTAGTCTGATAGGCAGGTAATGTATATTCCAGTGTTTCCCAAAGAGTGTGCCGCGAAATCTTATAGAAAAAAAATCAGCTGTGGCCACCACAGGACCGGCCGCCATCACAAAGTACTTGTTTAATTTATGTTGCTTTATCAAAAAATGTCTCTAATAAAAGTTGTTAGTTATTACTATTATAGCAACTTTTGTTTAATAAATTTTTTCGAAATATTACTCTGTTGTGAAATATTCGCAAAAATCTTAAAACCGACACGAGTAAACTCCCATTTCTAGTTAACCGATTTTTACCAACTGATCAACTCGTGCCATTGATGTCAGAACCTTCAATATGAAGTTTCATAAAAATCCTTTTAGCCGAATTTGCTCGGCATGTGTACACGCACCGACAGATAGACCGACAGACATCATGCTAAAAATAGTCAAAACGTTATGTAGGGACTATTTTTATTATACTATTAGGAACTATTTATATAAGCTGTTCACTTTTGTAAGAACAAACTAGATCTGGTTATTTCGGTTACTCTTATAGTGTGTTACTGACTTTAAATGTCAATTAAAAATATTCCTTACGCTGTACAACCGACTTTAGGTTGATAAGGTTATGATCATTATAATTAAGATATAAATTTTCATTATGACATATGTCAAATGGATCGACATTTTAAAAAAGTGACATTTTTTAATACCAACATGACATACAGCTTCAAAGGTGCAAACTATTGAAAACAAAATTTCCTATTAGTTTGTTCTGCGTGAACTGCTTATAAAAAAAACTAGCGTTATAAATTTCTTTTTCTATAACTACGTAGGTGTGCCGCGAAATTTTTCTTCTTTGAAAAATGTGCCACGAGAGTAAAAAGATTGAGAAACACTGGTATATCCTGAGAATTCCCGGCATACGCGATTTTCCATTCCCGATCCCCGAAGATTAAAAAATGTCTGGAATTTAGAAACCCCTGTCATGAAATAACTTAAATGCGAAGTAGTAGTTCTGAAATAATTGTAAATAGCTGTAACAATACTTACACTTGGTCAGATGGTAAGCTAAGAGTAATACTAGCTGCGGTATCAGGTCCGTATCTCAGATATCCAAAGAATCCAATACAAGCGTACAAGGTAACAACTGTAGCCATGGCAGTGTTTAGTACACCAGGACATCCGAGGAAGTGTTGCGGTTTCTGCATGGTGTTCTCTACAGGCATAACTACACCGATACCTTCCATGGCGAATATCACAGTACTGAAGAATATGGGTAGATGCTGAACATCACCAACGTAATCTCTTTCTTTAATGTCCTGCATGTCACTAAATACGTAGTAGAGGGTTATACCGAGTGATAGTGCTGTAAAACACAAAATAAGATTAGTACTTTGGAGTACTTTGGATAGAAAATATAGATGTAGGATTACCTCAGGGAAGTGGACTCAGTAGTTTATTGTTTACAGTTTATATAAATGATACAAAAATAGCAATAAAGAATTGTAAAATACACCTCTTTGCAGATGATACTATAATATATTATAATGACTCAAATATTGATAGGTCAATACAGACTATAAAAGATGACTTGGCAGAAATAAGTAACTGGCTGTGTAATAACAAATTAAAGCTAAACGTTCAAAAAACTAAAGCTATGTTAATGTCCAACAAAAATCAATTGATGTAAAATATAACTAAGTTAAATATAGGTGGGGAAAACAGAATATGTTAACGAAATGAAATATTTAGGCATTATAGTGGATAAAAACTTAACAGGAATAGAACATATAATTTTATATATTAAAAAAAAAAGTAAAAAATTGAACTATATACGTAGAATCCGAAGTAAAATATCAAAATGGTGTGCTTTACAAATATTTAACACTATCGTAAAGCCCCATTTTCAGTATTGTAACACTGTTCTGTATTTAGCTAACAACAGTGACATTAATAAATTACAATTACTACAAAATAGAGCGATGCGTATCATCCTAAAATGTAACAGATTCACTAGTATAACAAAAATGTTACATGTTTTAAAATGGTTAATAGACCGAGAGCTCATGACATTTTTGGTCTCCGATTTCATACAGCATGCCTTTTGGAGGAGAGAATATTTACCCTGTGACAACAAAAAAGGGATGGTACTAAACCCCTGCACGCTTTCCGGTCATAGGGAAAATTGCATTTCCACTTGCACAAAATTTTTGTGTTTTTCTCTGATTTAATATTGCTTGCCCTTTTGTCAAAAGAAAGTTATAACAAATTTAAAGTCTTTTCATTATAGGCATGCTGTATGAAAACGCGGAAAATCATATTTTTTATTACAAGATCACATGACCGTTTGAGCCCTTTGGGACCCTCCGAATCGCATGCATATATTTAAAAGACTTTAAATTTGTTATAACTTTCTTTTGATAAAAGGGCAAGCAATATTAAATCAGAGAAAAGCACAAAAATTTTGTGTTTAAGTGGAAATGCAATTTTCCCTATGACCGGAAAGCGTGCAGGGGTTTAGTACCATCCCTTTTTTGTTGTCACAGGGTAAATATTCTCTCCTCCAAAAGGCATGCTGTATGAAATCGGAGACCAAAAACTGTCATGAGCTCCCCGGTCTATAAATATTAAACAATTTACTAAATATAATGGTATGATTTTTATGTACAAATTAGACAAAGGTTTATTGACACAATATTTGGGGTCAAATTTAAAAAGGATTGAGGAAATACATTCGTATAATACGAGACAGACTGGGTATATTACATAAAGGGTACAAAGAAAGTAAGCACAAAAAAAAACATTATGCATAGAGGAGCTTTAGAATATAATAGTTTACCAGGGGAATTAAAATCAATAGGATTACTCACTATATTTAAGAAGAATTTAAGAATATTTTTAGAGAGTAATAATTAATATAGGCTATAATTATATTTTTTCATTAACTATGTAAATATATTTTTTGTAAAGTTGTTTATATATAAATAATATTTTGTAAAATGCTATTATTAGCTACAAGCTATTTAAATAAAAATTATTATTATTATTATAATTCTTTAACTTAAAAGGAAGCCACAAAGGGAAAAATTTTTTTGAAGGCTTTTGTCCGGGTTTTGAGTTTGAATATTATTTCTCCAGGTCTTGCGAAATATAAATCATCGAATTTATTTTTATACAAGGTGTCTCAAAAGAAATTTATATTTAGTGGATCGATTAAAAAAAAAGTAAGCCGTATATAGAAAAAATGTTTATTAATTATTAAAATACACTTTTTGGGGATTTATTTCTTAAAAATAATATCGTCTAAATGTAGACCCCCGCGTTCTCGGCACTCATTTAATCGAACAGTAAAATTACTTATGACGTCTCGGCAGGTGGACTCAGGGATGGCTGTCATTTCGTGACGGATATTTTCTTTCAAATGCGCCAGTGAAGTCGGTTTATTGGCGTAAACTTTAGATTTAAGATAACCCCATAGGAAATAGTCCATAGGGGTTAAATCTGGACTGCGTGGAGGCCAATTTATGTCACCTCTCCGGGAGATCAATTTGCCTGAGAAAATTTCACGAACACGTGGCAGAGACATATTGGACGTGTGTAGAGTTGCTCCGTCCTGTTGGACCCATGTTCTTTGGTTATAGCCAGGAAAGTTTTGCAGTTCAGGTACCAAGAAGTTGTCTAACATCTCCACATAACGTTCTGAATTCACTGTAACTGCACGCCCCCTTTCGTCTTCAAAAAAGTAAGGGCCGATAATTCCTCGCACCGACATCGCAGCCAATACGGTCACTTTAGGTGAATGTAGGGGTTTCTGATGTTTGCGTTTCGGATTCGTTGCACTCCAGTAGCGGCAGTTCTGCTTATTTACGTGGCCATTAAGATGAAAATGAGCTTCATCCGAAAACAAAATGTTGGTAAACGTTGAAAATTGCTCAATCACCTGATTTACGAAATTAAGCCTCTGACTGGCATCTTGGGGCTTTAATTCTTGCACCAATTGAATTTTGTAGGGGTGCAGCTTTAGGTCTTTGTGCATAATGCGATGTAATGATGATCTATGCACATTTAAAGCACTTGCGCGCTTCCGAATTGAAAGGTTCGGGTCGTCACGAACAGACTGATTAACATTCTCCACGTTTTCTACCGTTCTTGACCTAGGTCGTCCGGATTTTGATTTATCCAGCGTTGTACCAGTCTCTTCAAACTGTTTAACCCAATGTCGAATGAGAGGAATGCTTGGCGCATCATTTAAGTAGCGAAAACCTCGAATACTGCAGAATTTTCTACGCGCTACAGTCGCCGAATCACCGTTTTTGTAAAACTCTCGCACGCATAACGCGCGGTCTGCTCCCGAGAAACGCTCCATAGCTACTAAATTCCCAAGAGCCAGGCTACCGATTGACATAACCCCCGCGACCCTCGGATACGTTGCGTTCACGCAGTAAGCTAAATAAATATAAAATTTCTTTTGAGACACCTTGTATAATACTGTCAGTATTTTCACAAGGTGACAATTTAAATTTCTACCACGGGTCCTCAAGTGATTTTCCGAATCTCTGTTACTCACTTCTCAAATGATTTTCTGAATTTCTGCTACTCGCTTGTCAAGTGAATATTTGCTCCTCGCTTGTCAAGTGAATTTCTGTCCCCTCCCGCTGGTTAAATTATTTTTTTAATATTTTCCTCTTGTTCAAAGACTGTGACATATTTATTGTATACAATACACGATGCATATTTATAATAAAACATTTACTTATTTGAAACACAACTATTTTTTTGTCTTCAGGTCTTAGTGGGGCGCTAGCTGCCAACTCTATATACGAGAACTGATCAAAAAGTTTTACATACTTACACCGCGTACCCACTTAACGCGTAAACATGTCAAGTAGAATATGCCTTTGTTTACGTGTCGAATGTAGAATGTAAACTGTACATGCGCAGTACGTTTAAATGTAATATTTGAAATAATAGAATGGTAATAGTTTAAATAGTTTACTTTAATGTTTATGTTTATTTCAATTTTATGCAGTTCTAATTACATATATTGTTTCCAAAAATGTTATCTCACAAATCGTATGTTGTTATGGACAATATAAATTACTTGGTTTCTGTCTGTATGAACTACTAAAGTAAATTTAAAATTAAAAGTTAGTAGTTGTTTTAATCAGGAAGCTGTCAAAAATATTAAATTTGAGTTCTTTACTGCCTCTTCTGCTTAAAACTGGCGGCATTTTATTTTTTTAAACGTTACATAACCTCTTTTTCATTATTCTACGCTAGATTCTACGTGTCTACACAGTCTACACTTCTCTACGCTGTCTACGGTAAATTTACACGTAGACATAAAAAATTCAAGTTTACGCGTAGACGCCCATCTCTGCTATAACGTCGATGTAATACAGTATTCTTGTTTATAATAATATAAAATGTTGACAGCACAATTTCAAAGACTATTTTTTTATAATAGAAATTATGTTGGCAATGCGGACGAGGTTTAAGACGCAGATCTCTGTCTTAAACATCGCTTGTATTTAGACGAGGCCATACGGTTTCACATTAGCGTTTAAAGACACATTCACTTTAACATCCGATCTTAAAGTTCTAGTGTGAAAAGGGTATAAGGAAACTTTCGAACCTGTGCCAAAAGTTCAAATAGGTAACCATCCTGCATCTTTTATACCCATCTTCATCTTATGAAAAAGCTAAAAGACACAGTACTCAGTGTAGTTGTTTTTTACATATAAAGTTTGAATTAAAATTTCTCATTAATGGTCTATTTTTCCGATAAATTTGAAAAATTAGTCTTGACAAATGATAATTCTGTTGACGAGCTGAACAAAACAAGTTGAAACTTATTAGATATTGTAGGGAAGGTTGCATAATCAGATTTCAGTAAAGTAGTTCATTTTTTTTTTTTTAGCTATGATCTGTGACTATGATCTATTTACTGAAATTTTTGATTACTCTTCGTATAATATTAAATATTTTTGACTTTGTAAATCCTGTTATGATCTCTTATGAAGTTCTAATCTAATGAATATATAGAAAAATAAATACATTACCTATGAGTAAATTGGCGATCATTGAAAACGGCACTAAAAACTTTAATTCTCGTATTTGGCACATCAAAACCAAAGGTACAAATATGATCCCTACATAAATGTTTAGATCCCATTGCAACGTAGGATCCAGCTGATCTACCACCTAAAAAATTATTACATATTAGTATTATATTAAGCCAGTAATTTTTAACTTTTATTATGTATATACAAGGCAATTCGCGAACTATTGCAGGCGGAACATTTGTAACCCTAGTGTTTTGCGGAACACCGATTAAAATCCACATTAAGCAGTGGAAACTCGTAGAAGTTCTGCAATCAGAAGTGTAACTAAAATTTTCTCTTTGGGAGTGAACGTTATAGAAATATTGAAGAGAATTAAAGAATCCAGATTTGGCGGTAGAAAGTAATGTGTATCGCAAAAGTTTTTTATTGCACTGATTACAAACACAAAAAAACAACAAATAAAAAATCACATATATTTGTGAAAAAAGAAACAAATTATTACTTAAGCAATTAACAAATTAAGGACCGAGATTTTCACCTCAAAATTAAGTGGGTCATAACTTATTAGACGAATAGTCGTGAACCGGTGCCAGTCCACGGACCGGCGGTTGGGAAACACTGGGTTACATTATCTTGTATTAACAAATTTTTATGAGATAGAGAAATTTCCCTTTTAATATGAATATTTTCTTTGAAAACACTATTTTTGATAGTTGGGCTAACTTCACTGAGACGGGGCTTGTATATTTTTCAGTTGCAACTTATTTCAAAATATATATTAATTTTTTAGAATCCTGGAAGGTATACCGTAATGATATATAGCGGCGATTCTATATAATACAGAGAAATGAAGGTAGAGTGTCGTGAATTTTTTATATTTTATATAAGGATGACATCACCTTATGTTTAGATTTCAATTAATTAAGGTAATTAAAGTCAAGTCAACAAAACCAAAATATAAAACTACTATTGTTCTAAAATACAGGCTGCGTAATATTGCGGTGACATCATGCCGTCAAGCTTTCAGATAATATAAAATACTTAAGTTGAAGCAGTTCTTTTCTGGCTATGATTAAATAAAGACGTTTAAAGCCTATGTATGAGTTTTATTTAACAATCTTCAAAAATCCCATATTCCAACAGCTTAAAAGGGCTCTGAACAACTGCGCGCCTTGTGTGAGCGCCTAGTATATTATATTGTTAAAAATCAATAATTTCATTAACTAGTTACATAAAAATAAACTTACTTCTCGTAGCGACTTCGCAATAAATACTACATAAACGCAGTTCCCACTGTAGTATGTTAATACAAGAGCAACATCGACAAAGGTTCTGAAAAAAAGAGATATATATCAGTAAATGTGGTAAAAATACATATAAATAATTGGTGCAACGGAAAAATATCGTTTTTATGGCCATTTTTAACATTGTTCTGCTGCGCCTGTCGATCATGGTTGTCATTATCTGTGCCAGGTTATATAAAATTTGTATCAACGTCGGCGCTTGCGAGCGTCAAAATTAATATAAACCCATTAAAATTCGGGAATATGGGGCGTGCTTTAGAGAGCAGGCAAACTCGGCGGTCTCGGCTACCGTAAAAATAATTAATTACGTTATGCCAGAGAGCACCAAACGCGACGTGAAAATCTCTGACACCTAGGGACTATGACGTAAAAAAAAAAAACGTATGCGATACAATCGACAGAGGAATGCGTGTATTCTTGGTGAAACATAGTTAATGTAAAATTAATAAATAAATAAAGCATTCAGTTAGCTTCACAAATATAAATTTAATGTTATTCTATACGTATTTCGGCAGTGACGCCATCGACAGCAGTTCGAATTATACTGATTTATTAGGGGTGAGTTGTAAACATCCATTTGAAAATGTATGTATGTGTAAAATTTTAAAGTCATTTACAGAAAGGTTATGATTATTAGTGATCATATCTTCTGCTATGTTGGAATTGTCTTATTTTTTTATTTTGGATGGCTTTCAAATGTTCTCCAAATCTTGTAGCAAATTTTTGACCAGTCTGACCTATATATATATTGTTGGGCAATCTTGGTACGATGCTTGGTAAACTCCACCACTTTTGTTGTGGAAATCAGTTTTATCTAGTTTATAATTAACAAGTAAATTTTTAATTGTGTATTTATTATAAAAGGCTGGAGTCACTAGCGTATTCAGGGAGGGGGCACTGGGGGCACGTGCCCCCCCCCCTTAAAAGCCAATGCAATGAAAATTTTAAAATATTAAAATAATCGTATTGTAAAATCACGACGTTGTACAACATATAGACTATTTTTTATTAGGATCAGTATTGAAATTAATATAAAATGAATGTTCCTATGTTCTCTGTGATTTTTTGTTTTCGTTTGATTAAGAAATCCTTATACTGTCACTTATGAGTCTGTTGAGTCTATTGAGTCTGATGAGTCTGATGAGTCTGATGAGTCTGAGGAGTCTTATGTCTGTCTGTTCGGTAGAAATTGTGGCAAAATTTCCGGATCTAGAGAATTGAAATTTGACTCATTGCCCCACATGTAACAAAAATATTGAGAAAAAAACATATTGCGCAAAAAAAAAAATATATTTTTTTATATATATTTTCTCTTCTCCACCGCTACTCCCAATAACTTTTACTACATATAATATTGGAACGGAATATTAGAAATACAAATACATATAAAGAAATATATATATATATTTCTAAAATCTTGAGGATTATCAAATGAAAGCTCTTGATATGTGGCTTAACAATCACATATTTTTTCTTCAGGTAAGGAAGAAATTATCATAAATTTTTTTATATTTACATCAAAATCCTACAGCAGGTATCAATCTCATTTGGGTCGAGGGCCATTTTTCATACCAAAGAATAATATGCAGCAACGGAATTACAAATATACCGAAGGGCTACTTGTTTTCTTCCCTCAAAAACGAAGCACAAAAAATAAATTATCTTCTTATAAGAAGGTACAGTAAACTACAAATTGAAAACTAATATTTCTTCGTACTACACGTGTACACGCACGTAGGCAGTCACTGAAAAAGCCAGCCGCAAAGACATAAATATGCAAAAAATGCAATTATTTTATTACATTTTTCAAAAATTTTCTTCCTGGAGAGAACTCCAGACCCCCATTCTTCTACAAAGTAGGGAATACTTTGAACATAAAGTAAGGAATGAAGATGTATATTATTACTTATGATTTTTCATAATCACCATTTAGAATATTGAGACAGTTTAGCCAGATTTTTGGATAAGTTTTTCATAAAAATCAGCCAATTTCTCACTGTTGTTTTCATTTCGTCGTCTACAACCCAGAAATTTCTTGAGATGGGAGAATAAATTATAATCGCTTGGCGCAAAATCGGGATTATATATGCGGAAAAGTGTCCCAATGAAAATCGGCAAGTCAAGTGTATATATTATATTTGAATGTATATATGGACAGCCAACTTGTATTTCGTTTATTATATTCGCGTACCAACTACGTATTTATGATTAGAATATGGTCCTTTTTTACTAATTAACAAAAATTATCTTGATACATGGGCCACGGCAAAATTTTTAGCTAGGGATTACATGTAAGCTTGATTCGTCTTTGCTTGACGGGTCACAACAAAATATGTAGCGGGCCGCATGCGACCCGCGATCCTAACCTCTCTTATAGTTAGTTAGTTAGTTAGTTGAAATTTTTGGCGCACAGCAACAAAGGCTATTTGCGCCTAACGCAGCCCACCTATAACCTCTCTTATAGATAAGCATCATAAGTGCCCCTCCTTACCATGAGTGCTGGATACGCCACTCGCTGGAGTTATATTTATAGAGTATGCGATACATTATAGAATCAGTTCGCTAATGTGGACCCAGCGTTAGATTGAGAAATCGTTCCTAAAAGCTAAAAATTGGAATAGTTGATAATAGTTTAGATCTTCTTTTGGTGCCCTTTTTTGTTTTTAACCTGAGGTAAGAGCCTTACCCCCCTCAGCCTTGGTATAATTCTAATGTAAGGCATAATATTGAGACGCGTTCTGGTTTCTAGTTTTGTCTAAGACTGGGACAAGATCTTGGAGTTAATTCTATACATTAGTAAAATTTTATAAAATATGAAAGTAAAAATTGACCTAAATTTTTATAATTCCTAAAACGATTTTCTTCGACTTTGTAATATGTAATATTAATCAGTAATTATAGGATAATATGCATAAATTTTCCTATTTTGCTAATGCCATTATAATTTATATATTTTATTACCTTCGCACTAACCTTTTTTAAATTGATGTGGTCAGAAATCCTTCTATAATGTATAATTTTTGCCGAGATAACCAAATACGATGTATTTCGTCATAGATAGACGCATTGTTAACAATTATCTGTGAATGTACAATCTCTATCGGAGACCTCGCATTCCACTCTCCAGCGATCAAACGACACGAGTAAAACTATGTAATTATGAAGATTATTATGTGGTAGATCCGAATGCATAGATTCACGAATATGCGTTTTATATAATACATATACGCATATGTGCGTTAGAATGGCGAGTTTTTGGAACGTCATTTATAATATGCAACGATATCAACTATAAAGTCGCAACTAACAGTAAAGTCACATCTCAATTTTTTATAAAACTTATTTACGAGGGGCGGTTGAAAAGTAATCGACCTAAGCAAGAAAACAAAACTTTTTTGGCAAAACTCAATTTATTTCTCATCATAATCTCCTTTTAGAACTATACACTTCGTCAACGATTCTCAAATTTTTCGATGCCCTCCGAATAACACGATTTTTCGAAGCCCGCAAAATAATAGTCGCAGGGGGCCAAATCTGGCGAATATGGTGGACAAAGAACCAATTGAACCAAGAAATGTGAGATCAAATGTCGTGTGTTCGGTTAACTTATTGTAACGAATCGTGTAGTCCGTCAGAAATAAAGAACCAACCCTCACAAATCACCAGCACGAGAATTTCGAAGAAAATAGATTGCAATCGATTTTGTACGAGGGGAATTTAAAGAATACATTTTAAAAATTCAGATAATCAGATAAAAATTAGGATTTTTACTTCAAAACACGTATTTTTAGGAATATATTTTTTGATGGTTCATTGTTCGAGAGGACTTTTATTCAGAGTTATTGCTTAATAACTTTGAACAGCTTCCTCCTGATCAAAGATAAAACCTTTTGTTTTTCTTGGAAATACGACCAAAATTGTTTATTTAAACCCCTAGCTCTCTGGAGAAGAGATCAGAACGTATTCGGCCGGGTTAACTTAAAGATCAAACTTGTTCTAGAGAAACTGGTTCGGCATTCTGGTGGACACTCGATATTGTTTGTTTAACATTTTATTCTTTATTTTAAATTCATTTTTTCATTTAAACTATTTGTAAATATTACCATCATAATAAATTAAATTAATTAATTTTAAACTGCCTTAACGTGTGTAAACCTTTCACCTTTAGAAACTTTAGTGAACATTTAAGATCCATACTAGTTACAAGATACCTGTTCAGTCGGTTGGTAAGTACATCAATACATATCATTTAATTCACATATCGTAATGATGAACCCTGGATAACACTCACGCCTACTACCCGAACTCCTTTAGTCAGTAATCTCACTTCAGTTTGAGATTAGACGTAATATTATACCACAGGCTCGCTACCTAGTGGACAATAAATGGTACGTTATAAAGTAACGTTACCGGTTCGCTACATTATGTTCATCTGTTGCTATGATAATATGTCGCAGTGTTCATTTGTCGTATGTTAAAATGTGTCTATGTTCATCTTTCACATGTTAATCTATCCATGTTAAAGTGTCGCATGTTAATCTGTCGTATGTTCACATGTCGGGACACCATATTAGGAGTACAATGGCAAATTTGATTACATATCAATTATTTAGATTTTATTTAAAAACAAATAAAGTTTTAATGTAAGGTTGTGTGTTTTCTGTCAATTCAACAATTTCAGAAGTTAGAGAGAAAGAACAAAATCTTTAGCTCTTTCGATTCCAGTTTATTTAAAACTTTCTTATGTCCTTTTCTGCGTTCTTCTTCTTCTTCTTCTTCTTCTCAATTTGTTGGCTTCGGCGTAGAGCCAGTCCGCCAACAAATTGAGTCCGCCAACAATATTTCTACGTTATTTGTCAATTTCGTCTTGAGAAAAAAAGATATTTCAGTAAATATAACATATAGATTAGATATGTTACCTTGAAAAACTTAGCGCCAATGCGTAGAAATTAATCTACGTATTTATGCAATTTTTATCAAGTATATTTTTTAAATAAATCTCAGTTTCCGAATCGGCATTCTTCGATGAATTTCCACTGATAAGTCAATCATTTTTTAATCAATCTTAAGTTGAACAAATACATCTGATAACTTATCGGATAAACTACTAAGATTTATTGAATACGTAGTAGATCAGTTTCGGAAAATTGAGGTAATGTTTATAACCAGATGACCTTTCATAAAATAATTATATTGTTCTTTTTATCTTTGATAGCTACTTGATATTGTGGGAACAAAAGAGGTGCTTAAAAATATCTGATAAAATGACAATTGTTTGCTGTGATTGCGATTGTAATCTACGAAATTTGACTATATGTCATCATCCTGTTTAGTAATGATTAAGAAATTTTGTATTAAGATTAAGCAATTTCGTGAAATTTTGAGGATTTTATGGTGTTTCTAATAAATTTCTCAATTGGTCTGAAAATTGATGTGAATTATGACACATTTCAGGGTTTCGTAGGTATTTAGTAAGGGACAACAGAATGTAGAACAGAATTTTTGTTCGTTAATCTAAGTACTAAAAGCTTTCATATAATTAAAAAATACTAATAATCAAAACATGCCAAGGTATATGACAGAAAATAAAAATATACAGATGATAGCGAAATTTCGATGCGGAATTGGGGAAATATATCGTGGTTAAATCCAGAAGATAGAAAATGCCTGTTTGGAAGAAGAGAAGAGACGCTTTGGCATATAATGTATGAATGTGTAGTACAAGAAGTGAAAATCATCTTGACAGAAATAGAAGATTCCGGACAAGGAGTACCCATAATGAAGAAAATATTCAGGGGTATGAAACTCATATACACGGCCTTGAATCGGTTTTAACTTATATTCCATCCACCGACAGCGCTAAAAGCGTTTTTTTTACCAACATTTTGAGAACACTTCATTATCGGCAATTTGCGGTAATTGTTTTTGACGTTCTAACGACAGGTGACAGTAAATTGTGATTGTGACAGCGATGAATTTTATAAGAATTTTTTAAATATTAGCACGATATTTTTTATTTTCAAATGGTGTAGTGTAATTAATAATATTTTAAATGGTAAATGCAAAAAAAATATATATATAAATAGTGTAATAAAAAAAATGGCACAGACTAAATTTAATATGTACAATAAACATAAAAGTAAAAAATAAATACTTGTTTATTTATTTCATATGCTTGCTTGCAAATAAAATAATAAAACTTAATGCTTACTGAAGTATTAACTTTGAATTGTAATTAATTTTAATTTTAGGAAATTAATTAGGAGAGTTTTAAATAAATTAATCATAATTTTCAGTTCAAGGCAATCTTTAATTTTCTACCAAAATTACATTTTATTTTTTAATTTTGGTAGAAAATTAATGATCGCGCGATTCATAGCAATTTAAAATATAAAAATATATTTGTGTGCACTGCGGGTTGCATACTACCTAATCCTAGTTCATATTACAACCAGGATTGTCGCAACTATCGCTGCGCAAATCCGTAACGTGGGAGTCCGCTATCTTCCTTGTTTTATAATTTGTGAAAATATTAAAAGATTGAAGAAACACAAACAGACACGAATATACGTAAGCAAAAACGAAGAAAACAGAAATGATGCAAAGATAAACAAGAACATTTCAAAGAAAAACAAGAGACGAAGAGATTTGGAAACAGACAAATATAACAGAATGAAGTTAAAATAACTGAAATAAAACGAAGATAGCCGAAAGAGGGTGAAGATTGAAATCCAAATTCAAAGAAAGAAAACAGAAATCAGATAAAGACACTTAAATGAAGCTGAAGATATCCAAAAGATGGTAAAGAAACTAGAGGAAAACAAAATACCCGACATGATATGATCATGTGATATTAAAGGCCCCAAAAGCAAAAAAAAAGAATATTGAAAGAAAACGAAGTTCAAATTAACACAATGAAATTATTAGTATATAGATACAATGTATTTCAAAGCCCAAGCGCATGAATAAATATTATTATTATTATATTATACTGTATGCTGTTCACTTTTGTAAGGACAAACCAGATCTAACAATTTAGTAAAAATTTACTGTGTAGTAACGTTACTACAAGATAAAATATTATAAAAAGTATAATGACTTTCATTCATGATAGTAACTGACCTTGCTCATAGAGACAAATTTAGTCACAATGATCATAGTAACTGAATTGGTCTGAAATTCAACTGTTACTACTATTATGAAAAATACAGATAAAATCAAACAATCTGCTCAACAAACTACAGAAATAAACGCTAATTACGATTCAACGAGTACTAAGACAAATAAAACAGCGTTATAGATATTCTTATTTATGTCTATTGTTTATTTACTTGGAACCTAACTCTATACCCTCACTAAAAATAACGTTCAGGGCCAGCGCGAAGGTCTTTGGCGCCTGTAGGCAAGATTTAATGAGCGCCCCAGGGCAGGGCGTAACTAGCTTTTTTCGAGCCCTGGGTAAGAATATCAAAATTTCAAGTGAAGACCTAAAAAAAAGGTTCTCACTTCTAAAATTACATTTCACTAAATTACTTTTACATTCATTTGCCATTTGTTGCCCAGTTTCATGTCAGCACCCCCTCGCTTCCGCTGGCCCTGATAAGGTTCATTTTACGCCAGTTCGGTTTACGCCGGTTCTCCTACGAACGAAACTGCGGCGTACATCGAGTTCTACCTGTAATTCAAAATCTGCGTCTGCGCAGACAGTTGAAAACTGGTAAATTCGTGACACCAACTTAAGAATAAAATTATCATAGCAGATGACAGCACAGGCGATTTAAACATCTAGTGTGAATGCAAACTGATCTTAAACATCAGTGGACTTTCTTAAACTTCTAGTGTGAAAAGGGTATTATTGACTTTAAGCATATGACTTTTTAGAGAAAAATTGGCATAACTCCCACCAGTACTGGCATATCGCCTTCTTTCCCCTTCAACAGCATTCCTTGATATCGTTTCTTTCGGTTTTCGCACCAACATAATCAAACTTGCAAACTTTTGTTTCGCAAACAAGCAAAATTAATTGTTTTTTGTAATAAAAATTATATAGCTATTTACAATTTTTAATTGTAAATAGCTATCAATAGCTATTTGTAAAAATATATAACATGTAGTGACAACATGTTAAAAACTGTAATTAAAAATCCACTTAAGAAGCGGATTGAACAAGTACCTCTTGTATGTAGGTATTTCTCAATGGTGGAAGCATTAAAAGGTCAATTGTCTTGTCTGGGAGTGAGACTGAATCCGACTGTGATAGAATGAGGATGTAATGAAAATGTCAGATCCAATCCAGGAACCGGCATCTCAAGGTGAACCGGTAAAGAGGCTACAATATATTAGTTTAGCGATTGTACAGTTTATTATTGCAAATGTTTATCAACAAAAACAAGGACGAGAATTTAAAATGAAAATTTGTTGTTTTACAGCAATTACGAAAATATTTTTCATATCAGATAAATAGTCTTTTTTTTGTACTTTTAGGAAAATTTAATTAGATGCAAGGCTGTCAAGAAGGGGAGAAAGACGGGACAAATACCTGGGGCATTTTCCCATTAATTTTGCATATCATTATCCCATTTTATTAATTGTGATTAAGTTACAACGTTTTTTAAATATCTTTGTCAGTAATAGGAATATGTAGTGATGTTTAAAATAACAGTGTTTTTTTTCACAACCTACATATATAATGCCCTACCGTACTCCCTCAAAAGAGGGAGTAATGTGTCACTTTTACTCCCTAGGGAGAAGAAATGTCACTTTTTCTCTAGGGAGTAAAAATGTTTCCACGACAACAATGGGTGCGTTTTGTTGGTGGCTGGTTAGAAGTACTAGAATTGATGCGCAAGAAAACGACAATTTTGATCGTGAAGTAATCATGGAATGACATTTGTATGGAGGTTAAATTATATATTTGAAGAACAAATAACGAACATATTTCAACTTAAATGAATTATCTAAATAATAAATGCAGAATAGCAAAACTTTATATTTGAAGCAAATATTCTAGAACTTAATGTTTCAGAACGAATAATTGAATTGGACATAAATTTTAAGTTTAGATTTAACAATACTATATTAAAATCTTATAGGTATATATTTATTTTAGGACACAAAATGAGAAAATACTTAAAAGCGAGAATTATTTTGAAGCAGTAATACCAAGATTTAATTCTAATACATTTAAAAACCAAATGAAAACAACTGCATTTAATTACTTTTTATCCCCACCACACTTATTCATTCCAGTCGTTCGACCTCAAATCATCGAATGAATAGAATGAAAATATTGTCCCGACAAAACGCGTATTCTGATTAAACCGAAACCAGAATTGGCACAACAAAACGCACCCAATAACAACGAAACAGAATAGTATTATTTTTATTGGAAATTAAAAGTATAATACAAATTACAGCACAAAGTTCTTTATACGATTTTTGTATATAATTTGATTGTTGGGATAACAAATCTACCACCACTTTCGCCGCTGCTTCGTCTATAAATTGTTTTTATTTGTATTTTCATTCGTTTTCCAGAAGTTTATTCAAATTGTCTTAATACACAAACCGGACAAAATCAATAAAATCACAATTTTGGAATATAACTTACTTACTTATTTAATCCTCTAGCCTTTTTTACCTTTAGATGTCAGGTTGTGTTGGAGTTTTCTGCTAAAGTTGGTGATTTTTTCCATAATTTTTCCATTTATTTCTGTCCTCCAATCTATTCCTCATTTTTTAGCTGCATCCTTCAGTTCTCATCTATATGCTCTCCTTAACCTTCCTCTGAGATTTCTTCTGGATGTTCAGGACTCTTTTTGCTTCCCGGTCATTATTCATCCTATTTATAGGTCCATACCACCATAGCTGCAATGGT
Source organism: Liopterus haemorrhoidalis (assembly GCA_963971575.1). Classification (NCBI taxonomy): domain Eukaryota; kingdom Metazoa; phylum Arthropoda; class Insecta; order Coleoptera; family Dytiscidae; genus Liopterus; species Liopterus haemorrhoidalis. Next base: position 99,660,620 of record OZ020611.1, read on the forward strand.
TTGCCTTATAGGTTTCGTGCCTAGCTTTTCTTTGTAAATTGAGTTCCTGATTCGGTCAAGGAATCTCATTTCAGTGCTTCTTACTCTGCTTCGCATTGTTTTCGTGGTAGACCACGACTCCAAGCAGTATGTCATTACGGGTACCGCTATTTTGTTTTTGAAGATTTGTAACTTCGTTTCTTTCAAAATGTCTTTTTTATTGAGAAAAGAAGGGTTTTATACTGTTAAACAGTCTGCTAGTTACACCTACTCGGTTCGTCAGTTTACCATTTTAGTTATTTATGTGTAAAGTTGTTTCTGCTGATAACCATTCGTTTTTTCTGTGATTATTTTCACACTAGTCTCGTTTAAACCCTTGTTGAACTTTTCTAGCTTTTCTTGTAATCTTGCTTCGTTGTCTACTAGTATTAGCATGCCGTCAGCGTACTGTAGTACCACTAGTAGCTAACTAGTTGCTAACGAATCTCTAGGTAACAATTGTTTTCTGTCAATTTTGTCAAAAATAATAAAACGAAACAAATGTGACTATTATTAGTATTGTATCTATTCTAATTTATAATTTTTGTTATTTTTATAAGATTATTACTTTTGTTTTATTATTCTGGCCATGAAAAAAATAGTATATACATTTTTCTCTTGGTGTATTGTAGCTCTCGACTTCGCCTCGTGCTGCAATCTTACACCTTGGCAATAAATATGCACGCCTATCCCTTGGTGTATAATATACTTATACAGGGTGAGTGGGGAGGAATGGGCCGAACTTCAGGAATGTATTGTACATGTAAAAATAAGTTAAAAAAAAATTCTAATGTTGTTGTGCAATTGTCTTTTATTTTCAAGTTATAACGTAATTAAAACACTTTCTATCGAAAATCGGGCCAGACCGTTGGATAGGGCGCGGAGGGCCTGTTAGGTGGCCTCCAAGATCACCAGACCTTACACCATTGGACTATTGTTTATGGGGATGGTTCAAAAATGAGGTTTACAAAGTCAAAGTAGATACTCGAGATGCATTAATTCGACGAATCAGAAATACTGCAGTCGATATTAAAGAAATGCATGAAACAATCAGGAGAGCAACGGGCACTCTTCGTAGGCGAAGTAGACTATGTTTACATGTTAACGGTGATATTTTTGAAAACTTGTTAGCACACCTAAATAAAAACGATGTTCGATAGAAAGTGTTTTAATTACGCTATAACTTGAGAATAAAAGACAATCGCATAACAGCATTAGAGTTTTTTTTTACTTATTTTTACATGTGCAATACATTCCTGAAGTTCGGCCCATTCCTCCCCACTCACCCTGTATAAGTCCAGTTGCAGCCTAGATTTGACAGCACACTTTCTGTATGTATTTTAGTTGTAATCCGTTATCAATATTTTTGGCCTCTTTATGGCGTTTTTGTTGGCAGCTTGCGCGCGGACTATGGACATGTCACTTAGACATATCATGCTGCGCGCATGTTGTATTATTTAATTTTCATATTATTATATTAAAAACCAAATAAAGAACAATTTTTTTCCACAAGTATTTTATTTCCCCGGTCCCGGAATTATTGATTTCTGGGGCCCGGTCGCGGAATTATTGCTTTCTTGGGGCCCGAGATTCTCAACAGCTCGGACTGAATGGGATCAAACATTCGTATTAGTATTTTGTTTTTAAAAACTGGTTATACTTGATAAACTTATTTAAAGAAACAAGGCATCAGAATCTCTTGGCACGGAATAATTGATTGACTATGTTTTTGTCCGTCGCACATAGGACTGCACAACTGCGCAGGCATACCTGTCTGTGCATTTCGCTTGGAAGCAGGTATATCAAATGACATTAGATCTGTTCGTAGAGATATTTCCAAGGTTTATTACCATCATGCGCATGCACAGGGTCCGAAAGAGTGTGTTGATTACTCTACGCTTGCGTTTGGTGAGACAAACCTTTAAGAATGACTACAAACAGACCTATCTGTTTGCTCTGATTATCTGCGCAGGCAGAAAATACGGTTTAGTTTTATAATCTACACGTTCAGGATATCACACAGATGTACTGTACATTATAGGTACAGGTCGAAAAGAAAAATGTTTGTGAAACGATCGGTTAAATGAATCATAATCACACCAGAGTGAGTTTTGTTTACTTTTTTGTATTATTCCAAATTAAAACAAAATTGTCACAACTTAATGGAGGTCGTGGAATATATCAACCAAAACCACTAACCTTCCTTATTTTTTTGTTGTTGTTGTTTTTATTTTGTTATCATTTTCCAGTATGACGCATATCACAAAAATTCATACATGCATATTAATGACGAAAGGCTGAGATTATTGTCAATTTGATATACTATTGTAAACACTGATTTGCATGACGGTTTGGTGTATTTTAATTATTCTGTAATTAACACTGAAAGGCGTGGAACAGTTTTCAGAAAACAAATAAAGCAAATTACATCATAGTGATCACAAATAAGAAGGAAAAAGCTGAGAGAAAAACAGAAAAAATATTCTGTTCTATCTTGATACTTATTTTCTTGGTGATTTACACAGTTTTATAAATTTTATTGTAATTCCGATATTTAAAAGGGAAATATGGAGGTCGTTAATGTATTAGGATTTTCCTTATTTCTCTCATCATCATCATTATTATCAATCAGCCATCTTTTTATACCGAACAGAAACTTAGATTAGCCCACAAAATGACAATATATATATATATATATATATATATATATATAGGGTAACTGCAGCGAATTTCGACTACCAAATTTATTTATTTTTTAATTTACGTACTATTCAATATTTTGGTAGGAAAGTGGTCCCAATCGATACCTCATTCACTTATCTTTAGGTGCTAAATATTTTCACGATGAAACAAGCTGTTATTACAACTAAAGTTCGACATAAAGAAAATATGAAAAAAACGTTGATTTCAAAAAAGTGATGTTAATATCGACTACCCTAAAATTTTAAGATAATCAACGTTTCTTGTCTGTTTTACATTTTATTTAGGTAAAAGAATATAATAATAGAGACTTTTAGTAAGACGTGATTTTAATTGTCGTCAAATTAGGTAAGTGAAACATGCATGCATGTAATATCGACTAGTCCGTAGTAGCTTCATTCCTCCTAGTCGATATTACCTGCAATCAAATCTGTTTTATTTAGCCTGTGATATTGTAAAAAAATATTATGAAAATCAAATTTTACCAGCTAATATATATGCATTTGGATCAGTTCTTATCAGTTTATTCAATGCAAAATATTTTGTTCAACTTTCCTTTGATAAACAACTGCTAATTAAAACCAATAAAAAATATTTTAACACCTAAATAATATAAATATCTACACTGTTCGTCTAACGATATTCACACGTGGTTTAAAATAAAGTGAGGTTAGTTTTTCACATAAACATAGTGTTACGTTATACTACCGCTATATGGCAGCAATTATTTAGAGAAATAATGGGATAGTCGAAATTACCTGCGTAGTCGAAATTCGCTGCAGTTACCCTATATACATTAATTTGAGATGTATGGTTTTAGAAATAAAACCGCATAATTAAATTAATTAAAATTAAAAATATATTAAATGATAAAAAATAATTTATTTATAGAAAACGCACACTTAAGTTCAAACACTTTCATTAGGTCCTAATATTAAGAACATGAGAAGGAAATCGTAAATTATATTGCAGTTCGCAAAAATGTCAAATTATTAGATTAGATATATTCAGACCATATGTGGAAAACAATTAATCTTTGTCTTTAAAATAAACATTAGTTTTAGGTTATTTTTCTAACAAGATTTTTTAATTTATATTATTAGTTTATAATTGTCGTCTGGATGACCAGGGTGTAACATGACATTGTCCTGTGTCAGCAGTGTCAGCCTTTCAGAGGAAGTTCAGTTTTAAATAGTTCTGAAGTTAATACAAATTTAAGGCTGTCGAATTTAGTATGTCATGGGATAAACACAATTTTTAGTTCTTAAAGTGCTCGAACGAGTCTAGTAAATTGTAACAAGTAATTCCGTATATAGAGGATATATTTATAAAAAAATTGAGAGAGACAAATGGTTTTTCAATGGAGTTATGAGGATTGTGGTACCAAGTGAACAAATTAGTATTTCGTGTGTAACATAGCCTCTCAGGTGTTTCAGTGTTTGTGAATATGTTTTTCAAAATTGGATTAAATGTTAACAACAAAATTGTAAGTCTAAAGTGTAAAATAATGTAAATAGTAAACCATAATTATAATTAAAGTAGGATAGTTCAAATTATGACTTTATTCAACAACCCTACATTTATCTTAAGAATCATAGCAACCAACTCACCGATCCGGGGGCTTCATATTCGAAACCGCTCGCGAATTTTGAGCTCATTCTGCGGAACATTTTAAGTTTTGAGTAATGTACAGAGTAAGAACAAATGCAGTATAGCATTTTAAATCATACCAGTCCACAGGTGAAGAATGTGCAAAATTCCTTGAATAGCAAACAGAACTAACGTTTTTTACTTTCACGAAATAAAACCCCAATTGCGGCTTTATTCCTTAGAGCAGGGGTTCTTAAACTTATGTAGTCCGAGGACCCTCTCTTGACCATTTTTTTTTTTTTTTTTGCGGACCCCATCCCAACCCTAGTCATTTTACGTCGTTCTTGAGACTTATGTAATTTCTGGCGAATAATCTCATAGGCACTACGTTATAATAAATATTGGTAAAATGTATCGCTGGTTATTTTAATAAATGGTCTTGTGCATTTATAGAGATGAACATTTTTATAATCATATAGAATAAAAACCATAAAATGAATAAAAAAAGTAGTAAAAAGAATTAAAAAAACGTTACAAATTATAATACGTTAAACTCATACAAATATTTCTTGGTCAAATACAGGTCAAATTAGATCTTATTATAATGTGTTTTCTGTAAATAATTTGCAGTTGAATATAAAAAATTTAAATTTTACTAATTATTGTTGAGTTATGTCAATAACTAGTTAGGTGACAACAAATACAAAAAGTCTTGACCATGTAAGATTTTTATTAAATGAGTTATTTGAATAAAAGCGAAAACTTATGGGATGTAAAGTTAATGTCAAAATTGTTTCGCGGACCCCCGGTATTGGCTACGCGGACCCCAGTTTAAGAACTGCTGCCTCAGTGTATACCCGCATTTTACAGTTCTCATTAGGAAAGGATAAAGGTATTCAGGATCAAGAGACCAAAAAGTGCCCCCCAAGATATTGGTGTCTGGGATTTCATAGACCCTCTCTATACGCCACTGAACTGGAAGTACTTGTTCGAACTGCACGAGGCAGGAAAAAAATGGAAATACTTCGTTAAGGAAGGTTTTTGAAAAATATTTCACGACGAGGACCACAACACATCGGTTCGGAAGTGTTAATCTAAGTAAAAATTCTTTCATTTAGGCTTATATTGTCACAATTATGATATAATTGTATTCTAATGTCCCAATTCCTTGAGCGGCATTTAGGCTGTGTAGGTCTAGGTTGCTGACTTACGGTTTTCGGAATTATAGAATGTGCAGAGTATTGCGTGTTTGTCAACATAAGTTTTGAACTACATTCTAATGTGTTGATAAACATTATTCAATTGTGATGACTATGGTCAATAATTGCTGCCAACAATTACACAAATGAATATTGTTTCCAAAACAATTGAGGTAGGACCTAACGTCATAGTGTCCTGGTTAACAGTTATAAAATGGTCTTAGGGAATAGAGTCGTGGTTAGTCATTCTTGGGAGTCAAGTAGTAGTCATTCTTGAGACCAGTCATCAGTCCGCATCACGCTACCCAAGGACCAGCCCAGCTGTTGAAGTCACCAAAACGAGATGTGAGTGTTGTCTACAGGGCTTCTCCACGTGTTCGCCTCGTGCGGATACCTGGGGTGGTTCGAACGATCCTGGAGAAGCCGGGGCAAGAATGAGACTTACATCAACTTCTAAACGGGCAACACCAGCAGCCATTTTGACCAACAATTGTATTCTGATGTAAATTAATATTATATAATAAATTTTGTAGAAAAGATTCTGTTCTTGACTTCACCCCGTGGCAATATTATAAAATAATATATTGTCACCTGTTTGAAAGTGCCCAAGAAAGAAGGGAACATAATTTTTTTCGCCCTAATTAGTCCAATAGTTATATAGTAAAAAGTCATGAAACAATTGACCACAGTTTAACAAATACTTTTTTTTTGCTCAAGTAATCTGAAGAAAATTCCTTAATGCTGTGGTTGCAATATATACAAAATTTCAGATTTGAGTGTAACTAATCGTTTTGCAAAAAATCGCGAAAGCGAAATCCAAATTCTATAAAAAGTTTTTGCTACTTCTCTATTTATATTTTATTCAATTTTTAGCTTAATCTGTAAGGTCTGAAGATAATTAGAGCGTAACGATTTTCACCAAAAGTAAAAATGAGTGATACTCGTACAATGCTAATTCTGCGTGTGTATTACATCACAATACGCGGCTGAATGGAAAGTAAAGACTGTTCTAATTGTAAGCTATCAGCTGTGACATTACCCAACCACTATTGACAATCACCTAGTGCTGGCGTAAATTCTACCTCTATGGATATAGGATGCAATAAAATCTAAAACAATACTTATTGCTTATTCATTAGCATAGCAATTCAAATAATATATGTTTATAAAAGTGAGATAGAAACAGTTTGAAAATGCAATATTTATCTGGCAACAGCGTGATCTCTGGCAACTAGCATTAAGTGTATTTCCGGTTGTCAAAATTGAGTAGATGTCTAGTATGTGAAAATATTTTTAGAGCAGATTTTTGATTGTTTTCGTGTGAAGATCAAAATATTTTGACAATCAATTTTCGTTTGTTGAGCTAGGTGCTGAGCAGTGCCGTGCGTTTTGGGTAGGATATAATATATATGATATATACGAGGGTTACATTTTATGTTTTTATAAACGACCACTAGATGGCAATATTGAAATGTGTCATTACTATATTCGTAAAAACTTGACATCGGTGGCAGCTTATAAATTGACAATTGTTAAAAAAATAAGTTTGTGAAAAAATGGATATTACTTGTGAAAGTTTTCGTTGAATGATTTTTTACGATTTTAGTAAAGGCCTAACTCAACAACAATGCATAGATTTGCTTTGTGCAACTTTTGGTAATGAAGAACCATCAGAAAAGACTGTTTACAATTGGTTTGCAGAATTCCGTCGTAGTCGTGCGTCCGTCAATGATGAATCTCGTGAAGGTCGACCAAAATCGGTTTTGATTCAAAAAAACATCGATGCTGTGGGAAAATGATTGAAGAAGACATGTGATTTACCGTGAGATAGAGGCATCCTTTGGTATATCGTAGATTGCAGTACATTTGATTTTGCATGAACATTTAGCTGTGAAAAAGATCTGTTCTCGATGGATTCCACATAATTTCACCGAAGCTCAAAAAAAAGGCTCGTGTTGATTGGTGTAAGGGAATGCTAAATTAACCTAGGTACTGCAAAATCCGTATACAACATCGTTACAGCTGACGAAATTTGGATTTATTCATATGAACTGGAAACTAAGCAGCAATCTACTGTTTGGGTCTTGATGAACCTCTTGAAGGTCGACCAAAATCGTTTGTGATTTAAAAAAGTATCAATGCTGTGCCCAAAATGTTTGAAGAAGATCGGCATGTGACTGTAACTGTTCCGTATAACTTGGCCGAAGCTCAAAAAAAGGCTCGTGTTGATTGCTGTAAGGGAATGCTACAAAAATTCAACCTAGGCACTGCAAAATCCGTATACAACATCGTTACAGGTGACGAAACTTGGATTTATTCCTTTGAACCGGAAACTAAGCAACAATCCACTGTTTGGAACTTCCAAGATGAACCGAAAGCCACAAAATTTGTTCGCTCACGAAGCACTTCCAAGAAAATGATCGCTTGTTTTTTCGGTTGTACTGGACATGTCGTATCCATTCTTTTAGAAGATCGGAGAACAGTTAATTCTGAATGGTATACAATAATTTGTTTGACAGAAGTCATCGCTTAAATCAGGAAAAACAACCAAAAACTTCGCATCATTCTTCATCATGACAATGCAAGCTCCCACACAGCACGTCAAACAATTCATTATTTGAAGGAGAAAAACAACGAATTAATATCTCATTGTCCGTATTCCCCGGATTTATCCCTTAACGACTTTTTTTTTTCGTTTCCAATGTCAAACAAAAAATGCGTGGACAGAGATTTTCATCACCTCAAGAAGTTGTTGAAGCCTTCGAAAACCATGTTATTGAGATACCAACTTCAGAGTGGAAAAAATGTTTCGAGAATAGGTTTGAACGCATGCAAAAGTGTATAAATCTTAATTTTACTCTATTCAAAATTTGTAAAAGAAATTTGAAATTGAAACTCACAATGTAATATTCGATATATTGGTTACCAGTTAAGAACAAAGATTTCGAAATAATGGAATGTTATATGCTGACATTGCACTTTTATCTCCTATAAATTTCGACAAGGTAAGAAATGGAATATCTTCCAATAGGTTAACAAAGCTAGTTGAAATTTTGAAAATGTTTAAAGAAAATATCAGCAAAGATCAGTTACATGAAGAGTGAAGAGTTATACAATTTTGCATCAAATTGAGAAGATTTTAAAAAATCTCCAAATAATTTTTCTTCTCACCATGTCTACGAAACAGTACACGAGAACGATGAACAAAATGAAGAGGAACATGAAAAATAGTTCAAAGTGAGGAAGAAGAGGTAGAAGTTAAAAACAATTAGCAAAGTTAGTCACTTTGCAAGAGCTGTAAAAATTGTATTCATTCAAAAAATGTGTTATTATTAGGTATTACTATTTTTTTTACTCTTGGGCCGATGTCGCAATTCACCCGGGCCGGTTTAGTTCTACTTATCCACCCCTGGTTTTGTGTAAGAAACTATTAACGTATGGGGGTTTACGCAGCGTTAAGTAATCCGAACTGTTGGATGCCTAACAACTAACTTTTATGCAAATTCTCGAATTGTTGAACTTGATGATGATTCAACTAACGCCTTCAGTTAATCATTATCAACTGAAGACGGACGCGACCTTCTTCATTTTCAAGGCTCTCGTGCCCCAGCACGAAATTTGTGGAACCAACAATGCTCCGTACGTTCCTACAGTACCTACACTTATTCTGCTGCTTTATCACCTATTTTGAACTCATAGAAGAAATTGCTCTTATTTGCCATTTTTTTCATTTTTAAGTCAATAACCCAATTTGAGCAAAAATACATATAAAAAATTCACTTTAAAATTAGATTTACATGAAATTAAGGTTAGAAATCAGAAAACTAAAACTGCAATAATTTTCCTACTAACGTAATAAAAATTAATTCATCAAACACAAACACATGCAGCCAGAAGCTGGGTGGTAAGGGGGGGGGGGGGCACCAGAAAGGAAATTTAGAGAAAACTACTTATTTTTTACTGGGCGGAACTTCAGGCTTCTAGTAAAAGGGTAGTGCCAAAAAGGAAATTTGGAGAAAAACTACTTTTTTTACTGGTGCTTCTAGTAAAATGGCAAGGAAATTTAGCAAAAAAATAAAAATCTGAAATGCTTCTAAAATGAAATATTATTAAACAAATGGAAAACTAAACCTACTACGATATTAGAAATCAAAATAAAATTGATACCTCTTTGTTTTAGCTACAAAGATAAAGTAAAAAAATAATTCATTCTGTCTTCGTAACGCTATGAGATATGCCCGTAATATTTCCGGTTTGCGCGTATACACGTTGCTGGGTTAAAAGAGGAGAATTAAAAGATGGTCACAACCTTTTAAGTCGTTCGATCACATTTTGAAAAAATTCCCATATTTATGTGTTGATTTTTAAATAAAATTCATTGACTTTAAGACTTTTAGTAAATCATTTTGGTCATACATATCTTATATGAGAAACTAACGAACAAAAAAAAAAAAAATCCAAAATTGGACAAATTATTTAAATTTTATAACTTACCAATCATGCCAATGTCATTGCATTAAAAGTTTTATTAGTTTAAAAATTACCACCGCACTTTATTTTGAATATCACCCATATTTACAAAAATTAAATTTTCTCATACATCCTTTTGCCACATTATTACCAAGTTCTTCTATTAGTTCATCATCTTACAAATTTTAATCAAAATCATTAGAGCTGTTTTTGAGATTATTTGATTCTTACTTTATAGTATAAAGTATATTTTGATCTAATCCTAGGTTTCGGTATGTTATTTTTTTATAACAATGCTTTTTGTTACTATACCAAAGATGTAAATTCTGTTTTTTAGACTCTTATATTTAGTATTATATTAAAAATGGTAATTAAATATGATTATTTTATTTTATAATAGTTATAAAAAAATTATTTTAAATATATATGTGGAAGGGGGCGCCTAACCTAATTTTTCATCGGGGCGCCAGCTTGAGCCGGCCTTGCATCCAACATTCGAGACCTCTGTTAACCTTTTTCACTTATTAAATACTTTTGAAACTCTGGAATGTGTGAAAATTAGCACTTTACATAAATTTTGCGTTCTTTGTGATATTGCTTGTTAACAAAAATCATAACATTGTATTAGGTCCAGCAATATATAATTATGTGATTATTTATTATAGTAACATAGTACATAATAATAAATTACATATAAAATATTTCGCTCACCTGACATTAGCATACTGATATCGTTCAATCACATCAACGAAATTATAATTATTATCATATTAAGTTCATTATTATTCATGTTACGTAGCGAAATGTTTATAAACATATAGTTTAAAAAAATATTCGCCCATGAACTAAGTGTGTCATGGTCTTACATTTATGAGGATGGGTTCAGGATGTACCATGACGATACTAGGATGACGTCACATGACCATTGTTACGAAGAAGGTAACATATATCGATAACTTATCAACACGGAACATACTTTCGATTTCGGAATGTAATTAATTCATTAGGAAGAGGTGATTTTTGTATCTTGAGCAATAAATAACTGGTTAAATTGGAATGGTTAACCAATATGTTTATTATGCTGTCGAAAGAAACTCGTTAAGATTTATAGGGCGAATCTGTTCCTCTATATGGATGTAAGACAGAAACAACTGTTTCTATGATAATTGTAAAAACAAGTTTGCGTAATAATCATATACAATGACATATCATTGTTAGGCATTATTGCGTAAATGGTAATTTGCTATATATGGTAACATACTTATATAACCCTACATTGGAAAGATGTTATTTAATAAAATTTAAGGTCCTTTAACCATGTTAAGAAAGACTTAATTGTGTTATTGTTGTCGATTATGGAAGAGTTAAAAACATTATAACGAACAATTTTTCTATATTTGATTGAAATTCATGTCTCATTGCCATTAAAATCGATCGAAAAATTACTTCTTAAATAAAGATTCGTCGAAAGGGCGATGGAAAGTTTTAAAGCCTAGATATGATAGAAAGGTTTGAAGAAGCTTATGTTCAGAACAGCACGCATTCGGTAGAGCTGGGAATATTTGAAATAAAGTATCTGAAAAAGTATTTCAACTACTTTCTGGTACTTGAAATATTGTATTTCAAATACTTCAATAAAATGCTCTTGTATTTAAATTTGCAAATATTTTCTCCGTGGTATTTGTATTTGACATTTATTGTCTGAAAATGTTTAAATGCTTTAATTTGAAATACTTTAGAAGTATTAAAAAATTATTCGGCACGGCCCTGGTTACAGGTTTATGTGATTCATATTTAATTTAAATTATATATGATTAATCGATTCATACTGGTTAATTTCTGATTGTTTATAGAATTATTTGATTCCAATTGTTTTATTTAAATTAAGAGCACTCCTACTGGATACAGGAGTAATCGATTGTTATTGGTTGATTAAATTTCACTTTGATAGGTTATAGAATTGTGTGATTCTCTTTGATTGATATAAGTTTAAGGCATTTTGTTTTTTTGCATTTTTTAAGGGAAGTAATTCTGGTATTGTTTCAGAAATAACAGTTCATAAATAAATTCAATATAATCATTCAGTTACAGTAAAATATTTAAAAGTATTAAATGATAAAAATAATCTATTTCTTAGGCATAACTATTGATTATTGTAATTTGAACCTTATGTAAACTTGACATGGAAAGGGCATCGTCAATTCTATAACAGTTAACAAAAGTATCAATTAATCTTTGGCTTTAAAATATACGTTAGATTGGGTTATTTTTCTAGTGAAGTACTTATCTGAATTATCACCAATAAATTGTGATATAAGTTTTAAGATAATATAAGACGGACAGTTGAAAAAGGTGTGAGATGACATTTTACATTTGAGCATTGTAAACATCTCGGGGTAGTTCAATTTAGGCAGCCATGGGTTCAAGACATATTTAGAGTGTTCGATCGAGTCAAATAAAATGTAACAAATAATTCCATATTTTAGTTAGTGTAGTGTTTGTATGTATGTGTAGTGTGTCCAGTTAAAGATATGGAAAACATATTTATAGAAATTTGGAAGAGATAATTTGTTTTTCGGAAATGTGTTTTATGTATAACAGAGCCTCTCAGGTATTTGAGTGTTTGTAAATGTGTATCTCTTTTGAATTTAGCATATCAATATAATTATTGTAAGACTAGTCTAGTGTATAGTAATTAAATATTAAAGCCGTATCGTATTTAAATTATTTATTTATTTATTTATTTTATTTATTTTACAGTTTTTTAGGAAAGCCAACAGTAGACCCTATAACTGGCTTCCACGAATTATTGTAATTGTGTTACATATCTTACAATTTTTTTACATATTTGTACACATTAATTTAAATATTGGATTTTATTTTGTTTTTAAATTGTTGCAAGGGTAAGCTTAATAAGTCTAAATGTAGAAAATTATTATTATAAGTTGACATAAGTCTATTAATAGGTGAGTTTTTGTAACAGTTAGTGTGACATTTTGGTAATTTAAAAAGTGCGCTTGATCTGGTAGATTTAACGGGTGCTAAAAAGTTGATATTTGAAATAAATGTTTGGGAATCGATTAAATTATTAACTATTTTAAAAAGAAATATCATACCGGTCTGGTATCTTCTGATTTGTAAAGATTCGTAATTAAGTAATTGCAAGGTATTTAAGTAAGTAGAGTAGCCAATATTTAATTTGTAACAAACTGTAGACATGAATTTTTTCTGAACAGATTCTATTAAATTAATATTTTTATCATACATTGGATTCCAAATGACTGAGCAATATTCTAATTGAGATCTAACTATGGAATTAAATAACAATGTTAAAGTTTCCTTCGTGTGAAAGGGCTTAGTAGATCTAATAACAAAACCTAAGAGTTTATAAGCCTTTTTTCTTTAGACTAGATTAGACTAGTTAAAATGTTGAGTTTAATTCAACAACCCCTAACTCCTTCCTAAGAATCATTGCAACCAGTCAGCGGACCCGGGGGAGCTCATATCCGAAAACCGATCGCGGATTATGAACTTATTATATGTTAAAAACCTAGAGTTTGAGGGGTGTATAAGTAAGTAAGTCCAAATGAAGTATGTTAATATTATATTTAAATTAGTAGGTCAGCTGTAACATTTCATTCACATTATCAGTGAGGCTTTTTACAATTCTAATTGGTTACCCAAATATATAAGAAACTGTGAGGTTATTAACAAGGTTTTTTACTTGGGTTCGATCCCTGACAACTCCGGACCATGTACACCCGAAATAAAAAGAAGTACAGAAACGGCAAGAAATGCTGCAAAAAAAATTGTTTTTATTGAAGATGAATTAAATGATAAGTCAAATCTTAATTACTTTTTTATTCATTTTTATTTATTTATAAAATAGCTATAATGACTGCCTATCTTGGAAATAAAACGCCGTAGAACAAGAAAGATGTCTAAATACATATCTGCTTGAAATTTTCATTAAAGCACGACTGAAGCGACTGAACAAAATAATATTTTTAACTAAATTTTAATTCGACTAATTGATATCATCTATTGTTCATAATAACTTTCAAAAATCTTTAATTTGTTTTGCCTAAGAACAAAATTATAAAATGAAATAAAATAAAAATCTAATTCAAACTTGCACAGACAAGAAAAGTTGTTCAAGGTCGTGAAAATAGGTAATGAGTACGCTGCATTCGCTTGCATTCGATGTAATTTTGTTTTACTAGACCACAAAAATATTGAACGAGCGATAAAAAAGGTATTTAACTCAAATCTTGCTAAGTCATAAACAATTTTTAATCGAATTTTACCTGTAGTTTACATCAGCTTTATTTAACGTAATATTCACATTCAAAGACTTTTACGACACATAAAATTAAAATATTAGTTATTAAAGTAGTTGCTCAATATATTTGCTGAATGTAAAATAAGTATATAGTTGATGTTAAATCCAATCAATCAGACAACTAGGTTACTTACTAATTTGATAAATTACTTGCTAATTAATATTATTATTCTAACTGTCCATGTGTGCCTTTTAATTGTATCTATTTGTAAAATATTTTAAATTACGTATTAAGATCTACAAATTATCAAGGTGGCCACAATTTGGCTACAATTTCTACAGTACAAACAACTAGGCAGACACTTGGTAATGCCCACGAAATCCTAAAAAGGCAAACTTCAGTAGTTTGGTTCTCTATCATCCTATAAAGGGTGTATCAAAATACGAGGGATACCTTTTAAGTTTTTACAAAAACTAAGACAGAAAAAAATGTTTTTGGAACAAACTGTTTTATTGCTTTTAAAAATATTCGCCTTTAAGATTTATACACTTTTGCATGCGTTCAAACCAATTCTCGAAACATTTTTTCCACTCTGAAGTTGGTATCTCAAAAATATGGTTTTCGAAGGCTTCAACTTCTTGAGTGGCTGAATATCGCTGTCCACGCATTTTTTGTTTGACAATGGGGAACAAAAAATAGTTGTTAGGGGATAAATCAGGTGAATACGGGCAATGAGACATTAATTCGATGTTTTTCTTCTTCAAATATTCAATTGTTTGACGTGCTGTGTGGGAGCTTGCTTTGTCATAATGAAGAATGATGCGAAGTTTTTGGTTGTTTTTTCCGATTTTGCCGATGACTTCTGGCAAACAAATTGTTGTATACCTTTCAGCGTTAACTGTTCTCCGATCCTCTAAAGGAAAGGTTGCGACATGTCCATTACAACCAAAGAAACAAGCGTTCATTTTCTTGGAAGTGATTCGTGAACGAACAACTTTTGTGGGTTTCGGTTCATCTTGGAAGACCTAAACAGTGCATTGTTACTTAGTTTCCGGTTCATATGAATCAATCCAAGTTTCGTCACCTGTAACGATGTTGTATACGGATTTTACAGTGCCTAGGTTGAATCTTTTTAGCATTCCCTTACACCAATCAACACGGGCCTTTTTTTGAGCTTTGGTCAAATTATGCGGAATCCATCGGGAACAGAACTTTTTCACAGCTAAATATTCATGCAAAATCGAAGGTATTGCAGTCTGCGATATGCCAAATGATGCCTCTATCTCACGATAAGTCACATGTCGATCTTCTTCAATCATTTCGCGCACAGCATCGATGTTTTTTTGAATCACAACCGATTTTGGTCGACTTTCACGAGATTCATCACTGACGGACGCACGACCACGACGAAATTCTGCCAACCAATTGTAAACAGTCTTTTCTGATGGTGCTTCATTACCAAAAGTTGAGCGAAGCGAATCTATGCATTTTTGTTGAGTTAGGCCTTTACTAAAATCGTAAAAAATCATCCAACGAAAACCTTTACGAGTAATATCCATTTTTTTCACAAATTTGTTTTTGTTAAACGCTCACTGTCAACAAACTACTCGGTCAATTTATAAGCTGTCATTGATTTCACAATAACAAATGTCAGATTTTACGAATATAGTAATAACACATTTCAATATTGCCATCTAGTGGTCGTTTGTAAAAACATAAAAGGTAATCCTCGTATTTACTTTGCATCAAAAATGTGTTTGAGGAAATATTTTTTTCTTCTCTTCAATGCAGTTTTTAATAAAAAGATTATTCAGGGGGCAAAGGCACTGTTACTTATAAGGTTGAAATATCTAATTTATCATTTACTTAAGAGCAAAATTTAGTATGGAAAAATTAACTTTAGATATATTTGAGGAGCTATGAGGAGACCAAACTATAAACGAAGTATCTCACGTAATATTTACTTAACACTGAAAATATATACAAAAGAATGGTTTAGAATAATGAAGCGATAATTTTCTGTTCTATTTGAAATTGAAATATCCCACTTATCATTTACATTAAGTTGGTTTTACACAATTCAATGTATTGATCAACAAATTGATCAATTTTTTTGTCAATTAATTGAACAATTTATGATAACCTTGAAAAGAAAAGGATCACTTTACACACATCAATTTATTTATAATTTTTTTGAAAACTGTTACATTACCAACTGTAAAACATGTTGACATATTTATCAAAATGAAGATATTGAAAAATTCTTCACAAAATTACTAGCTGTGAAGAAAAACAAAAGAAATAACCTAGAAGATGGTGAATTAGAACATTTCAGGTTCTGTCACATTTGAAAACGAAACACATAACCCAGTGTTTCTCAATCTTTTTACTCTCGTGGCACATTTTCCAAAGAAGACATATTTCATGGCATACCTGCCGTAATTGAAGAAGAAATTTTGAATGGAGACGCCTCTGTATTCAGGATATATCAATTTCAATTCGTCAAAGATCTTTCGTGTACTTTCGTGTACTTTCGTATAATGATGTTACAATAAAAACGACGCTAGTATTTTTTTAAAAGATTTTGCGGCACACCCTTTGGGGTACACTGACATAACCTATATATTTTTAGGATATTCTACAACTAAACAGTTGGCAATAACTAAACAGATAAAAATATATCTAGAATTGACTAAAAAATTGATGAAAAATAGAACTTGTTCACTTTATACACATCAATAAACTGAAGATCAACTTTTTTTCAATTAATTGATCAATTAATTGAACTGTGTAAAACCCATTTTACTATAAAAATGTACATTATAAAAATGGTACAAAGTACGGGTGCGACAGCTATAGTGCGTTCAAAGGTAAGTTTGCAGTACAGGACATATGGAGTAGTTCTTTTTCATACTCTTTAATGGGTTTACACAATGACGCTATCCTTTTCTTGCTTGTCGACGTAGCCAGCTCTAAAACGCGCTGATCTGTGAAGACGCAGTATTCTACAAACGGCAATTTGTTTTTGTTCAGTGTTATTTTGAGTTTTATAAGAGTTGATTTTTGTAAATCGTACGAGTTTTTCATATTATTATAATTGACACATTTGACACTTTTACAACATTTGGCAACACCGGTCCCATTTGCCATAAGAGCTATACTGCAAACTCACCTTTGAACGCACTATAGTATAAAAATATATTGCATACCCGTTCTAAAATTCATTGCATGTCACTGTCTTCACCCTTTTTAGTATTTACATTGATGATATACTAAAAAAGCGTAAAGCGATAAACAATAATTTTTATTTTACCTACATTCGTATTGCTTATAAACGTCATTTGCTCCATGTGCAAATGACGTTTATTAAATCTCTTAGACGTGAGGTGCTTACAGTTAAATCGGCAGACTAGTCTGCAGTCTGCAATCAGTAATCGTTGTTTCTCCTACGCTGTTCAATATCTTTAATAATATTTGTTAAAATAAAACATTTTTATGATTCTCTTTAAATGTCAATAAAATGGTTTTAATAGTATTTAAGAATGATTTTATTGTTAATATTATTGTATGTTGTTATTTAATTGGCAATATATTATATTTTTATGATACAGTTTTGCAACAAATTGAAATGTTAGCTGAGATAACATGTGATTTTGCGTGACTCCATGGTCAGTATGATAAATTGCCTACTGAGCACATGCGGGTTATTGCCTACTTTGGAATATTCATCTTCGAATACTGTGCAGTTTGTTCAGAAGTTGATTCAGACTCAATTATTTAATGTCGAATATGGTAAATCTGGAACTAAATATCAACAACAACACCTTGGAAAGCAACAACATAAATTGTGGAGAGTAAATATTTTTCCCAAATTACTGAAAATCTAGTAAAAGAAGTACCCACAGTTAATATAAATAATACTGTCCTTATTTCCCCGTCAATTTCCTTCATCTTCTTACACGCGACGGATCAAATTTAGGGTCTAACTACCGTCGTATTTCAATAATACCTACTTTTTCTAAAGTTTTTGAAATATCCTTTAAATATACTAACCATCTTCAATTTCTTCAAACAACACCTTAAACAATAAACAGTTTAGTTTCCGCCCTAATATGAATACCACCAAAGCAGCAACTGAACTTATTAATTTCACCATTCAAGGCTTTGGAAATTATCCAAATAACGCTATGCGATCTGTCAAATGCGTTTTACTGCGTATTTTTATTTACAAATGTTCAAAGGGCTCTCCATTTTGATTTTAACAGATTCACATCTTTAATTTTGAGCTATACGTAGCTCGGAACACAAAATGAAAAAATATTTCACTTTCAAGTTGTACGACTTGAAAGTTAAATATTTATTATTATGATTATTATTTTTATTATGCTCCGAGCAGTTAACAGTTATAAAATGTTAGTCATTCTTGGTAGTCAAGTGATAGTCATTCTTGTGAGCACGCTGCCCAGGGACCAGTCCAGCTGTTGAAGTCACCAACACGAGATGTGAGAGTCGTCTATAGGGCTTCTCCACGTGTTCGCCTCGTGCGGATACGTGGGGTGGTACGACCGATCCTGGAGAAGCCGGGGCAAGAACGGGACTTACATCAGCTTATAACGGACAACACCAGCAGCCATTCTGACAAATAATTGTATTCTGATGTAAATTAATATTATATAATAAATTTTGTAGAAAAGATTCCGTTCTTGAGTTCACCCCGTGACAATACTTCCTATATACTAAAATATTGAAAATAATACTAAATTTATTGAAAATGTGCAACGCAGAGCATCCGAATTCCATACGGGTAAATCAGGCCATCATATGAAGCCCGATTACGGGAATTAAAGCTCATCAAGTTAGTGGATCGACGTGTTCGCGGTGACTTAATAACTATGTATCGACTTGTGTCCAATTCGTTTTCTTGTGATGTAGCGTCATTATTTATCCTAAACAACGATAACAGACTGCGTGGGCTATTATGGAACACACAAGCTCTGTTTTTGTTCCATTGTATTTAATAATAAAAATAATGACAGCCACTAAGCCGGACATAACCCTCCTGGATATCGAGACCAAACAGATGTTTGTTATCGGATTCTGAAGTCCAGCTGAGAAGAATATCTCTCTCTTAAGCTTATTGTCCTGATAGTTGGTGTTTTGGGTGGTATGAAAGCCTCCAATCGACGGGAAATCGAATCCATTCCCGCCTGCAGATCCTCTGCCACCTCTTTGATCTGCAGGATGCAGAAAGCAGTGCTGCTCGGGTCATGCGGAGTGTGCGGGCACTGGATCTGGCGTAATTTCCGCGGCTGCATATCGCCAAAGTTTGGGATGCAGTCGTGTGTATTTAGCTCCACTAGTATCTAGTATGACGCGGCTCAAAAGGTTGCTGAAGTTTTCGATTAGTGGACGCTTTTCAAGACCTGACAAACCCCAAATAATAATAATAAAAGTTGATTCCTTTCAAAAACTCTATCCCAAGATACCCAACACTACAGACGTTCCCATTTAAGAAACCAAATTTGTCCTTGATATTCGGTACTTCCAGTACCGGTTTGTTCCAGATATTTTAATACCACTATTCGATTCTTTAAGTAAACTATGGTTGCCAAAAAATTTCCCCAAGTTCCTCACACGTAAGGTTCTTGTGAAAAATTCCCTCTATTTTGATATACCCTCTATATTAACGTTTCTTGTTCAGAGCAAATGATAATAATGATAATCCTAAATATTTAATGAATTACTTAAAATTACAGAATTCTGTAGTATTGGTATTTTTAAACACTTTCTAACACGTATGTGAGTCGAAGCGGAAGCCAGGCTGTCTGCTGCGACCGACACCGGTTTTCCAAATAGAGTAAGATATGTGCTAAGTGATGCAGTTATTTCTTTCTCAATATTGATGAGTTGCGAGGACGAATGGTAATTAATGGCGATTTTCTTGGAAATTTTGATTATAGGTTAGCGTTATAACAATCTCATAAATGTAGCAGATATAAAAACGATTATTTATTTATAATTACCTACCAAAGTTTATGCAACACATTTTAGAAGGGAGCACGTTCTTTTATAATGTAATATTGACTTACAAATATCTAATTCTGGAAATATAACTATTAAACTATATTT
Source organism: Liopterus haemorrhoidalis (assembly GCA_963971575.1). Classification (NCBI taxonomy): domain Eukaryota; kingdom Metazoa; phylum Arthropoda; class Insecta; order Coleoptera; family Dytiscidae; genus Liopterus; species Liopterus haemorrhoidalis. The sequence goes on from OZ020611.1 coordinate 99,681,009, forward strand.
TAATCAAACTTCAGATGAAACTTCAACATTAAAATTAGGTTTTTCTTCAAGAGTCTGTTCAAGAGGTGTAGATTACTAGCTGCTAACTTAGCAGTTTTAATATTTAATACTATAGCTTGAAATACAGGGTGTAACAGTGAAACTGGACATCGCCAATATTTTCTTTATTATTAGACGATGAAGATGATTCTAGCTGCATGCTACAGAAACTAGAAGAACCCTACAAACAATGGGGTCGTGAATATCAAAGTACATTTTTTAACAAAATCGGAACAAAATTTTAGATTATGACGTACACGTACTTTGATATTTTATTATTGAACTACAATTAAAATATTTTTTTCTCTATGGCAACTACACAACTTCTGGACTAATATGAAAAATAAAAAAAGTCAGTGGTTTTCAAAATTTGGGGCATGTTTTTGTTTGTTTATTTTTGGACGTAATTCACATTTTAGAGAAAATTGGCAAAAAAAAAAATCGATTGCATTCTACGTCACCATGCTGCCTTGCATGGTGAAATTGTGCCGGACATTTACCTAACACCCTGTATATTGAAGCAGCTTTTTCTTAAACAAAATGATCAATCGGTTAAAGTTACTATATTTGAAAATCTAGTTCCGCCTAAACAAAAGAAACCACATATAATTGTTTTATTAAATAATCCAATTTATCCTTAAATACCTTACGCGCTATGTCGATATCATTATTTACATAATTTCCATAAAATAAAATATATAAATTTATTTAAAAAGGCATAATGTGACATAAAGAAGACAATAAAAATGTTTTATATATTTAATCTGGTAAACATAAACATGCAACTTTATGTAAATGTACAAATATCTGCAACACCTGTCAAACAAATATTACGAAACAACAACGAAATGTCAAAAACCTTTCTCACAGCCGAAGGTCTTATTTCATTCTCAATTTCATTTCAACTCGTAAAATATACATCCATGAATTATTGCTGAGATAAGTTAGTGATCAGCTGAACTAAAAATTCAAATGAGTAATTATGGGACTGACGTCATACGTGAACTGACAATCTTCGTTAATAACTACTTCTACTATTATTTAAGTTATGACTGTTTTTCTTTCGGCGTTTCTTTACGGAGTTTTTTTGATGTTGCTCATCTGATCTACCATTCAAGTCGCCAGGTTTTTCCCGCTGTTTCACGTCTCATGACTAATCAGATCAAATGATATTAATACATTGAGAAAGGCTACCCAAAATATAAATTTTCTTTTACGATTTTAATTTTTTGAGTGGTTTTATTTTCTATACTAGCCGAGGAACCCATACTATGTACATTTTTAGGGTTTTATAGGAAGGATAAAAAAAAAAACTCCAGCGTCAATATTTTTGGAAACCATTCAGACTTCCGACTCCGACTCCCGACTCCCGACTCCCGACTCCCGACTCCCGACTCCCGACTCCCGACTCCCGACTCCCGACTCCCGACTCCCGACTCCCGACTCCCGACTCCCGACTCCCGACTCCCGACTCCCGACTCCCGACTCCTTTCACTTATGCTCTACAAATTGCTTTGTAGTTTGCTTAATAGAACAGAAGGAGACAATTCGCAATACTAATTTTTGAATATTAGTTTTAAAATATTTCATTAAATTTTATATATTTTATTTTTTATATGTCAGTTTTTCTTTTGAAATTTAGATTTTGGCTGCCAACATGAACACATAAATAACTGGAACCCGTTAAAACTCAAACACGGTTTTTTTCAAATGTAATGACACAAAAAGATAAAATGGATAAGTGTAAAAACAAAAATCTTAACTGCCTCATTATATTAACCTGTTAACACGGGTAGTATTAATCAAATTATAAATTGGAGAACATTAAGGATAATCGGTCCAAACCGGTATTGAATATTTGCAATTCGATTTCATTCTTGAACAAAAAACGACCGATGTTGTTCTGATTTCAGTTCTTTAAAAAAATCTGATAATATCGTTATTTTGGTTTTGTTTTCGGATTGTTTTCATCCTTGTTTGAACCAAAGAGTCGGGGAGTTGATAGTTTTTCGGACCCTCGACTTCTACTCCCGACTCTCGATTCACGATTCCAATTCGGATTCCGACTCCGACTTTCCATCCCTGCAAAACCGCATATCCATGATTCTTATCCGATCCGCATCCGCAGCTTTTGTAAATAATAAACCCGCATTCGATCCGCATCCGCAAAAATATCCGCACAAGAGGTTTTGCTGTCAGTTTGGAAAGAACTAACACGTTTCGCTTTATTTGGTAATTGCTGCTCTAAAACACTACTGAAAATGTTTGGATTTAAACTAAAACTAACTTAAGGGACGCCAAAAGTTTTGGAGCCTAGAAGCGCTAATAATTTTGTAACCTAGAGTGAGACAGAATTGGGGGGGGGGGCTAAGCGTCCTTTTTCGTAGGGAGCAGGTGGCGCTCATGAAATACGTGTTGATAGTACTGTCAAGTATCATATTAATGTCAACTAACATCTCACGTCAGTTTTTTCAGGTGAGGAAAAGGTAATGCAACGTGGCTATAAATTTTTTTATTATTCAAAAAAAAAAAAGTAAAGGTGCTTTGTTTTTTCAAATAGCAACATGTGTCAATTTTCAAGTATTGTCAATTTCAATTTTTGGAATCAACAAGACTATTTACTTCGCGTAGTATAACACAATTGGTAGGTTACTTAATAAAATTTTCGATAAAAATGTATGTAGGTAAATTTTGGTATTTAAATAAAATCAGTTTTATGTAAAAAAAAGCGTTTATTAGATTTAAAAGCCAGAATTAGAGCAGAGGTAGTATCGAAAGTGTACCAAGCAACTTTTGTCTAAAATATTATTTTCTATATACAATAATAAAAAAGAAGTTATGTTGATTGTCTCATCAAAATCTCGATCATGGACAATTGTCTTAATAACAGTAACATAAGGTGAGATAGAATACTATAAAATATCACATGTGTATACAGACAACCGAAGGTAACCGAGGACTGCGTAGTCAGAGCACAATCTCATGTTTCTCCGAAAGTAACCGAAGATTTCTTATGTTCCCGCGGATATTGCGGAGAAGCGAATATGAAATTTTATCCGCATCCGCATGGTTTAAATGATAATTTGTCCGCATCCGCAGAAAAGTTGCGGATATCCACCGATTTGCAGGGTTCTACCTGTTTCCCATAGGGGTTGATCTAAAAATCTCAACAACGTACATTGATGGAAATCGGAATAGTTCAACAGGAATTTTCGAATGTATCATTGATATATTATATAAGATCCAAGGATGATATGATACATAGAAACTAGTCGCCAAATTTATATGAAATTTCTGCCATTTTACCTTCATCCAGCTATAGGTGGCTCGCGCGACCCCTTTGTTAAATTATTTTATGATTTGCGAGCCCCTTGTTCTTCTACTTTTCCAAAAAGAAAATATAGTACCTTGAAATCATTTTCATTACATACATTTGTAAAGCGACGAAGTCATGCCCATCAAGCAATGACGATTAAATTTGGAATATCCCGTCGCATAACAACATTTATTGAACTTATGTACAACCACTCGAATACTCACGATAAATCAAGAAGCGCGTGACGTGTTCCCGAGGCTTTTCCATCGCAGTACGTATTCCGTATTCGCCAGTACGCTAGTACTCACATATCGTTGCTAGACACATTGCTGGAGTACTAGTTCATGCGATCCTCGAGAGAGTGAGAAAAAAAAAGAGCGAGCCGCTTGTTAAAAATTTCATAGCTCACCACTGCCTTCACCACCAACAAACTCCAAGTTTTACGATATTTAATAAAATATTAACTTCAGAAAAATGATTAAAAAATGGATAAATAAATAATAATAATGATAATAACGCGATTACAAATTACAATTGTACTCAAAACATTTTTTTGTCACTTACATACAAATTTGTTACGCCAGTCGATACTACGTCTTATGAAAAGAGGCGTGCGTAAAAAGGTTTAAGAAGCGCTGGTTTAGAGCTTTGCGATACGGAGCTTCAAGATAAACTTTCTTTTTACACAAATAAAATATGTAGGGTACAAAACATTAGTTTCAATATCATAAACACAATGATTTATTAAGAGAACAATGATCTCGTGTCAGAATGCACAAAAGTCTGGTCATGACATTGCTGTTTAATAATCAGAGATGAAACCAGCTTTTTTCTCTTTGGGCATTTCGAAGAATTATACCTTGCCAAATGATTAACATCTCAAATAGTGTCGATGCACTCTGTTCATCTCAACAAGCTGAATTGCATTGGAAATGCCAGGTATATCGAGGACAAGCACTCACTCACACAACTGGGTTGACAACTAAAAAAAGTCGTAATAAAATTTTGTCGTTAAAAAACTTAAGAGCGAGTATTTTTTCTGATTAATTACCTAACTCATAAATATCGATAGATATAACGTGTTGCCTATAATTATAGTAGTAGTAAAAAGCTAAATATTACAGCAAATTTTTAAATCGGTATTTCCAAATCTAGTATTTTTAATTGATGGTTTTTTGGTGGAGAGCTGGACCATTATCTCACATTAACATCGTAGAAAAGTTGTGGTTGATTGAATATATATTCGAATATAATATATTGTATTATAACTACGTGGAATTCCCGATGAAAAACTTGTGCCAACATTTGGGTTTTTGTATGGGGCAATAAACTTTTTAGAAGTATTGCACATGTAAAATATTTATCAACTCTTTACCCATGATGGGACCATGATAGTGATGAAAATTATAATTGTGGGGTGGCTTTTAACCAATGACAGATTTCCCAAACAAGTGAAATATGTATTTTTATATTTATGGTTGTCATTTATGTGGTATTTTCCTATATTTTCGCACAGATTAATCAAGCCAATTAAAAGAAATAGAGACAGACCAGAGACAAGTAAAGACAGTGACTAAGTACGCTGCTGATTATTGTTATTGTTTTGAGAAGTTTGTTCATTGTAATTGTAAATGTTGTAATTTTAAACTGATTTGTAATATAATTTGTGCAGCATTGGGCACTGCCAGAGGACAGGCTATGTAGAATGTGCAATGAAGAAGAAGAAACCTTGCAGCATTTAGCGAAGAGATGCAGAGAGATGGCAGTCTGAGGAAAGCAAGGGAGAAAGATAGGCGAGAGAGCTGGCGGCAAGAAGGAAGAAGATAGGAGAGGGAAGCCGGAAGTAGAATAGGAAGAAAGAGAGGGACACTAGAAGATGAACAAAGAAATGATGAATGAGGAATTCAAGGAAGAAAGATGAGCGAGAGAACTGGAGGCAAGATAGAAGGAGATCGGAGAGGGCAGCCGGAATGAGAATAGGAAAAAACAGAGAGGAGCACTGGAGGAAGAACAAACAAATATGATTAAAAATTATATTGTAAATTATCCATATTGTACGTTATTAAAAAAAAATGTAATTGTTAATGCCCTAAACGCTTCAAGGCCTAGGGAAAATAAAGAATATATACAAGGACGTGCAGAATTTCATTTTAAGACGGAAATCTTACATATATATATATATATATATATATATATATATACATATATATATATATCCTACATATACATATATATGTATATAACGGCTACGTAGAATCGACGACAGCATTTCGCTACTAAATGACAAATATTTCACAAATTTTGACGAGAATGGGCTCGTTTGTGACTGAAGAGACAAATTATGGATATGAACACTTTGCCATAAATAGTGCAGCTATAATTATACGCAGAATTAGGCAACAGCGTCCGGAGTCTGGATTTGAGTTTATTGCATACAAGTGTGGCACGCTTTATACGTGTCCGATTGTACTGCTGTATTCCGTTTGACACTAAATTGTCCCTTGTACTTCGACAGAGGGGTTTTTCTTCCTAGTCTTACTCCAAGTTGGTATTATAATTTTATTCAATACCGTACATAAAAATTCACTTCATTCCAATATGAATTATACCTTTTTCTGAAGGCTCCTTTATCTACGCTCTACGCTTAAAGAGCTTTCATCTAATGCGCCACAATAATAAATTCAAAATAATAATATTTTTTTAGAAAAAAAAAAAAAAATAATAATAAATAAATAAAATATATAATAAATAATAATAATCTAAAGCATAAATATTAAATTGTGTTTTGTAGGTTTATATATTATGTAACAACACTGAAACTTTCCTTTAAATAGTATTACTATGTTAGTTAAAAAAATAAAATAAAATAAAATGAGCTGTAGCCATCAGAGGACCGACCACCATCACAAAGTACTTGTATAAAATACCTACATTCTAGCAGCAGAATAGAAATAACTTGGCCTAATATTTTCTAACAGAGATATTATTTATCATAACCATAGAAACGTTAAAGATAATTGAAAAAATTGATTTGAAAAAATTTTCAAAAATTTTTCGTTTTATCATAATATGTCTCAAATAAAAGTTGTTAGTTATTGCTTTTGTAGCAATTATTGTTAAACACATTTTTTCGAAATATTTTTTGTTGTTAAATATTCGCAAAAATCTTCGACACGAGTAAACTCCCATTTGTAGTCAACCGATTTTTACCAAAAGTTGATCAACTCGTGCCATTGATGTCAAAAGCTTAAATATGAAGTTTCATAAAAATCCTTTTAGCCGAATTTGCTCTGCACGTGTACACATACAGACGGACGGACAGACGGACAGACAGACAGACAGGCAGACGGACAGACGGACAGACAGACAGACAGGCAGATGGACAGACAGACAGACAGACAGACAGACAGACAGACAGACCGATAGACATCATGCTAAAAATAGTCAAAACGTTATGTAGGGACCTCAATTCGTGGAGATCCATCGAAATCTCGAAATGTCAAAATCGGTGTGATCACAATACCTCCCTTATATATGTTGGCGGTCGGTAAAAATGCTATATTAATACTATTTGAAGGAAATTTTCAGTGTCATTATATGATAGAAAACATATTGTGTCTCTAAAAAAAAAACACGTTGTGTTCATGGTAAACATACATTTTACTACATCAGCGGTTCCCAACTTGGGGGGGTACGCGAAAATAATATAGATAATGGCGAAAAACACAAGAGTTTAACAGAAACTTACGTTAAAGGAAAAAAAAAAATGATTGAAGCCTCGATTAATTCTTCTTTTGAATCTGATTTCAAAAAAGAAATCTCATTGACTTCTGGGCAATAGTAAAAGAAGGGTACCAAGTACTCAGTGACAAAGCAATAAAATATATTACCTTTCACGAACACAGAGCTAGTCGAAAGAGAATTCTCGCCTCAGGTAAAAATGCTATATTAATACTATTTGAAGGTAATTTTCAGTGTCATTATATGATAGAAAATATATTGTGATATTGCGGATATTTTTTGTACTCTTTGATAGATGCAAGTCAAAGAACTGTATATGGCTTAGCCGCAATATCCACCATACAGGCGGCTTATAGACAGACACTTGAGTGACAGAGGTATATATTCAATACATACTATCACGCCGTACGAATATTGCGGACTATTCCCAATGCGTTTTCTTATTTGCGGTTAACTATGTAGCAAGGTTGCCAACCCTCTTTTATATGATCCAGCACATGTTAGCAGTGATGTGCCGGAGCATATATAAGCCAGATCCGTGGATACAGGTACGGATATTTGCGTCCTAATCCGCGGATACAGATCTTGCATTCAAGTAGAGAAACGATCGACCTGGAAGCGATAATTTGAAGTGTCATGTGGTCGGTTACAAACCAAAACATGACAATTAAAGGTACAAACATGTAGAAAAATTGTTATCCGGATACGTAGAACGTTTGTTGATACTTGTCGGCGCATGCAACATTACAAAACACTACAATTTGTTACGCTTTTATAGTTTTTCGTAACTGCTATCGATATTGTAACAAAAATTCAACACAAACTACATGTAATAATCACAAATAGTACTGCTGTACTTAGTACCATAATTCAGCCACCAGTTAGTGTATTCTAGCATGTAATTTTTTAATTGATGCAATCTGCCATTGATTGCACGTAGCTGTATCGGATTGGACCACGTGAATTAATTTTGTTCCCGAAACTCAAAATGTCAGTAAAAGATGTTATTTTGACAACATTAACATCATTCAATGAGCATGCTCCAAAAGTTATACCATTCGAGGAGTTCGCCCACTCACTCAGTCAATTTTCAATCGCTGTCAAAGATGTTATAGATTCGAAAGGGAACTATTTTCACTAAATAAAATTAATTTTTAGGAAAAAACTCAATTATTTTTGTACTATGGCAATATTCGGTTATTTTGGAACACTGTGTATTGTTGAAATAAGACTTACTTGGCAAATTTGTTGAATTTTTTCGTTTTTTCTGGTCCATATTTAAATGCTGCTCCTGCTGTTTCCGCAAATCCTAATGAAGGTGTTTTTGATCGTGTGCATAATTCGTGGCTGCATTTTACCTGAAAAATAAAATATATTTTTTAAGGTTTCTTAATTGATTACAAAACGTAATAGGAAAAGTATGTAAGGGAGGTAATTTTGATATTATTTCAGAATTAAAGTTTCATAAATTAATTCATTATAATCATCAAATTAAGGTAAAATATTAAATGATAAAAAAATAATATGCTTCTTAGAAACGACGCTTAAGGACATGTTTACTACTGTACTTGAGTCCTATGTAAATTTACATGAAAAGGGATCGTAAATTCTATAACAGATCACAAAAGTTGTCACATTCTTAGATTAGATGTATTCGGACCATACGGGAAAAACTATTAATCTCTGTCTTTAAAATAAACATTAGTTTTGGTTATTTATCTACTTAATTAAATTATACTACTTAATTTATGAATAATAACTGTCGTTTGGATGACCGGAGTGTGATATGATATTTTACAGTTGGGCCATGTTAGCCACTCAGGGTAGTTTTGTTAAAACAGTCAAGAGGTTAATACGTGTTTAAGGCAGTCAGAATTTGGCCATCATGGGTTAGAGATATTTAATGTGTTTGGTGTGCAACAAGTAATTCCGTATGTAAGTTAGTATAGTGTCCAGCTAAAGAGATGGAGAACATATTCATAGAGACTTGTCATCGTTAATTTGTAAATCTAGTGTAAAATAATATAAATATTAAACCCTTATCGTAATTAAAGTAATTTAGATAAAACGTTAAGTTTAATTCAACAACCCTTAATGGTTGGTTTATATACGGAACAAGAATAAGGAATAGGAAATAAGAATAGTACACAAGATGTTAAAACATGGCTGCGCCATGTATATCGGTTTATGTAGGAATGAAATTTAACTTAAACATAAGAAAAGTTGGTAACATTTAACATTTTATTCTTATTCCAAGAATAAGAGACGATAAGTATGTGCACAATGGTCAAAATGTCGGCCGTTATAAAATTTGTCCAACAGATGTTTTCCTGCTTCGATCAGAAGGTTGGAAAAAACAATATAATGTGTGAAACAAAAGCAAATAAATTTACAAAATCTTCTAAATCCATATTACTGAAAACGATTTTTTTTTAAAGGTTATATTAAACACAACAACCTGTCAAACGACAACCGTTAAACACAGGCCAACGCAAGTACGCAGGCGTAGCGACGAAATGTTATGGCCGATATATACGGTTTCATATTTCTTATTCTTGTGTACTATTCTTATTTCCCATTCCATATTCTTGTTCCGTATATAAACCAACCATAACTCCTGCCTAAGAATCATAGCAACCAGTTGGCGAACATTAAGGGGTTTCCAGACTTGATCCGCTCGCAAGTCTTGCCCTTAACTCATTATGTGAGCCCTTGAGTTTTGAGGGATATACAGAGTAAGTACAAATGCAGTATGTAATATTATACACAAATGAATCAGCTAACCGTGACATTTTATATTATATACGGAGATTCCCCACAAGTAATCGCGTATAAAAAGTTTCATTTTCTATTTTTAATACAAAAATTGGTCATGGACAACTAGAATGACTCCATAACAGAATCAGTTTCTTATTAAAGCCTACTTTGTTTATATTGAATGAAAAAAGAGCAAAACTAACTCATTCAAACGCTGTTTCCGTTATGCGTAAAAGAAAGTAAAAGCATGCTTCATTAATCACATTATCAAAACTACCAATTTTCCACATATTTTAGTTATGTTTTCACCGGTAGTTGCCGTTGCACAATCGTAGCGATCGCAGCTTGTGCTATGTTTTCTTATTTTTATCGCTCGGACGTTGCGCGTGTATAATCTGACACGAATTTCTATTCCCTGACCTGGTTGTTGCCTCAACTTGATTCACTATTATAACGCTCACAGCTATTCTCTGTTAAACGTAAATTTCATTTGTTTTTCATTCGTTTTCATTTCAAACAGTTCTGCAGGAAATCATTGTTTGCACTTTCGCGTTGAAACATTTTAGATAAAAAGAGTGTACAATCAATTATTGTAATTTAGCAAGTGTGAGATTGTTATTGTTTATATCTTCTATTATATAATTATTGCACAATTTCTAATGTTGTATAACACAAAAAAAAAAAACAACACAAAAAAGATAACGATAAATTAACCGCATCGAATATAATTTCAGACACGATTAGATCAAAATTAATTTATATTATATAGTGTGAAAATCTTTTTACTTTGTGGAAAAACAGTGCGAAAAATGTTTACAAGCTCTTATTAAGTAATGCTGGTTAAGGTTCACAGATTATTAATTAGAAATCTTGCTGCACAATTAACGGTTAGATTTGTAATTTTTCTTTCATATATCTCTCATTGGTCCTTGCAGGTTGCAAGGCTAAAAACAATACACATATTAAGCTGTACCCAGTCCAGCGTGTTGAAATGCTCTGAACTGCGTAAAAACATCATGACGGTTTTATTTTGATGATAAATTGCGCAAAAATGCACTAGTTTGCGTAAATCTGCGCTGGAATGATCACGGTCCATCAAGTTTTGGTACTTCAAAGAAAACTGCATGTTTGTGATTGGTCTTTTTAGATGGTAACAAGAGATCAGTCTATGTTACGTCACTCATCACGTGATTTTGTACCGTGGAGGTATATTAAGAATGTTTTCCTATGCTTTGTAATTAGTGATGTGCCGGATCACATAAAAGTCAGATCCGCGGATACGGATACGGATTACGTGCGTCCTGATCCGCGGATACGGATCTTGCACCGCAGTAGAAAAACGAACGACCTTGAAGCGATAGTTAGATGTGCCCTGCTGTTCCTACAAACCAAAGCATGCAAACTGAGGGTACGAATACGTAAAAAGATTGTTACCCTTGCTAACTTGCGCCAACTGGCGAGAATAAATATTGCTTTACTTTCAATCATACCCGGACACGTAGAACGCTTATTGGCGCTTGAAACATACGCCGATAAGTAACACGAATCTATGAAACATTATTTATCAGCTTACAAGAAGCTAATAATCAGTTTTCTGATATTTTATTTATTTTTTTGATAGTTATTAATAAAATTTCTTTGATGTTGCGAATTACCGACATTTATTGGTAGATAAATTTTATTACTTTGTTATGTAAGTTCTTTTCTTTTTTATTATTTTTTCAATGCTTTATTATTTTTTAGGGTTTTGTAGGTATGACCAAAAAACCCTTATACCGTCATTTTGTCGTCTGTCTGTCTGTCTGTCTGTCTGTCTGTCTGTCTGTCTGTCTGTCTGTCTGTCTGTTCGGTAAAAATTGTAGCCAAACGGCTAAACCTAGAGAGTTGAAATTTGGCATGATTGTACAACTTTTTGACCCGCACATAGGAAAAATACTAAAACATCTAAAAAACATATCCCCCTAAAAATATAAACAAATATGTGCTCATCGAAAAAAAAAATATTTTTTTTAAATTCTGAGTAGGGTATCAAATGAAAGCCCTTAGTACGTGGATTAACGATCAAAATTTTATTTTTGCAAAATAAATTATTTTGACGAGATTTTTGCCAAAATTGTGCAAAAAAATTTTTGTCCCACACCCTGTAGCCCAGATGGTTTAAACTAAAAATGTGAAAAAATTCTAAGTAATGTATATTGGTGTGAACCGGAATAGTACAACAGGAATTTTTGATCAGATTATGTTTTCGGAAAATAATGCATTTTTTGTGTTTTTAACCAAAATATGTTAAATATTTAATTCGCTATGTAACCAAGTTCAGACGTCAGCGCTGATAGCGATGTGTGTTTAGTCATTGGTTTTCTAATTTGCTAAACACAGTTAACTTGCAAACTAGAGTTCGAATCCTGTCAATTTTAATTTTTTTTTTTTGATGTTTTCTTTTGTTTAAATTATTTAATATTAAAAATTAAAAAATTTAACAGTAAAAATTCTAGCTATATTTTGGCAAATGTTGCATATAATTTTTAAAAGCGTAAATTTAATAACCAGTGGGAAGTGTTGAAATTATAATTTAATTCTGTTTGATGTATACGAAATCAGAGGGCGTGGCTAATGATTTAAGCAACCAATAGAAGCCATAGGCGCAATTTTCAAAATCTTAATGAACCTTGCTATGTAAAAAAAATACTGCACATATTTAGAAACTTAAATAATGGTATTAGGCATTCGAATTAAAATTCATAAAAAAATATTTTGACATAAAATTTGTTTTGGCATCCCAAATAATCATCATTCAGTTATTAAATACCTGCAAAACCCTGCAATGTGTGAAAATTCACACTTCACATCAATTTTTTTATTTCTATGATTACTGTTTTAAATCATCTAACGTTTTAAATTTAAATATAAAGCAGTGAGTAAAACACGCTTCGGTAAAAATGAATCATTTTAAAAAAAGTAAAAAATTTCACTTTCTTAAAATACCATTTGACATATGTCATAAAGATAAATGATATCTTAGTTATAATGATCATAACCAACAAATCTGAAGTAGGTTTTACAGTGTAAGGAATATTTTGAAATGACAAATTTACATTAAAAAGTCAGTACTACACTATAAAAGTAACCAAAACAACCAGATCTGGTTTGACCTCACAAATGTGAACGCAATATATTAAAGCGGGCAAACAATTAAATTTTACTGTGTAATAGTTTCTCACGATTTATTTCAAACTGATTTGAGATATAGTGTAAGTACGGTTTTTTCCGTGTGTGTATTTTTCCGTTTGCGCTTTTTTCCGTGTGTGTATTTTTTCATGTACATTTTTTTTTTCGTGTGCGTATTAATCTGTGTGCGTTTTTTCCGTGTGCGTATTTTTATATTAAATAAGAAATTGAAAAAATTATTTTAATAAATATATTTTAAATTTAACATCTCAAATCATTTTTAGTTTTAACATTATAAATGTAATGCACTTAGTGAAAATGAATCGTTTTCCCATCGTAAAAATATAAGGAATAAATAATTCGGAATAATACTCAGTATTTGTCCAGTTTTTAATTGTGATGGGCGAGGAGTTGATTCAGTTTGAATTGGAAGAATTGGTGTCGAGCAAGTTCCACATTAAGGTTATACCTGTTTTTTCTAAGGTCCATATTTTATTAATAAGCTAAAATACTCTTTCCATTGATGCGTTTGTTCATGGTAAACATACATTTTACTACATCAGCGGTTCCTAACAGGGGGGTATTACGCGAAAATAATATAGATAATGGCGAAAAACACCAGAGTTTTACAGAAACTTACGTTAAAGGAAAAAAAAAAAAAATGATTGAAGCCTCGATTAATTCTTCTTTTGAATCTGATTTCAAAAAAGAAATCTCATTGACTTCTGGGCAATAGTAAAAGAAGGGTACCAAGTACTCAGTGACAAAGCAATACAATATATTACCTTTCACGAACACTGAGCTAGTCGAAAGATAATTCTCGCCTCATGCATACATTAAGAATAAATATCGCAATAAGCTTGACACAGCTCATCATTTCAGGATATATCTGTCTCCATTTGAACCTGATTTTGAAAATCTAGGATCTATGAAACAAGCTCAAGGATCGCATTAAAATTATTAAGAACCACGATGGGAGACTCTAATATCAAGATGAATAATTAAAATTTGACGAATAATAATTATTCTACTTTCATCATAAGTTAATGTAGGTAAAAATTATTTGAATGTTGTTTTTATATGTATTATTTTATTATAATTAGTGTTATTAAATAAATAAATAAATAAATAAATAAATAAATAAATAAATAAATAAATAAATAAATAAATAAATAAATAAATAAATAAATAAATAAATAAATAAATAAATAAATAAATAAATAAATAAAAGCCTAGAAATGTCATTGTTTAACCTAACCTAATTTAAGAATTAAAAAAAAAAATAATGGATGCGCGCGGGTATTGAAAATAAGAGTACTCATAAATCTTCTTCTTCTTCTTCTTTGCGCACTATCAATCAGGTTGACTTTTGGCCTCATTCACATAAGCCCTCCATCTCGATCTATTCGTTGTCAAGTCTTGCCATGTACCATGTATACCAATACTTGTTAGATCTTCGGTTAGCTGATCTCTCCATCTTTTGCGAGGTCTTCCCTCTGGTCGATGGGTATTCTTCCTCCCCATATCTTCCTAACCATTCTGTCCTCCCTCATCCTCATAACGTGTCCTATCCACTGTAATCGTCTGCCTCTGCGGTCTCATAAATGAAAAGACTAATAAAGGGGTACGTGAGAGAAAAAAGGTTGGGAACCGCTGCTCTATAGTTAAATATTATATTAAAATAATATAATTAGTTACATTGTCAGTTCATTCTGTATTTCATACAGTCACAAATAAAACGCTATTGTATTGCTCCACTTTTATCCGATAGTGTCTATGGTCATTTATTTATCGATGTAAGTACTATAAATAATAGTTTATACCGTTCTTTATTAAGTTATGTAAATTAATGATGCAATTTAACATCACTGAATGCATTGCAGATATCTTGCACATGTTCTGTTGATGGCATTGAAACTCATTCATAGTTATCACGTTTAAGCACTTAAATTCGTGACCACAAACACACGTGACATATTATGATATCATTCAGAAATTTATATTTCATTACCGTTTTAATATTCAGGTAGTTTAAAAATTTTGTACAGAGACAATGAAAGTTCAGCCAAAACGAAAACAAAATAATTTTGCATTAAATAACAACAACTACAGCTGAAGACAAAAACAAATCAGCTTAGATAGTAATATATTACAACAAATGGGAGGGGGAAGGTTACTGACAGTTTTTATCATGGACACCAAGAGATGAGGAAAATACGTAAAAAAGATGGATAGAAAGAATTCCAAAAGAGAACTACGTGAACAGTAATGTCAGAATTAGACAACAGTGGAGATTTAAAACTGGAAGCGTGTTTCTAATATATATATATATATATATATATATATATATATATATATATATATATATATATATATATACATATATAATAATTGTGTTTCTTCTTTAATCGTCAAATAGGTAGGAAAAATAATAAATTAGTTTAATTCATTGGGACGTTTCGTATATATTTTAGTTTTATGCATCTTCAGCCTATAAATTACATATTATCTTAGAGAACAATAATTAAATCTAAAATACAAATAATGTAAATGGTCTTAATAATATCAAATATGGGTTTGTAAAGAGCAAGACCCAGAGGATCTGTAGACCATGGGCCCCAGCGGTGACTAAAGTGAAAAAACATATTGTAATAAATAAGAAATCAGAAAAAAAAAAAAGTTAACCTGTGATATGCAGTTAATCATCAGATTTATATTTTTTTATATTTTTTATAATTTTTAAATTTTTACACTAAGTTTTTATTACAACGACCACCGTATTTCATAATGTACGTCCATTACATCAGCCACTGATGATTAACTGCATATCACAGGTTAGTTTTTTTTTTTTATATTTTTTTCTGATTTTATTTATTACAATATGTTTTTTCACTTTAGTCACCGCTGGGGCCCATGGTCTACAGTTCCTCTGGGTCTTGCTCTTTATAAAAACCCATATTTGATATTATTAAGACCATTTACATTATTTGTATTTTAGATTTAATTATTGTTCTCTAAGATAATATGTAATTTATAGGCTGAAGATGCATAAAACTAAAATATATGCGAAACGTCCCAATGAATTAAACTAACATTATTTTTCCTACCTATTTGACGATTAAAGAAGAAACACAATTATTATTCTGACTCGTCAAGATCATTCACTCATACATGCATACATACATACATACATACATATATATATATATATATATATATATATATATATATATATATATATATATATATATATATATATATATACACACACACACATACATACATACATACATACATACATACATACATACATACATACATACATACATACATACATACATACATACATACATACATACATACATACATACATACATACATACATACATACATACATACATACATACATACATACATACATACATACATACATACATACATACATACATACATACATACATACATACATACATACATACATACATACATACATACATACATACATACATACATACATACATACATACATACATACATATATAAACTAACATTATGTTTTCGTTTCCTCTGTTGTATTTTCCAGTTAAATATGTAGATATGTATATGCCGCGAGTACACCGTAGTTTAAAGACACACAGATGTCGGACTATTATTCGTAACTCACTAATATCCAAGAGCTGTAGACGCTACATCGAACGTTAAAACAATCTATTAAGCATATGCATAACGTACAGTGCAGAGTCAACTAATTTAAAGAGCTCTGAATGCACCAGCTTTGGGATCGAAAAAAACAGAAGATGCAAAAGAAATTATGGACGATAAAAAAATTGTTACTGAATGCGGTCCGCTTGGATAAAAAGGTTGCCGACCCATGTTTGTACAAATACTGCTGGCGCAGTAAATTACAGGTACAAAGGAAAACAAAATATTGTTTGATTTTTCAATTATAACAACTTACAGACATCGACGTTCAAGTTTAATGATTAATAAAAACTTTAATGCAAAATGATTATATAGGTTTACTGCACTAAGGAATTATCTTACTGCACTAAGGAATCGCACCATATATTAATATTACAAAAATTTCGATTATTTTAATTAATATTTCAAGCACTTGATTTCATATTGAAAGTTGGAACCTTGTATATGATGTTCATACACGGTATATGAGAATTTACTTGCATTGTTTTGTTTTGTTTCGTTTGTTTTTATTGACAGATAAGAAATTTGTTGCATAGTAAATTGATTTAAGTGGGAGTTTTGATTTAGTGAGTGAATTGTGAGATCAGAATTGTTTATGTTTCTTTTTATTGATTATTATTCAACGCGAAACTAGAAATTTGGCACATGTTTTCAAGCAGAAGTACTGATGAAAAAAGGTTGGAGCTACAGCAGAATAGAACAAAGGTTTGGCGTGTTCTATACATCGGTGTATCGAATGATGCAAATGTATAGGGAGACTGGTGGCCATTTCAAAAAACCTGGACAAGGTCAAAATACAACAACCTTAGCCCAAGATCGTTTTTTAAGAGTTTCCGCCTTCACAGAATGGTTTGTAACAGCCAAAAGCCTGCAATCTCAGTTTCTAGAAGTAAATGGTGTTCAGATAAGTACTAAAACTATTCGCCAACGTCTCAAGTAATTGAGATTTGGTACCCCGCATTCCTGCTCGAGGCCCAGCCTTAACCGTAGATCATCGTATAGTAATTTCGATCGTGAAGTAAACATGGGATGACATTTGCATGGAGGTTAAGTCATATGGTTGTAGAACCAATAATGAACGTATTTCACCTAATCAAATAATCTAAATAATAAATGCAGAATAGGAAAACTTCATATTTGAAGCAAATATTCTAGAACGTAATGTTTTAGAACGAATAATTGAATTCTACATACGTTTTAAGTTTAGATTTAACAATACTACCGTATTTTTCGGACTATAAGACGCACCTTTTTACACAGAAAAATCGACTCACAATTGGGGTGCGTCTTATGGTCCGAAAATAGAAGTGCGTTGTTTCAAAAGTGTGCGATTTTAGTGTGGAATCAATTCGGAGCGCAAAAAAAAAGAATCAACAAAGAAAATATAATAGAAATGAATACAGAATTAGTAATTTCTGGGTTTGTAAGGACAAGTCAACGACAATCCTTGGGTCAATTAATAAACCATTTAATAATTTTATGCGGGAAGAGTGAACAAACGAATGATAAAGCCAAATCGCGATGTTACAGCAACGGGTGAAACGGACGACAATTTCAAAAGTACCTGGGTAAAAAATTCATGGGAAACTGTAAAAGAAAAGACGATTATAAAGTCTTTTAAGAAATTTGGTATAAGTAATGCATTGGATAGTATCGAAGACGACTTGGTTTTTGAAGATATTGACTACAATAGTTCAAACAAAAATAATACGAACAATGACATTAACAAGACAAGTGATAGTACAGAGAGTGAAGATGAACAGAATGTGGCTGGTACAAATTATTGTAATAATAAATATTTTTTCTAAAAATTGTCTCATAAATTTGGGCTGAGTCTTATCGTCCGGTGCGTCTTATGGTCCGAAAAATACGGCATATTAAAATCATATAGGTATATATATATATATATATATATATATATTTATTTATTTTAGGACACAAGATAATGTGGTATAACTTGTGTGTCACTCTCTGGTTCCTCGTTCCTTCTGCCAGGTATCTGGGTAATTAGTGGTTACCTTTT
Organism: Liopterus haemorrhoidalis; assembly: GCA_963971575.1. NCBI lineage: Eukaryota > Metazoa > Arthropoda > Insecta > Coleoptera > Dytiscidae > Liopterus > Liopterus haemorrhoidalis. Next base: position 99,699,755 of record OZ020611.1, read on the forward strand.
TGTAGGCTTTGTTATACAAGGTGTCTCAAAAGAAATTTTATATTTAGTGGATCGATTAAAAAAAAAGTAAGCCGTATATAGAAAAAATGTTTATTAATTATTAAAATACACTTTTTGGGGATTTATTTCTTAAAAATAATATCGTCTAAATGTAGACCCTCGCTTTCTCGGCACTCATTTAATCGAACAGTAAAATTACTTATGACGTCTCGGCAGGTGGACTCAGGGATGGCTGCCATTTCGTGACGGATATTTTCTTTCAAATGCGCCAGTGAAGTCGGTTTATTGGCGTAAACTTTAGATTTAAGATAACCCCATAGGAAAAAGTCCATAGGGGTTATATCTGGACTGCGTGGAGGCCAATTTATGTCACCTCTCCGGGAGATCAATTTGCCTGAGAAAATTTCACGAACACGTGGCAGAGACATATTGGACGTGTGTGAAGTTGCTCCGTCCTGTCGGAACCATGTTCTTTGGTTATAGCCAGGAAAGTTTTGCAGTTCAGGTACCAAGAAGTTGTCTAACATCTCCACATAACGCTCTGAATTCACTGTAACTGCACGCCCCCTTTCGTCTTCAAAAAAGTAAGGGCCGATAATTCCTCGCGCCGACATCGCAGCCCATACGGTCACTTTAGGCGAATGTAGGGGTTTCTGATGTTTGCGTTTCGGATTCGTTGCACTCCAGTAGCGGCAGTTCTGCTTATTTACGTGGCCATTAAGATGAAAATGAGCTTCATCCGAAAACAAAATGTTGGTAAACGTTGAAAATCGCTCAATCACCTGATTTACAAAATTAAGCCTCTGACTGGCATCTTGGGGCTTGAATTCTTGCACCAATTGAATTTTGTAGGGGTGCAGCTTTCGGTCTTTGTGCATAATGCGATGTATGATGATCTATGCACATTTAAAGCACTTGCGCGCTTCCGAATTGAAAGGTTCGGGTCGTCACGAACAGACTGATTAACATTCTCCACGTTTTCTACCGTTCTTGATGACCTGGGTCCCGGATTTAGATTTATCCAGCGTTGTACCAGTCTCTTCAAACTTTTTAACCCAATGTCGAATGAGAGGAATGCTTGGCGCATCATTTAAGAGGCGAAAACCTCGAATACTGCAGAATTTTCTACGCGCTACAGTCGCCGAATCACCGTTTTTGTAAAACTCTCGCACGCATAACGCGCGGTCTGCTCCCGAGAAACGCTCCATAGCGATTGAATTCCCAAGAGCCAGGTTACCGATTGACATAACCCCCGCGTCCCTCGGATACGTTGCGTTCACGCAGTAAGCTAAATAAATATAAAATTTCATTTGAGACACCTTGTATTTTATCTATTGTAAATTATGTATGTAATGCGAAATATATAAAAAAGATAAAAATTTTGATAAATTAATTGGGTTAATTATAAAGTAACAAGAAATAGAATTAATTTCTATAGTGACTATGACGCAAGTAGCCTAAAACATAGCCTACGGAGTACACCTACTACATTGATCTAGATGCAAGTTTTAAAATTATTTTGAAACATTAAAAAGCTAAATTCGTTCTCGGGCCATAATCGATCTATCACGCGATTTTTTAATCGTAATATTGTACAGTGTGCTACAGGCTTCAGTAATGAATTGAAGAATTCGCGATGTAACAGTGAGATCAGAGAAAACTGCTAATAAAAATGTTGGATGATGTTAATGTTGTATGTGTAACTTATTTGCGAGATGTTTTTATTAGTTTGCATAATACTTTCACTCACCAGAATGTGGACACAATGCGTGCAAATAAAACCAACGACGAATGTTCCAACTGCTCCCAATATTAGACCACCATTCTTGAAGGCAGATGGCATAGCCAGGATACCCGTGCCAAGGGATGATTTTAGCAGGTGGATTAGCGATCCGACGTCCCTAGAAAATAAAAATATTCAGATAATTGTCAAAAAAACTAAAATAATTGATGTGAATCGCGAATTTTTACACATTTTAGGATTTTGTAGGTATTTAGTAAGCTTAAAAAATTGATGTGAAGTGTGAATATTCACACATTTCAGGGTTTCGCAGGTATATAATAAGTGAAGGCGGTATGCTGAGTGTGTAGGACAAATTTTACTTTGTAGTAATCACGGCAAAATGAACGACATTTTTAAAATAATTTATCGTCTGTTAATCATATAATAAGACTGGTTATTAAATTTACGCTCTTAAAAATTAAATACAACATTTGTCAAAATATAACTAGAATTTTGACAAAATAATTTCAACATAATAAAAATGCAAAAAAAAACAGAAAAAATAAAATTCGCTCCGTACTCGAACTCGAAACCCTTCGTTTTCCAGCTTACGACACCAGTGCTCTAACCCATTAAGCTATCGCACACCTTGCATGTGAGTGTCTTACATTGATATAACTTTGTACTTTGTGAACCAAAAACCACAAAAAATGCGTTATTTTCCGAAAACATAATCTGATCAAAAATTCCTGTTGTACTATTTCGGTTCACACCAATATACATTACTTAGAATTTTTTTAGATTTTTAGTTTAAACCATCTGGGCTACAGGGTGTGGGACAAAAATTTTTTTGCACAATTTTGGCAAAAATCGCCTCAAAATAATTTATTTTGCAAAAATAAAAATTTGATTGTTAATCCAAGTACTACGGGCTTTCATTTGATACCTTACTCAGAATTTAAAAAAAATATTTTTGTTTTCGATGAGCACATATTTGTTTATATTTTTAGGAGGGTATGTTTTTTAGATGTTTTAGTATTTTTCCCATGTGCGGGTCAAAGAGTTGTATAAGCATGCCAAATTTCAACTCTCTAGGTTTAGCCGTTTGGCTACAATTTTTACCGAACAGACAGACAGACAGACAGACAGACAGACAGACAGACAGACAGACAGACGACAAAATGACGGTATAAGGGTTTTTTGGTAATACAAAACCCTAAAAAATGTGGGTACATATTAAAATTTGTTAAGGCTTCCATCTGTCAAACTAGAAGTTTACTTAATTACAAGATTCACGTGTTTTAGTCTAGTTGTCTACATCAGTGGTTCTCAACCTTTTTTAGGTGAAGGCACCCGTATGCAAAATGTGAGATCTTCGCGGCATCCTACTATTAAATATGTCACTATTTAGTCAATTTGAAGTATAATCAATCAAAAGTATAATTGTGATGTTGGAAAAAAAAACAATAATATTACAATTACATAATATGTATTTAAAGATCATTCGAAAATTTATAAACGATAAATATTTCTTAGGTTAGTGAGAAATTTGATCTTGACGATTTTTGCACAATTCTTCAATATTTGGTCGAGTATTTGACAGAAATACTCTAAACTCATTTTCAACCGATTTGAGTTTTTCTCTTTTCTTGCTTTTGATATTCACGAGCGCAGAAAATGCTGAGTCACACAAATAGAATGTGGAAAATTGCAACAGGAGTCTCAATGCTCTTTCGCCTATATTTGAATATTCTTTTCTAACGAGTATCCAAAACGAATCAAGGGAAAGTTCTGAATGTTTTAGTCTCAATGTGCGGTCATTACGAATATCAATTAATTCTTCTTCTGTTAGACTTAAATTGATAGTATCATGTTTCACATGTAGTAACACATTTCCCGCGTATTTTCTGTAAGACACGGGTCTTCGATTCCGTGAATAGCGGCGAATTTATTTTGAAAAGCTCGCGGCACCCTTTTCATGTGCTTGCGGCACCCCAGGGTTCCGCGGCACCCTGGTTGAGAACCACTGGTCTAGATAGTCAGTTAAACAATTACCTTGTTTACATGCAAGGAAAAAATAATTTGGAGGTGTGGAATGGACATAAGAGAAGCAGAGAGAAAGAGAAACGAAGGAACAGTTATAGTAGAAGAATTGAGAAGGAGGGATAAGGAGGTACAGAAGCAGGAAAGAACAGACAGAATAAACAAATCACTCAGTGTGCAAAGATATGAAGAGATAAGAGTGATAGGAATACCAAGATACCTAAAGAGGAAAAGATCAGGGGGTAGAGTCAGGAGGATAGCGCGGTTGAGATGCGGCAACGAGGAGAGGAACAACAGATACTGGAAGAAGAAAAAATTTTACAATTGGAACATTTAGCGAAGAGATGAAGAGAGATGACAGTTTGGGAGGAAGAGATAAAGGAATTGATGAGTGAGGAAGGCAAGGGAGAAAGATGGACGAGAGAACTGGAGGCAAGATGGAAGGATATCGGCGAGGGAAGCCGGAAAGAGAATAGAAAAAAGGAAGGGACACTGGAAGAAGAAGAAAGAAATGAAAAATATTCGAGTGAGGAAGGCAAGGGAGAAAGATGGGCAAGAGAACTGGAGGCAAGAAGGAAGGATATCATAGAGGGAAGCCGGAAGGAGAATAAGAAGAAAGAAAGGGACACTGGAAGAAGAAGAAAGAAATGAAAAATATTCGAGTGAGGAAGGCAAGGGAGAAACATTGGTAAGAGAACTGGAGGTAAGAACGTAGGAGAGGGAAGCTGGAAGGAGAATAGGAAGAAAGAGAGGGACTGGAAAAAGAACAAAGAAATATTGTAATACATTCATTATATGTTATTTTATATTTTATTTCTTTGTAATTGTTTGTTAATTGTTTGTTAATTAGTTGTAATTGTTAATACCCTAAACGCCGCAAGGCCTAGGAGAAATAAAGAATATATGATGCATAAACTGTTACTCTCCGAGTTAGAAAAGCGCATTACTTTTCGTTCTCATACTTCGTTTCTATACGTTTCAAGTAAGATGCCAAGTGATATAAGACGATATTCACAAAAAGAAAATCAATTTCCGTCTGACTGTCTGATATTCATACAAAAACTATTATACTCTGTTCAAAATCAAGAAGTAGTAGTCATGCAATGTTCACGTGATGATTTTGTCGAACACTCGTCGTACGTTGGCTTTCGAGCACTTAAATTTAAGCGACAGCCAATAGGGTAGCGACTTCAATCGTTCACGTGATTTTATTACTATTTCTGCATTTCGAACAGGGTATAGACATATTTTCACGAAATTTGTTATAATGACAGAATAAGACTAGAATTCGAATACAGTTTATATGGCATATCAAAATTTTCATTCTAAAATGGGGTTTCGAGAGGACGGTAATTAAATACCTTGAATTATCTCAATAATTATTGACTTAAAAAACAGTAATAATATGTATGACAAAAATCGCTTAAATAAGAAAGAAAAAAAAAAAAACACTGACTAAGAAGTGAAACCCCAATTTCACATTAAGTTTTTAACGCATTTTTAACAAAAACAAATAAATATAATAATAAAACTTCTCTAAAATTTAAAAACAATGATTAATTTTTATTAAATCTTCACAAAATCGCAGGTTTTCCAAGAGCGTGGGGGCCGGGGCAAGTGCCCTGGTTCCCCGATATTAACGGCGGCCCTGATGATAATGTAAACTGATAAAATACTTACGAGTTGGGATGATCCACGACCCGATGGTCGAAAGGGTTATAATCTTTTTCATTTATTGTATTTGTACTTCCTAATGGTGGCTTGAGTTCATTATCTGCTAATTTGGCCCTGAAACATAAATTTACGTTAGACTCTACACAACTATATAAATCATATTAAAATACACATATCATTTAGTAAATATATTTTTTTATGTACTTGAACAACTAAATTGTATTATTTATCATGATTTAGTATCTTTTATTTGTGTTCGTAAACAATACCGTTTATTTTACAAAAAATATACCTGTATGTTTTGAATTTTTCAGACAATACTGTTATCTTTCTTGTTATTATTAACCTTATGTGATATTTTTTATTTGCTGTATTGATATGTAATTTATAATTAACACGTGCCAAAACTAAAATACATATTTACGATTCAATAAAAGCGTATTTGAAATATGTAAATCATAATTTGTTATGATATAGGATTACTTTAATACAGAGCAGGGACGTAGCCAAGATTTCAGCTTGGGGGGGGGGGGGGCAAAAATAACAAAATATTCAAAATTGGTCGGACTTGGGTAGAAAATAACATCGTTCTAGGTCAGGGGTCGGCAACCTTTCAGTGACAAAGAGCCAAATCTATATTGATAAAAAACACAATAACATGGAAGAGCCGCTAAAAATATGTGCTATATTTAAGAAAAAAACGTAAAAATTGTTTATTTGTTTTAAAATAATCAAGTATTACAATAAATTAATATTTACTTATACATTTAGTTTGTGATGCCTATTGTAGTTGCCAGTATATTACAATATAATAATTTTTTTAATGGGACGATTGTTCCTGTATAGTGTCCTATAAGACTTCAATATTTGGTGAATATTCAGTAATCTTTAACTTAAGGCAGCACTCTAGTTTCAGGTCAGTAAGATTACTTCTTAACTGACTCTTAATTAATTTCATATGTGAAAAGATTTGCTTACAGTATACAGTATATGTGGATCCGAAAATTGTCAGTAGCCCAAAAGTTACCGAAATATATTTTAAAAGATTGAACGATTCTGGAAGACGGTTCCAAGCTTCGAAAAGAACTTTATCTACATCTTGAAGATTGCGAATTTCGGTCCACTTATGCTGGAAAGATAAAATTCACTTTTTTCTTTCTAAATTTTCCAGTTCAGAATTAAGTTTTAAGAATATATAATTCCATAAACCTTTGGATTTCAAATCCACTAACTGAAGGTGATAAATGTAATTGCTACATATCTACTTCAATTGGTTTTGTCAAAAAAGCTAGTGTAGCTTTATATTTTCTAAACTCTTTAAATCTATCTCGAAAAGCTTCTTTCATGTTCATAATAGTTTGTGCAAAAAAAAATTGCATTAATAACATGTTTTTGTAATTTAATAAAATGTAAAAATGTTTTTGCACGTAAATCATTCACAAATACAGATAACTTTTCGAAACAAATAACTTCTTCTAAAAGGGAACATGCACTAACTCGGGGAATTACCAGGCGTAAATTGCATCGTAAAACATTCTGAAAAATACAAAACCTGTATAGTACAGGCAGAAAGTTGAAAATTAAAAAATAGATTATATTAAAATAAAAACCAGCCAATTTTCAAAGAGCCATTTTCTAAAAGAGCCGTAGGTTTCCGACCCCTGTTCTAGGTCTTTTGTAGTATATTAAATAATAAAAGTCCGGTAAATTTATAAATTTTCTTCACCTCCGGTGACGTATATTAAGGAACGAAAAGTTTTTTTTTTAAATTCGTTCCTTTTAACACGATTTTAGTTTTAAAAAAAAAGCCAAAAATGTTTTTGTCCTGCCCCTTTTTACACAAGGGGGTTAAACTACAAATCTGAAAAAATTATAAGTAATAAGTACAAGAGGAATTTTTTATCAGATTTCGGTTTTGGAAAATATAACAGTTTTTGTATTTTTGACAAAATTAATTATTTATTTAATACAGGTCTAAATTATGGCTAATAATTTTATGTTTTTTTTTTTGTATTTATGACAATGGTGGTATATGTCTTTTTTTGGTATTAAAAATATAATAAAACTTGTTAAAAGACTTGTTTATAAAGAAAAAAATTGCTAGGATTTTTTAATTTATATTTTGTAATGACGTAATAATTGCAAATTATTTACACTTATTTAAAAAAAAAAAAAAAAATGGAAGCTCTTAGTACTCAAATATCGAATCAAAATGACTATCAAAAATCTGTTGATTTTGATGTGATTATAGAAAAAAAATTGTCTTAGATATCCAGCATTCTGTTGACTTCTTACACTTGAAAACCTACAAAATCCTGTAATATGTGAAAATTCACACTTCACATCAATTTTTATTAATGAGGAAAACTAATAAAACCAGTTCAAACGTTTAAATATCTGGGATCAGTGTTGCCAAACAATGAAAAAATAGATGCCGAAGTAATAGAAAGAGTAGGAGCAGCTGGAAAACTTTCTGCATTCTTCGAAAAACCGGAAATCTAACCAGAAACTAGGGTACAAGTTTTCAAAGGTGATTGTTCCAGTCCTAACATACGGATCTAAGTCGTGGATGATAGCAGAAAAATTAGGGCTACAGAAATGATATTCCTGAGGAAGATAGCATGTAAAACGAAACATGACAGAATTAGAAATACGGTTCATAGAGAGAATTTGGGAACAGTTTCCGTGGAGCATTTAATGAAACAAAGCCAATTGAGCTGGTATGGACATATGTGCAGAATGGAACATAAAAGAGAAGCAAAAATGGCTTTCGTATCAAGGAAACCTAGAAGAAAGTTCAGATAAAGACCAAGACGAACGTGAAAAGATGGAATTCAAAGAATGGCAGCAAGAAGAGGGATGAAATGGGAAGAAAGAAGAACTATGACACAAGAAAGAAGTGGCAAGAAATATGGAGAAGGATACCGCAAGATTAATACTCAAACGTCTGGCAACAGAAAATAGTTAAAAGGCTTTAGTATTCATTTAGTAAGATTAAGTGCAGTTCGGACTGGTGAAAACCGTCAGAATTGTGATGTTGCTGGTTCGATTCTCCGTTGGTGATATTATTCGGGCGAGAATAATATGTTTACATTACTTCCATTTTCACAATCATTCACCATTTATCTATACTCGCCCCCTGGCATCGGAGATTAGCCTCGTTGCAGAAATTGGCCGATGTAAAATAAATAAAATAAAATAGTAAGATTCATTATTTATATGCAAATATTAAATTTATTTTTAAAATTTGTTATAAATATTTGAACTGAATGAATATGCAGCAAATTTTGAGAAGAAAATTAAAAAACTTAAATCTATGTGCCTATCTGTTTATTAGCGCATATGTTTATTTGTCAGCCTGTTTATCTAAATGTCTAACTTTCTGTATAGCTGTTTATCTTAGTTAGATTAACTACTTGTTAACTAGTTGTTAACAAGTAGTTAGATTCTAACTACTTGTCTGCTTGTATATCTATCTGCCTGTATGTTTGTTAGTCCTTCTACCTATCGCCCTGTCTGTCTATCTGTCTATTGATATGTATCTATCTGCCCAGCTTTCTGTCGACTGTTTGTCTAAGTACCTGTTTGATTGTTTGTCTGTCTGACTATTCATCTACATCATTGCTTGTTTGTCTATCTATCTGTCTATCTGTCTGTTTCTATATATGTCTGTCTGTTTATCTATCCATCTAATTCATTGCTTGTTAGTCTATTTATCTATCTGTCTGCATGCCTGTCTTTATGTCTGTTTGTCGTATATATCAATCTATTTATCTATTTGTCTATTTCTATATATGTCTGTCTGTTTATCTGCCTGTCTATATTATTGCCAATCGGCAATAACATATATCTGTCTGTCTTATTCTCCGGCTATCTATCTACCTATATGTTTGTTTGTTTCGCTGTCTGTCTCTCAGAACAGGGATGTAGCTACCACATAGCAAAAATAAGCAAAGCTTGTGGGCCCCATGGTTCTAAGCGCCCGGCCAGGGCCGAATGAGCAGGCCCAAATATATTCATCATTATGGCTTGATAAAAATCTTTCCTCCGGGCCTGTAGTTGACTCTTGAGTTGAGAGTCTACCGAGACCTTCTTATTTCATTAGTTAGAAAAGATTAGTTAGATAGTATTTTATTTAACAAGCATATTATGTAGGCTATATTACACGAGCATTACCACCCGAGCGGTATGCGAAGGTTGTAATCATCCGAATGTAATATAGTCATTATATGCGAGCCAAATTCAATATTTTATCTACAACCAAGCTCTGAGAGAGCTACAATGGGGCCCGGGCCAAACAACATTTCGGGGGCCCCATACCTCTCTGCTAATTTATGTAATTTATGTAAAATATATTTTCGGGGCCCCTGGAGCTCCCGCGATCCGGACCATATGGCTCTCCTAGCCCCCCCCCCTATCTGGACCGGTCAACAACTATATAGTTTTATCATTGAAAAATGTTAAATTTAATTTAAAAACACAGATATTTTGAACATGAGTTGTAAAACTTTATAAAGATGGACTGTGTGAGACGCAAATACCCATCGTTGCAAAGCGCCAAAAATTTTAACTAACTAACTTACTAAAAAAAGCCGTGTATAAAACGTTCATTATTTACGGTTGAGCACACGAGATGTGCGTCACGTTACGCACGGCGTGCACTATGAGCAGCTTTATGTGTTTACAGTTGGACACATAATGCATTTATTATTTGATACTCATATGGACAATCATAGATAAAAAAAAACAATACGTACTTTAGTCAAATAAAGTATATTATTTTAGAGGGCGAATTTTCAGAAATTTTTGTATTTATTTTATTTACAGTAGCTAATGTAGAAGATCTTTTAATAAACTGAAAATTGTAAAAGATTACAAAAGAAATTCTATTAGGTAAAGCTGATTAAGAAATCTTTTTATGTTATCTATTGAGCATGAACACTGCTAAAATGAATTAAAAGATTTAATTGACCATTTTGCAAACACAAAAGCCAGAAAATTTTTAAATTTACTGTTTTAAATATAATTTACGTTATTGTTATTATACTATAATAAGTTTTCCGTTTTGTATATGTTTTACTGTTATGAAAAAATATTTACGCAATATGAGATTAAAAAAATTTATATGAAGTGTGAATTTTCGCACATTTCAGTGTTTTGTAGGTATTTAATAAGTGTAAGAAGTCAACAGAATACTGGATATCTAAGAGAAATTTTTTCTATAATCACATCAAAATCAACAGATTTTTTATAATCATCTTTATTCGATATTTGAGTACTAAGAGCTTCCAGTTAATTTATTTAAACCAAATTTACATAATTTGCGAATATTACGTCGTAGGAAAATGTAAATTAAAAAATCCTAGCGATTTTTTCTGTATTTACTTCGTACCCAAGTCTTCATTAAATTAATAAGAAATATATTGATAAATGGCTTCCACAGTGGGTTCATATTAAATATACGTTCTCTATAAAGATTTAAATAAATTTTATTATTCGACCACTCACAAATGACAGAAAATAATAAATATGTATTGATTTAGATTTGACTAAATAACAATTTTGGTTATCAAGTGATACAGTCAATGAACGCGTAATGTAATAACATAGATCTCGTCCGCCGCAATATAGGTCTGTTACACTTCATTTTTTTTTTCAATTTCAGAAACATATTTCGCACTGTTAACAATGTGCTATTTTTTTATAAGTATTTCACTACTATAAACAATTTATTTGTATCTAAATTATCCATAATTTAGCCATGAATTAAAAAAATAATTAATTTTGCCAAAAACACAAAAAATGCAATATTTTCCAAAACCGAAATCTGATAAAAATTCCTCTCGTACGTTTCGGCCTCAAATCAATGTACATTTATTATAATTTTTCCAGATTTTTAATTTAACCCCCTTGGTTAAAAAGGCGGAACAAGAACTTATTTGGCACATTTTTGACGAAAATCGTGTTAAAAGAAACGAATTTAAAAAAACTAATTATCGTTCCTTAAGCTACGTTTTAAGAGCTTTCTTTTAATATTATACAATAAATTTAAAAATATGATTATTATAAAAAATCGATATTTTTCGAAAAACTAATCTGATCAAAAATTCCTGTTGAACTATTTCGGTTCCCATCAATGTACATTATGGAGATTTTTTTCAGATTTTTAGTTCAACCCCTCTGAAAGATAGGGTTGGGGACAAAAGTTTTTTTTTTACATAGTTTCATTTTCATTTCCATCAAGAAAATATATTTTTCAAAAATAAAAATTTGCTTGTCTATCTACGCATTAAGAGATTTTATTTGATACCCCATTCATAATTTTAAAAAGTATTTATTTTTTCATTAATTAAATATTTGTTTATATTTATCTGGGGATGTGTTTTTTGAACTCGTATTTTTCCAATATATGGGTCAAAGAGTTGTATAAGCATACCAAATTTCAACTTTCTAAGTTAAGCCGTTTGGCTACAATTTCTACCGTATAAATAGACAGGCAGACAGTTAGACAGACAGACACAAGAGTGACGTTATAAGGATTTTTTGGTGATTATTCACCAAAAAATCCTTATAACGTCACTCATGTGTCTGTCTGTCTGTCTGTCTGCCTGTCTATTTAATAAATAATAAATAAATTTAATAAATTTTAATTAAAATTTAATAAATAATAAATTGTAGGTATAAACCTACAATTTATCAACTTCTCTAGAAAACGAGAACTATCGAACGTTGTGTATTCACTAGACAATACACCTTTAGAGAAAACCAAAGTTATAAGGTATTTGGGCGTCTTATTTAGTAGCAACCTTAATTTTACTGCCCACATCAACACAATCATCAGCAACTCATTACGCATGTTGGGCTTCATAAAAAGTCTGTCAGCTTCAGAAGTTTACATACTATCAAAGTCCTGTTCAATTCTTTAGTGAGGTGTCAGTTAGAATAAGCCACAACTATATGGTCTCCAACCCAACAGAGTTTGATTAACAGACTGGAAAACGTGCAAATCAAATTTTGTAATTATGCACTTTATAAATCGGGTATTTATTACAGTGCTGTACCGAGAGCTGAACGATCATCCGCACTTAATTTGAAACCTCTACAAGATAGGCGTCGGATTTTCGACTTATGCCTACTCCATAAGATAATGAATGGTACCACTGACGTTCCTGACATCCTCGCTAAAGTTGGACTGAGAGTTGCACCTTACCCAACAAGGAACGTGGATTTATTCCACTTGCCCAGGCGCCGAACATCTTACGGACTCAACGCCAGCCTGGACAGAATGTGCAAGCTCTACAACGACCTGGCCCCGGATTTGGACATTATGTGCTCTTCTTACATTGCATTTAAAAACAATCTAAACCGTTTACTCTAGTCCTGTTTACTCTAGTCCTGTTTATTTAGCATTTTTGTTTTTAGGGTTTTGTAGGTATGACCAAAAAACCCTTATACCGTCATTTTGTCGTCTGTCTGTCTGTCTGTCTGTCTGTCTGTCTGTCTGTCTGTCTGTCTGTCTGTCTGTCTGTCTGTCTGTCTGTCTGTCTGTTCGGTTAAAATTGTAGCCAAACGGCTAAACCTAGAGAGTTGAAATTTGGCATGTTTATACAACTCTTTGACCCGCACATAGGAAAAATACTAAAACATCTAAAAAACATACCCCCCTAAAAATATAAACAAATATGTGCTCATCAAAAACAAAAATATTTTTTTTTAATTCTGAGTAGGGTATCAAATGAAAGCCCTTAGTACGTGGATTAACGATCGAATTTTTATTTTTGCAAAATAAATTATTTTGATGCGATTTTTGCCAAAATTGTGCAAAAAAATTTTTGTCCCACACCCTGTAGCCCAGATGGTTTAAACTAAAAATCTAAAAAAATTCCAAGTAATGTATATTGGTGTGAACCGAAATAGTACAACAGGAATTTTTGATCAGATTATGTTTTCGGAAAATAACGCATTTTTTGTGGTTTTTGGTTCACAAAGTACAAAAGTTATACCAATGTAAGACACTGATACCCTAAGCGTCCGATGGCGCAACGCGTTAGTGCGCTGGTGTCGGAAGCTAAAATTCTCTGGAAAACGAAGGGTTTCGAGTTCGAGTACGGACGGAGTGAGTTTTATTTTTCTGTTTTTTTTTTTGCATTTTTATTATGTTTGTTAAAAAAAAAATTATTTTGTCAAAATTCTAGTTATATTTTGACAAATGTTGTATTTAATTTTTAAGAGCGTAAATTTAATAACCAATCTTATTATATGATTAACAGACGATAAATTATTTTAAAAATATCGTTCATTTTGCCGTGATTACTATAAAGTAAAATTTGTCCTACACACTCAGCATACCGCCTTCACTTATTATATACCTGCGAAACCCTGAAATGTGTGAATATTCACACTTCACATCAATTTTTTTAATATATGTTTTGTAACTTTTTTTGTTGTTTTTTAATATTGTGTAATTTAGGTAATTTTATCGCGTATACACTTAAGTTAATAAATAAATAAATAAAAACACTAAAAAGGGTTTTTATTTAAATTTTAATTAATGCAGAGCATTATTTGCTTACGAGTCCAAAATTTCTATCTTCGCCACTGTCTCAGTACATATGTTTTTCTGCCTGTCTGTATTTTTCTCTGGCTGTCTGTCTATCGTCCTGTCTATATATCTTTCAGTCTATTTGTTTGTCTACCTTTCTCTTTTTATTTCTATTTCAGTGTTTAATCTTTATAGTTATAATTATACTGTTGAGAAATTATAATCCGGATTAAATGTTATTGACACAAGACAGCGCGCTTTGTTATTCTTCAATTATTTCTAAATATAAATTTGAACTGTATAAAAAAGTGCAATAAGGAAAGAAATTATCAACATTTAAATTTTTTTAACACCATTTGAGACAAAGCGTAAAAAATCAAACAAAAAAGGTTTTGTTTTTTAATTATTTTTATCCAACATAAAAGAAAGTAGAAACACTTTCAATTTTACATTAAAATTTTCTTATTCAGTGTTCACATTGTTATTAAGATTTATAAAAATTGTGGATTTCTAAGTAAATCTTACAGCATCATGCCAGTGTCTGTTTTAATTTTATCTGTTTGAAGACAATACTATCTTAGATTAGGAAGTATACGTGTGAATTCCTTGGGGATAAATCACTATTGTTCTGATTTATCAATCGGATATTTATTATCAGTTATCAGATAATAATGAAATGGAATTTTATAACATTTTAGACCCTATAATCCTTACTGTCATTTATTTAACAATAATCGTTTCACTTGTAAAAATAATATATCAAATAAGTCATTGATATGAAATTTTAAATCTCTCTCGACCCTTGGAAGTGTTTTGCTCAATTAGCATTAATATAAGTGGTAGGGTTTATATAGATAATGGGCAAGTTCCAAAATACATCGATTGACTAAACGATTGTATCGAAAATCTATCAAACCGTTTCTTAATTCACCGATAGAACCGATTTTATAAATTCACCTATGTAAAATCTTATTAGCAATCGGTTTTATCGGATGATAAGACTGATTAACTAATTGTTTAAGCCTCGGCTTTAAGCCTCTTTTATAATAGATAGGTACTTAGTGAATGGGTTTATCCATAAGATTTCACAAAAGGTTTTACTGCTTTAAACATCTGTTTGTAATAAACAGAACAAAGAGATTATTGTGATTTTTATGCTATGGCTATATTATGTATTTATTATAAACGAGACTTTATTCTTGATAAATTTTGCTTATTTAAACCTAACTTACATTATTGTTTAATGCTAATCATCTTTAAGTTTATGTTTCATTCTGTTTTAAATTTAAAAATAGATTTTTCACGTAATACATTTTTCTCTGTAAAATAAGTCTGTTACAATTATTATTTTTTATAATAATAATAAAAAAATTCAGGATCATACTATGGTCAAATTCAACCTCTTCTTCCTAGAAAGCTTTGGTTTTCTTCTCACCAAAGCAGATCTTTTATATACACTTTTATCCGGCTTAGATTTAATCAGCCATCTCTCCATATCATCTGCATAGAATTAATATGGTTTCGTCTCCTTTCTGTCCTTGTGATAATTTGTCTGTCAGGGATTCGAACCATTTATTGTTTGAATGCCCAATTCATTTTCGCAATCGTAACTTATTCATACAAAATTTATTTGTCCGAAAAATATCCTTACCTACCAATATTCAGACGCTTCTTGCTACTCTCTAGACCAGTGGTTCTTAAACTGGGATCCGCGGACCCTTAGGGTCCGCGTAGCCATTACCGGGGGTCCGCGAAACAATTTTACGTTCCCCAACTTTTCGCTTTTATACAAATAACTCATTTAATAAAAATCCTACAGTCAAGACTTTTTGTATTTGTTGTTATCTAACTAATTATTAACATAACTAAACAATAATTAGTAAAAATTTAATTATTTTTATTCAACAGAAAATTATTTGCAGCAAACATATTATAATAAGATCTATTTGACCAATATTTGACCAAGAAATATTTGTATGAGTTTAACGTATTATAATTTGTAACTTTTTTAATTCTTTTTAGTACTATTTTTATTCGTTTTATGTTTTTTATTCTATATGCTAATAAAAATGTTCATCTTTACAAATGCGCAAGACCATTTATTAAAATAGCCAGAGATACATTTTTTTTACCAATATTTATTATAACGTAGTGCCTATGAGATTATTGAGCCAGAAATTAAGTCTCAAAAACGATATAAAATGCTTAGGGTTGGGATGGGGTCCGCAAAAAAATTTGGTTCAAGTGGAGGTCCTCGGACTACTTAAGTTTAAGAACCCATGCTCTAGATATTTATGAAATTATTTATAACTATATTAAAGCAGAAAATATCAAATTATAAATGTAAATTTTAAAACATTGTAATCACAGTGTGGAGGACAATCATTTTTTGACACATTTTTGACAAAAATTACAATAAATGCTATTTATTTATTTTTTTTTTTTTTTTTTTCTAACATAAAATTTGCTTCAAAACACATCGCTCATCTATTTTTGGTCTACCTTGCATAATGGTATAGATAACAACTTTGAAATTTTGCAAAAATTTACTTTCAGCGAACGATATACGTTTTAAATGAGACTAAGAACGTTCTTTGTTATGCGAATTTCGTGGAACCCCAACTGGAATTTACTTTCCTGTCCTTGAAATCTAAGAACGTTAATTTAAACGGATGTAATTGAAAATTCTCATTTTGTAATCATTGTTAGTTGAGCCTGATTTAAATCATACCCTCTTCATTTGCCATTTTGCAATCGGATGTATGACATGAATGGATACTTAAAACTACAATTTGTCGCAATTATTGCTTTTATACTTAATGCTTTATGCTTATCTTATATCCGTATTTTATATTTAGCATTATTTTATCTTCCAATAAACTTATTTTTTAAATGAAAAGTTTATAGATATACATTAATACGCGTACAATATTCTTACATATAATTCCTAGCCGCAGAATAAGTAACCCGGGCCACCGTAATCCGTGAGTGCAAGGGGTGCACCGGACAGCAGATTTTAGGGAAAGCAAATTTTTAGGAATGTAATGGGATTCGGATTGTTATTTTTTATAAATAGGTGTGCGTCGACTTTTTATCGCTTATGATGTAAACAATAAGCGAGATATCGATAAAATTAAGGATTATTTTGTAGAGCATGGAATTTTCTAAAAAATATCCGTAAGACCATATAATTAATTACAACAGTATGGAAAGGAAAGCAGCACAAAGTTTTTCATCAAAATCCTCGTTTAATGCGGTATGCGTCTGATTAGCCAGAGTCTCAATATTATCTAAAAACCATGTTAATATAGGATAAAAAAATCTGAAAAAACATGGGCCCTTAGAATACCCTAAAGCAGCGGTTTAGGGTATTCACTCCTTAATTAGACTTTACATTTATGAGTATCCCCTATCTTCAATACCCGCACCCTTCCCTTATAATTTTTTTTTTTTAATTTTCTGAGGTTAGGTTAGGTTAACCAATGACATTTATAGGCTTTTATTATTATTATTATTATTATTATTATTATTATTATTATTATTATTATTATTATTTTGGGGTTTGTCAGGTCTTGACAAGCGTCCACTAATCTCAAACTTCAGCAACCTTTTGAGCCGCGTCATACTAGAGACTAGTGGAGCTAAATACACACGACTGCATCCCAAACCCTGGCGATATGCAGCCGCGGAAATTACGCCAGATCCAGTGCCCGCACAATGCGGAGCGACCCGAGCAGCCAATTATTATTATTATTATTATTATTATTATTATTATTATTATTATTATTATTATTTTATTTAATATATTACAACTTTTTTCAATTTTTATATTAGCGAAGATCAAAACAAATAAAAACAGCATTAAAATAATTTTTACCCACATTAACTTATGATGAAAGTAGAATAATTATTCGTCTTATTTTAAATAGCAATTATTCTTCTTGATAGGAGAATTTTCCATCGTGGTTCTTAAAAAATTTAATGCGATCCTTGAGCTTGTTTCATGGATCCGAGTTTTTTAAAATCAAGTTTAAATCTTCATTTATTTAAGACAGATATAACCTGAAATCAAGAGCTGCGACAACTTTAACGTAAGTTTATGTAAAATTCTGGTATTTTTCGCCCTTACCTATATTATTTTCGCGTAGCCCTAGGGTTAATTACTAAGGTGTTTGATATCATCTTTAAAACTAGGCTTATAAATTTTTTTTCGGAGAACAACCTCCTTAACAAAAACCAATTGGGTTTCCGGCCTAAGTTGAGCACTATCTCTGCCATCACTGAGCTTGTTAACTACGTAACCGATTGTTTTGAAGGTCATATAATTCCTCAAGCCACTTTATGTGATCTTTCAAAAGCATTCGATTGTGTTCCTCACAGTTTGCTATTGGACAAGCTTGAAAAGTATGGTATCCGTGGCAATGCAAACGATCTCATTAGATCTTATTTTTCTAATAGATACCAGTTCGTCTCGTTGAATGACGTAGATTCTACATATAGGAAGGTCAATTTTGGTGTTTGTCAGGGCGGAATTTTGGGTCCGTTTTTCTTTATCGTTTATATCAATGACCTCCTTAATTTGCTGCCTGAAAGTGTCAAAGTTATACTTTACGCCGATGACACTACTGTCCTGACTAATCATACGTCTGTTAACGATGTGGTCAGTAATACAGAACAAGAAATGGTGATAGTTAAAGATTGGTTCACTTCAAACCGTCTTACTCTTAATAATAATAAAACCCAACAAATTATTTTTTCACTGAACCGCAATATTGATATTAATATTCAGTTCGGGGGGCCAATCAAATTTCTTGGGATTTATATCGATAGTACACTTAGCTGGCACGATCACATTAACTATTTGGCTAACGTTCTTAAAAGGGTTATCTATGCGTTCATCAGGCTGAAAACGTCTGTGTCATTCGATATACTCCGTATGTTTTATTTTGCTGCTTTTCAGTCGCGCTTAACTTACGGCATAATTCATTGGGGTTTAAGTTCATCTGTTAACAGAATTTTCTTGCTCCAAAAACGTGCTGTAAGAATTCTGAATAATGTTCCTAACAGGCACCACTGCCGAGAGCTCTTTAAGAAATGCAGCATTTTATCTTTCTATAGTTTATTTGTTTATGTTTGTCTGGTATACGTTAAAGAAAACCCGAACAAATTTGTAACCGTATCTTCTAGACATGTTTACAATGTTTGCTCTGCTGGCAACAATAGACTACCAAGACTTAGATTGTCTAAATCTAGGAATGGTATTTTTTTGGCAGCCACTTTCTTTAACTACCTACCAGTCTCTCTAAAAACTTTGTCAATTAGATTATTTAAGTTAAAGATTAAAAAAATTCTTATTGAGAATTGTCTCTACAATTCGGACGAATTTTTCAAAATTAATTTCAATAATTACACCTAACATGTAAGCTGTTTTTTCTACCTTTGTTAATTTTATATATACATTTTTTTTTCTCTTATCTATGATAATTATATTCATTTTTCAATGTTTTCAAATGTTTTTCTACTTTTGTTTAATTAAATTATCATATATGTACTGACAAATGTAAACGTCGTAAGATGTCTAGCATTAAATAAATATTATTATTATTATTATTATTACGCGTACACAGGCTGGGAACCGCTGCTCTAAGTTAAATTTTTAATAATTATCATTTTAATTATTTTTATTTTCATTTTTATCTCGTGCGACAGTGCAATTTTCACTATATTATTTAAACTATTGAACTAACTTTTGAAGTCTTAGTCACATAGTGATCTTTTTTGTACTTCTTGTTAAATAAATTGTTTCAAAATTTAGCCTTTGTTTATATAATCTGTTCACTTTTGTAAGAACAAACTAAGATTAAATTTTGTTTTCAATAGTTTGCACCGTTGAAACTGCATATCATGTTGGTATTAAAAAATTATAAAAATTGTCACTTTCTTAATAATTATCAGAACCAATAAATCTAAAGTCGGTTTTACAGTGTAAGGAATATTTTTAATTGACATTTAAAGTCCGTATTACGCTATAAAAGTAACCAAAATAACTAGATCCGGTTTGTTACAAAAGTGAACAGCTTATAGAATAACCGGATTCAATTATATTCTATATTATAAACTGGAATTAAGAAATGCAAAAGATTTGGTTAACTTTTAGCTTGATACTTTTAATAATAACATTGACAGTTTCTGTAGTATCCAGTTTCAGAGGGAAAATGTCTGTCTTTCGTTCAAGTCAGCCTTTTGGCTCTGTTGGCCTTTTGTCTGTCGACCATTTGATCATGTCGTCTTTTAGTCAGCCGGCCTTTTATAAGGTAATTAATAAATAATAACAAGGATGGCTTTTATGTAAGAGCAAACGGGCAATGGGAAAAAATAATCTTTTTATAATTTTAAATCTAAATATTTTTATATTTTATTTAAAAATGTTGAGATTCTTATTTTGCTTTTAATTTAAATCTTTAAATCGTAAGAGCTTGTTTATTTTTATACGCTGCGTTATTTGATTTCATGCGATTGTTTATGAACAACACTGCGGTATACCATAACGCTCTCATTTTTCGGGCATGCAACTGTTTTGTCCCAAACACTACCTATATGTATATGTAAACTCTTCTTGCATCGCACCCTAACGCAGCGTTTCTCAACCGGGGGTCGCGAAGTTAGACAAGATCCAAACATGAAAATATAATAGAAATGCGCTCAATCTTGCCAGATATAAATTTTATTCATATTTATAAATACGAGTATCTTATATTTATATTCATAAAAATATACCTGTCATGACATGAATAAAATAATTCTTATTTATTATTATATCTAATATACTTATTTTGAACAATAATTTAAACTGCAGGATATTTTAAACGTTTAAGCGGAACTAAATGGAATTTAAATTTTCTAAAGTTGTCACTAGCTAACTTTATAATGAGTAAAATGGGCTTTTTCTAAGCAAAATGATCAAAAGCTTCAATCGAGAAAAATTACTAGATTTGAAAATCTAGTTCCACTTAAACCAAAGAAACAGACTAAGTAAACTATATCAAGATCAAATAAAGTGTATGTGACGGTTGATGTGTTTCTATGACAATGGTTCATGTTGGAGGTACTTCAAGTACTTTCAAGTTGTACTTTGAAGTAAGTACGACTTGAAAATACAATATTTTTTAAATATTTTTTTTAAATACTCCCCGAGCTACAAATATCTCTAGAGTAATGATGCGAATGTGTTTAAATCAAAATGGGAAGCACTTTAAACACTTGTGAATAAAAATACTTTACTTTCAAGTCATTATAGGGAATATAATCGTCATATAAAATTATCAAAGTATTTTGTCAACCGTAAAAGATGTTAAAAAAATGTAGGAAAAGTTTTTTTTCCTACATTGAAAAGCTCTAGTCAAAGATACCCAATATGACATACGTTCCCATTCAAAAATTCGAAATTGTCCTTGATATCCTGTACTTCCGGTTTATTCCGGAAAATTTCAATACTACCATTAAATTTTTTGGATAAATTTTAGTTCAAAATTTTTCCCAACTTGCTTTCACGTCGTCTTTTCGAGAAAAATCGTGTTCCCTCTATCTTGATATGGAGGGGGGCCGCGGACAATATTTACATAATTTCGGGGGGCCCCACACCAGAAAAGGTTGAGAAACACTGCCCTAACGGATACCCTTGTTGTATATTCTCCGTAAGAACATGATTTACTATAATAAAACAATCGGTCTCAATGTTCTACAGAATCATTAAGTCATTAAATTTCAAAATCTAGTTCCGCATGAAGCTAAGAAATGAATAAAATTTCAAAAAAAAAAGATGGTATAAATATTGGCCAGTTCAAAGATAGTAATTAAGTGTAATATTTAGTGAATACGCTCGTTTTAAAGGAAATAAATATATGTTAATTTGTAATGTGAAAATCTTTAATAACTTCTTTGCCCACATTATATTATAAATAGTTTTTAAAAAAATTTCAATTGTAGATATATTATAATTCTTAATAAAAACAAAGAGATTGATATACATAATTTATTCTTTATGTAAATAAAAAAATAAACATTTTCTATCGCGTTTAAATCATTGCAACCCTGGCAATAATTCCTGTACTGACATGCTATCGTCATCAGTAACAAAATCAATTATCACTTTTAAGGTCATGTAAGTCAGGATATTGTTAATATTCATACAAATTCTGTTACAAAATACTTTTAAATCGCTGGAGAGGGCGACTCTGTCTTCCGTGCTAGATTCTATAATTAATAGGTCAAGAATCAGAAGTAATATTATATAAGAACATATCGCGTTTACTAAGTACATAATTTGTTCAAATAGAAATGTTTAATGAAAGTATACTTACGTTGATGAAAAATTATCTAGAGTAAATGTGGATTGCAACTTGTCTTTCTTCTCTGTCATTTTGTACTCTGAAAAATAAAACTTTATTAGTTACCATAAATACGAAGGCGAGATGAAAATTCTTAAGATGATCATTTTAATACATTAAAGGCGGGGGATTTTGACGAAAGTAAGCTAGGTAACGCGGCGACCGCCCCGCCTCGTTTTTCGTCCTAGAGCGGGCGATATTTTGAGTAATCATAAAAAAATTTAGACTTAAAAAAGTTTATTTAAACTCTTAAAACTACAAGAAATATTAAAAAAGAACTAAACACTAAAAAATGTTTTAAAGTACATATTATGAGAGGAATCTAGTACTTTTTATGAGTGTGATAATGTTGATAACACTCGCCACGGTGAAGAGGTGTATTGCAAAACTCGCATTTGAAGCAAGTCAACTTTCTTTTTTTTATGTGCTGCACAAACTACGCAGTTTCGTTGGGCATATAGCTTTCTGCCTTTATTTTCTATCCGAATTAATTTGTGCTTTTTGATGTCTAGCGAAAGACGTCCAGGCGGTTCAATTTTATATCGTGGAGTCCGTGGTGCCGAGTTCGATGTACCAGGTTGTGGCTCTTCAATGTCCGCCTTTAAGGTACAGTCGAGATAAATTGTAGTACTACGACTCCCGCCTTTAATGTGTTAATCACGTGACCTGTAGCATTTCAAAATGTCAGAGGTAGGAAAAACAAACACGTTTTTTAGCACGTGCGACATAGGCGTTTAGTGTTTTATGGGATTTTTTTATGTGAAACAAACTGTTTTATTGCGTTTCAAAATATTTGCAGTTAAGATTTCTACACTTTTGCATGCGTTCAAACCAATTCTCGAAACATTTTTTCCACTCTGAATTTCGTATTTCAAAAACATGGTTTTCAAAGGCTTCAACAGCTTCTTGAGGTGATAACAATCGCTGTCCACGCATTTTTTGTTTGACAGTGGGGAACAAAAAAAAGTCTTTAGGGGATAAATCAGGTGAATAATATGGGAAATCAGACATAAATTCGATATTTTTCTCCTTCAAATAATCAATTTTTTGACATGCTGTGTGGGAGCTTGCATTGTCAAGATGAAAAATGATGCGACATTTTGGGTTGTTTTTCCTGATTTTGTCGAGGGCAAACAAATTATTGTGTACCATTCAGCATTAAAGCAGTGTTTCTCAATCTTTTTAGTTTCGTGGCACCTTTATCAAAGAAGAAAATTTTCGCGGCACACCTATGTAATCGTAGAAGAAGACATTTTGAATACAGCCGCCCCTGTATTCAAAATATGTCAATTTCAATCCGTCATAAAAAGATCTTTCGTGTACTTTATTCTTATTAATGGTATTGTACGTATATTCGGACAATGATGTTAAACAAATCACGGCGCTAGTTTTTCTTTTAAGAATTCGCGTCACATTTGGAAAATTTTGCGGCACACCCTTTGGGGAACACTGCACTCAAGGAATAGTTGTGACATGTCCAGTACAACCGAAGAAACAAGCGATCATTTTCTTGGAAGTGTTTCGTGATCGAACAACTTTTGTGGGTTTCGGTTCATCTGGGAAGAACCAAACAGTGGATTGTTGCTTAGTTTCCGGTTCATATGAATAAATCCAAGTTTCGTCACCTGTAATGATGTTGTATACGGATTTTGCAGTGCCTAGGTTGAAATGTTTTAGCATTCCGTTACACCAATCAACACGAGCCTTTTTTTGATCTTTGGTCAAATTATGCGGAATCCATCGGAAACAGATCTTTTTCACAGCTAAATGTTCATGCAAAATTGAATGTAGTTCAGTCTGCGATATGCCAAAAGATTCCTCTATTTCACGGTAAGACACATGCGGATCTTTTTCAATCATTTTGCGTATAGCATCGATGTTTTTTTGAATCAAAATCGATTTTGGTCGACCTTCACGGGATTCATTACTGACTGATTGAATTCTGAAAATCGACAGTCTTTTCAGATGGTGCTTCATTACCAAAAGTTGAACGAAGCGAATCTATGAATTATTGTTGAGTTAGGCCTTTAATAAAATCGTAAACTACATCCAACGAACACCTTCACGAGTAAAATCCATTTTTTCACAAACCCGTTTTTTTTTAACGCTCACTGTTAACAAACTACTCGGTCAATTTATAAGCTGCCACTGATTTCACAATAACAAATGTCAAATTGTACGAATATAGTAATAAATAACACATTTCAATATTGACATTTAGTAGTCGTTTGTAAATACATAAAAGGTAACCCTCGTAGTATACTGATTATAGTCAGTCTAGAAGTTGCAAACTGGAGCTGTAATTAAGCCATTTTTGTGAATTCATCGTTTTTATTTATCACAAGTACCCCTTCTTGGAACAATATTGAAAGTATTTTATAGTTGGAGTTAATAATGTACATGAGTGTATATTTTACGAAATTGGAAGGTGATGTTAGGGATTGATACTTCTGAAAAATTGACTTCATAAACAATTTTGATCCGTATTCTTTGTGGGATAACAATGTTGAATTTAATTCGGAAGACATACCACCAATCACAAATATGAACATTGTGGCATATTTAGTGTTGATGCACAATTGTGACATACTTTTTTATTTAATAAGATAATTAATTTAAGATGATTAATAGAAAATTATAATATTCATTATAATAATAATTAATTAAAAGTCCTACCGAAGTAGACGGAACAATTTTTTTAATTGTGCGATGAGCAATACGAGGCTGACGCTCAGTATCTTCTGGATTTTTATTAAATGGTGCCCCTGTGTAGCCAATAGTTAAAAATCGTACCCAGTCTAGATTATTTACATCTTCAACATTAGACGGTTTTCCTACACTGGATTTAAATGATTCAAGTGAGAATTTTTTAAATTGATTTAGTAAATAGTAAATTAAATTTGTTGGCACTGTACCTGGCATCTTTAAGAACATACCTGAAATAAAATGTTTACCACAAACAAACGCATTTTCTAATTTAGATTCTGTTAAGTCCTTTCTCGTCAATGCCTTAATCCACTGCTGGCGCCTTTTAATTAATAAATTATTTTTATTTGGTTTATATTTATACGAGTAATTTAACATTCTTGGATATCGATAAAATGACACATGATCTCTACCGCCACATGACTCACACACCCCACAACTGCACAAAAACTTGGCATATGTTATGTTTTATATATAAGCCCTTAAGCGTCAATATACTACTCCTATCTCTGTCCTATCTCTGCCATTTTTAAATGTTCGTTTGACAGTTATGACGTCACATTAAAATAATCTATGCGTTGGTAAAGTTTGATATGTGAGGTTATGTTCTATCACATGTTAGTATAAAGTCACTAAAATTTAATACCGCTCTGCAATTTAGTCAGTGTGGTTTTGTTTAAGAAATGGAAAGTTTTGAACATCGCGTAATTAAATATCTTTTAAAAAAAGAGTTGTTAGTGCAGGAAATCCATGGCGATATAGAAAATATATTCCTCAATTCATCCTAATTATATACTCCAGTAATTTTGACTGCTCTGTTGCTCTGTTCAGAAAAGATAGAATAAAGTATCTTGACATTATTTCCATTACATCTGTCCAACAGAATTAACCAATAAATGGACAGGTACAAATAAAGCTAAACATATAAATGTGATTATAATAGATCAACATCTTAGATGGGATCACCATATTGAGAGATTGGCTAAAAATTTGAGCAAAACTCTTTACATATTTAAAAATTTAAAGAAAATACTCAATTCATTAAAATTAAAAACGTTTTACTTCGGTCTTGTACAATCCTTAATGCATAATGCTGTTCTTGTTTGGGGTGGTGCAGCTAAAGTGTATAAAAATAAAATACTTGTCCTGCAAAAAAAGGATTATAAAAATAATGTATAATAAAACCTCAAGATACCCGTGTAAATGGTTATTCTCAGAATCTAAAATATTCAATTTTAATAAATTATAATCAGCCATTGCATCATACTTAATTCAAAATCCTGCCATTGTAACATTCTTGGATCACTCATACCTACCAGAAATATGTCATCTAGTCAAGCCGTAACCAAAAAATTCAACAAAACAAAATCCAAATATTACTACTATTATTCTTTCAGTAAAATATACAATATATTTAGTAATTATTTAAAAAATAATAACAATCAGTTATCCGTTTTAAATTATAAGAGCATTGTTAAAAAATGGCTTTCATCAATGGACTATACCGACAGTATAGGCATTACTCGAGACGTAGCCTAAAATAATATTTAAAAAATTCGTCCACATTATTCAAATTTAATAAATTAAGTATTAATGTTTCATTCTATTAATCATATTACTTGTAAATATACAGTTCACTACATTTTTGTACTATTTATATTAAAAATTATCGCCACGCACTGAACGAGATTCATTGTGGTGTTACTTCTTTATTTTCAATATTGTAACAAAATAAAATAAAACTGTACATTAATTAATTGTATTACTTGTATATATTAATGAAAATAAAATAATTATTAATTATTATTATATTTATATTGGATGAGGATTCCCATTAGTAGAGCAACCATTTGCCTCTGGGTGAATGAGTTCAAGCGAGGAAGAATCAATGTGAAGATGAACTGACAACCAAAAAACCCACAACATCGGATATTGTTAACAAAATCGACTATACCAATTTAAAAGACCGACGACTAAAGTTGTTGGAGACAGGATGGATATGTAGTTGGCATATCGAATGTAGTAGTACATTTTTTTTTTTAATCTAGAATTTGGATATATGTTATCCGTAAGATGGCCTTGCATTCTGCGGACAATAAACTCATTCGATGTCAACTTTCTAAGGCGGATTTGGATAGGTTTGATAAAAATTCGGTGAAAATTTTGCGTCGTTTCGTGCTCATGTATGAAACGGAGGTCTATTATTATATCGCAGAGATCAAGTAACTGTCCAAACAGTGGATTCAACACGGTTCCTCGGCTCCAAAAAGTGATCCCATCAATCGAAAAGATCATGGTATTTTTTGGGACACGAAATGGATCTATACATAGATTACATATAATGGGTGTTTTTTTTAGAGGTATAGAACTTTAAATTGCAATAAAACAACGATGGATTATTCGATTGACATGAATTTTTTTTTATTCGAAAGATAATCTTGTGGCATTACATTTTAAATATGATTTCTGGCATATGACCGCCACGGCTGGCTCGGATGTAGTCCAATCTGGACGTCCAATTTTCGATGACTTTTTCCAACATTTGTGGCCGTATATCGGCAATAACACGGCGAATGTTGTCTTCCAAATGGTCAAGCGTTTGTGGCTTATCCGCATAGACCAATGACTTTACATAGCCCCACAGAAAGTAGTCCAGCGGTGTTAAATCACAAGATCTTGGAGGCCAATTCACAGGTCCAAAACGTGAAATTAGGCGGTCACCAAACGTGTCTTTCAATAAATCGATTGTGGCACGAGCTGTGTGACATGTTGCGCCGTCTTGTTG
This sequence comes from Liopterus haemorrhoidalis, assembly GCA_963971575.1. Taxonomy (NCBI): domain Eukaryota; kingdom Metazoa; phylum Arthropoda; class Insecta; order Coleoptera; family Dytiscidae; genus Liopterus; species Liopterus haemorrhoidalis. The sequence goes on from OZ020611.1 coordinate 99,727,615, forward strand.
GTATGATTTAATGTAATGCCACAAGATTATCTTTCGAATAAAAAAAAATTCATGTCAATCGAATAATCCATCGTTGTTTTATTGCAATTTAAAGTTCTATACCTCTAAAAAAAACACCCGTTATATAAAATAAAACTGATTCTTCTTAAATCGTCATGTAGGTAAAATAAATGAATTAATTCATAGGACGTTTTGAATTTGTATTTAAATAAATGTATCTTCAGCCTGTGATATGAATATCATAGACGATGACTGATGTTGTGGAAGGTCATGTATATAATAATTCGTTGTAAATACGAATTTGATAGTTTAAAAAATGGGATATTATAAATAAATTACATATATTCATCAGGTATAGGTAAACTCTCTGTTAACGTGTTAGTATTTAAAAACAAATGTTAATTTGAATTAAATCATTGGCGCATGACAATGCACCTACCTATTCCAGCGGCATTGCAACTCGAAAACAAGAATAATTAAAGTTTGAAGTCATCCACCTTATTCACCCAACAACTTCTATTTTTTCCAAACTTAAAAAAATATATGTATCTCGCTGGAAATAGATTTCGGTCGGATGAATATGTCATGAACTCCGTAAATGATATTTTGCGATCCTCGAAAATACTCACTTTAAGGAGGGTTTATAGATGTCCCAGAATCATTGGACTAAGGGTATAATTTAAGATGTATGTAGAGATATAGAAATTAAATTAAATTTAAAAAAATCGTTCATTTTCTTTCGCATTTCTTTTTATTCCGCACTCGTACTATTGCAATATACATTTTAATAAAAGATCTATCGAAGGGCTTATCTGTCTGAGGATAGAAGAAATAAAAATTAGTTTTTCGAACACTTACAAAAAAATCGATAATTTACGACAAAATAATCTACTGGTACTGTTCCGTGGTACTGTTATTGTATCTAGAGTACTGTTCCAGTTTTTATCATTTTACAGTACAGTGCTGCCTCCTTATACCCTGCCTAATTCGATGAATGAGGTAATTCCAATGTTCCATTCCCCCCGCTTCCACACTTTGTTCCGCCGGATATCGCGCAAAACATGCTTAGTCACAGATAAAAACTTCTCGAAACAAGATCTCGAATCGCATCGCAGGATTTACATTGTTGTCTATATGATTAATATCGTTGTTGAGTTCAATAAGTTATTATTATAAGATAAAATATTTGTGTGTTATGTACTGTATAAGATAATATAATACAAGAATCATTAAAATGGTTCAAGGATGTTCACTGAAACACCCAATAAAATCAAGAAAGACGTTCATTTGTTACTTCCAGAAAAACCCTACTTCCTAGTATATAAACAGGACCGCCATGCGTACCTCAACCACCCGTCTGCAAACATTTACAAGACCACCTCCCACTAGAATTAAAGCCAAAACGCGCGGGTGCAAAATTTCATCAAAAACTGCGGCATTTGGGCACACGGGTGGCCAACATACACCATTAATGAAACTTTATAAAATAAAGAACAAACAACAAACAATAACAAACAACTTTTCCAATCTCATAAAATACTTCAAATATCTCTAAACCATTTTGTGTGATTTTAATACCAAAATTTCTTTTACCACACGATTTACGTTTTTTTAAAGTTTTTTGACACATTTCGGCAAAAGCATGTAAAAATATTTGATTTTTCAAAAATAAAATTCTGCTCTTTTATTTACCCATCAAGAGGTTTTATTTGATCATCATCTTCAGCCCATAAACGTCCCACAGTAGTCTCACCGAGCCGTAGTTTTCACTACCGTACTGCTACTTTTATGTTGGGCACGAGCCTTTCACTCCGAAGAGTGAAGTTTCAGGTCTACAACTCTCACGGTGACCTAATCCGGGTTGGGAGCGGTGATATATTTATGATATGATGTTTTTTTAAATTTTTTACTTATTTTTTATTATTTTAAATGAGGATGAGGTGAAAAGGACAAATACAAATATCCATGCCCTGGCCAGGATTCGAACCCGGGACCTTTAGCACGAGAAGCAGGGTCGCTACCACTGCGCTAATGAGGTCGGCTTTTGATTTGTAAAACATATGTATATTAAGTTTTATATTAAATACAAATTTGTTTATATTTTTGGGGCGATGAGTTTTTTTTAAGTCTCAGTATTTTTCTCATATGCGGGTCAAAAAAATGCCAAATTTCAGCTCTCGGGGTCTATTTTACCGTAAATTTCTACCATACAGACAGACAGACGCATAGGTGACGGCATAAGGGTTGTTTGGTCATACCTATAAAACCCTAAAAAAGTTACATATCAAATTATTTTATTTGATAACCTACCCAAAATTGTGCATATGCTATTTCTAAAGCTTGCTTTATAATAGATATGTTTTGGATACATAAGCATAAAAATTACACTAGTTTCTTTGTTCGGTTTATTACAAACAGATGTTTTGAAGGGTTAAACCTATTGTTGTATAAGTATGCGTTATGTTATGGAATTATTATAAAGAAAACATATTCTGACAAATCATTTACTATTTTGTGCTGTAATGAATTATTAATAAAAATATAATTATAGATAATTGCTTCTCAGATTTTGTCATCCTAAATTTTGAAAATTCTTTGTTCTGAATTAAAAAAAAAAGTTCTTTGTATGTAAAATAGTAGGACTGAAGCCTGGTTTATAATAGATATGCTATGGATACATAAGTATAAAAATTACACTACATTATTTTTCTATTTATTACAAACAAATGTTTTGAAGGGTCAAATCCTTTGTTCCTTACTTATGCGTTATGTTATGTATGCGTTATGCGTTATTTATAAATCAGACTCGAAGCCTGGTTTATAATAAACCCATAACATAACGCATAAATATGGAACAATGGATTTAACCCTTCAAAACATCTGTTTATAATAAATAGAAAAAGAGTGTAGTGTAATTTTTATACTTATGTATCCATAGCATATCTATTATAAACCAGGCTTTAGTCCTACTATTTTACATACAAAGAACTTTTTTTTTTAATTCAGAACAAAGAATTTTCAAAATTTAGGATGTCAAAAAACTGAGAAGCAATTATCTATAATTATATTTTTATTAATAATTCATTAAAACACAAAATAGTAAATGTTTTGTCGGCTGATAAAAAATTAACAACAAAAAACTGTAAGGATTATATTTACAAACAAGTTTTTTCACACTGGGGTCACTATAACAATAAAAATTGTTTCAGTGTTGTAGAATTAAATTCAAGGTGGTTTACAATGCTAGATAACATAATGTTCTTGTGTATTTAATGTTTTTATGCATAAATTTACGATGATTAGTTGTTGCGTAAATACGTTCTAATTTAATGTTTATAGAGCACTGCAGTATTGAAAGAATGTTTGATATTTAGTTTAGAATTCATTTACTTTCAATTCCATTTCTTGGTTATTTGTTTTGCAGTGAAAAGTTGAAGAATAGTCTTTGAAAAGGGCGAGAAACAAATACGATTTATATAGTACAAGAAAACAACAAATTACATTAGAACCTCGTTAATCCGGACTAATGCGAGGATAAGTTGTTCAGATTAACGAAAGTCCGTATTAACTGAAATTACTTAAAGAACAGTAAAAGTGCATAAAACTCCGTACAGTAGCAAAATATGTCTATTATATATTTAAAGGGCATAAACCTAATAAAGTGTGTGTTTTTTTTAGAGGTTTGTTTTTCAAAATCAGGAAAAACAACCAAAAACGTCGCATCTTTCTTCATCATGACAATGCAAGCTCCCACACAGCACGTCAAACAATTAATTATTTGAAGGAGAAAAACATCGAATTAATGTCTCATTGCCCGACTTTTTTGTTCCCAATGTGAAACAAAAAATTCGTGGACAGCGATTTTCATCACCTCAAGAAGCTGTGAAGCCTTTGAAAACCATATTGAAAAAAAAGACGTCCCTTGAGGTGATTTTTCAATCTTGGGAATAGGAAAAAGTCACAAGGATTCAAGTCAGGCGAATAAGGAGGCTGAGGAGCCACAGGAATGTTTTTACTGGCCAAAAACTCGTTTATTGAAATTGCTGTGTGACAAGATGCATTGTTTCATCCCCAATTCATTGGTCAAAATCTGATAAACGGTAGTGTGAGTCAAACTGAACTCTTCCCCGATCATTCTGACTGTCAGTTGACGATCTGAACGCACAAGATCTCGGATTCTGTCGAGATTTTCATCGGTTCTTGAAGATGAAGGCCTTCCGCTGTGTGATTCATCTTCAATCAACTCTCTTCAATCAAAACACTGTCTCCTTAGGCCTGCCGAAGTTTTGCAAAACTTTCCGCTGCACTGTGCTCAAGTCTGAAGCAAAACCTGATAGCACACCGTTGCTCGAAACGAATGTCACTCATTTTTAAAACGCACAATTCCTACGGTCAACAAAATTACTCTAGTGAGTTCAAACTCGTACTGAAGGTGTATCACATGTTCACCTACCGCTCCTCCAAGTCTCGCGTCCCAAATGTTGCCAGATCAAACGCTATATTGCCCTTAATTTACACACCTCGTATGTGTGTAAAACGCACATCTATGCGTTCAGCATAGTTCACTTTAATTTGTAAGCGGCCGAAAAACTATTGCGGTGGAGCGGCGAAGACAATCAATATTGATCACCTGGTATGAAAATGTATTAAATTGACATTTAAATTGTTGATGTAAACACCTGGCAATATTAAAAGTCCATACGATGGTCATGACTATAATAAGAATATTTTTATATTTTACTATGTTTCTGGTTATCTAATACTGTTTTTATACAATATAAAATATAATATTGAACATGTATTTCAGTTATAATGATTAATATTCAAGGCTACCTAGTATTATATTAGAATGTTTCTTAAAAAAAGCAATTTGAGTAGCATGCAAACGTGTAAAATTTCTGATTAAATTTTAAATTTTATCTAAATGTTTTAATAAAAAATTTAATGTGAACTGTGAATTTTTGCAAATTTCTGAATTTCATATCTATTATGTTAAATATTTTTTATTGTAATCTCGTGCTAATAAATTTAAATATTAAAGGGATTTATTGAACAAATCGCTAGAAACTAAAAGAAAAATATTTTCAAAAACTCTATACTATTGAGGTTCTCATCAACAGGAATAACTATTCATTTTCTCAGAGTTATAGGATAGGGGACAAACATTTTTGAAAATATTTTCCGTTTTCAATTTACTATTTAAGAACTTTCATTAGATATTCCACAATAAATTAATAATAATAATAATTTATATTTTTAAAAAGTTTTAAAAAAAACTGATAGAATTCCTATGATTTTGAAAACTTCTAACAGCCTTTGCACGAATGAAAGCGAAGTCGCAGAAGTATGTATATCGCCAACCAATTTCAAGCAAATTTTGTAAATGAAACTTCTGGCAACCTGCCAATCATAAATGGAACAATATTGGCGAACTCTTTGAACGATGTAATAATTACTCCTGAAATTGTAGCCGAAAAATTGAAGCAACTAAGTACTACTGCAGCACCTGGTCCTGATGAAATTCACCCTTTCATTCTTCAAAAACGTCACACTGTACTAGCGATATTATAATTATGAGCAACTCTCTCAACTCAGGAAAAATACCAAAATCATTGTTATGTCTGTAATAGTTCCTAAATATATTTAAAAATGGTAACAGACGTCAAGCATCCAATTATCGGCCTATTAGTCTTGTGTCCACAACAGCCAAAATTATGGAGAGAATAATTGTTGAAGAAATGATGAATTTTTTACTTCAGTACCATATAAATCCGAACACTCAACACGGTTTCTTCCTAGGTCGATCTGTAGCATCTAATATGCTACTTGCAACTAATTATTTGTCACAGCGACTGGACTCTTCTGAACCTGTAGATGTTATTTACTTTGACTTTGCCACGGCATTTGATAGAGCTCATCATAGACTATTTGCAAGACTAAATCACTACGGCATTCGTGGAAAATTTGTTATCATGGATAATTTAATTTCTTACTGGACGCATATTCCAAGTTCGTGTTGGATTATTCTTCTCGCAGTTCTACCCAGTTACGAGTGGAGTACCTCAAGGAAGGGTTATTGGTCCTATTCTATTCCTCATATTTGTAACTGACTTAGTCGTAAATCTGTTATATGGACATCAGATGTTTGCTGAGGACCTGAAGCTATATAAAGAGGCAAAAAATCAGCAATGATTCAAAGCGATATAAATTCCATCACAGATTGGTGTCCTACATGGCTTTTACCGCTGGATATAGTGGAACTTGGCATAACCATTACAACAACTCTTGATTGGTCACCTCACATAGCTAATATAGTGAAAAAAACAAATAAAATCCTGTACATTACATACAAATCTTTTCCTCATCTAACCCCTTCCTTATTCCGTTTAATTTATCTATCTTACATTCGCCCTCTCCTAGAATTTGCAGTTGTTGTTTGGTCGCCTTATGGCCCGTTTATACAACCTTAACAGTAACTTTTCCTTACCTTATCCCTAATCCGTAAAAGATAAACTATACAAAACGCCTATGTACGTTTATACAACCTTAGCCGTAATTTATCCATAAGCAGACCTTAGCAATAAGAATTCCGTAACCTTGAAAGTTCCCAACATTTCAACTTTCGTGGTTAAATTACGGCTAAATCACTGAACAGCGCATGCGCGAAAATATGACTGTTATGAAATAGGCAACGAACTTTATTTTTGTGAAATAATAAAGATGACACGAACACGGCAGATGCTGCCAAGGCAGTATAAACGAATATTACAATAATTTACTCATTATTCATTTTAATAAAATAGCTTCCAAAATTCGCAATTGACGTTTAGAATAAAGGTTAGGTTTACGATGTTTACTCGGAACTGCGCAAACTCTAAACAGCGCATTTCATTGGCTGCGGCTGACGATCGAGATTAAGGAAAAGTTAAGGAAAAGGTTGTATAAACACAATACTTTCGTTCTGGGGATCGTTAAAAACTTATGGATAAGGTACTTCTCAGTTACGGCTAAGCAAAATTATGGCTAAGTTGTATAAACCAGCCATTACTTACATCGAGACATACTACTTCTAGAGGGGGTCCAAAGACGTGCTACTCGACTACCATGTAGTCTTCGTCATCTCTCATATGAACAACGACTTGCAAAACTAAACATACCGTCACTAGCTGATCGCAGAGAGCGCGGAGACCTCATTCAGATGTATAGGCTAACTACAGGCAAGTTCTTCACTGATGTCTTCACTACTATGAGATAGTACAGTATCGTATTGTGTATAAACACATACTATCCTAGTTTTCTGTTTACTAGTCTAATGTAAACCCGGCATAAATCTTCTTTTATTTCCGTCAAAGGTCTATATCGTCGGCAAATCTTAAGTTTGTTGGGATTTTATCATCCATTTCCTTGCCAATCAATTTGTCTGAAATCTCTTTCAATTACGCAGGTGAAGATATGTGGCAAATTTTTAATTTGCCACATATTGTGTAGCAAATTATCTCGTTGTTTAACCATACCACGAAATAAAAAAGTACATTTGTACCGTACAACACATGAATTACGATATAAGAGTTTTTTGATTATTTCTACGAAATCGTAAAAACGCTTTTTGCGAGATATTTTGGAATTTGGAAAAAATGTTTATTTCTTATTTATTATTATTGAAAGAGTAGTAGCAGTATTTACTAAATGTAATTACTTAAACTGATGTCATATCGTACATCATATAATTTGCGTCAACATAAAAAGTTACAATTTTATTGAAAAACAGTTATTTTCCGAGTAAAAAACTTTTATGAAAGCAAATATTATACCCGAAGTTTCTTCAAAATCTCTTAATGTTGCTAATTAATTTCATTTCCAATCTTGTAAATGGAACTTTAAGTAAAACGACTTTTAAAAAATAATAAAAAGAAGAGTAAATGTAAAATATCTTGCATAACGATGATGTTATTTTTTTAACCCATCTGTTTTGGTCACAGTGAGAGTGGACAAAATCTCGTTATTATATTAATTTGCATAGCTGTCTTTTTAATGATACATTTTTATATAGTTATTTTATGTACAGACGGGTTAAAATTGAGGTTCTAGCTTAATATAAAGTATTAAAGTATTTATGTTTAAGAGTACTTATTTTTTATAACATTATTTAAATGCAATCATCCGAAAACTGATAAAATTAAAAGCGTAACTGTATGGTTGCTGTCAACAACTTGTCAGAGAGTGATTAAGTTAACCTAAAATTTTGCATTCAAGGGCGTGCCTTAAAATGAATGCTGGACCACTTTTATTTGTTCGATTATATTACTGATATACACAAAATATTAATGTTTTTCATTTTGTTTAATTTAAATCCTGATAAAGTAGATGACTAAAAATGGCATGCTTCAATTAATTTTTAGTACAAGGTTATTTGGTTAAATTTAAGGAAAAAATAAATAATGGAAGTTTGAATTCTGTACGTCTGTTAGTTTAAGTATTGAGGACTTTCATTTAAGGACTAATAAAAAAATCCATAAGTTCGATACTATCGAAAAGTAAAATCTGCCCAAAAATTCCTTTTTTGTAGGGTTTTGTAGGTATGACCAAAAAACCCTTATACCGTCATTTTGTCGTCTGTCTGTCTGTCTGTCTGTCTGTCTGTCTGTCTGTCTGTCTGTTCGGTAAAAATTGTAGCCAAACGGCTAAACCTAGAGAGTTGAAATTTGGCATGATTGTACAACTTTTTGACCCGCACATAGGAAAAATACTAAAACATCTAAAAAACATATCCCCCTAAAAATATAAACAAATATGTGCTCATCGAAAAAAAAAAAATATTTTTTTAAAATTCTGAGTAGGGTATCAAATGAAAGCCCTTAGTACGTGGATTAACGATCAAAATTTTATTTTTGCAAAATAAATTATTTTGACGAGATTTTTGCCAAAATTGTGCAAAAAAATTTTTGTCCCACACCCTGTAGCCCAGATGGTTTAAACTAAAAATGTGAAAAAATTCTAAGTAATGTATATTGGTGTGAACCGGAATAGTACAACAGGAATTTTTGATCAGATTATGTTTTCGGAAAATAATGCATTTTTTGTGTTTTTAACCAAAATATGTTAAATATTTAATTCGCTATGTAACCAAGTTCAGACTACAGCGCTGATAGCGATGTGTGTTTAGTCATTGGTTTTCTAATTTGCTAAACACAGTTAACTTGCAAACTAGAGTTCGAATCCTGTCAATTTTAATTTTTTTTTTTCTTTTGTTTAAATTATTTAATATTAAAAATTAAAAAAATTAACAGTAAAAATTCTAGCTATATTTTGGCAAATGTTGCATATAATTTTTAAAAGCGTAAATTTAATAACCAGTGGGAAGTGTTGAAATTATATTTTAATTCTGTTTGATGTATACGAAATCAGAGGGCGTGGCTAATGATTTAAGCAACCAATAGAAGCCATAGGCGCAATTTTCAAAATCTTAATGAACCTTGCTATGTAAAAAAAATACTGCACATATTTAGAAACTTAAATAATGGTATTAGGCATTCGAATTAAAATTCATAAAAAAATATTTTGACATAAAATTTGTTTTGGCATCCCAAATAATCATCATTCAGTTATTAAATACCTGCAAAACCCTGCAATGTGTGAAAATTCACACTTCACATCAATTTTTTAATGTCAGGGTTACATCAATGTGCCCTTCTCTTGACTTTTATCAAATTTTTTACTGACCCCTCAGGTCTACAGGATTTGACGAAAGTTTTTTTAGAAATATTTACTATATAAATCGTAGAAGCAAAATTTGGAGCTTGGAAAATATTTTCTGTTACTCAATCTGTGCTTCTAGAGCTTTCGTTGGATACCTTTCAATAATAAAAGAAAGTTATTTTATCCACGAGTCAAAACAAAAAATATTATCTAAATTTGTGAAAATGCCTCTTTTACAACAATTTCTTTGAGTGTTTGACATTCATTTTAATTTTATTATCGTCGCTATAAAGTGTTCAACAAAATTTCATCAAAACTGTATATTTACAAATACTTTCATTGAATAAGGGTTTGTTTAGCGGGGTACACTCGTAAAAAGTATGCTTGATTGGGTTTTACATACGATAAAATCACACTTATGGTTAAACAGATGGATATTTGTTATTTAATAGCACATAAAAAGTTACCTCGATTGGGTCTTGCATAAGAGAGAAACAGATTGACGGGCATGCATATGGATATTGGTTGTTTAATAGCAAATTTATATAGTTCGTTAAAACGGGACTTCGTAAAATGTATCCTTTTACGAATACGAATTGGCAATATTGTAACCATGAATACAAAATTTCATCTATATCCGACTAGTAATTTTTGTAATTACCCACAATTTGTTATTTTTGGCAAACTTTTATGGAATACTTTACATTCATTATTTTAATAGTGTTTGAGTTCGTTAAGCCAGGTTCGCCCGTAAAAAGTATCCTATAAAGCAAATGGAAATATTATTACCATATATACAAAATTTCATCAAAATTCGACCAGTAATTTTGTATTTTTTCGTGGACAGACACACAGGCACACAGACAGACAGACAGATAGACAAAAATTCTAATAATGGTTTAAGCTAAGTATATTAAGGCTACCAAAGCCAAAATACTAAACAAAAATTAATGTACAAACAGAGCCTCCAACTTTATGTACTATATTGATTGCCTATTGCACAACAATAACAACTGTTCTACGCAGGCACTGAGAAAGTTTCAATGAGGCCGGGGCCAAACAACATTTCGAGGGCCCATCCCCTCCATTTATTTGTCATCATCATCATTGGCGCGAGAGCCCGAAGTGAGCCAAGGCCTCCTGTTTCCAAGTTTCATGACCATGTTTTCAATCTATGTACATTCAGAAGTAATATGGTCAGTATTACGTCCATTTTTTAGTGTACACAGAAAGGCACCTACAGTTTAAATCCGGTTGCGAACGGCTAAGCAGAATCTGTAATTTGTATAAATATTTTTCCACAAATTACTTGACATAAGCAGGAATTGAACTCACGTCCGTGCCCTTGCTTAGCGGTCATTATGTTATGCGGTTTATTTATGTAAAATATAAATAATTTTCGGGGCGCCGGGGCCCCTGGACCCTGCGGGGCTCGGGCCATATGGCCCTCCTAGGCCGCCCTCTATCTGGGTCTGGTTCTATGTACTTAACTTTACTACTATGTGTCTAACTAAATATGTCTAACTTTAAATTGAATAATTAACGCATTTATACATTCAGTAAGGATGGACAATTAGTGTTTTCAACGGGACGCCGGAACATTGTTATACAAACTTGTCCCGGTAAACTGGGACGTATGGCAGCCCCAACCTATATATGTGAAAATAAATATTGCTAACATTACGAAATGCAGATTTTTTCATATCACGCTGATCCAAGAAATTGGATACAAAAGCAAAACCTTTTTATTATCAATTTTACGTAAGCAGTCATTCTTCAAAAAAAAAAAAAAAACTGTTTTGTCTCAAACCCCCAGTTATCAGTTTTATTTATTTATTCTTTATTTTTGCTGTTGCAATTGGTTGGGGTTGGATGTTGAATTACAAATTAAATTATTAAATTTTAAATCATTTCGGGTGGTATTTGATCACACTCTAGGCCTTATCATTTGAATCAATTCTTGTTGATCTCTTACTGATTACTTTTAAAATAACCCTATAAGAAGTAACCTAGCGGAATCAGATCGGGTGAACGTGGTGGCCAGCGTTTTATTCAGTGACGGACTAAGGAAAAACAGGGCCCTAGGCAAGGTTTTCATTGCGAGCCCTACTAGTTAAAGAAATCATAAACTAATGGAAAAATGTTCATAAAACCGTCTTATGGGCTCCAAAAAAATACGGACCCTAGGCTTTAAACTACTCTGCCTAGGCCAAAGTCTGCCCCTGGTTTTATTGCCAAGTCAGTATTAGAAGACCGTCCAATCAATTTTTGTGGAAAATTAACATTTAACCACTGTCAAGTGAAAAATGTGAAGGGGCCCCTCATCAATTGCAATACCAAAACTAAAAAAATAAATAAAAAATAAAATAAAATTGATAACGTTTTTGGGAGTTTGAGACAAAGCAGGAATTTTTTTCAAGAGTAACTTTTTTAGCAAAATTGATAATAAACAAGTTTTCCATTTGTATCCAATTTCTTGGATTACGCTGTATAAGGGTTAGTTTGAGTTTTTGATATTTAGTATGTAAACAAAGTGCTAGGTTTTGCCTTTTTTCCCGGCGTTACTATGGTAACTGTGTATGGTAACAGTATTAAACTCTGTTTTAAAATAATAATATAATACTTATACTGAATACATAGAAATACGAGGGATGTTTCCAAAGTTCTGGGAATTTAGCTATGATTTTTATTATTTTGTTAATTTTTGTCAATATTACAATGTAGTTTTTCAACATAATCTCCATTTAACTGAATACATTTATCCCAACGATAAACTAATTTTAATTTTTTATTTTTTTAAAGTATCAGACCTATTGAGTTTCTGTTCTGGTCCCAACAGTATTGGCACCCAGCGCGGCGAAACTTTGCTAACGCCCAAACAATCAAGCAAGATGTCATGAACTTGTCATGTACCTATCCCTAGGCGCACACTAATTTGACGAATAGTCATGTCCTGTCTTCTTTCAGTAGGTCTTCGACAGCAGTAATGTTTCTTTCATTTACCGACGTGCTTGGGCACCCACTGCGTGGATCGTCTTCTAGTGATGTTCTACCGGTTTTAAAACGATCGATCCACCGATAAACAGTACTTTTGGATTCTGCAGACTCACCAAATACTCCTTGCAGACGCTGAATAATTTCTGATGTTTTCACACCTTCTTTCCACAATAAGAAAATTATTGCTCTTTGAGATTTTGCTGCGTCTTCCATGGTTACAAAAACAGTGCTATGAAAACGCGTCTATATCAGTCGAACACCTAAATCAGACTGAACAATATTGCACTAGATAGTTGTATAAACATGTCAAGACTTGTCTGGCACCAATAACATTGCCTATAAGTTCTGCGTAATTTAATTATAGCACAATTCCCAGAATTTAGGAAACATCCCTCGTATAATTAGGCATATGTATAAGTACTATGTAATTTTATTTTAAAAAATTGTACTTTGATTGCCTGGCAATAAAATATTTTATATATATTTAGTATGTTTACTGAAGATGAATGCATCGTATACGAAATGTACATTCTATTAAATAAATGTTTAGTGAAGAAAAGGTACTGCTTATTTCTAACATTCATAAACGATGCTGATGATGAAAAAAAAAAAAATTAAATGAATAAGCTTAAAGCTTATGCTTTCCTTGCTACACAACAAATATATCCTAAAATAGTATTAATATTTATTCACATCCTATTTTGCATTACTTATAATTATTTTAATGGTATACTATTATGAAATTAGCATTAAGTAATGTAGGTGGAATATTAGGTGTCAAATTGTATCCTAAATGCATCCTGCACAAAAATTTGTTCAATTTAAAAATTGGGATTCTTATTAGACGTTTGCGTGTAATGCATTTTAAGCAATTTTTGAGATTTTATTACAAATATCCGCAAAGTTTATTAGAAAATATGTTCAGCCTTGGTCGTTTTCAATGTCAAATTTTTGAAGTTCACTCGATTAAATTCAAAGAATGCAGTACGGATTTAAATAATATTTTGCTCTCAACTGAATTACGTAAAATTATGAATCATTAATGATCATCTTCCTATGGTGACAAATTCAATTCAATTTAAAATAAATTAGACTATGGAATACAGAGTGGCCCGGCATCGGGACAAGTGCCAGAGGCGCAAGAGGCCTGATGGGCGCATATCGTGCCTTTTTTACTTTTCGGTCTTCACTTGTATTTTAGAAGTGAGAACATTTTTTTTTTGTCATCACTTGTATTTTAGAAGTGAGGACCTTTATTTTTAGGCATCACTTGTATTTTAGAAGTGAAGACTTTTTTTTAGGTCATCACTTGTATTTTCAACTGTCTATTAAAATAAAAATGATGCCCTCCTTAAAAAAAAATGAAAAAAAAATAAATAAAAAGGGCACTATTTTAGATTAAATTAATTTATTTGCTAAGGGCGCCAAAAACATTGCTACGGCTTTGATGGAAATAATGACAATATTTTGAAATAATATTTATTTTAAATTTGAGGTCTATGTTTTTATTATATACAGCGTCAGGTTCACACATTTCAGGGTTTTGTAGGTATTTAATAAGTGTAAGAAACCAATCTGGATTCTTCCATTTAATTTTTTAAATAAAATTAAGTAATTCACGAAAATTTCGTCGCAATAAAATTTAAATTAAAAAATCCCAACGATTTCTTCTGCATATGCTTTGTATTCCAGTCTTCATTAAATTAGTAAGAAATATATTTATAAGTTGCTTCTTTTTCTTCAATTTCAGAAACATATTTCTCACTATTACAATGTGTTGTCTGGTTTCATTACTATGAATGATTTATTCCTGTTTGATACCTTAAAGACGAAAAACTAAAGTAATTCAAACAATAGGTTGAATCATGACGTCTAATAGTAGACGGAGCGTACTGAGCACTACACACTACACTCTATACACATTGATTAAAACAATTTTATATTATTTTTAACTTCAAAAAAAGCCATAAATATGAAAAAATCATAACATTACTTAATAGCCATAATTTTGCCATGAATTACAAAAATAATTAATTTAGTCAAAAACACAAAAACTGCAATATTTTCCAAAAACGAAATATGATCAAAAATTCCTCTCGTACGTTTCCGGTTTAGATCAATGTTCATTACTTACAATTTTTTTAGATTATTAATTTAGCCCCTTTGATTTAAGGGGTGCGGGACCGTAATTTTATTAGTACACTTTTGGAAACCATCGTAGTAAAACAAATAAGTTTGGAAAACTACTCTTTGTTCCTTAATTTAAGTACTACAAATACTCAAATACCACATAATAAATTTATTTAAAAATAATTATCTTTTTCAACGACATAAAATAATAAAAGCATTGATATTTTTCGAAAAACTAATCTGATCAAAAATTCCTGTTACATCAATCTGATCAACTATTCCGGTTCCCATCAATGTACATTATGGAGATTTTTTTCAGATTTTTAGGTCAACCCCTCTAGGAGATAGGGTGGAGGATAAAAGTTTTTTAATATTTTTGGCAAAAACACCATAAAAACATTGATTAAAAAAATATAAGTTTGTTTATCCACGCATTAAGAGGTTTCATTTGATATCCCACTCAAAATGTTTAAAAAAATATCTCATTTTCCATTAAATACATATTTGTTTATATTTATCTCGCGATGTATTTTTTGAACTCTATATTTTTTCTATACATGAGTCAAAGAGTTGTATAAGCATGCCAAATTTCAATTTTTTATGTTCAGCCGTTTAGTTACAATCAACTGTACAGATAAGACACATAAGTGACGTTATAAGGGTTTTTTTGGTGGTCAAACCTACAAAACACTAAAAATCAGCTGTGGCCACCACAGAGCAAATCATCACTACAAAATACTTGAAAAAAATACTTTATAACAAATTAGTATTGAAAAAGATAATAACGTGTTATATTACCTTGACAATTTCATAATGTGTATTTATTATTTAACGTAATTATGAAAAAAACCTACATAAAACTCAAAATAGTTATTTAGAAAAAATATCGCAAAAATATGAAAAGTTTATTAAGTCGTAGTAAAATTGTCGGCTATTACTAGCGGATGTGCCGGATCATAAAAATTTCTTCTCCGCGGATACGGATTATTTTGTAGAATATCCGCGGCTACAGATACGAATAAAAATGTTTTGTTAACCTTTATTAATAAAATTTGTTTTAAAATCATAGATATATTACAAAATATGTTTAAATACCACCTTTTAAGGTTAATTTAAATAATTTTTATGGTTTTAGGTAAAGATATAGTAATAAAAATAAAATAAACAATAATAAGTTTCTAAAATTTTATTACAGAAATACAAACATTGTCTACAATAAGTTTTAATATAAATTTAATTCTTTTTAAAAAATTATTGACGCATTTTATAGAAATATAAATTAAAATTAATTATACATGGTATATTCTTAACAAATCTCATATGACATTAACATTATTTACAAAAAAATTAGTCATATTTAAATTTTAGTAGAAAGAAATATTTTTAAAATGCTAATTTGGAGGTTTTGTCTCCTTGAATTTCTAATAAAAATCGTTGTAAATATTGTTTGTATTTCTGTAATAAAATTTATAATAAAATCTTATTTATTTTAGAAACTATAATTTTAAAACAAATTTTATTATTACAAGTTAACAGAACATTTTTATACATCATTATTAATAAAAATATCCGTAAGATATTGCAACAAAATCAGCACATACGAATTCGAATACGGATATGTTTTTCTTGCGGATATCCGCGGATACGGACATAGGTATCTGGTACTATGGGAGTGGTCAGGTGACATGGGTATTATTCATATAGCAACTTTATTTAATCATTTTTTTGAAATATTTCACTGCTGCGAAATATTCGTGAATATGCACCAAAAGTTGATCAAATAAAGATATTTACATCCGAAGCTTAAAATGAAATTTCATAAAAATCCGTGCAACCAAATTTGCACAATACTTATACACAAGCCGACAGATAGACATAACGCTAAAAAAAATGATTCGAGTTACAAGCCTAATTCATGCTTATCTGTAAAAATATCAAAAAGTCAAAATTAGTATGATTTGAAGACCTCCTCTATATGTAACGGTCGGTTAAAACCAAAATGTTGGAATAGAATTTTATTTGTTTTCGAATTGCAACGTCTTAAGTGCTTAAAAAAGCTAGTCGTTTTGACTCTTGGCCTTGTTTTGACAATTTTCAGCTTATCTGAGAGCCTCCTCTCTTTTATTACTCAATTAAATTCTTAAATGTGTTACCAACAGAAGTCAAATCAAACTCCATAGAAATATTTAAAAATAAAATGGAACATTTTCTTATACAGCATCCTTTTTATAAAGTGGAAGATTTTACTAATTTAATTTTAAGACAGTAAAATGGTAATTTTTAACTTATAAATGTAAATGTGTTTTTACAACGTGTTTTTATAAATTTTATTATTGTATGACCTAAGTATGTATTTCTGACTGACTTAAAACACATTACGTGTAATTTTGTCAATAAATTATTATTTATTTATTTATTTATTTACCTTTTGCTTACTTCGTTATGTTCCAGATTATTCCAATTATCGTGTAAATTTTATTTAAATGTTGAGTTTGTTCCAAATTTCGGGTCCTCTTATGGCCATTACCAAAGAACGAGTTAAATGGTCTACCTCGAGTTATCCCTAACTCAAGTTATAATGTTATGCTTTTGTATGTTGTGACTCAAATTAGGCATTACTCGAGTTAAAATACTTAATTCTTTCTTTACCAACTAAACTCATAACAAAACATTTTTGTTATAATCATCCATGTTTCCATTCTTCATTCAGACAAATAATGATTACCTCGTTCCACTGCTTTATTGAATTGCTATATCCTGAATGGTACGGTTATCCAACCATCTAATGCAGTATTTTGTTTAAATTAGTTATTCACAGATGAACAGATTTAGTGAATGTTCGTTCCGCAACTCTGATTTCGACCGATTCACAATTAAGATATTATTCAATAAATTTTTAGAGTGTTGGTGCAATTCGAGAATGATTAGTTTAAAATTAGAACGTAAAATATCAGACGAGTAGAAAGCAAACACAATGGAAGGAAGTCTATTGCTCAAACTCGAAGAAGTCAGTAGCGATTTTGGGCCAAATGACCAAAAATATGATAATTGATAGAACAAAAGGTTTAAATTGTAAACTACTAACTGCGAAGTGGTCTCTGAGTTTGTATAATATTTTGGTGTTCTTTTTAAAAATGTCGGTGATGAACAGGAAATGAAATGCAGGATTCGATTAGGGATTAACGATCATGTCTTTCTCAGTACGAATGTAAAGCATCCCCTCTTCGACAATATTTCTTTATGCTGCGGATACAGGAACTATTCACCAGAACGATTAAACAATATTGAAGTATTCTAAATGCACTGTTGGAGATGAATGCTGATATTGAAGAGCAAAACAAGTATTTTGATTATCGAAGATATAAAGCTGGTGATGTAACTATCCTCAGTTTTATATGACCGACTCCGATTATTGGGTCTCAACAACAGAAGAGCCGGAAAATCGACAGGAGAAGGAGATGTGGTTAATCTGCACAGCGCAGGTTTGATATAAATAAAGACAGACTGCATGAGCCACTAAAAGCAGGGCAGCTCTAACCACAGGGCTAAACAGCTCCGGGGCGTAAGCCTTCTGGGGGCGCCATATTTATTGGTTTACAGAACGGATTGGCACTTGCCAGGGGCGCCATTGCAAAGGTGAGAACCTTTCTTTTTGCTCCTCACTTGAATTTGGAGAGGTAAGGAACTTTTTCTTTGCTCTCCGCTTGGATTTGAAAAGGTAAGGACCTTTTTTTTGCTCTTTGCTTGGATTTGGAAAAGTTAAGACCTTTGTTTTTTGTTTAATCAATTTACTTTATTTGCCAAGGGCGCCAAAAACATTGCTACGGTTCTGGTTATGTATTTTCTTATGAAGATGGGCATTATTTTTAGTAGCGCACGGTCGCCGAATATCTTAGGACAGCCCTGACTAAAAGTAGCTCTACTATACAAGTTAATAATAATAATAATTCTTTTTTGGAACTGCTTGTACAAGTAGTGATACATTAAATCATGTTAAATGATATTCCATTACATGCATACATTTTCTGAATTATTAATATTATGTATAAGTTAGTTAATATTATAAAATGCACTATAGGTCACTGCCTGTGATAAGAGGCAGGTTCCTAGTTACACTGTACCCACAGAGTGGCAATGAAAATACAGCTATTCCACGGGTGTTATACATATGTCTCTATATTTTTCAATTACAGTTTCATTCTCTTTAATGTACATCGTCAATATATTTAGCATATATAACGACGGAACTGTTAAAAAGCTGAGATCTTTGAACAAATCTCTACAACGACTTGACCTTGGTCATAATTCTGTTGGCTCATTTTTGAATTATACAAATTTTGAGCCAGTCTATTGAATTGCTCTACAATACAGTCCCGTAGTTTAGCATATTGAAAATATACTAAATATACCATTCTGGCAATCTCAATTGATACACAAGCCATTGATCGTTTGAGCATATACTCGCACATTATCGTATTTAGTTTGGAGGGTACTTAGTTAGTTAGCTTAACATGTTCTTCCCAATTTACTTTTATGTCTACGAGGAACTTAATTGTTGTATCGTTGTACAAAGTATTGTTATTTAACCGTTTATTAACTAAAAACGACAGTTTTTGTGAAATTAGTTTAAATATATAAAAAAGATAATAATAGCGTGATTAAATATGTAGAACGATTTTTCCTAAAACCATACTGACACTGTAAAAATATTATATTTCCAAGAAATTTAGCATCTTAATTTTTAATCGCCTTTTCGAATATTTTTGAAGATGTTGGTGTTACGGTTATTGGATGTTAGTTATTAGGATCATCAAATTTCTCTTCTTAAATACTACTCTAGAGTTATTTAACTTTTCTGGAAACACACTGGATTCGAAACGAAAGTTGAAAATCATTGCCAACGGTTCAACAATGGCAACTGCTGTATGTTTTATTAATTTAACATTGCTCGCTAAAAGCAACAAGTGCAGGTTTCTTAGAAAGGAATGAGTTCCCTTATCTCAAAGTAATTGATCATATCATTCGTTTGATGACATAGCAAATGATGACAAAGAAAACATTAAGGACTGTGGGATATTACGTTTTAAGAGGTGTAGCAAGGGGTGCAACTAAGAACAATTACTCCTGGGCGCCAAACACAGAGGACAGAGGGCACTGAAATTGTTCCTCATTCTCAGTATGATTCATGCAATATAGAAAATGTAAGATATGGAGAGTAATGCAATACATATTTTTGTACACAATTGTGATTTTATTCATTAAAAGGTTAAAATAAGCAGAAAGTTGCACAGTAACTAAATTTATTTAAACCTAGTCATTGCGATAAATATGTGGTGATTCGGGGCATGTTTGACGTTTGGTTTTCTCTTTGCTCCCAAGCGCCTTCTATTCACCAAAATAGTACTGCAAAATAGTACTTATAGTACTGCATTGGAATCAAAATATACAGGAAAGGGAAAAAAGACGATTACACTGGATAGGTGCACCTGATGAAATTGAGAGATAACAGAATAATAATTAATCAAAAAAGATGGAGTACTAGTGTAAGTGTGACTGAAAATCACCACTACCAATAATAGTGTCAGATATTTTCTGTACTAAAACAAGAAAGGTATATAAATTTGACCTGAAAATTAGTGGTACATTTGACTTGAAGTTCCAAAATAATTATCCAAATTAACAGTGCCAAAGAAGATAAATTACGATCAAACGTCCCATAAGAACAGAGAAGGTAAGTACTCCGTTTGTAGGTCTCCAGTACAACACTAGTACTATTATCCCTGTAGTAATTTTAAGTATTAAATACTTGAAGCCAAGAAGAGGGACACTGTGTATTTGCAATGTGGATAAGATTATTTAAATTATAAGTTTATTTTTTGCTTATTTTGCGGTCTCAGTATTACCAATTAAGCTCATTTTGAATAAGGAATTCAACATCACCGAAAAACGAAAAAGAAACCCGGGTTTGCGTGCTTGTAAAATTTTAAAGCACTTTGTTTAAGGTAAACCGCAATTCTCAAACCGAAATTAAAGGTAGAATTAAGACGGTGCGAAATTATGGACTCTAGTTCTAATGTTCTTGTACTTTTTATTTTCACTGTACTCATTATCTTTAATACCAAAAAGTTAAAAGGGAGGATAGGTTGAAATTACGGAGCCCGAATAATTGTCTGTAATGATCTTTTAAACTTAACCCTAAATTTTCTGATATAAAAATAAATGAATTAGTACAGTATTTTGAATAGTTATACATAGTAAAGGGCTGAAGTGTATTCAAATCGACGAAGAACAACGGGCAAAACCTGACCAGAAAAAATATTCAACAAAGATTAGTATTTAGTCACCAATTAAAATGACATAAATAAAACTGCAAAGAAGAAGAAATGACGTTATATCGGGCATGTCTTAAGAAAGCAATATAGTGATATTACAAAACAAGGATTATAATGTAGTATCAAACAGGGGCGGCCCAAGACGGTAGGTAGTCAATGCGCCGCATCGGGACGCCACGACCATAGGGCGCCGAGTCGAAAAAAAAATGTATAGCCTATTACAATATCAAAATAGCTTTAATTAAAATAATATTCATTTTTGTAATAAATATTGTGACCTCTAATTAAATTTAGCAAAAACTACTTTTATTTACTGGTCGGCACATCAGGCTTCTAGTAAAAGGGGGCGCCATGCAAGGAAATTTAGAAAAAACTACCTTTTTTACTGGGTGTCACTTCAGGCTTCTATTAAAAGGAGGGAGCCATGAATGGAGATTTATAAAAAACTACTTTTTTTACTGGGCGGCACTTCAGGCTTCTAGTAAGAGGGGGGGCACCAAAAAGAAATTTAGAAAAAATTACTTTCTTTTACTGGGCGGCACTTCAGGCTTCTAGTAAAAGGGGGGAGCCATGAAAAGAGATTTATAAAAAACTACTTATTTTACTGGGCGGCACTTCAGGCTTCTAGTAAGAGGGGGGGGGCACCAAAAAGAAATTTAGAAAAAAATTACTTTCTTTTACTGGGCGGCACTTCAGGCTTCTAGTAAAAGAGGGCGCCAAGAAGGAAATTTAGAAAAAAAAAACTACTTTTTTTAATTGGTGGCACTTCAGGCTTCTAGTAAAAGAGAGGGGCATCAAAGGAAATTTAGAAAAAAAATTACTTTGTTTTACTGGGCGGTTTCTAGTAAAAGGGGGGCGCCAAAAAGGATATTTGGTTGGTTTATAAAACATATTTATACGGAGTGATTATTTAATGGCGAGACGTCACTGGAAGTTTTAATAATTTACCGTTTCATACACATCGTAGCAGACGATTATGCGCGCATGCGCATCAAGGTTATTATATCTCTTCAAGGTTATTATAGTCATAGTATTCACCAGTATTTCTGCTAAGAGGCACGTAAAATTCGGTGACGTCGTCTCGCCATTAAATAATCACTCTGTATTATAGACTAAGTGATTAATAGGTCACTATTCAATTTTTGATTATTACAATTTATAATTATTTATAACAAATACAAACTAAGTTATTATATTTTTGTGATTTATTTGTAATAACGTTATTTATTTATTATTGCTCGTTATTATGTCAATGTTGACAGTTATTACATTATTGTGATTTTTTTTTGTTCTTTATACTATACTATAACTACTATATACTACTACTATATAGTAAAAAGTATATTTTCATCTAATCTTAGGTTTCGATGTGTTATTTTTTTATAACAATGTTTTTTGTTACTATACCAAAGATGTAAATTCTGTTTTTTACAAGACTAAAGAAAATATTTAGTATAGTCGGATTGCTGATAGGTGACTGTTACATGTATGTATTAAGTAGTGCATTCATATAATAATCTAGTTACCATTTTTGAGCGATTTTAAAAATGTTTTTTGTTATTTGTGTTAACTGTCAGTTTCTGGTAATAAATATTAATTAAAATACGGCTTGCGGCCAATTATTAAATTCACAAACTTTAATTTTAAATCTGCTGGAATAAACAACAAATTATAATCCAAAATTTACGTATGATTATAAATTTTTCCTTATTTATAATTATAACCTTAAAATTAATAATTTTGTTTGTTTGAGTACTGCTGTAAATTTATTTTTGCGCTCTAATTAATAAAGATATCTACGAATATTGCCATTTCTTTCTAATGTTTTGTTTTTTATTCAAATAATTTGGAAGGTTAGTTGTGCCGACCGGCGTAGCGTAGTGGTAACACATGTGCTCTGCGTTGCGAAGGTCTCGGGTTCGAATCCCGTTCAGGCATGGAAATTTTCTTAAATAAAAATTGTCCTGGCTAATTGCCATAGCAGCAAAGGCCATAAAATAAAAAAAAAAAAAAAAAAAAAAAAAAAGGTTAGTTGTCAACTTGCGTCACTATACGTTACTATGGGTATGCAAATAATTACAATGATAATGACAGAGAAAGCATATAGTATTGAATATCGATACTTGTAGCAACGAACAGTCACTTATCAGCAATCCGACTATATTAGGTATATTAAAAATGGTAATTAAATATGATTATTTTATTTTGTTTTATTTTATAACAGTTATCAAAAAAATTATTTAAAAAAATACATGTGGGGGGGCGCCCAAACTAATTTTGCATCGAGGCGCCAGATACCCTTGAGCCGACCCCGGTATTAAAGATTAAATGAAAAGAAGATCGTGGAGGAAAAAAATGTACTTTATTTAATTTGCCAAGTATAAAAAATGTACGTAAATGTACATTGAACATGATGACATCGATCTATTTTGGAACGAAATGAAAATTGATGCACAGAATAAAAGGAACAGACAAAGGTCATAAAAGTTCTAAGATAACATATGTAACGAAACGAAATAACTTATTAATTACTGTTAAGTCAAAAATTGTGAATAATTTGAACCAATAGTAATTCGTGTATAGTGGAAAATATATAGGATTGGCGACACTAATATCATAAAAATAATACCGTAAGATCGCTCTCTGGTGCATTAGGCTCCATTAGATGCCAAAGAACTAATGATGATAATGAGTACAATATTTTTAATTATAAATATTTCGGTTTTCTGATTAACCAGCTATTGATGTGCGGAAAATTATTTATATAATGCTCTTTCTTTTAAGGAGTTTATGCCAAAAATGTTCTGAACCGGTTTTGTCTCACATCCAGTAGCCCAGAGGGGTTGGTTTAAAAATCTGAACAAATTGTGAATAACGTACATTGTTGTAAACTGGAATAGTACAACCGGAAATTTTAGTGTATTTACAGATAAATTAGTGTAATTTGCGTATTTAGCGTAATTAAGAGTAATTAAAAATAAATAGTATTTTTTTTTTAACTTTTCATTATTAAGGTGATTATAATAGAAAATATTTCTAAAGAATGTTGTTATCGCGTCAGCAAGAGGGTTGGTCTAAACTTCTGAAAAAATTGGAGTATTGTACTTTAATTATATCAATATGAGAACTGCTTCAGGTTCGTAATGGAAACTTTTACGAACTGGTATAATATTTCCAAAATGAAATGATCACTCTTGTTAATAAGCTTAACAATGCAGTAATGTGTTTATGGCAGTAATCCTAAGACTTATTGTAGTAAAAATAATACAAGAGGTATTAAGGTAATTTTAAATTAAAATCGAATAGATGTAACATTAGTTCAATTGAAGTTTATTAAAAACCATTAAGGATATTTTCCAAATTTATAATCCTATTGTTTCTAAATTCAGCGGGTTGTTATACTTGTTTGTTAGTTAATTTTCAACGTTCATAGCGACCGTTTGATTTTGAAAAAATTCATAATTTTTGTAGTGAAAATAGTGAATCTCTGCAAGGTGATTTGGAGTGCGAAAATGTGGACGTTGACGTGGACTGCGAAAATGTGGACGTGGCTACTAAAGAAAAATGTTATTTGTCAGAAGATTGCAAAGTTCTGATACTGAACGTTTATAAAAAGTTAATTTCGGAAGGTAATGACAAACCTATACTTAGAACTTCCGAATTAACTAGTGTTCCATACAGAACAATTCAACGTATCATTGTTCGTGGCAAAAATCAGCAGCGAAAACGACCCGATTTACAAGTTTTCAAGAAAATAGATAGTTTTATGTTTAAAACAATAATAAATATAATATATGACTTTTATTCGAAAAATATAGTGCCGACTGTGCGTCTTTTAATAAAAAAGTTGGAAGAAGACGGAATAGAATTTCCATAAAATGCTCATTATTGACAATGAAAATAGTATACGGAATTAAGTTAGCTACCTATCAACTAACAATATCGATATGAGATAATTTCATAGCATCATCATTATCAAGCCTTGTCCATCATTGGGTGATTTTGGACTGCCTCTAAAAAGAGCATAGGCTGTCAATAAAATTTCTCCATCTAACTCGTCTATCTGCCATAGGCTTCAAGTCGGTGATGTTGTTATAAAGTCTTTTGTCTTGGTTTTGAGAGCTCCATGCATTTATTTCTAGCAGGGTTGAGCGACGCCAGGTGTTCTTGGGTCGCCCTCTACGCCTACTGCCCTGAGGGTTGTATGCTAGTGCATATCGACACACTTCGCTAGGAGCCCTTCGAAGAGTGTGCCTTAACCAACCATACAGTCGTAGTTCATAGCAGTCGTAGTAAAAAGATTTTGTGTCACACCAATATGCCACAAGAATTGGTGAGAATATACTTAGATACGATATGATATAGATTTGGCGCTTACAAAGTCTAATAATGCTTATGTTGATTGTCAGTTATAATTATCTGTATATAATTTTACTTTTCAAGAAGAATATTAAATAAAATGTATATCACATATCCTTAAATTTAACCGAAACTATTGTTATCGAAATATTAATTGCTGCATAACACAAAGAAAAATGTATTTGTAAAAGTCATTGTTATATTAATGGTTACGATAATATAACTAACACGTAAAATGTATTTTATCAAATAATGAGGGTATTTTCAGTTAAATGTTAAATATCACAGGTGACATAACGTAACAGTAAAACTAAATACGTATTCTATCACGTAATTTCTAAAATATGTTATGATAAAGAAGACGATTGTAAGAACTTTAAAGATAAATTACTTAAATAAGGAAGTTTAAAGAAGAAAGGGACATATTTTGGACTGTATTATGTACTAACAATTTCGTATGTTAACTCAAAGGCCTTTGTGAAAATGAAATATTTCTTATATAAGTGTGTTGAGAACTGTTTAGCATTGGCTAATATTGTCAAGACTAACGGCAAAAAAATAAAATAAAAATAAAATAAAATAAAATTCGGTAGCTTTTGGCCAGAGACAGCAATTTTTACCCCACTGCAGTGTTAGTGTAACACTGATAGTGATATATCAATGATCTGACAATGAATTGAATTAGAAGATATGACTTAAAAGTAACGTAATTTGAATAAAGTGCTCACTGCTATGATAAAGTTTATATCTTTAGACGAAGGAAATGTCTGATATAAAATGTTAGATGTATAGTAATTAATATTCAGTGAAAGTTATTAGTCATTATTGGGGGAAAAAAATAAATAATTTAAAAAAATCATATCATACCAATAACATATCCTAACTTATTTCGTAAATTGTTTTATAACAAGACTTTTAAATCACCCTGAACTGTTCTAGGTACTCACTGAATAAATGCTTTATATTTTTATTATAAAAATTATTCTATAAAAATATGATTAAATAACTGCAAAACTTATCTGATTCTGAAATATCTTTAGCAATACGTTCATTAGTATTGCCATATTCCGCACTAGTATATTCATATAAATATCTTTGCTTCTCAATTAAAGAAACAAAATGCATATAAAATCGTGGTCGTCTCTTATAATGTTACAAAGTAACATTTAAATGACAGTAACAAAAATAAAGCATGTGTGTAGACATGACAAAACTTGTAAGCAACAAAGATGTGACGTTGGAAATGATTTGCAAGTGATTGCAGTGAGCGCTGTTATTTACTTGTATTGGTTTTAAAGGTAAGACGCGTCATTTAGAAATTACTTGTCATATTATCAATCATATCATATGTAACTAGGGATATGCAATACTGAGAAAGTATCGATAGTATCGAATAAAAAGTATCGATACCGATAGCGTATCGAAACAAAATATCTATATTTTCAAGTATCGAATGGAAAAATGAATATATTTCATTTTATAATGACAATCAATTTAATCTAGAATTTGCAATATCAGTCTGATTTACAAAGCTTAAACAAAATGACCAAAAGTCCGAATAAATAGATAAAAATTACTTAATTTCAAAATCTAGTTCCGCATAAACGTTTGGAATAGCCTATATATGCTGTTCACTTTTGTAAAAACAAACTAAGAGGAAATTTTGATTGTCTATAGGTCTGAGTGATTGTTTAAAATATAATTAAACTCTCCACTCTTCTTCATTGCAAGCACCGAGAAAAAGCAGTTTAGTAAGCCTTTTGCCCAGAAGCCTATTTCTGTCTCTGCATACAGTGGCTCCTGCTTTCGAAAATAAGCGCTCTGAAGTAGCGGATTGGATTTCAGAGGTGAAACTGGATTTTTCAAATACAGTGATAGTTCATGTTCAGTTTTGTTAGAACCACGTTGGCCTGTACCTGATTTTAGTTTTCTCTTCCCATGTGCAATGTCAGTATGGTGACTCCAAAGAGCTACTAGAGCTACTAGTTTTCATCAGATAACAATTTTTTAAAGTGTTTCTTATTAAAAAATAATAACAATAATCACATATTTATGTGTGTATAAATATAAATTATACGATACTGTTAACAAAAAAAAAAAAAAAAAAAATCGATTTGATACGATACTGGGTCAAATGTACTGATATAATTAAATTATCGGAAGATTAGTATCGATACTAAAATCGCGATATCGAATGAAAAATATCGATACTGTTATCGTATCAGTAGTATCGGAACATCCCTATGTGTGTAGGCATGACAAAACTAGTAAGTAACAGAGATGTGACGTTGGAAGTGATTTGCAAGTGATTGCAGTGAGCGCAATTCAACATTCATATTATCAATAAAATCATATATAACATCAGTTTGATGAGCTGGGACACTATAGGCCGGTATTTATAAGCCCAAATATTTTTTTTCTAAACTTCTGGCCCCTCCGTTCTAAAAGAATATTCTGAATTTACTGTCTTCAAGTGAATATTGGTTCAAAAGCCGGTCCTTGAACCATTGAAGCCTGTTTATTTCAATTTGCCAGAGCTGATAAAATTTGCCAGTCCACACCTGCTTTAGATATATGGAAATAACAATATAGATATTTATTTTATTGTTCTTGCAATATTTTATCACGTTATCAATACATATTTTGGCATATAATTTTAAACAATATTTAATCTATGTTTAATATAATGTTATCGGTATATATTGTTTATATTATTATGTCGGTTCATTGTTTCAGCGCTGCAGGATCAATGTTACGATCGAGAGAGAAAGTGACTATTATAGTAGTTCTTGTAATAACATGTGCGATCATTAGATACAGCAATTATTGCCTTAGTCACCGTACTGAACGTTACTAGAATGTAACAATTATGTTTACATTCAAATAAATTCATTTAAACAAAATAAATTCATTAGTTTCTTGAATGTTATAAATGTTGCGTTTTTTATGTAATTTTATGATTGTTGATATTATCAATATACAATTTATTAGTCATATGATCTGACAATTATCTCTCGAAATACCAAACTGCGCATTTTGGCGCATAATATCTTTGTTGCAAATTTTAGGCGCATAGTACCTTTGCTGGGGGTACAATGGGGTCTTACAGATCGACTGGAAGACCTTGATTACGCGGACGATATCTGTCTGAATCCCCAAACTTTCCACGTTGTCCAAGAAAAATTCAATGCACTATGCACAGTTGCAAACAATATTAGGTTAAACATCAATATCGGGAAATCTAAAGAGATGAGAGTTTATACCACCAGTGACCAACCACTCCAATTAAATGACATAGAAATCAGTCGAATAGCCAAGTTCTGCTACTAAGGGAGTATAGTTACCGAAAGTGGGGGAACTGATGCTGATATAAATGCCAGAATACATAAGGCAGATTCGCCTTCAGTTTGCTCAACAATCCCTGGCGATTATCTCTCGAAAGACCAAACTGCGCCGTTTTTAATAGCAATGTAAAGTCAGTCCTGTTGTACGCATGTGAGACTTGGCGAGTTACAGAAAGGATGACCAGCAAGTTACAAACATTTATTAATAAATGTTTGCGAATTATAGTAGACATTCACTGGCCAGATACCATCAGTAATAAAGATCTATGACAGCTCATAGAACAAAGATAGATCTTACAAGAAATCATGAAGCGCAAATGGAAGTGGATTGGTTATACCCTAGGATGAGAAGCGGACAACACTGCAAAACAAGTTTTGAACTGGAACTCACAGGGTAACGGTCAATAGAGAAGGAGGGAGAATGCGTACGGGAAAAGCTGGAACCAGATTAAAGGATTAGCGCCAAGCTGTACCCAATAGAAACACTTTATTGAAGCCCTTTGACCCCATGTAGGAGTACCTGACAATGCAAAACCAAGGATATGCGTTTCAGCATCTAAAACAAAAAGGAATGAGCAAGAAAAAAACAGGTTTGCAGAAAGCAAACTGACGTCACGTTAAAAAAAAAAAAAAAAAACAGTCATTGTAGTGTAAAAGATGACAAAAAAGAAAACGAATTGAAGTGATGACAAAAAAGAGGATGAATTGAAGCATGACAAAAAAACAGTAGGACAATTGAAGTGTAAGAGATGACAAAAAAACGAAGAACGAATTGAATTGATGCAAAAAAAAACCCGGCTACATGGAGGGGCTTTAACCTCCCCAACCCCTATCTGCTATTGTAGCTTGGAGCGTTAATGGTACAAACTAATAAACAAAAAATCGCAATTGAAATTTGTAAATTGAATTGGGGATGCCTGATGTAACCACAAGAGGACATTGTCTGGAAAATACTCGACTGGAACCTTCAAGGCAGACACAAGTGAACTTGGAGAAAAACCTCGTGGGTGAAGGTTAAAGAAGATGCCATTTCTAAACCTTTGATACTATATTAATGTTATGTGGTCGGCGTGTCATTTCAACCAATCTGTAAACATCTACTGATTATTAAGTATTAATTACTTAAAGCTGAGTCCGATTTGCACAGTTTTGGAATGTGCAACATGAAAAAAGTGGGATAGGAAAGTAGAGAAACATACATACAAAAATAGATAGACAAATAGATACACAGTAGGTAAACTAGTAGACAGGTACACCTGGGAGAGAGAGAGACAGAAAGAGAGAGAGAGAGAGAGAGAGAGAGAGAGAGAGAGAGAAAGAGAATTATATCTACTTATTAATAAAATAGTATTTTATATAATAATATAATATAAAATAACTATTTATAGTAATAAATATTTTTTTCTTAAAAAATGTAAAATTTATATTTGTAAAACAGAAATTTTGATACCAAGCAACTAAAGATTAAAATCAATTCAATGTGAATTAATCAGAACAAATAAATAGACGTGACATCAAGAAATAGAATAGAGAATATGAAAATATGTTGTTGAAAAACAAATAAATTGATGAGACATTGAGATATATTGTTCAGACTATTAAAAGCGTTTAATTTTAGTTTTACTTCGATGTTCTCATATTATAATAGTTATTGATGCAATTCATGAGATCTTTCCAGTTAAGTGCGAATTTTCGTACAATGCGTTGACCGAGTGTCGAAAATGGTAGCACAAGAATGGTTACCACAGCAACACTTTACGCACTAGTGCTTAAAAATACCATTTTAGACACTGCAATGAGTACATAAAGTGCCCAGTAGTAGAAAAACAAAACTTTTTTGTTAAATTGTTTTCAATTAGATTAGTTACGTCCGTAGATTATAATATTATAAGGAAGTAATGGGATTCGACAGGTCAAAAATTAAAACAATGTTTTAACTATTGATTTATATCGAAATATTTATATATAATTCGGAACGTTAGCGAATTTAAAATATTGTTTTTATTAGATAGAATATCAAGATCTCGACACGCCGGTCACCATGGCGTAGTGGTTAGTGTAGCGATGCACTAGCTTCTAGATCATGAAGGCTCGGTTTCGAATCCCGGTTATGGCATGGAATTTTTCAAAAATAATACATCTTCTGAATAATGGCTTTATTAGCTAAGTACAAAAATCAAAAAAAAAAAAAGATCTCGACACCACTGACGTATCTATGGAAATATAGTATTCTATGTATCTATGGAAATGATATACAGGGGTATGAAACTCATATACACGGCCTTGAAACGGTTTTAAGTTATATTCCATCCACCGACAGCGCTAAAAGGGTTTTTTTTTTAACCAACATTTTGAGAACACTTCATTATCGGCAATTTGCGGCAATTGTTTTTGACGTTGTAACAATAGGTGACAGTAAATTGTGATTGTGACAGTGATGAATTTTATAAGAAATTTTAATAATATTAGCACCACATTTTTTATTTTCAAATGGTGTATAATAGTGTAATTAATAATATTTTAAATGGTAAATGCAAAAGAAATATAAATAGTGTAATAAAAAAAATGGCACAGACTAAATTCAATATGTACAATAAAAGTAAATATAAAAGTAAAAAATAAATACTTGTTTATTTTTTTCATATGCTTGCTTGCAAATAAAATAATAAAACTAAATGCTTACTGAAGTATTAACTTTTAACAATTGTAATTAATTTTAATTTTAGGAAATTAATTAGGAGAGCTGTAAATAAATAAATCATAATTTTCAGTTCAAGGCAATCTTTAATTTTCTACCAAAATTACATTTTATTTTTCAATTTTGGTAGAAAATTAATGATTGCGCGATTCATAGCAATTTAAATATAAAAATATATTTGTGTGCACTGCGGGTTGCATACTATCTAATCCTAGTTCATATTACAACCACGAATGTCGCAACTATCGCTGTCCAAAGCCGTAACGTGGGAGTCCGCTATCTTCCTTGTTTTATAATTTGTGATGATATATAATGTGTAGTGAGTTGTCAAATGAATAAAATATATAATGTTTTGATTGAATATTATTTAGTATTTAGTGAGGACATATCTTTTTTTTAAATATAATTTCTTCACCATCAGTAGTCGTAACAGTCTTAATTTCTGACCAGTCCGAATCTCATTACTTCTTTATAGTATTAAATTATTTTGTTGCGAGTACAGTAAAACGTCGATTATTTGTGAGGTTAGATTAACCTCTAAATGTAATCTTATTTCTGAGACATATATATTTAAAAAAAAGACTTCGCATTAGCAATATTAAAATTGATTATAATATTCCTGTTAAATTGAATTATTTATTTTGTGTTTTTGTAAAGATGGGTAGATAACGGGTTAGAGGGTAATAAAAATCGGAACAGAGTACAATGTTAACAAGTCGGGTAATGGGTACCTATCGTCATTTCTAGTTTTGTTGTATGCATTTGTAGGGGTTGCAACTAAATAAAAGCCAACCGTGTTGCAGCGGTTAATATAGTGGCGCCTTTAGTGCTAGACCATGTGGCTTTAGTTCGAATCCCGGTGATGGACTGGATGTTTGTGTATGTATTTGAGGTGTTAAGGCTTATCTGTATTAAAAATAAAATTATCCACACTGGCTAATATGGTAAGAAGAACGACGGCCAAAAAATTTAAAAAAATAATAATAAAAATGTAGTTTGTACCAACCGAGTTTTTTAACTATCCATATTCTAGCGTCCCCGAATTACCACGGATATAATCAAGTTTTACTGTATTTGGATAAATTAGAGATTATTGATAACAGATATGTTGATTATTTATAAATTCCGGCTATTTTGCATAATGTCCAAATTTATCACTATAGTTGTATCAATATGTGACGGCTAATTTGATAAAATAGATTATTCAACTATTTAGAATATTCGGTGAATATGAATAAACATTATAATTGTTTGGAATAATTTCCAATATATTAAAGTAACGAAATATTTTAAAACGAACGGCAAACAAAGGTGAAGAAGATCTCTACAACGATGGCACGATGTTACAGGAAACGTAGTCCATAAGCCCAGTGACGGACTCAGTAAAATCGGGGTCCTAGGCAAGGTTCGGCGGACTCTACCAGCAGTGGCGGCGCTAGCTCTTAAAATCTGGGAGGGCAGGAAATTTTTTAGTAAAATTTGGGGGGCAGGAAATTTTCCAGTAAAATTTGGGGGGGGCAGAAAATTATTGAGTAAAATTTGGGGCGGCCAGGAATTATTTGTTTTTTTTTTATCTTTTACACATGAAAATACAAGTAAAAAAAAGGCCCTCACTTCTAAAATACATTTTTCTCCAGGCAATTCTGGGGAGGCCAATTGGAGGCCAGAACAATTTTT
The DNA here is from genome assembly GCA_963971575.1 of Liopterus haemorrhoidalis. Classification (NCBI taxonomy): domain Eukaryota; kingdom Metazoa; phylum Arthropoda; class Insecta; order Coleoptera; family Dytiscidae; genus Liopterus; species Liopterus haemorrhoidalis. The sequence goes on from OZ020611.1 coordinate 99,760,848, forward strand.
GGGGGGCCTGGGCCTCATTGGAACCCCCGCTAGCGCCGCCACTGCCTACCACTCAAACAACTAAAAGTTATAAATTTCACAGATTTATCCTACAGTGTCTAAAAAAAGACGAAAAATAGAGTCTCTGTCTCTAAGTTTCAAAAATGAATTTAAAATTATTAAATACAGTAAAATCTCATGTATAATACGCACATTTTTTACTGATTTGATCTCATCGTATATCTAGAGTGTGTTTTTCTGGAAATTGTACTTTTAAAAATGAGTTGTGTACTGCACAGAGGTGCATATTGTACACGAGATTTTACAGTAGTTATTTATGTAACAAGATAATAAAGTAATATTTTATTACCATGCGGCGATTTTAACACATAACCATTTCGAAGGACTAATATCCTCCTTTATTCACGCGTTGCATATAATCAGTACCGTAGGAACGGGTTGGCATCGGGGCATTTGACAGAGGTGCGAGGTTTGACAAGGGCGCGTGGCCTGATGTGGGGCACCATTGTGTACTTTTAGTCATTAAAAGCAGTGGTAGGTGAAAACCTTTTTTTCCCTCAACACTTGATTTGGGGAGGTAAATTTTATTTATTTGCCAAGGGCGCCAAAACCATTGCTACGGCTCTGTAGATAATATTTTTTCTACAAACAGTATTAAAACAAAATATGATAAAAATATGTATTCACTCAACTTCATTTTTGACATTGTAGTAAACAAATTGTAACTTTAAACACAAGGGGGACCCCCCAGGAATGAAAAAATCTTATACTTATTCAATAAAACTAAGCAATTGGAAATAAAAATCACCTTTTTCATTAAACAAATTAAATTACAATCAAAATTAAATTAATATATAAGCCCACCCTTTCCATAAAAGATCAATAACAAATTTGTATTATTTTACAGTTATTTTTTTAATAGACTGGGGGGGGGGGGCGATTCATTTTCTGTTTGGGCACTGTTATATAAATTTGAACCGAATATGAAGCAATGTCAATTTTATTACCTCTAAAGATTAATCAATTAGTTTTTTTTTAATTTATTTTACATCGGCCTATTACTGCAACGAGGCTAAACGCCGATGCTAGGAGGCGAGATGAGGGGTGAATGATTGTGAAAATGGGATTAATGTAAACATATTATTCTCGCCCGAATAATATCACCAACGAGAACTAGAACCAGCTAAATCACAATTCAGACTGTTTTTACCAGTCAGAACTGCGTGATTTAATCCCGCAAAAAAAGGCATAACAATTAATTTTAATCCAGTTGATAGAAAAACATTTTTACACCATAAGTAATTATAACAAATACAAACAGATGCAATAACCAATTAAAAATTAAATTATTCAGTACCCATGAGCGTACTATTTATAGTAAAATATATACTGTATGTTAATCAGATGCTTCTTTTAAGTTTAAAATGTACTCTCATGGATACTGAATAATTAGATTTTTAATTGGTCATTGCATATCATTGTCCGGTCTCGGCAATTATTCATAATATCAAAATATTGTAACATATTATAAATAATCTCAGAAGTAATCAAAATAATCCATAAATTATTAAATATAAAATATCCTGTAAAGATGCCACTTTTTTAATGTAAGGAAGCAATAACAAATAAATTATAAATTCACATAAAAACAACGGATATTTAAAAAAAATAATTCATTCTTAAAACCATTAAATAAACTCTTAAAAAAGTAAAAAATAAAAAACAATAAATACCTGTTTAAAAAATAAATAAACTAAAAAAAATGTAACTAAAAACGTAAATGTTTATTCACGACATACAATCACAAATCACAGAAATTGTCACACATAGATTCACTGAGTGAAAGGTACTGACGCGCTCGCCACCTGCCTGAGACTTTTATATGGAGACCCTCTCCGAGTTGGGCTGGTGGGGCCAGATTACTGCTAGCCCTTCCCATCAGCATCTCGGCATGATAACGTAATATATCAGCATAAATGCTTTTTATTAAATCATTGCCTACTATCAGACAATTTGCACTCATTATTTGATTGTAAGTCAGTCAACTCAAAATTAAGAAATCGGACGTTGTTATGTTTCCGATCTCATTATTGTACTATTTATATTTAATTGGTGAATAAAGAAATTAAATCAGGACATTAACTGAAGGGTTGTTTTAAAAATAAACTAAACAGTACCATCTACAGTCTATTCTGCGTTTAAGCAGAACTAAATGGAATTTTTATTTTTGCAACTTGTGACAAGCTTACTTTTTAACAATGGACGTGGGCTTTTGCTAAACGAAATTATCAAAAGCTTCATTTAATATTTAAAAGTTGCTAGTTTTCAAAATCCAGTTCCGCTTAAAACAAAGAAACAGACTATATAGGACTATACATGTATAGTAAAGGAGACTTTAGTTGACAGAAGACGGTTAATTAACGTATATGGTTCAATGGGAGATAGGGTTGTACATCGAAGGCAAAACATCGATGTTTAACATCGATCTTAACATCGGCAATTAACTATCGATGTTAAAAAAATATCGAAGGAAAAACATCGATGTATCGGAAACATCGATATTTTATTAATATTTAAAAAAAAGCTATTTATTTATATTATATAGGTTTTATTTAATAATGTAAAGATAAAATACGAAAAAAATAACACATAATACAAAAAAGCATTTATTAGATTTTGAAATATTCCTTTTTAATAGTAATTAATTTCACATTAATTATTATACCAAATATAATAATCCTAAATTGTACCTACAGTCTATTCCAAACGATTAGGCGGAACTAACCGCAATTTTCATTTTTGTAATTTGTCATTAGATATTTTTTTATATATTGAAGTTGACTCTTCCTGAACAAAATGATCAAAAGCTTCAATCAATCGGTAAAAGTAACTAGAATTGAAAATCTAGTTCCACCTAAACCAAAAGAACAGACCTTACTATTTTTACATTTCTAAAATGAAATATTGGATTTTATTACAATACTAATATAGTAATCTTAATGTTAATTTTATATTATTTAACATAAAAATAACACTGTCATACACAATTATTTTTATACTTTTTTAAGTTGAAATAAAGTCTGTTCCTTTGGTTTAGGCGGAACTAGATTTTCAATTCTAGTTACTTTTACCGATTAATTGAAGCTTTTGATCATTTTGTTCAGGAAAAGCCAACTTCAATATATAAAAAAATAGCTAATGACAACTTACAAAAATCCAGGAATTGAAGGAATAACAACTGGGAAAGTGTCAACAAGACTCAAAAAGAAAAAGTGTGTTGGCGTCGTTGGTCGTTCGCATTCTTTGCAAAAATTAGAAGTTTCTTCTTATTTTTTCGTATTCTGCTAGCTGCTAAGAAGAATAAGTACTAACACTATTAGTATTGTTATATCACAATAGATGGCGCTTATATTTTGTGTACTAATTTTAATAAAAATTAAATTTTTAAGATTCCAGCGCCTCTAGCAGTAATTTCTGAATTTCAAAGTTTAAACATCGACATCGGTAGTAGACATCGATGTTTTATCGATACTATCGCCAGCTGACCATCGATGGTAAAAACATCGATGTTTTTTTCCCATCCCTAATGGGAGATAACTATAGCAATAAAATTTCCATTTTTAAATAGAGCCATATCATTTGTTCACAGACAAAGCTAGAAATAGAGAAAGAGATGCATTTGTTTCACTTGCCTGTCTTCCATCTAGTGGTGGGAGCTGAATGCCCGCGCGTGTATACAAAGGGGCATACGTTGAAGTTACCATATTATAATATAACAAAAAAAGACAAAAACTATGAACGTACGTTACAGTAAGAAGCAGAAATACGTTCTTGACATCTTAGATAAAACTGTGTGAAATAGATATATATATATATATATATATATATATATATATATATATATATATATATATATATATATATATTTCTTTATCGGTTCTCAATCGATCAATCTGTCAAGTAAATTCTCCTTTCCTATACAAAGTGATTTTAAAATGTAAATATTACGGGAAATCTTAAAATTTTGTGTTCCCCAATGTCAAACAAAAAATGCGTGGACAGCGATTTTCATCACCTCAAGAAGCTGTTGAAGCCTTCGAAAACCATGTTTTTGAGATACCAACTTCAGAGTGGAAAAAATGTTCTAAGAATTGGTTTGAACGCATGCAAAAGTGTATAAATCTTAAAGGCAAATATTTTGAAAAGCAATAAAACAGTTCGTTCCAAAAAATTTTTTCTTTCTTAGTTTCTGTAAAAACTTAAAAGAGAGTGTACAAGGTTTTTACAATGTTATTATTATTACATTTTAAAATGTTATTATTACGGGAAATCTTAAAATTCTGTGCTAGTTTCTAGAAGTTGTAGTATAAATTAAGAGGGTCATCTTTTTACAAACGACCACTAGATGGCAATATTAAAATGTGTCATTACTATATTTGTAAAATTTGACATTTGTTATTGTGAAATTAGAGGCATCTTATAAATTGACCAAGTAATTTATTGACAGTGAGCGTTTTAAAAAACAAGTTTATGAAAAAATTGATATTACTCGGGAAGGTTTTCGTTGAATGATTTTTTACGATTCCAGTAAAGGCCTAATTCAACAACAGTGCATAGATTCGCTTCGTTCAACTTTTGGTAATGAAGCACCATCAGAAAAGACTGTTTACAATTGGTTTGCAGAATTTCGTCGTGGTCGTGCGTCCGTCAGTGATGAATCTCGTGAAAGCTGACCAAAATCGATTGAGATTTAAAAAAAACATCGATGCTGTGCGCAAAATGACTGAAGAAGATCGAGATGTGATTGACCGTGAGATAGAGGCATCCTGTGGCATATCGCAGACTGCAATACGTTCGATTTTGCATGAACATTTAGTTGTAAAAAAGGTCTGTTCCCGATGGATTCCGCATAAGTTGACCGAAGCTCAAAAAAAGGCTCGTGTTGATTGGTGTAAGGGAATGTTAAAAAAATTCAACTTAGACACTGCAAAATCCGTATACAACATCGTTACAGGTGACGAAACGTGGATTTATTCATATGAGCCGGAAACTGAGCAACAATCTATTGTTTGGGTTTTCCAAGATGAACCGAAACCAACAGAAGTTGTTCGTTCACGAAGTACTTCCAAGAAAATGATCGCTTGTTTCTTCAGTTGTACTGGACATGTCGCAACCATTCCTTTAGAGGATCGGAGAACAATTAATGCTGAATGGTATACAACAATTTGTTTACCAGAAGTCATCGACAAAATCAGGAAAAACAACCAAAAACGTCTCATCATTCTTCATCATGACAATGCAAGCTCCCACACAGCACGTCAAACAGTTGATTATTTGAAGGAGAAAAACATCTCATTGCCCGTACTCACCTGATTTATCACCTAATGTCTTTTTTTTTGTTCTCCACTGTCAAACAAAAAATGCGTGGACAGCGATTTTCATCACCTCAAAAAGCTGTTGAAGCGTTTGAAAACCATGTTGTTGAGATACCAACTTTAGAGTGGAAAAAATGTTTCGAGAATTGGTTTGAACGCATGCAAAAGTGTATAAATCTTAAACGCGAATATTTTGAAAAGCAATAAAAGAGTTTGTTCCAAAAAAAAAAAAAATCTCTCTTAGTTTTTGTAAAAACTTAAAACGCCCTGTTTTAAGGCGTACAAGGTACAAGGTGTTTTTAAAATGTTATCATATTATTACGGGAAATCTTAAAATTTTGTGCCAGTTTCTAGAGGTTGTAATATAAATTATACGATGCTAACGAAGCGTTGCAACCATCTATAGGCATAAACATGAACTAAAAATGAACTGTCAAACTTTTTTCAAATTTATATTTCACAAAACCATTAAAAATCTTAAATGAAATAATTAATACCCACTAAAAATTATTAATTACTGGCTTTTAAATTACATTTCATTGTTTTGTTATATTATTTAATACTAGCTGGAGTACCCGTTCTGCGTACGGTTTTTGTAATATATATTTTTGCTGTAACATTGTAACGGAAATGATAAGTGAGATATTTCAGTTTCAAGTAGCACAAAAAATAATCTTCTCTTTATTTTAATCTTTTCTTTAGTTTCTTTATTCAAAACCACTATTTTTTTATGTTAAGTAAATAATAACTGAGATACTTCGTTTATAGATGGCTCTCCCCATAGCTCTCCAAATTTATACCTTATTAAAAACTGCATTAAACAGAGAAGAATCATTTCTTTTCCATATCCATTTTTGTTGATAAGTAAATGATTAGTGAGATATTTCAACCTTATAATTAACAATATCCTTGCCTTCTAAACAATCTTCTTATGAAACGTGCATTGAAGAGAAAAAAAATGTTTCCTCAAATACATTTTAAGATAAATTAAGTGAGATGTTTCAAGATTTTAATTTTTAAGTATACCCCCGTAACTCTCCAAATATTCATTCAATCGTAAAAGTATAAAACAAAAAAGATTTGTTTTCCTATTATAAACAATTTTTGTTATAAACATTTTGCTGTTAACTTAATAATAAGGAAGATATTTAAAAAGTTTCGCTTTATGGCGTCCATCCGTAACAACCCAAATATTAATCTAAATAAAAAAATGCATAGAAATAAAATATTTGTCTTGTTATTATAAACTATTTTTGTTATATTTTTCAATAATAAAGGAGTTACTTTAGGTTTTTTTAAACAGTTTTAACCTCGAAACACCCCCTAGATAAAAATTTTGAGATGCCTTATAGCCTATGTTCTAATTCTGGTTTTACTCTATCATTATACCAAATTACATGAAAATACGTCCAGCCGTTTTTGCGTGAATCTCGGAAAGAAAGACAGACAGACATACAAACAAAAATTTAAGGTTTTGTAAGTATGACCACCAAAAAACTCTTTTAACGTCACTCATGTGTCTGTCTGTCTGTTTGTACGGTAGAACATGTAGCCAAACGGCTGAACATAGACAGTTGAAATTTGGTGGCATACTTGTACAACTTTTTGACCCACGTATAGAAAAACTATAGAGAGTTCAAGAAAATACAGCGCGGGATAAATAAAAACAAATATGTATTTAATGTATAAATAAAAAAAAAAAATGTATTTTGAGTGGGGTATGAAATGAAACCTCTTAATGCGTGGATGCACAAACAATTTTTTATATTCGAAAAATCTTTTTTTAAATGGGGTTTTTGTCAATATAGTCGCAAAAAAACTTTTGTCCCCCTCCTTATCTCCCAGAGGGATTTTGTAAAATTTTTAGAGTTCCGTGATTCTGAAAAGGTTAAGAACCAATGATCTATGCTGAGGACTACAATGGGGACTTCCAGATCGACTGGAAGACCTCGTTTACGTGGACGATATCTGTCTGTCTGTCCATCCGTCTGATTGCCCAACCTTCCATGATGCCCAAGAAAAATTTCAGTGCACTATGCACAGTTGCAAACTAGATTGTGTTAAACATCAATATCTTGAAATCTAAAGAGATGAGAGTATAAACCACCAGTAACCAACTACACCAATTAAATGATACAGATATCAATCGAATAGACGAGTTCTGCTACCTAGGGAGTATAGTTACCGAAAGTGGGGGAACTGATGCTGATATAAATGCCAGAATACGTAAGGCAATATTTGCCTTCAGTTTGCTCAACCATTTCTGACGTTCCACTATTATCTCTCGAAAGACCAAACTACGCATGTGAAATTGGCGAGTCTCAGAAACAATGTCCAACAAATTACAAACATTTATTAATAAATGTGTTTAAATTATAGTAGATATTCACTGGCCAGATACCATCACTAATAAAGAAGTATGGTAGCTCACAGAACAAACAAAGATCCGACACGAAATCAAGAAGTGCAAATAGAAGTGGACTGATCATATCCCTAGGCGAGAACCGGACAACACTGTAAAATAGATCATTTTAATCACATGCCGTGCAGCATTTAAAAATGTCAGCCATAGGGCACACAAACACCTTGTTTAACACGTACGATATATGTAGGTGTTTAGTGATTTATGTGATTTTTGTGAGGTATTTATAAACATTTAGTGAATCTTATTGCTATATTGTGATAGTATATTGATTATATTCAGTCTAAAAATTGCAAAGTAGGGCTGAAACACAGTAATTTTTGTGAATTTATCGATTTTATTTATTACAAGTAGTTGCTGGCATTGGATGTATTTTACAGCTGGACTAAATAATAGACATGAGTGTATATTTTACAAAATTGGAAGGTGATGTTAGAGATAGATACTCCCAAAAAATTTAATACATAAACAATTTGAATCCATATTCTTTGTGGGATAACAATGTTGAACATAATTTGGAAGCATCTTCTGTTTTTTTACCGACCGCCAACATATATAAGAGAGGTATTGTGATCATACCAATTTTGACATTTCGAGATTTCGAAGGATCTCCACGAATTGAGGTACCTACATAACGTTTTGACTATTTTTAGCATGATGTCTGTCGGTCTGTCTGTCCGTCCGTCTGTCTGTCTGTCCGTCTGTCTGTCCGTCTGTGTACACGTGCAGAGAAAATTCGGCTGAAAGGATTTTTATGAAACTTCATATTTAAACTTCTGCCATCAATGGCACAAATTGATCAACTTTTGGTAAAAATCGGTCGACTAAAAATGGGAGTTTACTCGTGTCGATTTTAAGATTTTTGTGAGTATTTCACAACAGAAAAATATTTCGAAAAAAATTATTAAACAAAAGTTTCTATAAAAGCAATAACTAATAACTTTTATTTGAGACGTTTTTTGATAAAACAAAAAATTTTGAAAATTTTTTGTAAAATATTTCGATTTTTTTTTCCAAGTCTCAATTTTTTCATACTTTCATGTAACGTTTCCATGGTCATGATAAATAATATCTCTGTTAGAAAATATTAGGCCAAGTTATTTCTACTCTGCTGCTAGAATGTATTTTATATAAGTACTTTATGATGGCGGTTTGTCCTGTGGTGGCCCCAGCTGTTTTTTTTTTTTTTGTTAAATGGTGCCCCTGTGTACCATTTAAACATGGTACCCAGTCTGGATTATTTATATCCTCAATATTAGACGGTTTTCCTACAGTAGTTTTATATAATTCAAGTGAGACTTTTTTTAATTGATTTACAGTTAGAACTCGATATACGCCGCAGTTCCGTTCCTAGGAGAACCGGCGTAATCCGAACTTGTCTAAAATAAACTTAATTTATAGTAAGGGTATAGACATAAAGGGTATCTATAACGCTATTTTATTTGACGTTTATTTCTGCAGTTTACTGAGCAGATTGTTTGATTTCATCTGCATGTTTCATAATGGTAGTAACACTTGAAGATGGTAAATTTATTATCCTGCAGACATCGGGACGTTATCCCTCACTTTCCATTCGTCTAATAATTTCCATCTTCTTCTCAAAGGACTAACTATTTTAGGTCCATCTTAAGGGGGGGGGTATGGTCAGAGCAGCACATTTTATACCCATTTTCACGATTTTTTTTTTTAGAAAACTGTTAATAGTAACTTGATTGGGATAATACCGACAGTAAAGAACAACACTTGATAACAGTATTAGGACCTTCATAGTGTGTGGCACGTGAACTATTATTACTACTTAAATTAAGGTAAATCTATCAATTTTTTACCAAATTTTCTTCCCTGATAATTCAACACCCTAACATTTCATAACACAATAATATTTTCTCAACTTCCCGAACAAAATATTTAGCATATCACATAACCTTTAATATAAAATTTCCTTTATCAAATAACTCATTTACACAATAGGTTAATTAGCGACATCTATTATTGGTGAGCGAGGATAGATAGGTGAGAGCTACCTCAGGTAGCCACCGGTCAGTGGATTAGCACTGGGGACATGAAACGACTATGCTAAATATATTAGCTAGTTTTTACCCGCGAATTTAATAAATTTAAATTCTCTTCACACAATAAATATGTCTACATCAACAACCAAACCTCCAACAATTAATCAACAATCACCTACAATGAATCCACAACTAAACAAATCTTTCGCCAGCGCCGCAAGAAATAATAATCATCTATTTCCCAACAAGAACCAGGCAATCTTAATAAGTACAATAGAAGGTATACCACTAGAAGAATATCTCTACAAAATTGGAAGCATAATTGGACCCGCCAATATAACACACTCATCTAAACTCTCCAACCACAGACTCTGCATCTTCCTGTCCAAAAAGGATTTAGTCGACAAAATCGTTAATGAGCATAACTTCATCAATATTCAGAATCATACATTAGAAATAAGAAGATACATAAACCCCGCACAACGTATTATCATCTCCAATGTATGCCCTTCCATCCCCCATGAAATATTAGCAAAAGCACTTACGGATAATGATATCAAACTAGTTTCACCTATAAATTTCCTACGAGCAGGACTGGAAAAGGAAGAATATAAACATATTCTTAGCTTTCGCAGACAAGTCTTCATCCCTGCAACTGAAGATAAACCGATCCCAGCCAGCTTAACTATCTACCATGAAGACACTAATTATCGCATCTTTCTAGCATCAGACACACTATGTTTCTCATGTAAACAAAAGGGGCACTCTGCAAAACATTGCCCAAATAACAAAATAATAGAACCTGAAGTTAGTATCACAAATGAACCCACTATTTCTACACAGAGTAACCAAAATACCATCACATCCCTCAACAACAACGAAAACATAACAGCCTCAAAAAATGTACAAAATGAAATCAGTGTGGATACGTCTACTCCTCAAAAACCTACAGCCACCCAAACAACCTCACAACTATTAGAAGACATTATCAGCCCAGAACAAATAGATCCCATAGAAGAACTCTCCCAAAATCTAAATTCAAAACGATCTGCATCAGCCAGTAGTTTAGAAGAAGAGCCGTCAAACGAAAAAATAAGTGAAATAAGTGATTCCCAACCTACCCCAAGCTCATCCCAAAATAAAACAATTCCCGAAAAAGCAAAACAGAGATCAAAAAGATGCCGAGCGGATAGCCCCGAAAATGCCCCACAATCAACAGTTAGAGAAACCTTAATCTCACTAAAAAAAGAAATAAATAACAACCCAAAAACTTATATCCTACCTTTCAACAAATTTATCCAATATATTGAAAAGGCTCAAGGGACGCCAGAACAACTAAAAACTGCCAGGCACTTTACGAAAGATATTACTGGACTCCTCCTTGCATTGATAGAAATACATACAAATCTTAACGACAGAAGTATGAAAGGTCGTTTCACCAGAATAATCAACCGACTGAAAGAACAACTAAAAGAAGAAAACGAAAAAAAATCTCAAACATAAAAATGGCTATACTCCAGTGGAACATGAATGGTTTTTACTCACACCTTCCAGAGCTACAACACATTATACATAAAATAGATCCATACTATATCTGCGTACAAGAAACTCGGTTTCGTACAAATCAAACTATCAACCTCCGCGGATATACAGCATATAACAAAGACAGAACAAACCCTAATATAGCAAGTGGTGGCGTCGCAATATTTGCCCAAAATCAAATTTTATCAGAACAAATCAACTTGCATACAGAACTAGAAGCTGTCGCTATTAAAACTTACGTACCCAATATGAGTAATATAACAATCTGCTGTATTTATCTACCGCCCAATACCCATTTTTCAACACAACAATTAGAATTACTGATTCAACAGCTACCACCTCCATTCATCCTTCTTGGTGATTTCAACAGCCATAATCAACTATGGGGGTCCACCGATACAGACTACAGGGGACGCAAAGTTGAAAAAATAATTACCGACAATATTATCTTGCTTAATGATGAATCCGAAACCCATTTTTGTGCCAAAACTAACAACTTCTCAAACATAGATCTTACCTTATGTGACGCCGCATTAGCAGCTAACTTATCATGTGAAGTAATGCCACTATTATGGGGAAGTGGCCATTTTCCCATCAAGATATCTTTTCCAGTAACCCAAACTAAACTAATAAGAAAAAAATGGGCAATTAAAAACGCTGACTGGACATCCTTCAAATCAAACTATATTACTTCAGACACAAATATCCCAGAAAACAGCGACATTAACAAACTGGTACAGAATTTAACAGAACACATAGAAACCGTAGCTACTGAAACTATTGGATTCAAAAAATCACCAAAATACCGGAAAATTGTACCATGGTGGAATACTTCATGTTCAGAAACAACAAAACAACTGAAAAAAGCTCTGTACCGATATAAAAAAACACCAAGTACTGAAAATTTAATCTTATTAAAAAAACATAGAGCAATATCAAGAAGGACCCTGTTAAACAGTAAAAAACAAGCATGGGAAAATTATACATCTACCATTACTGCTTGTACTCCACCATCTCAAGTCTGGGACAAAATCCGAAAAATAAAAGGCAACCATTCAAACCCCTTAACAACTACAATTCTGAAAGGGAACATTGCAGTCACTTCCCCCGAAGAAATAGCGGAAATACTTGCGGACACATTCGAATTTAATTCTAGTAACAGTAACTACAGGAAAACCTTTTTAGCTCACAAAGAAATATCAGAAAACGAAGAAATAACTATCGAAGATATAAATACCGACATAAACAAACCCTTCACTATTCATGAATTGACCCACGCAATTAAACATTTAAAAGAAAATAAATGTCCTGGACCAGATGGAATCCCAGGTGAATTTCTAAAACACCTTCCACAAAGCGAACTAAACTATTTACTCTCGCTCTATAACTATATGTGGCTTAACAAAGTCTACCCAGAACAATGGCAAGAAGTTCTCACCTTTCCGATACTAAAGACCAATAAAAATAAAGCAAATGTGGACAATTACAGACCCATATCAGTATCAAATAATTTAAGCAAAGTATTACAGATCATGGTAAACAGCAGACTCTTGTGGCACTTAGAAACTAACAACATTTTTTCTGATATACAGTCAGGGTTTCGTCGCGTAAGATCAACTACAGACCATATCGTTACTCTAACTACCGACGTCCAAAAATCATTTAAAAACAGAGAAAATCTAATTGCTGTTTTCTTCGACCTGCAGAAGGCATACGACATGACCTGGCGCTATCACATATTGAAATCTTTAAAAAATGCTGGTATAAATGGACTTATGCTCAACTATATAAAAAAATTTCTTCAAAATCGTCGTTTTAGAGTTGTGGCTAATGGACATAAATCAAATGAAAAGTTGCAACTAAATGGCGTCCCTCAAGGGGAAATAATCAGCGTGACATTGTTTCTAGTGGCAATTAATACAATAACATCCTTCTTACCAGATCACATCAAAGCATGTTTGTTCGCGGATGATCTGGTCATATATTGCAGTGGAAAACATCTACATACTATTCAAACACACCTACAACAAGCAATATCCAAACTTGAAGAATTTTCAGACTCAGTTGGCTTCCAGTTCTCCGATATTAAAACTAAAGCTCTTCACTTCAACCGCAAACAGTATAACCGCTATAACCCTCGCTTATCTATATACAACAAAACAATACAATATGTTAATGAAATCAAATTTTTAGGCATTACATTTGACAGTAAGTTGACCTGGAAACCACATATATCAAACCTAAAGAAAGAATGCAGCCAAAGGCTCAATATATTAAAAAGCTTAGGACATCATAAATGGGGAGCTAACAAAGACGTACTACTAAGAATATATCAAGCTTTAATACGTTCTAAACTTGACTATGGGTGCATAATCTATAATAACGCCAAACCAACGTATCTAAAATTGTTAGACCCTATACAAAACTCTGCAGTCCGAATTGCCACTGGGGCATTAAGAACTAGCCCAATTGACAGCATCTTATGTGAATCTAACCAACAACCCCTCAGCTATCGAAGACGCCAATTAACTCTAGTGTATGTCGCTAATTTAGCCGCTAACCCAAATATTCCAACGTACAATCAATTCTTAACCTTCAACAACAATCAATTATCTATTCAAAATAGCCTACCCTTTCAAGAAAAAATATGCCAATACCTCACCGAAACTAACACCAAACTCCCCAAGTCGATTCTAACATCCAGCCATAATAAAATACCCCCGTGGATCTTGAAAAAACCCATCTTCAATCTGACCTTAACACAGTACCAAAAACAGAACACCCATCCCAGTATATACCTGCAATCCTATAATGAAATCCTAACCAAATATAAACAGTTCACTGCCATTTACACTGATGGTTCCAAAATAAACAGTAAAACCGGTGCTGCGATAATAATCGGAGACGAAACACACATGTACCAGTTACCAGAAGAAACCAGTGTCTTTACAGCGGAATCATATAGCCTACTTCAAGCTTCTGAATACATCCTGCACTCCGAAAATAGCTTGAAAAACTTTCTAATATTTAGTGACTCCTTGAGTGCCATTATTTCCATCCAAGAAATTTACTCAGGCAACACAACTGTTCAGAAAATCCAAGACAACATCCACGAGGCCCTTATTAATGGAAAAAACATTACTATAATCTGGATCCCTTCTCACATTGGTATAATAGGAAACGAGAGAGCAGATGTTGCGGCAAAAGAAGCAACAAATCTCCCGACTACAAATACACCAGTCCCAGTTGCCGACTTCAAAAGTCTCATAAAAGCCAACGTAAGAGATAAATGGAAGGAATATTGGAACTCAATCACCAACAACCACCTACGAACCATAAAAATGGACACCAAACCATGGGCACCCAGTGCAAACAGGCATGACCAAGTTGTGCTCACGAGGTTGAGGATTGGCCATACAAATACCACCCACAAACATATATTTGCACATTCTGATCCCCCCATTTGTGACACATGCAACTCACGTATCACTGTAAGTCACATTCTAATCGAGTGCTGCAAATATACAACAGAGCGTTGCAACAACAAGATCCCCGAAACCCTCGAACGAGCCCTTGCCCACAATAAAGACCTTGAAACAAAAGTGATAAAGTTCCTAAAAGACATAAATATATACCACCTAATATAGACCTAACTAGCTACTAAATATCTTTAATCATGTATTTATTATTATATACTTAGTTTATTACATTATGTTATATTATTATCATTATTATAATTATTGCATCTACTATTTGTTACCGTAATGTACCGGGGCGCTAATAACCTAAGCTGTTGAAGCGTCCGAAAATTTTGTAAATAAAAAAAAAAAAAAAAAAAAAGAACAACGTTTGAAGAGTATCCAAAAAAAAATTTATTGAAAAATATCGAAAATTAAGCTCGTGACATGAATTTGAAATTTTCGTTCAGGACAAAGAGTTGATTTGCGGTGAGACACATAACTAATGACTGGATCATCTAAAACTAAAAAACCAAAAATATTTCGTTAGTTTATGAGTTTCTTGAGGTAACGCTGTCGAGTTTTTTCAAATATCTAGATTATTTAATTTTTGGTATAAGTTTGAAGTCAAAAAAACGAAAAAAACGGATTTTTTTTTTCGAAATTCCTGTTTTCAGTTGTAAAAAATTCCATAAAAAAAAAAATAAGCCAGAAAAAAAAATATATCTCGACAGCGTTACCTAGTAAATTGCCTACAGAAATAGTGTGCAAAATTTCAGAA
Source organism: Liopterus haemorrhoidalis (assembly GCA_963971575.1). Lineage (NCBI taxonomy): Eukaryota > Metazoa > Arthropoda > Insecta > Coleoptera > Dytiscidae > Liopterus > Liopterus haemorrhoidalis. The sequence goes on from OZ020611.1 coordinate 99,776,438, forward strand.
AGATCGGTCGAGTAGTTTTCGAGTTACATGTCTCACCGACTTGAAAAATAAAATTCCTCAAAAAATTACGAAACACGTGTACCGTAACTGCTCGATGAAATGAATGTATACTACTACAAGTCACATATATAAGTGTTTTTACACAAATATAGCACAGACAGGTGTGTGCATAGAGTGGGAAGACTCTACTATTACGTATATGAGAGCTGCGCGCGGCTAATAAAGCAGCGTTCTGAAAGGAACGCTATAACACGCGATTTGCGCGAAAATATGAATTTGAGTTATTTGTATTGTTAAGCCGATAACTTCGTTAATTTTGCTCGGATCGACCTGAAATTGTATGGACACTCCTGAGTCACTATACAATCGATTAAAAAAAAAAAAAAAAAAACGATTTTCTGACCATACCCCCTTAAGTTAATATTTCCTTTCTCCTCTTCTCAGACATGTATTTGTTTTACTGTATCCTTTTGTATATGCGTATGCAAAAAAAACCTGTTTTATAGAAACAAATAAACTAATTTAATTACGAATAACTAAACTAGATTCACGCCAGACGTTTAGAAGGATAGAGGAGACGGTCCTAATATGGGCCCCCCTTTTGTTCTTTGTCGATAGTTTATTAAGTTTTTGAAGAAATGATCTTAGTATTGGCATACATCTAGCTCAAAGCCTTATATACAATATTCAAAATTGCATTGTTTCGACAAATAGAAAAATAATGTGATTCAAAACCAACAATGAAAATTTGTAAAATGTTCGAATCAGGATTGAATGCAGCGGCGGTCAATGAAGCATGTTTGGGAGGGCAATCAGCATGATCGGACACGCTCGTGCTTTGTCCTTGCTATACTACTGTTGAGCGATATAGTACGAGCTTGTCCGATCATACTAATTGCCCTCCCAAACATGCTTCTCCGACCGCCACTGATTTAATGTATGAAATATGGGCCCCCATTAAAAATTGGGTAGTTCAAAATAAATTTAATTTTTGTTTAAGATACAAACTCAAAGTAACAGTTTAACAATTGATTACTGATAAAAATCATATCCATATAAATCTTTTTCTGTCCCGGAGTATTCATCGTTCATGTGCCCACATATTGCATATTAGGCACCAAACCCAAAAGTTTCTTTGGGGGCTCATATTAGGACCTTCTCCTCTACTTATACCCGATGATACTGGAGCGCCGTCCAGTCCAATTGCGGCGGGGAATCCCAGACGTACGGTAGTTAATTGAGCGCAGGCGTAAAAGTACATAAATCGGTATATATCGAACAGGCGAATATCGAGTTCTGTCTGTATTTATTTAAGTAAATTAAATTAGTGAGCACTGCACCTAGCATCATTAAGAATAAAGCTGAAATAATATATTTATTAGAAACAAATGCATGTTTTAATTTAGATCCTGTCAAGTTCTTTCTCGCACTGTCTTGATCCACTGCTGGCGTCTTTTAATTCACAATTTATTTATATTAAGTTTATATTTATAGTTTAATATACTTGGAAATTGATGAGATGACACTTGATCTTTACCCCACGACTTCCATACCACAATACTGCACAAAAACTTTGCATATTTTACGTTTTTATATACAATATGTCTCAAAAGAAATTTTATATTTATTTAGCTTACTGCGTGAACGCAACGCATCCGAGGGGCGCGGGGGTTATGTCAATCGGTAGCCTGGCTCTTGAGAATTTAGTCGCTATGGAGCGTTTCTCGGGAGCAGACCGCGCGTTATGCGTGGGAGAGTTTTACAAAAACGGTGATTCGGCGACTGTAGCGCGTAGAAAATTCTGCAGTATTCGAGGTTTTCGCCACTTAAATGATGCGCCAAGCATTCCTCTCATTCGACATTGGGTTAAAAAGTTTGAAGAGACTGGTACAACGCTAGATAAATCAAAATCCGGGCGACCTAGGTCATCAAGAACGGTAGAAAACGTGGAGAATGTTAATCAGTCTGTTCGTGACGACCCGAACCTTTCAATTCGGAAGCGCGCAAGTGCTTTAAATGTGCATAGATCATCATTACATCGCATTATGCACAAAGACCTAAAGCTGCACCCCTACAAAATTCAATTGGTGCAAGAATTAAAGCCCCAAGATGCCAGTCAGAGGCTTAATTTCGTAAATCAGGTGATTGAGCGATTTTCAACGTTTACCAACATTTTGTTTTCGGATGAAGCTCATTTTCATCTTAATGGCCACGTAAATAAGCAGAACTGCCGCTACTGGAGTGCAACGAATCCGAAACGCAAACATCAGGAACCCCTACATTCGCCTAAAGTGACCGTATGGGCTGCGATGTCGGCGCGAGGAATTATCGGCCCTTACTTTTTTGAAGACGAAAGGGGGCGTGCAGTTACAGTGAATTCAGAGCGTTATGTGGAGATGTTAGACAACTTCTTGGTACCTGAACTGCAAAACTTTCCTGGCTATAACCAAAGAACATGGTTCCAACAGGACGGAGCAACTTCACACACGTCCAATATGTCTCTGCAACGTGTTCGTGAAATTTTCTCAGGCAAATTGATCTCCCGGAGAGGTGACATAAATTGGCCTCCACGCAGTCCAGATTTAACCCCTATGGACTTTTTCCTATGGGGTTATCTTAAATCTAAAGTTTACGCCAATAAACCGACTTCACTGGCGCATTTGAAAGAAAGTCACGAAATGGCAGCCATCCCTGAGTCCACCTGCCGAGGCGTCATAAGTAATTTTACTGTTCGATTAAATGAGTGCCGAGAACGCGAGGGTCTACATTTAGACGATATTATTTTTAAGAAATAAATCCCCAAAAAGTATATTTTAATAATTAATAAACATTTTTTCTATATACGACTTACTTTTTTTTTAATCGATCCACTAAATATAAAATTTCTTTTGAGACACCTTGTATAATCCCATAAGTATTAATGTACTGCCTGTCCTATCTTTGCTATTTTGAAATACTCGTTTGACAATTGTGACGTCACACTAAAAGAATCATCGCCAAATCGTACCCGATGGAAACGCTTTATTGACACCCTTTGCTTCATGTTGGAGGTATAGGACACAATATATATCTATGCCTACTGCGCCGACAGTGATGAACTAAAGAGCCTAAGCCTACTAATTGACAATATCATTTCTATAATTAAATAATGCCCGGTAATTTACAAACTAGGAAGGAAAATGTATGTGAAACCAAAAGTCAGGTTCAACGATAATGTCTAATTAAGGAGAAAAAGGATGACTTAGTGCTAAAATTGGTATTATTGCGACTGAATATGTTCCCTAGGTTGCGAACAATGGCTTGACGGGCCGAATGAAAGTACCAAATTGCTATAACAGTGGCACCTGTGTCTCATTAGCCTAATGTTTTTACAAGAAAAAGTACTTTCTGAAATTCTTACCTAATAGTTTCTTATTAGTTATTAATTTCTGATATAGAGAAGAGAGTGGCAGGGCTCCAACTTCTTTTAATATATGCGTTGTTAATATACGAAGAAAGTGGAAAGCGAAAAACGATTAAAAGTAGTTCAAAGAACAGAGAATAATCGTTTCTTTATCAAAAACCACTCTTTTATAGATATTTTTGTTATTAAGTAAATAATAAGTGAGATACTTCGTTTACAGGTAGCGCTCCCCATAGCCCTCAAATATTCATCGCATTAAAAAGTTTTGAACAGAAAAGAAACGTATCGTCACCCCAAACAATTTTTCTTATTTACATTTCTGCGGTTAAGTTAAAAGTAATAAGTGAGATATTTTAAGTTTATTGGTACTAGACAAAGAAAAATCATTTTTAAATCATAAAATTTTTTAATTTTTACAACTTTTATTATATTCATTTTTGTTGTTAAATAAATGATATATTTCAACTTCATAGCTAACACTACACTTAGCCCTCTAAATCATTTTCTTATTAAAAATTGCATTGAACAAAAAAGTTAATAATAATAGAGATATTTCTAAAAGTTAGTTTTAGAGTGTCTCCGCATAACTTCCCAAATATTCATCTAAGTGCAAAAATGCATTGAATAAAAAATATTTATTTCTTATTGTCAACAATTTTTTTATATACATTTTTCTGGTAAGTCAATAATAAGAAAGTCATTTTAAGATTTTTAGTAAACAGTTATAACCCCGAAACAGCCCTTAGAATAAGAAATTTGAGATGTCATATAGCCAGTGTTCGAATTAGGGTTGTACATCGAAGGCAAAACATCGATGTTTAACATCGATGTTAACATCGGCGCTTACTATCGATATTGAAAAAACATCGAAGGAAAAACATCGATGTATCGGAAACATCGATGTTTTATTAATATTATAAAAAGATATTTATTTATATATTTATATAGGTTTTATTTAATAATGTAAAGATAAAATACGAAAAAAGTAACACATAATACACAAAAACCATTTATTAAATTTTGAAATAGAAATATTCCTTTTTAATAGTAATTAATTTCACATTAATATTATTATACCCAATATAATAATCCTAATTTGTACCTACAGTCTATTCCAAACGATTAGGCGGAACTACCTGCAATTTTCATTTTTGTCATTTGTCATTAGATATTTTTTTATATATTGAAGATGACTTTTCCTGACCAAAATGATCAAAAGCTTCAATCAATCGGTAAAAGTAACTAGAATTGAAAATCTAGTTCCGCCTAAACCAAAGGAACAGACCTTACTATTTTTACATTTCTAAAAGGAAATATTGGATTTTATTACAATACTAATATAGTAATCTTAATGTTAATTTTATATTATTTAACATAAAAATAACACTGTTACTTTTACCGATTAATTGAAGCTTTTGATCATTTTGTTCAGGAAAAGCCAACTTCAATATATAAAAAAATAGCTAATGACAACTTACAAAAATCCAGGGATTGAAGGAATAACAACTGGGAAAGTGTCAACAAGACTCAAAAAGAAAAAGTGTGTTGGCGTCGTTGGTCGTTCGCATTCTTTGCAAAAATTAGAAGTTTCTTCTTATTTTTTCGTATTCTGCTAACTGCTAAGAAAAATAAGAACTAACACTATTAGTATTGTTATATCACAATAGATGGCGCTTATATTTTGTTTACGGATTTTAATAAAAATTAAATTTTTAAGATTCCAGCGCCTCTAGCGGTAGTTTCTGAATTTCAAAGTTTAAACATCGACATCGGTAGTAGACATCGATGTTTTATCGATACTATCGCCAGCTGACCATCGATGGTAAAAACATCGATGTTTTTAAAACAAACATCGATGTTTTCGATTCATCGATGTTTTTTCCCATTCCTAGTTCGAACCCTAGTTTTATTATATCATCGTACCAAATTTCGTAAAAATATATCCAGCCGTTTTTCGTAAATCTCGGACAGCCAGCCAGACAGAAAGACAAACAGACAGACAGGCAGGCAGGTAGATAGACAGACAGACAGACAGGCAGGCAGACAGTCAGACAATATTCAGAAAAACAGGTATAAATTTTGGTAAAGCAGAATTCAGGCAATGGATATTACGTTTTTGAGGACCGTTAAATAATATAGCAGTGTCGGAGCTAATCGGAGCTAGTGCTTCAGATCACAATAAATTTTATCCGCCTTATAGGTATTGCAACTAATAAGTACGTACTTTCAAACAGGGAGAAGATTCTTGCCGCCTAAATTGTCAAAATTTGCCTTTTGTTTATAACACTAACACATTTTTGCGTTCGCGGGCCCAATTAAATTTATGAAGAGTCATAAGATTCATTCGGGACATATTTTATACCCGTGTTCTAATCTATTAGTCTTCATTAATAAAAAGAATAAAGTGCCATGCCTCGATTTGTTTGTGGATGCGCACAAAATTTGGGGAAAGGGTCAACACATATAAGTATTTGGCATGTGTACTGCATGTAGGGATGTTCCGATACTATTGATGCGATACCAGTATCGATATTTTTCATTCGATATCGCGATTTTAGTAGCGATACTAACCTTCCGATACTTTATTAATATCAATACATTTGACCCAGTATCGTATCGTTTCTTTTTTTACTTGCTCGACCTTAATATATATGGGGCAAATATAGTAATCGCGAAAATTTTCAATGTCGAGATTTTGACTGATGACCACGTTTCATGGTCCAGGGAATCCAAAAAACCTATTTTCGAACTGCCGTCCGTATGTGTGTGTGTCTGTGTGTGTGTCTGTGTGTGTGTCTGTGTGTATACACGATAACTCAAGAACGGTTTAACTTAGAGAGTTCGTTCTGGTATTAAAAAATTGTCCTGTTAATTGGGAAGAGCCCTATTGTTTTTTATGCAAATCCGAAACCGGAAACGGAAGTTATTAAACTTTAAAACTTTAAAAAATTCGTAACTAGTAAACCAAGCTTTGGACAAAAATTTGTATAGGACATAATTTGATGTATTTTTGAAGATTTACCTAAATCTTCTTTTTTTAATTTTTTTAAATAAATTTAATTTTTTTTTTATGTATTTTGTTTAATTTAATTTTATTTTTTTATGGGAGGGCAAGTCTAGCGGAGGTCTCCCTTCGCCACTGGTTTTAAAACAATATCGTAAAATTTTTATTTATATACATATAAATATTTCTGTGATTACAATTTTTTCAATAAAAAACACCTCTAAAAATTGTACTCTTGTACAAACTGTAGCGCCAAGTACGCAATCGCAATGGCGCAAGACATAGTACGCCAAGAAACATGCGTTGAACGGGATAGAAGTTGCTGGCGTTTGGCGCATTTTTTTTACCTTTGAGGTTATATTATTGGTTATTTTTATATTTTAATTAAAAATGTCACCACCAAGAAGCAAAGTTTGGACATATTTGATCAAAATAGACCAAGGAGTTTTCTCGGTGCTTGCAATGAAGAAGACTGGAGTGTTTAATTCTATTTTAAACAATCACTCTGACCTATAGGCTTCAGCAAGAGTTCATATAAATAGCAGTTTTGCAAGTGAAAGATCGGAAATCCCTTCGTAAAATGTTTATTATAGTTGAAGGTAATGGGATTCGGACCAGTCAGAAAATAAAAACAAATTTATTAACTTCTTATTTTCTGACTGGTCCGAATCCCATTACCTTCAACTATAATTACTAACTTACGGACGTAACTCATCTAATTAAAATGTTTATTATCTATTATCGTTTTCGTAATTCTGCTGTGCTAGATTTTTGCTAACTAAACCTAAGCTAATTACCTAGTTTTTAGGTACACAGTACTTTATTTTCCAAAATATAAGTCTATTAAAAACTCTAGTAAATACGATCAGTTTAGGTAATTAGGTTAAGTTTAGTTAGAAAAACCTAGGACAGCAAAAGTAGGAAAACGATAATAGATCTATTTCCGATTTATCACTTGCAAAACTGGTGTGTATATTAACTCTTGCTAGGCTCCATGGCCTCGTCTACCTCTTCACTTCATGAAAGCCACTTATTTATTAGTTCCTCCATGAACGAATCTTCCTCGCCTACGTTGTTGTATGTGTCTAATTAATTGTTACCCAGGTCATCTGTCACTTTTCAGTCATGTATCCTACTTGAATGCCCATACTACTTTAATCTATTTATTATTGTAAAACAATTAGATTGTTATCATAAGAATAAAATGTTTTTTTTTATCTTTTATAGAAAATATATTCATTTTTCCTTTCGATACTTGAAAATATCGCTATTTTTTTTCGATACGATACCGGTATCGATAATTTTTATTCGATATTATCGATACCTAAATATCGATACTTTCTCAGTATCGCATATCCCTAACTGCATGACATTGGAGAGGACTTCCGGAAAATTAGAAGCCAAAAATATAGCAAGGAAGGTCAGCTTTTGGTAAAATGAAGAATCTACTAACATCTCACGTCTTACCAAGCGAATTTAAGCTTCGATTAGTGCAATGCTACATCTTTCCAGTAGTGTTGTATGGTGTACAGGCCTGGACTAAAGAATTAAATACGAGAATAGATGCTTTCAAAATGTGGATTTATAGAAGAATATTGCACATTTCGTGGACCAGTAGAACGAAGAAGTTCTCATCAAGATGGGAATAAAAATTAAATAATGTTCCAAATTAAAAAGAAGATGAAATATCTGGGCCATGTAGTGCGTAATAATAAATACCATTTATTACGTTTGATAATGAAAGAAAAAATAAATGGCAAGAGATCAGCAGGAAGGCGACGAATGTCCTAGTTGCGGAACTTAAGATAGTGGCTCGGAATGTCAAGCATCCAGGTTAAGATTGCTATGTTGATGGCACTTGAATCTTCGAAGCAGAGATGGCACTTGAAGAACAAGTTTACTAGGAGCAAGTGTTTCTTAAACTTTTTTTCCCACGTTCCATTAAAATAAACACTAACTTTTACGCGATCTCCAGGGATTAAATATGTTAAGAAAAATAAACCCATATCGACCTATTTTACATCGTGACCCATATTTGGATCGGAACACATAGTTTGAGAAACACTGCTATCAACAACGTTAAAGATTCAATAATGGAAGCAGTATTATATAAATACTATAAAGAAGAAAAAAATGTATAGTGGTCTGTGCAAAAAGAAATTATATTCTAAGGCCCTATAATTACGTTGAACAGTGGGTACATACACAAAATAAAAATAATACTACACCTATTATGCCCAAACCCTATACTCAAACCATAATTTCCAACTGTTTACGTCATTGCTCATTAGTCACTGAGTGACGTCATTTATTTTAATATGCAAAAATCAGCGACCTCTACTTTTGTACAAAAAATACCAAATAACAATCAATGTACTTAATGTAAATAAATTAATGTTGAAATATATTATTCATTTATTCCAGGTAACTCAGACGAGTAATTTTATTTTATCAATTATTGACATTGTTCGAAATGTAATCTTGAAAATTTCATCCGGTAAGATCCAGATACAATTGATTTTGATAAGATCTGAATCAAATTGTCGCAATGAAAAAATTTGATTTTTAAAAATCAGAAAGTATGGAAAAGTAATGGAGAACTTATATCAAATAATTTTACTTTCATCAATATAGATCAGTGTAAGCTTACGTCAATTGTCACGTGATTTTGCACCGTGGAAGTATACTAGAAATGTTTTCTTATGCTTTGTTATGTTATTTTCGCTAATTGTGCCAGGCCTTATTGTAATGTGCAGTTGGACACAAAATGTGCAGTTATAATAGTGCAGTTAAAAAACAAATCTCTATGTTTCATATTATATATATAAAAGCCCTAATTTCTGTGTATCCTCGTAACGCTAAGTTCCTTGGTGCTAGCGGGGCTTGAGGTGTGTGGTCGTTTGTTCCCCACCAGTCAGAACGACTTTCTCCGACAGCAGCTTACTTAGGCTAAGCACATATTGAAGCAGAGAGCAAAGCAGCGATGAAAGCGGAGAGTAAAACAGGGAAAGAATGTCCCGCTTATAAAAGAGTGTCTACACATAGTGACGCGTTTAAAATCGAGCAGAAATTTCACAGAATTATAATGGATTTTTTACTAACAGAAAACTCTTCCCTGAAAATTTGGTATTTACTAAAAAATAAAAATAAACACACTAGAAGGTGCAATGTTCACAGAATAAATAAAAGTAGACATATACATGGTGAATTTCATCATTTCTATATGCAACTCCGCGAACATCCAGAAAAGTTTCATTCTTATTTTTGCATGAGTATTTCAACGTTTGATTATATTTTGGAATAAAATCAACATAAATTGGTAAAAAATGGACAAATTTCAATCGGAACCTACTATAAATACCTCTTATAAATGAGAACTACTTGTAAATGCCTCAATATCCATTTTAAACAACTATTTTAGCAACGATGATAGCAGAGAAATCAAAATTGTTTGAACGCGTCGCTTTGCTCGACTATAACAACGATATAACCTCGCTGCAGTACGCTCCACTATGCGCGTGTTAACAGTAATTCATTTATTTAATTTCGCCGCTTTGCTCTCCGCTTTCATCGCTGCTTTGCTCTCTGCTTCACTATGTGTTTAGCCTTAGCGAGAATATAGCTCTTATCTCTCCAGTCAGTATATACCTTGGCTTAATTAAAGAATGTTGTGTCAATTAAAGTTATGCCCGCGGGCCGTGTCTGGCCCGATACTTATTTTTAAACGACACGCATTGAGCGGCTTTTTAGAATTTCCTAGGTATAATCAGAAACAGCTATACCATTGAGGTCCAACATATGGCCCACGGGCCGTGCCCGGCCCGATATTAATTTTTAAACGACACGCATTAATCAGCTTTTTAGGATTTCCTAGGTATAATCAGAAACAACTATACCATTCATGTCCAGCATATTAAGTTCATCAAAATGTTCTCTTTTTCTCACTTGCATTTATTTGTTATTTCTAATTTTATAAAGTTTATTGTGCCACTCACTATTGTTGTTTGTCATGCGTAAAATAAGTAGTTCGTCTTACAAGTTATGATGCACAATGTGCTGCAGCTTTGATTGTATGGTAACGCGGCGATTGTCATTGAGTGGGGGTAACGGCTGTTTATACACTTTTGGAGCTGCAGCCGTATGCAGCAAAAGCATGTGAAGTACACGTTTGATTACAGATGTAAACGTATTTTTAAGAAATTAACAATTTAAAGAATGAATAAAAATGTAGGTAATCGCAAGTTCTGTACAGCACATAAATAGTTATTATATTTTCTTCTATATGGGGAATATGTATACTTACTTACTTAATCCTTAGCCTCTCTACCTTTCGGTGTGAGGCTTGTGCGAGGTTGAGTTTTCCAAGTTTGATCCGTTCGCGTTTCTGAATTAGTTTTCCAGATTTTTTTCTGCCCTGTTTTTCTGTCCTGCGCTTGGGATTTCATTTTATTCCACTTGATACCCCCAGTGCCGGCTCTAGGGGTTATGGCGCCCCGATGCAAAGATTGATTCGGCGCCCTTAAAAAGACAAAGTTGACCAGAAATTTGTTTGTTCTATACAAAAAAATAAGTCACCCAGAAATTCGCTTGTTCTCTAAAAAAAAAAGAAGGCGACCAAAAGTTTTTTTTTTAATGGTTTAATTTAATTTTTTTTACTATCTTTTAAGAAAGTCAACCAGAATTTTGTTTGTTCTCCCGCTCCTATTTGCCCATATTTTCCTCTCCTAAGGCCTGCCACCGGGGTTCTGTGCACCCCTAACACCCCCGCTTGGCGCGGCCCTGTATTGACACAATATATTTTCATTAGTAATTATGAAACAGGTAATAATAAAATACTTAAGTGCTTATAAGTATTACATTTTATTTTTAAGTGTAAATAGTACGCATACATATAATAATACGGTGAATTTCTTTTATCGTGCAACATTTAAATTATTATAATGCATGGTTTCCCTAGTAACGATAAACTATTTTGACAGCAAGTTGCCCTCCATTTATTTTGCAACATAGGGATAAATATTCATTGAAAAGGCTAAACATTTTTTATTGAAAATACATTGAAAATACAATTATTTAATACAAAAAAAAAAAAATCATCTAAATTAAATGTTCAAAAATACCACCATTAACTTGTAAAAATAAGGCGATCATAAAAAATTATTTAAAACATTTATTATTTGCCGTTGTGGGGTATCAGTAGTAATAAAGTGGAAATTGGAATATTCGCTATTTTGAGATACACCATATTAGCAAATCACCATCGATATATAGCAGGAATTGATCTGAACTAATTCACTGATTTTATGCAACTGAATTCTAAGTTTTATACGTCACACAAGCGATTCGAATAAGCACTAGTTTTATGCGTATAGGTACCTGGAGACCCGAAAATAAAAATGACGACCCGTTTTTAAAAAATTTAAATTTCTTTGTAAAGAAAAAATTGTCGAAGACTTTTTGTTTAGCTCGCCAGTATAAAAACGGCGCCGCTCAATCGTTCGTTGCGATGGCGTCCCTTGATCGAGGCGCCCTGATGCGACGCATCCTTTGTATCCTTTGTGGAGCTGGCATTCCTTTGGTTTATGACTTTAAGATTGTAGTTTATGGCGTAACTGTTAAAACTAAACTAGCGCAAATTAAAGTTTTATTCACTTGTGATTATAATATGTCTATATGATTAGACTTGTTTAAAATCGCATCCTTTGCTTACCGTGTGGAGCCGGCACTGGATACTCCCTCTCTTCCGTTGCTTGATTGACTTCTGCTTGCCATGTTTTTCTTGATCTTCCGACTGTTCTTTTGGACAGCAGTTTTGCAGAGAAATATATATTAAATCATAAAATGTAATATTTCTATATTTTATATGATTTCATTTGTAAACGTTTATATAGTTAATTTTTTTATATCAATCTTAATAATGAATTACTTTCCCGGAAAAAATCTCAATTATACTTCTGGCTACAGCATCCCCAGTAGAAGTTTCTACGAGCCGCCATTGAATATTATTATTTTGAATTCTTATTCCTATAAAATACATCTTGATTATTATTTTTATTTTTAGAATGAATGTTTTAATTATGAATGAAAATTACATCATGTCAGATAACTTTAATAATATTTTGTTTTTGATTATTATTATATTTATCAAGGAAAACCCTTGTGGCTTCCGCTTGGCATATTTTTACCCATATTCTGTTCTTTTAATTCCCTGCTGGCGGGAATGTACCAAAGTGATTTAAATATGAATCATTCAACAAAATTTCTAACTACAGACGTACTTCGAATAACGGAAATTCGGTTATTCGAAACTTGGTACATCGGCACCTTAAGCATCATGTATAATAGATACATAGCACAAGCCTAACACGTGCATAGAAATGAGTACAAAGGAAAAGACTGTTCTGAACATCTGTTTCTAACAGAACAAAGATATTCTTGTGATTAGGGATGTTGCGATACAATTGATACGATACCAGTATCGATATTTTTCATTCGATATCCCGATTTTAGTATCGATACTAATCTTCCGATACTTTATTAATTTTTTATTAAAACAATATCGTAAAATTTTTATTTAAACACATATAAATATGTCTGTGATTAAATTATTTTCAATAAGCAACATTTCTTAAAATTGTACTCTTATAAAAACTTGTAGCGCGAGGTACGCAATGGCACAGGACATAGTACGCCAAGAAACATGCGTTGAACGGTTTAGAAGTTGCTGGTGTTTGGCTCTACGTTTGTGAGGTTATTAAATGTTATTGGTTATTTCTGTAATTTAATTAAAAATTTCACCACCAGGAAGTAAAGTATAGACCTATTTAATCAAAATAGACCAAGGAGTTTTTTCGGTGCTTGCAATGAAGAAAAGTGGAGAGTATAATTCTATTTTAAACAATCACTCAGACCTATAGGCTTCAGCAAGAGTTCATACACACACCAGTTTTGCAAGTGAAAGGTCGGAAATCCCTTCGTAAAATATTTATTACCTATTACCGTTTTCCTATTTTCCTAATTCTGCTGTCCTAGATTTTAACTAACTAAACCTAAGCTAATTACTTATCTAGTTTTTAGGTATACGGTACTTTATTTTCTCCCAAATATAAAGAAATAAATAAATAATAAAGAGGAAGATACCGATACCAATATTTTGATTTTGAATGTGACTAATCGTGTTTTGAATAGTACCTCCAGTTCCGTCTTTTCCATAAGGGTACCTGGGACATGAGTCCAAGGCCCCCGGCTTGATGGGGGCCTCAAAATGCCGAAGTCGCCGTTTACACGGAAAAAAGAGGAGCTCAATTTTTAGTGCAATTTTACTACTTTTATTAAAAAATCTAGCAAATGATTCGGTGGGCTTGAGTATCTCAGCCTTACATACTCTAATAAAAGCAGATAAATTAGAAGAAATTTTCCCGAATGTGCAAGTTGCTACAAGGATATTCCTTTGCGTAATGGTCACCAATTGTAGAGGAGAGCGCTCATTTTCATGGTTAAAAATAATAAAAAATTAATTACGAACGACTATGTTACAAGAACGACTTACTAATTTGTCAATCATGTGCATAGAAAGTGATATCCTTCAAAAACTAGAATTTGAGGATATAATAGAAGATTTTGCACAACAGAAATCCCGGAAGAAACCATCATCATTAACATAAGTCCAATTCTCAAAATAGTAATCACTTCACTTATATTTGATTTGTATAAAGCTAACCATAATAACCAATAAAGGGTTCTAGGACACTAACCCCCGGGACATTACCCCCCATGTCAATAACCCCCCGTTTCATTAACCCCCTGGACAATAACCCCCGTGACATTTACCCCCGGACATTAACCCATCGTCAACAACCCCCGTGCCATTAACCCCCCGTACCAATAACCCCCGGGCCATTAACCTCCTGGCAATTGATTAATATTTAAAATGTTTATTTTTACTTAAAATTTGAACATTTGAAATTAGAAATCGGGCCATACGTGCTATTTGAAAATTGTTTGTAATTTTTTCGTTGCCATTTTCAAGTTGATTAGATTTTTTTGAAGTTTCTAGGTCATAAAAAATTCAAGGTCAAACACCTTTTTTTAAGAAAAATTTACAAAAATCGGATTTTCTAAAAAATGGATCTAATTTCGATTTTTAGATTCTTAAAAATTCAAGGTCGAAGACCTTTGTTTAAGGTTAACTTACAAAAATCAATTTTTCTCAAAAATGGCTCTAACGATTTTGATTATCTTTTTTTGTGTGAATGTGAGTTAAGGGATGTATCCCTTATCAATATTTTCAAAAATTCATAGGGGCCCAATGGAGAATTTTTTATTGAAAATTGTATTTTTTCTGAGCCTTAAATGGAATTTAAATATTTTTAATAATGTTTTGGTTTACAATTTCGAGTTGATAGCTTTTTTTCCATATTATTTGAGTTTTAAAAATTCAAGGTTGAAGACATTTTTTGAGATTAATGTATACAAATCGAATTTTCTTTTTTCAGCTATCAAGTTACGTAAGTCTAAAACAAATTAATTTAAGATATAAATAAAATAATATTAAAATAAATACTAACAAATTTATTTTTAAGGGAACTATTTACTTCATATATTCGATACGAAGAAGTCTGTCAACTTTTGTTGACCACTGGTTATTCCTAACTTTTAATTACACTAATTCTTACCAATTATTAGTTTTCATGATTACTAATAAGATATTTCTCTAACTTAACTATCTTACTATATGTTGTACCATTGCATTATTATTTACACTATTGCATAAACTCCCAATAATACCTCTCAATAATAACACTCTTTATTGAATAGTTTACATCATTATAAACCCGGGGGTAATGGCCCGGGGGTTATTGGTACGGGGGGTTAATGGCACGGGGGTTGTTGTCCAGGGGGTTAATGGCAGGGGGTTATTGACATGGGGGGGTTATGTCCCCGGGGGTTATTGACCGGGGGTTAATGTCCCGGGGGTTAGTGTCCTGATACCCCAATAAAGTCACTAAATAAAAGTACATACTGACTTTTTCATTCACATTTTTACCGACCGCCAACATATATAAGGGAGGTATTGTGATCATACCGATTTTGACATTTCGAGATTTCGATGAATCTCCACGAATTGAGGTCCCTAAATAACGTTTTGACTATTTTTCGCATGATGTCTGTCTGGACGGACGGACAGATACCGTCCGTCCGTCTGTCTGTCTGTCTGTCTGTCTGTCGGTCTGTCTGTCTGTCTGTCTGTCTGTCTGTCTGTCTGTCTGTCTGTCTGTCTGTCTGTCTGTCTGTCTGTCTGTCTATCTGTCTGTCTGTCTGTCTGTCTGTCCGTCCGTCCGTCTGTCTGTCTGTCTGTCTGTGTACACGTGCAGAGCAAATTCGGCTAAAAGGATTTTTATGAAACTTCATATTTAAGGTTCTGCTATCAATGGCACGAGTTGATCACCTTTTGGTAAAAATCGGTTGACTAAAAATGGGAGTTTACTCGTGTCGATTTTAAGATTTTTGTGAATATTTCACAATACAAAAATTTTCGAAAAAATTTATTGAACAAAAGTTGCTATAAAAGCAATAACTAATAACTTTTATTTGAGACGTTTTTTGATAAAACGAAAAATTTCGAATAATTTCTGTAAAATTTTTCGAAATTTTTTCCTAGTCTCAATTTTTTCATACTTACAGAGTGATTATTTAATGGCGAGACGACGTCACTGAAAGTTTTAATAATTTGCCGTTTCATACACATCGTAGCAGGCGATTATGCGCGCATGCGCATAATATTTTTTTTCTTCATAATCAAATTTTCTTCAAGGTTAGTATTCACCAGTATTTCTGCTAGGAGGCACGTAAAATTCGGTGACATCGTCTCGCCATTAAATAATCACTCCGTATATGTAACGTTTCCATGGTCATGATAAATAATATCTCTGTTAGAAAATATTAGGCCAAGTTATTTCTACTCTGCTGCTAGAATGTAATTTATATAAGTACTTTATAATGGCGGTCGGTCATGTGGTGGCCTCAGCTGATTTTTTTTTTTTTACTTTCTATAAGTGCCCCAAACTATGTGTGCCCGAGGGCCCCTACATGGCCTAAGACGGCCCTGATTACCTCCTGATATATACATATTAACTTTTCATTGACTCTTGACGGGCTATATCAAAAAAATTGTTGCGGGCCGTATGTGTCTGTCGGTCCTTCCCTCTTACAGATAAGCATGATAAGTGCCCTTCCCAACCATGATGCTTGTATACGCTTGATCATACATACGAAATCTCAAACATATACCTGGAAAAGTAGAAGTAAAAACTAGTCCTGTAAAATGAAAATTAAAATGTTACAAAAAAAAATGTAATCTATAACCCATTAAAGCATGTTATAAGT
The DNA here is from genome assembly GCA_963971575.1 of Liopterus haemorrhoidalis. Lineage (NCBI taxonomy): Eukaryota > Metazoa > Arthropoda > Insecta > Coleoptera > Dytiscidae > Liopterus > Liopterus haemorrhoidalis. The sequence continues at coordinate 99,793,231 of OZ020611.1, forward strand.
ATAGAAAATTACTTTTTTATTTGAAGTTTATGGAGTTAAATATAAATAATAGAAATAATAAACATAATAAATAAATATTAGAAATAATAAACTTTATTGTAATTACTGATAATAAAATTTAATATATCTGTTGTAATATTTTAGTTTTTGGTTATTAAATTGTAAGTATAACCGCATAATATTTATAACGTATATAACTAAATGTTTTAGAAAAATGGGAAATTTACAAATAAATACTAAAATATATGCAAAATGTACAGAAGTGTGTTTTTTAAATCTAAAAACAAAGGTCTAATAAATTTCCCAAAATTTCTAATAAAAATGTGAAACTTTGTGGTTTCCACTACCTTGAACATTTGATAATTTTTAGAAAAAGGAAAAAGGAAGAAAGTACTTATCTGTATCATATCCGGTCTGATGCACGCAAATTAACTATTCCAAGTACTGTGCATAGATGGGAAATTTATAACACAGAGCTCATTGTTTAACTTGCCAATAGCAATGTAACAAAAATGTTGCAAAATTTTAATCTTGATATTTTGATATTGGTTCACATTTCGAGAACAATACAAAAAAAAATTGACGTGAAGTGTAAATGTTCACACATTTCAGGGTTTTGTAAGTATAGGTCAGTCGTTCAATCAACGCAGTTGATTGCGTCAGATTTTGCGTCATAACTGCAATGACAGACTTAGTGCCGAAAAAATAACTAAATAGATTTTTTTGCATATGAATTATAAACTAATATTGCTCTTCACTCTTTTATTTTACTAAAACATACCTTTTTAAGTCATATTTAGTTTGTGTTCAATAGTCATTTTGAAGTTTTACAAATTTTAAGAGTGTTTATTTAATATAGGGACATTTGTATTGGTATCGCTAAATAAAACAATGTCTATATTAGACATTTTATAATACGGTCTGAAGCGTTTTGATACTTGTGTTCACATATATCTAACTTATAGTAATTTCTTAAAACCTTTTTTATTTAGTTTGTTGTTTATTTAGCAGTTTTGTGTTTAGTTATGTATTTTCTTATAGATATCTTATAGATTTCCATTTGATATTGTGTGTGCATAGCTTTTTAGGTTAAATTCAGCGTACTTCTATTTTCTTTTTTTGGGCGATAGGTGGCCAAGTGGTGGTCAGACCCAAGGCCAATAAAGTAAAAAAAAAAAAAAAAATCTATTTTCTTTTCTTTGATCATATTTTTAGATCACATCCCCTTTTTACCGACAGCCAACATATATATGGGAGGTATTGTGATTAGAGATGTGTCGTTCATGAACGAACCGGCTCACTGAGCCGGCTCAGTACACTGACCGAAGTGACACGGTTCACCAAATTGAAATGAGCCGGCTCACGGCTCACTGTATAGTTTCAAGTTTCAAGGATACGATTGGTCGGGCGATTGTGAGCAGGGACTGGAGTGATCCGGATCTGGATCGATGTCATGTTGAACTTCGCGAGAACTCGGTTTGTAATGTATCATCATAAAGTGTATTTTGTCATCAATTTGTAGGGCAGTTTATTTGAAACTAATAGGCTTAGTCTGTATTTTCTTACAACCATACTATAAAAAAATATTAAATATATTGCCCAAATCCCAGATGTCCGATTTATAAGGGCAATAAACATCGCCATAAACTTAACACATCTGGTTTAAAATACAGTAGTTACATAAAGTGAATTGTTTGTTTCAAAAATGTTAGATAATTCACTTCTATAGATTTTTATTTATTTAACTTGTTCATATAATGCAAGAGCCAGCTGAGCGACGTTTTACCTACCTACATATTGCAAACCAACAACCGTATTGAACGAACGACCGACAACTGACCGACCTGTGTCGCGGGATCATGTTTACAGTTCATATAATGCAAGAGCCGGGGCTAAAGCTGCATTCAAACTTTCCTAATTATAATTATAATTATACTTATGATTTACATTTATACTTAGAATTTTGTCATACTGCCTCCTACGTAACCATTCACACTAACGTACTTAAGTTTCTTAATTGTAAGTATAATTTCAAAGTTTAAAGCAAACTTCATACTTATATTTATACTTAGCGAGAGTAAAGAGAAGTAAATTTGAAATGTCAAAATAGATACCATATCAAAAATAAGACAATCAGGAAGCATATAACTGGCAAAATAAGTCTTAGGCGAAGAACTGTGATCATTTTAGCATATTTAAAAATCAGCTGTGGCCACCACAGGACCGACCGCCATCATAAAGTACTTATATAAAATACATTCTAGCAGCAGAGTAGAAATAACTTGGTCTAATATTTTCTTACAGAGATATTATTTATCATAATCATGGAAACTTTACATATAAGTATGAAAAAATTGAGACTTGGAAAAAATTTCAATAAATTTTACAAAAATTATTCGAAATTTTTCGTTTTATCAAAAAAGTCTCAAATAAAATTTATTAATTATTACTTTTATAGCAACTTTTGCTCAATAAATTTTTTCGAAATATTTTTCTGTTGTGAAATATTCACAAAAATCTTAAAATCGACACGAGTAAACTCCCATTTTTAGTCAACCGATTTTTACCAAAAGTTGATCAACTCGTGCCATTGACACAGACAGACGGACAGACGGACAGACGGACAGACAGACGGACAGACGGACAGACGGACAGACAGACGGACAGACAGACAGACGGACGGACAGACAGACCGACAGATATCATGCTAAAAATAGTCAAAACGTTATGTAGGGACATCAATTCGTGGAGATCCATCGAAATCTCGAAATGTCAAAATCGGTATGATCACAATACCTCCATTATATATGTTGGCGGTCGGTAAAAATGAAAAATCACCACGTACTAATTATAATTATGATTTGGTAAGTATGAATGCTCTCCGAAGAATAATTATAAGTCTTGATTATAATTCTAAATTGAAAATATAATTTGGTAACTGTGAATACAGCTTAAGCAACGTTCTACCTACGAACGAACGACCGACCGACCGACAACTGACCGACCTATGTCTCGGGAACATGTTTACCCGGCTCTTCATATAATGCAAGAGCCGGGGCTAAGCGACGTTCTAGCTACGAACGAACGACCGACCAACCGACAACTGACCGACCTGTGTGTCGGAAACATGTTAACTTAGCCGGATCAATAAACCGGCTCAGCAAACTGAACGACCTCCACTAATCCGCAAACTGAGTCGAAATTCCCATCTCTAATTGTGATCATACCGATTTTGACATTTCGAAATTTCGATGGATCTCCACGAATTGAGGTCCCTACATAAAGTTTTGACTATTTTTATCATGATGTCTGTCGGTCTGTCTGTCCGTCCGTCCGTCCGTCTGTCTGTTTGTCTGTCTGTCTGTCTGTCTGTCTGTGTACACGTGCAGAGCAAATTTGGCTAAAAGGATTTTTATGAAACTTCATATTTAAGCTTCTGCTATCAATGGCACGAGTTGATCAACTTTTAGTAAAAATCGGTGGACTAGAAACGGGAGTTTACTTGTGTCGATTTTAAGATTTTTGAAAATATTTCACAACATAAAAATATTTCGAAAAAATTTATCGAACAAAAGTTGCTATAAAAGCAATAACTAACAACTTTTATTTGAGACATTTTTTGATAAAACGAAAAAATTTTGAAACATTTTTCGAAATTTTTTGTCTCAATTTTTTCATACTTATATGCAACGTTTCCATGGTCATGATAAATAATATCTGTGTTAGAAAATATTAGGCCAAGTTATTTCTACTCTGCTGCTAGAATGTACTTTAGGCAGCAGTCTGACTGATCGAGCGCCGTCGTGTAACGTAGCGCCGAGTCGTGTAGTGTCATTTAAAAATTTAAAAGCTGGTCTGACTGATCAAGTACTGTCGAGTATTATCGATCATTCAGTGTCAAGTAAATTTGTTTCTCACTTGTCAAATAGTGCATATTCCAACCTAAAATAATACTATCAAACAGTTAATACTAATTAGCGAGTCCATTTTACTCTATATTGTAATTTTGTTTTGTTTTTTTGACGTTCCAACTGTCAAATAACATATGGTTATGAACTGTATATTCTTAAATGCGCATGTGCTATTGCGTCGAGCGTCGTGTGAAATTCAAACCGGTTTGAAATACAAACAACTTGATGCTACTTGACAGCAAACGATGGTTCAGTGCGACTCATGCCCTTAGTTAACGTGTGTTTGAAATACAATCGACAGCAAACGATCGACAGCACTCGATCAGTCAGACCGCGGCCTTATACAAGTACTTTATGATGGCGGTCGGTTCTGTGGTGGCCACAGTTGATTTTTTATTAATAAAAATTAAATTATAATCATTCGGGCTAAACTAGGGAATAGGTACCTAGTTATACCAAATTAAAATATATATGAGCCAACTCCTCTCCATAAAAAAATATATGTATTTGTACTATTTTACGGATATTTTTTCGAAATGGACCCCCCCCAGTTGAATTTTCAGTGTGCGCGCCTGAGCTTGACCGTTCCCCCATCTTACAGATAACATCATATGGTCCCTCCCAACCATGAGTCTTGTACATGCCACTGGTGACAAACTTGGAATGACGACGAATGAGGTTGTACCCAGTTCCAAATTTGATTACCCGCTACCCGTTATCTACCCATTACCCGTTAACTAACGGGTATTGGTTATTTAGCGGGTAGCGGGTAATAAACGGGTAGCAGATAATGAACGGGTAATTGTGTGAGGTATTTTGAGTATTTATTTATCTGAGACTATTTTGTTCTCGGTTACAGTAGTAGGGATCAAGTATGCGTATTCCATAATGCACCTGTGCTTATTTTTAGGGTTTTGTAGATATGACCACCAAAAAAACCTTATAAAGTAACTAATGTGTCTGTCTGTCTATACAGTAGAAATTGTAGCCAAACGGCTTAAGATAGAAAGTTGAAATTTGGCATGCTTATATAACTCTGACCCACATATAGGAAAAATACTAAGGGCCGGTTTCTGAAAGCTTAGTTAACTGTAACCAAATGGTTATAATAAGGTTGTTATGGTTACTTATGGGATTGTTATATTATGACCGAGTTTAACCAAAAGATTAAACTCGGTTAAGCTTTCAGAAACCGGCCCTAAGAGTTCAACGACCACATCACGACATAAATATAAACAAATATGTACTTAATGAAAAAATATATATTTTTATATGATATTTTCGTTAAATATATACCAAACAAACTTTTGTCCCCCACCCTAGCTCCCAGAGGGGTTGATGTTGTTGGGGTTTGTGTCGTTGAAAAAAATTATTTAAAAAAAAAAATTATTGTGTGGTATCAAAAGGAAGCTCTTAAGACGTAGATTAAGGAACGAAAAGTTGTTTTTTAAAATTTGTTTCTTTTAACACGATTTTGGCCAAAAAATCTGAAAAAATAATAGGTAATGTACATTGATCTGAGCCGGAAATGTACGAGAGAAATTAATTATGTTTTTAATTAACGGCTAAATTATGGCTTATTATTTAAATTTAGTTTAAAAAATTAAATGGAAGCTCTTAGTACTCAAATAACGAATAAACATGTTTATCAAAAACTTATTTTTAGACATTGTGACACACACTTTTTCAGCCCGTTCCGCCGGGAAAAGAGGATGTCATGAGTCTAGCAACCAACACGGTTGTTGTGTATAGCAGGGCTTCTTAAAGTGGTGGGCCGCGTTCCTCTAGGGGGCCGTGGCCTTCCCACATGGGGGCCGCGAAAAGCCGCGAATGTAACTTGTTCATTGTTTTATTATTTAAAAAGGATAAGTAGCTTTAAGTTTTCAAACAATAATTTTATTCTTTATTGTACATAGATTACACAGCCCAGTAGACATTTTGATGCCAGCGAGTTTTTAACTGTCTCTAGGTAATTTTTGGGCACAGAATCCAAAATAGTCGTCAGATTTGGTCTATCAAATCTAGTTTTTGAGATACGCTATATTGGCCTCTTTTACAATAAAATATCTTATTTCTTAACTTGTGTATTTTTCACGTTATTACTGTTACTATTTGCTCCAACTGCCAGTTACAAACACAAAGAAGACAAGGAAGGTATTTATTTCACAAAGTAGATAAATATAGTGGCTATCTTATCTTCCTTGATATCTATCTTCCATAGTTTTATGTCCTGATAGAATCTTTCCCCCGGTGCTTTACTAAAATCATCTAGGTTTTCTGGTAAGTGGTCATAATACAACCGAGAATATTAAAGTTGGAAAGTATATTTTTCACTAATTCTCTGCCTTATGATTTCCAAGAAAATTTTGTACTACTTGAATAAATGAACACCAAGAATTAGACGTTCATTGATGCGGTTGGATTGGATTGTGGATCTTCAGTAGGTTGCCTTATCTGAGGACCATCAAATATTCTGGCTTTTAGTTTTTCAGAGTTAATCCCAGGAAATTTACGTGTCAAGTAGCCTACACAAAGTCCATCTCGATTTAAAGCCTTCAAAAATTGCTACATAAGCCCAAACTTGATATGCAAGGGTGGAAATATAATTTTCTCTCTCGCAACCAAATGTTCGTTGACAACGTTTTGTTTTTCTTGAATTATGACATTTCTTAATGGAAATCACCCAATTTCTGTTAACCCAGTGCTGATCCTTAGCTCTGCTGTCCCAATGACATAAAAAACAAGGATATTTTTTATATCCACTTTGCTGCCTAAGGAGGAAGTTTACCGTTTTTAGATAAAAAACTAAAATCAATGAGTCTGTATCTCAAAAACTAGAGCTGCTGCGAAAAAGAGTCAGGTATTTTTGGAATCAGCACATCAAAAATATCCAAAATCAGTTCTTACTTATCCAGCACCGAGATAAAATAATTATTTTGTTGGACAGTGTTATTGAATGATCTGAGCGTAAAAAAATATATGTATAAATGAAACAAAAAAATATTTTTTTAACCAACATGGGTTCCAAAAAATTAATTTAGGGGGGCCATGGGTTATCGATTTGAACTGCAGGGGAGCCGCGACATCAAAAAGTTTAAGAAGCACTGGTGTATAGTATTTGGTTTCTGGTGTAAACATTTAAATATACTGTGTCTAAATTATTATTTTTATTTTGTAACTGTTTACTACTGGGTTTAATGTTTTTCATGTATTTAGAGCCCAATAAATTAATTTAACATTATGTTTTGTTATAACATCCAGTATTCTGTTGGCTTCTTACACTTATTAAATACCAACAAAGCCCTGAAATGTGTGAAAATTCACACTTCACATCAATTTTGCTACCCTTACTTTACATATTAACGGGTAGCAGGTAATTAACGGGTAACTGGTAATTATCGGATAGCGGGTAATTATCTGGTAGCGGGTAATTAACGGGTAAAGGGTAATTATTGGGTAGTGGGTAATTAACGGATAGTGGGTAATATCCGGGAAATTGTTGCGGATACCCGGTTCCATAAATTTCTAGTTCTCGTCATTCCTATGTGGAAATGGTCGTGTCCGTAATGTGTAGAAGTGGAAAGGTTGTACGGGTATCGGACATAAATAAAAACAACTATCTACAGCTGACCAGTTTCGGAACGGTTGTCATTCCTATGACACACCAAGGTGAAAAGGTGTTGCAACCCACCGGTTGTAAAGCGCTGACTTACCAAACGAAAAAATATTTTGCAAAATAATGTTGAATTTGACTTGATTACATCCCGAAAAGTGTCCAAAATATCTCTCACAATATCCTGCATTCCGACCTTCAGACTTCTTCATTTAGAACAGTGGTTCCCAAACCTTTCGGTTCTCGGCGCCCTTATAATGTATCAGAATTTTTCTGCGGCGCCCCAAGTCAAAATATTGGTCTACTAACGCAATTGGAGGAATACTGGAATATTTCCGCGGCGCACAGTTTGGGAATTGCTGATATAGTTAAGAAGTAACTGTTAGTTTATAAAGATAGTTAAAAAAAGGTCTACCCCTTACGATTTTTGGCCATTTTCAAGGGTTTTGAATTACTGCCCATACAAAACTTAATAATCGGTCTATTGAAGCCCAGTTTTTTTTAGACTAAACAATCTAGTAGAATTTTAAAAATTCAAACCGCAGATTTCTATCCCTAACTATTTTATAGTTAGGGATATAGTTAGGATTTATAAAAAATTTCAAAAAACTTAAAAAAAAAAAGTTTTCAAAATTTTTGTTTGTTTCAAAATATGGTTATAGTCAATTAGGACTTCAAGACTTTAAAAGTTTCAACCGCAGGTCATTATCGCATTTTGTTTTTCAGATACTTCGATTCGAAGATAAAAATTTTCAATTTTTTTTTATTTATTATATTATTTCAATTTAAAGCCCCAAATTTTTAGTAAATAAACTACGGAGAATTTTAGATGCCTGTAACTCAGTGGTGCCCAAACTTTTTTGGTTTCCGGCTCCCTTAATGTATCATAATTTTCCGTGGTGCCCCAAATAAAAACTGGTCTAACTAACGCAACGAATATTGTAATATTTTCGCGGCGCCCCTATAACCTATTTGTGGCGCCCCAGGGCGCCGCGGTACACAGTTTGGGAATCTACGAAATTCTGAAATGTTTAAAAATTCACACCACGTTAGTTTTTAAAACATTAGGAAGTACTGCCATTTTCGAGAAAGGATTTGAACCAGGGACTTTTGCATCCTGAAGCAAAATCGTGCGTTGCCTCTAAGACGCCCCAGTCGATTCGTATATATTTAATCTCTTAATGTCATCTTACTGTACAATTTATGAATTAATTCAGCTATATTTAATTACACATTATCTTGAAATCGTCCTTATATGTCCTTATAAATATTCACTTATGAAATATTCGGCAGGTCATTTCATATGTTCGACGTATTCAAATTTCGCAAATTGTGCAACCCAAGGTGAATGGTAATCTTGTCACCCGATCTTCTATTGATTTCCAATTATCACACATCGTCATTTTATCACAGAATGAATTTTTGAAGAGTGACGTAGTGGCAGATCATTATCAAATGAGATATAGAGGGCATATGTTTCCATTAATTTCTCTACTGTGTCAATAACAATTTTTAGATAATATAATTATCATGAAATGCTAAAACTTTTTTTTTTTTAAGCGTTTATTGAGTAACAGTGACTTCGGCGCCCGTAGTAAGGGGCAAGAGGGGTACTTGCCCCCCCCCCTGGTGTCACCACTTTTAACACTGCGTATAGCCGCTAGAGGTTACAAGTTTCTTATACAAAACTAACAATCTGAAATAAAATTATATACAAAGTGTCTCAAAAGAAATTTTATATTTATTTAGCTTACTGCGTGAACGCAACGTATCCGAGGGGCGCGGGGGTTATGTCAATCGGTAGCCTGACTTTTGGGAATTCAGCCGCTATGGAGCGTTTCTCGGGAGCAGACTGCGCGTTATGCGTGCGAGAGTTTTACAAAACCGGTGATTCGGCGACTGTGGCGCGTAGAAAATTCTGCAGTATTCGAGGTTTTCGCCACTTAAATGATGCGCCAAGCATTCCTCTCATTCGACATTGGGTTAAAAAGTTTGAAGAGACTGGTACAACGCTGGATAAATCAAAATTCGGGCGACCTAGGTCATCAAGAACGGTAGAAAACGTGGAGAATGTTAATCAGTCTGTTCGTGACGACCCGAACCTTTCAATTCGGAAGCGCGCAAGTGCTTTAAATGTGCATAGATCATCATTACATCGCATTATGCACAAAGACCTAAAGCTGCAACCCTACAAAATTCAATTGGTGCAAGAATTAAAGCTCCAAGATGCCAGTCAGAGGCTTAATTTCGTAAATCGGGTGATTGAGCGATTTTCAACGTTTACCAACATTTTGTTTTCGGATGAAGCTCATTTTCATCTTAATGGCCACGTAAATAAGCAGAACTGCCGCTACTGGAGTGCAACGAATCCGAAACGCAAACATCAGAAACCCCTACATTCGCCTAAAGTGACCGTATGGGCTGCGATGTCGGCGCGAGGAATTATCGGCCCTTACTTTTTTGAAGACGAAAGGGGGCGTGCAGTTGCAGTGAATTCAGAGCGTTATGTGGAGATGTTAGACAACTTCTTGGTACCTGAACTGCAAAACTTTCCTGGCTATAACCAAAGAACATGGTTCCAACAGGACGGAGCAACTTCACACACGTCCAATATATCTCTGCCACGTGTTCGTGAATTTTTCTCAGGCAAATTGATCTCCCAGAGAGGTGACATAAATTGGCCTCCACGCAGTCCAGATTTAACCCCTATGGACTTTTTCCTATGGGGTTATCTTAAATATAAAGTTTAAGCTAATAAACCGACTTCACTGGCGCATTTGAAAGAAAATATCCGTCACGAAATGGCAGCCATCCCTGAGTCCACCTGCCGAGACGTCATAAGTAATTTTACTGCTCTATTAAATGAGTGCCGAGAACGCGAGGGTCTACATTTAGACGATATTATTTTTAAGAAATAAATCCCCAAAAAGTGTATTTTAATAATTAATAAACATTTTTTCTATATACGGCTTACTTTTTTTTTAATCGATCCACTAAATATAAAATTTCTTTTGAGACACCTTGTATAATAACATTTGGTGTACCAAATGTGCACCGAATTTAGAGAAAAATTGTAGAAAAAATTATTGTGAAAGTATTATCGCCCAATCTATATATAAAATCGCTGAGGTCTCTGTCAGTTGTTCTTCCAGAGGTTTTTTATGTACTTACCGGTGACCTAAAAAGTCCTGAAGACCTGAAATTTAGCATGTGGTTTCCTGGGAACATTCATAAGATGAAAAAAATCCTAAACCTAGAATATTCAAAAAGGGGGCGAGCCTGCGACCCATAAAAGTTCCCATGTTATGGGAACAAAAATTAAGTTTGCTCGATTGCGTTGAAATATCTGGGGGTGTTCGAACCCCTAAACACGACCCTGTTATTAGTTTTCCAATATTTTGATTATCTACTCCGAAATCGGTACCCGAATTATAGCTTAAAATTTCAAAATCGTGTTTTATTTATTTATTTTTATTTTTTTAATTGGTTTATTTAGGGGTGCTCCAACAACCGTTATTAGCACCTCGGGACATAAGTTTACATTGTTTTACATTTGGTACATATTGGTTTAGTTGTTACATTTGTTGATATGTATATATTATATTATGGTATATATGCTAAATTTTATCGAAAAAGTTGGTTTCTTTTAGGAACTTTTGATTTTATTTTCGTTTTGGATTGAGAGGATTTCATCTGGGTCTGCTGGTACTTGGTTGGAGCTTCTTTCCATACGGTTTTGAGGGCATTCTATGATAATGTGCCTTACTGTCAATCTGGTGTTGCAGGGCTGGCAGTTTGGTGGGGCCTCTCGTTGGAACAGGTGTTTGTGTGTTAGTAGAGTGTGTCCGATTCTTATCCTGGTTAATACAATCTGTTCTCTTCTGGTAATGTTGTTTTGGGGTTTACTTCTGTGTATATAGGTGCGAATATTGTTCCATGTTTCTTTTGTTTTGTTTTTGTAGTGGCTTTTTATATCGTATATTTGAGGTGGAAGGGGGTAGATTTCTAGTTTATTGCGTCTTTTGCCGCTTTGTCTGCTGCCTCATTTCCTAGGATATTTTGGTGCGATGGAACCCATAGGATTGTAACTTCTTTCCCTTGTGATATGGAGTCATGTAGATTGTCGAATTTTGGATTATGGTGTTTCTGGTGTATGTTTGCTGTATGCTGGTAATGGTACTTAGAGAATCTGACTGTATTAAGAACTTTTGGACTGGATGGAGTCTTATGTATTTTGTCGCCTGCAGAATAGCAAATACTTCAGCTGTGAAAACACTTGTTTGATCTGGTAGGTGGAGTTTTTTAATTTCGTTTTCTGTAATTAGCGCGGTATTGGTACTACCTTGTATTTTGGGCCCGTCAGTGAAGATGGCAATGTGATTATTGAATTTTGCGATTGTTTTATTGTAGGATTGAAGGATGATCATGGGATGGGTTTTTTACTTGCCCGACCTTAATATATAAGGGGCAAGTATTGTAATCGCGAAAATTTTCGATGTCGAGATTTTGACGGATGACCACGTTTCATGGTCCAGGGAATCCAAAAAACCTATTTTCGAAGTACCGTCCGTATGTGTGTGTGTCTGTGTGTCTGTGTGTGTGTCTGTGTGTGTGTCTGTATGTATACACGATAACTAAAGAACGGTTCAACTTAGAGAATTCGTTTTGGTACTAAAAAATTCTCCTATTAAATGGGAAGAACCCTATTGTTTTTTTTAAAGATCGTTTGAATAGAAATGAGAGTTTACTCGTGTCGATTTTAAGATTTTTGCGAATATTTAGCAGAAAATATTTCGAAAAAATTTATTGAACAAGAGTTACTATAAATGCAATAACTAATCATTTTTATTTGAGACGTTTTTTGATAAAACGAAAATTTTTGAAATTTTTTTGTAAAATTATTTAAAATTTTTCCAAGTCTCAATTTTTTCATATTTATATGTAACGTTTCCATGGTCATGATAATTAATTCGTAACAAGTAAAGCAAGCCTTGGACAAAAATTTGTATAGAACATAATTTGATGTATTTTTGAAGATTTATCTAAATATTAAAAAAAAAAAGTTAAATTAAATTTTTTTTTTTATTTATTTATTTTTATTTTTTTGGGAGGGCAAGTCTAGCGGAGGTTTCCCTTCGCCACTGGTTTCTTATTGTATTGGGTTAGGGATAGGTTGATGTTCGGTTGTTGGAGAAACCAAGGTGGTACTTTGTTGTATTTTTGTTGGGTAAATTGTGGGAAGGTTTCGTTCATGTTACAAAGATGTTCTTGGATTTGCTTGTGGAATGGTATTTCGTTTTTTATGAAGATTTGGTCATTTATATTGTGTAATATTTGTTGAAAGTGGGAATATCTGGATTTATGGCTAGGTTTGCTAAATAGGATAGGGTGAGTTGATATCTACGGAATTTAAGTGGTGGCTGATTTGCTTCTCTATTTATTTTTTCTGTAGGGCTTGTTCTTAGTGCGCCTGTTGCTATGCGGATTGCGGAATTCTGGATTACGTCTATTGTCTTTAGAGCACTTGGTTTGGCATTGTTGTATACGACACAACAGTAATCTATTTTAGATCTGATTAGTGTTTGGTATAGTTGAAGGAGATTTTCTCGGTGAGCTCCCCACTTCTGGTGCGCTAGTGTTTTTAGAATATTTAATCTTTGCCTGCACTCTTTCTTCAGATGTTGTATGTGGGGACGTCATTTCAGTTTGCTGTCTAATATAATTCCAAGAAATTTTATTTGGTTAACATAGTCTATTGCGTTTCCATGAATGTTTAGTCTAGGGTTGTATCTGGAGTAGTGTGTTCGTGTAAAGTGGACAGCTTTTGTTTTGTTTGTCGAGAAAGTAAAGCCTGATTTGTTAGCCCATTCTTCTATTTGAATAGTCGCATGTTGTAGGTGTGTTTTTATATTGCTGAGTTCTCTGTTCCTACCTAGTATAACCAGATCATCAGCAAATAGAAAAGCTTTGATGTGTACTGACATGTGACGCATGATCTTATTTAAGGCTATTAAAAATAAAGTTACACTTATAATCTCCCCTTATGGCACACCATTGTCCTATGTTTTTTCTTCGGAGATATACCCATTTGCCAGAACTTGAAATTTACGATTTTTTAAGAAATTGATAATATATTTGAGGATGTTTCCATTCAGGCCGTTTTATTCTTGTTGGGTACGTTGGGTATGTTTTGTACTGACAAACACAAAGTGGTTTTTAGAGTTTCGTATGACTATCTGCTTGCACCAATGGTTTTCAACCAGGGTGTCGCCGCACCCTACTGTATGTATATGAACGGTGAATTGCGTAGAATTAATACGTCTGTCATACAGAGAAATGAGAGTAAGGCGCTTTGCATTTTTCATATTTTACATTGGAGTGCCGTCATCTAAAAAATGTTAAGAACTACTGGTATATTATATAACAATATGAGTGGCGTATCAAATGATAGCTATTTTTGCAAACAATATTTTTTCGAGATTTTTGCCCTAAATGTGTCTAAAAACTTTTGTCCCGCACTTTATTTCCCAGAGGGGTCTGAAAATGAGGCAAGAAAATTAAGTTTGTTTGATTACGTTTAATTTCAATATCTGGGTGTATTCTAAACACGACTTTGTTATCATTTTACCGCTTTATTACTGCAAAACACAAATCGGGTTTTAGGGTATCGCATGCTCAGTGGTTTTTCACCTGTGCCGGATTACCTAATAGGCAGAGTAGGCAGCCGCCTATGCCTATGAGCTTCGCGTGTTTTGGAGAGGATTTCATTACAATTCCAGATAAGCTCATCATCAATGAATCAATAGTGACGGATACATTTGGAAGCAGTTTGACTGCCAGCGATGTCTTTAACTATATCAATACAGTCATCCTTATTCCCCGAAATGAAGAAGCTACAAGCATCAATGAAGAGGTTCTGAACCTTTTGAAGGGCGAGTCTGCAAGAAATCTTAGCATCGATTCAATCGACTGAGGACGCCTCAGGAACAGAAAACTATCCAATAGAATTTTTGAATACCTTACCTCCTCAGGGATGTCATTTCACAAATTAAACTTAAAAGTAGGGGCATTAATTATGTTGTTACTACTAATAAATGCCACCACTGAGAGTTTATTTTTAATTTGGTGATTACTTTTACCCCGTCGTAGGACGGGGTTTCCTCCTAGTAACTTAATAAAAGACATCAGACAACAATGTTCTGTAAATTTTTAAATATATTTCTGGGTTTCAAATAACTTATATATTTATATAGTTTTATGTAGAAATGTTCAAATAACACGTCAATAGTTTTTTCGATTTGATTGCTTATAGCTTAGAACTGTCAAAAAATATTATACTTGATGATAGCATTCCAGTATCACTTGGTGTAAACCTGTTCTTTACAAAAATTAAATCATTTTTTTTTTTTTAATTTCTTTATTTTAGGACGCTTCAGCTACTTCGGATATTAGCGTCCGACATAATATGTACATATTTAGCAAATTATATCTTAATAATATTACAGAATAAAACATTTAGGTATCCAATAGATATTACATAATAGCATTCATATTCATATAAACATATAAGGTACATACATAATATTTAATTAGTTTTTATAATTTGTGGATTAGATTAGTTTCTCTAAGAAATTGTAGGGTACTGTCTAGGTTTTTTGTGTTGTCCGCAAGGGCTTCTTTTAGGGTATTCGCGACTTTATGTTTTCTTCTTTCAACTGTATATTCCGGGCAATCTATTATTATGTGGAAATCATTTTTATCTACCGCACATGTATTGAGAACCGTGGCATATTCAAGATGGCGGCAAAAATTAAATACCAAGTACAATAACTACAAATAGTTTTCACAATAAAACAAAACAGTCAAAAATGTATTTATGAAATTAAGCTCTAGCTACAATTTGCTACATCGTACCCAAATATGCGTCTATTGGTTTACAAGATAGTGTTTATAATCATAATTCATAACTGCTGATGGAAAATGGATCCATCACTACATACCAGAAATGAAAGAACAGTGAAAACTCCATTGAAAATCCACCTAAAACACTGATTTGAAGAGTTCCCTCGGCTGGAAAGGTGATGGTCACGATTTTCTGGGATTCGCAAGACATAATTATCAATTATTTGGAAAAGGAAAAAACGATCACAGGACAATATTATGCCGGTTTATTGGATCCAATTGATGAAAAATGGCCCTATTTGGCGAAGAAAGAAGTTTTGTACTACCATGGCAATGCATCAGCTCACTCGTTGGTAATTGCAACGATCAAATTAATCGAACTTCGCTACAAATTGCTCCCTAATCCACCTTTTTTCTCCAGATTTGCCCCATGCTACTTCTTTCTTTTTTCAAAAATGAAAAAATGACTCGTTGGAAAATATTTACATTGAACGAGATCATCGCTAAACCACAGCTAAGTTTACAAAAATTTAATAATCGAACCTTTGGATCGCTTAATAGTCTAGTGCCTACATCGAAAGATACTGCACTTGATGATAATGGAATGCCATTTGGCACACATGTTCCTTATAAAAATTAAATCATTTTGACCCGCAGCACCTATTTGTGAATCGAGGCAGATTCAAAATGGTGGCGAAATTAGCGCGCCAATTACGATAACGATAACTAATTTTAATAATAGAGCGAAATAGCTAAATACATATTTGTACCATGGACCTTTAGCTACAATTTGCCGCGTCGTACGACAACATTTGTTACTTAGTTTACAAGGTACCATCCATAATTTATTCTCAGACGCAAAAAAGTGATTTCCGAAATGGCTAACGAATTTCGTATGATATGGCTCGCTTTCTATTAATTTAATGCCGTAGATTACGAATCTGTTATCAAAATAGCGAAAATTTTAAATTTTGATAGATTTTTTTCTCAAATTCGAGACATGATGATATACTCTAACACTGCATATCTGCGTATATTAATTTTTTTTTTTTCAATTCTTTCTAAATCTGTAGGGCATATCCTTGGCTACAAGAATATGTGCGGAATTTTTCTCTGAGGGGCGCCGAAATTAAGGTAGCGGGCGAAATGTGTAAAGTCTCAACTTCGTATTATTTGGACACTCTTTGTATCATTTTCGACCAAATCGGACCTGTAAATTACAAAAATGAAATAAAAAATGGCGTTTGACTTATTATTATTCGGGTTTTGCCCGAAATGAAATAAAAAATTTTACATATCCAGCCGGAACGGCTGTAAATTATGACATTTAAGTAAGATACTCCATGTATATACGGAATGCATCAATTTGATTAGGTTTATTTGCAGCGCATGGTCTCAAATGAAGCCAGTTTCGAAATAACGCTCGAAAATCGAATTTTACTATTTACATCAAATTTGTTGAGTTGTATATCAATTTCGGGTATATTGAAGTCGTAGATTTCGAAAATGGAGTTAATTTAAATATTTGCTACATATAAGATTGTATTTTGCCCGAAAAAAATAATTACATGTATTCTTTACATAACAGTGAGATTCATTACATGATAGTTAAGTACCTCCCCATCCCAAAAGAGTAGTATATAGCAGTTCTGATAAAATAATATAGATTACTACACACTTAATACGATTCTAATGGTGGCCGAAAACTATTCTTTCGAAAATGGTTAAAATCATCTCTGATATTTTTACTAGTTATCAGGAGAACATTGTAATGTGTTGATAGTTATATATTTGCTTATAATATTGACTTTCAGTGCTACCCTACAAAATAATTTATATTTGTTTACAAATCAAAGTCGTAGGCCTATGTAAAGATAAAATTCTAGTGAGTAAAGAATGTCCATTCATACTATCAATTGTACTGATTATTGCCCTTAATAATTTTAATTTGGGTTAATTTTAAATTTTTAGAAGCGTAAAATATCCCAAAATTATATTTTTTAAAACTACGCCTATGAAAAAACGATTAAGTCAAGTTCAGGGACTAATTACGTCCGGTCCCCAATAATTATTAATTACTTATTATTTTTTAAATTTAAGTTTATTTAAATTTTTTCTGCAATTAATTGTGCAAATGTTTCACACCTGATTTCGACTTCTATTCAGACTAGTATTGAATAAGACTTCATCGAATCTCTTCATTTTGTATACAATTAGGTAGTAGAAGAAGTCAGTATTATTGGCACATATAGAGGATTTATCAACACATTACAATGTTCTCCTGATAACTAGTAAAAATATCAGAGATGATTTTAACCATTTTCGAAAGAGTAGTTTTCGGCCACAATTAGAATCGTATTAAATGTGTAGTAATCTATATTATTTTGGCAGAACTGTTATATACTTTGGGATGCGGAGGTATTTAATTCTCGTGTAATGAATCTCACTGTTATGTTAAGAATACATGTAATTATTTTTTTCGGGCAAAATACAATCTTATATGTAACTTTAAAATAACTCCATTTTCGAAATCTACGACTTCGGTATACCCGAAATTGATATACAACTCAACAAATTTGATGTAAATAGCAAAATTCGATTTTCGAGCGTTATTTCGAAAGCGGCTTCATTTGAGACCAGGTGCTACGAATAAACCTAATCAAATTGATGCATTCCGTATATACATGGATACTCCATGTACTTACTTAAATGTCATAATTTAAAGCCGTTTCGGCCGGATATGTCAAATTTCTTATTTCATTTCGGGCAAAACCCGAATAATAACAAGTCATGTGACTTTTTTATTTAATTTTTGTAATCTACAGGTCCTATTTGGTCGAGAGCGATATAAAAAGTGTCAAAATAATACGAAGTTGAGCATTTACATATTTCGGCCGCTATCTTAATTTCGGCGCCCCTCAGAGAAAAATTCTGCACATATTCTTGTAGCCAAGTATATGCCCTGCAGATTTAGGAAGAATTGAAACAAAATATTAATATACACAGATTTGCAGTGATTGAGTATATGATCAGGTCTCAAATTTGGGAAAAAAATCTATCAAAATTTAAAATTTTCGCTATTTTGATAACAGATTCGTAATCTACGGTATTAAGTTAATAGAAAACGAGCCATATTATACCAAATTCGTTAGCCATTTCGGAAATCACTTTTTTGCGTCTGGGAATGAATTATGGACGGTATCTTGTAAACTAAGTGACGAAAATTCGCGTACGACGCGGCATATTGTAGCTAAAGGTCCATTGTACAAATATGTATTTAGCTATTTTGCTCTATCATAAAAATTAGTTATCGTTATCGTAATTGGCGCGCTAGTTTCGCCGCCATCTTGAATCTGCCTCGATTCACAAATAGGTGCTGCGGGTCAAAATGATTTAATTTTTATAAAGAACACGTGTGCCAAATGGCATTCTATTATCATCAAGTGCAGTATCAACGTAAAATATGGTGCGTAGGCACCAGACTATAAAGAAGCTTGAATATCGTTGGGCAAAATATATCGAGTTAAAAGTCGAAGTCACTGACTTATGGAACACCTTTCGTATACCTATATAATAAGATATTTTTAATTGTAAAAAAAGACAGAGCAACACCTGGGTATACTGTAAGAGAGGAAATGACGAGGGAAAAGCTGAGAATGGGTGCCGGAGCGAGGGCAGTGAAATATAACGCGAAAGACAGAAGAGAAGAGAATAAGAAAATTTTAAGGGAATGCTGGGAAGAAAGAATGAAGGAAGAACACAAATAAAAATTATCGGCATGGGGAGAGACAAGAAAATAGTTCTTTTGGAGGTGTGGAATGGACATAAGATTGCGGAGGGATAAGAAGGTACAGGAGCAGGAAAGAACAGACAAAATAGACAAATCGCGGAGTGTGAAAAGTTATAAAGAGATAGGAGTCATCTGAATTCCGTGATACTTGAATGGGAAAAGAGGAAGATCTTGGGGGAAAATCCAGAGGACAAGTCTATGTAGAATGTGCAAGGAAGAATAGGAAACATTGGAGCATTTAGCGAAGAGATTCAGAGATATGGTCAGGGATTCCTTCCAGACGGGGGGACGGTTCAGGTGCTTCATCGCTCCCTTTTACTACAGATGCCTTGTACATGTCCAAACGTTATAACTAGAGATGGGAATTTCGGCTCAGTTTGCGGAACCGGATCAGTGGAGGTCGTTCGGTTTGTTGAGCCGGTTCATTGATCCGGCTCAGTGATCCGGTTAAGTAAACATGTTTCCGAGACACAGGTCGGTCGTTAGTTCGTAGGTAGAACGTCGCTTAGAGCCGGTTCTTGCAATATATGAACTGTAAACATGATTCCGAGACACAGGTCGGCAGTCGTTCGGTCGTAGGTAGAACGTCGCTTAGAGCCGGCTCTTGCTTAGACCCGGTCAGTTGTCAGTCGTTCGCTCGTAGGTAGAACGTCGCTTAGAGCCGGCGCTTGCTTAGACCCGGTCAGTTGTTGGTCGTTCGCTCGTAGGTTGAACGTCGCTTAGCCCCGGTTATTATCTAACATTTTTGAAACAAACAATTCACTTTATGTAGCTACTGTATTTTAAACCAGATGTGTTAAGTTTATGGCGATGTTTATTGCCCTTATAAATCGGACATCTGGGATTTGGGAAATATTTTTAATATTTTTATATAGTATGGTTGTAAGAAAATACAGACTAAGCCTATTAGTTTCAAATAAACTGCCCTACAAATTGATGTCAATAAATAATACACTTTATGATAATACATTACAAGCCGAGTTCTCGCGAAGTTCAACATGACATCGATCCAGATCCGGATCACTCCGGTCACTGCTCACAATCGCCCGACCAATCGTATCCTTGAAACTTGAAACTATACAGTGAGCCGTGAGCCTGCTCATTTAATTTGGTGAACCGTGTCACTTCGGTCAGTGTACTGAGTCGGCTCAGTGAGCCGGTTCGTTCATGAACGACCCATCTCTAGTTATAACGTCTTAGAAATGGTCACGCGATTCCGTTTTTTATGAAACACACGTCCGTCGATGTTATGACCATCTTGGATATCTTGCGTAATTTTACTCGGCATGGACAACTGCAGACATGATATCATGAATTTTATTGACCATATCTTCAGTTGCGACTTTATTTGAATGTCCCGCTCGCTTAGCATCATTCGTGAACGAAATTCAAAGTCACTGACTTATCAAACACTTCTATTTTTGAACATATTTCAATAAAAATTTTAAAACAATTTCTAATTCATTAACAAGATAAAGAAACCATTTATTACGATAATTTGATTATTTAAATATTATAATACGGAAGATTTTTATAAAGACGTCATCAACATCAATGTAAATTCAATACTATTTATTTCTCAAGGAACCTTAATTACGTCAAACGTATTTCAAGAAGGTCTGAAACGTCTGTGATATTACAAATCAAATATTTTATCTCATTACAATGACTAAGTTGGATAAAGTAGCTTTATAAGACAATAGATATGATATTATTGCAAATCCTGTAGAATTAAATTTTCGAAATCAATTTGTTCAAAGGTTACCATGATTAAAAATCAAATTTGTAATGATTTGATAATTTTATAATGTAAGAACATTGTAAATTTAAGCCTGAAAACGTGGTGGATTTATAAATTTCTCCATCAGCATCTGCTTATCAGTAATGATAATGAAACCTCATTTGTTGACATTAATTCTTTGTCATGATTTGCAAAAAATATTGCCCTCATAAAATGATCAAAATATTGACAATGTTTATGATTGTAGACATCAGATGAGAGTTATCATGATTTTAAGATAAATAAAAAAAAATTGATATAAGATCGGGCAGGGCTTTGTCGGGGACACATCTGCTACGTAGAATACTCCAATGTCTTTTTGTGACAGTGTCGTATGTGTGTAATAATAAAACAGTGGTTAGCAATTTTTATAATTTACTAGATGGATTACCCGAACTTCTTATGATTTTTGAAATGTACATTTTTGTACATTTGAAATATTTTAATTTCAAGTAGAACAGAAAATAATCCTTTCTTTATTCTAAGCCAGCGGTTCTTAAACTGTGGTCCGCGGGCCCCTGGGAGTCTGCGTAGCCATTACCGGGGATCCGCAAAACAATTTTGACATAACTTTTTTGACATCCCCCAACTTGTCGATTTTATTCATATAACTCATTTAATAAAAATCCTACATGGTCAGGACTTTTTGTATTTGTTGTTACCTAACTAGTTATTGACATAACTAAACAATAATTAGTAAAAATTTAATTATTTTTATTCAACTGCAAATTATTTACAGAAAACATAAGTATTATAATAAGATCTATTTTGACCAATATTTGCCCAAGAAATGTTTGTATGAGTAACGTATTATAATTTGTAACTTTTTTAATTATTTTTATTCATTTTATGTTTTTTATTCTATATGCTAATAAAAATGTTCATCTCTATAAATGCGCAAGACCGTTTATTTAAATAACCAGCGATACATTTTTACCAATATTTATTATAACGTAGTGACTATGAGATTACTGAGCCAGAAATTAAGTCTCAAGAACGACGTAAAATGCCTCGGACTACATAAGTTTAAGAACCCCTGTTCTAAGCCAATCTTTTGTATATATTTTTGAGGTTAAGTAACTAATAAATGAGATAGTTCGTTTATAGGTAGCTAAAAACTGAATTGAACAGAGGGGAATAGTTTTTTCTCATATTCATTTTTGCTGTTAAGTAAATGATAAATTAGATATTTCAGCCTTATAAGTAACACTCCCCTTGCACGTTAAATAATTTTCTTATTAAAAGTTTTTGAGATACCAGCTTCAGAGTGGAAAAAAATGTTTCGAGAATTGGTTTGAACGCATGCAAAAGTGTATAAATCTTAAAGGCAAATATTCTGAAAAGCAATAAAACAGTTTTTTCTAAAACAAAAGTTTTTTTCTTAGTTTTTGTAAAAACTTAAAAGGTAGCCTTCGTATAAATACAGTCGATTCCGCTTAATTGGGACACATCGGGACTTAGGCATTTTGGCCCAATTAAGCGGCTGCCCCAATTAAGCGAATTTCACATAAAATTAAACAATGCATATTTTTCTTTCAATAATTTTATTTTATAAACTCTTGGACAAAACTATAAATTACATATAACCAAAAAATATAAACTTTTAAGAAAAAATAATAATAAATTCCAAAATAAAATAATAAATAGGTACATACAATTTAATTCAATGCAAAAATGCGTCAAGTGTAGTCTGTCTTTTGTTTTTGTAACATATCACTTCTACAAAATCAGCACAGGTATTCAGTGCGGATGTAGGACTCCCTTCATTTCCTTCCTGCATAAAATAACGCTGTAATATTAAATTCTTTGTACATATTTTTTCTTGAGAATATGTATGTGTAACATAATATGTACTGTGATCTTAAATTTACTGTCCCAATTAAGCGGAATGTTGTCCCAATTAAACATGTAAATTTACTGTTGGTTCCTTGGTTTGGTTTCTGTTCTTTGAGATTTGGCCCAAATAAGCGGCTGACCCAATTAAGCGGTGGCCCAATTAGGCGGAATCGTCTGTATTCTTAAAAACTGCATTGAAGAGAGAGAGAGAGAGAGAGAGAGAGAGAGAAAGAAAATAATCCTTAAACACATTTTTGTTGTAAAGAAAATAATAAGTGTGATATTTCACGATTTATTTCTAGGGTCTAGATTAAAGATTTGGGAAGTTACCCTTCCCAAATCTTCATCCAATCGAAAAAGTGTATACAACTAAAAATATTTGTTTTTAAATTATAAACAATTTCAATTTTAAACAATTTAAAGTCAATAATAAGGGAGATATATGTAGATTTTAGTTTTAGAGGGTCCACCCATAACTCCCCAAATATTTATGTAATTGAAAAAATACATTTGTAACGAATCGGTTTGTCCGCCCGAACAATGACCTTTCATAAACCACCCGTCGTGTTAAGAATTTCAATTTTTAGCTTTTAGAATTTTAGGGATATTTAAAGCGTACATTACAGTCAACATTTGTGAGAATTCAGTAAATAAAATAAAATTAGAAACCTTACGTTTCAACACGTAACTTTAGAAATATATTTTTTATGGTTCATTGTTCAAGGAGACATTTGTTCAGAGTTATTGCTTAATAAATTTAAACTCTAGCATCCCCTTAAACAATGCTTAAACCCATTTTTCTAAAAACGCTACCAGCACTCAGATATACACCCGTCTCTCTGAAGAGAGGGTATTCGGTTCGGTTAGCGTAAACATCTAAGTTGTTGAATTCTTAGAAGCACTGTGTCGGCTTTCTGGTGGTCTATCCGATTGTATTTGTTTTAAACTTTTAATTATTTTAATACCTATATTTTAATCTTTCAAACTTACTCATGTAAATAGTATATTATAATAATTCAAATTCTTTAATTTTAATCCGTTTTACTTAACGTGTGTAAACCTTCACCTTTAAGAACTTAAGTGAACAGCTAAGATCCAGACTAATTACAAGATGTCTGATCAGTAGGTTGGTAAGTACTAATACATATCATTTAATTCACATATCGTAATTATGAACCCTAGAAAACACTCACGCCTAGTACCGGAACTCCTTTTGTCAGGAATCTCATTTCAGTTTGAGAACAGACTTTATATAATATCACAGGCTTGCTACCTAGTTAATAATAAAATGGTACGTTGTAAAGTAACGTAGCAGAGAATCCGCTACACATTGAACAAAACAGATTTATTTTTCTACTATAAACAATTTTTGTTCTATATATTATCTGTTATGTCAATAATAAGGGAGATATTCTAAGATTTTTAATAAACAGTTTTATCCCCAAAACACCCCCATAGAATAAAAATTTTGAGATGCCTTATAGTTTATATTCGAATCTTGGTTTTGCTCTACCATAGTACCAAATTAAGTGAAAATATGTCTAGCCGTTTTTGCGTGCATCACGGCCATATAGAGATACAGACAAAAATTATGTTTTTTTTTTGGTGGATTTTGTTTTATAATCAGCTGAAACATGTAGAAACCAAATATGAGGCCGAAAAAATAAAGAAACAGATTCCAATTTTATTGTCATAGGTAAAGATAGTTTATTGACATAGGTAAGATAAATTTCATTCCTTTACATATAGGTACCGCCAGCTCTGCGGCAAAGTGCAAACGCTGATCTTGACGCCGCGTGTTGCAGCTTTACAACACGCTTTCCAGCGCAGTGTTCAATCGGGGACTTTTGATTCTTCTTTTAGTACGGCATCTTGTCTACTTTCTTCCAATACCCGAAACTTATATCGTTTTATACAGAACCGTAGCAACGGATAGGCATCGGGGCAAGTGCCAGGGGCGCGAGAAACTTGGGGGGCGCCATCGTGTGTTATTATCTTTGTTTTTGAAGTGAGGACCTTTTTATTTTAGACATCACTTGTATTGTAAAAGTGAGGACTTGTTTTTTTTAGTAATCACTTTATCACTTGTATTTTCTATTAAAATAAAATAATGCCCTCATAAAATAAAAAGGGCGCGGGTTAATTAATTTTAGGTTAAATTAATTTATCTGCCAAGGGCGCCAAAAACATTGCTACGGCTCTGGTTTTTTATATTTCCTTTGCAAATGTTGGGAGATTTTGAAGTTAAGTAGAAATTTTTGTCTTTTTTCCACTTTTACACACAGAGCCGCAGTAAGGGGGGGCGGAGGGGGCGATGGCCCATAGCGCACTAAGGAAAAGGGCGCCGATGAGCTTGACTAAAGATCCTCACATTGCGAAAGTGAGGACCTTTTTTTTTGCTCTTCACTTGGATTTTGGGAGGTGAGGACCTTGTTTTGCTCTTCATTTGGAATTTACGAGGTGAGGACCTTTTTTTTGCTCATCACTTGGAATTTAGGAGGTGAGGACCTTTTTTTTGCTCATCATCTAGATTTTGGGAGGTGAGAATTTTGTTTTTGCTTATCACTTACATTTATTTGCCAAGGGCACCAAAACGCAGTTTTACCCCTAGCGCAAGTTTCCCTTACTGCGGCTCTGTTTACACAGTATATATTATCAAACATAAAGTTTGTTGTTTATATTATTTTATATTTTAATCTTGTTTTAAAAATTAACGAAAATGAAAAAATAATAGGTATCATTGACGTCATTTACGCACATATTAATATAAGACACTCCTCTGACCAGCTACGTCAGTAGAGGGTGACATTTGAAACTCTTTAATATTTAATAATTAATAACTTTCTTATGGGATAAGATATTACTTTTTTTGCTTAATATATTTTCTGATTGCTATTCTTTGAGGTGCAATTATTCTTCCCGTTTTTACCGACCGCCAACATATATAAGGAAGGTATTGTGATCATACCGATTTTGACATTTCGAGATTTCGATGGATCTCCACGAATTGAGGTCCCTACATAACGTTTTGACTATTTTTAGCATGATGTCTGTCGGTCTGTCTGTCCGTCCATCTGTCTGTCTGTCTGTCCGTCCATCTGTCTGTCTGTCTGTCCGTCCGTCTGTCTGTCTGTCCGTCTGTCTGTGTACACGTGCAGAGCAAATTCGGCTGAAAGGATTTCTATGAAACTTCATATTCAAGCTTCTGCCATCAATGGCACGAGTTGATCAACTTTTGGTAAAAATCGGTTGACTGAAAATGGGAGTTTACTCGTGTCGATTTTAATATTTTTGTGAATATTTCACAACAGAAAAATATTTCGAAAAAATGTATTGAATAAAAGTTGCTATAAAAGCAATAATTAATAACTTTTATTTGAGACGTTTTTGGATAAAACGAAAAATTTTTGTAAAATTTTTTCATACTTATATGTAACGTTTCCATGGCCATGATAAATAATATGTCTGTTAGAAAATATTAGGCCAAGTTATTTCTACTCTGCTGCTAGAATGTATTTTATATAAGTAATTTATGACGGCGGTCGGTCCTGTGGTGGCCACAGCTGATTTTTTCAGATTATTAGACCAAACTCTCTGGATAACAAAAATTTTTGATTATATTTTTGACAAAAAACGGTGAAAACAAATATCTGTTAATTTATCTTTTGAGGGTTTCCATATGACATCTGATATGAGTTTTTTTTAATTAATTCATTTTAACAATAATACAAAAGATTCAGTAATTTTCAAAAAATAATCTGATTGTTTCTTGGTTGCTTCCTGAGATGTCTTACTTATTTTTCTTCAGATTTTTAAACCAACCCCTTTGGAAAATAAGGTGGGGGGCAGTAGTTTTTAGACACATACTTGCAAAAATTGCTTTAATATAAAAATATCTTCAAAAATTATTCACATACATGCGCTTTAAAATTTTGTAAATACCCAGATATGTTGTACATCTGATAATTTAACAATACTTAATGTCCTTGCATAATACCGCATTTTTGATTTTTGATATCAGGCTTGAATTTCAAAGATCCCTTTACGTGAAATGATGAAATATCTGCAATTTTTGCACCATTTATCTTTTATCTCAACTGTGATTCATAAAAAGATTTTTTGTTACAATGTTTATTGACTATCAAACAATAAAGATTTGTAAATTAGACTGAAAAGATTAGAAAAATCTTTTGATATGATATATAAAATTATATCTCCACGGTTGCAATATGTCGCAAGACTTAATTCATAATTAAAATCACAGTAGTTACTTTTACTGATGATACTGCAATATTGGCGGTAGGCAACAACAATAAGGCATCGACAGGATATCTACAAACCGTGACCAGACAAATCCACAAGAAGAATGTTCACGCGAAAAATGCCCACAGAAAAGTGCCCACTGTCTCACTCCAGCTTGGGCGATTTATCGCAAATTGGGCGACCGAAAAAGGCAAAGTGCGCCTCGTTTTCGACAAATTGCGATAGCGCCGAATTGGGCGTCTATGTTTTCAAAAGGAAGCTTTTTTGGGCGTCTTGTGTTTTATACTCTTATAATTCTCATTATCATATCACGTCATAAAATTTTCACAATAAAAGGCGCTGATTGTATATTGGTTTAATGATATTTATTTATTTATTTATTTATTTACCCTGGGAACACAAACGGGACAAACCCAGCGAAGTGTCCACTAAATTATACAAAAATATTTACAACAAAATCAGTATAGTTCAAAATGTAATAAATTTAACAATTATTTTATAATGATTTGTTTATTATACTCTATCTCTGAAAGACTGATAGTAATAAATTATTTTGTCAGGCAGTTACCAGTGGCGTGCACATTTTAAACACGTTTAAATTGTTTTTGTGTATTTCTATATTACTATTTATCATTTTATTTAACGCACGCCTGTGACCATATTTATCATATCATTAAACACACCCCTGTGACCATATTTTTCCTCAAAATTTTAGGGTCAAATTTTTATGGCCTATTGTGTTTAACCCTAGTTCGTATTCCCATATAATATGTGCGGCACACTTGGTTGTTTTTAACAATATTCGTTTCGAAATATTCATATTTTGTCGCTTTTGTTTTACCGCTTCTGTGTGATAATACAATAACTTTTTACAAATAATAAATTTTATTACTATCAGTCTTTCGGAGATAGACTATAATTTATAACTTATATGTTCTAATTAGAATTTTAATTATTTTGTTGTGTTTTGAATAGTTTATGAACACTGTATATTGTGTGTAATCTCTATACTGCATTTTTTTTTTTTTTGTAATTATAACTAAGAGAAAATACTGTTTTGTGTTTTATAGATATAGTATATTTAATTTTGTTACACTTTTCTAAGAGGGAAACTTTATTTATTGGTTGCATATTTGGGTGGTATAGACTGTTCTAAATTTTTATACCCAACTAGCTGAGTACCCGTGCTTCGCTACGGTTTATTGACGGTTTGCCATCATCGTGCAATTATTGTAAGTCATGATTCTTTATAGATCACATTGCTGACTCTCTCCTCAGTTGTAGATTCACCCCGTTAGAGGTTCATTTGTGTAAAATTCGTAGTATGTTTCTGAACATGTGCACGGGTAACTTTTAAGTTATAAAATGAATGTTATAACTTAATAAACAGAGGAAATACGACGGGTTGTATAATTCATCCCGATTATAGATTTACCCCTTTAGGGGTTGATTAGGAAAGAATCCAGAAATAAAATTTTCGACATTTGTATGGTTAATCTTTATAAGCAAAAGCCAAGTCGATGTCTTATTGGGTCAATCGATATTAAAGAATTCTTGATATCACATTTCAGCCCTTAGGGGTTGAATTTCGAAAAATACCGTCTTAGTGGGAACTTACGTCATACAGGGAATATACTTTACGAATTTCATGTATCTTGTCCAGAGGACGTTCTATCGAGTAAAAAATACCCATTTACCCCTTTAGGGGTGAAATTTTTAAAAACTGTCAAAATCATTTCGAGATATTTTAAAAAGACACCGATATTCCAAAAAAGGATAAACACAGGAAATACGAAGGGTTGTATAATTTACCCCGACTGTAGACCCCTATAGGGGTTGATTCGGCCAACATCCTGAAATAAGTTTTTCGTATGGGTAATCTTTGTAAGCAAAATCCAAGACGATATCTTATTGGTCCTAAGAGGTATTGAGGAATCTTTGAAATCACATTTCACCCCTTTTCACTTCTTAGGGGTGGAATTTCGAAAAATCCCGTCTTAGTGGCTGCTTACGTCATGGAGGGAATATACTTCACGAATTTTATTTATCTATGTCCAAGGGATGTTTAATCGAATACAAAATTCCCATTTACCCCTTAAGGGTGAAATTTTAAAAACTGTCAATACCATTTCAAGATATTTTGAAGACACCTATATGCCAAAAGGAATTTTATAACTCAACAAAGACAGGGAATATGATGGGTTGTATAATTAACCCTGTTCGGAAATTCACCACTTTAGGGGTGGGTTAGAACAAAATCCTGAAATAAGTTTTTCAATATTTATATGGCTAATCTTTATAAGAAAAACTAAGACGATATCTTATTGGTCTGTAGAGATATTTAAGAATCCTTGAAATTATATTTCACCCTTTAGGGGCTTACCTCATGGAGGGAATATACTTTGCGAACATCATGTATCTATGTCCAAGGGATGTTCTATCAAATAAAAAATATCCTTTTACCTCTTTAGGGGTGAAATTTTGAAAAACTGTCAAAACCATCGAGATATTTTAAAAAGACATCTATATGCCAAATAGGAATTTAATAACTCAACAAACACAGGAAATACGTCGGGTTCTATAATTCTCCCTGATTGTAGATTCACCCTTTTAGGGGATAAATAGGACAAAATCCTGAAATAAGTTTTTCAACATTTATATGGATAATATTTAGATGCAAATATGAAGGCGATATATTATTGGACCTGTGAGATATTGAGGAATCCGTGAAAACACATTTTACCCCATTTCACCCCTTAGGGGTTGAATTTCCAAAAATCATTTCTTAGGGGGTTGTTATGTCATAAAAAGGATATACTCCCCGAATTTTATGTTTCTCTGTCTAGACGACATTCTATCGAATATAAAATACCAAATTACCCGTTTAGGGGTGAAATTAAAAAAAAAAAGGTCAATACACTTAAATATTTTAAAAAGACACCTATATGCCTAAAAGAAATGTTATAACACAACAAACACAGAAGATGCGAAGGGTTCCATAATTCACCCTGATTGTAGATTCACCCCTTTAGGGGTTGATTAGTACAAAATCCTGAAAAATAAGTTTTTCAACAGGTATGTGGGTAGTCTTTGTAAGCAAAAGCAAGGCGATATATTCTTGACCTAAAAGATACTGAGGAATCCGTGAAAACACATTTCACCCCTTTTAACCCCTGAGAGGCCGAATTTCAAAAAATTATTTCTTAGGGGGTTCTTAAGTCATAAAAGGAATATACTCCCGGAATTTTATGTTTCTTTATCTAGACGAAATTCTATCGAATCAAAAATACCAATTTACCCCTTTAGGGGTGAAATTTAAAAAAACGGTCAAAACACTTTCTAAATTTTCTAAAAAGATACCTATATGCCAAAAAGGAATGTTATAACACAAAAAACACAGAAGATGCGAAGGGTTCTATAATTCACCCTGATTGTAGATTCACCCCTTTAGGGGTCAATTAGAACAAAATCCTGAAATAAGTTTTTTAATATTTACATGAGTAATCTTTGTAAGCAAAAACCAAGTCGATATCTTATTGGACCTAAGAGATATTAAGGAAACCGTGAAGCCATATTTTACCCCTTTTAACCCCCTTTTCACCCACTTAGAGAATGAGTTTCGAAAAATCCGTTCTTAGTGGGTGCTTACGTCATGGAGGGAATATACTCGCCGAATTTCATGATTGTAGGTTCAGTGGTTTGGGCTGGGCGTTGATTATGAGTAGGTAGCTTAGTTACGATTTTATATATATAGATTACAGTAGGGTCGATTTAAATTTCGACATAAATTTTACTAATACTTGGGCCCCAAAACTTCGCCCTTTCCCCGCGAAAATTTTGCCATAAATTTATTCTGACAACAAATTATGAAATAACCTTAGCAACCTCGGTCATTGAATAAACACTAAACGTGTAGTTTGCGTATAGACGTTTTAGACCGGGAGCTCATGACATTTTTGGTCTCCGATTTCATACAGCAAGCCTTTTGGAGGAGAGAATATGTACCCTGTGACAACAAAAAAGGGATGGTACTAAACCCCTGCACGCTTTCCGGTCATAGGGAAAATTGCATTTCCACTTGCACAAAATTTTTGTGTTTTTCTCTGATTTAATATTGTATAATATTATATAACAAATTTAAAGTCTTTTAATTATAGGCGTGCTGTATGAAAACGCGGAAAATTATATTTTTTTATTACAAGATCATATGACCGTTTGAGCCCTTTGGGACCCTTCGAATCGCATGCATATATTTAAAAGACTTTAAATTTGTTATAACTTTCTTTTGACAAAAGGGTAAGCAATACTAAATCAGAGAAAAGCACAAAAATTTTGTGTTTAAGTGGAAATGCAATTTTCCCTATGACCGGAAAGCGTGCAGGGGTTTAGTACCATCCCTTTTTTGTTGTCATAGGGTAAATATTCTCTCCTCCAAAAGGCATGCTGTATGCAATCGGAGACCAAAAACTGTCATGAGCTCCCGGTCTATTTGGAACAGCCGTTTCTTAGAACGACCGGACTCTACCTAAAAAGTACGTATGTATCATGATTTATTCAATAAATATTTATTTATATAAGGTTTGTTTCAACACAGTTCATAATCGGAATAGAACGTACCGCGCTTACGTACTTACAAAAAAGCGCTTCAATGGAGTTAATTTTTTTTTGTAAGTACGCAAGCGCGGAACATTCCGTTCCAGCCGACCGGCGTAGCTTAGTGGTAACACATGTACTCTGCGATGCTAAGGTCTCGGATTCGAATCCCGATCAGGAATGAAATTTGTCCAAAATAAGAATTGTCCTGGCTAATTGCCGAAGAAGCAAAGGCCATAAAATAAATTAAAAAAAAAAAAACGTTCCGTTCCGATTCTGAACTGTGTTGAAACAAACCTATAAAAACATTAGTCGTAAAGATGTCCTCGATAATTATTAATATTAACACCCATTTGTGTTATTATAATAAGAAGTTGTATTTCTTCATTTTTTACGAAGATATTATTTTATTTTGATTGTGACGTGTCTTTATTTCGGTGCTTTGAGCGACATCTACTAACAAATTCGGCGATTATAGAACAGCTTAACCTGGAACCCTGCATGGGGTTCTTCCTGCAGGATTAACCGCAGGGAAGAAACCGCCATCACACGCCTCCGTATAGGCCACTGTTGGTGGACCCATGGACACCTACTCCGAGGTGAATTGTCCCCTATCTGTGAGACATGTAACACAGATTTGTCTGTGTTACACATTTTAACCGAATGTGTACAGTTCGAGGATGTCAGGGAGAGGTTAGGCCTGTGCTATGACCTGTCAGTTGCCTTAGGTGACGACAGAGTACTCATGGACAGGCTGATAATCTTCCTAAGAGAATCGAACTTACTGTTTTATGTTTGAGGTCTTGCCCCTTTTTTAATGTGTTTTATTATTAGACTGTGATATTCGATGGTAATTGGCCCCTTTACAGCCTCTTACCATCACCCTGAGTCTG
This sequence comes from Liopterus haemorrhoidalis, assembly GCA_963971575.1. Lineage (NCBI taxonomy): Eukaryota > Metazoa > Arthropoda > Insecta > Coleoptera > Dytiscidae > Liopterus > Liopterus haemorrhoidalis. The sequence goes on from OZ020611.1 coordinate 99,825,812, forward strand.
TTCAAGTTTTCGAACATACCTGTTATCCTATTTATTTGTGTTTGTCGGTGCAAGATTTCTTTTATTGAGTAAGCGTATTTTTATTGATTTTATTTATTTATTTATTGTTTAATTCATAGATGGGATGCGTTAGGCGCAAATAGCGTTTGTTGCTGTGCGCCAAAAATTTTAACTAACTAACATAAGTACTCACTCGAAAACTCCTCACACGGAATTATGCTCACATAGAAAATTCCCCACACCGAAAATAACGCACATAAAGTCATAAAGCTCACACGAAAATTTCTCATACTGAAAAATGCTCACACGGAAAATTACTTTTATAAATCCTCACGTGGTCAATGCCCACAAAAATATTTTTGCTATAGTTATTAGAATAAACATTCGTTGAAAAACAACAATGTACTGTGTTTTTAAAAGTAGAAATATGAAATAATTTTTCATGAAATTAAATGATTTGATATTAAATTACCTAAGTTCAGAATAAATTATTAGTGGTTATTATAGAAAAGATTTTCAATGTACAATTAAAGGCTAAAAAATAAATACCCGAGGATTTGTAAAAGTGGGTAATTTTCTGTATGAGCATTTTTCAGTGTGAGCAATATTCGTGTGAAGAATAAAGGTAATAAAGTGGCAAATAAACGTTTTTATCTCATTTATTCCACTTGACCAAACAATTCCGCTTTCCGCTACCTGTTCATAGAATGCAAGAGCCGGCTGAGCGCCGTACTACCTACATATTTCAAACCAACAACCGTGATGAACGGTGGGAGAACTGACAACTGACCAACCTGTTTCTCGGAGACACGTTTTCTTAGCCAGATCACTGAGCCGGATCAATGAATCGGATCAATGAGCCGGATCAATGAGCCAAATCAATGAGCCGGATCACTGAGTCGGATCAATGAGCCGGCTCAGCAAAATGAACGACCTTCACTGATCCGGTTTCGCAAACTGAGCCGAAATTCTCATTTCTAATCTTGGGTCAGATAGAATCTTTCTCCTGCACTTACATGTTTGTTGACACGGCAGTAGATGAGCAAGATGCCATTCTTGAATTTTCTTAACCTATCAGGATTACTTCCTCACAATTTTACTTTGATAGCTGGTGCACCTATAATATTGCTGTGGAAGATAAACCCGCCAAAATTATGCAATGGATTATCTTATAGGTGAAAAGTTTAAGAGACATATAGTCTCTACTACATGTAGAAGCAACCGTTAAGTCTCGTTTATAATAGATCTGTATCCATATCATGAAAATTACAGAAATCTCTTTGTTCTGTTTATTAGAAATAAATGTTCAGAAGAGTGAAAGCCTTTGCCCCATCTTTATGGATCGGCTATGCACTAAGTTATGGAATAATTATAAACGAAGCTTTAGAACTGGTTCTAGCTCAGGCAAAAATGTGATAATTCCTAGAATACCGATGATACTTACAGTTTTACCATTTCCTGCCACGGTTTGTTTTCCGATCCCTATTACTAAGCAGGGCCGCCGAGAGGACTTCTGAGGCCCCGGGGAGAAACTTTCTTTGCGGTTCTCGAAGTTCTCACTTACAAAATACAAGTGATGAGCAAAAAAAGGTCCTCATTTCCAAAATACAAATGATGATAACAAAAAAGATCCTCAGTTCTTACGACTCTGCCCAGGACCCCGGGTCCCAAGAACCTCAGGACCCCGCGTTCCAAAAACCCCAGGGCTCCGCGAATTTTCTCCAGCTATCCCCCCCTTTTTTCGGGCCTGTCAATAAGTCACAGGGTGAAACCCTGAAGACAGCTGCCATTGGTAGGGAGTTCCGATACTACTGATACCAGCTACTGATACCAGTATCGATATTTTTCATTTGATATCGCGATTTTAGTATCGATCTTCCGATACGCAGGCTCAATGGCGCAGGACATAGTACTCGAATAAACATTCGTTGAAGTCTTCCCTAACTTATATAAAATTGCTCAGAAATTCTTGTCTGCAGTAGCGACGTCAGTTCCTTCAGAGCGCTTATTTTCGAAAGCAGGAGCCACAATAATTGTATGCAGAGGCAGAAATAGGCTTCTGGGCAAAAGGCTTACTAAACGGCTTTTTCTCGGTGCTTGCAATGAAGAAGAGTGGAGTGTTTAATTATATTTTAAACAATAACTCAGACCTATAGGCGCCATTGCCTTACAATTTTTTAATTTTAACTACTGAAATCGAAATTTCCTCTTACTTTGTTTTTACAAAAGTGAAAAGCATATATGTGCTATTCCGAACGTTTAGTCAGAACTAGATTTTGAAATCTAGTAATTTTTATCTATTAATTCGGACTTTTGGTCATTTTGTTTAAGCTTTGTAAATCATACTCACATTGCAAATTCTAGATTAAATTGATTGTCATTATAAAATGTCCTTTTCATTGCATTTTAATTTTTTGTCATTCTTAATAAAAAAAATCCTATTTATTTATTTGTTTTGTCTTCAAAATATATAAAAAAAAATATTAAAATTTTTAATAAATGTCATTCGTTTCCGAGGTTTCCCTCACAGAACAGTTTCACTGTTGCAATTTTAGATTTTCACACACCAACCTAAAAAATGAAATAACCCAAGCAAGGTCCGTTCTTATGACTCGTGACAATCTAAAACGAAATTCCCATTTAGTTCCGCCTAAACGTTGAGAATAGCCTTTATACTTTACATCTTTACATCTATTTATTATTGTAAAACAATTAAATTATTATTATAAAAATAAAATGTTTTTTACGTTTTATAGAAAACATATTAATTTTTCCTTTTTTGTTTCGATACGATACCGGTATCGATACATTTTATTCGATATTATCGATACCCAAATATCGATACTTTCTCAGTATCGCATATTCCTAGCCGTTGATGTTGCGAAGTCCATTCTATGGACATTTATATGTAGCGCGTTCGTGTGTCAATTCTAGCAACAACTTTTACCAGCTAGTGCCTTATAGTAAAACCTAAAGTCACTGGATTATACAAAGTATCGCAAGCCTTTGAAGAAGCCGACAGACCCCAGGGTTTGATTGGCAACATTGCTTCCCGTATTAAGCAAACTAAAGCAGAATTTTTACGTTCTTAAGTTTGCGTCTGCGCTGTCACATCTCTCTTTCTCGCTCTAATTTAATAACCTCCTTTGTCAGCGGTTTGAATATTTAAGGTTAAGTCTCATTTAAATTTATATATTATGTCCATTTTATTTAATAAAAAAATAAAATAATTGAAATTATACCACAATTTTGTTATAGTGCATCTTTGATTAAAAAAATCGTGATTACAATGTTTAAAATAAAAATTTTGGTAGTACTAGTTTTTTATTTTTTTACTGTTGGAATCACTGAAAATCATTTGTGTTGGCGACATTTTTAGCCCCAGTATGGCCGCCGTTGCGCTACTATATATAATCTAGGGACTTTAGTAAAACCATAAATATTGTTTAGAAAAGGTTCTCAGATAAGTTATTCTGTTCAGTTTAATCCTGGCGTTTCACATATTTATAGTATTGTTTTCTACATACAATTGAGTATGTTTAAGTTCTAAAAAAATGTAGGTCAATAATAACGAATTTGTAGGAATTTTGTTTAAACTACAAATAAATTTAAATAGTGTATCTTAATCATTTACACGATTTATATTTAATTATTTACTTAACAGCTTATTATTGCCTTTTAAAATTTTATGAGATGAATAAATGTTTACCAATTTACAAATTTTGTATAATAGAATGGAAAAGTTACAGCTTGTATTTTTCCGAAACACTTGCTGCTAAGGGGAGAAATTTCAGGTAATCGCACAGTGAAAGGAATTAATTTTAATTCAGATTTTAATTTCCCCAAAAACATTTTCTGCTTTTTGGAGGCTATATTTGTTTTTTTTTTGCTTTTTATTTGGTTTCTACATGTTTCAGTGATATCCGCAAAAAAATCAATTTTTGTGTTTCTGTCTCTCTGTTTGTGTGTCTCTCTGTTTGTCTATCTGAGATTCACGCAAAAACGGTTGGATATATTTTTACGTAATTTGGTATGACGATAGAGAAGAATCAGGATTCGAACACAGGCTATAAGGCATTTCACAATTTTTATTCTAGGGGGGGGGTTGTTTATTAAAATATCTCCCTTATTATTGACTTAACAGAAAAATATATACAAGAAAATTGTTTATGGTAATAAAATTCGACATATATCTCCCTTATTATTGATTCAACATCAAAATTTTATATGAGAAAAATAGTTTATAATAAGAAAACAAATTTTCTATTTTTATGAATTTTTAATTTGGGTGAATATTTGGAGAGTTACGGGGGGACACCCTAAAGCTAATTTTTTTAAATAACTTTCTTATTATTGACGTAACAGCAAAAATGTATGTGATAAAAAATGTTATAATATACGCTACCGACAGAAAGTTTGAGGCAGGTTATGATTTTATACTTTCAAGATATAAATATATTCAAATTGTTTATTTTCTTGACTTCAATATGTGTCTTTATGTTTTAATTTATGATTCTAGTATATCAATAACAAGTTTAGATCAGTCCAGCATATTTCAATCAACAATAGGCATTAAATTGCTTATTTATAAAATAAACATTTGAACATTTAAACTTGAGTATTCAATTAGAAAACAAAAAACCATTATACTCTATCTCAGAAAGACTGATAGTAATAAAATTTATTATTTGTAAAAAGTTATTGTTTTTTCACACAGAAGCGGCAAAACAAAAGCGACAAAATATTAATAGTTCGAAATGAAATATTGTTAAAAACAACCGAGTGTGCCGCACATATTATATGGTAATACTAACTAGGGTTAAACACAATAGATCATAAAAATTTGACCCTAAAATTTTGAGGAAAAATATGCTCACAGGGGTGTGTTTAATGATATGATAAATATGGTCACAGGCGTGCGTTTAAAATGATAAATAGTAATATAGAAATACACAAAACCAATTTAAACGTGTTTAAAATGTGCACGCCACTGGTAACTGCCTGACAAAATGATTTATTACTATTATATCAGTCTTTCTGAGATTGAGTATAGTGTGTTTTACTTCGGTTATAATTAATTTAATTTTAAAAAAATCTTTTTTTTTGATTTAAATTCTTTTTTTTTTAAATTGTTAAAAAAAAATAATTTTTTTGTAAGTGAAATTTTATTTTACAATTAAAAATGGGTAAACGAGGAGAATTAAGCCCAGCCGAAAGAGAAAGAATTCTCGTTTACCACGAAGAAGGCTATTCGCAAGTCCAAATTGCAAAAAAAGTGAAAATTTCAAGATGTTGTGTGCAAAGGACATTGCAACGATCAGAGGTGGATTAAGGCTGGTTGAGGCCCCGGGCGCACGAGACAATATTGGGCCCCTTAGAAAAGAGAGAGACAGGGAAAATACATATTAACCATATTTTTAAATAAATAACCGAATATAAACATACTATCAGGTTTTACCGCCGATTGTAAACTTGTAAGTAATTAAAATTATACATATGAAACAAAACTTGGATACATTAGTGAAAAGTCGGGGCCCTTCAGAAGTCGCGGAACAGGGCGCGCGCCCGGTGCGCCAGCCGTTAAATCCGCCTCTGGCAACGATACGAAGAAAATGGTGCCCATGCAAGTAAAAAACGCTCTTGAAGACCTAGAAAAACTAGTAAACTATAGGATAGAGAAATAAAAAAGATTTCCCTATGAAATAGAAGGTATACCGCCGAAAAAATCAGATCTGTGTACAATCAGTTCAATGATGTTAAGATTAGCACTTCCACTGTCAAAGATCGACTGAAGCAATTCGGGTTACATGGGCGTGTAGCCGCTCGTAAACCCTTATTAAGACCAGTTAATAAGACAAAAAGGTTAAACTCGGCTAGAAAACATAAAAATTAGTCAATCGAACAATGAAAGAACGTCCTTTGGACAGATGAGTCAAAATTTGAACTATTCGATTCAAAACGCCGTGTTTTCGTTCGAAGATATGCGGGAGAAAGGTATTCTGAAGAATGTTTGGTACCAACAGTAAAACATGGGGGTGGATCTGTCACTGTTTGGGGATGTTTTGGTGGAGAAAACGTTGGAATTTTACATGACAAGGGGGAGGGAATAATGACAAAAGAAATTTATAAAGACATTTTAGAGCATCAAGTACTACCATCTGGTTAGAGTTTATTTTCCAATCAGTATGTTTTTATGCATAGTAATGATTCAAAACATACCAGCAAAATCTGTAAAAACTATTTAAAAGAACTTGAAAGTCTTCAAGTTCTAAAAATAATGGAATGGACACCACAGTCACCAGATCTTAACCCGATCGAGTTACTATGGGAAGAACTTGACAGAAATGTACGAAAACAGCAGCCGTCTTCTATAGCAAACCTTTGGCACATGTTGCAAGTAAAATGGAACGCAATAGAACCCGAAACACTGCGTAAATTAATTAATCGTATGCCGAAGATCTGTGCAGTCGTAATTAAGAATCAAGGAGGTTATTTTGATGAAGCAAAAATTTAAGCAAAATGTATTTTTAATTTGAAATTGTTGATAAAAAATGTTTAATTCATGTAAGCATAATAATTTAAGTACAAATTTGACTTGAAAAGGTTTATTTATTGAGCTATTTCTAAAAATTCAGTACCTGCCTCAAACTTTCTTTTGAATAATATATACCTTTCGTCGGTAGGTATATATATTTTTTTTGTTGTATATACTTTTTCGATTAGATGAATATTTGGGGAGTTACGGAGAGTCACCCTAAAACTAAAATCTTGAAATATCTCACCATTATTTACTTAACATCGTTTTTAATAAGAGATATATTTTGGGAGTTATGGGGAGAGCTACCTATAAACGAAGTATCTCACTTATTATTTACTTAATTTGAAATTGAAAATACATAGGAAAGAGTGGTATAGAATAAAGAAACGATTAGGTTCCGTTCTACTTGAAATTGGAATATTTCACTTATCATTTACGTTACAGCAAATATATACCATCTGGAACCCTCAATATGAGGTACAAATATCTCGATTGGAGAAAATACAAAAAAGATTTCTCCAATATCTGTGCAGAAGAACGCCAATTTCAAGTACATACTTGCTATCTTGACTCGTGTAGATATTTTAACATTCTCACTGTTAAAGATCAGTTTCAGATGCTATTATGCTAGCCAAAATTATTAATGGTATAATAGATTCTTCATCTTTACTCAGCCTTGTAAATCTCAATGTCCCCAATCGGAATTTAAGAAACACTTATTTATTTGACATTTGACGTACCCTTTGCTAAAACTAAAGCCTGGTTTATAATAAGCCCATAGCATAACTGCATATGCATTAAACAATAGATTTGACCCTTCAAAACATCTGTTTGTAATAAACAGAACAAAGAGAGTAGTGTAATTTTTATGCTTATGTTCCATAACATATCTATTATAAACCAGGCTTAACTCGATTCAAAATGCACCCATGCTGAGGCTGCCATTTATCTTCAACCAACTATCCTCTAATCTTGATTTTGATATTTTCTTCAATAATATAAATTTTATAAAAAAATTAGTTAAAACACACTTTTTACAATCTTACTAATTCATTGTAATTCACATCTACAATCGTAACAAAGACTTATTATAAAAACTTTATTGTATTGGTTGTAGAGAATATTATTTAAGAAGTTTTAGGTATATTTTGTTATTTTATTACTCATTGAAAACAATGTTTATGTTTAAGTATATTTTTGTAATTTTCTTTTTGTCGTTGTAGTGTTGGGTTTAAACCCGTTTACAACGCGAAAAACACTTAAATAAATAAATAAATATACATTACAAAAACCGTGCGAAGTACCGGTACTTTAGCTAGTTATTTATAAAAATATTGCAAACAAATTTAGAAGTGTCTATTTCATAGAACGTATTTTGGAGATAATCTATGATAATAGCTACTACGTCCAATTATATACAGGCATTAAAACAATGGTCCTATTATCCTTAGAATATAATACGTTCTCAGCAAATATCTCGTTAGATGTTTACAAATACCAGTAACTAGTTCACTTAAATAGTTGACTCACCAAGAACTTACAATATTGGCAAATTATTTGCCAAACAGTGTCGTAGCAAGGGGGGGGGGGCGACTAGAGACAGTTGCCCCTGGGCGTCAAGCAGAGGGGGCGTCGAAATTGTGTTTGATTCTCAATATGAGTCATGTAATCAGTGGCGCATCCAGGACTCATGGTTAGGGGGGCACTTACGCTGCTTATCTATAAGAACGGGTGTGTGTGTAATATAGGCTCGCAGGCCGCATGCGGCCCGCATCCTAATTTATGTGACTCTTCAAGCAAGGGCGGATCAAGCTCACATGGACCAGCTCTTCCTTGGTTAAAAATTTTGCCGTGGCCTTTGGATCAAGCTGATTTTTGTAAATTAGTTAAAAGGACCATATTCTAGTCATATATGGGTACGCGAATATAATAAACAAAATGCAATTTGTGATATAGATCAGTGCTTCTTACACTTTTTGATTTCGCGGCTCCCCTGCAACTCAAATCAGTAACCCACGGTCCCCCTAAATTTATTTTTTGGAATCCATGTCGGTTAAAAAAAAATATTTTTTTGTTTCATTTATATTAGGTCGTCTAGGATGAAATTTGTAGAAAAAAAGGCAAAGTTGGTTGATAACTTACAAATATAAGGAATTATTTTATTCATCAAAGTATGCACCCATATTGTCTATACACTTGCACAACTTGCAATTTAAGGCTGCGTATAACCCCCAGAGGTTACTAGTTTCTTATACAAAACTAACAATCTGAAATAAAATTAGTATGAACCTATACATCAAATTTTGCACCGAATTTGTATTTATCTAATATGATAGTTTTAATTGTAGAAACATTTATAGTAAAAATATTATCGCTCAATAACTTAAAAATAGACATCAACGATATTGTTCTGTAATTTTTTAAATCTATTTGTTGGTTTCAATTAACTTTTATATTTATATAGTTTTGTGTAGAAATGTTCAAATAATACGTCAATTTTTTTTCGACTTGATTACTTATGGTTTAGAGCCTTCGTCGAAAAATATTATACTTAAAGATAATGGAATGCCACTTGGGACATGTATTCTTCACGAAAAATAAATCATTTTTACCCGGAACACCAATTTTGAAAACCGCAGCAGATTCAAGAGGGCGGCAAAAATAGATTACCAAGTACAATAACTATAAGTAATTTTCACAATACAACAAAATAGCTAGAATCATATTTGTAGAATGAGGCTTTAGGTACAATTTGCCACATCGTACGCAAATATGCGTCGATTGGTTTACAAGATGGCGTCTATAATGCAATTTGCTTATTTACAACTACCTAACAGTTTTTTCTACAATAAAAAATATCCTATTAGATAGATAAAAATTCGCTGAAAATTTTGATATATAGATTGTTATTAATTTTATTTCCGATTATTAGTTTTGTATAAGAAACTATTGAGGACTATAGGGTTGTGCGCCGCCTTAAGCGGCAGGTTGTTCAAGCTGGTGGTATAAAACCCTGGCGGACGAGAGTCAATGAATTCCTGGAAGGCCAGTTTTATACCATTGTCGGAATTTAACTGTTTTCCTATTAGAAAGTTGTCCAATTTGCGGAAGAAGTGGTAGTCAGTGGGGGCTAGGTCTGGTGAGTATGGAGGATGATGAAGAAGTTCCAACTCCAATTCCCTTAGTGTTCCCACAGTCATTTGTGCAGTGTGTGGTTTAGCGTTATCATGCAATAAGATAGGAGTCGATCTGTTGACCAATCTAGGCTGTTTTTCTTTAAGTTTTGCATCATTTCGTCCAGTTGGTTGCAGTATATTTCTGCTGTGATCGATGAGCCAGGTTTTTTTTTTTTTGTTTTTAAGTTACGTGTACGAAATTTGGAGAACCAATTTGATATTGTCTGCTGCGTAGTAACACTAGAGCCAGATACACTATTATTCAGATCAATTCTGTTAAAATTTACTGTGTAGTAACGTTACTACAAGATAAAATATTATAAAAAGTATAATGACTTTCATTCATGATAGTAACTGACCTTGCTCATAGTGACAAATTTAGTTACTATGATCATAGTAACTGAGTTACAGAATTGGTCTGAATGCTTCGCGCGGTCTGCGATGTTGTAGTTCCACGTAAGAACTCATACTTCATAATAGTGCGAATTGCCGACCGTTCCATTTCCAACAAAATTAATTTAAAAAAAAGTTTTTGATATATTTTAGACATACAATGATTTCTTTAAACAAGCGAGATGTGTAACTTTCCAACAAAAAAAAGAACTGTAAAATATTAAGCCAATGTCAAATAATAAGCTGTTAAAGTTGACAATATAATTAACTACAAATTTCATCCTTGACGACCTGATACATATATTTTTTTAGATTCTAGGACACTTACCCCCGGGACACTAGCCCCCGGGACATTAACCCCCCGTCAATAACCCCCGGGACATTAACCCCCCATGTCAATAACCCCCCGTGCCATTAACCCCCTGCACAATAACCCCCGGGACATTAACCCCCCGTACCAATAACCCCCCGACCATTAACTCCCTGGCAATTGATTAATATTTTAAATGTTTATTTTTATTTAAAATTTGAACATTTGAAATTATTAATATAATATTAGAATAATTTATACTTCCTCGTATGTATAGACAGTAGGGTACAGTGATGAGTCAGATTTTGACCCCCCCCGGATTTTGATGTTTCTCCACGTTTCACATACCTGGGAACCCGAAAAACATGTTTTTTGGAAAAATGTCTGTCGGTTTGTAGTGTATTTGTTTCGCCGAGCCTAGGGCCTAAACTACTCGACGGATTTGATTGATATGTCATTTAAAGTTTTTTTGTAAATATCTAGATGTATTTTTTTAATTATACTAGGCATTAAAGTTGATGTTCATATAGAGGTCATATGAAGACCAAACTAGAAAAATAAAATTTTCTCAAAAATGCCTGTAGCGTTTTTGTTAATTTTTTTTTTGTGTGAATGTGAGTTAGCTGATGTAATAATATTTGCCCAATTATATTTCCAAAAAAATGTGGGGATTCACAGTAGGACTTTTTTTATTGAAAAATGTGTATTATTTTGGGCCATACGTGCTATTTGAAAATTGTTTGTAATTTTTTAGTTGCCATTTTCAAATTATTTAGATTTTTTTGAAGTTTCTAGGTCATAAAAAATTCAATGGCAGTTGATTTATATTTTTAAATATTTATTTTTGTTTAAAATTTGAAAATTTGAGGTAGGTAGCTCGCTTCGCTCGGCTTCTTCTAACCAAACTCTTACTAACCTAACCTAACCTAAGATAGTGTTTTGTCATTAAACTAGAAGATGAGTAGCTCGCTTCGCTCGGCTTCTTCTAACCAAACTCTTACTAACCTAACCTAACCTAAGATAGTGTTTTGACATTAAACTAGAAGATGGGTAACTCTCTTCGCTCGGCTTCTTCTAACAAAACCCTTACTAACCTAACCTAACCTAAGATATTTCTACGAAACCCTAGACATTTCTGTATGTAATTATATTCGTAGATTCTTAGAGATTAAATGTGCAAAATATTGTTGATATCAGTCAAAGGATATAGGAATGTCTATAGTTTCTTGTTTATGCCTACGAAATTCTAGAAATTTCTATATGTTTTTTTATTCGCAGTTTCTTAGAGAATAAAACTGCAAAATATTGTTGATATCAGTCAAAGGATATATAAGTATCTAGAGTTTCTTGTTTATGCCTACGAAATCCTACACATTTCTATATGTAATTATATTCGTAGATTCTTAGAGAACAAATCTGCAAAATACTTGTCAATCAAGAGACCTGAATAGTCCCCAGTTAGCCAATCACGAGAACCTTAGGAAAAATGACGTCACAGTGTTACCCAGATCACTAACACACACTAGCTAATTATATATGTACGATTATATTTGTTCAATTTTGTTCTAATTTCAAATGTTCAAATTTTAAATAAAAATAAACATTTAAAATATTAATCAATTGACAGGGGGTTAATGGTACGGGGGGTTAATGTCCCGGGGGTTATTGACGGGGGGTTAATGTCCCGGGGGTTAGTGTCCCGGGGGTTATTGTCCAGGGGGTTAATGGCACGGGGGGTTATTGACATGGGGGATTAATGTCCCGAGGGTTATTGACGGGGGGTTAATGTCCCGGGGGTTAGTATCCCGGGGGTAAGTGTCCTGATACCATTTTTTTACGCTCAGATCATTCAACTTATCCGTTTTAAATAATAAAACAATTAACAAGTGTTACATTCGCGGCCCCCTTGTGGGAAGGCCACGGCCCCCTAGAGGGCCGCGGCCCACCACTTTAAGAAGCCCTGATATAGATCAGTGTTTCTCAATATTTTTGGCTTCATTGATCTCCTGTAATGTATTTTGAAGTTGGCGGGCCATAAATACCTACATTCAAATATAATATATTTATTATAATATTAATAACCTTAGAGTTAAACTGTATCAAGTCACATTTTTATCAGAAATGACATTTTAGTGCCAAGTGTCTAAATACTTTATGGTCTGTCAAGTGGAATATAATTTGGAGCTGAATCTCTAGCCAGTTTCGATATTCGTTGTTTTAAAACTATATTAAGTCGATCAACGCATAGCGGTAAACAATCTTAAAAGTCTTTTCTGAGCTATTTATCATTTGCGACTTAATACAATTTACCTCTAATGTGCTGATATACACTTGACTTGCTGAATTTCACTGGGGCGCTTTTCCGCATCATATAGTCCCGATCTTGCGTCAAGTGATTATCTCGTATATTATTATGCAAATGAATATAGAAATAACTTAAAATTAAAATAAGTTTTGTTTATATTTGGTCGGATGTTCCCAGTGATGGCATCCTAAATTTTCAGGAAGCGGTTCTATAAAGTCATGTGATATCTAGGAACCTATTCTGTATTTTTAAGAATGAAAACAAATCACTTACTTCCATTTATTAATTACAATGAAAACATTTTAAGAACGTATTATTAATAACCCATAAAATAAATATTACATTTGCAACGACTGCAGGGCACGGCGCACGATTCAAAACTGAAGTCAGAGTAATTAATTTCTTTTATCCATAATTCTAACAACCGGTTCCCTAAGGTTTCAATAGTTTTAAGAAACGGTTCATGTGAACCGGTTCGAACCGGTAGGATGCCATCAGTGGATGTTCCCCTTTCCCTATTTATTATGCGTTAAAATGATCTCATTTAACGCTGCTTCATTTAGCGCTTTGTCGTCTAGGAACGCAACCTGACCGCTAAACAAGGTCCTACTGTACAGATATGGATAGATCTTGCGTAGATGAAACTAATGATATCTCGCGGTACATGCTATTAAGCCGCGGTCCCGAGTTATACTAATTTTACCGCGCGGACGGAATAATTAAACGGTATATGCGCTCGCCGCTCACTACTGCGTCATTTGACCTTGAAAACGCTATTTCGGCAGACTCTTTGGACCTTCCTTTCTTCAACTCAGTTACTATATTGTTGCTATTGTTGTTTTTATATTATTGAAGGAAGCCTGATGTACACCCTTTTGGGGCACACGGATTTTTACCGGCGGACCCAGTACTGGAACGAAATAAACTTATTCTTCGTCGAAAATTAAACAGAACGAGTAAACTTCGTCTGGAAAATATTTATAAATATTGATATGATATTCATACAAACACACAATTTAACAATGCACCTTCTGACCAAATATAGAACGAAGTACTATAATGCGTAATTCAATTAGTTTGTTTATATTTACATGTAAATTAGTAAGTTTTATTGAGGTATAATTGTGTTTATCCAAATGTCTCAATTAACACTATATTTTTGAAGACAGATGGCAAATTGGTTAAAACCAAAAAATAATTTGCTAATGGTTTTCAATATTTATAAAAGATGCTACATAGCAACATTTTTAAAGACGCGATTCCAGGGACATGCATATGATGTCATGGAGAGTGGAATTTTGTGAAATTAACAGTTCAAGTAGCAATGCCCATATTCATACACTACTTGCAGTACATAGAAGAATAATGGTTGGCCGCGAAACGATTGAATGGTTCTCCTTTCTTTCTCAAGTAAATTTCCACTAGTGGAGTGCCACATATCCGCGGGTGATCCGCAAAAAATATAAATCCGTATCCGTTTTTCCAAGGAAGTTCTTAGACAGATATCATATAGATAAATTCGATATAGTTTTCATATAAGCTTGCCTTAAAAAATACCCAAGGTGGAGTAAATTTTACTCTGACGTTTAAATTAATGTTTAGACGAGCTTCACATTACTTGCTGTTGGATTCGAACGATCTAGTACAGTGGTTGACAATGTTTTTGTCTCGCGAACCCCTCTCAACTTAGTACTTTTAATTGCGAACCTTCTCTCTGAAATCGTTCAGAGTGCACTATACAGACTTTTATGTAAAGTATTACAGTACTTCAGGATACCACATATGAAGTACTTACTTTAACAATGTATTTTGAAAATAAATAAATAGCAAGAAAAATGCCATATAGCGTGAATTGACGCCATGACAAAACGTATAATGCGAACCTCCTAGAACATTGTCACGTGTAATTTTGGAAGTTTAGATAAATTTGTAATAAGATAAAAAACACAACGACAGTGGCGATAAAAAAAAAAAAAACAAAACGAATTTGTTTGGAAGGTTTTGTATTATTTGTTTTGGGGAGATATTAATTATTAAAGACAAACTGAATCTATGAAATTTTGAAGAAAAGATTGCCTATTTAGAAGGAACTTTTATAAATTGATTCAGCCGCATTGTACGAAGTTTATAATTAATATAGGAAGCCGTAAGACGGAAATTATCCCCATTTTAAATTAAAAAAAAAACATATAATTGTAATAAACGCCGTATTGTCAAACGGCGTTTTTGGTATTGTATATTTAGTAATTTTATTTCTGGAAACCATCTGCAAAATTTAATTTGAGGAGTCTGGATAACGAATTTGGTCTGTCGTTTTGGTCTATTTGGATTTCATCTCAAAATTTATCAAGTTTCCCGATTATTGTAATGTATCTTAGGTTAAGTTAGTTTTAAGTTTTTCTTATTGTAAATTGCGTTAATTTTAATGGTGGCCAGAAATTTGCATTAGTTATTTTATTTATACTAAATTTATTACTGTAAATATGTTACAATAATTGGCCGTGAAAATAAATTACCCCATCATTTATAATTTCAATTTTAGTATATTTTTTTTGTTATTGTATCTAAGGTTCTCCCACTTTTCTTTGGTTAGAGGAATGGCGCCCTAAAATAAATTAGACCTTGATAGTTTCACCCCACACCCTCCAAGTCACAAACCTCGTACTGGGTTAGTGGCACCAAAGAAAAGTAACATCCAGAAATTCGTTTGATTTTCTAAGGGAAATTGAAAAAAATTTAATTATTTCCCAGGAACCGTGACAACATCTTCATGAATCCCATGGAATTCACGACCCATCGGTTAGAAATAGTATTTCTACATTCTACAAGTTATAAAAGTGGGTATTATAGTGTTAATTCAGTTATATATTTTATATCTGAAAACGGACTCAGAAAAGGATGCGTACTTAGTCCGCTACTGTTCTCACTGGTACTAGATGACGCCATAAAACAAGAAAGACAAAATATTAAAGAATACTCTGTGGGCTACTGGAAAATGGAAAATGTTAAAGTAGCAGAACTTTGCTATGCGGAGAACGTAGTTATAATAGCAAGGAACGAAGACGAACTACAAAACAACTTGAACCAATACAATAAAGAATTGAAGAAAATAAATATGAAAATTAGCACACAAAAGACAAAAACAATGGTAATAAGCAGGACAAAAATGTAACACAAAAAAAAATAGTAAAGGTACGATAAATATAAAATTCAATACCTGAGCACAGTTTTCTTGGAAGATGGAAAAATGGATGAAGAAATTATGGAAAGAGTAGGTGTAGCAGGAAGAACATTGTTCAACAGCATCAAATCATCGTTTCTAACTAAAAAAGAAATACCAACCAACATCAAGGTAGATATCTTAAAAAAAGTGACACAAAGTGACCGATTTTGACATTCGCCTCAGAATCATGGACCACTACAGAGACGTACAGGTCCAAAATAAGAAGCTCCGAAATCAGATTTTTAAGGAAAATTGAAGGTAAAACAAAATTGTACAGAATAAGAAATGAAGTATTTAGAGAAAAGCTGGACACAAAACCAGTGGAGACTATAATAGAAGAAGGACAGCTAAGATGATTGGGGCATATACACAGAATGAATGAAGACAAAATAGTAAAAAAAGTTTTTGAAGCAAGAACAGTGAAGAAAGTTAGACCAGGAAAAACGAGAAAAGCCTGGTACCATGAAGCAAAAGAAGCTGCAACAAAGAGAGGCGTAAAGTGGGAGGAGATAAGAAAATATACAAAGAATAGAACACGATGGAAAGAAGTATGGAGAACAACACCAGAAAATAAGTAACTCGACTATAGCCTTACACCACAAGGTAGAAAGGCTTCAGGATTAAGTAAGTAAGTATGTTAAAGTAAAGTGAATTTAATGATTGAGTGATTTTGAACTCAATTAAATTGTTTATCAGTTGGCATGTTTTTGTTTATAAGAACTGCGCGGTACATCAAATTATCGCTTCAAGATCGTTCGTTATTCTACTTGAATGCAAGATCCGTATCCGTATCCGCGGATCAGGAAGCAAATAATCGGTATACGTATCTGTATCCGCGGATTTTATGTGATCCGTAACATCACTAATTCCCACCTACGTGTTTAGATCTTAAGCTGAATTCAGATTAGCGAGCCGATCTTGTAATGTAATGCGGAACGTAATGCTCGCTAGAAATCAACGTGTCGCGAACCTATTGCACACTTCCTATTAACAATCCGAGAATAGATCATGTTACGAACATAACCAAATAATTAATATTTCAGTTGGAGGGTATTTTAAATACATAGTGTAACTCATTTTTATGATTCCGGAATTATAAAGTATTTTAAATGTATGTAATTTAAAAATCTACTAATTAATTTACGTTAATTTAATATTATTTATGAAATTAATTTAATGACATTTATTTAATACATATTTACTTGCAATTCTTCTAGTCAAAATATTGATGTAAGCAACCCGCAAAACTCCTAGGGACAACCCCAGCCTAAGGTGTTGACTTGTAGGTGACATCGCTCTTTATGTTATACAACCTCATCGGATGGCACTGAGCAAAAATGTGCTTTGTTACGATAACCATTATTCGAAATGGATATAGCAAAAGAAGAAAATAAGAACCTGAATATATCTGGTTTATTTGGGCAAATTTTCGACTTAACTGGGACAGTGACTGTAGTAATTGCATTACAATAATTTAGTTACATTCATATAATAATCTAGTTACTATTTTTCAGCGATTTTAAAAATGTTTTTTGTTATTTGTCTTAACTGTCAATAAATGTCTTTATCTTTACTGGTAATAAATATTAATTAAAATATGGCTTGCGGCCAATTATTAAATTCAGAAACTTTAATTTTAAATCTGCTGGAATAAAAAACAAATTATAATCCAAAATTTACGTATGAGAATAAATTTTTCCTTATTTATAATTATAACCTTAAAATTAATAATTTTGTTTGTTTGAGTACTGCTGTAAATTGATTTTCGCGCTCTAATTAGTAAAGATATCTACGAATCATGCTGTTTCCTTCTAATGCTTTGTTTTTTTTTTTCAAATAATTTGGAAGGTTAGTTGTAAACTTGCGTCACTATACGTTACTATGGGTATGCAAATAATTATAATGATATAGACAGAGAAAGCATATAGTATTGAATATCGATACTTGTAGCAACGAACAGTCACTTATCAGCAATCCGACTATAGTAGTAATTTTTAAGAAACATTCATATCAATAATTAGCAAAACATATAATTTTTACATACGAAAAAAAGTGTATTTTTTACCTAATTGGAGTAATTCTTGCTTAATTGTCCCATTCTGTCCCAGTTATCCAAAAGTCACTGTAATAAATAATTAAGCTGTCCCTTGAGTAAACTCTAGATATGCAACCAGTGAAACAGAAATGTAATAAAAACGGTCTATAATACTGGGGTAAACTCAAGATGGTTTGAATTTATATACAAAAACATCAGTGACAGATCATGGATATTTAAAATGGTGGTATTCAAATAATTTACCAACCAGTTAACTGCATAAGCGCCCTCTTTAACCTTCCGGCGGTCGCGCTGTTGTAAAAAGTACAACAGTGGTTGTTTTTAGCAGAAATATGACATTTATTTTTTTCCAGGAAGGCAGCCCACCCAGGTATTTCTCCCTTGACTAGTCCACTACCATCTCCCTACCCAATCATTCATATCCGCACTCCCGATCAGTGCCCAAGACAATCCAAACTGGCGGTATCACACAGTGTTGTACTTTATACAACGCGCGACTGATAGAATTGCACTTTTTTCTTAAAATTTGACATTTCATTTTTTATCTATTTGCAAGCTTTAAAGTTCATCAGTGTTATGGCATCAACAATAAAGTTTAGTGATATTCCGCTTATTCTTCAAAAACTTTCAGATGAAGAAAATGGTGGCGATTTGGATGTTTTGAAAGTGACGGTGATCTTAGTGACGAAAACATAGAACCAGATGATTATTGCAAGCTGAGCAAGATCAGGCTAAGCAATAAGCACATTCTTCTTTGAACGAACCAGCAAAGAAAAAAGGAACATGTTGTCTCTGCGGGAGAAAAAAGAACTCATCAGCCACCATGAAGTGTGACCAGTATTCTCGTTTCATTTGCAAAAAAACATGCTACCTCGAATAATATTATTTTAGTTTTTAGTTGTTTTTTTTTTTACCTTTAAAAATTTGCGCAATAAAAGTGTGCTTTTTCAGTTTACGTACTTAATTTTGTGCTTAATCTCCAGTCTTATGTAAAAGGTATTGATGTTTTTTGATAAATAACTCAAGTAAAAATAATATATTTATCAGAAAATATCTTAACATTTGTTAAAAATATAATTAAACGATAAAAAATATGATTTTTATGGATGTTGTAAAAAGTACAACGCGCGACTGCTCATGTGCCTTTTCAGGGCGCGACTGCTGAAAGGTTAAGTATATGAAAAAATATAGTACCTATACCTAAAATGTGTTTATCTACGACCACCAAATAATAAATGCATTGTGTCCAACTGTAAATACATAAAACTACTCATATTGCATGCGATATCAGGTCTGGGAAAAAGTTCGTGGCGTTTTTTTAGTAAAATTCAACTGGTTTTGTTATAGTGTGAAAATGAATTTATTTAAACCAAATATGCTCCATTATTATCGACAACGTGTCGCCATTTTTTGGGTAGAGTCATGATGCCATCGGTGAATAACTTTTGTGGTTTCTGGTTGAAAAACTTAATCAAGTGGTTTTCACAGGAGAAACCAGCTTAATTCTATTGAGAGAATTCTGCAGAGATCGGAATAAATGATTCGGAATAAGTGATAGTCAGAGGGTGCTATGTCTGGACTATACGGTGGATGCAACAAAATTTCCCAACCAAGCTCTCGCAATTTTAGACGGGTCATCAAAGAAGTGTGTGGTCTTGCGTTGTCATGATGAAAGACAACACCTTTCCTATTATTCAATTTGGGCCGTTCTCTTTCAATTGCCTGGCGTAATCTATCTAGTTGTCCACAGTAGAGTTGAGAATCAAGTCCCACCACACACACAGCATCACCTTCTTCGGCGTCAATCCTCACTTCGTGAACGCTTGTGACGGCTCACCATCCCTTGTCCACGATCTTTTACGCTTCCGATTGTCGTACGTGATCCATTTTTATCACCGGTTATGACAGGTTTCAGAAATGGCTCGATTAGATGCAGCGCATCGCAGATGTTAATTCGGTCTATCATGTTTTTCGCGGTTAATTCATGAGGAACCCATATATCGAGCTTCTTTTTGTAGCCAGCTTTCCGTAAATGGTTCAAAACAGTTTTGTGGTCAATGCCTAGCTCCGTACCAATATCGACACTGGTAATATGCCTATCTTGCTGGACTTTTTCAAGAATTTCATCAGCTTTTTCACTGTTTGGACGACCTGAGTCATCTTTCACATTAAAATTACCAGAACGAAAGCGAGCGAACCATTTCCACACAGGAGATTTTGATAAAGTACCTTTACCGTACACAGCACAATTTTTTCCATAAGCCTGCGCAGCGTTCTACCCTTTGTCGTAATAATATTGCAAAATATAGCGCAATTTTTCATTACTTTTCTCCATTTTCAAAGGCAAACAACTTTTCAATAACTGCACAAATTTTGATGTTTAGACACTCAAAGTAACGCACATGTCGAACTGTCATCTTTCCAAGGAGCGCTTAGTGGTATCGCTGCGATCTATGTTTCCTGAGTTATTTGAAATTGGCGCCGTCTATCGGCAAAAACGTCACGAACTTTTTCCCAGACCTGATATAATATGACGCGCCTGCGTGCTCATCCGTGAATAATGAACGTTTTATACGCTGTAAGTTTTTTTTTTTATTAATTTAGTTAAATTGCTTATCGCTCAGCAATGAAGGCTATTTGCACCTCACACAGCCCGTCTTTATATTATAATATAGTTTATAAATTAGACTAAATAACACAATAAATAATAGTATTTTAAACATTGTTGTAGATTCAAAACGCGGACCGGTGACGATCCGCGGGCAAACTTTACCGTTGAAACGCAAAGATTATATTTATAATCTTAGTGGAACAAGCTCCACACTCAAGTAATCTAACTTTTCGTACAAATGTGGTGCCGCAAGCTTTGAAATTGAAGCTTCCAAATTGTTTGTGTGTTTACATCTTTACTGATTTGAACCGTAAGTACCTATTCTGTAAGTAGGCTTAAAATAATAAGTCATTTTCACACATGCCAACAAAGCCGGAGCCGGATCGGGCTCCAGGGCCATGTTATTAAATGGAGGATTTCACAAAGAAAATGGATGGGTATGAAATCCTTTCATTGCAATAAAATATGACTTACCAGTCGTCAAATAAAATAAATTGTTGGAGCTCGCAGCTGACGAAGGCTTGAAAGCAAGCTTCGAAAATGAAAATAAGTCACTCGTATCTTTTTGGATAACAGTTAAAACAGAATATCCTGATCTCTCAAACATTGCCATGAAGAAACTACCTCCTTTTTACTCAACTTACCTATGTGAGATCAGATTTTCAATAATGGGTGTATTAAAACAAAATATAGAATCCATTCCGCATGGCTCCGTCATCAATTTAACCACGAATAGAATAACTGGTCAAAAATAACTCATCTTTCCCATTAAGTTTTGTTGTTATTAATATTATTATTATTTTGACATTTATAAATAAAATAATAATTTTATTGTCATTTTTTGATTTATTATTAACTCGAGAACCCCAATTTAATAATCGCATCCAATAGGAACTGTATAAAAATTGGGTTCGTTTTATATAAATTAAAATTAGACATTAAAAGTTCAATGTTACCGAATATGATACCGGTCCGCAACACATTGGGGCAAAAAATACCAGTCCGCTATATCACATAGTTTGAGAAGCGCTGTTGTATATTACTATAAGCTGATGGTGAGCCATCCTGATGGCGTCAGTTCTGAAGTTTTGCAATTGACATTCAGAATTTCTGTGTTTTTCTAATGATAAAACTGTATAGTTGTAGATAAAATATCGTATTTGACCCGTATATAATGGCTATAATTTCACTCAGATTACTTCATCCTAGTGTTTATGAAACGGTTATAACCGAACCGCAAAACCGCACAAAAAACCGCGGTTTTCGGTTTATCCTTAAGAAATTAATCCTTAAGAAAAAAGATAGATACAAAGATAAGATGAAAATCTCTCAAATGAGGCAACAAATGTATTATTCTTGAATAAAGGCTTTATTAGATTTAAAAAAAATATCAGTAGATAGGTGCATAATGTATGCTATCAACTAGACTTTTCTTTTTTATTAGATATCAAACATATAGAAATGTGTTGGTGCCAGATGCAATGCGCATGGGAAAGTCAGGGCGCCAGAGTGCACTAATCACTAATAAAGCAACATCCACCTATGCTGAAAGAGCATTTTCATTAAGCGCCAACTGTACCAAATTGCGTTCACGTTTAAACGATAAACATTTAAATAGTTTAGTGTTTTTAAAAGTCTTTTATTTAAATTTAAATAAACCTTAAGTTAGTTTGCTACGTAGGTTGTAGTGTATAATTATTGCATAGGAGCAGGTTTTTTATTACTATTATTTTTTTATTGTAAAGTATAATTCGCGACTCAAACTAACGTTGGCGGCGCTGCGTACGACAGTTGATGGCCGACGAGAAGCGTATATGTCAGAAGTTTTTTCTTAATATTTATCAGTTCAAACAATATTTCGACAAAAAAAGCACTGTATTTAAGTCACTATATTTAAAAATACGTCTTAATTCACATAAACTGCAGCACAACACACTACAAATATTATACAAATATACGCTTCTGTTTAATTTACCAAGCCGCCACCAGATGTATCACTGTTATTTGGAGTCGCGAATAGTGTATTTCAACACACAATAAAAATTTGATAGATTTATTTTAGAGTATCTATAGCAGAAAAAATTTAAAACTTGAAAAAGCGAAACCGAAACCGTGGTTTTTGATTTTTAAAAGCCGAAAACCGCGGTTTTCAAAAAATGCGGTTTTCCCGATACTCTACTTCATCCTCGTGTAATATAGACCCCATTATATGCTTGATAAACAAAATACTATTAATATTATAAATTAAAAATCATAGATTCTTTGGTATTAACCTATTACAAGAATATAATTGTATTCGTAAGAAATTGTCCCCTTTTCTTCTTGAAAATCCTTTCATACTGGATATCTTTAACTATTTATAATGTTATAGCTTTTTTGTATTAATAGCTAAGATAGTGCGTGTCTTTTTTTGCAATTTTAATATATATATATATATATATATATATATCCAACAAAGTTATTGGGAATATCGGTAGAGGAAAAGTAAACAAAGTCAACTCAATATTTACATGATCCCGATATTTCGTATATATATTATATACACACGGAATAACTGAATATATATATATATATTATATATTTAACAGTTGCGAACCGAGTTACACACACCACACCGCAATACACTCTACACACTGTGATTCAATCTATTGAATGAATGACTTTAGATTTTTGTTTTTAAGGCATCAAAGAGGAATATATCATTTATAGTAATGTAAAGTAATTATAAATCAAGTAACGCTGTTAATAGTGAGAAATATGTTTCTGACATTGAAAATAATTAAGACATTCATCAATACATTTCTTATTAATCTAATGAAGACTTGAATACGGACCAAATATAGACAAAAACGCTGTTTTTTTTTTTTTTTTTGGCAAGTTAATTAAATTTTGTTAATAAAATTAAATGGAAGCTCTTAGTTCTCAAATGACGAATAAAAGTAATTATCAAAAAACTGTTGATTTTGATGTGATTATAGACCAATATTCCCAGACATCCAGTATTATGTTGGCTTCTTACAATTATTAAATACCTACAAAACCCTGAAATATGTGAAAAATAACACCACATAAAATAACACTTCATATATGTATAGATGGGGACCCTCAACTTCAGTTTTGTCCGGGACCCCGCAAATGCTGGGAGCGGCCCCACAAATGCTGGCAGCGGCCCCACAAATGCTAGGAGCGGCCCTGCATTACAAAACTGTTTAAATTTATATTATCCAGTACTGACATACACATAAATAAATGTAGCATCTGTTTTTATAAATATCTTAAAATCTCAGCTCTGTTTGATAACATTAACTTTATTTATAATTCATACCTCAATAATACCTAGTATATGTGATTAATTATTTCCAACCTTGAAAAAAATGATGAAATTATTTTTTAAAACAAGCGCCACTTTGTATTATGTTACCAAAATCTTATTTTCTAGGATTAAAGGTGTCAATTACTTGTGGAATGCCAACAACTGTATCTCTTACCCTATCTTAATACCTTAATCTCTTACCATAGAATAATGTTCGAAAACAATGACTAAATCTTCAAATGTTTCTAAGATAAATCCACTTAGTCCTTGCGCGCAATAGCGAGACATAAGCGACTATCCTTCGCCTTCACTTTTCACGTATAAATGTTTTTAAGTTAAAGCGCATTTACACTAGTCACTGATGATCTAAAGTAAACTCTTCAAAAATTCATTTTTTGATTACACGTTTCATAGAAAATGAAAAACTTATTTCATTTAAGTGAAATTGCAGTGCAGTTTGGAATTATAACAATTTGTGTGTTACATGAATGCAGAAATTTCATCGAGAGAAACAGGAGTAGGAAAAAAAGAACGTTGGTGGATAAAACCATGTACAGTTCGTCGTAATATTATCACATAAGTAATCCTAGGTCAGGATTACGACATCTAGACATTGTGACGGTCAGCTGTCTGAATGAAAACTATTCGTCAGCGTATGACGTATGTTGCCGGATTACGAAATGCAGACACTGCATTTGCGTGTCTGCATGTAAATATACGTCTAAATGGAAATATTTGACATAACGAATGAATATTGGAACTGGGTTCAACTTTCGTTACAAAAAGACTGAATGAAACAGAATATGGAAGCAGTGGAACATAGCCAACTCCGCTGCACGTATTAGTCCACAAGGTGACGACCAAGACACTGACGCCAGATTCTTGTAACGAGGGTGAAGCCAAGCAAGCAGTCACCATGTGAGTGGAAGAAGACTTCTCCAGGCTCTTCGACTCCCGGATGGGTAGCCCCCGCCTCGGAAATAGGACCAAGCCGATCCTGGCCAACACGGGGTGGACCGAAGATTTCCCCAACTCCATGGACCAATTCAAACATTATATTGTAAATTTGATAAATGTTTAATAAATTTGTTATGTTGAAACCAGGAGTTGTGACTCAATCAAACCACCCACGTGACAATATTACAAGGCGTTTCCGTTTAGTCAGTCAGATTAGTTCGAGCGATCTGAGTGTTCCCGAACCGCCGGAGCAATCCGAGCATTTCCAAGCAATATGATAATCTGGCAGGATTGCTGGTGGTGGGGGTTAGTGCGGGTAAATTTAATTTTATACGTACGTAGAATTACAAACAGATATAGAAGATTCTTTGATGAACACCTGCAGTGAACATATGTTTACACGGTTCACTTTTTATCCACTAGGATTCGTCTAGAATGAACCAAAAGTAGAACCAGTTGTTCTTCATTAATTTTTCATACCAGATAATTACTTTCAATAATTTATTGTTTAAGGTGCATTTATACGGGATACTTTGTCTGATTCATCCGTGATGATCTTCCAATATGACCCGCATAAAGGTGCCTTTACTTTCCACGTCGTTAATGCATCGATTCCTTGGTCTTCTAGCTGGTCTCCGTCTCAATGGTATTTACCTGAAGGGAATTTGCAGGATATTTATCTGCAAGTCTTGCCACATGACTGATTAGCCACTATATCTCTTCTCTATATATCGCACATGTAATGCAGTAAGGCCACATCTCGAATTTCTATCGAAACTAAGTTACGTGTAGGGTAATGATACGAAGATTCAGTAACGATAACTGCAGTAAGGCCATATACTTAGTTATAAAAATAGCTGTAGGGAGCACATATGTCCTTCAGTTTCTTGTGGTGGGTTTAGTCAACAGTTTGTTTTACTCTTAGTTTTAAAATTATGTTTTAGTTTTAACCTTAAAAGATAAACTATCATATCACTACGAGCAAGTTCATACAACACATTGTTTTAGTTTTAGTCTTAACGTTCTTAAAACCGACCTTGAAAGATAACTAACATTCAACTTTTCTTACCATTAAGATTAAAACCGCACAAATGCGCGTGCGCTCACTCTGACATAAAATGTGCAGGTTATATATTACGATCTATTAACTATTTACTATTGTTTTTATTCCGGAACATCTTTATTCACAATGTTTATTTCTTTAATCGTTATCTATAACCAAAGATTTTGACTTTTGACGTTTCAAATATTATAGTCCGAGAGCTAACAACGTTTTCGAGAAAGAATTTTAGGTCGGCTGGTTTTTCGATATTTCCCTTTCTTATTGAAGTTACGTAGGGATGCGGTTCGTCTGGCACCTGGGAGCGGTTGCGTTTACCTGTGCGCATCTCGCCTGTACAGGTAAAAAGTGGATATTTTGAAATCATTTTAAGACATTTTTTTTTTTATATATAATTTTCTATGTCTTTTTAGCATTATAAATTTATAGTTGCCAGACAGTTTCGTTGTTGCTAACATTGCGCCAGATCTAATTTAAGTAATTAAAAAATAATAATTTTCAAACCATTTTAGTATAGCTGTAATTTTAATATGATATAGTTCTGTAATCGAAGAATACAATATTAATTTGCCAGACGGAAATTCCGTTGTTTAACTAGGAACCAGACCAATTTATTTCCCGGGGATAATAGGTAAGTTAGAAGAGTGTGTCAGCTTATTCGTTGGTTGCGTGAGAGAAATAGCTGCAACAGAGGGCGTTAGAGAGAGACATGTTATATAGGTTAGAATTTCATAAAAAAAAATAGAGCAGAATAATAATTAAAGTAAAATGAGATGAGAACAACAATTATTAGCAAAATAAAACAAATCATTTATTTTAAATATGTAGGAAATGAAACATAAAATGTAATTCAGTATTTTTATTGAATAATTCTGTCACAATAAAATGTCAGTATCATCGTCACTGCTATCCTCGTTATCATTCCTTATATCTTTATTATTATTATTATTGTATTCAGATGTATCGTCATTTTCTAGGACCTGAGTATCTGCAAAAAAAAATTAAAAAAAAATTAAATTAAATTATTATTATTTTACCACTTTTGTCTGAACAAAAAACACATTTTTCTTTTTCCGCACTCATCACGATAAAATTCTGCTTTATTTTATTTTATAAAAACAAGCAAACATAAACACTCATGTGGTCGACGCCAAATTAAAAAATAGCAGCTGTGATTGTTTTACTGTTATCTCTTCTAACTCACCTATTTTCCCCGGTACTTCAATGGGTCTGGTTCCTAGTTAAACAACGGAATTTCCGTCTGGCAAATTAATATTGTATTCATTGATTACAGAACTATATCCTATTAAAATTACAGCTATACCAAAATGGTTTGAAAATGGGTTCCATATCCCCTTCCTCAATTCTATTGACGTTTGCCCGATCTGGACCAAATTTTGCACAGTTATCCTTTAGAACCCTGTGGAGGCATTGTTGTAAAAAATAAAAATAAAAATAAAAAAATAAAAGTTTTTGATGATTTATATAATTTTGTTTTTAATTATATTGTCGCATCTAAACATTTCTGAGAAATACAGTGAGAAGACAGTCATTTTATTTGAATAGCTGACTGGACGGTTGTATTAACAGCGTATAATCATGTAATTTTTCGTTCCTGGAAGGAGCCCGACCCAAGGACCCCCCGTGTGTATACGTCAGGTCTTTAATTCTTAACAGTGACAGCACCATATCATATCTAACCAATCACCCATACGATGCTGGGCAAATCAGCTAGTATATGTAAATGTTACGGCCAAAGCTTGAAATCGGTCAAAGTGGGAAGTGGTCGGCCAATTCGGGAACTGGCCAATATCGGCACACATTGACCGGCCAATGTCGAATCTTTTCTTGATTTTGGGTTTTGGCCAGCCAGTTTGCGAAATGGTATGGGGCGATCGGCCAAAGTTGGAAGAAAAAAGCCATGAGCAGATTTTGGGTATTTGTATAATCATAATTACATTACATTGATTATTAATTATTAGGGTCCGGCAAAAATATGCAACGATACTTTAGTTAGGTGTTTTTCGATAAAAAGCGGCACATGTGTTATCTGTAGAAATAAAATGTAATTATATATATTTGTAATGTGCCCTGCTGACAAATAGAGTAGCGTATAAAAATTTAATATCTTATCAAAATCTGACCAATGGCAAAGGAGTGACCGGAATTACCTATATCGGATATAATCCCAAAATAATGAGGTGTCGTTATTAAGATAAGAATTCATTGCGGTACAAGTGTTTTATTCTTTTGTTTTTTGTTGGTTTTTTGTTAAAATAAAGTTTAAAATAGCACGCCTATAGCAAAAGTACCGTTGCATATTTATGCCGGACCCTATTAATTATACTAAATTATAAAATCAGTCAAATTAGTTAATCAGTAAATTATCAATCTCTATCATTACTTGTTACAACAAGATGAACTTTTATGACATTTCGAATTACACAACAGTTTGTTATTTCAAATTTGCAGCGATTTATTGCGCACTTGGTAGTGCAATTGCATTGTATTTACATGTACGCCAACTTCGCCTAGCATATTAGTCTCGTCAGAAGAAGCCATGGGACAACCTATAGAAGAACAATACGAATTTATGCAATACGAACAATAGGAATACAGCACTTACAATTAAACCGCAGCACTTGCATCAATACCGGACAGTCTTGCATCAGCACATCGATTATTGGCCAGAGATTTTCTGGCTCTTTGCGAAGTGGCCGGCCAATTCGGGAACTGGCCGAACTTCGGGCTTTGGCCGTAATATATACATGAAGAAGAGTTCCTACTTTCTTGCCGCGACAGTTTGGCCGCAACAACCACTAAGTCCGATTGATTTGTATTTTATTGATACGCTTGTCTTACTAACTATTTTAAACTAAAAAAGGGGAAAAAAATACGCACAACGCATATATGCTATGTAACAAAAATGTTTTAGGAGATTCGTAAAAAAAAAAATAATAATAAATAAAACTTCATACATATGATAATGTTAATTAAAGACATTTATTAAATAGTAAGTTTGAGAACACAACAAATAATATTAACAACATAAATAATAACAAATAATATACAACCACTACATTAATTTGGTGTATCTAGGAATTCTAAACATCATTGGTGGGGGCCTCATATGATGTATAAAATGAGGACTCTCCCTCGGGAACACCCTCATTCTATACGGAGGTGGAAAACTTTTTGGAGGTCCTGGAATCACAAATCTGCCATGCCTATAAGGATCCCTTGGGGGCTCTTCATTAACATTCTCATGGATCTGATATTGGTTTGCAGGTAATTTTTGGGCATTAATTTGAGGATATATTTGAGGAGCTTGTACTTGTTCCTGGGCAAAAACGAATTTTTGATTTGGTACAGTTGGTAATCCTACAATTTTAGGATTACCTACAGGTAGAGGTACAGTTGGTAAACCTACAATTTTAGGATTACCAACAGTTGAAAATACAGTGAGATCATTTATTTGTGGCTGTACTGATTTAAAGAACTCGAATTTCTCTGGTTGTATTGCTGTTGGAAACTGAAAATCCTGCTTAAAGAAACCAGGATTGAAATTATTTAAAAAATTGTCAAAATTTGGCTTTTCATAATGTTTATTTTGGTTCACATTGCTACTGAAAGCATTGGATGGTTTTGCATTGAAATATACTGGTTCAACGTGTCCATCAGTGTCTACAACATTAGAAATATCAAATCCCTCACTTCTTCCCAAAGCAGCAGCATGATCGAATTTTTGTTGCTGCTCGTCGGCGTTAACAAACCCCGATATTTCAACACCAGATCCCAAGTTTTTCCATACATAATTGTTATTAATTTCTACTGGAAATTTTGTTTGTTCTTTTTGATCAACAGATATATAATTCGCGGGGATTACGTTTAAAGCATGATGGATTTGAGTTTGTCCATTATAAGCTGGAAAATTGGATACCAAGTTAAGTTCTGAAGGTTTTCCAACAGAATCTTTATGAGAACCGGTTATTATGTCATTGCGGAACCCTTTAGCTGGACGGTAGACTGGATTGGGAATTCTAAATTGTAACTTAGGTTCTTGATTATTGCCAATATTTATACTGTAACCAACATTGAACAACTGTTGTGGTTTTTGTTCGAAAGTTTTTTGATGATAATTTTTTGGAAATTCTGGTCTTTCGTTACGTTGAACGGCATTTAGATCTTGGCTATTTAAGTAGTTTCCATGGTTTTGGAGTAAAAGGGGAGCTAAAAGACCACCTGTGTCCAAATTAGCTGGTCGTGGAACAGTTACTTGATTCTTATTGGATGACTGGAAATTTTGAAGTTGTTCTGGTCTAATTTCCTTTTTCATATAGTCTTCAATTGTTTTTGGAGTTGGATAATGATTAATTTGTGGTGTTTTTGGTTTTCTAGTAGTTGCTATTAGCTTCTGAGCTACAATATTAGGCCTTATCGGCTTTATAAAAACTTGTTTTTTAGGTGTTTCCTTAATTTGTGGGACAGTTTGTACATAATTTTTTCCGGTTTGCCCTAAATTTTTGCCAACTGTTTGTTCGATGGCAGTGTGCCCGAAATTGACAGATATGGAACTTTGGGCTGATTTTCCGTCTTCAGAGCTATCATCATGGATGATGTTGGTGGTATATGAAGTTGTTTGTCTCTTTTTAGGAACTTCTGTTTCTTGGCGCTGGGGCTCTTGTAGTGGTTGTGCTTCATTTAGTGATGAGCCTTTTGCGATTGCACAAAAGCATACCAGTAGGAATATCTGAAACAATTAATAGAAATATTAACTATTTGACTTCTGATTATTAATATTAAGCATATGAAAATATTTAAATAAATTAAATCAATTTAAAATAAGTAGTAAATATTGTATATTAGCGGAAACCAAAGTCGCAATTGAAGGTAGATCGGAAAATTTGATATGTAATTATGAAACATGATTTTCAAATATTTAGTTTGCTCATTGCAATGGCAGCTCGTGACCACTATGAGGGGTGAGTTGACGATATTTTTTATACGATTCAAGATGCAAGAAATATATTTTATATTAGCAATATTTTTTTCAATATCCATAGTTTGGATTCATTGCTGAAGTTATTTCGAAAAATAATGTAAGAAAACATAAAATCGTTGCAAAAATTAATTTCAGTTACGAGATAATAACAAACAGAAACTACTAAAAATATTACTATCACTTCGTCAAGGATGAAATTTGTAGTTAATAATACTGCCAACTTTAATTAACTTTGCTTAATATATTTTACCGTTCTGTTTTTTTTTTTTTTTTTTTTTTTGTTGGAAAGATACACAACTCGCCTGTTTAAAGAAATCATTGAATGCTCTAAAAACTAACTTTTTTTTAAAATTATTTTTGTTGAAAATGGAACTGTCGGAAATTCGCACTATTATGAAGTATGAGTTCTTACGTGGAACTACAGAATCGCAGACCGCGGGAACATTAATAGTGTATTTGGCTCTAGTGTTACTACGTAGCAGACAATATCAAATTGGTTCGTACAGGTTACTTAAAAACGTGGCTCATCGATCACAGCAGAAATATACTGCCACCAACTGGACGAAATGTTGCAAAAACTTAAAGAAAAACAGCCTAGATTGGTCAACAGATCGACTCCTATCTTATTGCATGAACACGCTAGATCACACACTGCACAAATGACTGTAGCAAAACTATAGGAATTGGAGTTGGAACTTCTTCATCATCCTCCATACTCAATAAGATCAGGACACGGATGCTTTCCAGCTCATCTACACAGGATAGGAGTACTCAATACACCATTTTGCAGTTGTGACAATAAAACCAATGGAACATTGCAACACATTATACTTCAATGCCCTCTGTATAACATACCAAGACAACAATTAACCAATGAATTTGCTTCAGACAATATACCATCTCCATATCATTTAGAAAATCTATTAGCCAACATGAAATTTCTAAAAATCATTACTCAGTTTCTATATGACGTGAACCTACAAATATAAAACCTCAAACCAATGAATTCATCAGATCATATCAGTAACTAATAACACAAATTGCAGCTGGCTACTATGATGGATTAAGATCAGGAACAAATAAATAAAAAAAAAAAAAAAATAGCAAAAGCCAGGTTCTTTACATTAAATAATAATAATAATAATAATAATAAGAAAAAGACCACCTTTATGCAAGAAGAAAATAATATACCTAAAATCAGTCGCTAAAATTAATTAAATTAAAAAGAGAAAACCTGAAGAAATCCAAATTTTTGCTATGAAGAAAAATTTTATAAAATGATTGTATATATTTTATTGTATTTTCATTTTAAATATTGTATGAATTTATATTTAGTATTTAGCTGGCTAATATGATTGTAAAAATTAATGGCCAATAAAACAATATAATTAAAAAAAAAAAAAATACCAAAATGTTAACAAAATCCGCGCAATCCGTCTAATCATGTGACGTCACCAGATCGATCTGAGCAATCTTGTGGATTGAATAAACGTAAACACCTCATAAGTCGCGGTTCTCGTCTAAACCAACCTCGAATTAACAGGCAGATTTTTACGAAGTACAAACACTCGACGGATCGTGTTAGTTTGCGCAAAGCGGAGCGTTTGTTATCCAAATAGGACAATCATGAACGTTCTGCGCAGCTCAGCACAGTTCGGTACAGCGTTCGGCGTGGTGCGTTTGGTCTGAAAGTGGCTTAACGGTTTATTATCGTCAGACGCAAGTAATTTTACTGCACTTCTTCGAACTCAAAAAGACGTAATGGTCTGTTCCAATGAGGTAGTATAACATAGAGACTGAACGAGGCCGAGTTGTTATGAAGCCAACACATTTTTAGGCGGGGAAACGGGGGTTGCCTCGAGGAGTTGTACAGTTTGCATACATCAATGTTTTGCCGATAAGAATTGAAAGTAAAAATATATTTTTTTAATACTGTAAACTGCAAATTTTAATAAAATAAATTTCATAAATAATATTAAATTAACCTGAATTTATTAGTATATATTTAAGATAATTAGTAAGTTTCTAAATTACATACATTTAAAA
The DNA here is from genome assembly GCA_963971575.1 of Liopterus haemorrhoidalis. NCBI lineage: Eukaryota > Metazoa > Arthropoda > Insecta > Coleoptera > Dytiscidae > Liopterus > Liopterus haemorrhoidalis. The sequence goes on from OZ020611.1 coordinate 99,858,802, forward strand.
TACAATATGATTGAAAAAAAAAAACTTTAGTAGGCCCTGAATTTAAAATGTTAAGTGGACAATTCTATTTCAAATAAATTAATTCCATGTCTATCTAGACACCTTTTTTTCTCGATCGTATTGTATAGCAATGCTTCAGACACTTTCGAAATTTAAAACGGGCATATATTACATCATTTATTCCATGATAAATTAAAATTTATCTGACAAATTATAAAGATGTATATCTATAATCAATGCTAGGTAAAATACTTTTCTGATGTATTCGAAGTACTGAATACAAATATTTTTTTTAAGGAAAAACTATATGTAACATTTTAATTAAACATTACTTTCTAGTATTTAAAATACTACGTAGTTGAAATACAGTTCACAACTCAAAATGCAATTTATGGCAATATTATTAAAAATTTAAAGATGATGAAAAGGTAAAATAGAAAAAAATAACACAACAAAACAATCATAAACACAATATAGCGCCGGCGTTTTTCTTAGCAATAGCTGAATAAAATAAATGTATATTAGGCACCTTGTTATATTCCTCGGGGCAAATCTCCTTTTCGTCTCCGCACGGTCTTGGCTTCATAAAAAACAATGCTAAGTCATAGAACTTGCTGCGTCTATTTATATGACGTCAATGGTCTGTTCGTAGAGTCTTTTCTAATGGTTTATTATTATAGTTTGTATACTCTGCGCTTGCGTTTAATGATTGCCAAAACAAGCGCTCAGATATGTATATTCATATAATAAAAGGACTGAACGTGCATTTCATTGTTAATGTTGGGAAGGAAAATCGAACACCCATTGACAAGTAAGAGAACCACGTAAGATATAGAAAGATCAGCTAACTGAAGATCTAACAAATATTGGTGTACGGGATACATGGAAAGACTTGCAATTATAAGATCAAGATGGAGGGATTAACTCGACTGACAATACTCAAAGAAGAAAAATTAAAGGGCTAAGTTTCAATGTCTTGCTCCGGGCGCTATAAGAGCTAGCAAAGGCTCGGCTTCCAGTGTGAAAAAAATACGCATTGTTAGAGTCGATTCAAATAGAGTTGAATACATCAATAAAAGTGTGCAGATACCATTTTTCGTCTGGATGGGTCTAATTTACTTATAATAGGGGTGTTACGTTTGTTACTCATAGCCGTAGAAGTCTTATGTGAGTTAGGAGCTTCCAACGTGTTTATATAAACTATCTATATTATTAGAATACATCTACAATCTAAAATCGTATTTTTTAATACGAATTATTTGTTAGTGAAAGACGACGTAAGTAGAAAAATACATATTTGGTAATAGAACAGTAGGATAAGTTGAGGTTATGAAATTAATTTATGTTTTGATTTTAAAAACAGTGTTTTACAAAATGCAGAAGCAATTAGTGGGCCGTAAAGAACAAATGCTTCATAGCCAGAGCCGTGAAATTATTAATAATGTTATGCAGTTCATGAAGGAGGAAACTTCAAAATTCCTGTAATTAATTTCCGGGAACGAGTGATTGCTGCAACTGGCATCTCTAAGAGTACATATGACCGATATAAATTTAATAATAAAATTAATTTTACTGCAATATATATTTTTTCCCCGTCTGGTCGGCATATTTATTTTTTTATTCGTAATTAATTTGCCTTTTGCCATTTATGACTGATATATTTATATTTTTTCATTTATATTTTAATATATAGCTTTTAAATCGTTCCTTAACTAATTCAATAAAAAATATTATTTAACTGTCCCATTTGGTTTGAAAATATTTTATTAGTCTCCGCCACTCGCGTTATCTTGTTTGCGCAATTTTGTAACGGTCGTGTATCCTTCTCTATTTAAATCTAATCTATGAATGTAACTAACTTTCGAGAAGAAATTTAAACGTTGAAGAAGAAATTTAATAAAAATGAAATAAATTATAATTTTTTTATTCTTAACTTTGGAAAGATTTTCTCGCATTTTTTAAATTAATTATTCATGTTTTTAACATTTTATTATTCTACAGAATATTTTGAATTAATTCCATATTATTTAATATACAAACTTACAATGTACATCTTAGCGTGTTGGAAATTAATAACCTAAGCCGTTATGCGCTAAAAACTTAATCATTAGCTAACAGTATTATTTTTTATATTATAATTAATTTATAGATTACAGTATGCTTAATAACTATTATGAACAATATTAGTTCGTTAGTACTATAATCGCACAGCATATATGACCAAGAAAAAGATGCATACCCAGATTTTGTTCTTAGGTGGATTGGGAGGGGGGCGCAGAAACCAAATTTTTTCTTGTTGGGACTCACGTTCAGTTGCAAGAAAAACGTGTCCTTTAAAAACATGTGTATTTTTAATGTTTGGGGCGGGGGAACCCAAGCCTCTCTCTGCCTCTAGCGACTATTAAAAGTATAAAAAATGTATATCTCTCTGGACATTTTTTTGAAAATAAAACATACGAGGTCTGTTCAAAAAGTATCGCGAATTTTGAATTTCCGCGGGTTACGTATATTCGATTTTCGTTTTTTTTTTGTGGCGTTATGTTGGTACTCATGTCTCTCACTTATGCCGACAAGTTCGGCCATTTTGAATGTTGAGTTAATTTTTGACAGTTTGCTTTGCTTGCACGTGTTTTGACTCGTCTTCGATTTTTGCCTATACCAAAAAATGGATCAAAGAATCTGTATCAAATTTTGTGTGAAAAACAAAATTAAGTTCGCGGACGCATTCCGAATGTTGACTGTGGCATATGGTGAAGCTACCTTGGACCGAAGCAACGTTTATCGGTGGTACAAAATGTTCTCAGAGGGCCGAGAAGATGTGAACGACGAAGGGCGTGCCGGACGCCCGAGCACGTCAACAACAGACGAAAACATTGATGAAGTGAAGAAAATAGTATTGGCCAATCGTCGAATCACCGTTAGAGAACTTGCTGAGGACCTAAACATATCGATTGGCTCGTGCCATTCGTTTTTTACCAATGATTTGGGCACACATCGTTGCTTGTGCGCGAATTTTTGGCCAAAAACAACACACTAATAATGCCGCAGCCACTGTATTCCCCAGATCTGGCCCCCTGTGACTTTTTCTTGTTCCCGAAACTGAAGAGGCCCATGAAAGGACGACGCTACGTTACGAGTGAGGAGATAAAGGCGGCATCGAAGGAGGAGATGAACAAGATCACAAAAAATGTTTTTTTCAAGTGCTTCGAGGATTGGAAAAAACGTTGGCACAAGTGTATAATATCTGGTGGGGATTACTTTGAAGGGGACAAAATAGATATTCATGAATAAATAAATAATTTTTGAAAAAACATAAAATTCGCGATACTTTTTGAACAGACCTCGTATATTACTTTGATGCTAAGCCCGGGTTCATAGCTCTAAAATTAGTCGACTTTCCACTGTACGTTGTGGATAAGTTTAATAGACAGTATTAACGTTTAAGGCAGCGTTTACTGCTATGTAAATTAATGCGTAACGAATGGTGTGACATCTATGCTTTTTCAAACCAACTGCGATGGAATAAATGCAATTATTTGACATTTTACGAACCCGCCATCAGTGAGATCGTAATTTCTTACTCTTATTTTAATAACAATATTATAACCGCAGCTACAGCATTCCTTTTTTTTTTTTGTTTTTTTTTTCGTTTCACGATGTCCGTAGTTTGTGCGACAGTATTTTTTAGGTTATGTAAAGTGAGATAGCTAATGTGCGTTTATATGTCTGTCTCATTAAAACAACAACCACATTACATTACAATCGATAACGCATAGCGCATTAAATTTAGAGCTGTGAACGGTTGCTTGCGTTACCATATGAACAACTTTTTAGTGATAATCAACAGCAAGTCATAGCGTCATATAGTCTATTTATTTTTTTTTACTGTGTTATATGTCTTGCACCTTATTTTAATGTGTTTTATAGTTGACCTGTGATATTCGATGGTTATTGGCCCCTTTACAGCCTCTTACCATCACCCTGGGTCTGTTCAATTTTTCGAACAGACCTTTTATGCTATTTGTTTGTGTTTGTGCAAGATTTCTTTTATTGAATATGCGTAATTTTATTGATTTTATTTATTTATTTATTGTTTAATTTATTGTTTTTAATATGTAGTGTGGTTTTTTAGATGGGCTGCGTTAGGCGCAAATAGCCTTTGTTGCTGTGCGTCAAAAATTTTAACTAACTGAAAAACTCTATTTATTTTAAAGTTCTGAACGCAGCTTATGACGGTAAGGGAGAGTGGGGGAATAGCAGACATCTAACAAAAAAATTAAATTAAAAAAAAAAAACTATTAGCCCAAATAAATCTCTGCTTTTTAATATTTAATATTTGGTATTTCTCTTTCAAAATCAGTACAATAGATTTCAAAAAAGATATCGATGAAGAAAAAAATTTAATCAAAAACAAAATCCTTGCTATCCCTAATTACTAGCAACTATTGGGGTAATACCAGACAGACTATTGGATAATACGAACAATTTGGAGTAATTACGAATACCTATATTTCCTTACAGAAATCACAAATATACCCAAAGAAAGGGCTCCCACAGGTATAATTCTCGTGTGCCCACTTTTGATATATAATGCACATGATCCAATCCTCAATAGGCGGATTAACAACTTTTCATTACAAAAAATACAAAAACATTCTTCTTTTTCTACATTTTCTTCTCTTGTAAAAATTATAAGCAAATTTATATTGCTTTCAACTTATTGCAACAGCCAAATAATAGCGAAGTCGGCCCCTGAGATAATTTGCACAGTATAGCTATGCCAAAACGCAGTCAGCGGTGATTGAAACCGTTTAAATAGGGCACGGGTAGCGAACACGCGGGCCAGTAGTGGCACTTGTAAAAAATATATTGGCGAGCAAACGATTTGAAAACGAAATGATTTTTGTTGTAATATTTTAAATAGAAACATGTATCGCAATATTGGGCGCGTTTAGCGAACTTAACTGCTGAGAATTAGCAATCAACCTGTTTACTTTGTGATTATAGTAAACTCTTAACAGTTTGCTGAACGCACCGCAAACGAAATATTGCGATCTATAAGTCAACATACTCAACAGTTATGTTCATTAAATCCGCCCATTATAAATTTAAATAACAAATATATTATAATAACAGTCATATGACATATTGGACTTTTGGATCGTCCGAGTCACCAACGTTGAAATTATCCAAAGAATGTTTCCAATCTTAAAGAAAAGGAAAGAGGAACGAGCATAAATATCGTATCTTACTGAATATTACATAGACAGGTTGAAGAAGAAAGAAGTCCTGAAAGCGCAAAAAGTCTTCGTTTTTGTACGCCAAAATTTGTACCTAATTAAGAAGAGGTCCTGGAAAACGAAGGATGATTACCTGACTCGGTAACCTAGAGAAGGAGTTTAGAGATACATCCACAGAATTATTTCAGAATGCGACAACGGATGAGACAAGAGAAGAAGATTGACACGCAGTAGTGGTTCAAATAAAGAATTCCACTTGTAAAAAATTGATGTGAACAGAGCCGCAGAAAGGAAAACTTGCGCTAGGGGCAAAACTGTGTTTTGGCGCCTTTGGCAAAAAAAAGGTGGTCCTCACTTCCCAAAATCTAAGTGATGAGCAAAAAAAAAAGGTCGTCACCTTCGCAATGTGGCGCCCTTTTCCTTAGTGCGCTACGGGCCGTCGCCCCCCCCCCTTACTGCGGCTCTATATGTGAAGCGTAAATTTTCACACATTATAGGGGTTTTGTAGGTATTTAATAAATGTAAGAAGACAATAGAATGCTGGATGTCTAGGACAATATTTCTTCTATGATCGCATCAAAACATCAGCAAAAATTGCTTTCGTATATATCCGGTTTAGATCAATATATTTCTGCGGGTTACTTTTTAGATAAAAATGTTTTAAAATAATGAAATTCTAAGAAACGACACAAAAAATCGACATTTTTCGAAAAGCTAATCTGATAAAAAATTCCGGACAGCTTTTAGACATATTGTTGCGAAAATATTGTCACATAGGTAATCCTAGGTCAGGATTAAGACATCTAGACATTGTGACGGTCAGCTGTCTGATTAAAAACTATTCGTCAGCGTCTGACGTATGTGGCCTGATTGCGAAAATGCAGACATCGCATTTTCATAATGAGGAAATATTTGTCATGACGAATGAATATTGGAACTGGGTTAATTTTCGTTATAAAAAGGCTGGAAGTCACAAAATATAGAGGAAGTGGAACATAGCCAACTCCACGTATTAGTCCAGAAGGTGACGACCAAGACACTGACGCCAGATTCTTGTATCGAGAGAGAAGCCAAGCAAGTAGTGACCATGTGAGTGGGAGAAGACTTCTCCAGGCTCCTCGACTCCTGGATGGGTAGCCCCCGCCTCGGAGATAGGTCCAAGCCGATCCTGGCCAACACGGGGTGGACCGAAGACTTCCCCAACTCCATGGACCAATTCAAACATTATTTTGTTAATGTGACCAGGAGTTGTGTCTCAATCAAACCACCCACGTGACAATATATTAAATAAAAAATAATAATAATAATAAATTGTTTGTTTATTGACGTATTAAGAGGTTTAATTTGATACCCAACTCAAAATTAGAAAAAGAAATATCATTTTCATTAAATACATATTTGTTTATATTTAACTCACGTGTTTTTTTTTAATCTCTAATTTTGTTATACCCAAGCATGCTAAATTTCAACTTTCTATGTTCAACTGTTTAGCTACAATTTCTATCGTACAGGACAGACCAGGGAGGTAGAGAGGTAAATTTTTTGAATGACCTTGTCCCTTCACCAAACAAGTGCCGCCATATTGTGTTGGCTAATGTCATTTGTTGACGTTCTGTCATGGTATTAGTTTTGTGAATCCTCGAACTTTTTTTGTTTTGTTTTTTTTTTGTTTTAATTTTATTTGTGAGCATTGTGTTATATTAGTATTGTGCGAGTGTTAAAATTAGTGTTGTGTTAAAAATATACATATATAGAATGAATATTTTTATATTTGACCATTGTTTTTAATTTTAACTGAATAAATTCTGTGAAGTTCCGTATACGCTTATAATATTTCGCCCATTTTTGGTGTCACAATATGGCGGCCGGTAACTTTCTCCCGCCGCACTTGGCGACATACCGCTATCGACAAACTTAGCCTTATGTTCTCTCCCTACCTCCCTAGGACAGACAACATGAGTGACGATATAAGGTATTTTTTGGTTATACTTAAAAATCCTAAAAATTGATTTTTTGGACGTTTTTTTCTTCAACATGATTTCCTACATTTCTATATACAAGTCAAAGAATTCTATATGCATGCGAAATATCACCTCTCTAGGTCTTACCATTTGACTACATTTTCTACAGCACTCTGAGTGAAATAGGCAGACACAACAGTAACAGTATAAGTCTGGATTCCAATGCCAGAATTATAAATTAAAATTAGTACTTAGAATTAAATATTTGTTATACGTAAATTTGTTGTACGTTAACAACTTTCTTAATTAATATGTATACTTATAAATTAAAATTAGGAGATGCACACCGCAAACTTTTACGCTTAATTTTTAATTGACGCATGCGTAGTAAGCATCTGTCTGACATAAAAATTTCTATGACTATATTGTTCTGTTTCTATTGATTCATTTCTGTTTTCTATGACCATAGATATAAATTTCTCCCATTGTAATTTTTTTTTAAATACGAAACAATATAAACCTCATTAGCAAACATAAACAGCTGTTAAATATCGATCGATAAAGTAGAAATCCATAGAAGTTTACCGGTACAACTCTAAGTTTGTCTTAAGCGCTATCTTAGATTTAATTTCCTTTTTTATTGTGCATGCTGCTTAATTTCCACGTACAAATTTAATGTTAACGCTACGTACAACCCCTAGAGATTATTAGCTTTTTATACAAAACTAACAATCTGAAATAAAATTAGTGACAAACTATACATCAAATTTTGCACAGAATTTTTATCTATCTAATAGGATATTTTTGATTGTAGAAAAAAATATTGTAAAAATGTTATTGCTCAATAACTTAATAATAAGTATCACACAACAACGTTCTATAATTTTTTAAATATATTTGTGGGTTTCAAATAATTTTTATATTTATATAATTTTGTGTAGAAATGTTCAAATAATACGTCAACATTTTTTTCGACATGATTGTTCATAGGTTAGAACCGTGGTCGAAAAATATTAAACTTGATGAAAACGAAATGAAACTTGGTACAAGTATTCGTTACATAAAATAAATAATTTTTATCCGCAGCACCTATATTGAGAACCGCGGCAGATTCGAGGGGACGGCAAAAATAGATTACCAAGTACAATAATTATAAGTAATTTTCACAATACAACAAAATATCTCGAAACATAATTGTAGAATGAAGCTTTAGCTACAATATTTCGCATGGTATACAAATATGCGTCGAATGGTTTACAAGATGGCGTCTATAACGCAATTTGTTTATTTACAATTACATGACAGTTCTGTTCACAATTAAAAATATCGTATTAGATAAATAAAAATTCGCTGAAAATTTTCAGGTATAGATTGTTACAACTTTTATTTCAGAATTTTAGTCTTGTATAAGAAACTATATGGTTGTGCGCACCCTTAAGTAGTAATTTAACGTTAATTTTAATTTATAATTTTGACATTGTGAATGCAGCATAAGGGTTATAAGCATTAATTTCTGATCGGATTTTTTTTTGTTCTATTTTGGCTTAAATCATTCTGATTTAGTTAGATTTATTCACATATTTAGACAAACTCCTCTAGATTGGAGGAAGAGACACATTTTTTTATAATTATTATTATTACTTTTTTGTAAAAACTGAGATAAATTGAAAGTTTTTTTTTTATATTACTTTTCAATTATTGAGCACGTACTAAGAGTATATTTTGCTACCTCGCAATAATTATTTCACCGATCCAAAGAACTGGATATTTATGAAAAAAATATTCTGTTATCTATTATCAAAAAGGTATGTGTTGTTATTTTGGTTAATATCATTGTGCATTATTCTTAATGTTTTTTGAGTTTTTTCTATGATCAATAAAGGGGCTTCAATTGATATCTAACTCAAAATTATAAAAATATATGTATATGTTTTGAGATTTTATGATTCAGAGAGGTATATGTATGACAAATTTCAACTCTGTAAGTCCAGCCGTATAGCCACAGTTTCTACTGTACATAGCGAAAAACACATACGTAAGTGATCCTCCCCCAGGGACAACATTTTATTGAAGAATTTTTATTGTAGACGAAAATCGTCAAAATAATAATTATTTAAATTTATTTTTTGCTCGTTAATTCGATATATCACTATACTCTAAAAAAAATTTATACGTATAGGCTATTCCAAAGGTTTGGACGGAACTAGATTTTGCAATCCAGTTACTTTCATCGTTTGATTCGTGCTTTTTGTCCGTTTTGTTTAAGCTTTGTAAACCAAACTTACAATGAACATTTTTTGGTTAAAGTTAATATCATTTTAAAATGTCATTTTCTTTATATTTGGATTTTTTATGTCATTCTTAATACAAATTTCCCATTTATTTATTTTTTTGACATTACAATATTTAAAAAATTATTTTATTTTTCATTATTGGAATTTTAATTTTTCACATGCCAACGTTAAAAATGAAATAACCCAAGCAACATCCCTTCTCGTGAAAACCTAAAAAAAACGAAATTCCCATTTAGTTCCACCTAAACGTTTGGAATAGCCTGTATATTGAGCAAAATTGTTTGAAATAATTACTTTTCGTCCATTAATCTAAAGATCAAGAGCTTTCATTTAATACATAACTCAAAATTTATAATTTTTTTCCCAAAAAATCCATCTATATATATAAAAGGCAGTGTCCTGACTGACTGACTGACTGACTGACTCACTCATCACCGCCCAGCCCGAACCTCTGGGCCTAGAAACTTGAAATTCGGAGAGTATATTCCCTTCATGACGTAAGCACCCACTAAGAAGGGATTTTTCGAAATTCCACTCCTAAGGGATGAAAAGGGGTGAAATGTGATTTCACGAATTCCTTAATATCTCTTAGGGCCGATGGGATATCGACCTAGTTTTTGCTTACAAGTATTACCCATACAAATGCCGAAAAACCAATTTCGGGATTTTGCCCTAATCAACCCCTAAAGGGGTGAACCTACAATCGGGGTGGATTATACATCCCGTTGTATTTCCTGTGTTCGTTTAGTTGCAGGATTACTTTTTGAAACATAGGTGTCTTTTTAAAATATCTCGAAATGGTATTGTCAGTTTTTTGAAATTTCACCCCTAAAGGGTGAAAAGGGATGAATTGTGATTTTAAGTAATCTTTAATATCTCTTAGGACCAATAAGATATCGACTTGCTTTTTGCTTACAAAGATTACCCATTCAAATACCGAATCACCAATTCCAGGATTTTGTCCTAATCAACCCCTAAAGGGGTGGATCTACAATCGGGGTGAATTATACATCCCGTCGTAATTCCTGTGTTCGTTTAGTTGCAACATTACTTTTTGGCACATAGGTGTCTTTTTAAAATATCTCGAAATGGGTTTGACAGTTTTTTAAAATTCCATCCCTAAGGGTTGAAAAGGGGTGAATTGTGATTTCAAGGATGCCTTAATATCTTTTAGGATCAATAAGATATCGACTTAATGTTTGCTTGCAAAGATTATCCATACAATTACCGAAAAACTTATTTCAGGAATTTGTCCTAATCAACCCCTAAAGGGGTGGATCTACAATCGAGGTGAGTTATACATTCCGTCGTATTTCCTGTGTTCGTTTAATTGCAACATTACTTTTTAGCACATAGGAGTATTTTTAAAATATCTCGAAAAGGTTTTGGTAGTTTTTTAAAATTTCACCCCTATAGGGTGAAAAGGGGTGAATTATGATTTCAAGTATTCCTTAATATCTCTTAGAACCAATAAGATATCGACTTGCTTTTTGCTTACAAAGATTACCCATACAAATACCGAAAAACATATTTCAGGTTTTTGTCCTAATCATCCCCTAAAGGGGTGCATCTACAATCGGGGTGAATTATACATCCCGTCGTATTTCCTGTGTTCATTAGTTGCAGCATTACTATTTGGCACATAGGTGTCTTTTTAAAATATCTCGAAATGGGTTTGACAGTTTTTTAAAATTTCAACCCTAAGGGTTGAAAAGGGGTGAATTGTGATTTCAAGGATTCCTTAATATCTCTTAGGACCAATAAGATATGGACTTACTGTTTGCTTGCAAAGATTATCCATACAATTACCGAAAAACGTATTTCAGGAATTTGTCCTAATCAACCCCTAAAGGGGTGGATCTACAATCGGGGTGAGTTATACATTTCGTCGTATTTCCTGTGTACGTTTAGTTGCAACATTACTTTTTAGCACATAGGTGTCTTTTTAAAATATCTCGAAAAGATTTTGATAGTTTTTTAAAATTTCACCCCTAAAGGGTGAAAAGGGGTGAATTGTGATTTCAAGGTTTCCTTAAATCTCTTAGGGCCAATAAGATATTGCCTTGCTTTTTGCTGACAAAGATTACCCATACAAATACCGAAAAATATATTTCAGGATTTTGTCCTAATCAACCCCTAAAGGATGGATCTACAATCAGGGTGAATTATACATCCCGTCGTATTCCCTGTGTTTATTGAGATATAAGGTTTCTTTTTGGCACATTGGCTTTTTAAAATATCTCGAAATGGTTTTGACAACTTTTTTAAATTTAACCCCTAAAGGGTGAAAAGGGGTGAAATGTGATTTCAAGGATTGTTTAATATTTTTTAACACCAATAAGATATCGACTTGGTTTTTGCTTACAAAAACTACCCTTGCAAATGCCGAAAAACCAATTTTTGGATTTTGCCCTAATCAACCCCTTAAGGGGTGGATCTACAATCGAGGTGAATTATACATCCCGCCATATTTCCTGTGTTCGTTTAGTTGCAACGTTACTTTTTGGCACATAGGTATCTTTTTAAAATATCTCGAAATAGTTTTGACATTTTTTTAAAATTACCTCCTAAAGGGTGAAAAGACGTGAATTGTGGTTTCAAGGATTCCTTAATATCTCTTAGGACCAATAAGATATCGACTTGCTTTTTGCTTACGAAGATTACCCATACAAATACCGAAAAACTTATTTCAGGATTTGGTCCTAATCAACCCCTAAAGGGATGGATCTACAATCAGGGTGAATTATACATCCCGTCGTATTTCCTCTGTTCGTTTAGTTGCAACATTAATTTTTGGCACATAGGTGTCTTTTTAAAATATCTCGAAATGGTATTGACAGTTTTTTTAAATTTCACCCCTAAAGGGTGAAAAGGGGTGAATTGTGATTTCAAGGATTCCTTAATATCTCTTAGGACCAATATGATATCGACTTGCCTTTTGCTTACAAAGATTACCCATATAAATACGGAAAAATATATTTCAGGATTTTGTCGTAATCAACCCCTAAACGGTGGATCTACAATTGGGGTGAATTATACATCCCGTCGTATTCCCTGTGTTTGTTGAGTTATAAGGTTTCTTTTTGGCACATAGGAGTATTTTTAAAATATCTCGAAATGGTTTTGACAATTTTTTTAAATTTAATGCCTAAAGGGTAAAAAGGGGTAAAATATGATTTCAAGGATTGTTTAACATTTTTTAGGACCAATAAGATATCGACTTGGTTTTTGCTTACAAAAACTACTCATGCAAATAACAAAAAACCAATTTTTGGATTTTGTCCTAATCAACCCTCGGGATCAACAATCGGGATGAATTCCTGTGTTCGTTTAGTTGCAACATAACTTTTTGGCACATAGGTTTTTTTTTTTTAATATCTCGAAATGATTTTGACATTTTTTTTTAATTTCACCCTTTAAGGGTGAAAAGGGGTGAAATGTGATTTCAGTAATTCCTTAATTCTTTTAGGACCAATAAGATATCGACTTGGTGTTTGCTTACAAAAATTATCCATACAAATGCCGAAAAACTTATATCAGGATTTCGTCCTAATCAACCCCTAGAGGGGTGATTCTACAAACGGGGTAGATTATACATCGCGTCGTATTTCCTGTGTTTGTTCAGTTATAACGTTTCTTTTTGGCACATAGGTGTCTTTTTAAAATGTCTCGAAATGGTTTTAACAGTTTTTTACCTTTAACAAATATCACCCCTAAAGGGTGAAAAGAGGGAATTGTGATTTCAAGGACGCTTTAATATCTTCTAGGATCAATAAGATATAGACTTGGTTTTTGCTTATAAAGATTACCCATACAAATGCCGAAAAATGAATTTTAATCAATCCCTAAAGGGGTGAATCTACATTCGGGGTGAATTATAGAACCGTTTGTATTTCCAGCGGTTGTTGAGTTATAACATTCCATTTTGGCATATATGTGTTTTGACAGTTTTCTTTCACTCCTAAAGGGTAAATTAGTATTTTTTTGTTAGAAATAAAAAACTCGGAGAGTATATTTTTCAGTATGACGTAAGAACCCACTAAGAAAGGATTTTTTCAAGTTCGACCCCTATCTGGTGAAAAGGGTAAAATGTTTTTTCACAGATTCCTCAATATCTCTTAGGACAGATGAGATATCGTCTAGATTTTTGCTTACAAAAACTACCCATGTAAATACCAAAAAACCAATTTTTGGATTTTGTCCTAATCAACCCTCGGGATCAACAATCGGGATGAATTCCTGTGTTCGTTTAGTTGCAACATTACTTTTTGGCATATAGGTTTTTTTTTTTTTAATATCTCGAAATGGTTTTGACATTTTTTTTTAATTTCACCCTTTAAGGGTGAAAAGGGGTGAAATGTGATTTCAGTAATTCCTTAATTCTTTTAGGACCAATAAGATATCGACTTGGTGTTTGCTTACAAAAATTATCCATACAAATGCCGAAAAACTTATATCAGGATTTCGTCCTAATCAACCCCTTGAGGGGTGATTCTACAAACGGGGTAGATTATACATCGCGTCGTATTTCCTGTGTTTGTTGAGTTATAACCTTTTCTTTTTGGCACATAGGTGTCTTTTTAAAATGTCTCGAAATGGTTTTAACAGTTTTTTACCTTTAACAAATATCACCCCTAAAGGGTGAAAAGAGGGAATTGTGATTTCAAGGACGCTTTAATATCTTCTAGGATCAATAAGATATAGACTTGGTTTTTGCTTATAAAGATTACCCATACAAATGCCGAAAAATGAATTTTAATCAATCCCTAAAGGGGTGAATCTACATTCGGGGTGAATTATAGAACCCTTTGTATTTCCAGCGGTTGTTGAGTTATAACATTCCATTTTGGCATATATGTGTTTTGACAGTTTTCTTTCACTCCTAAAGGGTAAATTAGTATTTTTTTGTTAGAAATAAAAAACTCGGAGAGTATATTTTTCAATATGACGTAAGAACCCACTAAGAAAGGATTTTTTCAAGTTCGACCCCTATCTGGTGAAAAGGGTAAAATGTTTTTTCACAGATTCCTCAATATCTCTTAGGACAGATGAGATATTGACTAGATTTTTTGTTACAAAGGTTACCCATACTCAAGTTTAAAAACAAACTGCGGATTTTATGCCAATGAGACCATCAATATACCGTAGCGAAGCACGGGTTTTCAGCTAGTTTACATATATAAGGGAGATTGTACGTTGAACATAATGTATCTTGGAACACTTTTAAGTTCCTGACCTTCTCTATCATTCAGGGACCTCTAAGTGATATACATATGTAGTGTATCTAAGTTGTTAGACAGTAGTCTGTTGGTTTCTTTGGTTATCAGTTCGCTAGCTATTAAATAGGGGATACGCATAAAATTTGTATTTCCTTAAAACTACATTATTTTGATATGTTAATGTTAGTTATGTCACCTAACAAAACAAAAATTACATTTTAATTAATATTGTAGCCAAATTTTTGAATTAAAATATTGTAAATTTGAAATAAGCCGACCACGGAGCGAAGGTTGCCGAGTAAAACGACTGAGTATGACATCAAACGATAGGGGTTTCACATCACAGATACAGCTAGAACATAATCTTTACACGTGTGTGTATTGTATTGTTCGAGAGTTTTGTATTTGTTTTTAAGCAATTTTTCACGCATTTATTATTAAAATGGCAGATAAAGATTTTGTTAGGGCTCAGAGTGATAATTTACCCAACATTGATGCATTTATGCTCATGGAATATATGAAAAATAATAAAAATAATGAATACAGTGCTGAGGAAATACGTGGTGTCAAAGTAATTTTTATTTTATATTCTATAACTTTATGTAAACAAACGCTGCAACTCTGTAAAATGTAAATATTTATGTAATTTAGATGTCAGAATTTTACTACATTGTTTACATGAAGTTACAAAACGTTAGAGGCATCATTGAAATACTGCATTATAAGTTATCTATTTTAATATAAAATTTAATTCGGGAAACATGTATAAATTGTTTTTATAGAATTAAACTTTATTTTAACTAAAATCACTCTAACTTTACATAACCTATGAAAGTTATACAAACAAATAAGTTCACAACAGACAATGTACGCCGGTAAGCTAGTAGTGTCATACGTCAGTTAGAAGGGGTATGATGTCACACGTCGTTTTCGCGCGCTACATACATTTATGATTTTTTTAAGCCTTCAAATTACAAAAAAAATAAAATAAAAACTGTTTTTTATGTTTATATGCAACAAGAGGAATATAATAAAAAATAAAAAAAAATCATGCCTATCCCCTACTATTTTTGAAAAAAAGGTATTTTAGTGTTAAAATTAAATATTTTAACATTTTGATTATCTATTATAGGGTGACCATTTCCTTAAGAATGCAATGCGGGACGGAGCAAAAAAAAGGTGGTCCTCATCTCTCAAATCCAAGTGAAGAGCAAAAAAAAAGGTCCTCACCTCCCAAATCCAAGTGAAGAGCAAAAAAAAGGTCCTCATCTCCCAAAATCCAAGTGAAGAGCAAAAAAAAAAAAGGTCTTCACCTCCCAAATCCAAGTGAAGAGCAAAAACAAGGTCCTCACCTCCCAAATCCAAATGCGGGACAATGCGGGACAAAATGTTAAAATGCGGGACTTTTGCGGGACGCATCTTAATGCGGGACAAAATGTTAAAAAGCGGCACGAATTGTCACCCTAATCTACTATCGTGTTTTCTATGTAGTTATTAATTTTCATCTGAAACAACCATTTTACGCATTAGACTTTAGTGAATATTTCTACATTCTTTTATACTCAACAAGTATCTCACAGGTATGTATCAACAAGTCTTAAATTTGGAATTCAGTTCCTGCAATCTAAAATAGTTATAGGCTATTCCAAACCTTAGTGGAACTAAACGGAATTTAAATTTTCTTAAGTTGTCGCTAGCTAACTGTTTATATATTGAATTGGGCTTTTGTTGAACAAAATGATCAAAGCTTCAATCAATCTGTAAAAGTTACTAGTTTTGAAAATCTAGTTCCGCTTATAAAGAGAGTCGAACCCAAATTTATTTCGTTGCAGTTAACGGTTACGTTCCAAGTAAAAGTTTTTCGTTCCAGTTTCGATTTTGGTTCGTCTGAAAACTCCGGTTCAGTTTCGGATCGAATAACAAGTTAAAATCTAGTCTAACATCAAATATCTACCGGTATATATTTTGGTTTAATTTTATTTACCAAATTCTCTTCTTATTCTTGTTTTTCAATTATAAAATTAAAAATACAAAAGAAATAGAACTTAATTAAAAAATGTATTATCAAAAATGAAAACAAAATACAATTTAATAAGTCAATTTAAATCACAATTTACATAAAAATAAAAATACAAAAAAATATTGCACGTTAATAAAATAAAATTTTAAATTACAAAAATAATTAATAAGACACAGGGCCGGATTACGGGAGTGTCAAGACAATCAGTTTCTTGGGGCGCCAGATGCAAGGAGTGCTGAAAAATTTTGTTGAAGTCTGGTTTTTGCTCAACAAATATTTTTGACAGCAATTAACAACTTCATTTTCAGCGCTCCTAAAAATTTGGGTTCAGCTGGCTAGTATCTTCAACTTAATTTTTCGTAATTATGCAAATCTGGGGGCGCCATATAAAGAGTCTGCCAGGGGCAAGAATACTTTAGTCCGAAACTAATCACACACAGTTCATAAAATCACACTTACAAAAATAATAAATAACAGTTTGAAGAATCGCAATATTATAAAGAAGAAAACGCACCAACACAAACCTTTTTATTATAAGAAAAAAAAATAATAATGAATAAATAAAAATTAATCACAGTTCATTCAGTTGTAAAAATAATATTTGAAATTCGAAATGAACATAAAATTGAAAATAAAATTAAAAATAAAGATGTTTAATCCATACATTAATATGTTTTTCTAATTTGCTTCAGATAGATTAATTCTATTATCAGTCAATATAAGTTTTAGTAGCAAGAAAACGATTAATTAATTAATTTAATAAACACAAAAATTGAACCGAAATTAACCGTTATTAACATTTTGTTCAGGTTTCGGTTTCGGTTTTTAAATTGAGCAATTTTACGTTCCGGTTCTGTTAAAAATTGCGGTTAATTTCGGTTTTCAATTTGGTTCCGGTTCGACTTTCTGCTTATAGCAAAGAAACCGACTATATATTTATAATACTTTTGTAAACTACTGTAAAACTTTTGTTTTCGAACTTGTTTCCTTAGAAATTATTTAATGAAAATGAGTTATGTTATAATCCGTCTACATTTGTAATACGAAACTAGATCTGGTTACTTTGGTGACTGTTGTGGTGTAAACAGACTTGTGTACCAGCGTATCCGTGTGAACTAACGTTATGATAATATTATAAATGTATTGTCAATATACAACATATAAAATGAACTTTCCATGTTGCCGAACGGCGTGGCGTAGTGGTAACACATGTACTCTGCGTTGCGAATGTCTCGAGTTCGAATCCCGTACAGGCATGGAAATTTTCTCAAATAAAAATTGTCCTGGCTAATTGCCAAAGCAGCAAAGGCCATTAAATTTAAAAAAAAAAAACTTCCTGTTAGTTATGTATTACAAAATGAGACAGATAATATTTACTTTATGAAAATATTACTTTTTTGTAATACAATTATAAATACTTTATTATTAGTTATTTAACCCTTCTACATTGTTATAAATAATGAATACTAATTATTTATTATCAATAGTAGTTAATATGAATGAATGTGTAAGAGTGTATGTTCCTAGGTACACGACCATTTGCACCATTAACACTTTATAAAGGTTTAGAAAATAATTTTAAAAAATAATATAATAAGTGCACCAGTTGACAGATGAAAAATCCAAGTTTATTTTTTATTAGTATTAAATTAAAAAAATAAAGATCTACAGTATGAAAATTTATAAAATGCAAAAAGTGTTCCAAGGTACAACAGTCTCTCCGATATAATTTTCGGGTGAGATTTTCTTCGAAATCTCTGTATTATTCCTATCTGCGTGTAAATGAACTGTATGCACATGCCAAACTCTTTACGTTCATACGTTTGACCTTATAATTAACCGGTAAAATTTATATCGTACAAACAGACAGACACATGAGTAACGGTATAAGGTTTTCTTGTTTATACCCACAAAACCCTACAAACACAATTCTCACAGCACACTTTCCACTTAAACTAAAAAGAAAACTCACTGGAAAATGCATTTTATAATCCAATATCACTAAATAGTACGCAAAAATCACTTGAAAATAAAAATGAAACTAATTTTTAACCGTCCATAGTTAACTTAAAACACCTTTAGCAAAATCTCTAGCCGTATTATGTTGCCATGACAGTGAACTCAATCCTATATAGCAATTCTCCTACCATAAGTAAAGACGTCAGGCGCCACCTAGCATCTAAAATGGCTACCACGACTCTCATTCACGCTCCACAAACTAAGACTAAAATTTATTTTAATAAATTCTCGATTTAGTCTAAAATTTTTATGGGTTTTGTGTTAATTGTAAATTTTTACAGTTGTTGACTTTTTTATTATAATAGAAAACGCGAATTAATTGTTTTGATTCCCACTTGTTGAATATGTGTATATGAACACACTTGACCATTGAGCGTGTTACTGGCATTTGGAAAATATATCTTAGGTTTTTAAGCGAGGATTTATAAATAATGTAAGGTTATATCAAGTGTGATTTATTTAATTAGTGTTTATGTTTAACCAATCTTTATTCTTAAAGTAAATTAATTACTTAAAGAATTAGTGGTGGACATTAATTTCAGTGAATGTGTGAATTATTTATTACGCGTTTTTATTAAAATTACTGCAGTGTGCGTTTAGTTGATTAAAATTTATTGGTTTTGCACCAGTTCTAATCGTATTTGTAAACTGTGTAATATATGCTTTTATTATTATTGTAAAATTTAGTAAAACTGCTGAAGAGCAATATGGGAACGTAGGACATTTACATTAATTTAATGAATGTACGCTCTTCTCCAGGCAAACCATGGGGGGGTCTCGGGTTTTAGCCCCCCAAGAGCTCAAAATACACGTAGTTTTTGTCAAAATATAAGTAATGACCTTTTTAGGGTTTTGAAGGGTCTGTCTGTCTGTCTGTCTGTCTGTCTGTCTGTCTGTCTGTCTGTCTGTCTGTCTGTCTGTCTGTCTGTCTGTCTGTCTGTCTGTCTGTCTGTCTGTCTGTCTGTCTGTCTGTCTGTCTGTCTGTCTGTCTGTCTGTCTGTCTGTCTGTCTGTCTGTCTGTCTGTCTGTCTGTCTGTCTGTCTGTCTGTCTGTCTGTCTGTCTGTCTGTCTGTCTGTCTGTCTGTCTGTCTGTCTGTCTGTCTGTCTGTCTGTCTGTCTGTCTGTCTGTCTGTCTGTCTGTCTGTCTGTCTGTCTGTCTGTCTGTCTGTCTGTCTGTCTGTCTGTCTGTCTGTCTGTCTGTCTGTCTGTCTGTCTGTCTGTCTGTCTGTCTGTCTGTCTGTCTGTCTGTCTGTCTGTCTGTCTGTCTGTCTGTCTGTCTGTCTGTCTGTCTGTCTGTCTGTCTGTCTGTCTGTCTGTCTGTCTGTCTGTCTGTCTGTCTGTCTGTCTGTCTGTCTGTCTGTCTGTCTGTCTGTCTGTCTGTCTGTCTGTCTGTCTGTCTGTCTGTCTGTCTGTCTGTCTGTCTGTCTGTCTGTCTGTCTGTCTGTCTGTCTGTCTGTCGGTAAAAATTGTAGCCAAATGGCTAAACCTAGAGAGTTGAAATTTGGCATGCTTATACAACTCTTTGACCCACACATAGGAAAAAAAATAAAACATCCAAAAAACATATCCCCCTAAAAATATACACAAATATGTGCTCATCGAAAAAAAAATATTTTTTTATAATTCTGAGTAGGGTATCAAATGAAAGCTCTTGGTACGTGGATTAACGATCAAATTTTTATTTTTGCAAAATAAATTATTTTGAAGAGTATTTTGCCAAAATTGTGCAAAAAATTTTTTGTCCCACACCCTGTAGCCCAGATAGTTTAAACTAAAAATCTGAAAAAATTCTAAGTAATGTACATTGGTGTGAACCGGAATAGTACAACAGGAATTGTTTATCAGATTATTTTTCTGCTAATAATGTACACAAGTTATAGCTTTGTAACACGCTACACTGGAAGGTGTATCCTGGTGTAGTGGTTATGACGCTGGCTTCTCACCCAACTAACTCGATCCGAAAGGGATCGAACCCTGTGAGAAGAGACAATATTATTATTTGTTTTTTTTTTTTAATTTTTATATTGTTTAAATTATTTTTTCAAAATTCTAGTTATATTTTGGCAAATGTTACATTTAATTTTTAAAAGCGTAAATTTAATAACCAGTGGAAATTGTTTAAATTATAATTTAATTCTGTTTCAATGCACACGAAATCAGAGGAGCGGAGCTTATAACGACCAATGGAAGCCATAGGCGCAATTTTTAAAATTCTTAATGAACCTTGCTATATAAAAAAAAATACTGCACATATTTAGAAACCTAAATAATGGTATCAGGCGTTCGAATTCAAATTAACAAAAAAAATATTTTAATATAAAATTTGTTTTTGCATCTCAAATAATCATCATTCACTTACTAAATACCTGCAAAACCCTGAAATGTGTGAAAATTCACACTTCACATCATTTTTTCCAGGTCAAAATTTTCGAAAATAAATTGTTTTTGGCAGCTCTTGTTGCCGAGTAATTTCCCGGTTAGTACCCTTTTAAAACAATTTTGTCTGCTGAGCCCTCCCTAAGAAGAATTCTTAGGTGTGCGCCTGCTGTTCTCGGTTCTGTTTGTATAAGGTGGATACAAAGAATGAAGATGGGTAGGCGCTACCCGACCCGTTAACATTGTATCTGGTTCCGATTTTGATTACCCGTTAACCGTTACCCGGTTAACTATCCATTGCTAGTGATGTGCTAAACAGCACCGGCGAAAATCAGGGGTGAGTGGTATCTGGTATCCTGGTTCAGGGGCGAGAGGGGCACAGGCCTAAGCGGGCGCCCTGGGCCTTGTCCTGTGCCTCTTAGAAGGCGCAAAAATATACAAAATATTAGAGGTGTACCCAGAAATTTATTGCAAAAATATGAATTCTCTTTTTAGGGTTTTATAGGTATCACAAAAAAACCCTTATACCATCATTTTACTTTTTTTAGGGTTTTATAGGTATCACCAAAAAACCCTTATACCATCATTTATACCATCATTTCACGAGCACTCAAATATACAAAATATTACAGGCATACCCAGAAATTTATAAAAGGGGGGTGCAAAAATATGAATTCTCTTTTTAGGGTTTTGTAGGTATCACCAAAAAACCCTTATACCATCATTTTGTCGTCTGTCTGTTCGGTAAAAATTATAGCCAAACGGCTAAACCTAGATAGTTGAAATTTGCGAAGTCGAAGATTTCTCGGTACTCGGTAATAGAATACCGAGAAATTCACAAAAATATTAACTCTGGAATTCCCTTAATGAATGACCAGATTGACGTTTACAACTCACCCCTAATAAATCGGTAAAAAACTAATTTCCCTTTTTTCCCTTATCTGCTAATATGGTTTACACTTGTATTCCCTACCATTAATATTTGTCCCCACTGAATGTATCTGTTAAAAAATAAGTTTAGTTTGTAATTTGAACTCCTGTAGATGGCGTCACTGCCGAAATACGTATAGAATAATATTAAACTTATATTTGTGACTTACTAGTAACTTACCGAGTGTTTTATTTATTAATCTTATAACAGTTTGTCCTGATATGTTAAGATAAAAATAAATATTTGTGTTAAACATTTGTCGTAAAAATGAATATTCCATCTGTTATAGTAATAAATAAGTCCATCTGTAATGCAATTGTTTTGTGAACTATAAATAGTTGCACGCCATTAGTATTTACAGGTGCATGTTTGAGCCACAGTATTATGAGCACCAGCATATCTTTGTTATGTGTAAAACTACCGTAATACCGGCTTTACACGTGTATATTAGCTTAATCAAATAATTAAATATGTATTAAGTTGCACCATGTAAGCCAGTGTTTCTCAACCTTTTCTGGCATGGGACTTCTCGAAATTATGCACATATTATCTGCGGCCCCTCTATATATCGTCCCCTTAATACTACAACCAACTTGTAACTAGAAATTAGTTTCAAAGAAAATCAGTTTTAAGTTTTGAAGAACAATAAACAGCAATGAACTTATTTATTTGTTTTACTGGGTTTTTGTACTTAAGACATAATATATCAGCACTTGTTTAGATTCCGCATCACAAAGATAATAAATAATTGGATAGGTAGGTGTAAATAGCTCAAAACACCCTAAATTCGAGTTACCCAGTTGTAGTATTAAGGAGACGATATATATTGTGTGTGTACTAAGAAACTGAGCGAAGCAGCTGCGAAAATAGGACTGATAATAAATGAGAATAAAAGCAAGTATATGCAATGGACAGAAAGCGAAATGGGTAAGAACTTGGAAATAATAATGACAGGAAAAAATATACATTTGAGGAAGTGGATCATTTTGTATACCTAGGAGTGGAATTCTATAGAAAACCGGACAGCTTGATGGAAATACAAAGAAGGATTATGTCAGCAAATCGTAGCTTATTTGGTTAGGGAAAATTTTTGTATAACAAAAATTTATCCAAAAGATTAAAAATTAGAATCTATAAAACAATAATAAGGCCGATAGTTGTGTACGGAAGTGAGATATGGACGCTGAGTACAAAGTAACTAACAAGGATAAAAGTGTGGGAAAGGAAGGTCCTTAAAATATTCGGAGAAAAAATGACTCAAAACGGATGGGAAAGGCGAACAAATAGAGAATTACAAGAGTTATACAAAGAGCCGAACATAGTAGGAGTAGTGAAAAGTAACAGACTTAGATGGATGGGGCACATAATGCGAATGGACAGTAATAGAACACCAAGGAAGATATTAGAAAGTACCATAGGAGGCAAAATGAGACAAGGTAGGCCAAAGACGAGATGGAAGGTAGAAGTTTAAATGTGTTTATTTATGTGTGTATCAAGATAGAGGGATACGATTTTTCTAGAAAAAGTGACGTGGAGAAAAATTTTGATGACCAACGTTTATCCAAAGAATTGAATAATAGTACTGAAATTTTCCCGAATAAACCGGAAGTGAAAGATAGCAAGGACAACTTTTAGTTTAAATGGGAATGTATGTTATGTGAGTATCTTTGGGTAAAAAAGAAACATCTTATACTCAAACTGTTTGAGTCAAACATTTATTTAATATCTTTCGGTTAACGAAAATTTGTATTCTCTATAATGACTTAAAAATAAAGTATCTTTATTTACAACTGTTCAAAGTGCCTTCCATTTTGATTTAAACACTTTCGTATCCATACTCTTGAGTTATCTGTAGCTCGGAGCATAATACAAAAAATAACAAAAAAAAATATATTTTCATGCTTCGATCTTATATAACTTCGCGGCTCCCCGACGAAGCTTTCACGACCCCCCGATTGAGAAACGCTGATGTAAACCATTCAGTTTAATACTTGATCAAGTACAAGATTTAGTAGCATGTCAATAGGATGCTGTTCTATTCGCTTGAGTAAGTAGCGTATCCCCACTACTGCACGTGTAAACCGGTTAGTTTTTAGTGAAGTGTTTAATAAACTTGTTTTTCCACGACTATACAGATATACGTTCATTACAGGCGTGTGAGTGATTAGTAAATATAGCACGTTCCCCACTCATTTTTATTACACACCGCTGACCTGTTACATAATGAGCTCATTACATAACAGATTAAAGCAACAATGGCCGACCGTTGTTAGACAACGTAATAAATAGGTTGAAAGAATTTGTCAAATTATTGTTAGTTTGTAGATTAAAACTAAATAATATAATTAAAGTTGTCGAATTTTGCAAATCTATTTTTTAGTAGAGTTGGTCTTCGTCAGTTAGTTAATCAGATGACGCAAGTACTGTTATTTTAACTGAATATAGATTCCATACGACACGTACATTACCGTTGCTAGGCAACGTAATAAATAGGTTGAATACAACTGCCAAATTATTGTTAGTTTTTAAAGGGAACTGAATAAAAATTAAATAAGTAATAAAGTCATAGTCGTGGAAAAACCATACTATGAAACTTGTAAGGAATATTCATTACTCGTATGAAATGCGCTATTCGCCTGCGGCTCGTGGCACAACTTTCATACTAGTGTGAAATGATCATCATTCCATGCTCGTTGCATAATATACTATATCAATTGGCAATTTTAGAGTTTTGTAGGTATGGCCACCAAAAAACCCGTTGAAATTCATGCTTATACAACTCTTTGGTCCATTAGGAAAAATACTGACAGTTCAGAAAAATACATCACGAGATAAATATAAACAAATATGTGTGAAAAAATTAATATTTTTTATTTTTTTTTATTGGGCTATCAAATGAAACCTATCGATGCGTGGATAAACAGGCAATTTTTAACTCCCATCTCCCAAACGAGTTGATCAAAAAATCTGAAAAAATCTTCATATTGTAGGTACATTAATGGGAACCGGAATAGTTCAATAGAAATTTTTGATCAGAGTAGTTTTTGGAAAAATTTCGATTTTTTTGTTGAATATAAATATATTTTATTTATTTATTTTTTATATGTGATATCAAAAGAAAACTGACATAGATTAAGGAACGAAAAGTAGTGTTTAATTTTTATTTTATTTTTTTTATTTTAATATCATTTATTCCAAAAATGTACTAAAAAAATCACTGTCCCGTAATCTTTAACCCAAAGGGGTTAAATTAAAAAATTCTAAGTAATACGTAAGATCAGATTTCGTTTTTGACAAAATTAATTCATATTTTGATATTTTCGAAAATTATTTAAAATTTGTTTAAAAACATTAAATGGAATGGATGTGATTATAGAACAAATATTCCTAGACATTCAGTATTATGTTGGCTTTTTACACATATTAAATACCTACTTACAAAACCTTGAAATGCGAATTTTTACAAATTCACACTTTAAATAAATTTGTATTATAAATGACAGATTGGAGCGAGGAAACTACGTTAATATTGATGGAAGCAAATAGAGAAAGGAAATGTTTGTGTAATACCACGTGTTTTCCTTCGAGATAACCATTTTCTGACCCACATACGCTTTGTTTTTACTAAAAATACTTATTAGTATTTACCTACTTCATTTCATAAATGCAAGATACATGTTCGCAGGTTTGAATTGATTATTTCACGTGCACAATGACGCGCCATCTTTAGCCTACTAATACATTTTAATAAACAGTAGACATTTACGTTTAA
This sequence comes from Liopterus haemorrhoidalis, assembly GCA_963971575.1. Taxonomy (NCBI): domain Eukaryota; kingdom Metazoa; phylum Arthropoda; class Insecta; order Coleoptera; family Dytiscidae; genus Liopterus; species Liopterus haemorrhoidalis. The sequence continues at coordinate 99,884,634 of OZ020611.1, forward strand.
AAATGCACAATCCACAAGATTGCTCAGATTGATCTGGTGAAGTCACAAGATTAGTTCTGATTGCTCAAGTTTTGTTAACTTTTCGTAAGCAATATCTGAGGTAGTGACGCCTGGTGGCAGAGCCGCAGTAAGGAAAACTTGCGCTAGAGGCAAAACTGTGTTTTAGCGCTCTTGGCAAATAAATGTAAGTGATAAGCAAAAACAAGGTTCCGAAATCTAAATGATGAGCAAAAAAAAGGACCTCACTTCCTCAAATCCAAGTGATGAGCAAAAAAAAAGGTCCTCACCTTCTCGCGATTTGGCGCCCCTTGGTCAAGCTCGTTGGCGCCCTTTTCCTTAGTGCGTTAGGGGCCGTCGCCCCCTTCGCCTATAATATGTAACTATACTCTATCTCTGAAAGACTGATAGTAATAAATCATTTTGTCAGGCAGTTACCAGTGGCGTGCACATTTTAAACACGTTTAAATTGGTTTTGTGTATTTCTATATTACTATTTACCATTTTATTAAAAGCACGCCTGTGACCATATTTATCATATCATTAAACACACCCCTGTGACCATATTTTTCCTCAAAATTTTAGGGTCAAATTTTTATGGCCTATTGTGTTTAACCCTAGTTCGTATTCCCATATAATATGTGCGGCACACTCGGTTGTTTTTAACAATATTTCGTTTCGAACTATTCATATTTTGTCGTTTTTGTTTTACCGCTTCTGTGTGATAATACAATCACTTTTTACAAATAATAAATTTTATTACTATCAGTCTTTCGGATATAGAGTATATGTAACTAACTGGCTCACGGGCTTGACTTCCCAAAACACTAAAAAATACGTTTTTAGAGGACACATTTCTACTGAAAGTAAGGCCTCCAAGAACAAAATTTTTCTTTTGAGTCTCTTAAGAATAAATTTTGGCTTCCGAGCCCCCCCCCCCCCCCCCCGAACAAATCAGGGTGCGCGCCAGCAGGATCTTGTTCGCTTTGTGCAAAATTTTAAAAACTTGTCTTGCTAATATATTTCTTTTTAAACCTACTTTTTGTACCCTAGAACAATATATCTTTATATTGTTATGTGTACATAGGTTTTCAACTACCGGGAGTTTTTGAACAGTTTAATTTTCGAGTTGTTAATAATATTTACCAGTTTTACTGTAGTGAACCCGATATTTTATTTCGGTGAAACCCAGTTTTGGAGGAATATTATAGGCGAGAACGAAAAGAACGTAAACAATTAATTTCGATTTCTTTCCGAACCATAGAGATAATAGACCTTGTAGCCAAAACATATTGAATTTCACTCCTCTGTTTCACTGACCGTTATCTTATACTTGGTCAATACAAATAATAATAATAATAATAATAATAATAATAATAATAATAATAATATTAGCCTTTATTACATTACCTATTTACAATATAATTTTAGTTGGGTTATAACAAATATAATGAACACATTTTAGTTTAATTTAATTTTAGATTTATTTATTTCTTTTTTCCATTCTAGTTTATTCGTTGCTTTCTTTTGCCAGAAATTTCCTGCTTCCGCTACTACACTATCCACCCATCTTTTTCTAGGTCTTCCTTTCTTTATTTTTCCATCAGATGGAAACCAATTTGTGCTTTTTAGTGTCCACCATCGCTCATTCTTGCCACATGACCGGCCCACTTCCATTTTTGCATATTTGAGGCTATAAGCACGTCTTTAGCTTTTGTTTTTTGCCTTATTGTGTCGTGCCGTATTTTATCTTTTAGTTTTACTTGGTCAATGCAATGCGTGTTTATTATATTTATTTATTTATTTAATACATCAGTCCCAACAGCATATCTAAAATTGGACAAGAACATGATTAACAATATTAAGACTTAAAAATTAAAAACTATAAAACATAGGGAAATACAATACACAAGAATGAGTAATTACTAGAACAGTTCAATTATTGTATTATGCTCATAATATGAACACATCCTGTTCAATGGGGATTTAAGGAATAGATTGGTATGTGCCTGGGGAAGATAAAAAAGTGAGGAATGCCTTGTACGGAAAGATGGGATATGAAAATTTAATTGTTGAAAGGAAAGTGGATCGTCAATTAGATTCCTACTTTATTTCCTACGCCGCACTCATTTACCTTACCTCGTCCTTCACTTACCTCGTCCATAAACCCTGTTTACGTTCTCTCTATATCTCTATGTTCCGAACGGAAACAAATGTTTTTTTTTTCGTTTTCAGTCGGTATTAATTTGAATCAATTATTCTCTATTCAAATGGCTTCCAGAAAAATTCTCCAGTGACTGGAACCGAATCAAGTAATATGTTAATTAAGTAGAGATTTACAATTAAATATAACTATAATAATTAATAATATTAATTATGATATTCATATTTCTCTTAAATTACAGTTAAAGAAATAAATTTTGCAACAACAGATCACTTTCAACTATTTATTGTAATTAGTATTCATGAATGCTAAGAAGCAGTTGAACAACCTTAATTATATTAGAAATTTTAGTGATTTTTCTTCTTACAAGCAAAAGAAGAACGTTAGAAGAAAATTTGTTTTTATTTTATGCATTCCAACGCGTTTTCTAAATGTCTAAACGTTGTCTCGTACTACTTGAAATTCCATTTTAATGAGTAACTTGATAACTTTATAAAATTTATTTTTCTGTCCGTATAAATTCAGGAAAGTCAATACTGAGGCCAAGGTGAAAGGGCGAAAGTTTTGAAACTGAAAGGGCTTACATTTACATTACATTTTTGAACTTTGATAGACGTATATCAGTGTTTCTAAACGGTTGTGAATAAGCGAGGCAGTATTATAAATTAAAAAATCAGCAATGGCCACCACAGGACCGACCACCATCACAAAGTACTTGTATAAAATACATTCTAGCAGCAGAGTAGAAATAACTTGGCCTAATATTTTCAGAGATATTATTTATCATAACCATGGAAACGTTACATATAAGTATGAAAAAATAGATACTAAGAAAAAAATTTCAATTTTCATTTTTCATAAAGTTGTTAGTTATTGCTTTTATAGCAAATTTTGTTTTTTTTTTTTTTTTGAAATATTTTTCTGTTATGAAATATTCGCAAAAATCTTAAAATTGACACGAGTAAACTCCCATTTCTAGTCAACCGATTTTTACCAAGTTGATCAACTCGTGCCATTGATGTCAAAAGCTTAAATATGAAGTTTCATAAAAATCCTTTTAGTCGAATTTGCTCTGCACGTGTACACAGACAGACGGACGGACAGACAGACAGACAGACAGAAGGACGGACGAACGGACAGACAGACGGACAGACAGACTGACAGACATCATGTTAAAAATAGTCAAAACGTTATGTAGGGACCTCAATTCGTGCAGATCCATCGAAATCTCGAAATGTCAAAATCGGTATGATCACAATACCACCCTTATAGGTATGTGTTGGCGGTCGGTAAAAAGAAAGTTCAAAAAGGATAAAGTGATAGTGTTAGCAATGAAAATAGATAGTATAAAGAGTATTTTCAGGGGGTCTATTCTGTAAGCTTTTCGACAATCGTTTCTACGGTATCCTGTTGAAAGTTCCGATTTTCAACACCTCATGTTTCTATTCTGTAACTCATCGATAGTGCACTTTTAACAGTGTTGTGTCGCTCTTGAGAGGAGACCTAGGAACGTGTCCTCTTTGAAAAGTGATTGTTTTTTTACTTATTGTTTACATATGTTTGAATATATTTGTAGGTTAGTCTGATTTAAAATGTGTTTTATATATGAAAATATATATTTTTGTTGCTTTTTATGTAAAATGTTTTAGTTATTGCGCAGGGGTATATATTTTATGTATTTTTAGTTGTACTTGAAGTGGAGAGGACAAGAGAGCTCAGTAATTTAATGAGAAGAATATCATTTATTATTTATAATTGTTTCAGTTTTATTTAACTTATTTATATTCAACATATAAGATACTTCTAAAATATTTAATTAATCTAAATAATCTGTTTTGCACAATTGCTCCAATTGTATCTGTAATCCTTTCCATTGATCCCAGTGATGATAGTATCTTACAGTCAATATTCTAGAAGGAGTTCTATATATTTCCGGAATTATTATTAATAATTTGTAAGACTTTTGGCATTTCTATTCAAGGTAACCCCCTAAAGGTGATTAACATCGAGTGGGTAAACGGCTGTTTATACACTTTTGGTGCTGCAGTCGTTTGCAGTTAAAAACTTGCGAAGTGCACGTTTGATTACAGATATTTTTGTATGTTGAAAGAATTAACGATTTAAAGAATGAATAAGAAAGCAGGATCTTTGCAGCGAATAAGACGTTAATTTTCTTTTCCTGGACTAGGTTGGACCACTACTGTAACTTAACTTATATAAGGATTTTGCACAATATTTAGGCAATTTAGATTGCGTAGACGTCAAGTTAACTAATGCAACCATTTTATTTATTTTTTTTGAGAAAGTTCCTCGTAGTTGTAGTTAGTGAGCAGTTATTAGTTTTCGTCAGTTATCAATTAAACATTTTAATATAAAACTGACTGTCCTTAGGCTGCCCCAAAGTAAGTACTAAAACATGTCATTATATCCTCAAAAAGTAAACTTGTATGACTACAATTTACTAAGATAGTTTGAAGTATTTAGTTCAAAATTAGAGTTATGTGAAATATTTTCAATTATTTAGAAAAGTTGCCTATTGTGGACCTCAAACAGTCGCCTGAATTGGACCGGCAGCCGCTGTGGGAATAGTTGAGAATGCCTTCCGTGCCTCTGGTATTTGGCGTGTAAACAAGAATATCTTTAAAGACTACCAGCTTGCACCATTCGACGTCTTGCAAAGTTCTGAAAATCCTGCTGATATTACAAATACTACAAATAGGCTTGAGACACCAATATCTACCTTTTTTAATGGCAGTGAAAGCAGTTATAGCGATGCTGCCATTGATTTTGTTCGACAGGAGAAAGAAAAAAAAAACAATTTAAGGATATTCTTCATGAAATATCACCTGTACTAAAACAAAACCCACAACCAGGCCCATCGTCTTTTCGAACTGGAGGAATAGCCCAGAAGCCGGTTTAATAACAAGTAGTCCTCATAAATCCGAATTACAACGAGCTAAGAAAATAAAACCACCAAATTTTAAACAAGAAAAGAGACAAAGAATGAAAACAAGCAGTATAAGGCTTTTTATTTTATGTGAAGAAACTAAGGAAGAAGATATGATACAGTGCATGAAATGTCACATTTGGGTTCACACACAGTGTGATGGAGTGATTGAAAAATCCAAATGTATTTTTACTGAAATCGTGCTTAAGAAAACTGGTAGATTTAGAAATTAAGCCAGTGGCCCATCTTTGGAAACCAAGGGCCCATTCTGGGAAATCAGTTGCCTTGATTGGACTGTGGACGCAATTTTAAATTATTATCTTTTTACCGTTCTAAATTGTATTTTTGGAAAAATAAATTATATCATTTTGAAGATGTAAACAGTAACGTTCCTTTCCTCAACTTCCTTTGTTTATAATACTCAAGTTTTAGTAGAGAATAAAAAAAATTTAAGTCGTCCAAATTCGGCAACTTTCCTCTACATATTAAATCATAAAATGTTTCTATATTTTATATAATTTTACTTGTAAACGTGTATATATTTAAACTTTTTATATCCATCTTACTAATGATTTACTTTCCCTCAAGAAAATCTCAATTATACTTCTGGTTGCAACACCTCCATCAGAAGTTTCTACGAGCCGTCACTGGTACCCTTACCTCGATAGCTCTGAGCAACCCCCTAATTTTTTTGTTATCGAGTTGCCATAACAATTTGTGAGATTCTATGTCTACAATTTTAAAGGTTGATTATAAATTACAACTTAAAAAAAAAAGTACACCCACTAGTCTAGTCCAGCGAGTCGAACTATCTAATGTAGCGGACCGGTATTTTTTATCCCAAAGGACTTTTTAATGTAACTAGGTTTAGGGACTATTGGTAACATTTATGTAAAACGAACCCAATTTTCATGCAGTTCAAATTGGAAGAGATTTTTAAATTGGGTTTTTCAAGTTAATAATAAATCAAAAAATGACAGCAAAATTAGTATTTATTTATAAATGTCAAAATAATAATAATATGAATAACAACAAAACTTAATGGCAAAGATGAGACTGCTTATTTTTGACCAGTTTTTCTATTCGTGGTTGAATTGATGACAGCGCCACGCGGAATAGATCATGAATGCTCATACTATATCTATATTGTTTTAATTACACACATTATTGGAAATCCGGTCTCACAGAGGTAAGTTGAGTGAAAAGGAAATAGTTTCTTCATGGCTGAGAGATCAGGATATTCTGTTTTAACTTTTACCCAAAAATATGCGAGTGACTTATTTTCATTTTCGAAGCTTGCTTTCAGCCTTCGTCAGATGCAAGCTCCAACAATATATTTTCTATGACGGACTCTGTGTGAAATCCTACATTTGATAATATTGTCACGGGGTGGATTCAAGAACGGACATCTTTTCTACAAAATTTATTATATTATAATAATTTTACATCAGAATACAAATAACTGTCAGAATGGCTGCTGGTGTTGACTGTTAGTAGCTGATGTCAGTCCCGTTCTTGCCCCGACACTATGACGTCAGGTCCTACCTCAATTGTTTTGAAAACATTGTTCATTTGTGTAATTGTTGGCAGCAATTAAAGACCATAGTCCGCACAATTGAATAATGTTTATCAACACATTAGAAAGTAGTTGAAAACTTATGTTGACAAACACGTAACACTCTACACATTCTTTAATTCCCAAAACCGCAAGTCAGCAACCGCGACCTACACGGCCTAAAGGCTGCTCAAGGAATTGGGACATTAGCATACAATTATATCATAATTATGACAATATTGCCGTCGGCCCCGGAGCCGGATCAGGCTCCTGATTTGCTGGCGTGTGTAAACACGACCTATTAGTTTAATCCTACTTACAGAATAGGTACTTATAGGTTAAATAAGTAAAAATGTAAACACACAAATAATTTCGAAGCTTCCATTTTAAAGCTTCCGACATCACATTTGTACGAAAAATTAGGTTACTTGAGTGCGGAGCTTGGGGAATGTGCTGGGAGCTGTACTTATACAACTGACAAGACAGAAGCACAATGCGTTCGTAGGTGTGTTCGTTTGTGTTGCACAACCTACACTGAACTCCACCACAGCTACACTATGGCGTTCGTTTGTGTTCCGATACCAGTACGTAAAGCGTTCGTTTGTATTTATGAACTTGTTCAGGACAGGCAAAGTCTGCACTTGCTCGGGAGTGAGTGTAGCTTCAGGCAACCTGTAAAAAGGCAGTAAACTTAATCTAACTTGGTTATAATCTGTATTTGGTCTAGCGGAAATTTTTATTTTACATATATCTATCTATCATATATCGATCATGAATCGAGTAATATCAACAGAAGGAAAGTACTTTTCCTACAATGCTGGTATAATAACTAACACAAATAAATTCAGAAGTTTAATAAAATCTGACAAAACTTGAATTTTTATTATTCATTTTTATAAAATTTATTTCAGCTTTTAAACTGTTCATATTATCTTATTTATTTACTATTACTTTAGCACAAATTTGTTTTAAAAAGTGAGGTTATCAACTTTGTCTGGAAATGTCATTCGCCTGCCTGGAAAACCGTTCGTTTGTATTCCTGTTTCGAGCAGTTCGGAAGAAGTTTTTAGTTGCACTGTGACGTCAGCTGCTCTTGTCCTGGACAAGTTTAGTGCAACACAAGCGAACAAACGTCGTGTTAATGGATTCAATACGTACAGTTTAATCCCCATGCGCGCTCTTTATAAAACTTTTACAAAAGTGCTAACACTCTGTGCCTACGAAACCCCAAAACAACGATCAATGTAATAAAATGATCTACCGTCAAAGTACCAGACTTATTTCAACATTGTTCCACTAAGCCTATAAATATAATCTTTGCGTTTCAACGGTAAAGTGGCGGACCGGCAGCCTTTTGCCCGCGGACCGCACCGGTTCCCGGACCATCACTTTGAGAAGCGATTTTTTTGTAACAACTTTTACATAAACATGTTTTTAATATCTGTTACGGTTATCTACAATGGCTTGCAAGTATTTTTATTTACAAGTGTTCAAAGTTGCTTTCCATTTTGAACACTTTCGCATCCTTACTCTCTAGCTCGGAACATAAAAAAATATTGCACGTTCAAGTACTTGAAGTACGCGAACCGTTTTAATTAGTTAAATTAGTAGTCAAAATAAGTATAATTTATTTTATTTATGTTTCAAAAACATATTTTAATGAATATAAATATCATATATTTATGAATATATCTTGCAAAATTGAGCGTTTTTACCGACCGCCAACATATATAAGGGAGGTATTGTGATCATTCCGATTTTGACATTTCGAGATTTGGTTGGATCTCCACGAATTGAGGTCCCTACATAACGTTTTGACTATTTTTAGCATGATGTCTGTCCGTCTGTCCGTCTGTCCGTCTGTCCGTCTGTCCGTCTGTCCGTCTGTCCGTCTGTCCGTCTGTCCGTCTGTCCGTCTGTCCGTCTGTCCGTCTGTCCGTCTGTCCGTCTGTCCGTCTGTCCGTCTGTCCGTCTGTCCGTCTGTCCGTCTGTCCGTCTGTCCGTCTGTCCGTCTGTCCGTCTGTCCGTCTGTCCGTCTGTCCGTCTGTCCGTCTGTCCGTCTGTCCGTCTGTCCGTCTGTCCGTCTGTCCGTCTGTCCGTCTGTCCGTCTGTCCGTCTGTCCGTCTGTCCGTCTGTCCGTCTGTCCGTCTGTCCGTCTGTCCGTCTGTCCGTCTGTCCGTCTGTCCGTCTGTCCGTCTGTCCGTCTGTCCGTCTGTCCGTCTGTCCGTCTGTCCGTCTGTCCGTCTGTCCGTCTGTCCGTCTGACCATCTGACTAGAAATGGGAGTTTACTCGTGTCGATTTTAAGATTTTTGCGAATATTTAGCAACAGAGAAATATTTAGAAAAAATTTATTTAACAAAAGTTGCTATAAATGCAATTACTAATAACTTTTATTTGAGACATTTTTTGATAAAACGAAAAAAAAATCGAAATTTTTTCATACTTATATGTACCTTTTCCATGGTCATGATAAATAATGGTAGAGTTAGGAAATAATTTCATTCAGCTTAACTATTAACTATTAAAAATAGGTTAAATAACTATTCCACTATGATAAATAATATCCCTACTAAAAAATATTAGGCCAAGTTATTTCTACCCTGCTGCTAGAATGTATTTTATACAAGTGCTTTGTGATGGCGGTCGGTCCTGTGATGGCCACAGCTGATTTTTCTATTATAATTTCATAATTCGATCTTATATGACTTCGCGGCCCCCCGACGAAGCTTTAACGGCCCCCCGGTTGAGAAACGCTGGTCTATTCCATACTATTAGAAAAATTGAAAAAGCCTTATTCTATTTAATTATTTTGTATATTTATTTATAGATTATAAGAGGCCTCAATTGTGACCCGGTCTACCGGGAACTCCCAGTGTCTCGCCGACCCAATACACCAGTGGTGGGCCTTAAACCCACTTCGAGAATATAAATATTGCAATTATAATTATTAATATGGTTGTTTTAAAGACAATTATCGACAGTACTTCAGACGTAAGTTATATATGACTCAAGTGTCCAACTCTCTATTTATATAGTTTTTATAAATGAGTGTTTTCTTATTAAAAATAAACTTGCTTTTATGGCTTTTACATATTGGCGAAGCTACTTTCAGTGTGCGGTGAATTTCGCGCCGATACTTATGAGAAAGTGATCATTATGAACGCATGGATAACTATAAATTGAAATATTTAATAAACTATTGAAAATTAGTGCTTCTATGAATGTAGGAATATAGCCTACTTTGCACTAATAGGATGAAATCGCACAGAAAGTATACTGAATGCACTTTACCGAAACATAATCAATTATCACGACCAAATACAACAAGAAACCTCAAATAGAAACATACAATTATTCTCTCCATCAATGAAAGTAACAACTACCAATTTTCAAATTATGAAACACAATGTAAACATTATTTTTCTTTTCAGGTATTTGCAGTGTGTCAGGTTATATTTCAGCTGCTCCATCTAGTTTTCATGTTTCTTTATCGCCATAATCTTCAAATCTTGCATCAGTGTTACTAACCAGAAAAGTCCCACACCAGAAGCTAAGAAATTAATTAAATTTTTTTTATAGACGAACGTTACAGTATTGTAAAATCCAGGCTAATTGCAATTATGTACATCTCTAACTCTAACACGCCTAGAGCTGTGCGGGTTGTAATAAAAAAATAGATTCCCCAAAAAGCACATTTCATATCGTAAATCATCAAACGAAATTAACAGTTTTTTTATTAATATTCCAAAGAAAATAATTAAAAATGTATCAGCAACCAAAACATCGATTCGGTTAAACATAATTTTCGAGCACCTCTTTTTAACTTCCAAGAGATAACGCACAATTAAATACGGGATGACATAAAGTCATTAAGAAACACTGGTAGTAAAGATGCTTAAGTACGAATTGTTCTTTGTAAAAAAGGTTACAGATGTAATTTGCACACTTTTTATTAGGGTTTTGTAGGTATGACCACCAAAAACCCCTTATAACGTCACTCATGTGTCTGTCTGTCTGTCTGTACGGTAGAAATTGCAGCCAAACGGCAGAACATAGAAAGTTGAAATCTGGCATACTTGTACAACTTTTTGACCCACATATAGGAAAATTATAGAGAGTTCAAAAAAATACAGCGCGAGATAAATATAAACAAATATATATTTATATTTAATATTTAATTTATATGTAATAAAATGTTGAGTGGCATACCAAATGAAACCTCTTAATGCGTGAATCCACAAACAAATTTTTATTTTTAAAAAATCATTTTTTTTTTTTATTTGATTTTTGCCAAAAATCTGTCAAAAATCTTTTGTCCCCCACCCTATCACCCAAAGGGATTAATCTAAAAATCTAAAAAAAATCTCCGCAATGAATATTGGGAACTGAAATAGTTGAACAGGAATTTTCGAGCAGATAAATTTTTCAAAAAATATCAATTTATTTGTGTCGTTGATAAAAAAAAAAATATTTTTAAAAAAATTATTGCACCCTTTTACCAAAAAGGGTTAAACAAAAAAGCTGAAAAAATTGTAGGTAATGTATATTTGATCTGAGCCGGAAACGTACGAGAGGAATTTTTGATCAGATTGTGTTTCTGGAAAATATGGCAGTTTTTGTGTTTTTGAAAAAAATTATTATTTTGTTAATTCATGGTTAAATTATGGTTAATAATGTTATGAATTTTTTGTATTTATAGCTAAGATATTAAAAAAATAATATATTTTTTAAAAGTTGTGAACTGAGTTACTCACACCACACTACACTCTACACTGTAAAATATTTCTTATTAATAAAATGAAGACTTGAATATAAAGCAAATGCAGAAAAAAAAAAACGCTGGGATATTTGTCAAGTTATTTAAATTTTGTTTAAAAAAATTAAATGGAAGCTCTTAGTTCTCGAATAACGAATAAAAATGATTATCAAAAAAGCTGTTAATTTTGATGTGATAAATATACCTAGACATTTAGTATTATGTTGGCTTCTTACACCTATTAAATACCTGCAAAACCCGGAAATGTGTGAAAATTCACACATCACTTCAATTTTGAATCAATGTTTAAATTTTAATATTTTTTCTTCTGTCTTAAAATTAACAAAAACAATCCCTATTTATAAAGGAAAGGATTATTTAAGCAACTACACAGGCACATGTCCATTATTCCAGGTTTCTGGCAAATATTGGAACAAAATGTATTCACGCAGTTATTAAAACATTTCGAGATAAACAAATTATTAAAGAATTATCAGTTTGGCTTTAGAGTTGGAAGGTCTACAAGTAATGCAATATTAGAATTCGTTGAATTCATAACGAAAAGGTTTGACAAGGGGACATCATAGCATGCAACGTTTTTTGATTTATCAAAGGCATTTTACTACTTGCCTCATGATATTTATATTAAAAAATTACATTTCTATAACATCAGTACGAATAGCTAGAATGAAGTTACATCAGAGGAACTAACATTCAGATACGGTATACCCCAGGGGACTTTTCTTGGGCCTCTACTATTTTTAATCAACGATAATGATTTATCTCTTTATCTAGATAATGCAAAAAACATTCTGTGTGCAGATAGGGATTCCAGAGGACATCTTCTCATCTCGCTATCTCTCCCAAGGCTAACGTATCCCTTTGTATTAAGACTGGCGTACACGCCGCGTCCATTCCATGATAGTCTCTGTGCCACTCAAACAACTACCACCAGCCGGCGTTATTTAGACCAGTGTTTCCCCACCGCCGGTTCGCGAGATTTTTTTGCTGGTCCGCGAGATTTTTTGCTGGTCCGCAGGATTATATTTATGTGTTTATAAATCAAAACATTATGTTAATTTATAAAATATAATAATAATTACTTTCCAGAATAAACTATACATATTTTATTTTTATTCAGGACTGAGATATCCACCCCACAATAAATTTATTCACTAAAAAAAATGTCATTCTACTATGCTAACTATTCGCCTAATAAGTTATAATCCAGTTCATTTTGAAATGATAATCTGGGTTCTTAATCTGTTAATTGTTTAAGTAATTTTGTTTCTTTTTAGGGTTTTGTAGGTATGAGCACCAAAAAACCCTTACAACGGCACTCACGTGTCTGTCTGTCTGTACAGTAGAAATTGTAGCCAAACGGCTTTAAATAGAAAGTAAAAATTTGGTATGCTTATACAACTATTTGACCCACATATAGGAAAAATACTGAGAGTTAAAAATAAACACATCCCGAGATAAATATAAACAATTATGTATTTAATAAAAAAATTAATATTTTTAAAAAATGTTGAGTGGTATACCAAATGAAACATATTAATGGGTCAACAAGCAAATTTTAATTTTTGAAAAATCAAATCTTTTTAGGGATTTTTGCCAAAAATATGTCAAAAAACTTTTGTCCCCCATCCTATCTCAGGGGTTGATCTAAAAATTTGAAAATAATCTCCATAATGAAAATTGATGAGAACCGGAATAATTCAACTGGAATTGAAAAAACAGGTATGACCAAAAAACCCTTATACCGTCAATTTGTCGTCTGTCTGTCTGTCTGTTCGGTAAAAATTGAAAATAGCATGCTTATACAACTCTTTGACCCGCACATAAGAAAAATACTAAAACATCTAAAAAACATATCCCCTAAAAATATAAACAAATAGGATAACTGCAGCGAATTTCGACTACGCAGGTAATTTCGACTATCCCATTATTTCTCTAAATAAGTGCTGCCATATAGCAGTAGTATAACGTAACTTACCTAATTTGACGACAATTAAAATCACGTCTTACTAAACGTCTCTATTATTATATTTTTTTACATGATAAAATGTAAAAGAGACAAGAAACGTTGATTATCTTAAAATTTTAGGGTAGTCGATATTAACATCACTTTTTTGAAATCAACGTTTTTTCATATTTTTTTTATGTCGAACTTAAGTTGTAATAACAGCTTGTTTCACCGTGAAAATATTTAGCACCTAAAGATAAGTGAATGAGGTATCGATTGGGACCACTTTCCTACCAAAATATTGAATAGTACGTAAATTAAAAATAAATAAATTTGGTAGTCGAAATTCGCTGCAGTTATGTGATCATCGAAAAAAAAAATATTTTTTTTTAAATTCTGAGTAACGTATAGTCCGTCTCAATTTGTAATACGAAACTAGATCTGGTTACTTTGGTGACTGTTGTAGTGTAAACAGACTTTGGCGTATCCGTGTAAACCAATACTATGATAATATTATAAATGTATTGTCAATATACAACATAAAAAATGAACTTTCCCTGTTAGTTACGTACTACAAAATGAGACAGATAATATCAAATGAAAGCCCTTAGTACAAAATTTTATTTTTGCAAAATAAATTATTTTGACGCGATTTTTGCCAAAATTGTGCAAAGAAAAATTTGTCCGATACCCTGTAGCCCAGATGGTTTAACTAAAAATCTGAAATAATTCTAAGTAATGTACATTGGTGTAAACCGGAATAGGACAACAGGAATTTTTGATCAGATTATGTTTTCGGAAAATAACGCATTTTTTGTGTTCTTTGGTTGACGATGTACAACAGTTATAGTTATGTAACACACTATACTAGAAGGCGTATCCTGGTCTAATGGTTAGCTTGTTCGCTTGCTGCGCAGTAAACTAGGGTTTGCTCCAGGGCAGAGGAGACAATTTTATTTTTATTTTTTTCCATTTTTATTTTGTCAAAATTGTAGTTATATTTTAGCAAATGTAGCATTTAATTTTTAAGAGCGTGAATTTAATAACCAGTTGGAATTGTTGGAACTATATTTTCATTCTATGTGTCATGTATACGAAACCAGATGGGCGGAGCATATGACTTATGAAACAAGCAATGGAATCCATAGGTGTAATTTTCAAAATCCTAATGAACCTTGCTATATAAAAAAAAATATACTGCACATATTTAGAAACCTAAATAATGGTATTAGGTATTCGAATTAAAATTAACAAAAGAATATTTTAACATAAAATTTGTTTTTTAAGATCTTAGATTAACAGACGATAAATTATTTTAAAAATATCGTTCATTTTGCCGTGATTACTACAAAGCAAAATTTGTCCTACACACTCAGCATGCCCCCTTTATTTATTATATACCTGCGAAATCCTGAAATGTGTGAAAATTCACACTTCACATTAATTTTTTTTTTCATCTTACTCACACGTCTTGTTTTCGAGAAAAATCACGTTCCCTCTATCTTGATACATCCTGTTAATAATATTATTGTATATTTGCTGCCAACCAATCACATTTTTTTTTTTTTCATACAAAACATAATTTTAATATGGCCACTAATCTTTGCTGGCCATGGGAATTGTCTCACCATTTCAAAAATTCTTGAATTTTAGTAATTTAAGTAACATTAATTTTATCAGAAGAAAGCAAAACTGAGTTTCTTTCTAAATAACTGTCACACAGAGAAACTGCGATAATTCGTTTTGATATATTAAATTATAATATTTCTAAATCACGTGTCATAAAAGTAACGGTATGCATTTCACACTGTTAACATCTTTGCCGTTGGTGTGTTTGTTTTCTAATTCTGCAGTTGTGTGGTGCATTTTAATAAAAAAGAAATTTGCAAAAATCTTATCTCGGAAAAAATTAAGATAGAGATCAAGGAATTATATTCGCCAAATTGCCTAGAAATAGAAGTACATTTGAAGTATGCCACAAGAAAGAAAAAAAATGTGAAGTGTGAATTTTCACACATTTTAGGTCCTTGTGGGTATTTAGTAAGTGATAACAAATTGTGGGTACATATAAAAATATATATTAAGTTCCTTAATTTGCAACATTTGCCCAAATATAACTAGAATTTTGAAAAAATAATTTAAACAAAATAAGAATGCAAAAAAAACAGCAAAAATAAAATAGTTTTCTCTCGCCGGGAGCGAACTCTATTTTGTTGAGTAAAATAAAAAGGCAAAAAAAAAAACAAAATATAATATTGTCTTTTCTCGCTGGGATCGAACTGAGTTGGGTGATGAGCCAGTGTCGTAACCATTACACCAGGATAGACCTTCCAGTGTAGCGTGTTACAAAGCTATAACTTGTGTACATTATTAGCCAAAAAAACACAAAAAATGCGTTTTTTTCCAAAAACATAATCTGATCAAAAATTCCTGTTGTACTATTCCGGTTCACACCAATGTACATTATTTAGAATTTTTTCAGATTTTTAGTTTAAACCATCTGGGCTACAGGGTGTGGGACAAAAAAATTTTTGCACAATTTTGGCAAAAATCGCTTCAAAATAATTTATTTTGCAAAAATAAAAATTTGATCGTTAATCCACGTACCAAGGGCTTTCATTTAATACCCTACTCAAAATTATAAAAAAATATTTTTTTTTTTTCGGTGAGCACATATTTGATTATATTTTAAGGGGGATATGTTTTTTAGATGTTTTAGTATTTTTCCTATGTGCGGGTCAAAGAGTTGTATAAGCATGCCAAATTTCAACTCTCTAGGTTTAGGCGTTCGGCTACAAGTTTTACCGAACAGACAGACAGACAGACAGACAGACAGACAGACAGACGACAAAATGACGGTATAAGGGTTTTTTGGTCATACCTACAAAACCCTAAAAATGAATTATTTAGTAAGTAACAACACAAAAATTCGATAGTTTGCGAAAAACTAATCTGATCAAAAATTCCTGTTGACATATTTCGGTGTCCATCAACGTACATTATTGAGAATTTTTAAGATTTTTAGATCATTTTCTCTGAGAAATAGGATGGGAGACAATAGTGTTTTGACATATTTTTTACGAAAAGCTAATAAAAAAATTGATTTATAAAAAATTAATATTTGTTGGCTTATCCACGCATTAAGAGGTTTCATTTGATATCCCCACTCTAAATTAAAAAAAAATTGTTTATACCATGAGTTCAAAAAGAAATTACATAAGGGTTGGCTGTGGAAAAAGTCTATTGCAAGCTTTATATAACAATTGACTAACGTTTAGGAACAGCCTTTGTAATCACTAAAATTGGAAATTATTTTTTATTTTTTTAAATTATATTGTTTTATTGGCCATTAGTCTATACCAGCGGTTCCCAAACTTTTTTGGCCGTGACCCGGTACGAGGTTTTAAAATTTTTCGCGACCCACCTTATGAAATAAAAAACATTTATTTACAAAACAAATTTTATTTTAAAGCAGTAGCTTTATAGTAATAAAGAGTAATAAATAGTAATAAAGAGTATAGTATAGTAATAAAGAATATAGTATAGTAATAAAGAACACAAATACACACTATTCTAGTGATTAACTGACGTAAAAAAATATATATATATATACAAAAAAATCTTTTTTGTGTTTTTACAATTTTTTTCGCGACCCGGCAAAATTTTTCTTCGACCCGGTGCCGGTTCGCGACCCACACTTTGGGAAACGCAGGTCTATACAACCATAATAGCCAGCTAAATACAAATTTATACATTATATACAATATATTTTTTGATTTCACAGGTACAGAAAAATAAACATAAAAAACTAAAGAATCTGTTCAAAATGTTCATCCACTGTAAATCCATTCGCTGTTCACTCGAACACCATTTGATTCAATCATAATTTTTTTGTGTTCTATTGTAAAAACCATTATAATTGTAGCTTAATTGAAATTGTAGCTTAGTTTATTTTTCATGTTTGAAAAAAGATAACCAGAGGGTGCCAGTTCTGCCGAATAAGGTGGATGATCAACTACTTCAAACGAATTTTTCCAGTGTTCGAGTTACAATGCCTCTGGAATGGGCAGGTGGATTGTCATGGTCGTAGAGGATTTTATTTTTGATCAAACCAGAACGTTTCTTGCGAATTTATTTTAACAAACAGTCAGGAAGGTCAGCATAATATGTTCCGTTAATTGATTGGACCTTTGGGGGATACATTATGTATAATAGTCCTATCGTGTCCCAAAAAATGAATGCCATGATCTTTCCCACTGATGGGATCACTTTTACCCTTTTGCATTTTTTGGAGTCGGGGAAGCTATGAATCTACTGTTTGGACTTTTCCTTGGTTTCTGGCGTATAATAATGGAGCTACGTCTCATCAATGGTCACGAAGCGAAGCAAAATATCCACCAGAATTTTATTAAACCTATTCAAAACAGCTTGAGAAAGTTGACATCGAAAGAATTTGTTCTCCGCATAGAGCAAACGCAGCACCCATCTTGCGGAAGCTACTCGCCCATCCCAAAATAAATTTACCCGTGCCTTCGATATGCCAGTTAATGACATTAATATTTGCAGGGCTATGAGTGCTACCTATAAACGAAGGGCCTTACTTATTTACTTAACATAACAATTTATTAACTCAACAAAATGAATGTCATTTTAAGTGTTTTGTAGGTATGACCAAAAAACCCTTATACCGTCATTTGGTCGTTTGTCTGTCTGTCTGTTCGGTAAATATTGTAGCCAAACGGCTAAACTTAAAGAGTTGAAATTTGGCATGCTTATACAACTCTTTGACCCGCACATAGGAAAAATACTAAAACATATCCCCCTAAAAAAATAAACAAATATGTGCTCATCGAAAAAAAATACATTTTTTTAAAATTTTAAGTGCAAATTAATTGTTCAAAAAAAAATGTTCCACACTCTGTAGCCCAGATGGTTTAAGCTAAAAATCTGAAAAAATTCTAAGTAATGTACATTAGTGTGAACCGGAATAGTAGAACAAGAATTTTTGATCAAATTATGTTTTCGGAAAAAAACGCATTTTTTGTGTTTTTTGGTTGAAGATTTACATAACTCTTGTAAACCGTTATGTAACACACTGGACTAGACAACGAATCATGGTCTAATGGTTACCATGTTCACTAGCTACCCAGAATTCTAGGGTTCGCTCCCGGGCAGAGGAGACAATTTTTTTTTTTTCATTTTTATTTTCTTTAAGTTATTTTGTCACACTTCTAGTTATATTTTGTCAAATGTTGCATTTAATTTTTAAGAGCGTAAATTTAATATCCAGTTGGAATGTTGGAATTATATTTTCATTCTATGTGTCATGTATACGAAACCAAAGGGGCGGAGCATATGACAACCAATTGAAGCCATAGGCGTAATTTTGAAAATCTTAATGAAACTATATAAAAAATTGCTATATAAAAAAAAAACTGCACATATTTAAAAACCTAAATAATGGTATTAGGTATTTGAATTAAAATTAACAAAAAAATATTTTAACATAAAATTTGTTTTTAAAGCTCTTAGATTAACAGACGATAAATTATTTTAAAAATATCGTTCATTTTGCCGTGATTACTACAAAACAAAATTTGTCCTATACACTCAGCATGCCGCCTTCACTTATTATATACCTGCGAAATCCTGAAATGTGTTAAAATTCACACTTTCCATCATTTTTAGGGTTCTGTAGGTATGACCAAAAAATCCTTATACCGTCATTTTGTCGTCTGTCTGTCTGTCTGTCTGTCTGTTCGGTAAAAATTATAGCCAAACGGCTAAACCTAGAGAGTTGAAATTTGGCATGCTTATACAACTGTTTGACCCGCACATAGGAAAAATACTAAAATATCTAAAAAACATATCCCCCTAAAAATATAAACAAATATATGCTCATTGAAAAAAATATATTTTTTTTTACAATTCTGTGTAGGGTATCAAATGAAAGCCGTTGGTACGTGGATTAACGATCAAAATTTAATTTTTGCAAAATAAATTAATTTTAAGGGATTTTTGCCAAAATTGTGCAAAATTTT
This sequence comes from Liopterus haemorrhoidalis, assembly GCA_963971575.1. Lineage (NCBI taxonomy): Eukaryota > Metazoa > Arthropoda > Insecta > Coleoptera > Dytiscidae > Liopterus > Liopterus haemorrhoidalis. The sequence goes on from OZ020611.1 coordinate 99,904,064, forward strand.
TTTTGTCGCACTACAGGGTGTGCCCAGATGATTTAAACTAAAAATCTGAAAAAAATTCAAAGTAATGTACATTGGTGTGAACCGGAATAGTACAACAGGAATTTTTGATCAGATTATGTTTTCGGAAAATAACGCATTTTTTGTGTTTTTAACTAAAATATGTAAAATATTTAATCCGCTATTTAACACAGTAAACGAGTGAACATCCATAATCCAGTGGTAACGTTATCGCTTCGTAAGTTGCAAACTACTGTTCGAATCCCGTCAATTTTTATTTTTTCTGTTTTTTTTTTGCATTTTTATTTTGTTTAAATTATCTTGTCAAAATTCTAGTTATATTTTGGCAAATGTTGCATATAATTTTTAAAAGCGTAAATTTAATAACCAGAGGGAAGTGTTGAAATTATAATTTAATTCTCTCTTTGAATGTATACGAAATCAGATGGGCGGAATTTATGACTTAAACAACCAATGGAAGCCGTAGGCGCAATTTTCAAAATATTAATTAACCTTGCTATATAAAAAAAAAATACTGTAAATATTTAGAAACCCTAATAATGGTATTAGGCATTCGAATTAAAATTAATAAAAAAATATTTTAACATAAAATTTGTTTTGGGATCCCAAATAATCATCATTCACTTACTAAATACCTGCAAAACCCTGAAATGTGTGAAAATTCACACTTCACATAATTTTTTTTTAAATTGCTTTATTAATTAAGGGAGCGGGCCTCAGAAACTGTTTGCGCTTCGGGCCTCGATGTAAATAAATACGACCCTGCTCATAAGATTAAAATTTACTCTGTTCTACAATTCATTCGTGTATTAATTAGTCCCAAACTGTGATTCCAATTAGTTATAAAACAGTTACATTTAATTAAAAGTAAAACAACTCTTTAAATATTTATAGTTAGTTTAACGTTGTTTTTAATATATCATATATTTAATATGTAACATGTAAAAAATGAAATTTTGTTAAAACTTTCTACACGTTTTAATAATTTGGTAGGATTGTCTAATTTTCTGTTAGAGAAAAGTACAGGAAAGTAACTCGCCTAATGAGCGGTAGGTAGAAGTATAAGGTGGCCGTTACACTTTCGTGGGCAGTGTGTTAGATCTCGCACAGGTAGAGTACGCCAACCGTGTCACCTTGCCTTAAGAACACTTCCAGTGACATCACATACGGCGTACGTCTAATTGTATCAGGAAAGGTTTTACCGTATATAATTGCTAGTAATTATTTTTATTTAAGTATTATACTTGAAAAACTTCACTTTTCCTTTTTGTTTGTAGCACAATAATATTAAGAAAAGAAACATTTTCTATTTAAAGGAATTGACATTTTTAACGATATTTAAATATATTAAGACTAGGGTGACAATTCGTCCTGCATTTTAATTCAATGTCCCGCCCCATTACATGTCCGGCAAAACGTCCTTGCATTATTAGGGTTTTGTAGGTATGACCACCAAAAAACCCTTATAAAGTCACTCATGTGTCTGTCTGGACGGTAAAAATTGTAACCAAACGGCTTAACGTAGAAAGTACAATATGTATACAACTCTTTGACCCACATATAGGTAAAATACTGAGAGTTAGAAAAAACACATCTTGAGATAAATATAAACAAATACATAGGTATGTATTTAATAAAATAATAAATATTTTTTTAAAATTTTGAGTGTCATATGAAATGAAACCCCTTAATGCGTGGATCAATGTGCAAATTTGTTTTATAAATATTTTTTTCTGGATATGTATATATGTTTTGTAAAATTAACTATATAGTTAAATAAATATATATTATTATTATATTAAATAAGAAAATTTATTTTGTAAAAATCTAATTTTTTATGGAATTTTCGCCAAAACTGTTTCAAAAAACTTTTGTCCCAGAGAGGATGATCTAAGAATTTGAAAACAATTTCCATTATGAACATTGATGGAAACCGGAATAGTTTAACCGGAACAGGAATTTCGGATAAGAAACAAATGTCAAATTTTTTGTGTCGTTGATAAAAAAATATACATATTTTTATTAAATTACACATAGAAACGACAGGTAGTTTTTGGAAATTCGTTTCTTTTAACACGATCAGATTGTATTTTTGAAAAATATTGTAGTTTTTGTGTTTTTAACAAAATTAATTCTTTTTTTAATTCACGACTAAATTATGGCTATTAATGTTATGGTTTTTTTTGTATTTATAGCTAAGATAGTGCGTGTCTTTTTTTTAAATTAAAAATATAAAAAAATAAAATATTTTTTTTAACAGTTGCGAACCGAGTTACACGCACCATACCACACTACACTCTGCACTGTAGAGTGTAGTGTTGGAGGGTTCAGTTATTTTATTATATTATAACATGCTGTGATTCAGCCTATTGTTTAAATGACTTTATATTTTTGTTTTGAAGGTATCAAAGAGGAATACATATACCATTAGCTACAATTGTTTAATTAAATCGTTTAATATATTTTTGATATCTTTTGTACCCCTTCCCTCTTATATACAAATTCAGTCCCGCATAGCCTTCTCAAGAAAATGGTCACCCTTATTAAGACACACAGCTGAACTATACATCAACGAACCAACACTATCATAGGTCAGTGGAACAAAGGACAATAAAGCTACAGGAAAATTTTCTCGAGAAATATTATAATTCTCTAGCTGCCGTATACGAGGGCTACCTTTTAAGTTTTTACAAAAACTAAGAAAGAAAAAATGTTTTTTGGAACTAATTGTTTTATTGCTTTTCAAAATATCCATACACCTTTAAGATTAAGAGCCGAATTCATAAACGTTCCTAATCCTCACCTCACCCTCACCTCAAACTCAATGGGCAATGAGTCACTCATTTGGAATTCAGAAACAAAAGTTGGATATTAGTAACTCATTGCCCACTCACTTATCTGTCAAATTTGAGTGAATAGTGAGTGAGATTTGAGGAAGGTAGCTGATAACCTTAAATTTTACTCATTTAAGATTTTGCTTTATATAAATATAGAAATATATTTGTATTAATGTGGATAATGATTTTTTAGAGTATGTAGAAGTTGAAAATGTTTATTTAAATGTGCATCGATATATTTGGAACGTAAAAAAGAAACAGTAACCTATTTTTTAATACAAAATAATTGTTTTTATCAGGCGGTATATGCGGGACGCTTAAGATCCTCTTCAAAATATCACTGACTATAAACTTATTCAGAGATTTCATTTCTTAAGAAACATTATAACACATAAAATATTTCCTACAGTATCTCCAAAAATTGGGGTTCTACAGAAGCATAGGTTGCATATTCCTTCCTCCAGCTGTGCATATTTTATTAGATATGACAAATTATATTTCTTAATTCATTATAATATATTTTTATTTAAGAGAACACATGGCGACTTACATTTATTTAATCAACCTTTGATATGCAAAATAATATAATAAGTTGCCGAAAATATTGCTGTATACTGTAGATATGTTCGAAGAATATCGAAAATAAAAAAAAAATCTTCATGGATTTAATTAATAATATCGCTGGTTTTCCTGAAGTCACTGGTTGAATTGAAGGTACCCATATCGAAATAGCAAATCCAGGAGGCAGAAATGTGGAACTATTTTGAAATAGTAAAGGCTAGATGTGATTAAACGTGCAAGCAGTAGCAGGTGCAAACTGTGAAGTCTTGGACAATGATATTTGCTGGCCAAGATCTGTCCATGATAGCAGGATATTTAATAGTAGTTCTGTTAAAATGATATTTGAAGAAAATCGATTGTCTGGGCTTATTCTCTGTGGTAATGCTATAAAAGCAGCTTTTATTCTACGCCATTTTATAAACTAATAAAAAAAAAAAAAATTATAAGTACATTTATTATAATTATGTTGTATAAGTTTTTCTAAAATTCTTGTTTTTAAAGTTTCTTGCATTAATTATTGTTCGGCTATATTTTTTCATATTTCTTGCTTTTATACTTGCAGCTGTTGTTTACACATATATTTTAAGCCGATCACAAATACATAAAATGGCCGTACTCTGTAGCCATAGACAAATAACAATATTATTCGTCTATTGTTATTTGTCTAAAGCTATTATTTTTATTTTATTTATAATTTAATTTTAAACTTTCATTACTTTCCCGCCGTTCCCCCACTTTTTTACGTCAAACTCCATATGCTCGGTCTTAAAACCCCGAACACATAGAGCGCACTCTAAATGCTCGCTCGATCGCAAAACGAATGCAATTGAGTGTACTCCGAGCGTCAAATCGAACACGTTTGAGTGTACAGAACGTGCTCCGAACGCTCGGAGCGTCAAGTCGAATGTACCCCAAGTTAGTGACTCATTTACAATTGTTTATGAATAACAAAAGTGAATGAGGGAACGACTCAACTTAAAATGAGTGTGAGATGAGGTGAGGCTGAGGTGAGGATGAGGTGAGGATTAGGAACGTTTATGAATTCGGCCTTTATACACTTTTGCATGCGTTCAAACCAATTCTTGAAACATTTTTTCCACTCTGAAGATGGTATCTCAAATATATGGTTTTGAAAGGCTTCAACAGCTTCTTGTGTTGATGAAAATAGCTGTCGACGCATTTTTGGTTTGACTTTGGGGAATAAAAAAAGTCGTTAGGGGATAAATCGGGTTAATACGGGCAATGAGACATTAATTCGATGTTTTTCTCCTTCAAATAATCAATTGTTTGGTGTGCTGTGTGGGGCTTGCATTGTCATGATAGAGAATGATGCGACGTTTTTGGTTGTTTTTTACTGATTTTGTCGATGACTTCTGGCAAACAAATTGTTGTATACCGTTCAGTATTAACTGTTCTCCAATCCTCTAAAACACCGGTTTTTAACCGGGGGGTCCCGAAATTAAAAGAAAATAGAATAAATAGAAATTCATAGTTAGCAAGCTAATATATGGATTATATTATAAAATGTATTTATATTCCGTAAATAAAAAATGATTTCAAAAATTTTCTTGAGGGGTCCAGAAAATATTTTAGGCTAGTTGGGGGATCCCGAGTATAAAAAGGTTAAGAACCGCTGCTCTGAAGGAATGGTTGGGACATGTCCAGTACAACCGAAAAAACAAGCTATCATTTTCTTGGAAGTGCTTCATGAATGAACAACTTTTACGGGTTTCGGTTCATCTTGAAAGACCCAAACAATGGATTGTTGCCTAGTTTCCGATTCATATGAATAAATCCAAGTTTCATCACCTGTAACGATGTTGTATACGGATTTTGCAGTGCCTAGGTTGATTTTTTTTAACATTCCTTCACACCAATCATCCCTAGCCTTTTTTTTATTCTTCGGTCAAATTATGCGAAATCCATTGGGAACTGATCTTTTTCACAACTAAATGTTCATGCAAAATCGAATGTATTGCAGTCTGCGATATGCCAAAGGATGCCTCTATCTCACGGTAAGTCACATACCGATCTTCTTCAATAATTTTGCGCACAGCATCGATGTTTTTTTGAATCACAATCCATTTTGGTCGACCTTCACGAGATTCATCACTGACGGCACACGACCACGACGAAATTCTATAAACCAATTGTAAACAGTCTTTTCTGATGGTGCTTCATTACCAAAAGTTGAACAAAGTGAATCTATGCATTATTGTTGAGTTAGGCCTTTACTAAAATCGTACAAAATCATCCAACGAAAACCTTCACGAGTAATATCCATTTTTGCACAAACTTGTTTTTTTAAACGCTTACTGTCAACAAACTACTCGTTCAATTCGCTGATGGGCGTGAAAAAGGTGTCCTATCTTTGTACATATGACTTATCTCCGTTTTCGCCCCCAACAGCCAATTTATAAGCTGCCACTGATTTCACAATAACAAATGTCAAATTTTACGAATATAGTAATGACACATTTCAATATTGCCATCTAGTGGTCGTGTGTAAAAACATAAAAGTTAACCCTCATGTGTATGAGTATGTATACAGATGTCCCAAATTCCTTGTAAAGCATGGGGATCTCGAGAACGGTAATAAATCCGAGGTCGGTTAAATTAGGCCAAAGTTGCCGCATTAAGGGACTATTTTTGCGATGTCTTTGTTCCTCCAAAAAAATACATAGGTTACTAGATATGAACGAAAATGTAAATATTCCTGTTTTTAAGTTTTGCTCATAACTTCCGAAATTAAAATATCAAGTGATATTGGTGTGCACTTTCTTCAGGCTTTTTTCCATGGTGAATATACATAGGTTCTCATTTTTACCGACCGCCAACATATATAAGGAAGGTACTGTGATCATACCGATTTTGACATTTCGAGATTTCGATGGATCTCCACGAATTGAGGTCCCTACATAACGTTTTGACTATTTTTGGCATGATGTCTGTCGGTCGGTCTGTCCGTCCGTCTGTCTGTCTGTCCGTGTGTCCGTCCGTCTGTCTGTCTGTCTGTGTACACGTGCAGAGCAAATTCGGCTGAAACTCTTTTTTATGAAACTTCATATTTAAGCTTCTGCCATCAATGGCACAAGTTGATCAACTTTTGGTAAAAATCGGTTGACTAAAAATGGGAGTTTACTCATGTCGATTTTAAGATTTTTGTGAATATTTCACAATACAAAAATATTTCGAAAAAATTTATTGAACAAAAGTTGCTATAAAAGTAATAACTAATAACTTTTATTTGAGACATTTTTTGATAAAACGAAAAAATTCTGTAAAATTTTTCGAATATTTTTCATACTTTTATGTAACGTTTCCATGATCATGATAAATAATATCTCTGTTAGAAAATATTAGGCCAAGTAATTTCTACTCTGCTGCTAGAATGTATTTTATATAAGTACTTTATGATGGCGGTCGGTCCTGTGGTGGCCACAGCTGATTTTTTGCTATATATTCAAAAGTAATACGTCGGTCTTCACGAATAATGTCGTCAATACGGGTTTCAAGCGAAGGAGTTGACACTTCAACTGGCCGGCCAGGACGTTGATCGTCTGTCACTGAGGTTCGACCATTTATGAACTGTTCTACCCACTTTTAGCCGGTTTTTCACCTTCAGAAAGAAAAAACCGGACCACTGAATGTTGTTCAACTAATGTGGAAACTTAAAGTGGATACGCCATCATTAAATGCAATTTTGAGGTTATAAACAAAACAATTTTTATCCGTCAGGTGTTCTCAGCTCATCCCAGTGATGCCAACCTAAAGTCATGAAAGTACCAAACTCCTCCTACAAACCGTTTGTTTTCTATATCAATTTATATTTTTAATTATTGAATGTCCCTCATAGCTGTGATGTGCCAAAGCAAAAACTTAAAAATCTCTTTAAATATTTTTTATTTATTTCTTTTTATAAAAAATCATACATCATTGTTACCTAATATAAAAATATAAAATTAGTACTTATAAGAAATGTATAAAAAATATATAAGTCTGCTAAGGTAACCATAAATTTATATTTTTGGTACTAACTGCTATAGACATTTCAAAACATTACCTTTGCAAACTTAAATAAATTTGAAAAACATATTCATATAAAAATAGATATTGCACACATCTCAATAACAATATACAAAGTATAAAAATAAATCCTAAAATATATATAATACAAATAATATTAACAAAAGAAGGTACACAACAAATGTATCACGTGAGAAAAATATTAAACCGTCAACTTATACCTCAAGAAGAATTATTTATATTTTCATATGTTATTAATATAACGGTTTAACGAATACTGAAATAATATGTTTTCACTTCCAGACAAATACTACAAATAACACTGTTTAGTTTTAATTGTATAAATATATAATGTTTTAGAAGAAATGTTTACAATTCATACTCTAGAATATGTCCTACAATCATAAAAAGAAATTTGTTACATCATTCCGCAGATTAACGAGAGGGAGAGAGAAAAAAAGGATACAATTTAAACTCCCCATTTTGAATTCATAATTATCTCAATTTAATAGAATGCAATCTACGTCTTGTCAAGTTTGGCTGTTTTTTCCTAGATCACTTTTTTGGGCTACTAATTGAAGGGGCAAGTGGATGACATTTTTTAAATTTTGAAATTTTCTTTTGACTGAGGTTGTATAAGGCAGCAGTCTGATTGATCGAGTGCCGTCGTGTAACGTAGCGCCGAGTCGTGTAGTGTCATTTAAAAATTTAATAACTGGTCTGACTGACCGAGTATTACCGATCATTCAGTGTCAAGAAAATTTGTTTCTCACTTGTCAAATAGAGCATATTCCAACCTAAAATAATACTATCAAACAGTTAAATATCTATATTGTAAATTTTTTAACTTCTAGCGCAAAAATTGACAATCCAACTGTCAAATAATTTATGGTTATGGACTGTAGGTATATGCTTAAATGCGCATGTGCTATTGCCTCGAGCGTCGTGTGAAATTCAAACCGGTTTGAAATGCAAACAACTTGATGCTACTTAACAGCAAACGATGATTCAGTGCGACGCATGTCTTTAGTTAACGTGTGTTTGAAATTTGCTCGACAGCAAACGATTGACAGCACTCGATCAGTCAGACCGCGGCCTAAGCCTCTTTTATCCTAACCAAAAAAATAACCAACTGTCTATATTTTGAAAGATACAAATAGATAAAGGTGTTATGTACAATGACCTCAAGTAGTTTTTTTAGGTGTCACACAGTAGCGAAAGAAGAAAAAATGCAGTAATTTGTGGAAAAGATCTAATTCTCAAAATTATAATAAATTTGACAGGTTTTCAACTGATGTGATAAGCGGAGAGATAGTGGAAAATAAAAAACAACAACTTACTAAATGTCAATTAACTCAGAACTTAAAATTTGTAACATAACATCTTCATCCACTTGCATCTTCAATTATATTATGGTCTCCATCTTTGAACCAGGTGGCGTATCTAAGGTTTTGCGTTTACGTTTACGAGAAGAACTACGACTTTTCCCGCACTGTGGGGGTTAATTTGAGAATTTGATGTCAAGAAAGAATGCAACCCGATAAGCCATTACAGCTCGCAAATGAAAAGAGACAGAAAGATGATGAATATACCGACGAATAGAGGAAAGAACATCGTATCAAAAGAGATATGAACGTTTATTGACGGTTGAGTTTGAATGAGCTAGCAACGGTGATAAAATTTACAAAATTTCACCCGTCGTTATTTGCCACACGTTGCTTAAATAAAGTTGCATTCACAGCTCTAACAATCTAGTTACTTTCATCGTTTGAATCGTTCTTTTTGGCCGTTTTATTTAGCTTTGTAAATCATGCTTATAATAAACATTTTTTGGTTAAGGTTAATATCATTTTAAAATGTAATTTTTTTATATTTTGGTTTTTTGTGTCATTCTTTTGTCATTAGAATAGATACAAAAGCATTTTATTTTTGACATATGTCATTCGTTTCCATGGTTTCACTGTTGGAACTTACAATTTTCACATACCAAACTTCAAACATGAAATAACCCAAGCAAGGTCCCTTCTCCTGACAACCTAAAAGAACTAAATTCCTATTTAGTTCCGCCTAAACATTTGGAATAGCTTTTCCATTTTGGAATACATTTGAAATTTTAATAACAAAATTATAGCCGCAACTATTGTGACGACATCGTTAAGGAATGGAGTATCCATGAACACAGAAGTGTCAAGTAATTTTTATATGTTAATGTTTTTATGAAACACAAATTTTATGTACTGCCACTGTAAATATATAAATATATTCAAAGTCTTGTGTGTAGTTATTTATATAACCACGTTCTGCTACAATAGTAACTACAGCAATTCTTTTTCGTTTCACGATTTCCGAAATTTGTGCGACAAAATTTTTTAGGTTATATAAAGTGAGATATCTATTGTGTATAATATGTCTGTCGCATTAAAACAACGCACTAACCATAAAGTTTGGAAAACTGTCTATAGTCGACAACGCATAGTTTATTAAATTTAGAGCTGTGATATCATATGGCAAACTTGTGACAATCTACAGTGAACAACTCATAGCGTATAGTCTACTAATTTCAGAGCTGTGAATGTCACTTTAGTGCTGCATTTGAACTAAACGTCATCGCATGGATGTTAGTATCTAAATTCGTAGCTAGAGAGAGACGGTATCGGACGTGTATTACGAAATATGTAAATATAAACCGCGGTATAGTGCTTGAAGGTGGATAATCGACTACAAATTTTCAAAAATGTTCAAGAAACATGACACAAAATATTATCGTAATCGACGAGCTGCAATTATGAAGCAAGCCGAGGCCTTTTGGAATCGATAGACACTGGCGGAATGACAAAGCGTGAGCAGCGTACCCAAGAGATCGACATGGGAAGGCGTAAAATCGATTCAGACGGCTTTAGAGCCACAAACATCAATTTTTGGCTCACACGAAATCATCTTGAAGCCATTGGATGAGTGTGCAGCGGCGATAGGCAAACACTGGAGAAAACACTAGGGCGCCGGATACGCTGATGACGACACAGAGGAGGTAAACCAGCGACACTTCATCAATTTCTCGTATACTCCGATATCGCTGAGCACCACGAGCTCATGCTTAAATGAAGCAATAAATGATGATTGCATACATAACAATCGTTTTATTTCTCGCACCACCCAGCTATAGTTCTACGTAAATATATGCAGCATAGTCAAGAAATGCTTTTGTTCGTTGTGTGTGTAATGTTTTTTTTTTTTTTTTTTTTATTTCTATGTAATTTTTTAAGTAATGGGGATGATTAATGAAGACGAACACAAACATCCGTGCCCCGACCGGGATTAAAATCCGGGATCTCTGGCATGGGAAGCAGTGTACCTGTTTTGCTACCATCTTTAATCTGCCGTTGTTCACAAAAGATGCTGCAGGTCTAAATAAACCAATTTCCGTATACAGCACATGTGCCAAGTGGTCTTTCAAGTTCAATAATATTTGAACAAATGTACTAGACCATTCAAATTCAACTGGTGTGCCGCCAAAGAAAAACTGGCGTCTTAACTCAGCAGACTTACCGTCTTCCTTATTAAAAGCAAACATTAATGGATCATTAAAATCAAAAATAAATTGTTTATAATTTCGAAACTCATTTTATAATTGAGGAGGTTAACGCCAAAGTGGTTGGTCACCGTGGCGTAGTGGTTAGTGTAGCGATGCACTGATTTCTAGGCTATGGAGGCTCGAATTCGAATTCCGGTTATGGCATGGATATTTGTGTTGTTCAAAATTGTAGAAAATTTACAAAAATAAAAATGCATATACTGGATAATGGCCTCAGTAGCTAAGTCCAAAAATATTTTAAAAAAAGCCATAGTGGTGTAACACATATTATCAATTTCGATACACAACATCGATATCGATATGTAACATATCTGCGTAAACCAATAATTTTGGAACGAGAACGTGAAATTCTTAGATTGACGAGTTCGATTCCCGGTGTAGTTGTATTTTGATATTTACTTTCTACGTTGTACGTAATATCGCATTTGCATTTAAGCTTTTCTGAATGATCTATATATCAATAATGATATTAATTTTTACTGGGAAAATATTATATTTTTCCAGTAAAAATATAATAAAAGTGAAAATATGAAATATAATGAAAAATTAGGTTAAAAATTATTTCTTTTAGTTATTTTAAACAGCAACGAGCAAAGACGTTTACAAATAAAGATATTTAGCGTGAGTGGCTTTCCCGAATCCATTAGTTTGCTCCCTGTATGTGCTACGGTTAAATTATATTGCTGTTTTTTCTTTTCTGGAAACTCGCCGCGTACTGGCAGCCGATGAGTAGCACTGCTCTAGACCAGGGGTCGGCAACGCGGTGCCCGCAAATCAATTTCTAAGTGCCCGCCTAACCATGCGAAATTCTATTTCCGAGCCGCTTTTAGTAATAAAAGTACTGTCAAGAAGACTAGAAGTGTTATAGTTTTATAAATAAATATAATTTATTATTCATTAAATTTTAGTGTAAAACTAAATTTTAAAACTATTCCCAATATAGACCCAATATGAAAGAAAGCAAGAATAAAAATGGTAATAGAAAATTATTGCGATGGAAATGCTACCACCCATCAATTTGCCAAACATTTTGATACATTATTGGAAGAATTTAATACCAGATTTGAAGACTTCTACGAATTGGAGGCATTTTTAACATTTTTTATTAGTCCTTTTTCTGAAAGAGAGGATGATGTGACTAATAAAATCGCTTAGAATTGGAAGTTATAAATATAACAAATGACATTGAATTAAAATCACATCGTAACGAAGAAAAATTCTGGAACTTGGTGAATGGGAATAGCTACCCATTGTTGAGAAAATGTGCTCGAAAATTGTAGTCTCTCTGCGCGTCGACATATACTTGTGAATGTATGTTTTCTAATATGAAATACTTAAAATCAAAATACCGAACAGGCCTCACTGACGCTCATTTGGACCAATGCCTGAGAACTGGAAATTCTACTTATGTCCCACATTACAACGAATTGGCCGCGAATTTTCATTGTCAAATATCGCATTAATTATCACTTTGATATTATGTATTTTTTTTATGAAAATTAAAATTTTAAATTGCATTAATATTTTTATGTTTAAATTACCCCCCCCCCCCTTGTTTCATGGAGCCCGCCGAACTCCCGCATTTCTGAAATATGCCCACTTAGTAAAAAAGGTTGCCGCCCCCTGCTCTAGACTATAATGATAATAGATGATATCCAAAATGAAAACACTAGAGCCAGTGTTCCTTTGTCAAACTAGTCTTACAAATATCTCATTTGTACATTGCCGGAGTATAATGAATAACATTATTTTCAACGAAGACGACGTACCGGATGTGAAATTTAAATATCTTAAAATAGAAGATCATTTTATTCAAGAATTAAAAAGGAGATTAGATGTCAAACTTCAAAAAACTGTAAACATAGAATTTATAATAGTGAGGTTAGGTTTAAGAGCACAACGAATTTATACAATAATAATAATAAAAAATTATCTATGAAATTTTACTAAAAAATAAAAAATTGTGAAAATTTAATTTGTCAGTATCACGAAAGCCAGTGTTTGACAGAATAGTTCAACTGATGGCCGCTGTCACTACTCTCGATTTTAAATTGGATATCGTCTATTAAACAATGCAATGCATTTCTTCTTTTTCTGGAAATTTATACTATAAAAAGTCCATTCTAGTAGGTTTGAAAATTATCCTGGTTAACCATTTAAGTTAACCATCAACGAATAATATAAATGAAATTTTGTTGTAAACTAAACAGTTATTAATTTAAAAATAAAGTAAATATATTTAATTCTTCTTCTTTTTACTATCATCTTCAAACGTCACAGGACTCCCACTATTCTTCTTACTTCTTTCATTAATCTTCTTGCCATCATGCGCGTGATAATTGTAATGCTTCTCCGTCGACTGATTTTCATCAACATAATCATTCTGATCATACTGAGAGTCTTGTTGATAATACAGATTTTGATTACCATAGTCATTCTGTAATTGATTGTACTGTGCTTGCTGACCAGGAAGAACATAAATATAATTCTGTCCATTCTGATCTGTGTATATTGTGTTTTGTTTTACTTGAGCAGCATCCATAATAACATATTGCTGTTGCACTTGTTTTGGCGTGTCGTAGTAATAGTTTACAGGTGCTTGGTAGTCGTAATTTTGTTGTACTGCTGGAGCTATTTGAACTTGTTGCTTATAACCGCTGTCCTTGTAGTTGTAGCGGTTTTCTGGAAGTTTTGATGGGATTGATACGGTGTTTGGGTTGTAGTTCATGTGGATGGTGGAATAACTGACTCCTCCTTGGATATGGCCTCGTGGTGAGTGGTAGATTACACGTGTGTGATCATCGTCTGGGTAGTTTTCATGTGTGGGCAGGTTTGTTGGGTCTGATACGGGGACAGAAGTTGGATATTGCGTTTGGTAAACCTAAAATAGAAATATAAGATTAGTGTCATACATTTATGGTTTTTTGTTTTCTTTTTCAAGAACAAAAGGGAACTAAGAACGGAATAAATACTACATGTTAAAAAAGTTTTTGTAATTTACTATTCTAAACAGTTTCTTAAAGAAGAAAGCAGCAAAGGCGAATATTAATACTTAAATTAAGACAAAACATGATTTTTAAAAAATTGCTTATTTTGATGAGATTACAGTAAATAAAATCGAAAAAACGTGGCCCTAGACGATCTAGAAGCAGGAAACAACAAATTATGCTCACTAGACTGAGAAATGGGTACATTAAATCACACACGAACACCTACTTGTACGAAGTAAACCCAAAATCTGCACACAGTGCAATACACCTCTAACAGTCGAACACATAGTAATAGACTGTCCTAAATATTGCACTAACCGAAATAAACAAAAGATACCAAGCACCATTAAAACACTCCAGAACAACAACACTTCAACCACCAACCTGATCCACTTCTTAAATGAAGAAAAACTCACAAATGAAATATAAAAGATATGTATATAAGTAATATATGTAATATAATAAATGTAATAACCGATAACTGAAGCTAAAAATCATGTTATTGAAGTGTCATTAAATAAAGATTAATAAAAAAAATTGATGTGAAGTGTGAATTTTCACACATTTCTGGATTTTGCAGGTATTTAGTATCTAAATGATGATTATTTGGGATGCCAAAACCAATTTTATGTCAAAATATTTTTTTATGAATTTTAATTCGAATGCCTAATACCATTATTTAAGTTTCTAAATATATGCAGTATTTTTTTTATATAGCAAGGATCATTAAGATTTTGAAAATTGCACCTATGGCTTCCATTGGTTGCTTAAATCATAAGCCCCGCCCTCTGATTTCGTCAAACATAGAATTTAATTATAATTTAAAAACTACCCACTGGTTATTAAATTTACGCTTTTAAAAATTAAATGCAACATTTACCAAAATATAACTAGAATTTTGACAAACTAATTTAAACAAAATAAAAATGCAAAAAAAAACAGAAAAAATAAAATTAATAGGATTCTAACTCTAGTTTACAAATTAAGTTACATTATTAAGCGAACGACAAAACCAACTACGCTACTAGAGCTACTGATCTGGTGTGTTACATAGCGAATTAAATATTTAACATATTTTCGTTAAAAACCCAAAAAATACGTTATTTTCCGAAAACATTATCTGATCAAAAATTCCTGTTGTACTATTCCGGTTCACACCAGTGTATACTACTTAGAATTTTTTCAGATTTTTAGTTTAAACCATCTGTGCTACAGGGTGTGGGACAATTTTTTTTTTGCACAATTTTGGCAAAAATAGCATCAAAATAATTTATTTTGCAAAAATAAAATTTTGATCGTTAATCCACGTACTAAGGGCTTTCATTTGATACCCTACTCATAATTTAATTTTTTTCGATGAGCACATATTTGTTTATATTTTTAGGGGGATATGTTTTTTAGATGTTTTAGTATTTTTCCTATATGCGGGTCAAAGAGTTGTATAAGCATGCCAAATTTCAACTCTCTAGGTTTAGCCGTTTGGCTACAATTTTTACCGAACAGACAGACAGACAGCTGGACAGACAGACGACAAAACGACGGTATAAGGGTTTTTTGGTCATACCTACAAAACCCTCAATAAGTCATCCAGGGATTCGTATGCTTCCCAAAAGATGGATAGTGGCCGGCGATGGACAATACTTTGAATCATTAATATATAACCAGTTTTTTACAATAAAACCTCGAATTTCGGAAAAAACTGCGGAAGCAAAGTTGTACACCAATAGTTTGTTTTTACCAAACTGAAAATAAAACAGTAATTATTCATTTCTTAGTTTCGTGCAGAACTAGATTTTGAAATGTAGTAATTTGTAATAATTGAATGGGACTTTGAGATCGATTTCTTTAACATAGCAAATCGAACTTTATAATACAATTTAGGTTAAAAATGTCAACTTTTAAGAAGACATGTAAAATAATGTTTGTCTTCCGCATCACTGCACTCGCCAAAATCTGTATAATTAAATAAACAAATTAAATTGTTTTATAATTGAAAGCTTTCACTTAATGCGTTTTACAATTAACTACTTAATTAATTAAGAGCTTCTGAGACATCGCTTTCTATTTTTTTAGTTACGCATTTTTTTTTTTTTTTTGATCAGCAAGAAGAGACTTGGAAATTGGAAAAAATCTGCAGAAACCAAATCTGTAGCACAGAAAAATTGCAGGATGATAATCTTTTGATTCTAGTTTGGAAATCTAACAAGCGGATGGTTTGTCATAGTATTTAAACCTGGCTTTTCTCAGACTTCTCGATTCAATCAAATGTCGCATAACATATTGACGATTTTCAAAAAAATACCGGTATTACAGTGATTCAAAAAATTTCAAAATAACTTCCCTAAACAATTTATTAAGTGCTGCAATATAAAATAATGTAGACTATACCTGCGTTCAGGGCTCTTTAAATTAGTTTGTTAAATTAGCTTTTAAATTAGACCAGGGGTTCTTAAACTTACGTAGTCCGCGGACTCCCTCTTGAATAACATTTTTTTTGCGGACCCCATCCCAATCCTAGGTATTTTACGTCGTTCGTGAGCCTTAATTTCTGGCTCAATAATCTCATAGGCACTACGTTATAATAAATATTGGTAAAAATGTATCGCTGGTTATTTTAATAAATGGTCTTGCGCATTTACAAAGATGAACTTTTGTGTTAGCATATAGAATGAAAACATAAAATGAATAAAAAAAGTAGTAAAAAGAATTAAAGAAAGTTAAAAATTATAATACGTTAAACTCATACAAACATTACAAACTCAGTCAAATAATAGTCAAAATAGATATTATTATAATATGTTTTCTGTAAATAATTTGCAGTTGAATAAAAATAATTAAATTTTTGCTAATTATTGTTTAGTTATGTCAATAACTACTTAGATAACAACAAATACAAAAAGTCTTGATCAGGTAGGATTTTTATTAAATAAGTTATTTGAATAAAAGTGAAAAGTTGGGGATGTAAAGTTAATGTCAACATTGTTTAGCGGACCCCCAGGGGTCCGCGGACCACTGAAGTTTATGTGGAGTTTAAGAACCGCTGAATTAGACTGTTTACTATGCGTTGTGGATATGTTTTGTAGATAGTTTTAACATTTAAGGCAGCGTTTACAGCTACGGAAATTAGTGCGTACCAACTACGGTGACTTCGTAAAATGTTTATTATCTATGATCGTTTTCCTAATTCTGCTGTCCTAGATTTATACTACCTAAACCAGCGTTTCCCAAACTGTGCGCCGCGGCGCTTTGGAGCGTCGTGGCTAGTCTACAGGGGCTCTGTGGAGACCCATGACCTTTTTTTTGCTCTTCATTTACTTTTAGGAAAGTAAATTTTATCAATTTACTTCATCTGCCATGGGTGCCGAAAACATTGCTACGGCTCTGATTGAATGTATTGATTTGGGGCGCCGCGGGAAAATTTTAATACATTAAGGGCGCCCGGAACCGAAAAAGTTTGGGAACCACTGATCTAAACCTAACCTAATTACCTAAATTGATCATATTTACTGTTTGTCTTGTCTTTGTAATTTTGGGCGAGATTGGTTGTAATCGGCGCGATGACATTTTGTTTGGTTATGTAAAGGCATACGATGTAAACGTTCTCTTCGATATAGACTGATATAGCCAATGTATTTATATGTCTGTCCCATTAAAACAACTCACTTGCTACAAAGTTTGGAAAACAATCGACAACGTATAACGAATTAAATTTAGAGCTCTGAATGGTTGCTCGCATTACCATATGACAAATTTGTTATAAGTCAGTCGTTCAATCAACGCAGTTTGTCATTTTGCGTCATAACTTCAAGGACAAACTTGTGAATTATAGACTAGTATTGCTCCTCAATCTTTTATTGTACTAAAACATACCTTTTGAAGTCAGATTTAGTTTGTGTTCGATAGTCATTTTGAAGATTTACAAATTTTAAAAGTGTTTATTTAATATAGGGACATCTGTACTGGTATCGCTAAATAAAACGATGTTTATATTTGACATTTTATAATGCGATCTGATGTGTTTTGATACTTGTGTTCACATATCTAGCTTATAGTAGTTTCTAAAAACCTTTTTTAATTAGTTGTTGTTTATTTAGCAGTTTTGTGTTTAGTAATATATTTTCTTATAGATATCTTATAGATTTGCATTTGATATTGTGTGTAGTGCATAGCTTTTTAGGTTAAATTCAACGTATTTCTATTTTCTGTTCTTTGATCATATCTTTGATGACATCAGCCCTTTTTAGGACTATTTATCCTATTAGAATAGTTTATTTGTTTCTATTCTGTTCTTATTCTTATATTTTCATTACATTACGATACAAGTGACAGCGTACGAATAGGGGAAACTTTTTAAGATCGCAGCGCCATATGCGGCAAAGCTGAAATACTCGAAAGTGATATTAAACTGTTACTCGTGTATTTGTTTACATGGTGAAAATGAACAAGAGTTGTATTTTTCCTGTTTTCCGAGCTTTTTTTTAATTTAAAGGTAATCTACGATTTACAAGATATGTAATAATATACTATTCTAAAGAAATTTCAAGGAAATTTTTAGTTTTTCATTGTATTTTTAATTCTTTTTGACTGTCTGTCAATATAATAACAACAAAAAATATGGTAAATATATTAGTAAAAATTAATGGGCCATGTGCATAATCTTTTACTAAATGTTAATAGCACTACTAGGGAATGAAACTAGGCACTATTAATCATGCTTCTCGCTCTGACACATTATCTGGGAGGTATGTTGCACTCTTTTCATAAACGTCAGATTTAGTTGTAGAATTTAGTAAAAGATTATGCACACGGCCCAAAATCTCTGCTTTAAAAAGTAAAAGGGCCTTTTAATATATCAACTGATGATTTAGGCAAATTTTGGGTGCGATAAATGCTTTTTTTCAGTCTTTTTTTGGACGTAAAAAATCACTTTCCATAAAATGCAACGAGCAAACATGCATGCATGGGCTTGATTTTTAGCCCATTTTTAGTTTTTGAGTCCATAAAAACTTACGATCCACTTTCTCTCTGCCTCCAAACGTCGCTTCAATTGATATTTTTTTCGATTTAAGTAAATTATGGAATGTTTAAGAAGGAATCTTCCTTATTCACGATTTATATTGCGGCACACAACAAAATTGATTGTTTTTTTTTTCATGATACACAAAAATAAAACACAAACAACAAAAAAACACGTATTTCTCCATTGAACAAAACAAAACAATGTGACTTTGAGGGCGCTTAGGAAGTTTCCGCTATATTACATTCGTTAAATGGATGCTATGTAGACAGTTACGCAACTACACTGATTCTCCGACTGCTCTATAGTGACAATCCACAGTGCATATGTCATAGTCTTTAATCGACTAATTTTAGAGCTCTGTACCGATAATATGTTGTTTTATTACTTTAAAACGTGTGTCTACTCCACAATAATATTTTATTTAACAACCATATAAAGAAGGCTATATACAGGTGGGCCTCGATTTACGCCGGTGTTACGTACCGGCGCAAAATAAAGCGGCGCAAATCAAAGCAAAGAATGTTCATTCCAGAGACGGATTAACATTCTATTCGAATTAATATTTTTGTTTTTTTTTTGAATTATTTTTGTTTTTTCTTTATTTATTACTTATATATATAGAAAATTATAATATTATTACAGAACATACAATACAATGCAACAATACGATACAAATAAACAAAAATTAAAACAGAAATCAAAATTATAATCAAAAATAAAAACAAAACCTTTGAAAGAATATTAAAAATTTATTTTTCTTTATTTTTTTTTTTTTTCACGCAGAAGGCTTATGTAAGGTTCCATAGATGTTTTGATATTTTTTTATTATAGTTGAACTGCGTTCGCAATCATGATCTGTCTTGCAAATGTCTTAATTTTTTAATTTTATCTGCATTTTTCATTATTGTAGTCACCGTTGATGGAGGTAAGTTTAGGCATCTACAAATCTTCGGACGAGTTTCACCATTCTCTATTCTTTTAATAACTTCAATTTTTGTCTCAATCGAAATAGACCTACGTTGTTTTCTATCGTGTTTTGTAGATATTTCTTCCATTGGTATTAATGAAAATTATAATTATTACTCAATAATTTTAAATTAAATTTTAAAAGTAAGTTAATAAAAATAATATAGAAAAATTAAAAATTATTAAATTTAGATTATATTAAATATTAGATTTAGATTTATTTAAATTTAAATATGTACATATCATAAAGCAGAAACTCTTAAGCGAGTTAAATTTATTTTACAACTGAATACGTCTCAGTAGTGCGATTACTGCGACTGCGTAAACCACGAGACATCCCCGCTTCGACCACTGAATTGTCGACACCCGACTCCGACGTTCAACTGTTTCAAAGCGGCGTTATTTTAAGGTCGCTGCCAACCGGCGTAAAATAAAGCGGCGTAAAATAAGGCCCACCTGTATTACGAGGATGGCAGATAGATTAATTCCCTAAGTATAACCTCCCCCCCCCCTGCGGTTGCGGGTCCTAAGTTATGCCTCTGAAATCCCCTAAAATCTCCTAAAATCACTTGAAATAAAATCCCAACATAAAATCACGTCTCATCTGATATATTAAAAATTAATATCAAAAAACTATAATTACTAACTCTTTTCAGGAAGAGAGTAATTCAAAAAAATTATATAGGAAAAAGATAACGGAATGTAGGCCTAGTATTTATATCATTGTTCACGTTAGATTATTAATGATAAGAATTTATCGCCGACAGTTGTATACTAAAGGAACTCGTTCTAAAATAAACATAAACATTTTGTTCCATTACTAAACAATTTACTTTCTTTCATGGTAAAAGTCCTGTTGTACGCAATGTTCAACATAGTCTACCAGAACCGAAAAACGTGTAATATCACATTTTAATAGGTTTCACTAGTTTGACAAACAAAAAAAGTGGATTGACATCAAAGTACATGGACGTTTTTCTCTTTACGGTTGAGTAATTGTAACCAAAATCTAATTATTTTTTTAGGCTAGTCTTATTTCTTTTTAATTATTAGTTTCATCTAGACCTAACAATAAAAATAATACTGTTGTAAAATCAAAAATTATTAGAGTATTGAAATTGGTGCCTTTCAAAGTTGTAAAAAACTACGAAATTTATTAGTCCACATGAACTCGTGGGCACACAAGTGGGGAATATTTAGCTATATATAAAGGCATGTTTACATATCAAACTGACTTGTGCATATAAGTTTGCACAAATGAACTATCGTTGTATACTATTTCGTTCAGTCTACACCAGTGTAACCACTTCTGTGCATTTCAAATAAAGCTGCGTTCAGAGCTCTTAAATTAGTCGACTATAGGCTATGACTTGTGCCTTTCGTTAATAAAAAATATGGGCTGATATTCTTAAAGGTGAAATTTAATGTATTTTGTTATTAAAAAAATTAGACTGAATTTTTTAAAGAAAACAGTTTTTTATTTTTCATATTCATATTTACTAATTTGTATGTAACACCTGTATAATGATGCAAATTCGATTTTTATTAATATGTATATTGGCTTGTCCTAATTTTATATACTTGCTTTTTCATTTAAAATCGTTTCATTAAAATTTTATTATTTATAAACATGTATTGAAAATGAGGTTCTGTAATTCAAAACAAGTGCGCATGTCTAAATCATTGTTTACATTGTTTACGTTGTTTACATTGTTTACAAGAGTTTTGTGTTTACTTTACATCAATTGTTTACGCGTCAACAATGAGGTAACTTACATCATGTAACTTACGCGCCCATCACTGCTGTAAACGCAGCCTTGAACGTTAAAACTATCTAATAAACTTAGCAACAATGCTCAGTGAACAGTCAATTATTTAAAGAGCTCTAAAAGCAGCTAAAGAATGCAGTAGGATATTCATAATATATTGTTTCCCTTAAGTATTGTTTAAAATATCAGCACGGCCAGTTCCAAGTTCTCATACAGCTCTATTATATTAAAAAAAATGTATTGACAAATTAAAGTACTTAATGTAGTATATAAATTGTATAGAAATAACCTAAAAACATGTAACTGGCATGTAAACTTCGCTCCGTACTAAACCAATCAGAAACAAGGCCAAAGAGTTCCTATCTAATGTGCGTCTAATGTATCTAATCGCGTTTGGTTCGATATTATTTTAAAATACAAAATTAGTTAACTTCCTTCCAACTTCCGTTTTTGAACTTCCTTCCAACTGAAGTAAAATGAGTACTTGATGATAAAAAATTGATGTGAAGTGTGAATTTTCACACATTTCAGGGTTTCGCAGGTATTTAGTAAGTGAATGATGATTATTTGGGATGCTAAAACAAATTTTATGTTAAAACATTTTTTTATTAATTTTAGTTCGGATGCCTAATACCATTATTTGGGTT
The DNA here is from genome assembly GCA_963971575.1 of Liopterus haemorrhoidalis. Lineage (NCBI taxonomy): Eukaryota > Metazoa > Arthropoda > Insecta > Coleoptera > Dytiscidae > Liopterus > Liopterus haemorrhoidalis. The sequence continues at coordinate 99,926,490 of OZ020611.1, forward strand.
TCTTAATATTTGCATTTTTTTTTTTTTTGTTATATAGCAAGGTTCATTAATATTTTGAAAAATGCGCCTACGGCTTCCATTGGTTGTTTAAGTCATAAACTCCGCCCCTCTGATTTCGTATACATTCAAACATAGAATTAAATTATAATTTCAACACTTCCCACTGGTTATTAAATTTACGCTTTTAAAAATTAAATGCAACATTTGCCAAAATATAACTAGAATTCAATATTTTTTGAACGTATGTGTTTATTTATTTTGTTATATTTCAATACTTTATCAACTTTCCATTTTTATATTGAAAAAAAATCACTGGTTGACCCAGTTGACCCTTTTTTTTAATTTACCGCTATAATGTAATTGTCCTGTGTAAATCGTACTCGGTTCGCATCGCTATATGCCCACTTCTTATTTGACATAGGCTATAGATACAGCTTTTGATTGATAGGTAAAATTACATTGTTTTGTTTTACCTGTCTAATTATGGCGATGTTTGATTATTTAAAAAACAAATTCATTTTGAATTTGTCCATGTTTCGTAGCAAAAATAAAAATACTGAAAATATAACAATCGATTGCAAAAGTATTTTATATCATAAGAAACGGGTAAAAATTCTTTCGATTGATACCATTACAGAGCTTGTAAGTTAATATGGGGTGCAGCAATCGCAAAAAATTTAATTTTCAGTGTAATTCTTCTATGTTCCGGGGTAAAAGTTGTCACCCGGTACGTCTATGGGTTTAGTCTTGTTCAGCATAATTGGTAAGCAGCCGAAAAAATATTACGATGGAGCGGCCAAGATAATTAGTATTGATTACCCGGTAAAATCATAGCAGAAAATAGATTTTTTTTTTTTGTCCCCTGCTGCAATTATAAGTGACATTGCCGGTAGCGGCGCTGTGTTCCAAGGCAATATGGATGTTGACATTAGTACTCAGCCATCGTTTTGCTCATAGCGAACAGGTTAATTTAAGCACAGTACAATTTTATTTTATTAAAATGCGAGTAAATATTTGCGACATTTATGAATTTTTAAGCGCTACACATGTATCGAGGTGGATAACAGAAGGTGGGGATCAAATAACAGTATTTAAAGTTTAATTCCAGTAGATTTATTAAGTGTTATTTGTAGATGAGCAGGTGTTAAATGCCAGGCACATAATTTTATGTGGTACATTAGAAGCTGAGTGTCAGTCATCTGAATTTACTATATGTATATGCATTCTGTTTGCAAACAAGTGCATTATGTTCATTGAATAAAACTTCATGAAATAAAATTAGTTTTAGTGGGACAAGGACAGCTAAAAGTTAAATATGCAACTTGCAGCTGTAAAGCAGGTAGAAGCATATATATTCGTGCAGTTTTGTTTTTCTGCAACAAATACAATGAACAAACTCGCATAGTATCAGTTACTTTTTGCCATAACTCAAAATATATTCTCACGCCTTCCTCATGTCCATAACCAAATCTTTTCCCAATCTGGACTTAATATTAACTTTCCCTGCATTTTTTCTTAAGAAAAGAAAATACTAAGATACCTATCTTTATCCTGTCTTGAATGACAGCCAAAAACTACAATTTGTTCTGCTTTTATAGTTTTTCAACTTCTGTCGATTTTCTAACAAAAATTCAACACTAAAAATACAGAGTGATTATTTAATGGCGAGACGACGTCACCGAATTTTACGTGCCTCCTAGCAGAATACTATGACTATAATAACCTTGAAGATAATTTGATTATGAAGAAAAAAAGATTATGCGCATGCGCGCATAATCGCCTGCAACGATGTGTATGAAAAGGCAAATTATTAAAACTTCCAGTGACATCGTCTCGCCATTAAATAATCACTCCGTATATGTATAGGTAGTATTTCCAAAATTAAATGGCCACTTTCCCTTTCTGATTCCAATAATGACTGATAGTATAACCATTATACCTGCTGAGTTTATGGTTCTGTTAAAAATAGTTGCCAGGACCGTAATAATTATTTAAAATAAACGTGTTTTCTTATATGCTATTTAGAATGAACTGTATATACTCACATGACATTCCTTCACACTTTTATCAGGCTTAGGCTGGCTATATTTGAATTATACGTATGTATAATTGCATGTTTAGAAATCGTTTTGTTTTAAAGTCTTTAAAGTCTATTAAATACTTCAAATTTGCACAAACAAAAATCATTCTTTTTTTGCAACAAAAATAAATCCTAGCAACTTCCGTCTTCTTCCAACTTTTTTATTAAAAGATACACAGTCGGCACTATATTTTTCGAATAGAAGTCGTATATTTTATTTATTATTGTTTTAGACATAAATCTATCTATTTTCTTGAAAACTTGTAAATCGGGTCGTTTTTGCTGGTGATTTTTGCCACGAACATTGATACATTCAATTGTTCTGTATGGAACACTAGTTAATTCCGCAGTTCTAAGTATAGGTTTGTCATTACCTTCCGAAACTAACTTTTTATAAACGTTCAATATCAGAACTTTGCAATCTTTTGACAAATGACATTTTTCTTTAGTAGCCACGTCCACATTTTCGCATTCCACGTCAACGTCCACATTTTCGCACTCCAAATCACCTTGCACAGATTCACTATTTTCACTACAGAAATTGGGAATTTCTTCAAAATCAAATGGTCGGCAAAGAGCCATGTTGTTAATGTATGCACGCTATGACCGTTGAAAATTATCTAACAAACCAGTATAACAACCCCTAAAATTTAGACATAATATGATTATAAATTTGTAAAATATCTTTAATGGTTTTTAAGAAACTTCAATTGAACTAGTGTTATATATATTCGATTTAAATTTAAAATTCCCTTAATACCTCTTATATTCTTTTTACAGCTACGAGTCTTGGGATTACTGCCATAAACCCACTACCCATTATTAAGCTTCTTAACAAGAGTGGCCATTTCATTTTGGAAATACTATAATAACATATGTAATAAGGTCAAACAGTACTAGAGTATCTAGTACAATATATGACTATACTCTATCTCCGAAAGACTGATAGTAATAAAATTTATTATTTGTAAAAAGTTATTGTATTATCACACAGAAGCGGTAAAACAAAAGCGACAAAATATGAATAGTTCGAAACGAAATATTGTTAAAAACAACCGAGTGTGCTGCACATATTATATGGGAATACGAACTAGGGTTAAACACAATAGACCATAAAAATTAGACCCTAAAATTTTGAGGAAAAATATGGTCACAGGGGTATGTTTAATGATATGATAAATATGGTCACAGGCGTGCGTTTAATAAAATGATAAATAGTAATATAGAAATACACAAAACCAATTCAAACGTGTTTAAAATGTGCACGCCACTGGCAACTGCTTGACAAAATGGTTTATTACTATTAGTCTTTCAGAGATAGAGTATACTAGACAGCGTATTCGAGCGTGTCAGTTCTCAATACACCATTTTGCTCCTGCGCGCTGTATACCGTCACTACACTACTGCAAATGGCATTCCTCCATCATCATGTGCATTATCAATGATATATCGTTCAAATACCCGTATTCATAAACGAACATTACTATCTGACGTTTCGTTAATTCAAATATCTATAGAAACGGTCCATTTCTATGGAAATTTTCTATAGAAAATTTGGTTTTATCAGTTCGTTTTGATATAACAAAGAGTTATAAAGCATTGTTTATGAATACGGGTATTAGACTCTCAACTAATAGATAATAGTAAAATAACTTACACCTACCGGCTGATACTGTGTCGGTGGTGGACTTGGAACTTGCTGAGCCTCCTGATGTCCATACCCTTGATCATTCTGATAAACCGGTGCCTGATAAACTGGCGATTGTTGAACCGGTGCTTGATATACTGGCGCTTGTTGCACTTGAGCTTGTTGAGCTTGATAGTATAATTTTTGTTTCTGTTGATTCAAATATCTCAACACCAGCTCTTGCAAATTAACATTGTTCAAGTAATTGGCCTGAGGATGGCTCTGTGGTAAATTAGGATAAATACCCTGGTTAGGGTTTGTTAAATGATTAGAAAATACTCTGAAGATGATGACTGGTACTGTTCGGCCGTGATAATTTCCAGGAAATTGTGTGGAGAGACCACCAATGTTTCCTCCTTTGGTTAATGTGGAGTATAAAGTAGATGGGTAGTATCCAATATTTTGTTGGTTGTATTTCACCGCTGGTTCAATGCGAGTACCTATAATCAAAATATATATTTTATTGGTAATATTGCTTACAAAATACGCAAAAAGAATAATGCGATCCTCACGAGAGTAGTTATATAGGAGAGTTCAAAGTAAACTCAGCACCATTGTTAACTCTGTTAACATTGTTAACAAAGTTAAGATTAAGAATAAATAGACAAACTACTATGGTCTATGTCAGCTTAAAAAAAAATTGTGTAAGAAGATAGGAGCTGTTCGTCCTTGCTTCGGATTGGTTAAGAACATCATCCCTATTACAATATTGTTTTTAGTCCAAGTTGACAGATGTTCAGTGTCGTACATTGTATTTTATAATGTCATTGTCTTCGAGCACAGATTATTATTCGAGAATATTGTATATGCATCGAAATATATCTTATTTATAAGGCATATTTTGTTATTATTTACATATTTAGACTTTTATTTATATTCTTGGCGTAGAATTTATGGAGAATTTATGTAATTTGTTTTTACGCAATTATATATTTACCGACCACCAACATATATAAGGGAGGTATTGTGATCATACCGATTTTGACATTTCGAGATTTTGTTGGATCTACACGAACTGAGGTCCCTATATAACGTTTTGACTATTTTTAGCATGTTGTCTGTCTGCCTGTCGGTCTGTGTACACGTGCAGAGCAAATTCGGCTAAATGGATTTTTTATGAAACTTCATATGTAAGATTTTGACATCAATGGCACGAGTTGATCAACTTTTGGTAAAAATCGGTTAACTAGAAATGGGAGTTTACTCGTGTCGATTTTAAGATTTTTGCGAATATTTCACAACAGAGAAATATTTCGAAAAAAATTATTAAACAAGAGTTGCTATAAAAGCAATAACCAATAACTTTTATTTGAGACATTTTTTGATAAAACAGCATAAATTAAACAAGTACTTTGTGATGGCGGTCGGTCCTGTGGTGGCCACAGCTGATTTTTTTTAGGTTATCTGACATATAGATATTTTTTGACACCTGACAATTATTAACAAATCAAGATAGAGGACTAATGTGAGGCCAAAAGACGGGCTAACTGATTGTGCCCAAAGAAGAAGTTATTGATATAATTTTTAGATCATCAAATACACAATTTTTTAAAATTTTTATTTACAATAAATATTTAAGTAAGATATTCTGAAGATCATTGTTGGTGTTATTGTTTTATTTAAACCTTTTAACCAAATCTCTCTTTTTATATATAATACATAATTTTTAAAAATTAATATTTTTTTAACTTTTTCAATGTTTCTATTATACTGAATTTATGTCGTATAAAAAACAAGTGTATTATCTGCCTTGTTTATTTCAATATTTTATTAACCAAAACTCTTTGTATATTTAAAAAAAAAAATCATTTGCTAACCCAGTTACCACGCACATTCCCTAGTTGTTTTAAACTTATTTTAAATTTAACTTATTTTAAATTTCCCGCTATACTGTATATGTCCTGTGTAAATCGTACTCGGTTCGCAGCGCTATCTACTCTTTTCTTATTTGACATAGAATATTGTATTTTTTACGCAAATGACGATGGTCGAAACACCAAAACAATAGAGCATCAAGTTATTCACAAAAACAATATTTATTTCACAGTTTGCCTGTAATAATTGTGTATAATCTGTGTATAATCTACCATATATATATATATATATTTTATAGTCTTGCACATCTTTTTGTGACAGTATATATTTAAAGTTAATATATTTTTGCCAGTTATTGACTCAGTAACTATATAATTATTTTTACCAATTAAACAAGTAGTGCAGTAAACATAAAATCTTCTAAATATTTAGGTATTTTCTTGTGTTTCGGTCGATAAGTAAAAGCAAATTTAGTCAAATATTTAAAATGATTTTATTATTTGCTAACCAGTTTCGGTTCTATCTGAACCATTCTCAAAGCCTAGAAATAAGTACATGTTTGATATAATAAATTGCATAAAATAAATATAAAATTAATAATAAATATAAAATTAAACATTATTACACTTACTTGCAAAAAACATTTATAAAAATACAGAATTAAAATTATTATAATAAAATTTGAAAACATGTGACTTTAAAACATATTAATTTTTTTTTTTTCTTGTTAATTTAACGGATAAAATTTTTCTTATCTTCTACAGGTTGCGACATCGTTAAGTTACACGTCAACTAAGTTAAAAAGATTTTTTAAAAATACTGTAATTTCTAATTGAAGTTAGTTATACTTGTAATAGATGGAGCTATTTAACTTATTTTTATAAGATTATAATAAATTTTGCATAAATTATCTGTCAGTTTTAGCATTAATATTACGATTGTCTTTTTTAATATAAATCATTTCTAATAACAATCGTTTAGTTAGATTTTGTTCAACATTCAGTATTATTGTATTAGGAAAGTCAAATTGATGTTTTAGATTGTTGGCATGTTCTACAATAGAGTTATTACTTTTGTTATTGTCAATTTTATGTTTACTAATGTTGTTCTCATGTTCTTTTAATCTTGTTTTTAAATAATGTTTACTTTGACCAACATATTTGGCTTCACAATTTTTACAGTGTATGCAGTATATAATATCAGATTTTAGTTCTTTCTTGTCTCTGTCTTTTAATGTACTATGTAAATTATTGATAGTTTTAATTTTTTTTGTAGCTATATTAATATTTTCATTAGTTAATATTTTTTTTTAATTGTTCAGATAAGTTGGGTATGTGAGGAAAATCTTCTCTCATTTTATTTCGGCGATTTAAACAAATACAAAATTATTAATGAAGTATTGCAATTCAAGTATTATTTGCAAAAGGACGATAAGAAAATAACGATTAAAAATACGTATAAAAAAATTAAAAATAATAAATTAGAGTTTACTTTTCCAAATATTGAAATTTCAGTTTCAATTTATTTATTAATTATTGACCAGCAATTGTATATGAGAGTTATCGTTCTCGAAAATAAAACAAATATAAAAAAAATTATAAATACTTCAACGCAGAATAGGTTAATTGATTTAGAGTTATTAAACATTAAAAATATTTAATACCCTTTTCACACTAGAACTTTAAAATAGGATGTTTAAGTTAGGTTGACTTTAAATGCTAGTATGAAAGCGTGCGACCTCGCTTTAACATAGCCTAACTTAAAGACAGAGATTTTCAACTTAATTTTTAAACTGTGTGAATTTGGGCTGTCAACATTTTATATTATCGTAGACAAGAATACTATATTATATCCAGTTTATGAGAAGTTTATACTTATTATTGTTTTTTAATTAGTTATTCAACTAGTTATATTAATAATGTAGATAATACAATGCAGATAATACTGCGCAAACAGATGAAATCTGGTAACTTCGTGATGCCAACTTAAGAATAAAATTATTATAGCAGATGGCAGCACCGGATATTTAATCATCTGGTGTGAGTGCAAACCGATCTTAAGCATCACTGGACTTTAAGTTCGCCTATCTTAAAGTTCTAGTGGAAAAGAGCGATGAAGTCACAAACAACCGTATAACATTTTTTTTTAAGGTGGGGATGAGAAACTAAAACAAATCTTAGGGCTGCATAGAAATACCTATGTAAGTATGCGTGTTTTTTAAATTTTATCTTCATTCTTAACAGATGCAGTACCTTTAAATTTCAAGTTATGTGTATTATTGTAATAAAATTGTAGGGGCCCTCTAACTTATTAGTTCCCAGAATTAGTTGCCCCATAAAACCTTAAGAGGACTCTGATATAGACGGACAGAAAGACACATGACTGGCAGTTATAACTAGCCAAAAAGCAGGGGCGAAAATGATGAAAGGGGCGAAATGGGCGAAAGGCTCGAAAGGTACGAAAGGGGTGAAAGATGCACAAATTCAGATCACCTCACTGTGAGGGATGACAAAGCCAGATATACAAAACAAAGGTTCAGATAAGCAAAACATACGCTTAGTTATTGTAAAAGTCTAATAAAAAGGCGCAGTGTTCTGGCCTTGTCACCGGCGCCAACAGAGCTAACTCCGGCTCTGGCGACAGAATAAGTATTTCTTATTTATATCTAGAAAACACTAGAAAGGTAATTGACATGGAATTTTTAAAATGTATTTTTCTTTTAACTACGCTACTGCTTACAGCCACTTTCTATCCAGTACCAACACAAGTACTAACTCTGTGTTGGGGCAACTATAGGCAACTCTATTTACACTCCAGTTGAGCAAATAGTTTACTTTCTGGCGTATACTACTATGAAGAAATTAATCAACTCTTTGTTTAGTAAATGGCTTGAAAACTTCAGAAAGTGAATAATAGATGACTCTTGATGTTAAAATGATGGTACGCTACTTTTAAACGAAGCTTATTTTACATTAAATATAAACTGTTTTACTTAAAAAAAGGTATGTTCTTAGGACTATACGGTAAAAGTGAAACATAAGTGAAAAAAGAGTCCTTTAGGTTTAGTGGAAAAATCGTAATAAAACGCGGAAGCAAAATCACTGTAGTTTATTTCAGGTAATAAATAAATTATTTTTATAACATATATAGGCTATTCCAAACGTTTAAGCGGATCTAAATGGAATTCTAATTTCTGTCAAGTTGTCACGAGCTAAACAAAATGATTAAAAACCACATTTAACCGATAAAAATTACTAGTTTTCAAAATTTAATTCCGCTTAAACCCAATAAACAGACAATAAATGCGCGTGTGTTAATATATGATATGTTTAAAACTACAAATAAATAAATTTTAAATTGCAATTGAAAAAATTAATTTTAATTTTTAGCGACGTAATTATTGTATTATTCTGATATTAAGTTATCTAAATTTAATTATATATTATCTGCTTTTCTTCCGAGAAGAGTAGTAATTTATTTGGAAAAAGTATTCATCTACTGTTTCAAACATAATAAATATTACCATTTATCAGAGCTGGGAATATTTGAAATGAAGCATTTGAAAAAGTGTTTCAATTACTTTCTGGTATTTGTAATATTGTATTTCAAATACTTCAAAAAAATTCTCTTGGTATTTGTATTTGCAAATACTTTCTCCGTGGTATTTGTAATTGATATTGTTGTCTGAAAATGTCAGTATTTGAAATACTTTAGAAATATGTCAGATATTTCCTAGTATTTCAAATATTTCCTTATTATTTCTAATATTTACCTAGTACATATTTCAAATATATCCTAATATTTCAAATATTTCTCTAGTATTTCAAATACTTCCCAATTATTTCAAATATTACCCTAGTATATATTTCAAATAATTCCTAGTATTTCAAATAATTCTAGTATTTTAAATTCATTTTAATTATTTGAAATACGTTATTTCCAATACTTTTTATCAGTGATGACTAATAGTATTTATAATTTCAAATATATTGATCGGCATTTGGTATTTGGTATTTGAATTACATTTATTGAGTATTTAGTACAGCTCTGCCACTTATGTTATAAAAATAGTTATACAGATTATTATATCACTCTCTATTCAAAATGTCTTAATATGTTTCCAAAACTCGAAGTCAAAAATCATGTTTTTATATTCAAAATTATTTTTAAACAATGCAAGTGAATTTACCTCGAAATTAACAACAAAAAAAACTCGATGTCAAAACCATTGTTACATTAAAAACGATTTTTAAATAATTCAGGTAAATTTTCTTCGAAATTCGCTTCAAAATCTCAATTTGTTTACTGGCTTTAATGTTTAATGTTTTGGTATTGCAATGTTTGAGATATAATGCACAGTAGTCTGGTGTGAAGGTGTACAAGTCTAAACAGACCTAAATTTATTACTTAAAGTTAAAACGTACCTAAATTGTAAGTAATCGCCTTTTGAATTTCAATAGCTCTACTACCATCTCTCTGTGAAGTGATTGGTGTAGCAATTGGTGCTACAGGTGATGGTGGAATATCATGTTGACTATATGGATAAATCATATACTTCTTTTGTGTTTGGTAGATATTCCCCTGGAAGCCATAACCAAGGTTTGACTCGATAGTTCTCTTGGTGTTTGTTCTCGCTTCTGTTGAGTTGTCGGCTGGGTCGACAATCTCGATGGCGACGATGGCAGGTGGAGGACTATCTTCTTTAGAACTACTCTCCTCTTCCTCTGTGAAATTTGAGAGTTCATCTGTGACTGTTGATGGAGTGGCTTCTTCAGTGGTCTTCTTTTTGGAATGTCCGGCATTTATCCATGTTATATTTAAGAGTAGTATCTGAAAATTACAAACACAAATTAAATACAATTACATATAATTTATGAAATATATTTTTGTGTTAAAATGGGGACTTATATTTTAAAATACAAAACGGTTCTTGAAGGTAAAAAGATAATGAATAATGTGAGTCGTTCAGAGACTGCGGGAAATAGATATCATTGGTGTTATACTTCTAGAACTCAAATTTGATGGATCATAATGCAAACGAAAATGTGACACAATTGAAAATGTAATACGTATAGAGTGGCAGTAGACAGGCAACATTTCTATTGTTAGTGATGACAGATGGGTCAGGAAAGTAATAGAATATAGGCCGAAATACAATACTATAGTGTAGCCCTATATATACTATAGTGTTCTTTGACATACATGTAAGAAAAAAAAAAAAAAAAATTGGAACTTCTCGCTCAAAATATTTATTTATGCAGGTGTAACAGTAACAGTGTGTAAATGGGGTCTGTACAATCAAGTGCAAATTTTTGTACGAGGCGTCAGCCGACTGCCGAAAATGACAGCGCAACATACGATACACGTATTGCATATAACGAAGTCAATTGAAGTCAACCATTAATAATAATAATAATAATAATAACTTTCTCGTTTCTTAAGTCTGCTGGTTTGAGATCGGAAACAGAAGGTTATGTGTTTGCGTGTCAGGATGGTGTTATAAATACTTTGGCATACAGGGCCCGCATATTCCAAATAGCGCAGTCCACACTCTGTAGGTTGTGCCACCACCATCCTGAAACGATAATGCACATTCTGTCTGCTTGTTCATCTCTTGCAGCGTCGAGCTACGTGTCTCGACATGATGCTGCTCTCCGCGTGGTCTACTATCATCTTAGACATGCCTATGGTATTGACCAAATACCGGTTATACCGTACGTCCATTTTGACATAGAATCGGTGGTGGAAAATTCCAAGTGCCGAATTTATTGGAATTACTCCTTCCCCACCTCGAGGTTACTGACAGACACTAAGCCGGACATAACCCTCCTGGATATCGAGACCAAACAGATGTTTGTTATCGAATTCTCAAGTCCAGCTGAGAAGAATATCTCTCTCAAGGAGGAGGAAAAAGAGGTCTAAGTATATGGACCTCTTGTCCGAGCTTAGAAAGCTGTATCCCGGGTATAAAGTTAAGCTTGTAGTCCGGATAGTTGGTGTTTTGGGTGGTATGAAAGCCTCCTATCGAAGGGAAATCGAGTCCATTCTCGTCTGCAGATCTTCTGCCAACTCTTTGATCTGCAGGATGCAGAAAGCAGTGCTGCTCGGGTCACTCCGCATTGTGCGGGCACTGGATCTAGCGTAATTTCTGCGGCTGCATATCGCCAGGGTTTGGGATGCAGTCGTGTGTATTTAGCTCCACTAGTCTCTATTATGACGCGGCTCAAAAGGTTGCTGAAGTTTGAGATTAGTGGACGCTTGTCAAGACCTGACAAACCCAATAATAAACTTTATTGTAGGCGAAGTTTCAGCCAGGGCTGGTCTTCCAACTTAACCTTTTTCATCGTGTAAATACAATAATACATTTTTTATATATAAATTACATTCTTACATTTTATATAAATTAGCATAAGAAGTTTAGCGAACTTTAATTCAGCGAAATTCAGTAGACGTGCGGGTGAAAATATATGACTTGGGGGAATAACAAGTATATTCGCGAAACAGGATTACTTGGTGTGATTTCTTGTCTGCAACCATGTTTTATATTTTACTTTGAAAGATTGCACAGAGATAGATTTTAGGCACTTGGGTATTTGATTATACATAGATGGGGCGCAATAGGAAAAGGAACGTTCGAAAAATGAACTTTTGTGGATTGGAACTTCTAGGCTATAGAAGTCCCTAACAGTAAGGCTATGAAGGGAAGTTCTCGAAACTAGTTTGCAGCTTAAATAGGTAGGCGTTTGATTGATTACTAATTTATGAATAAACGAAGCAAAGTGTAAATTTCGACGCTGTTCCATAGTTAGCCAATTTAAGTGACAGTACAAATCTTATACAGTTGTTTTGAATTTTTTGAATTCTGAGTTTGTCAACGTGAGTGATACAGGAGTGGTATATAATATCACCATAATTAAAAATAGATAAAACTAAACTATCAGCAAGAGATTTTCTTAAATTGCGAGATAGACAAAATCTATTCATATATAAGGTTTTTAAGGCGAGAAAGGCCCTTTTTAAAAGTGAACTAATATATGAGTTAAATCTCAACTGTGTGTCTAGAACAATGCCTAAATTCTTATATTCATGCACTAATGGTAGAATATTATTGTTTAGTTCAATTCTAACTTCGCCGTGATCCAAACTATCAGTAGGGGTAGATTTATTCCCAAAGATCATAACTGCTGATTTTTTAGCATTAACCATTAAGCAGTGGTTGTTACAATAATGTATAAGAGAAATTAGTATATTAGGAAAGATACGCCTGTATACGCATGCTTGCTCGACCTTAGCCGTGCTTTTGAAAGAGTAGATCGTGGAAAGCTGTTAAATATATTGGAAAGAAGAGAAGTCAACCCTCGAATTATCACAATACTATCCGAATGGTTTGACAAAGAACAAAAAAGAGTGCGCTGGGGGTCGGTGAAATCAAGTACGTATATGTAGGACACTGGACAAAGGCAGGGTGGACTTCTATCTCCACATTTGTTCAACGTATACATGGATGATCTTAGTACACTGTTGAACAAAGAACGCGTCGGCTGTGTGATTGGCTCTACACTTATAAATCACAAAAGCTACGCGGACGACATGGTAGTTCTTGCCCCATCAGTATCCGGTTTGAGAAAACTATTGGGAATCTATCTGGAACATGGTATGGTGTATAACGTCAACAAAACCGAGTACATCGTATTCCAGCCCAGATCTAAGAGACATGAAGTGCCTGGTATTAAGCTTAACCGTGAAAATGTGAAAAAAGTGTCCCTTGTGTGTTACCTTGGTCATGTGATTAGCGATAATCTCTCTGATTGTTTAGATGTCGATCGACAATGTCGCTCTTTGTGTGTCAGAACAAATATGTTAAACCGGCGATTCTCTAAATACAGTAAAGATATACGCAGATACTTGTTTAATACATTTTGCGGAAATTTTTATACGTCTGCACTATGGATTAATACAACCCGATCTAGCGTACGTAAATTAACAACATGTTACAATAATGCATTTAGACTTATCAATGGGTTACATAAATATTGTAGCGATAGTGAAATATTTGTAATGAATGATATATGTACTTGTATGACTGTCCTCAGGAAATACGTTTTTAACCTGCGTGACAGATTAATGAAGTCTGTGAACAAGCTTGTTCATAACTACATTACTTGTGATAACACTTAATATGAAATGGTCAGCTGTTCATAAACAAATTTAGTCTGTCATCACATTATTTTACAATAATGTATTAAAACGTTATTTCTTATAATGTAATAATTGTATAATAGTATTATTGAGAACAATTTCAAACTTTATATGTTCTTTATTTTTGTTCATTATTTATTTATTTTTTTTTTTGTATAGTTTATCTTGTTTGTTTAATTTGTATGTATTTGTCTTTTTATTGGCCGCAAGGCTGTTAATAAATATATATTATTATTGTTATTATTATATAACATTTTTTCTAACACCGAAAATACTCCAATACCGTGGTCACTACCAGTGTCAGATTAAGACCCACAGGGTTAAAACTCGAAAAATCTCCATTTTTTTGAGTCGCCTTTTACAAAAAAAGAAAAATGGTTATTGCGTATATTTCGTACGAATATAAGATAAATATATTTTCATCAAAAATTTGACCGGCGGTAGTTTTGGATGACAGTTCTGTACTTTTCAGTCGTACCAACACCAACTTATTAGTTTTTGTCTACAACTTAACTTTTAGTAGTTTATTAAGTTGATAAGAAGTTTATTTAGATCATATAATTAAATATAAACTTAGCACAATTAAACAATATTTATAAATTGGTTTACTATAACCAAATTGTTGTCTGCCATCTGAACCTAAAAATTTTTAAGTTGGCAATGAAAAGTAATAAGAGATGGAAGGTATAAAATATATCACTGTCTCTTATTATTTTCCCCCCACTATATTCTGTAGTATCAAAAGTAGAAATGACGTCAGAGTTGGATAGTATTGAAAAAAGTATAATGTAGAATGGACTTTTTGTTCCAATAGCAAGATATAATATTTAAATATTATAATGATGGTGATACTGTTTTTTATATCAAGTGTTGGTGGTACAAATCTTTCAAAGGGTTGAGAATCATTGCAGTTGCATATTCAAATAATAAAGTAGTGAACGAGATTGTTTTTAGATATTTTATTTGAAACGGATTATATCATTTTCCGTAAATGTAAAAGATATAATCATGATCTAAGTTGGTAAGTAGTTATTAATACTGTTCTCATTGTAAGTTTTACATAATAAATTCCCGTACCGAATTACCACATATCCGTGGTACAGTCCTTGTCATAAACAGACAATAATGTAGCTTATATACACATTTTCGCACTACTGTTTTCGAAACACACATTTTTACAACATTCTATTTATACACACTAAGAAAGTTGATGACAGGTATATGTCATATTCTATAGCAAGGTTCTCAAATATTTCTCTTAGAACCAGTGGCACAGCCAGGATTTTGTCTTGGGGAGGGCTGAATCAAATTTCGTGGGCATGCGGGCCGCATACGGCTCTCAACCTCATTTTTTGTGGCCCCTGAAGCGGTAATCAAAATCACTTGAGCTTATTTAGGGGAAAAATATATTTAAAAATGTAAAATATACTCTCTTCCATATACTTTGTTTATATTTTTATATTTATTTATATTTTTCGCGGGATATATTTTTGAAGTCTCAATATTTTTCTTACTTATGTTCAGTTCTCTAAATCAGGCGCTTGGCCACAGTTGTACCGAACGAACAGACTCGTGTGAAGGTTATACCGAAGTCAGATTTCCACTTTATCTTATCTGAATCGAATAATTAGTTGTTAAACAGTTTTATCATTTGACTGGGTGAATGTTTTAGTCGATGTGTTAGGGGGAAAAAGGATCAATGCTTCCCTTCATATAATTCGTTGGACCATATTTGGAAAGTGATGTATTTTCACTTGAACAATAACGGCCCCTATCAAGAGTAGGCAATATTAAAAAAATGTTTATTTATACGAAAAAAAAAAAAAAAATAAAAAATGCCAATATTGTTTACAATGAAGTAATTTAATAATTAACTACTGTTATGGTTAACAAATTTTATCTTCAACTCTCCGAGCAGCGCCGTGTAATCTGCTTGTCCTGGGAGGGGCCCAGGCCCGTCGACCCCCCCCCCTTGGCTGCGCCACTGATTATATGCTATGCATTAAGTTATGGAGCTAATATAAACGAGGCTTAAAGTCTCGTTTATAACAGATCCATAACAACACACCCATACCACAAAAATCACAGCACTCTCTTTGTTCTGTTTATTATTTACAGATGTTCAGAACAGTGTATCTCTTTGTATTAATATGTTATGTTTTAAGTTATGGACCTTTCCATAATATAATACTATAGATATATAGCACATCGATTAAAGGTTTAACAGTTGTTTCTTGATTTATGCCAGCAACGATATGTTTCGTTGTAGAAGTTTCTTTTTTAGGGTTTTGTAGGTATGACCAAAAAACCCTTATACCGTCATTTTGTCGTCTGTCTGTCTGTCTATCTGTCTGTTCAGTAAATATTGTAGCCAAACGGCTAAAACTAGAGAGTTGAAATTTGGCATGCTTATACAACACGTTGATCCGCACATTGGAAAAATACCAAAACATCTAAAAAACATATCCCCCTAAAAATATAAACAAATAAGTGCTCATCGAAAAAAAATTTTTTTTTTTTAAATTCTGATTAGGGTATCAAATGAAAGCCCTAATAGTAAGTGGATTAACGATCAAAATTTTATTTTTGAAAAATAAATTATTTTGATGCGTTTTTTGCCAAAATTGTGCAAAAAAAAATTTGTCCCACACCCTGTAGCCCAAATGGTTTAAACTAAAAATCTGAAAAAAGTAATGTACATTGGTGTGAACCGGAATAGTAAAACAGTAATTTTTGATCAGATTATGTTTTCGGAAAATAACGCATTTTTTGTGTTTTTTGGTTGACTATGCACAAAAGTTATTCTTATATAACACGTTATATTGTAAAGGGTATCGTGGTCTAATGGTTACGTTGCTCGCTAGCTACACAGATTTCTAGCATTCGATTATTTTTTGTTTTTTTTTTCATTTTTATTTTGTTTAAATTAATTTGTCAAAATTCTAGTTATATTTTAGCAAATGTTGCATTTAATTTTTAAGAGCGTAAATTTAATAACCTATTGGAATTGTTGAAATTGTATTTTCATTCTATGCGTCATGTGTACGAAACCAGAGAGGCGGAGCGTATGATTTAAAACAACCAATGGAAGCCATAGGCGCAATTTTCAAAATCTTAATGAACCTTGCTATATAAAAAAAATACTGCACATATTTAGAAACCTAAATAATGGTATTAGGTATTCGAATTAAAATAAACAAAAATATAACGTAAAATTTGTTTTTGAAGCTCTTACATTAACAGACGATAAATTATTTTAAAAAGATCGTTCATTTTGCCGTGATTACTGCAAAGCAAAATTTGCCCTACACACTCAGCATGCCACCTTCACTTATTATATACCTGCAATGTGTGAAAATTCACACTTCACATCAATTTTTAATGTTATTGTTTTTATCGTTTCTCGTTGTTTCTATAGTCTTGCATTATCTTTCTTGCATTATCCATTATCCACTGTTTTATTGAAAAATACTTTTATTGGTTACATATAATACGTGCTATAATTTCCATCACTCTATTTATTTTTAAATCTACACTCTAAAAAAAGTGTTGAAGGAACTTCATGGTGCACTAAAAAATGAACTTTTACTGTACCATGAAGTCCCTCGCTTTTCGTGTTAATTATTTACACTTCTTTTTTGGTTAAATATAGTGTAAAGTTTATACTTACATACTGGTTAAATTATAGTGTTAGAAAATAAATAGTGTTAAAGTAGTGTTAATTTTAACACTGAAAATGTAATATTTCATAAAAATAACACTATGTGAATAAATGAAGATTTACACGGTGATTTGATTAAAAATAGTGAACTTTTTACTTTTTTTAACACTAAAATTTTAACCAAACTGAGAATAAACTTTTATACTTATGAATTTTTTGCTGTGTAGTTGGAAGACAGAACGCAGAATTTCGAAAAAAACTGTAAAATGATGATTCTTTTATGTAATATTTTATTGCAACATACATATTAATATGTGACAGAAGGTGTGCGCAATATAGTTTTCTCAGTCAATAACTGTTTTTCTGTATCAGAAAGTAACTAATTGCAAGTAACATATTGGAATATGTTATCTATAAAGATAAACACCGTAGATAATTTCATAAATATTTTAAAAAAATCCGTTATTTTCTCTGACGAAGATCTTGTAAAGAAAGTAGTGAAAGTAGTTCCGATATCACACAACAGATGGTGCACGTCCAGGGGTTACAGTTATATCACAATGTTAAATAAACACATTAAGGTCATTATTATTGATGTTATAGAAATTACCAGAATTAAATAGGAGATAGTGAACTTGCCACACTCTACTTACTTTACTTAAGATTATATAAGTGACATCACTTATCCGCCTGATTTGAATTAAATTGTAATTGATTGTTTCACGTTTTTACTTTCGTGTAAGCAGAGTGATCTTGTAAAAGAAAGTCTGTGGTTTGGAATATCTCTTTTGGAATTCTATTTAATTCTGATGTTTTTTTACAAAATAATTGTTTTGAAATTGTAGCGAGGTCAACAACAACCCACAGTCTTTCCGTAAATATATCGCATTTTGTAAATTATTTTTTAGTAAAATTAAAGATGTTATAACGCTTCGGATTACTGTAATGCCAACCCAGAACTGAAGCAAGTAGTCGACTATAATATCGACTAATAATCGACTATATGGCTTTTTCAGCTCAGAGGGTCTATTCTATAACTTCTCGACAGTCACATGCACAGTATCATATCACCTATGCACACTGCACTGCCTTCGTAGACTGTCCTTTGTGATGTTGTTTTGTATTCGGCATTATCGAAAATAAGTAGCGCCATTTTGAAATTTTGACGTATTGTGATAGAATAAATTTCAAACAGGGGGTTATTTTGAATAGAAAAGTCTTACAAAATATTAATAATAATTACGGATATATATGGAATTCCTTCAAGAATGTTGACTGTAAGATAACGTTGTCACTGGGATCAATGGAGAGGATTGCAGATTCCATTCGATAAATTGCGCAAAACAGCTTATTTAGATTAATTAAATTTTATTAGAAGTGTCTTATATGTTTAATATAAATTAGTTAAAAAACACAAAAAAAAATATATAAAAAATAAATGATCTTCTCTTTAAATTACCGAGTTGTCTTATCTTCCCCAATTGAAGTACATCTAAAAATTCATAAAACATATATCCCTGGGCCATAACTAAAACATTTTACGTAAAAAGTAACAAAAATATTTATTTCCATATAAAAACACATTTTAAATCACACTATCCTAAAAATATATTCAAACATATCTAAACAACAAGTTCAAATGTCAAAAAACAATATCACTTTTCAAAGAGGAAACGTTCCTAGGTCTCCTCTCAAGAGCGACACAACACTATTAAAAGTTCACTATCAATTAGTTATAGAATACCAAAACGAGGTGTTGAAAATCTTAACTTTCAACAGGATACTGTAAAAACGATTGTCGAGAAGCTTACAGAATAGACCCCCAGGAAACCCTGATGAATTCAAGGACATAACTAATATTTTATTTAACTATGACATGTTCTTTCCGTTTTTGTCGATTTTGATGCTTACATCAAAGCCCAGGATAAGGTCTCAGAAGTTTATCAGAACCAATCCAAATGGGTCGAAATGGTAAGCCACAACATGTTTCATCCGGTAAATTTTCCTCAGATCGTACGATCATCTAATACGGTAGGGAGATCTGGTCGAACCAAACGTCAGCTCCACATGAGCCACGTAATTGAATCTAATACCGGGTTTACATTGGTAGAGTAAACGAGCTAGTAACTAGCGCAAGTAACTAAAAACTAGTTACTATCCCTATGTAAACAGTTGACAATGTGACTAGTAGAGTACTAGCTTCTAGTAGTTGGGGTAGGATAGGGGTAGATTGGGGTAACATTGATTTATTAATTGATGATTTCTTTCCAATTTAACAATACCACTAGTATGTTTATCAACATGCATTTGTTTATAATCTAAAATGTGATTTAACCTAAAAAAATTATAAAAGTGTAATAAGAAATATTTCACTACTACTGTCAGAAAATGATACTCCAGTGAAATAGCTGCCTTTGATACACGAAAAAGATGTTGTAGACTACGATAACTATTACCTGTGGCTAGGAAATAAAGCGTTAATTCCAATTTTATTCTTGCTGGAATCGCATCCGTCATTAGTGTATAAGTTCGTTGTATTAATGGACAAACTAAATTTAATAGCCTATTAAAATCATCAGGTGTCATTCTTAAACACAGTATGTACTCTTTTAGATTTTCCACACCTAATTCACGAAATAGAAGGGCTGATGCGTCATGTGTAGCTCTTCTATCAATCCATTTTTTAACCCATTTTCGTTTAGGCTTATATTCTGTACAGATTTCTTCAATTGTACTATTGTCAGAAGACAATTAGATATTTCCTCCACAAAAAATGATTTAATACAAAACACCATTTTTTAATGGCATCACGCCAGCGACGGTGTATATTCATATTTATAAACTATTTTTTGCAAAAAGATAATTGCACAACAAAATCACAGTGAATTTTATTGTAAATAAAATTAAGTTGGTATTGTTTGACACATGAATTGACATATTAGAAAAGTCATACTTTAAATTGACATTACTATTAACAACATCTTTAAGCATGTTTGGAGAAATATTGGGAGATATCGAATATTCGACTCAGATAATTCTTTTATTGTGATATATCCGCTGCGTTAGTGTCAGCCTCTCGTGTGCAAATATTTATAAAACCGGCCTCTATAGAATCGAACCCAAATACCGCCCATGTGTAAATTTTCATAAGATCGCCCTTTACTAGAGTAGCATTCTATTAGAATCTATACCAAATGCCGTCCCTTGATGAGCCGCTCGTGTGCGGTGCAACCTATGTACAACCGCACGCGGTGGCACTAATTGTGGTTTATATTTATCTACTGTAATCCCTTGTCATCTGCGGAGATTACGTCCCAGTTCTCTGAAGAGGAAAACTTCACTGGTTAATAATAGGAGTATTTTGTCACTATATAACATTAATAACCAGTTAGCATATTAAAAAAACATACATAAATAATAACCGGTTCATTCGAACCGGCTCCAGCCCCGCACTACATATATTCATATACAAAAACAGGCATTATGTGTACATAGTGTGGAAAGGGTGATAGAAGCCAGTTAGATGCGAAGCGCTTAAAGTGCTAGAAGCATATTCCAGAGGTAATCGGGTGCTACTGTTCATTGCTATGCTATTATAAAATAAATAAATAATTATTTCACAACTGCGCATAATCACAACCGCTGAACAAATACACGGATAACGAGTAATTACTGTACTATTATTATTTCGTATGAAAATACCTAGGTTTTAGAGATTTTCAGGTCGCGACTAGCATCCTCTGACATAAACTAACGATTACTTTTTACAGTAGCCGAGACCACCGGTTTTACGTGCCCTGTGAAGCATGCCCCATATTTCCGAATATTCATTCAGAGTTACAGGTACTAATTGTAAAGACTCTGTACTTATGGTTACAACAGCCAAGTTTTTTTTTTTTTTTGAAACATCTTTTTGCCCGTACTAGATCGATCTCATGATTCCACACTTTCAAAGAAAATGAGATAACCACTATGCTGCTGCAACCACATTTTTTTTTTTTTTTACTTTTATCATATGTCAATTGAATTTTTTTACCGTTGCTGGGCAACAAATACTTATTCACCAATCAGAGCAAGGGAATACCTCATACTGTCCTTTATCTGAAGTGCCGTTGGCCGGATAAGATATTTTGGTGTTTATTCCGATGTTTATCCTATCCAAGCTTTATCCAAGCATTGTTAAATCGATTTTTGCTTCATACTGGGAATAGCGTTATCCGATCTTTATCCAACGATTATAAAAGCGGTGCTAAGATGCCTAATATAGGAATTAATTTGTTCTAGATAAGCTTATGTTCGCATTTGCCAATATTAATCTGTATATAGGTAAAAAATTTAGACAATTTGGCACGTGATACAAAGAAGTTCGCCAGTCCTGGTATAGAAGATGTGGAAACGAAAGACTGAAAATGACTCGGTCAATGTATCTTTTTCTTAACTTTTATAATAAAGATGTCAGCAATGCTGAAACAGTTACCTATAACACCCTGGGGTACGTTCCAAAACTTAAGTCTTGGAGTTCGAGTTTACTCTAAGATAATGTGGTCATGTGATCAGGTTTTGGAACGGCGATTTTAAGGTTAGGAGTGCTTATATGAAAATTCCCGCTAAAATATTGTCACCACGACATATTATTTAAAATAATTATTAATATCTTTAAATAGTGATGGATAAATAGATGAGGGAAGTATGTATTATTGCTGCTGATTTGAGTCAACAACTGTTCAACAACGTATATCTATTAACGGTAATTTAAATAAATATTTACAAACTATTGTATAATAAATACTTATCTATAGTTAAGTAAAATATTTCCTTTTTATTTCAGAATCATGAATTTCTGTTCATTTTTCTTTCCATAATTCCTATTTTCCATAATTAATATCTGTTAATTTCGATATGTCAAAACTTACATTACATGCGTACGCATTCTGCGCATGGGAGTATATATTATCCACCTTGCAAGCAGAGTTAAAAGACTAAACTCTAAGGTTAACTCAAACCGGAAACTCGAATGTTTTGGAACGATCTTACTAAACTTAGAGTTAAGTTTAGAGTTAACTCCATAGGTTTTGGAACGTACCCCTGTATAAGCATGAAACGTTGATCTAGTTTGGTTGAACCAGATCTTAGCAAGTTGTAACTAGTTATTAGAAAATTAACCCATTAGATCTCTTTATTGTAGTATCACGTTAAGAAAAATTGTCGTAAAAATGCCATTTCTCTGTAAGGCATGCTATAAATCACTAGATGTCATCATGCTGCTAAAGTTAGCGGTATCGATAAAGCGGAAATTGAAATAAATTGCAACATGTATTGGATCCGAAACGTAAAACAGCAAATACATTTACATCCGCATTGATAGCGGAGACAGAGAAGGAAGCTGCCCGCTATGGAGAGAGATTCTCACGTTCAGGCACAGTACAGAGTATTGCAATCACGTAACTAGGAAATTCACTTTTACTCAGCAACGTCTTGTTACAATAACTTCACTTGTAATTAACTTTATAAATTTAGACAGTATTGTTCACGTGTTAAGTAGAAAATTATGTTGTGTAAAAAAATGTCTCGTTAAACTGGTTTTGTGTTTACAAACACAAATACTCTGCTTTCTGTTTTTTGTAATATAAATATCAATATACAAATTTGATACCTGAATTAATTTAATATCAAGGATCGAGTTAAGTTCTAGGTTTGTATTTTAAATAAAAAATCCAAAAAAAATATCAGGTTACTGGGTATTAAAAGAATATATATTCATAAGGCTGAAAATTAAAGCAAAGATTTTTAAATGTAGGACCTCCTCTAATTTTATACCTTAGAACGAGGGCTACTTTTTAACTTTTAAATTTATGTGTTTTTTGCAGTCTTTTTGTTATTTTTTACGCACATTTTTTATGTTAATAATGTATATTTTGTTTATTTTCTGTAAACTTTTTGTGTTTTTCTACAAATAAAATAAATATATTTAGTGGTACATTAAATATATTTCTTTTCTTGCAAAAAATTAACCAACAATTATTATTAGTGGCCCGCTCTAGAAAATTATATATTTTACTGGTCCGCGGTGCGTTTTTGGTGGAGAAACACTGCTCTAAAGGAATGGTTGTGACATATCCAGTACAACCAATGAAACAAGCGATCGTTTTCTTGAAAGTGCTTCGTGAACAAACAACTTTTGTGGGTTTCGGTTCATCTTGGAAGACCCAAACAGTGGATTGTTGCTTAGTTTCCGGTTCATATGAATAAATTTCAATAAAGTTCATATAATAAATATATACAAATCAAACAAAATGTAACAATAATGTAACCTTATTAGACACTAATAGCCAAGTAGCTGATGTGTCTTTAAAAAAAAAAATAAATAAGTTAC
The DNA here is from genome assembly GCA_963971575.1 of Liopterus haemorrhoidalis. NCBI lineage: Eukaryota > Metazoa > Arthropoda > Insecta > Coleoptera > Dytiscidae > Liopterus > Liopterus haemorrhoidalis. The sequence continues at coordinate 99,950,305 of OZ020611.1, forward strand.
GTGTAACGATGTTTATACGGATTTTGCAGTGCCTAGGTTGAATTTTTTAGCATTCCCTTACACCAATCAACACGAAGATTTTTTGAGCTTCGGTCAAATAATGCGGAATCCATCGGGAACAGATCTTTTTCACAGCTAAATGTTCATGCAAAATCGAATGTATTGCAGTCTGCGATATGCCAAAGAATGCCTTTATCTCACGGTAAGTCATATGCTGATCTTCTTCAATAATTTTGCGCACTGTCAACAAACTACTCGGTCAATTTATAAGCTGCCACTGATTTCACAATAACAAATGTCAAATTTTACGAAATAGTAATGACACATTTCAATATTGTCATCTAGTGGTCGTTTACAAAAACATAAACGGCAACCCTCGTATGAAATATCAAAATGTGCAAAATTTCAGCTCCATCGGATTACGCTAACACGTGTCGAGCTTGAAATTTAGAAAAATCGACAAATTCCACGTTTTTTTGGAAATTTTTTCTAAATTTTTCCGTTTTCCCAGATTTTGGCACTTATAACTTATCCTTAATATTTTTTTCTGATTTCTACAGAATTTGAATAATCATTTGAGACTATTTGCGACAAAATCGGTTAAACATACTAATTGAACATTACAAACATTGCAGCGGTGCTTTTTCTCGTATATGTCAACGACATTGTACAAGCAAGTAATAATTATAAAATATGCCTGTACGCGGATGACACAACAATATACACCAACAATCGAGACATAGAAGTTGCAATGCAAGACAATGAAGACCACTACAATCAGCTTCAAAACTGGTTTGAGATAAACAGGCTAACTTTGAACACATCCAAAACAGAAAATATTAATTTTTGCTTAAAACGTAAATATGACGAAAACGTTAGATTTCTGGGTGTCTGTCTCGACTCTCGACTCAATTGAAAGTCACATATTCAATATATTTCTAAAAAATTAAATAAATCCCTTTACCTTATTCGAAACTTGAAAACAAAAGTCTCCGCTCAAGCTTTAACCATGGTGTACTATGCGCACTTCCATTCTATTATATCTTACGGTATAATTTTTTGGGGAAATTGTTAAGACATTATTTTCAAAATTCAAAAAAGGGCTATAAGAATAATTGTATCTGCGAAGTTCAGCGAGTCGTGTCGAGAACATTTTAAAAAACTAAATATTTTAACATTAACGTCCGTGTACATATTGAATGTTTTAACATATGCAAAAGAAAAGGAATTCGAATTTTTCAACTCAAATCCTATAATAAATATGAGACACGACAAACAAATAATATCATCCCTACGCCATCCCATAAACTAAAAATAAGCGTGAACAGCCTAGAATACATGGCAATGAAACTATACAACCACCTGCTACCAAATATAAAACAGATGAATAAGACAGGTTTTAAGAATAACGTAAAAAAGTTCTCAGTAAAAACATATTTTATAAAATTGACGAATTTCTGAAATTTAAATTTGAGTGACAATAAGATTATCAAATCATACATTTAAACTTGTTTTTAACTACATATTTTTTTATTTTATTTATTTATTATTTATTTTTTTAATTATTTTAACCTGTAACATTACCAATATTTTATAATTATTACTTTATGACTTTTTAAACTATTTAAAAAGGTCCAGGTCCGTAACGAGGCCACCTTAGTCATTATTACTATTATGGGGTTTGTCAGGTCTTGACAAGCGTCCACTAATCCCAAATTTCAGCAGCCTTTTGAGCCGCGTCATACTAGAGACTAGTGGAGCTAAATACACACGACTATTATTATTATTATTATTATTATTATTTTTAAACATTTTTTTTTATATGTAAACCTACTGTACTTTAATTATATAATTTTATATTTTAACATCTTTATAGTACATATGTGTATATTGTAATGACGAAGTGAAACCTTTGGTATACTAAATAAGGTATTATTAGTATTATTATGGGGTTTGTCAGGTCTTGACAAGTGTCCACTAATCTCAAACTTCAGCAACCTTTTGAGCCGCGTCATACTAGAGACTAGTGGAGCTAAATACACACGACTATTATTATTATTATTATGGGGTTTGTCAGGTCTTGACAAGCGTTTACTAATCTCAAACTTCAGCAACATTTTGAGAGATCCCAAACCCTGGCGATATGCAGCCGCGGAAATTTCGCTAGATCCAGTGCCCGCACAATGCGGAGTGACCCGAGCAGCACTGCTTTCTGCATCCTACGGATCAAAGAGTTTGCAGAAGTTCTGCAGACGGGAATGGACTCGATTTCCCTTCGATAGGAGGCTTTTATACCTCCCAAAACACCAACTATCAGGACTACAAGCTTAACTTTATACCCGGGATACAGCTTTCTAAGCTCGGACAAGAGGTCCATATACTTGGACCTCTTTGCCTCCTCCTTGAGAGAGATATTCTTCTCAGCTGGACTTGAGAATTCGATCACAAACATCTGTTTGGTCTCGATATCCAGGAGGGTTATGTCCGGCTTAGTGGCTGTCAGTAACCTCGAGGTGGTTTTAGTCGCGGAATTAATTAAAGTTCAGCGTGTGACAACAACGAGAAACACGATATCTGTTAAAATCGATGTATCATTTACATTGGTTTTGTAATGTGAAAATACTGATCACGCCTAATGTCTTGAACATCCATCTATTGGTACATTAATAATCACCCTTTCCTACTCTTTGCAAGCAATTTATATTTGGGATCCGCGGTTTCGGATATTCATTTCTGGATACCCAGTTTCGAAAACCTGGTTTTGGATACCCAGTTCCGAATACCTGATTTCGGATGCCCAGTTTTGGATAAGCGGTACGAGGTACCCGGTTTTTATACCCGGTTCCGGATCCCCAATTTCAAATATACTGTTTCGGATTCTCTGGTTCTGAATACCCGATTCTGAATACCTGATTCTACGGTCACATATCCAAAATAGGATAAGCCCGGAAGCGTTTTTTTTTTTTTTAACCGGTCTCTGTTCCATCTAGATCGATTTCTGATAGCACTACTTTTTTTTCTAATGTTGAAATTAATCTTCTTAAAGGAGACAAAGCGATAAAAAAATTAAACTTAAGGTTCCGAGCAACACCCCAGACATGAAAAACAATTTTAACTGTAATCGTGTCAAAGTAAACAATATTTTGAAAACCATTTATCGAGTATTAATCATTATTTAAAGCATTCATTTAATACCCTTAAAAAAATCTAAAAACACACTTCGATAACTTATCGAAAACCAGTGGCGAAGGGAAACCTCCGCTAGACTTGCCCTCCCATAAAAAAATATTTAAAAATAAAACGTAAATTTAAAAAAAAAAAATAATAATATTTAGATAAATCTTCAAAAATACATCAAATTATGTTCTATACAAATTTTTGTCCAAGGCTTGCTTTACTAGTTACGAATTAATTATCATGACCATGGAAACGTTACATATAAGTATGAAAAAATTGAGACAGAAAAATTTTAAATAATTTTACAAAAAAAATTCGAAATTTTTCGTTTTATCAAAAAACGTCTCAAATAAAAGTTATTAGTTATTGCATTTATAGTAACTTTTGTTCAATAAATTTTTTCGAAATATTTTTCTTTTGCTAAATATTCGCAAAAATCTTAAAATCGACACGAATAAACTCCCATTTCTAGTCAACCGATTTTCATAAAAAACAATAGGGTTCTTCCCATTTAATAGGAGAATTTTTTAGTACCAGAACGAACTCTTTAAGTTAAACCATTTTTGAGTTATCGTGTATACACACAGACAGACAGACAGACACACACACACACACACACACACACACACACATACGGACGGCACTTCGAAAATAGGTTTTTTGGATTCCCTGGACCATGAAACGTGGTCATCCGTCAAAATCTCGACATCGAAAATTTTCGCGATTACAATACTTGCCCCTTATATATTAAGGTCGGGCAAGTAAAAATGAGACCGTTTGTCATAAATGTGCAGAAAAAAACTTTTCCTTCCCGCCCTATAATACAGAGGGGTCTAACAACAATCGTTTAAAAAACTCTAACTAATGTGCTCACACTTATGTAGGGCTGGCGCGAGGATCTTTGGCGCCCCTAGATAAGACAATTATGCACCCCTAAGCAAGATATAATTCGGCACCCCTAGGCAAGACATAATTCGGTACCCCTAGACAACAAATACTTCGGCGCACCTAGACTACACAAAATTCGTACCCTCTAAATATAATTGAATAGAGGTATAAGAAAAATTTTAAAATAGAATTTTTACATGCTACACGTAAGTACAGAAAGATAATAATTTCATGGCCTTCCGGCGCTCCCTTCACCATATCTTCATCTTTATGTTTTTCAAAAGAAATTCTAAAGGAAGTTCTGGTATAAACGTCATCTACATCCGTTAAATCAAATACAACTTATCTACAGATTAAATGAATACAAGAAATTATGACTTACTAGTTTAAAATTTACGAATATTGTGAAAAGTAATTTATACCCCTAGACCTCGAAGCTTCACGTACGCCCTATAGAAGCTTCACGTATCCCTTGGAGGTCCATGGAACCCTGGTTTAGAACCCCTAGACTAATGTGTCATGTACAGCTAGGGACCAAACAATGGGTATGTTTTATTGGTGGTGGGTTAGAAGTACTAGAATTGATGCGCAAGAAAACGATAATTTTGTTCGAGAAGTAAACAACATGAATGACATTTGCATGGAGGTTAAGTCATATGGTTATAGAACATCCTGGACTCTGGTTGCGTGTGGAAATGAACGTATTTCACCTAAATGGATAATTAAAATATTGTTCTTGCAATACTGATAGATACGGTAATCAATTCAGAAGAGAAAAACTTTATATTTGAAGCAAATAATCTTGAACGTAATGTTTTAGAGCGAATAATTGAATTGTACGCACATTTTAATTTTAACAGAACTGTAATAAAATTATACAGGTATTTATTTTAGGACACAAAATGAAAAAAATACCTAAAAGTAAAAATTATTTCAAATCTGTAATACCAAGGTATAACTCAAAGACCAATACATTTAAAGACTAAGGGCTGGTTTCTGAAAGCTTAGGTAACTATAACCAGATGTTTAGAAAATGGTTGCTATGGTTACTTATGGGATTGTTATATTGTAACCGAGTTTAACCAAAAGATAAAACTAAATTATTTTCACACCCACCACACTTATTCATTTCAGTAGTCCGACTACATATCATCGAATTAGTAGAATAAGTAGAATGAGAATACTGTCGCAATAAAACGCGTATTTTGATTGAACTGAATCCAGAGCTTTCTGTATCTGAAAAAGTTAAAAATTAACATCAAGGACGAGGTTAAAAAAAAATCAACCCCGATTTAAAATATTTTGTTATTCTGCACCTCTATGGAGTTAAAAATTTAACCTTGATGCGGTTAATTCAGTAGGTTATATTTGGAATTTTAACTCTAGTCAAATACATGGTGTTAACATTATAATCAGCTGCAGTTATAACCTCTAAACGTCAAATAGCCGCAAAAAAAAAAACAATTTCAAAATTAATCATGGCAGGTCTATTTATCAAATTATTACTAGAAAAAATTGAACAAGAAGAGGTTAATAAGTGAAAAATTAATATAGATGAATAAAATATATATACAAATGCTTTTTAGAAGATCAGTTCGAATTAAACAAAAGCAACTGCGTGATATGAGTGACACTTTTAATTTACCTTAAGAAGCATTTTAAAATATTTTCATTGGTCTAAAACCTTTATGGAATATCTCATTTCACAAATGTTGCCTTTTTTGTGAAAATCCGAGAAGAATCAAAAGACTTATAACACTATAAATTTCTCTGTTTGTTTTAATATAAAAATAAAAATGAGATAAACGTAATATTATTTACTTTCTGCAGCCATAATTATTTATATATAAATATTGTGTATTTCCGGAATATAGATATATTATATTTGAACGTTGTTGATTCACGATTCAACCATAACACTACTACTCACGATTAAAACCACACTTGCTCCAGCAAAATACGTTCCCTTGTAGATATTTTCACAACATACTTTTAACCATAAGGAAAAGAAGTTAACGCTTGGGTTATAACCTGAGATGGAGAATAAGAAACATAGGTTAAAATTTTAAATCCTAATTAAAATGTTACTTGTTAACCATCATTTTTAACCAAATCTTTCTAACCACAAAAGATACAGAATAAATCCGATTGTGAGATGAAAATTACTAACACGACAATGCTCTAAATTCAAATGCTTATCAATCATTAATGAACGCTGTTACGTGTTATTTATATTTTTTTAAAATTTTTTTTCTTATACCCCAATCACGTTAATATAGTAATTTCACACTTATTTATAGATTAATTACATTTCAAGAAAGTGTATTTTTAAATCAAAGATGAGAAATTAAACATTTCCCATAACTCATCCAAGTATAAGGATCTTGAGATGATGACAGATGGAAATTTGCAACAATCCTCTGAAATTTCTTTAAATATCTCTTAAGAGAAAATTCTTAAAATGTATATACATGTATATAAATATTGGAAATACTTTTTCTATTAAGGAGAGAGTGGAAACTGATTCTTATAAAATTTTATTGCAAGGACAATCAATAAAGAAGAGAAAAGTCTGAGAAGATCTCTTTTTATTAATAAAAAAGCAGTGGCCAGTTCTGATGTCAAATTAAGAGAAATTTAAATGAACCATTAGAAAACCGGTGACGTTGTACTAATAATTATGTACATACTAATTTAATAAGATGAGTAACCATGTTCATTAACAAATATAAAAGTTACTGGTTTCCGCGAAATTTGTATAATTTCGTGTTATAATATAATACTTTTAGCTTAAAAAAAATCTTCTCTTCTGTGAATAAATATGTGTTAATTTTGCTTAAAAACTTACTGTAAAACTGTTATCAAATCCCTTAGAGTTAGTTAGTTAAAATTTTTGGTGCACAGCAACAATAGCTATTTGCGCCTCAAACCCTTTAGACAAAGGGCTGTTAAAGGAAGCAAATTTAACAGTTGTAGCGTAGATCACTGCAATTAACAACATTTTCATTTTTCAACAAAAAAGTAACTGTGGAGCAACATTTTTTTTTTCCGGTTGGCTTTAATTATTTAAGTTCATCCTTCGCCCGGTCGAATCCACTGCTGGATTTACACCTCCCTTAAAAATTTCTACTTTTCTCCATATACTGCAGTGGTGTCCAACCTAGGGCCCCAGGATCGAATCTGTCCCATCAATAAATTTCAAACTGCCCGCACGAAATTTATGACCCTAATTTTTTTGGAAACACTACCCCAAAACCCGTCCTCAAATAATTTTCGGGATTTCTCCACTCCCCCTGACCTTAAAAATTGATTTTCAAAATTTCTTCCCCACGTTCACAAATGAGTTTCGGAATTTATACCATCCGTCCTCTGTGATTTTTAAATATGTGACCCCCGGTTCAACTTAATTTGGCCCGTGAAACATATCTAGAATTGATATATAGAATGTTTCAAGGTAGAGGGAACACGATTTTTCTTGAAAAAGCGATGTGTAAGTTAAGCGATGTGTAAGTTAAGCGATGTGCAAAACTAAAAATATTTTTTTATTATGCTGCGAGCTACAGATAACTCAATCACCTGTCGTTAAAAAAATTGTATTTAGGATGCCTCATTTTAAATTATTACCATTGTTTTTTACTGAACTATGTATTAAATTTTCTATTTCCATTTTTGAAATATTCAGTTTTGGCCAATGAGAACCAATATTTTTTATTAATAATTTAGATTCATAGGTTAGAACGTTAGTTTTAATGTAATGTTTTGTATTCTTTTTAGGGTTTTGTAGGTATGACCAAAAAACCCTTATACCGTCATTTTGTCGTCTGTGTCTGTCTGTCTGTCCGTCTGTCTGTCTGTCTGTCTGTCTGTTCGGTAAAAATTGTAGCCAAACGGCTAAACCTAGAGAGTTGAAATTTGGTATGCTTATACAACTCTTTGACCCGCACATAGGAAAAATACTAAAACATCTAAAAAACATACCCCCCTAAAAATATAAACAAATATGTGCTCATCGAAAACAAAAATATTTTTTTTAAATTATGAGTAGGGTATCAAATGAAAGCCCTTAGTACGTGGATTAACGATCAAATTTTTATTTTTGAAAAATAAATTATTTTGATGCGATTTTTGCCAAAATTGTGCAAAAAAAATTTTGTCCCACACCCTGTAGCCCAGATGGTTTAAACTAAAAATCTAAAAAAAAATCTAAGTAATGTATATTGGTGTGAACCGAAATAGTACAACAGGAATTTTTGATCAGATTATGTTTTCGGAAAATAACGCATTTTTTGTGGTTTTTGGTTCACCAAGTACAAAAGTTATGCCAATGTAAGACACTCACATGCAAGGCGTACGATGGCGTTATTGGTTAGAGCACTGGTGTCGTAAGCTAAAACTCGCTGGTAAACGAAGGGCTGTTTTTTTTTGCATTTTTATTATGTTGAAATTATTTTGTCAAAATTCTAGTTATATTTTGACAAATGTTGTATTTAATTTTTAAGAGCGTAAATTTAATAATTATCTTATTATATGATTAACAGACGATAAATTATTTTTAAAATATCGTTCATTTTGCCGTGATTACTACAAAGTAAATTTTGTCCTACACACTCAGCTTACCGCCTTCACTTATTATATACCTGCGAAACCCTGAAATGTTTGAATATTCACACTTCACATCAATTTTTTAAGTCTGAGTAGTTATCACAAATAAACGAACTAAGTTAAGGACACCGGCCCATATTAACTAATACATGCATACTAAATTTCGCCGCTGTTCCCCTTTCCAGTTTATTTTTTATCCTCCGTAGATAAATGAATTAGAAATCGCATGTGGCAACGTTGTATATTTTGACACTTCTAGAAGCGACCTAGGCATTGTTTTCTAGATCTAAATTTTATAATCTAACATTTACAGTCTGTTCCAAACGGTTAAGCGGAACTAGATTTTGCAATCTAGTTACTTTCATCGTTTAAATCGTGCCTTTCGGCCGTTTTGTTTAAGATTTGTAAATCATACTTACAATAAACCATTTTTGGTTAAGGTTAATATCATTTTAAAATGTCATTTTCTTTATATTTTGATTTTTTGTGTCATTCTTAATACAAATTTCCCATTTATTTATTTTTTGTCATTAAAATATCTAAAAAAAATATTTAATTTTGACATAAGTCATTCGTTTCCATGGTTTCATTGTTGGAATTTTAAATTTTGACATCCCAACATGAAAAATGAAATAACCCAAGCAAGGTCCCTTCTCGTGACAACCTAAAAGAACTAAATTCCCATTTAGTTCCGCTTAACCGTTTGGAACAGACTGTATATAAAAAATATTTGAATTAGAAGTAATACAAATAAATATACTTATGCAGATATATTTAGCTACTTTAATGCAATTTCAAATTATAAAAGAAATTTTAAATTAATTATTTTAGTTAAATTTTTAGCGCCACCCTGTCTCAGCCTCCACTGCGTGAACGCAGTTTGATAGGAGAACAATATCATCGGCTAATCTAAGGTGATTTAGCCTCACAGCATTTATTTGAATGTTCTTGTTTTTCCACGATAGACTTTTGAACAGGTACCTACTCTAGAACTATAAACTGTTTGCGAAAAAAATGTAGTTAGGCCACTGATATTAGACCATAACTTAGGGTGACCATTTTCTTCGATTTTCTCGAGAAGGCAATGCGGGACGGAATTCAGAAGATAACAAAATATACAAAAGAAACGATACAAAAGAACAAAAAAATATAACGTTTTAATTTAACAATTGTGACTAATATGGTTTTAATTCCATGACAAAAAAATTGATGTGAAGTGTGAATATTCACACATTTCAGGGTTTCGCAGGTATATAATAAGTGAAGGCGGTATGCTGAGTGTGTAGGACAAATTTTACTTTGTAGTAATCACGGCAAAATGAACGATATTTTTAAAATAATTTATCGTCTGTTAATCATATAATAAGACTGGTTATTAAATTTACGCTCATAAAAATTAAATACAACATTTGTCAAAATATAACTAGAATTTTGACAAAATAATTTCAACATAATAAAAATGCAAAAAAAAAACAGAAAAAATAAAATTCATTCCGTACTCTAACTCGAAACCCTTCGTTTTCCAGCCAGTTTAAGAGCGCTGTAACGCATGTAGCCATCGGACGCTATGAATGTGAGTGTCTTACATTGGTATAACTTTTGTACTTTGTGTACCAAAAACCACAAAAAATGCGTTATTTTCCAAAAACATAATCTGATCAAAAATTCCTGTTGTACTATTTCGGTTCACACCAATATACATTACTTAGAATTTTTTTAGATTTTTAGTTTAAACCATCTGGGCTACAGGGTGTGGGACAAAATTTTTTTTGCACATTTTTGGCAAAAATCGCATCAAAATAATTTATTTTGCAAAAATAAAAATTTGATCGTTAATCCACGTACTAAGGGCTTTCATTTGATACCCTACTCAGAATTAAAAAAAAATATTTTTGTTTTCGCTGAGCACATATTTGTTTATATTTTTAGAGGGGTATGTACGGGTCAAAGAGTTGTATAAGCATGCCAAATTTCAACTCTCTAGGTTTAGCCGTTTGGCTACAATTTTTACCGAACAGACAGACAGACAGACAGACAGACAGACAGACAGACGACAAAATGACGGTATAAGGGTTTTTTGGTCATACCTACAAAACCCTAAAAAGTGACAATTGAATAAAAAATATCACAAAAAAATCAGCTGTGACCACCACAGGACCGACCGCCATCATAAAGTTCTTGTATAAAATACATTCTAGCAGCGAAGAAATAACTTGGCCTAATATTCAATGGCCTAATAGAGATATTATTTATCATGACCATATAAACGTTACATCTAAGTAAAAATTTTCGTTTTATCAAAAAACGTCTCAAATAAAAGTTATTAGTTATTGCATTTATAGCAACTTTTGTTAAATAAATTTTTTCGAAATATTTTTCTGTTGCTTAATATTAGCAAAAATCTTAAAATCGGCACGAGTAAACTCCCATTTCTAGTCAACCGATTTTTACCAAAAGTTGATCAACTCGTGCCATTGATGTCAAAAGCTTAAATATGCAGTTTCATAAAAATCCTTTTAGCCGAATTTGTTCTGCACGTGTACACAGACAGACAGACGGATGGACGGACGGACGGACAGACAGACCGACAGACATCATGCTAAAAATAGTCAAAACGTTATGTAGGGACCTCAATTCGTGGAGATCCATCGAAATCTCGAAATGTCAAAATCGGTATGATCACAATACCTCCCTTATATATGTTGGCGGTCGGTAAAAATGATGACTCGATAACACCTTCAGACCACATACCGTGTTAAACAGGCACTCTCGGTGGATATAAATGTAGGTGTATCAATTTTGGGTTCTCAGTACTCCAGAAGAGTCTATTCTGTTTGTTCGCATAGTCATTAAGGTCCCTTCTCATTAAGGTCAAAATGTGTTTCAAGAGTATCTGCGCCAATTGAATTTTATTCGGGAATTTCTTCATTATGATTCGGTATATCAACAATATCGACATATCGACAAAATCTGAATCCGTGCGCACGGCGTGTGCTTGAAGTGTTCAGGTATTCTGATACACTCTCACGTACGAATTCTTCATTTTTCATTGAATGTGCGGTACGGTACATTGTAGACGTGGTATATTCATATCTATTGACGTCATATAAATAGACCCAGCACGCTCTATGCCTTAGCATTTTTTGTTATGAAGCCAATACCCTGTGGAGACAAAAGGGGGATTGACCCCGAGGAGTATAACAAGTTGCCTAATTTACAATTATTTTGTTCAGCTATCAATAGGAAAAACGCCAGCGTAATATAGTGTTTGTGATTGTTTTGTTGTGTAATTTACCTTTCCATCATCTTCCAAGTTTTAATAATATTGCCATAAATTGCATTTAAAGAGTTGTGAAGAATAAAAATAAAAATACTAAAAATCAGCTGTGGCCACCACAGGACCGACCGCCATCGTAAAGTACTTATATAAAATACATTCTAGCAGCAGAGTAGAAATAACTTGGCCTAATATTTTCTAACAGAGATATTATTTATCATGACCATGGAAACGTTACATATAAGTAAGAGAAAATTTCGAAAATTTTTAAAGAAATCATTAAAAATTTTTCGTTTTATCAAAAGACGTCTCAAATAAAAGTTATTAGTTATTACTTTTATAGCAACTTTTGTTCAATAATTTTTTTCGAAATATTTTTCTGTTGTGAAATATTCACAAAAATCTTAAAATCGACACGAGTAAACGCCCATTTTTAGTCAACCGATTTTTATCAAAAGTTGATCAACTCGTGCCATTGATGGCAGAAGCTTAAATATGAAGTTTCATAAAAATTCTTTCAGCCGAATTTGCTCTGCACGTGTACACAGACGGACAGACGGACAGACAGACGGACAGACAGACGGGCAGACAGACCGACAGACATCATGCTAAAAATAGTCAAAACGTTATGTAGAGACCTCAATTCGTGGAGATCCATCGAAATCTCGAAATGTCAAAATAGGTATGATCACAATACCTCCCTTATATATGTTGATGGTCGGTAAAAAGAAATTACACTGATAACTACATATACAAAGTAAATATTTTAATATAAAAATTTAAACTAAGTATAACAGCAACACTATACCGGTAATGATATAGTGGCCCAAAAAAGTATTTACACACTAGTAATCGACATACAATAATTAACCTGTTTAAAATTTTTCTGGTTTCTAATTTTATTTCTATATGTTGTTTTATCACTTCGAATGCTGTCGCTCACTGTACTGCTGCGCCTGTGATCTGCGAATGTAAATGTCACCTACCATACCGACAATAGGTGCGTTCGGCATAAGCTAATAATCTACACATTCTGCATAATTTACACAAGAAGCGTTCGTCATAAAGTATCTGTGTGCATTGTGCTGCACGAAGATTGTTCGGCATATACTGTGCAGTGCAGTTTGTGTTGCACAATCGTCACAACTTCAGATCATGCGGCAATCTGTGCAATGGTGTTTTTCGCGGTAAAAATACAAAGTTATTATTTCTACAAAACAATATGAGTGGAAACAATCAAGATATCATTGTTTATGCCTGCAACATTTGTAAAATAAATAGTATAGACATGAACCTCATGATGGAACATGTAAATACACTCAAAAAGACTTAAAATTTTCTGGATACAAGCGGAAATGTACTTTAAATTGATTTGTAGTCATGTTTGAAACAGTACTCTCTGCATATTCAAACACTTTTTCCAAAATATTTTCTGGTTTGGAAAATTCTTTTGAATTGTCTTCCTCATCAAATAAAATATCTTTTATATTTCTTAAAAACATCGCAAAACCTTCATGAGCCATTTATATGTTATCGTACAAAACAATTACTAGGAGACTGTAGATGTAATCACACACAAATAATTCATTTATTTACAAAAAAAAAAGGTTAGAATCATAGTTTGAATAACTGCAAAATTTGAACAAAGCGTTCGTCTTTGACTTTCTTGCACAGTATGCACAGTGGTCACGTGATAAAAAACTTGCACAACACAGAATTAACACTGCACATTTATGCCGAACGCACCTAAATAACAAATCGGGTCTTTATCAAACTGACAGCTAAATGGATGCAAAGTAAGTTAGAATTAAAAATGTAGGACATTTTGCGGGACATGTAATGGGGCGGGACATTAAATCATAATACAAGACTGCCCCGCAAAATGCGGGACGAATGGTCACCCTACCATAACTCCATACTAATAATAATAGCAATAAAACTTCAAAGCCCATAGGCAAGCATAATATGTTATGAAACATCAGAAACCACGCATCTATTTGAAAGCTTAACATGGAATATTTAAAATATGAAAAAAGAAGAAAATGTCAGAAGTATTAATCTGAATCTTCGCATAAATCTAGAAATGAATGCATATACTCGTATCCTCAGGTTGTTACCTTCATTTCCGCTTTAAATTCATAAATTACAATAATAAAGTTGTACACTAATCAATTATCTAAATTGAATCATTCCATTATGACTCTCTTCAATAAAAACATGATTAAATCTAGAAATTCTCGGATTGTTTTATGTAATTAATTTATGTTATGTTTATAGTTTCAAAATGTTACTTTCATTTGTCAACAATGGATTTTTTACGAAATTAAAATCTGTGAACGAATTTTTACTTTCGCTATGTTTTTATATAGTGTTATGAAAAAAAATCGATGCTTGGTTTTTGATTTATGACTTAATTGTTTCTTATAAAAAATTTGATATTAACGTTTTTTAATAAATGTAATTTGGTGAAATGCTTTCTAAAAATAACTGTACCTATATGTAAATTAAAAAAATAAAAGCAATACATTAAAATAAAATAAAAATGTAGTAGTAATACATTTATCTTGAAAGTCTCTTTTATAAAGGGAATCAAAATTATCTCCGCCTGTAGATCTTCTGACAAGTTCTTATCTTAATGATACAGAAGGTCTATCTGTTTTATTCGGGTTCTAGATCTGGTTTAGTTTTCAGGAATTATTCTTCAGTGTTTGGGATACACTTACAGTCATATTTAGATCAATATTTCATAGCATGACGCGCTTTTTTCGAGCCTCAAATAGGGATAGGTGGATTCTTGTGAACACCATGACACTACAACTAGAATAATGATACTAATAATCTCAAACCTTTTACTCGAAGTCCGTAAACTATAGCTAGGGTACAAAGTAAAACTTGCGTTGTTGTGAATGGCATTAAGGTATCATAAAAATGAGGATTCCTATCTAAAGATCGAACTCTATTCTATTTTTATCAATTTATATCTACAGAATACATACAATCATTTTGTCGTGTATATTTATTTCCAGCAGTCTATTATAACATGGTTCAAAAGCTAATGAAGTGGCGATTAGCTGATTTTTTTAGACCTGATTTATCCAAAAATAATAATTAAAAACGTAGTTTATTCTAGTTTGCAGTCTTAACATTTTTTTTCCATCAATTTTGTTTCAAACGCAAAAATGCAAATACATTTTTTTAAATATTTACTTTTAAAACAAATAATCAAATTATAGAGAGCTATAATCAAGTTATCTTGAGAACTGTTAACATTAATGGTCGGTTGCATAAAAGTCTTACGAGTAGATGTAAGCTATAACTCCATATACAAGGTGTCTCAAAAGAAATTTTATATTTATTTAGCTTATTGCGTGAACGCAACGTATCCGAGGGGCGCGGGGGTATGTCAATCGGAAGCCTGGCTCTTGGGAATTCAATCGCTATGGAGCGTTTCTCGGGAGCAGACCGCGCGTTATGCGTGCGAGAGTTTTACAAAAACGGTGATTCGGCAACTGTAGCGCGTAGAAAATTCTGCAGTATTCGAGGTTTTCGCCACTTAAATGATGCGCCAAGCATTCCTCTCATTCGACATTGGGTTAAAAAGTTTGAAGAGACTGGTACAACGCTGGTTAAATCAAAATCCGGGCGACCTAGGTCATCAAGAACGGTAGAAAACGTGGAGAATGTTAATCAGTCTGTTCGTGACGACCCGAACCTTTCAATTTGTAAGCGCGCAAGTGCGTTAAATGTGCATAGATCATCATTACATCGCATTATGCACAAAGACCTAAAGCTGCACCCCAACAAAATTCAATTGGTGCAAGAATTAAAGCCCCAAGATGCCAGTCAGAGGCTTAATTTCGTAAATCAGGTGATTGAGCGATTTTCAACGTTTACCAACATTTTGTTTTCGGATGATGCTCATTTTCATCTTAATGGCCACGTAAATAAGCAGAACTGCCGCTACTGGAGTGCAACGAATCCTAAACGCAAACATCAGAAACCCCTTTATTCGCCTAAAGTGACCGTATGGGCTGCGATGTCGGCGCGAGGAATTATCGGCCCTTACTTTTTTGAAGACGAAAGGGCGCGTGCAGTTACAGTGAATTCAGAGCGTTATGTGGAGATGTTAGACAACTTCTTGGTATCTGAACTGCAAAACTTTCCTGGCTATAACCAAAGAACATGGTTCCAACAGGACCGAGCAACTTCACACACGTCCAATATGTCTCTGCCACGCGTTCGTGAAATTTTCTCAGGCAAATTGATCTCCCGGAGAGGTGATATAAATTGGCCTCCACGCAGTCCAGATTTAACCCCTATGGACTTTTTCCTATGGGGTTATCTTAAATCTAAAGTTTACGCCAATAAATCGACTTCACTGGCGCATTTGAAAGAAAATATCCGTCACGAAATGGCAGCCATCCCTGAGTCCACCTGCCGAGACGTCATAAGTAATTTTACTGTTCGATTAAATGAGTGCCGAGAACGCGAGGGTCTACATTTAGACGATATTATTTTTAAGAAATAAATCCCCAAAAAGTGTATTTTAATAATTAATAAACATTTTTCCTATATACGGCTTACTTTTTTTTTTAATCGATCCACTAAATATAAAATTTCTTTTGAGACACCTTGTAAAACAAAATTACCTAGTAACGCATCGCGTTGCTAATAATTTTCTCATATGTTTGTGGTGTAAATCCTCCCTGTAACTCCTCAAATACTCTTGAAAAAAGCACAGAACATTTTATTATTATTATTATTATTATTATCAACAATTTTCTAGAGTAGACTTTATTATAAACAATTTTCTAGAGTATGTATAGATTTTTGCTGTCTAAATCAATATTAAAGAGATATTTCAAGAATTTAGTTTTTGTGTGTCTACCCATAACTCCCTAATTATTCTAATTTAAAAAAATCATACAGTAAATAAGATTTGTTTTTTTTTTTTTTATTATAAACAATTCTTGTTATATAGATTTATCTGTTAAGTCAATAATATGGGAGATATTTTTGTAAACAGTTTTAACTCCGTACGACATTTTTCTGCGAATTTCGGATAGACAGACAAGCAGAAATTGTTTTTTGCGGTTATCGTCTTATAAGCATCTGAAATATGTATATACCAAATACGAGGCCGAAAAAATAAAGAGCCACATATAGCCTTCATTTTTATTAATATATAAGGTTAAACTCATGGAGAATCAAAATACAGTGATAACAGGGATTACTGTTACCTTCCTCCCAAAAAACACAGGCCCTAATCACCTTACTATTCTTGACAACAGTCGAATGCTTTACAAATTTCAGAAAAGGGATAGACTTCTGCTTGTTTTCATTAATCGTAGGTAAATATTTAATTTTTTTTAAAATAAATATCATGTAAACATTTAAAGCAAAATCAATGTTTCTGACTTGGCCCGAGTAAAAATATCTAATATTTGAAGCGAAGTCGTTCAACAGTCGTACAACGGTCACTGTTTGAATGTTTATAATAAAATTCTGTAAGTCCGAGTTTTTTCGTCAAACGGACGGTGTTTAGCTATAGGCTTAATAATTATCACTTTATATTGCCGCTGTACACCGAGTGTACGGCTGTTTCCATCTTTTGCTCAAAATTTGGGCGCCGTATGCCTATGCGTACGACCTTTTTGAAAAGTCATTTGGACTCTGTAAGACCGTTGTATGCCGCTGTAATGCTAAGCGGCCGTTGTTCTACCATTGTAAAGTCACCATTTATTTTTACTCTGGGGAAAAAGATTCGACTTTTGTACCTAAATCACGTACTAAGTAATCTCATGTTACAAACATGAGCGGTGCTCAATCAAATGGAACAATATTAGCATTAATAATTAACCGGTTATAACATCTCTAGGATTAAAAAGTTTTTGTTATTGTGAAAATATAGTTTAAATTATTTTACTGTCGAAATAAAATAATTAATAAGTAGTATTAAGGGATAAAAACTTATTACAAAAATTACCGTAGGACCGGGAAGAATTTTGTCTCCACTCCTTTTCACCTATCTAGAGCGTACTTCATAGGAATGTCCCTTGATGGGTGACCAATGGGGTAATTATTGGTGGTCAACATATATCACAAATTTCAAGTACGAGGATGATTCTACCTTGATTGTTATAGATAGACATGGCAAATATGCTGCTAAAAGTAGAAAAAGAAAGCTGAAAAATTGATTTGATGCTAAACGGAAGTAAAATCAAAATGAAGATTATCAATCGATCTGCTCAAATCAACTTAAGTCAACTGGTTGTTATAGATGTCGTTTAGGTGCAAATAGCCTTTGTTGCTGTGCGCCAAAAAAATTAACTAACTAACTAGATGTCGTTGATAAATTTGTTTACCCAAGACATCAAAATTCGTGTGGGGCTAAAAATTATTGTGCCCTCCTCCCCAGATATTTTTTATTTGCCGCTTGATATGAATGTTTTTAACAAATTTCTTCGAAAGATTTATTTTGTTAATTTTTTAAGAAGACAATTGTAAATAATACGTTAATTGCTCTCTTTAAAATTAACGTAATAGTCAAAAACATTTCTCCTAATGCTCTAATTAAACAAAAATAAACATAAAAACAATCTAAACTATGCAAAATATTTCACGATCTTGCAAAATATTTAAGGTAAGAAATGTATGTCAAGATGCTCAACGCGTTTCAAATAGACATATCAACACATCTTACTTTCATTTGCCGTTAATTGTCTTATATAAAGTGTTACATATCATATATTATACTGTTTATTGTAATAAAATTAGTATGATATCGTTTGTTTATTTCATAACCAACAGCAAATGCCCGATAACCAACATTGTAGTGTTGGCTGGGACTTTCACGCCTGGGAACACTCAAATTTATTATTGATAACAATCTGACATTATAGTGATTGTAAAACGTTATTAAATTTATTTTTCTCAAATTAAGTTGGTTTATGTGTTTTATTAACATTTAAACTATATGCAGTGAGAAAATAGTGCCAATTTTATGAGATGATTCCATTTAAAGTTGTAGTCAATTATGCGAAAATGAAAGTACACATTAATTAAAAATTTATGTTCTCGAACTGAAATAAAACTCGTGATGTTTATGGGATTTAGACAGGTTGGCAATAAATAGTGCATCATTTAAAAATAATTGGGGAAAAATTTATATTCTGTATATAATTTCCGTCTTTCTTCTTGAAAATTTTCAGTCGGATTCAGGGCTGTGTTTATTTATTTATTTATTTATTTATTTATTTATTTATTTATTTATTTATTTATTTATTTATTTATTTATTTATTTATTTATTTATTTATTTATTTATTTATTTATTTATTTATTTATTTATTTATTTATTTATTTATTTATATTTATTTGGCCACACCAACAGGACACAAGTTCCCAATAATAGGGTGGCATTATTTACATAAATTACGATTATTAAATAAATTTAACTAACATAAATAGTAAATACGTATGTATAGTAATACAAAACTTTTTACAATATTCTTGCCCAAAGGGCAGTTATAAGTGAATCCTTACAGTAGTAAATAAAGAAAAAAGAAAAAGAGAGCTTGGTAGACGTTACAAACAACGAAGAGCCAATTTTTTAAATGTTTATATATTAGTACTGAATAGGTCAGGAAAGTTGGGATTGCAATGATATGAGTTATATAATTCGGATAAACGAGAAACGGGTGAATTCGAAGCATAGTTTGTGCTTTCGTAGGAAACTAGGAGGAAATTATTATTTCTAATGTGGTAGGAAGGAATTCTGATGGAAAAGAAATGGAGCAATGGGGAACAGTCAATGATATTATTAAAAATTTTATAAACAATTGACAAGTCGTTTAAGACCCGTCTTTTTTCCAGGGATGTTAGATTTGGATTAAAATCGGGAAATTTATAGTTCATAAATTTCACAAATTTATTTTGTACCTTTTCTAATCTGTTAATATAAGTAAAGTACTGTGGAGACCAGCATACGCTCGCAAATTCCATTTGACTTCGCACAAGCGTTTTAAATAAAGTCAGTACTGTATGTGGATTTTTTGAAATTGCGACTTGTGCGAATAACAAAGCCCAACATTTTTAGCGATTTTTTCGCAATATTGTTAATGTGGACTAGAATCCACTAATCTCGAAATATACCGATCCTTATACCGAGAAATCCAACAAGACACAAAGAACACCACGCTATTTTCACTGACGAGTCAATAATAAACAATAGAACAGGTGCCGCTATAGTGGTTAATGATAGAATAAACAAATACCATCTACCGGATCACACAAACAAATTTACTGCAGAAGCCTACGCTATACTAGAAGCTACCGAATTCATCTGATCCAACAGTCAGGGGCATACAAAATACGCAATTTTCAGCGATTCTACGAGCATCATCCAAAGTCTTCAACAACTGTACCTTCGAAACCCCATCATCATCAGAATCAAAGACTACATCCACGACATAATTAATATGGGCAAAAAAATAATAATAATCTGGTTCCCATCCCATGTGGGCATTGATGGTAACGAGAAATCAAATAAGGCAACGAAAGAATCAACAACAGAATAGATAGTGCAAGTGCAGATGCATTTCGTAGACACAAAGTCGCAACTGAAAAAGGACATTCTTGCAAAATAGAAGGAAGAATGGAGGAAAATCCAAAACAACCACCTTAGAACCATCAAAGAAGAGGCCAAGTTGTGGGAATTTAGACAAAACAAAACAGACCAAAAAATATTGACAAGACTGCGACATGGACACACCTTGCTGACCCATAAGTACATATTTG
The DNA here is from genome assembly GCA_963971575.1 of Liopterus haemorrhoidalis. NCBI lineage: Eukaryota > Metazoa > Arthropoda > Insecta > Coleoptera > Dytiscidae > Liopterus > Liopterus haemorrhoidalis. Next base: position 99,971,046 of record OZ020611.1, read on the forward strand.
AAAAATCTGACCCCATGACTTGTACTGACTGCCAAGGATGCCTAACAGTGGATCACATCATAATTTCCTGTCCAAATATAATGCTGAGAGAATTAAAAATAATATACCGACAACACTAAAACAAGCACTGGCTCCAATCAAGACTTCAGAAAATTAGACGCTTCAATTCCTTAGAGATATCAACATCTCACACCTCAAATAATATCTGTTCACCCATCTCTTTGTTTACTCAATGTTTAAATACTCCATTTTTTTTAAATACTTACTATCTATAATTGTAACTTATTTACATGTATATAATATTATTATTCTAAAAATGTACTGTGTCAATGTCTATGTAAAATTATTTATGTAATTTGGAACACTGGCCTGTACTTAAGTGCTAATAGCCCCGTAGCTGAAGCACTTAAATTAATTTTTAAAAAAACCAACTATATACTTGTAGATAAAATATTGTATTTGGCTCGCAAATAACGGCTATTTACACTCGCATGTTAACCCTTGCCTACAGCTCGGGTGGTAAACTTATCCTCGTGCAAAATAGCTTCCATTACATGCTTGTTAACTAAAGTGGGCTTTACACGATTCAATTAATTGAAAAAGTTGACATTCAATTAATTGATGTGTGTAAAGCGTAAAAATTTCGTCAATTAATTGACAAAAAATTTGATCAATTTATTTTGAAAATAGAACAAGTTCTATTTTTCGTAAATTTTTCATCAATTTTTTAGGGAATTCTAGGTATATTTTTATCTGTTAAGATATTGCCAACTGTTTAGTTGTAGCATAACCTCGAAACATATTATTTGTGTTTCAGTTTTAAATCTAATATAACCTCAAACGTTCTAATTTATCATCTAGGTTATTTCTTTTGTTTTTGTTCACAGCTCGTAGTTTTGTGGAGATTTTTTCAATATTTTCATTTTGATAAATATGTCAGCATGTTTTAAAGTTGGTAATGTAAAAATTTTCAAAAAAAATGATGAATAAATTGATGTGTGTAAAGTGAAGTTTTTGTTCCCAAGGTTACCAATAAATTTTTCAATTAATTGACAAAAAAATTGATTAATTTGTTGATCAATTAATTGAACTGTGTAAAACTAACTTTAATCATATTTTTAAATAACTCGTTTATTAAAAATTTTCGAAATTAATTCTTCTAATTTAATGTTTTTTTGTAGAGTAAAATACTTCATAGTTCCTAATTTAACCTTTTTTTATCTTTTATAATAAAGAAGTTAACGATACTTTAACAGCCCGTTAACAGCCTATAAATCATCATTATCACAGCGCTTGTATTATCACGCACTTCAACTTTCCAAATAAATTCATAAAATCCATCTTGCCTTGAAAACAATAATTTTATTCTGTTTTTATGAACACCGGCGATGAAAGTGTTAAAAAGTGCTCTATATAATAATTTTCATTGCCTAAGTGATTGTATCAAAGGTTTTTTTCCAATATCAAGGATGTGGTCAAGTGTTTACACTGCTCTTAGTTTCATTACGATTATATTTATTTAAGATTTCTTTGGTTTATTTTCTATTTGATTGATGATGGATGAAACTGGCTCCACCTGTTCAAACGTCATTAGAAAACAGTGGGTCTGTTTTATTATAAACTGGAGTACGTGATTTATTTTCCAATATTATGTGGTTTACATTACAACTATAAATTGAGGAAATTGTGTTACTAAACCGCAATTTGAATTGTACATCGAAAACAACTTATTAAAACAATTCGGAGATATCAATGACTGTATAAAACTATTTGAAAATAAAATGGTGAATACTCAAATAGTAAAATAGATAATAAATTATATTTACGATTGGTGTAGTCAAAACTTTATACCGACATATATTTTTTACATTCATTTTTAGGGTTTTGTAGGTATGACCAAAAAACCTTTATACTGTCATTTTGTCGTCTGTCTGTCTGTTCGGTAAAAATTGTAGCCAAACGGCTAAACCTAGAGAGTTGAAATTTGACATGCTTGTACAACTTTTTGACCCGCACATAGGAAAAATACTAAAACATCTAAAAAACATATCCCCCAAAAATATAAACAAATATGTGCTCATCGAAAAAAAAAAATATGTTTTTAAAATTCTGAGTAGGGTATTTTTATTTTTGCAAAATAAATTATTTTGATGCGATTTTTGTCAAAATTGTGCAAAAAAATTTTTGTCCCACACCCTGTAGCCCAGATGGTTTAAACTAAAAATCTGAAAAAATTCTAAGTAATGTATATTGGTGTGAATCGGAATAGTACAACAGGAATTTTTGATCAAATTATGTTTACGGAAAATAATGCATTTTTTTTAACCAAAATATGTTAAATATTTAATTCGCTATGTAACCAACTTGATACGTCAGCGCTCATAGCGATGTGCGTTTAGTCATTGGTTTTCTAATTTGTCATACAGGTAACTTGCTAACTAGTTCGAATCCTGTCAATTTTAATTTTTTTGTTTTTTTTTGCAGTTTTCTTTTGTTTAAATTATTTTGTCAAAATTCTAGTTATATTTTGGTAAATGTTGCATTTAATTTTTAAAAGCGTAAATTTAATAACCAGTGGGAAGTGTTGAAATTATAATTTAATTCTGTTTGATGTATACGAAATCAGAGGGCGGGGCTAATGATTTAAGCAACCAATAGAAGCCATAGGCGCAATTTTCAAAATCTTAATGAACCTTGCTATGTAAAAAAAATACTGCACATATTTAGAAACTTAAATAATGGTATTAGGCATTCGAATTAAAATTCATAAAAAAATATTTTGACATAAAATTTGTTTTGGCATCCCAAATAATCATCATTCAGTTATTAAATACCTGCAAAACCCTGAAATGTGTGAAAATTCACACTTCACATCAATTTTTAGGGTTTTGTATCTGTCTGTCTGTCTGTATGGTAGAAATTGTAGCAAAACGGCTTAGCATAGACAGTTAAAATTTGGCATGCTTATATAAATTTTTGACGCACATATAACAAAAATACTGAGAGTTCAAGAAAACACATCTCGAGAAGTATAAACAAATATGTACTTAATGATTTTTTTAAAAATTTTGTTTAGTGTATCAAATGGAACCTCTTAATGCGTGGATAAACAAACAAATATTTATTTTTTAAAAAGCAATTTCCTTTTGGGATTTTCCCCCAAAATATGGAACATTTTTTTTTGTCCCCCTCCCAATCTTCTAGCAATGTTGATCTAAAAATCTGAAAAAAAAATCTCAATAATGTACATTGATTCTATTTGAGCTATTACGGTTCCTGTAATAGCTCAACAGGAATTTTTGATTAGATTAGTTTTTCGAAAATAATTTTTTTGTGTTGTTGAAAAAAATAATCATTTTTTAAAAATGTATTGTGTTGTATCAAAAGAAAGCCTTTAAAACGTAGATTACGGAACAAAAAATAGTTTTTTAAAATGTTTATTTTAACACGATTTTATTAGTTTTTCGAAAAATATTGATTTTTTTGTTGTTGAATATATATATATATACGGTAGAAATTGTAGCCAAATGGCTGATCATAGAAAGTTGAAATTTGGCATGCTTATACAACTCTTTGACCCACATATAGGATAATTATAGAGAATAAAAAAAAAAAAAAACATCACGAGAATAAATTGTTTATTGCTTTTTCGCCAAAAATAAGTCTAAAAACTATTTTCCCTAACCCTATTTTCCAGAGGGATTGATCTACAAATTTGAAGAAAATCTCAGTAATGTACAATGATGGGAACCAGAATACCTCAACAGGAATTTTTAATCAGGTTAGTTTTTCGAAAAATATAGAAATTTTTGTGAAATAAATTTTGTGGTATGAAAAGAATTCTCTTAAGATGTAGACCAGTGTTTCCCAACCGCCGGTACGTGAGATTTTTTTGCAGGTCGGCGAGATTTTTTTTACTATACAACTATTCGCCTAATAAGATATAACCCACTTAACTTTGAGATGAAAATCTCGATATAATCTAATTATATGTGATTTTTTATTTGTTGTTTTTTGTGTGTTTTTAATCAGTGCAATAATATAAAACATTTGCGATGCACATTACTTTCTAAACTCGCCGGTCCGCGAATAGCAACCGGCAGAAAAACTAGGTGGCTTGCCGGTCCGCCATGAAAAAAGGTTGGGAAAAGCTGATGTAGACTAAGCAACGAAAAGCAGTTTTTTTAAATTCCTTTATTTTAAAACGATTTTTTCCAAAAATGTACTAAAAAATTATAGTCCCGCATCCTTCAACCCAAACTTAAATAAAAATCTAAAAAATTCCAAGTAATATACATTGATCTGAACCGGGAATGTACGAAAGGAATTTTTTATCAGAGTTCGTTTTTGGAAAATATTGCAGTTTATAAGAATATACTTTTTTCAAAATATTGACAACGTACTCTAGGTAAGAAGCTGTCTAGTTAAGAACACTTATTTTATACAACTTTTTATAATTATTTGCTTAATTTTGATTAATGTTTGTATTTTCTTAAATCTCTGTAATAAATTTAGTTTCACAAAATGGCGCCTCACGCCATTTTGATAATTTTCAATTAATATGTTTAAATTATTTTCAATTTATATTAATTTATCAATTTTCAATTTTACTTATTTTTGTTTTATTAAAAAATACTTTTCTTTTTTTACTATTTTTTGTATTTTACAATTGTAATTTTTATTTATAGACTGAGGATGACTGGATTTACCAGTCGAAACGTCTCTTAATATTTTATAATAAACTTTTGACGAGTATTCAAGAATTTTTATTTCCTCCTACATTTTTCGTCAAGAACAACAATCCAACTATATATATATATATATATTCAAAAACGACCAGACAATCTCGAGCCGTCCTGTTCTACACTGCCTGTCTACTCTGTATGTGTTTGGGATGGATTTTTCAATTTCATTTCCGTATATTTTTTTATAAGAATATACTTTTTTTAAAATATTGACATATATATATATATATATATATATATATATATATATATATATATATATATATATATATATATATATATATATATATATATATATATATATATAACCAGCACGGAGAATTTGAAATCCCTTTCATTAAAAAATATGTAGATGATCTACTTTTAGCAGTCCCGGAAGATAAGGTAGATGTTACATTAAACATATTTAACCAATACCACCCTTCTTTACAGTTCACTGTTGAAAAAGAAGATGTTCTTAAAAAAGGGGTTCCGTTTTTAGACACCTATGCATTTAGAGATCCTCAAAACGTACTTAGGTTCGATTGGTACACTAAAAAAACTTTTTCTGGCCGTTATCTTAATTTTCACTCTTTTCATCCTTTAAAATACAAAATTGCGTTGGTAAAAACCATGAAATATAGGGTTATTAAAATTTCGGACGAATCACTAATACAAAAAAACTTACTTAAACTTGCCAAAATTTTCATAGAAAACTCTTACCCTAAACATTTAATCTACAAACTTTTATTCAATATAAATACTGATGAACCCAGTTCCCGTAATAGGAATCCTGAACTACATGGGTCCAGTGCATCTTCTATCGAACCTATTAAATATAGGGCATTAACCTACATGGGTCATATGTCTAACAGTATTAAAAGAGTACTTAGATTAGATAACCTAATAATAGCCGATAAACCCTTAAAGAAACTTTCAGTTATCAATACAAAATTGAAACAGAAGATTGACCACTTATCGACAAAAAACACTATTTACATGTTAAACTGTTCTTGTGAACAGGTATATGTGGGAAGTTCAATCCAAAAACTTAGAAATCGGATCACACAACATAAATCAGATTGCCGGGTTAATCCCCAAAAATGTACCTTAGCTACGCATGTAGCATCTACTAATCATGTTGTGGATTTTGATAATCCTAAGGTGTTGGATAGATTTCCCAACGATTCTAAAAGATTTTTTTATGAAATGTGTTACATTAACCACTTCCATAATGTGCTGAATGCCAGAACCGATACGGAAAGCTTACATGACATTTACTCGTTTTTGTTAACATTTAAAAGTGTCAGGTGAATTTTTGGTGCGGTTCTTCCATTTTTTACATTTAGTGGGGTTTTCTCCATCCTTGTTTTACTACCTTCCTTTAAATTATTTTCCAAATGGACTTTTTACACTTTATACTTTTCTCCTCGTAGGAGTGTTACTTGTTTACATCCATGGGATGTCAAACATTTCATATTTTCCCGGGGTTAGAAGTAGGAAGTTTTCTTCTTGTTACTGACATAACCACAATGCCTTGCGTATCAAGTCATGTGACTCAGTAACTAATATGGCGTCATATCTGCCTTAACATCTTAACTTGTTTTCTTCAATATTTGATGTATTCAAGTGTTTCTTAACAACTCTTTTACTGTTTTGGACACCATGGGTCTAACTTCACTTACTTATATTACATCTTGGCGACATGCTTAACTATTTCGGTAAGGGAATTGTACAGTTTGTGTTTGCTTTTATGACCGGTTCATTTTGTTATAGAAATCCTTGATAAAGTTTATGAAGAATAAACGAAATATTGGATCAATTATGAAATAATTGCATTATCCTTCGCTTTACTTCTTTTTCCCAAATAATTTCCTAAGATATATATATATATATATTTCACGTCTAAATTATAGTTCATAATTTTACGGGTTTTTTTTTGTATTTATGGCTAAATAGTATATTGTAATTTTTTTTATTAAATGTTAAAAGTTTTAATATTGTCATATATGGTATTTTGAAGTACTACAGCACTATTTTAAAGGCGAGGTTCGTGAATTATTATGTAGCGAGAGGTTCGCGAGTCAAAAAAGTTGGGAGACGCTCTACCAGACCATTCGAAACAACTGGCAAATAATGTGATGCTCATCTGAACATTAATTTAAACAGAGTGACAGTTATTCCACCTTGGACATTTTTAAACGCAAGCTTATATGAAAACTAATTCGAATTTATCTATGATATCCGTTCAAGATCCGCCTTTGAAAAACAGATCCAGGTACAGATACGGATACGGATATTCGGTACACCACTACTCTGGACAGGAAAGTAAAATTTTGGGAAAATTGTAATTCAGAAATTCAACTCCTCTCTCTCTCTGATCTTTGGACAACCATCTTACCATGAGTTATTAAAACTTACATATGTACATGTATTAACGTCCTGGAAATCTAAAAATACTAATATATATCAAAAAACCCACTCCGTTATTTAATAGATTATTTTATTATTACTATAAAAATTTACATATAAATTAAAATGTTAAAACACTTTATTTTCGTTATAATTATAAAATAATTTAAAAGTAATTGCCATAATCTCTTAAATAATCAAATTTAGCTAAAGAAATCGTGGTACTCTCGTTTTCCTAGGAACGATGCTCGCGCTAAAGATGGTGATAGTAATTTAGATTTAATATTTATAAAGAGTTGTAACGATATACATAAATAAAATTCGATATGGTGGAATGTAAAGACCCATTGTAAGCGCGGGGCCCGAGGCAAGAACAATCAGCGGGGCCTCATTAGAAAATAATAATAATAATAATAAACCAGGCTTTATTACTAGCTAAGGAATTCGTACTTCGTATGGTTTCTGAAAAATGAATCGTTTCTCCATTCTAAACAACTTTATTATATTATAATTTTTGTTGTTGTTTAATGCAGTGTTTCTCAACCTTTTCTGGCATGGGACCCCCCGAAATTATATAAATATTGTACGCGGCCCCCCTAAGAAAAAAATATTTTAATTGTAGTTCAATAATAGAATATCAAAGTAGGTGTTTTTTTTTTTTTCTCTATAGCAACTACACAACTTCTGGATTAATATGAAAATTAATGAAAAATAATTTGAGCGCTTTAAATAACATTTTGTTAGACCTCATAGAATTATTAGGTTCTATGAGTTCTAAGTTAGTTCCCCTAGTTTTTACTACTGGACCAATCCTATCCAATATTTATTATAAATATAATTAAAAAATTCAAAATATAATTTTTTTCATGCATCGTATTTACACTTGGTTCCCTCTTCAAAACAAAACTCCTGTCTAGGAACACCAAGATCAGGTTATATCTTTGGTCCCATTCAAATTAATGGTGTATGGAGAATCCGTAAGAACAAAGATGTATGAGAACTGTACTCAAGACCGAGTACCACACAAGAACTTAGAGAAGAACTATTACAGTGAATATGACACGTGATGTGTATGAGAGAGGACAAAATGGTTAAAAAGATATGGGGAGGAAGATTGAATACTCGTTGACCAGTGGAAAGACCTCGCAAGAGATGGAGAGATCAGCTAACCGAAGATTTAAAATTATTGGTATACAGGAAATATGGAAAGTGAGACAATGAATAGGTCAAGATGAAGGACTTAAGTGAATAAGGCCAAAAGTTAACACGACTGACAATGCCCAAAGATGAAGAAAAAGATTTTTTCATATATAAGTCTTAGTTTTAGTTTTTCATAACTAGTTTGTCTACTGACGATGAATGCATACCATACGAAATATGCATTTAACTAAATGAATATTTAGTGAAGAAAGGGTGATGTTTATTTCTATCATAGGTATATGAAGTTTTATAGCGTCCATCTAGGACAGGAGCCGGCAGACCGCGGCTCTAGAGCCGCATACGGTTCTTTGAAGAAATTCGTGTGGCTCTTTAAATTTAGTTGATAAGGAATAAAATTTAGAAAATATTCAAAGCCATGTATTAAAACAAAATTATGGCTCTTTAAAATGTTTCCAGATGCCTCTTTGGCTTCTTAAGTTTACCGACCCCTGCTCTAGGATAATAATAACTGAATTTATTGAACATAAATATATTTTAGAATCTTCAGGAACATGTTATTTTGATTCACATTTTTAGATGATTGCAATGTACATATTTTAACTTTCGAATACCAGTAATGGCAAAGTAAATTTGCTGGTTAATATGCCACCGAAATCAGCTATAATTCTAGTACTGCGTATGTGTAATAAAGAAATGTATCCAAATATTACTAACGATACCTGTTACAACATGTACCTACTGATAAACGAACAATTCTACGTTAAATTAATTAAAAACCTATCTTTGAAATACTATTTCGGAAGATTGTTTAAATGGACTAAAATATGTAAATACATAGATGTAGGCTTACCATACGTCCCGGTTTGAAGGTGAGGTGCCAGCGTCCCGGCCAGTTTGTCATTTTGTTCCAGATATTATGTTCAATTAAGTTATATATATATATATAATTAAGTTATGTTCAGTTAAGAGTAATTAAAATTTATTACTACGTATAGCTTGTTTCTTTGATTTAAATGGAACTAGACTTTGAATTCTAGTAACTGTTAAAGTTTGAATGAAGTTTTTGATCATTTTGTTTATTAAAAGCCAACTTCTAACGTTAAAGAATTTGCTCGTGACAACTTAAGTAAATTAAAATTCCATTTGGTTCCGCTTAAAGGTTTGAAATAGCCTAAAATTTTTATTTTTTGTTAACCACTTTTCATTCTTAGCGTAGAAGACGTTACTTTTTGTTTCTGCAAAATTTCAAAATTGTCCCGGTTTGAGAAAAAAATATTATGGTAAGTCTACATGTTTCGAATATTTTGCAGGAGTCCAAAAGTGAATATTATTATATAATCAATAAATGTGTACGTCTATAAATTCAATTATGTACCTACATATGTATATTGATAGCGAAATAATAATTTATATTTTTGTTCCAAATAAAAATAAGGGTTTGTTTATATTTATTATCTCCCTCCATAAATTTCTGGGTACGCCACTTAGAATGTGTATATTTGAGCAATCATTTTGGTGCCCCAAATATCGGGCGCCCTGGGCCTATGCCCCTCTTACCCCTGCCTTTCACCGCTGCTGGTCCTATGATAATAATAACTGAAGACAATGCAATCAATAATGAATAAACATTTAATGAAATAAGTTTATCGGTAGCTGTGTGTACATATTTAATAAGATTATTCTTTGGAGGGAAAGAATTATTTTCGATATTGATGATTTGCACTGCTAAAATGCACTAGAAATGTTTTGGCTACCAAGAAAGTGCAAGTCTTTAATGTACTATATACGTAAAATAATATAAATTTAACACTTGAAAATAAACTTACTAGATTAACTAGATTACTTAAACTATTTTATTTTATAAACACTCTCTAATAGTTTACATAACCGAGCGTCTACTGTACTACATATTACCTATTAATTAAAATAATTAATAATGTAAATTGCAAATAATAATATATTTAAAAAAACACCTACCAGAATCAGTATCTTCATGTTTATAAACTATCACTAAAACACTTGATTGTTTGCGAAGGTGCTTTCGGACTGCGTGGTCCAGTAACGTACGTTCAAGTCTTATACTCTCACCACGACACAATTGTCTGCCCCACCGTCCTGGATCATCTCGCACAGACCATCTTCAATATTCACACTCGTCTATTCGAAATTAATACTAAATTCATCATAACTTACGATATTACCTACTGAAGAAAGTGTCAATTATTTTTGAAGATGAATTGCTTGTTAGTGAATCTTGTTTTCAAGGTTGCTAGTTAAAAATAATAGTTAGTATATACCAGGTCTACAAGTATGAAATGCGGATTTTTTTTTTTTAATAAAACTCATTTAACTCAAAAGAACAGTATAAATGTATTTATTTAAAGTATGCTCCATTAGAAGTTATACATTTTTCCCATCTTTCAGGCAATTTGTGAATACCTCGCCAGTAGAACTCTTCCCCTTTCCCTGCAAACCATTCATCTAGCCATTCTTTCACATTTTCATATGAACAAAAGTGCTGCTCGGCAAGTGCGTGACCCAGCGATGCGAACAAGTGGTAATCTGAAGGGGCCAAGTCTGGTGAGTAAGCGGTATGGGGTAGCACTTCCCACTTGAGTGCCTCCAATGTGTTGCAAACTGCTTTTGCCTTATGTGATGGAGCGTTATCGTGAAGAAAGATTACCTTGTGCTGTCTTCTTTCGTATTCTGGTCGTTTTATGAGCAGCGAATGGTTCAATTCGATCAGTTATTGTTGGTAGCGTTGGGTATTAACTGTTTCACCTGGTTTTAACAATTCATAATAGACCACACCCTTTTGGTCCCACCAAGTACAGAGCATTGTCTTTTTGCCAAAGCGATTCGGTCTTGCAGTTGATGTGGATGGTGAGCTTAGGTTCACCCATGATTTTTGGATACGATGCAAAAAAGACTTTCTTTTGTATCGTGCAAGCAAAATTTCATAAGTGTTTCTGCGTTTTTACATCTGCCTCTCATTCAATGCATGTGGAATCCATCTGCCGACTTTCTGGATCTTTCCCATCTCTCGTAGGCGATTGGAAACAGCTTGTTGACTAACACCTAACTGCTCTGCTAGTTGTTTTTGTGATTGACTATCATCGTCTTCCTGTAGCAATGTTTCCAATTTTGTATCTTCATATTTTTTTGGAGGTTTTCCATGTTCTTTGTCTGTAAGATCAAAGTCACCACTTTTGAAACGCCGAAACCACCGTTCACACGTATCTTGCGATGGAGCATATTCACCATAAGCTTCTCGAAGCAGTGGGTATTATTCAGCAGCAGTTTTTTTCAAATGAAAACAAAACAGAAGTACTGTCCGCGAATGCTCTTTATTTGGCACAAAATTTGACATTTTTAACACAGTAAAACAAAACGATGTGATCACTTTTCAAATTATAACCTATACGCATTTGACACTTAATGATAACTTAACAAAACGCCATATGTGTTGAAACTTTGAACTATACACTCAGTTTGCGCGGCAAGTTTGAAAAAAAAATCCGCATTTCATACTTGTAGACCTGGTATATACAAGGTGTCTCAAAAGAAATTTTATATTTATTTAGCTTACTGCGTGAACGCAACGTACCCGAGGGGCGCGGGGGTATGTCAATCGGAAGCCTGGCTCTTGGGAATTCAGTCGCTATGGAGCGTTTCTCGGGAGCAGACCGCGCGTTATGCGTGCGAGAGTTTTACAAAAACGGTGATTCGGCGACTGTAGCGCGTAGAAAATTCTGCAGTATTCGAGGTTTTCGCCACTTAAATGATGCGCCAAGCATTCCTCTCATTCGACATTGGGTTAAAAAGTTTGAAGAGACTGGTAAAACGCTGGATAAATCAAAATCCGGGTGACCTAGGTCATCAAGAACGGTAGAAAACGTGGAGAATGTTAATCAGTCTGTTCGTGAAGACACGAACCTTTCAATTCGGAAGCGCGCAAGTGCTTTAAATGTGCATAGATCATCATTACATCGCATTATGCACAAAGACCTAAAGCTGCACCCCTACAAAATTCAATTGGTGCAAGAATTAAAGCCCCAAGATGCCAGTCAGAGGCTTAATTTCGTAAGGTGATTGAGCGATTTTCAACGTTTACCAACATTTTGTTTTCGGATGAAGCTCATTTTCATCTTAATGGCCACGTAAATAAGCAGAACTGCCGCTACTGGAGTGCAACGCATCCGAAACGCAAACATCAGAAACCCCTACATTCGCCTAAAGTGACCGTATGGGCTGCGATGTCGGCGCAAGGAATTATCGGCCCTTACTTTTTTGAAGACGAAAGGGGGCGTGCAGTTACAGTGAATTCAGAGCGTTATGTGGAGATGTTAGACAACTTCTTGGTACCTGAACTGCAAAACTTTCCTGGCTATAACCAAAGAACATGGTTCCAACAGGACGGAGCAACTTCACACACGTCCAATATGTCTCTGCCACGTGTTCGTGAAATTTTCTCAGGCAAATTGATCTCCCGGAGAGGTGACATAAATTGGCCTCCACGCAGTCCAGATTTAACCCCTATGGACTTTTTCCTATGGGGTTATCTTAAATCTAAAGTTTACGCCAATAAACCGACTTCACTGGCGCATTTGAAAGAAAATATCCGTCACGAAATGGCAGCCATCCCTGAGTCCACCTGCCGAGACGTCATAAGTAATTTTACTGTTCGATTAAATGAGTGCCGAGAACGCGAGGGTCTACATTTAGACGATATTATTTTTAAGAAATAAATCCCCAAAAAGTGTATTTTAATAATTAATAAACATTTTTTCTATATACGGCTTACTTTTTTTTAATCGATCCACTAAATATAAAATTTCTTTTGAGACACCTTGTATTATTTCTATAATCTATAAAGAAAGTGTTATAATTTGCATGTTTTTTTATTTCCGATGATTTATTAATTATATTTATGGGCACGGGCGCCCATAGGATTTTTTGCAAAGGAGCCAAAATTTGAATTGAAAATATTTAGTAATCTTATCTCTATTTATATAAAAGGTAACGTCTGTCTGTCCGTTTGAACTAAAATGAACTTAAACTTGATTGATAGCAAACATTTGATAGCAAATATAAAATAGAGGTAATAAAAATAGTTATAATATATAATAGACGAATATAAAAATAAATAAATTTGAGTACAAAAAAGCGTAAGGGTTTGGAATAAGCCACCTCAAAGTGGAGACTACAGGTAACGGCAAATATCCCCTATTGCCTTTTACTGCGGGCGCTCATGTTTATAGGTTAATTAATTATTTATAATTTCCTATTAGTTCGGCATCATCCTAATTTGCAACTATTTTCAATTTTATAAACTTATTTCTCACTATTGACAATGTGTTCTTTGATTTATAAGTATTACATTACTATAAATGATTTATTCCTCTTTGATACCTTAAAAACAAAAATCTAAAGTAATTTAAAAAACAGGTTGAATCACAGCGTATAATAGTAATAAAATAAATGAACACTCCACACTACACTCTACAGTGTAGAGTGTAGTGTGGAGTAGCGCGCGTAACTCGGTATGAACTATAATTTTTTTTTTTTTTATTTAAAAAATATGCAAGTACTATCTGAGCTATAAATAAAAAAAAATCAGAACATTATTAGCCATGAATTAAAAAAATAATTAATTTTGTCAAAAACACAAAAACTGCAATATTTTCCAAAACCGAAATCTGATCCAAAATTCGTCTCGTATGTTTCCAGCTGAGTTCAATGTACATTAATAATAATTTTTTCAGATTTTTATTTTAACCCCTTCGTGGGACAAGAACTTTTTTGGCACATTTTTCAGTAAATTCATATTAAAAGAAATGAATTTTAAAAAACTATTTTTTTTTCTTACTCTACGTTTTAAGAGCTTTCTTTTGATACCACACGATACATTATAAAAAAATACACAAAAAAAAACGATATTTTTCGAAAAACTGATCCTGAAAAAATTCCTGTTGAACTATTCCGGTTCCCATCAATATACCTTATGGAGATTTTTTTCAGATTTTTAGAACAACCCCTCTGGAAGAAAATGTGGATGACGAAAAAATGTTTTTTTTGAAAATCCAATAAAAAAAAAAAAGATTTTTCAATTTTTTTTATCTGCCTGTCTATCCACGCCTGAAGAGTATTTATTTGATTACCCACAACCAATTAAAAAAATATATATATTTTTTCATTAATTACATTTTGTTTATAAATATCTGGGGATGTGTATTTTTGAACTCTCAGTATTTTTCCTATATGTGGGTAAAAGAGTTGTATAATCACACCAAATTTCAACTCTCTATGTTAAGCAGTTTGGGTACAATTTCTACCGTACAGACAGAAAGAGAGACAGACGGACAGACACATGAATGAAGTTATACAGGTTTTTTGGTGGTCATACCTACAAAACCCTAAAAACACATAAAAAAGATTGTTGTACAAAAGGTTTATGAAAGAAGAATTTTATAATAATGCACGTGCCTAGGGATGGGAATTTATTTTTGAATATCGATATATGCGCGATTCGATATATCATCAGTGTGACATCGATATTCGATATATATCGAAGTAAAAATATCGATATTTTCGATATATCGAAATAACTAACACGTAACATGTAAGATATATAAATTACAGTTTTTTTTGTTTGACTTGGCGGGAAAAGAAGTCGCCACTTGACAGACAATCACATTACAGTTGGTACTCACCCAGCTACCAACCTTCTTTCTAATATTTTCCTAGTTAACTCTCATAATTAAATAGAAATATATGCTGTTCACTTTTGTAAGGACAAACCAGATATTTTTTGGTTACTTTTATAGTGTATTACGGACTTTAAATTAAAAATATTCCTTACGCTGTAAAACTTTAGATTAGATTTATTGGTTATGATCATTATTAGGAAAGTAACATTTTTTATAATGTTTTAATACCAACATGACATACAATTTCAAAGGTGCAAATTATTATTAGAAATTAAAATTTCGTCTTTCAGGTTATTCCAAACGATTAGGCCGAACTAAATGGAAATTTCGATATTTTAAGTTGTCATGAAAAAAGACATTGCTTGGGTTATTTCATGTTTCAGGTTTGGTATGTGAAAATTTTAAATTCCAACAGTAAAACCATGGAAACGAATGACATATGTAAAATTTTTTTTTCCTATTTGGAAACAAAAAAATAAATAAATGGGAAATTTTTATTAAGAATGACAAAAAATTTAAATGCAATGAAAAGGACATTTTATAATGACGATCAATTTAATCTAGAATTTGCAATGTGAGTACGATTTACAAAGCTTAAACAAAATGACCAAAAATCCGAATTAATAGATAAAAATTACTAGATTTCATAATCAAGTTCCGTCTAAACGTTTGGAATAGCCTATAGTTTGTTTTTACAAAAGTAAACAGCATATATTTAAATGTAAAACAGATACAAGAATACCGATATTTTGTGCGAATATCGATATTTTGCGCGATATATCGCATTTCAAATATCGATATAAAAATATCGACATATTTTTCTAAAGTATCGATATTTTCGAAATATCGATATATCGTTCCCACCCCTACACGTCATATACAATGCCATACAGGCATACAGAATATTCTTTCTATGGCAAAAATTGTCAAACTGAGGTAAGATTTATTACTCTATACACGTTATCACCTGGTGTAGTTCCGTTTGACTTCTACCTATTACCAAAACTGATCAAATTCATTCAGTAGTGTATACAGGGCTCTTGGTTCGGGGGAGGCAGTTTCTTAATTTATTTCCCGTTTATGGCCTTTGCTACTAAGGCAATTAGCTAGTGCAATTATAATTTTTCGTATTGAAAATTCCATGCCTGAACAGGATTCGAATCCGAGAACTTAGCAACGCAGTGCACGTGTATTACCACTACAATACGCCGGCCGACGGGGGGGGGGGCACTTATAATACTTATCTTTAGAGGGGGTTGTGGTTTGCAGGCCGTACATGGCCCACAACATATTTTTTTTGCGTCAGATGTCAATGAAAAAAAGAATTGAGATTATTTAGGATTATAACATATTTTAAAAGTTGAAATATATTTTCTTCTCTCTTTTGTGTTATTTAAAAAAATTCAAGGAGCCCTTCGGGATATTTGTAGTTCCGTGAATGCATTTTTTTTCCTTTTGTATGAAAAAATGGCCCGCGACCTAATTGAATTTGACACCCTGTTGTAGGTTATTGATGTGAATATCAAAAGTAAAAAATTGATGTGAAGTGTGAATTTTCACACATTGCAGGGTTTTGCAGGTATTTAATAACTGAATGATGATTATTTGGGATGCCAAAACAAGTTTTATGTCAAAATATTTTTTTATGAATTTTAATTCGAATGCCTAATACCATTATTTAAGTTTCTAAATATGTGCAGTATTTTTTTTACATAGCAAGGTTCATTAAGATTTTGAAAATTGCGCCTATGGCTTCTATTGGTTGCTTAAATCATTAGCCACGCCCTCTGATTTCGTATACATCAAACAGAATTAAATTATAATTTCAACACTTCCCACTGGTTATTAAATTTACGCTTTTAAAAATTATATGCAACATTTGCCAAAATATAGCTAGAATTTTTACTGTTAAATTTTTTAATTTTTAATATTAAATAATTTAAACAAAAGAAAACTGTAAAAAAAAAAAAATTAAAATTGACAGGATTCGAACTCTAGTTTGCAAGTTAACAGTGTTTAGCAAATTAGAAAACCAATGACTAAACACACATCGCTATCAGCGCTGACGTCTGAACTTGGTTACATAGCGAATTAAATATTTAACATATTTTGGTTAAAAACACAAAAAATGCATTATTTTCCGAAAACATAATCTGATCAAAAATTCCTGTTGTACTATTCCGGTTCACACCAATATACATTACTTAGAATTTTTTCACATTTTTAGTTTAAACCATCTGGGCTACAGGATGTGGGACAAAAATTTTTTTGCACAATTTTGGCAAAAATCTCGTCAAAATAATTTATTTTGCAAAAATAAAATTTTGATCGTTAATCCACGTACTAAGGGCTTTCATTTGATACCCTACTCAGAATTTTAAAAAAATATTTTTTTTTTCGATGAGCACATATTTGTTTATATTTTTAGGGGGATATGTTTTTTAGATGTTTTAGTATTTTTCCTATGTGCGGGTCAAAAAGTTGTACAATCATGCCAAATTTCAACTCTCTAGGTTTAGCCGTTTGGCTACAATTTTTACCGAACAGACAGACAGACAGACAGACAGACAGACAGACAGACAGACAGACAGACAGACAGACGACAAAATGACGGTATAAGGGTTTTTTGGTCATACCTACAAAACCCTAAAAAGTAATAGTTTTATTCTTGATGGATAAAAAAAAAATTGGATTGATTATCCACGTTTCAAGAGTTTTCATTTAAGGACACTCTAAATTTTACAAATATATATTTCTTTTTGATAAATACATAAAAGTTTATTTAACTACTAGCAGACCCCTTGCCAACAACGTTGGCAAACTGGTAACGAATAAAAATCAATATAAACAGGAATCAATTATTAAAATTTGCATGATTCTGCGTATATTAACAAAACAAAAACGTTTCTTGATTATACCTAAGAAATCCTAAAAAATGCGTGTCGTTTCAATATTAGTAACGCACCGGATACGGCCCGCGGACCATATGCTGGACATCAATGGTATAGCTATTTCTGATTATACCTAGGTAATCCTAAAAAGCCGCTCAATGCGTGTCCTTTAGAAATTAGTATCGGACCGGTCAGTCCACGGGCATAACATCAATTAAAACATCCTTTCAGGTAACCGAACGTACTGATTTGAGAGTTCTGGTAAGTCAGCTTGTTTGTCGAGGTACGTCGTTTCCCCACTCAATTCGTGACCGCCCGCTTGCCGCAAGACCCGCTAGCACCCAGGAACTTAGCGTTACGATTACACACAGAAATTAGGGCTTTTATATATAATGCTAAAGTTTCGATGTTATTCAAATCTTTAAGATAGTTAAAACTCACAATAGCTAAAAGATTCGTTTAAGTATAAAATACACGAGTAGATTTTTTTTTTTTTAATTAAAGTTTATTTAGGGGTGCTTCAGCTGCCATGGCTATTAGCACCCACTCAGTTTTATATACATTATATATACATACATTTTCGTTTCTTACATTACTATATACAATTATATTACATGGATATTATATTTCATTATACATATTTATTTCTTTCAGGAATTGTATTAATTTATGTATTATGTCTGCATTATTTCCCAATAAGTCTTTCAGGTCTTGTTCGAGGATATTGTTTTGTGTCCGTTGGGCAGCATATTGCGGGCATTCTATTAAGATGTGCTTCACAGTAAGGGTTGTGTCACATGTAGCACATTTTGCAGGTTCTGTATGGTCAAACAGGTACGAGTAGATTTAAATGAAATATCCATAGTAGGCAGAGCTGGGCAATAATTAAATACTTTTGTAATTAATTACTAATTAAATTACTTTGTCCCACAAAGTAATTTGTAATTGAATTACTTTGCAAAAAATTTAATTGTATTCAATTACTTTTCAAATTTTGAAAAATAATTGATAAAGTAATTGTTTTTGATAATTTAATTACTTCAAGTAATTTAAATACTTCAAATATAATAGCTGCAGCTGTCACGCCAACAACAAAATTACGTTGGTTAAATGTATTCAAAGAAAAAAATCCACAAATAGATGTTGATCTAATTATTAAAGAAACTAAATATATATTTAGTAATTATGATGATAATAATTCTTCTAAAAATTAAAGTATGCAAATGCAATATAGCGATATTTTTTATTTCAAAGAAAATACCAATTAAGATACCACAACAAATGCAACATTGTTAAATGAAAGCGATAATTGCAGGAATAAATTAAAGTTTACTAATAAAAAGAGTTTAAGGAGAGAATTACTGAAGTATCTAGAAGATAAACGCTATAGTTCGGATATTTTACAACAGTATCAAATCATAAAACAATTTTATTTAAAATACAACACTGCTACCTTCCTCAGCTTCAGTCGAAAGATTATTTTCTTTCGCTAGTATAATTAAATCTCCGCGGCGACATGCATTGTCGGATGAAATGATTGAGCAATTGGTGGTATTAAAAGGAATTAAAAATATAAATTAACAATGTTATAAGTATTAATTGTATTTGTTTATCCTTGTTAAAAAAAAAATGAATAGAGTTGTTGTAATTTTATTTATTTAGCTCAATATTCAATCACAGAGTTTAATTACAAAGCATAATATAGACACATATGCACAAATTATAAAACAAGGAAGATAGCGGACTCCCACGTTACGGCTTTGGACAGCGATAGTTGCAACATTCGTGGTTGTAATATGAACTAGGATTAGATAGTATGCAACCCGCAGTGCACACAAATATATTTTTATATTTTAAATTGCTATGAATCGCGCGATCATAAATTTTCTACCAAAATTGAAAAATAAAATGTAATTTTGGTAGAAAATTAAAGATTGCCTTGAACCGAAAATTATGATTAATTTATTTACAACTCTCCTAATTAATTTCCTAAAATTAAAATTAATTACAATTGTTAAAAGTTAATACTTCAGTAAGCATTTAGTTTTATTATTTTACTTGCAAGCAAGCATATGAAATAAATAAACAAGTATTTATTTTTTACTTTTATATTTACTTTTATTGTACATATTATGTTTAGTTTGTGCCATTTCTTTTTATCACACTATTTATATTTCTTTTGCATTTACCATTTCAAATATTACTAATTACACTACACCATTTGAAAATAAAAAATGTGGTGCTACTATTTAAAATTTCTTATAAAATTCATCACTGTCACAATCACAATTTACTGTCACCTATCGTTACAACGTCAAAAACAATTGCCGCTAATTGCCGATAATGAAGTGTTCTCAAAATGTTGATTAAAAAAAAAAACGCCTTTAGCGCTGTCGGTGGATGGAATATAACTTAAAACCGTTTCAAGGCCGTGTATATGAGTTTCATACCCCTGTACATACAGAGTGATTATTTAATGGCGAGACGACGTCACCGAATTTTACGTGCCTCCTAGCAGAAATACTGGTGAATACTATGACTATAATAACCTTGAAGAGATATAATAACCTTGATGCGCATGCGCGCATAATCGCCTGCTACGATGTGTATGAAACGGCAAATTATTAAAACTTCCAGTAACGTTGTCTCGCCATTAAATAATCACTCCGTATGTATATCAATACATTTATCAAAAACTATTCACTTGTCAAACATAAAACAGTACATGACAACAACAGCCTACTTGTTATAATAATTTTCTTTTATTTTAACAAAAGTAATTGAAAAAGTATTTAAAATTATTTACTACAATTACAATAGTAATTGGTAATTGAATTACTTTTTTCCTAGCAGTAATTATTTCAAAAGCATTTTAATTACTTTTTTGTCAGAGTAATTAGTAATTGTAATTAATTACTTTTTGTAAGTAATTTGCCCAGCTCTGATGGTAGGTAAGGTGAACTTTGAGATAAGACCTTATCT
The DNA here is from genome assembly GCA_963971575.1 of Liopterus haemorrhoidalis. NCBI lineage: Eukaryota > Metazoa > Arthropoda > Insecta > Coleoptera > Dytiscidae > Liopterus > Liopterus haemorrhoidalis. The sequence goes on from OZ020611.1 coordinate 99,991,926, forward strand.
CCATGGACATTTTATTTAAATCTATATTTTATATTTTAACGAAGCTTTTCACTATTGGGACTTTAAACTAGCTCTGATGAAAATTTGAACATAATTCATCAAACATATATAAGTTTATATTTTTTATGCGATATATTTTTTGAAGTCTCAGTATTTTGCGTACATGTGGGTCAAAGAGTTGTATGTCAGATGTCAAATTTCAGTTCTTTAAATTCATACGTTTGACTACTATTTCTACCGAACAGACAGACAGACTCATGTGTGTGACGCTATAAGGATTTCTTAATCGTATCTACGAAATAAAAAAATCTCAGGGTACATAGGAATATTAATTTTACATTAATTTCAATACTGATCAATAAAATAGAATATCACTATGTACAATGTGATTTTGTCGTACAATTAATTTACATTTATTACATTTTTATTTCACTGGATTTTAAGAAAGGGCACGTGCCCCCAGTGCCTTCCGCCGAATACATCATTAAATACATTAGTGGTAAAAGATTATGTTTAAAATATGAGCTTATAGTCTAGTGCCTACGTCGAAAGATACTGCACTTGATGATAATGGAATGCCATTTGGCACACGTGTTCCTTATAAAAATTAAATCATTTTGACCCGCAGCACCTATTTGTGAATCGAGGCAGATTCAAGATGGCGGCGAAAATAGCGCGCCAATTACGATAACGATAACTAATTTTCATGATAGAGCAAAATAGCTAAATACATATTTAGTTGTACAATGGACCTTTAGCTACAATTTGCCGCGTCGTACGCGAATATTCGTTACTTAGTTTACAAGATACAGTCCATAATTCAATCTCAAACGCAAAAAAGTGATTTCCGAAATGGCTAACGAATTTCGTATGATATGGCTCGTTTTCTATTAATTTAATGCCGTAGATTACGAATCTGTTATCAAAATGGCGAAAATTTTAAATTTTGATAGATTTTTTTTCCAAATTCGAGACATGATGATATACTCTATCACTGCAAATCTGCATATATTAATATTTTGTTTCAATTCTTCCTAAATATGTAGGGTATATCCTTGGCTACAAGATATGTGTGAAATTTTTCTCTGCGGAGCGCCGAAATTATGTAGCGGCCGAAATGTGTAAAGTCTCAACTTCGTATTATTTTGATACTCTTTATATCGTTTTCGACCAAATCGGAGCTGTAAATTACAAAAATGAAATAAAAAAAGGCATATGACTTGATATAATTCGGGTTTTGCCCGAAATGAAATAAAAAAATTTACATATCCGGCCGTAACAGCTGTAAATTATGACATTTAAGTAGATACTCCATGTATATACAGAATGTATCAATTTGCTTAGGTTTGTTCGCAGCACCTGGTCTCAAATGAAGACGCTTTCGAAATAACGCTCGAAAATCGAATTTTGCAATTTACATCAAATTTGTTGCGTTGTGTATCAATTTCAGGTATATTGAAGTCGTAGATTTCAAAAATGGAGTTAATTTAAAGATTTGCTACACATAAGATTGTATTTTGCCCGAAAAAAATAATTACATGTATTCTTTACATAACAGTGAGATTCATTAAACGAGAGTTAAGTGCCTCCACATCCAAAAGACCTGACAAAATAATATAGATTACTACACACTTAATACGATTCTAATGGTGGCCGCAATTTTGCTATACTTAATTTTCATTTTTATATATTAACGGGTAGCGGGTAATTAACGGGTATCGGGTAATAATAATAATAATAATAATAATAATAATAATAATATTTATTGACCACAATACAATACAATTAAATTGTTTACAGTCAGTCAAACAAATAGTGTAGATTTATACAAAAAGAGTTACACATAGATATAATTATTACTTAGATACAAAAACTAATGATAATACTAAAAATTTAAATCAAAATATTCGGACACAGAGTACAATGGATTTTGAATTAGCACATCCTTCACAAACGCTTCAAATTTATTTTGGGGTAAAAGTCTTACTGACTCTGGCAATTTATTAAAGAATTTAATAGCGTAGTAGGTAGTGCTATTTCTGGATTTTGATAGGCGGCTGAATTTAGGATATATATCATTCTTGTATCTAGTATTATGATTATGAATGTCATTAAAAGATTTAAATTCGTTTTTATTTTTGTAAAAAAATTTTAAACAGGCAAAAATGTAGAGTGATGGCAGAGTCATAATTTGCGAAGATAAAAAAGATTTTTGACAGTCTGCTCTGTAAGAAATGCCGTCAATGATTCTCACAGCGCGTCTTTGCAATGCAAAAATTCTATCAGCAGAGGACGAGTATCCCCATGCTAAGAGGGCATAAGAAATATGTGATTGAAAAAGTGAGTAATAAGCTACTAAGAGCACATCTTTAGTTACTATGTCCACAAGATTTCTCAGTAAGAAAATTGTTCTACATAGCTTACCACTCACATAATCAACATGGTGTTTCCAATTTAATTCCCTGTCAACATATACCCCTAAAAATTTAATAAAGCCTGGACTCTCAAATGTATACTTTCTTAAAGAAATAACCATACTTTCACATTTGTTTGTGTTTAGAGACAACATGTTTGCCGCAAACCAATTGCTAGCATCGTTTAAATGTGAATCACTATTACTAATTAAATCGCTAAATGATGTGGATCTTGAAATGATCGTAGAATCATCAGCATATAAAACTGTTTTAGTTTTTAAAAATGAGGGAAAGTCATTAATGTAAATTAGAAATAGAAGCGGACCGAGGATCGAACCCTGAGGTACTCCACATTCCAACGGCAAGATATCTGATTGATTGTTATTAACAGCAACATATTGATTTCTGTTTGCTAAGTAAGATTGCATTAGTTGCTGACTATTCTCATTGAAACCATATTTTTTAATTTTGCTAATTAATAAATCATGCGGCACACAGTCAAAGGCTTTACTTAAGTCCAAGAAAGTTGCCATGCAAAATTCTTTAGATTCGAGGGTGTCACATACCTCTTCTAAGAAATCTAGTATGGCATCAATTGTTGATCTGTTTGAAATCCGGTAGCGGGTAATTAACGGGTAGCGGGTAATTATAGGGTAGTGGGTATTCAACGGGTAGTGGGTAATATCCGGGTAATAGTTGCGGGTACCCGGTTTCCTAAATTTCTAGTTCTCGGCATTCCTACCAGGTACGTTGGATAACACAGATTATATTCAGCGCAGGGTCGGGTGAAAACAATCATTGTAAATTGCTATACTTTATTCCAAAAAGACATACAATAATAAAAATGCCTGGTTTTCTCTGCTCAATAAAAGCAATAGTACTGGGGGAGGGGGTGGGACTTGAGACGTAAGGTGTAAACCAGGGAACACATTACCACTTCGGCAGTGTAAATTGGACCTAGGAACAACCAAACGTAGACTTGCCTTTTCACGCGTGTTTCAAATCTATTCTTTGGCTTTTTGGGGACAGTTAAAACATAATGGGCTTTTTCCGGGCCACGCTATGAAACAATTTGGATTATACGGATTTTTTACCCCAAGTCCTCTCTTTGGGATAAGTTTTTTTGGGGTAAGTTGTCTTTAGGGTAAGTAAAATACATTTATAACGCATCTCAAGAATAATTTTGGTTTGTAATATATATATATATATATATATATATATATATATACAGGCTGTTTGTTTGAAACGGGGCACCCCGAAAATCTCCTTTATTTGTAAAGATACAAAAAATCTTCAGAACAAAAGTTAAACTAGACAAAAAGGCCCATCTAAATGTTACTATAAGAATTCTGAGGCACTTCCGGTTTCACCGGAAATGATGTTAACATTTGATCTAGCATAGAGAATCGATAATTTTATATTTTTTTCCTAAAAGTACATTAAATTAGCTTTACAATGACACAAAAAAATCATATTTTTATGTTAACCATTTCAAAATGGCGACCATTTATTTACAAAATAAGTTAACAAAGTTGAACGTAGCAAGCTTTGAAAACAATAAAAAAAGAAACAAAATATCTCTAAAATAAACTATTTGACTAATTAGAAAAAAAAAAAACTGTTACTTTTTACAATTATTTACAAAAAAAAAAAAATACAAACGTTCGATCAAGCCAAAACATATAATAACTAGTTATAACAGGTTTTTTAGAGATATTTTGTTTCTTTTTTTATTGTTTTCAAAGCTTGCTACGTTCAACTTTGTAAAACTTATGTTAATTAAAAAATCATATTTTTATGTTAACCATTTCAAAATGGCGACCATTATATATATATATATATATATATATATATATATATATATATATATATATAGGTGGTATTGGTTTAGGTCTTAAACCATCCTCCGCCAGGTATATATATATATTGTTAGAAACCGGATTATTATTGTTTAAGAAGTATTGGTAGAAATTTAAATGATTGTCAAAACGTAGCATTATTATGATTAAACATCGTTACGTAAGGTGAGAATATGTAACACCTACTAATTGGTTTTCACTAATTAGCAGATAAGATAATGAGCAATGGCCGTTGTCTGTCGTAAAAGAAGATTAATTAATATCTTGACCATATGCCCGTGAACAACTGCTGCTATTATTTGTACTGTAATGCCCGGTTTCATCTCGTCTGTTTCGTCTGTTCATAAAGGAATGCTAAATCCTATGCTAGCTAACATCGAAGCTAAAATAGCACGCTGTTAAAATTTAACTGCGTTTCATAAAGAAATAGTATCGGTTTTAACTCCGTGTTAAGTAATTCTAGTAATGTGTTCAGTTTAGGATTTTTATTAGGTATGTAGATTGGTATGAATATCAACTTCACAGTTGTCTTAAACGTCAAACAAGCTTATTATAACCTAAGTAACACTTCGAATTATTTACTGTCATGTAGTAGTATTATTTTTTCAATAAAAAATCAATTTCTATATTATGTTGTAATATTTTTTAATGTAGGAACAAGATGTAACTGATGATCTTATAAGGAAAACAATTTAAAACATTCTTTATTTCTTTATATATTGCTTGTAATAAAAAATAGATATTACAAAAAAGAAATCAATATTATTTTTCTCTTATAACCTTAGTAAAAACAGTGTTATTAATTGCAGTTCTTGCAGAAGTATTGTTTAGTAAAATTCTGTTTTGTCCAAGCGGAACTGCATCAGAAGGGTCTGCAAGTATTTGAATTTCTTCTTCAATAGGTGGAGTTTCGTCTTTAAATAACATTGCCATATTATGGAAAACACAACATACAATAATTATTACTGTAAGACTTGTATCAATTTTTATTCCTAATCCCATAGACAAACATGAAAATCGTCTTTTTAAAGTTGGTTTTACACAGTTCAATTAATTGATCAATAAATTGATCAGGTTTTTTTGTCAATTAATTGAAAAATGTATTGGTAACCTTGGAAACAAAAATCACTTTACACACAACAATTTATTTATCAATTTTTTTGAAAACTTTTACATTACCAACAATCAAAATATTGAAACAATCTTTACAAATTTACGAGCTGTGAACAATAACAAAAGAAATAACCTAGATGATGGTAAATTAGAACGTTCGAAGTCCTGTTACATTTGAAAACGAAACCTAAACAATATATTTAGAGGTTATGCTACAACTAAACAGTTGGCAATATCTTAACAGATAAAAATATACCTAGAATTCCCTAAAAAATTGTTGAAAAATTGAAGCAAAATAGAACTTGTTCTATTTTCAAAATAAATTGATCAACTTTTTTGTCAATTAATTGACGAAATTTTTACACTTTACACACATCAGTTAATTGACAGTCAACTTTTTCAATTAACTGATCAATAAATTGAATCGTGTAAAACCCACTTAAGACTTTTTAGTTCTATTCAGGGTTAAACCGCATTCAGAGCTCTTAAATCAATAGCTTATGCACTGTAGCCTATGGACTGTTCACTGTCACCAGAAAGTTTGTCATATGGTAAGACCGGTTTCACGTCTTACCTTACTTCAGACCTCCAAATTTAATACGCTGTTTGTTGTGGATTGTGCATAATTTTCTAAACTTATAGCTAGTGAGATGTTTTAATGAGACAGACATATAAACACATTGGCTATCGCATTCTATCAGTGACACCGTAGTTATCGAATGCCTTTACATAACCTAACATAATGTCATCATTAACAAATCTTGCTCAAAATTACAAAGACGGACAGTAAATATGATCAATTTAGGTAATTAGGTAGTTAAAATCTAAGACAACAGAATTATAAGAACGATAATACATATAAAATATTTTACGAAGCTAAATAGTTGGTTTCAAAATTCACAGATGGCGGACTAATCGTAACATATTAATTTCTAATTTTCTATGAACGGTACGTGCAACGTTAAAAAGAATGCATAGAAACATAACTTACAGCTTACAAAGCAGTCTACAACCTCTTAATTTAAAGAGCTCTGAATGCGGCTTTAGTGTATGGATTGAGTAAAGAAGTTAATAACCAACTAAAGGGATATCCGTAACAGTGGCGGCTGGTGCAGGGAGGGCAACGGGGCAATGCCCTTCCAATTATTTACATTTGAAAAAGAAGAAAATCATAATAAAAAATAATAATAGTAACATGTATTATTTTCATTTTACCCATTTTAAATTAATATTTAGTTATATTGAAATGAATATAACTTAAACTCGCATCGCGCCGCGTTTCGCTTCCTAAAATATATATTTTTTAGAATGGACATACGCCAGGCAGGGCAAAAGAGCAAATGCTCAATATCTTTGTACGCGTGTTGGTGCGGGGTACAAGCGGTGGCGAAGGACGAGCCATAGTTTGTAACCTGTAGCGGCCATTTAAGGGGGTCAAAACCTATTTCGTCCGTAGTTTTAATTATCAGTCGGAGTGCTCTATTTTGACATTTGTTTGTAGTTCTGTATTATTAGAAAGTTATGTATGTTCGATGTTTTATTAATTACATTATTAAAATAGTGTTTTATTAGTGTATTTGATAACAATTTACTCGCTATATTTTATTAAGTTTATGTGATTGTGTTTTACGTAAGTAGCGAATTTTGGAACTGGTTTCCAAAAAGAATTTAACCTGTGATATAAAAATTAGACTTAAAACCTTACTACCACCAAGACCGAAATCAATTTTCTCCACGACCATTATAGAATTTACCAATTCTAAAACCAATTTTGACTACAGAAAGTTAATATTCTAACACAAGAGTTGGAATGTTATTCTAAAGCACTTATCTTCTTATGCATTTTACGTGTATTTCATTCTATCACTTGTTATGGAATAACTATTCCATACTTGTTGTCTTTTGTTTTTGTAGGGTTACATTAAGATATATGCAACGTTTAAATTAAATAAATGCAACATAACTTCCTAACCTAAAATAGTGGCCGATGTGCGGCAAATTAAATTAAAATTAAACAAATAATAAATAAAATAAATTAGTTTAATTAATTGATTAATTTTTTATGTAATATAAATTATTTGTTAAGATAAAATGTTTGTTAAAATAATTATTTGTTATTTTTTTTTCTTTCTGGTGGTCGTGGAGAAAGTAGGGTCTGTGACTCGGTTGGAATGAGAAAATTCGATGCTCGTGGTTCCTCACGCTCGCCTGCGGCTCGCGCTCGAAATGTTCCACTCGCATCGAATTTTCTCATTCCAACCATGTTACAGAATATACTATTAACGAGTTTTCAAGAAAATAAAAAACCCATAAAGCAAGGAAATTTCATTCAAAAACCATTTTGATAAGCTTTTACCCTCAAAAAGCTTTTTTCTCCACCAGAAAATAAAATCACGAGCCGCCACTGATCCGTAATCCGTAATCGCCCAACAAATTAAAGGAGAGTCATTTAATATACGCGGAGGAGGAATCAGGTGCACAGTAATGTTTAAAAAATCATCTGATGAGGCGGCAAACAATTTGCTGGAAAAGTTATAATCTATGATATTATTAAATATTAGGTGTGTTCGATTTGCACATTTGCAGTTACTGTTTACTGCCGCGTTAAAGCGTAACAGCCGTTGCACTTACTGCGACCAAATGAACAGATTTTTTTAACGCGGCAGTAAACAGTAACTGCAAATATGCAAATCGAACACACTTATTAACAAAACTTATACACACGTCTTCCAATATATGAAATTTTGATAAAAATATTTATTATAACTCTACCTTTTCTATTTAGTTATTAAATTTAAATATTTGATATAAAAATTAGTGAAACTATGGTAACAGTGCAATGCTAAATATTTAACACAGCCTCAGACCTATGTTAAAAAGGGTTTAATTCTTTGCTAAATTTAACATGCTTTATTCAACGCCAAAGTATACTTAACAACGAAGTTAAAATTTAACAGCGTTGCTAAAATTTAGCATTGCTTTATGAAACTGGGCATAAATGGGATGAATAAACAAAGTTATACTTATTGAACATTGTTTTTTGTTAAATTGTTTAAATATCTAACATCGTGTATATATATATATATATATATATATATATATATATATATATATATACATATATTGGTGATCTTGTCTTTAAATTATTAATTTGATAATTTGAATGACATATAGTGTTATGGTAAATGATTACTGCCTGAGTTGTTTCGGATATTATTGAATTTAAATTTGTGTGAGTTAACTATTAGAAATTTTACACATTTTGTCACAAATTTTAAATCGTGCAAAGAAGTGATGTTTTTGATATTTCAGTGCCTAGTCTCGATAATTCTGGCTTGGAATTGGGATCTATTTTATGATAACATTCATGGAAAACTTCTTTAATCAATTTGCCAAGAGGAAAAGTTTGAAAACGTTCTCCGACGTTTTACATAAACATAACCAAATATATTTTTTCGCTTGTTTTGCCGAAAGATGAAATGAAAAATATATTGATGAGAATTATCAAAATGGATGAGCAGTGTTCTTTTTACAAACAGCCAAATTGTATAAAGGGGAATGTTTAAATGATGAATAAAATGGTTTCAGTGATGAAGTAGAAATACAAAAATTGTCAGAATGGACGAGCAGTGTTCAATTTATGGACAGACATATTATATGAAGGTAATGGTTAGATCATAAGTAAAATAGTAAGAGAAATCTTATTAGTTTGATTATGCGGCACGTGTTAGTCAATGGTTAATTGAAAATGTAAACAATGGACAAAACAAACGGTAAAAAAGTAGTCCTGAGAATTTAAATTTGATAATTGAAATTAGAGATCAATTAAAATTATTTGACATGAGAGTTTTGTGATTTGAGTTTAGAGATCTATTATTAGAATTTTTTTCTCAGGATTCGAACCTGATACTTTAGCAACGCAGGGCACCTTTATTAGCACTATTAGCTGACATAATAAGTGATTTTATGGATACAGCTACTCATGTCTTTTCTGATTTTATTTTACAGCGAAAAAGAACACACACAGGAGAGGAAGTACACATTGCAGAATAAATCAGCGATTAGGATTTCGAAAGCGAAACGTCCATCAGGATTGACTGTGTTAGAAAACGGATTATTATTTTTTAAGAAGTATTGGTAGAAATTAAAATTATTTTAAAAACCACCATCGATTTTACCACTATTTGCAGTAACCTCGCAGTCAGTGAATATTGGATGGCCATCAGTAACTATCTTCTACAATCTGCTGATCAGTACACCGCAGTTAGGATTCAAAATTATACATCTTCCAAGAAATGGTTCACCTCTATTAACTTAAGTTCTATAAAGAAAAAAAGCCGATTTTGGAAGAAATTTTTGAAAAATTCTTGTTAGGACATTTATAAACAGTACCGTCAGGTTTCAAACAAACTAACCTCCGAAATTAGAAAGACAAGAAAGAAGTACGAAAATAATTTACTTACTAAAGGATTGCAAGTATTTTACAATTATATTCGTCCGTCTTACTTTACTAACAGTACGGCTTTTGTCTTCAGAAATTGAAAAGCATTGTTCTGGCACTGGTATAGTTGTTGATTTATTCGCTGATGATTTTGTTAATTCCTATACAATTGAATCTAATGGACCAGTACCTCCATTAGATACTAACCCACGCTTAACTGATAGTCCGTCCAGCATTGACTTTGTCCCGGAGATGATTTTCAAGGAACTGGCTGACCTACGCGAATCGTCTACACCAGGCACGGACAACATTCCGTCAGTATTATTGAAATATTGTAAAGACATTTTAGCTGAGCCATTGTCTAAAATAATGACCTGTGTTGCCGTCTTCTTGGGAACTAGCCCACGTTACCCCAATACTTAAAAAGGGCAAATTAGTTCCATCCAACTATAAGCCAATTAGTGTAGCATTATCTGCAAGGAAAATAGTGGAGCGAGTTATTGTGGCTAAGATGTTGCCTTCTCGTGAAATACATAATATTCTTCCGAAGCACCAGCATGAATTTTTGCCCGGTCCATCTGTTACAATTACCTTACTCTGTTGCAGCAATATATGGTCTCAGGCCGTGAATAACACCGCCCTTGATATTATCTACTTGGATTTTGCACGTGCATTCGTCAATTTGTCGATTCAACGATTGCTTATGAAGCTGGAACATTTTGGTATACGTGATAACCTGTTGAAGTGGATCAAGTCAAAATGTATATATTAAGGGGAAAGTCAATGAAGGGCAAAAATAACAGTATAGTTCTTACGTGTAGTGTCTCTCATTCAGGGATAATAGGACCGGTCAAAACGTCACACTGACCACGTGGTTTCATTATCTATGACCTGCGGTCTAGAAACGGAAAACTTACATTCTCTCCCACATATACATCTATCTAGGCGTTGGGAACCTGTTATTTATTTATTTATTTTATTTCTTATATAAAACTGATAATTTGAAATAAAATTAGTCTAAAACAATCTATATATCAAAATTTGCAGCGAATTTTTATCTATCTAATAAAATATTTGTAAACAGTTATATAAATCAGTGTTTCTTAAAGTGGTGGGCCGCGGCCCCCTAGGGGGCCGTGGTGTTCCCACAAGGGGCCGCGAAGAGTCGTAAATATAACACCTAATTATTTTATTACTTAAAAAGGATGAGTAGCTTTAACTTTAATGCTACATAAATATTATTCTTCATTATACCTAGATTATTGAATGATCTGAGCGCAAAAAACTATATGTATGTATATATTTTAACTAATCTTGGTTCCAAAAACAAAAATTAGGGGGGCCGTGGGTTATTGATTTGAGTTGCAGGGGAGCCGCGAAATCAAAAAGTTTAAGAAGGACTGATATAAATAAACAAATTGCATTATAAATGCCATTTTGTAAACAAATCGACGCATATTTGCGTACAAAGTGGCAAATTATAGCCAAAGCTTCATTCTATAAATATTTTTAGCTATTTTGTTCTGTTGTGCTAGTTATTTATTTTTATTCTATTTTTGCCTCCATCTTGAATCTGCTGCGCTTCTCAAAATTAGTGCTGCGGATCAAAATGATTTAATTTTCGTAAATAACACGTGTACCAAGTGACATTCCATTACCATCAAGTATAGTATTTTTCGACGTAGGTTCTTAATTATAAACAACCATTATTGTATTATTTTTGAACATTTATACACAAAATTACATTAATATAAACAATAATTGAAATTTATTTAAAAAATTACAATTAAATTATACATATACTAGGGGCCTCAGCCCGGCTACGCCGGTCTTCTCCCCTACGTTGTCAAAACTCGTCGCTTCGCGACTCGTTTTAATATAATAAGGCATTTTGTCGCACTTGTCGATTATAAAACTCGTCGCTCATCTTTTTTTAACACTATTTTATGGAAATTCCCCCTGCAAACGTCCTAAGTTTTATCGTTAATTCACCTTACATACTTAATTAGTTTTCTTCTGTCAAGAAATACGTTCAAAATGTGAAAACTCGTCACATTTTAAATTGAAAAAAATTTGACAGATGTCACCTTTTGAAATCTTGTTAGCATATTTTTGTCTCAAAATGATCCAATAATGGCCAAGATCCTTTGAAAAATATTTTCCGATGCTTCAAAATATTATCTCGCACGTCAAAAAAGCTATATTGAACCATTATCACCACTTAACACTTTCATTAACCCTGAAATTTTTAATATATATAAATCTTTTTTAACACTATTTTATGGAAATTCGACCTGCAAATGTCTTAAACTTTATTGTTACTTCACCTTAAATCCATAATTAGTATTCTTCTGTCAAGAAACACGTTCAAAATGAGAAATCTCGTCCCATTTTAAAATGCAAACAATTTGACAACTGTCTCCTTTTGAAACCTTGTAAGCATATTTTTGCCTCAAAATGCTCAAATAATGGCCCACATTCTTTGAAAAATGTTTTCTGATACCTCAAAATATTATCTCGCACCATTATTACCATTTAACACTTTGATTCTCGTCGTAAATTTTCTGGACCGGCCGTCTTGTATTAAGAATATTTTTGAATTATCGTCTGATAAAACCTGTCCGTGCCGATCAATGGTGACTTTGATTCGAAATGGTTTCGAGGAAAAAATGCATGATTTTTATCAATAAAAATTAGTCAGTACCCCCTGTCGAAATAAAATTAAGCCTAAGCACTAAAAAAATATCACCCGGATAAAACGGCGGTTCATTTTCCTCTCTCCGTGTTACCGGAAAAATGAAGATACACCAGAAGTTGAATAGAACATACATACCAACACTTGTACAATATAATAGTAGATATTGTACTCTACTATTGTACAAAGATGGCTGCTTGTATAGGCGAAATGTACATCAGTGCTTTAAATAAGGGGTTGGTAACATTGTTTTACATCGCGAGCCGCATTCAGTAACATTTTTATTTTATTTTTACGTCCTGCTTTAATAATTTTATAATTTCTGTTTTTTATGATCTTAACTCCTTATTTGTTCCGGTTTACACGTATTTACGTCGGCATAAATACGAATATGTAATAAGACTAAAGCAGCGTGGCAGTAATGCGTTGGCTACGTTGAATAATAAATGTAAACATTATATTTTCTTATTGGTGGGCCGCATATAATCGTTCGGCGGACTGCCAGTTGCCGACCTTTATTTTAAATATATAGTGAAGTTAAGAACATGGTTTAATTATTTAATATACAGTCTCCTTCACATTACGCAACTATTATATACAGAAAATTGTTCTCTGATATCTGTCATTAAATTATTGAGAAATAACATTTAAAATTTTTTCTACAATTAAGTATACCCTATTAGATGAAAACAATATCGCTGTAAATTGTGATGTACAGATTGGTACTTATTTTATTTCAGATTGTTAGTTTTCAATAGTAAACTTACAATCTATATGAGTAATACTTACTGTTAATCGTCAAAAACATAATTCAGAGTAAAACCAGCTATGTGAGGCTTTTCGTTATGTCGATCACAGTTTTTTGAACTTTGGAAACAGTTAAAATAATCGCTTTTGACATTAAATGTTAATTTCGCGAAAAAGAAGTCGCGGTTAAAGTCAGGTAATAATAGATAATAGTTCTCAACGCCTAGGTGACGTATAAGAGCAGAGAAGGTAAGTTCTCCGTTTCTAGATCTCCGGCAGTCAATATTAAAACCACGTGGTCACTGTGACGTTGCGACCGGTCATGTTATCCTCATATAAACAGGTGCTCATTTGGAGTATTAACCCCTTAACGCACACAAACGTATTAAAGCGGTCGCGCAAAACCGGCCAAAATGTGCAGACCCGTATATACACGGTCTGCGTCGCAATTTATGTCGCTAAAATGTTCACATTCGAATATATCCGGGCATTGAAAATAAAAACCGAGAAAAACATTCAATTTATTGATATTCATCATGTAATTTTGTATTGTAAGCTATAAAGTTTTTTTATTTGGGAATAAAATATGGCGTATTTTATTATTTTTCAGCTAATAATTATTATTATTATTATATTGTTACAAATTTAGGTAAAATTAAATATTTTTCAGTTTTTTTGTTTTCGTCTCCTTCTTCCCTTTCAGAATAGTAACTGGAAATTGAAAAAAAGTACGATGGGTACAATATTCGATCTGCAATGCGATTAAAAATCCACTATAATTATTTATCCACTATTTGTATTGAATTTTTCATAATTTTGCATTTTTTTTAAAAATATTTATTGAAATTAAGGTCCAAATATGTATTTTCTTAAAGAAAAAAAATTTATTTTTTTTGGTTTTTTTTTTTTTTAATTGTGCGTTAAGGGGTTAAGGGGTTAAGTATTTAACATACTTGAGGTTGAGTCGACCCCAGAGTTGACTGTGCCATATTGTAAGATGAAAACAACCATCGTAACTCGAAGCCACTGCGACTCTTCTTTCGACAAGTCAGGTGAATAAGAAAATAACTCTTACCATCAATACACTTAGGGAAAAGATAATGAATCGTTAACAAACGCATTATAAATTTTTAGAGCATTTATACGGAATTATTTCACATAAACTTAAGAATTCGCAACGATTCAGAATCGGTTTCAAATTCTATAAAATGTACTCCTATAATATATTGACAGACCTTGGCATAAAGTGTCAGTAGATTTGTATCGGAAGTTGTATTCTATTAGCAGATATTTAACTCTCCATGAAGCTCTTGCACCTGCTACCAATATTAATTTAGAAATCTGCGATGAAAAATATAAATTTTTACATAAATTAAAAAAAAAAAATGTAATTATCATATATTTTTTGTAATTTTGTTAAACATATTGAAATATATTTTGGGACCTAGTGAAAGTCGGATAATTATAAGTATAATTTAGAAAAATCTTCATCAATCATGGATTGGCTACCCACCACAAAAATGGTTCGATAACATTATAAAAGTAGCTGGAAAGTAATGGATGAGAGTTGCCTGTTATGGAGAAGCATGAAGCAAAAAATAGAACTATAACGTAAGGGAGAAAAAGAAAATCCAATATTGAATAATACAAGTAGGAAGAAGAAATTAAGTCTCTCTGTCAGACTGGTCTATATTCTAGTTATTCTGGTTAATACAATGAAAGATTTAGGAATTCATTTTGATTCAAAATTCAAATTTGATTACCATGTAGCAACATTAACTAAATCAGCGTTCAAACAACTTGGCTTTATCATGCGTTCATGTAAACATTTTTCGAAATTTATTAAAAGACAGACTTCGCCTCTAAATAGAACTATGTGCACATTTAACCATCACTTTAATACGTGCGATATATTTTTCCTGTCATTTTCTGCATTTAAAAAACTAGTGTAAATTAAGAACTTATCTCAACGATACGTATGCACTTATATATAAAACCAGTGGCGAAGGGAAACCTCCGCTAGACTTGTCCTCCCTAAAAAAAAAATATTTAAAAAAAAATGTAAATTTAAAAAAACAAAAAATTAAATGTTTAGATAAATCTTCAAAAATACATCAAATTATGTTCTATACAAATTTTTGTCCAAGGCTTGCTTTACTAGTTACGAATTAATTATTATGACCATGGAAACGTTACATATAAGTATGAAAAAATTGGGACTTGGAAAAATTTTAAATAATTTTACAAAATTTTTTCGAAATTTTTCTTTTTATCAAAAAACGTCTCAAATAAAAGTTATTAGTTATTGCATTTATAGTAACTTTTGTTCAATAAATTTTTTCGAAATATTTTTCTGTTGCTAAATATTCGCAAAAATCTTAAAATCGACAGGAGTAAACTCCCATTTCTAGTCAACCGATTTTCATAAAAAACAATAGGGTTCTTCCCATTTAATAGGAGAATTTTTTAGTACCAGAACGAACTCTTTAAGTTAAACCGTTTTTGAGTTATCGTGTATACACACAGACACACAGACAGACACACACACACACATACACACACACACATACGGACGGCACTTCGAAAATAGGTTTTTTGGATTCCCTGGACCATGAAACGTGGTCATCCGTCAAAATCTCGACATCGAAAATTTTCGCGATTACAATACTTGCCCCTTATATATTAAGGTCGGGCAAGTAAAAATCAGCTGTGGCCGCCACAGGACCGACCGCCATCATACAGTTCTTATATAAAATAATGTATTTATTTAACAGCAGAGTAGAAATAACTTGGCCTAATATTTCCTAACAGAGATATTATTTATCATGACCATGGAAACGTTACATATAAGTATGAAAAAATTGAGACAGAAAAAATTTCGAAAAATTTTACAAAAATTATTCGAAAGTTTTCGTTTTATCAAAAAACGTCTCAAATAAAAGTTATTAATTATTGCTTTTATAGCAACTTTTGTTCAATAAATTTTTTCGAAATATTTTTCTGTTGTGAAATATTCGCAAAAATCTTAAAATCGACACGAGTAAACTCCCATTTTTAGTCAACCGATTTTTACCAAAAGTTGATCAACTCGTGCCATTGATAGCAGAAGCTTAAATATGAAGTTTCATAAAAATCCTTTCAGCCGAATTTGCTCTGCACGTGTACACAGACAGACGGACAGACGGACAGACGGACAGACAGACGGACAGATGGACAGACAGACGGACAGACGGACAGACAGACAGACGGACAGACAGACAGACAGACATCATGCTAACAATAGTCAGAACGTTATGTAGGGACCTCAGGGCCCCTACAACTTTGAATTTTGTATTTATTTTGTACCTCTAATAATAAAGAAAATAATGGCAGTGTTCTATTTCGCTGTTACACCCTGTATATCTAAAATGCTAAGCTTTTTGTCCTAATAGAAAATACCCCACTATTTTACTCGATACTAGTATTTCAACAATTACGTCATTGCAAAGAATTTATTATCAACTTTCTCTTGTAGAAGATTTACAAGGAAGTTACAATTTATACCCTTATGCATCACTTAGGCGTTGGAAACATAATAACTTAACTTTGATAGACACATTCTAGCTCACCTAAGCTCAAGGGCAAAAAAACGTGCATATATGTCTTTCGTGAAACATTAAATTCTTCAGGATATCTTAAAGGAAAGATTGGATTTCAGAAAATAATTGGATTGTAGTAAAAATTACATCTAAGCATTATCCGATGTATACCAATGTCTGAAACCCTATGTTTCAGACAATATGCTTGCTAAAGAACACATGGGGAAAACATAGACTCTGCATTCTACAAGAACTAAATAAAAAAATCTCAGGTCAACAGGTCTGAAGTCCGAGACGTAAGAGTTTGATGTCTACACAATGTAGACTAGGTAAACGTCATCCCAAAACGCTTATGCACGTACTTTCTGCGTGTCCCGTTTTAGCTCAATCGAGCTATATATCACGACACAATTCTGATATTCGAGTCTTTTACTTCTTTTTGGGGCATAAATATGGTATTGCCTTGTCCTACCTTTCCTACTGACATTGAAGCAGTGGTGGAAAATTCCAGATGTCGAATTTACTGGAAATATGCATTTGCCACCAAGTTTCTCTCAGCCAATAAACCGGACATCGTCCTGCTGAATTTCGATACAAAGACATTTTTTTCATTGAATTATCCTGTTCAGCTTAGAAGAACATCACTCTCAAAGAGGACGAGAAGAGAACCAAGTACCTGGACCTCTTGTCAGAGTTAAGAAAGATGTACCTGGGTTATTCTGTAAAGCTCGTAGTCGTAATTTTGAGTGTATTGGGTGGCCTTAAAGATGTTTTCAAGCGGGAAATCGAGATTTTTTCGTCTGTAGACCATCTGCTACCTCTCTGGTCTGCAGAAAACAAAAATCAGTGCTGCTCGGATCGCTTTGTATTGTGCGAACGCTGGATTTGGTTTGAGTTCATCGGTCGCATATCGCCAAGGCTTGAAATACGGCCGATTGCTGGGATAAAGCTCCCTCGACTTTCCCGTGAAGGTAAGAGGTAAGCGTCTCGTCTATGCCGAACACTGGCAGTAGTACTAGTGGGACTACACTTCCTCCCCTTAACAATAATAATAGTAATAAAAAGAAGGAGAAAAAAGCCACCAGTTTCCTTTATCGGCTTTTATTTCTATATCTCTGATACCTGGTTATTTTTAACGATTTTAGAAAAAGGATTTACAGACAAAATCCATTTACAAGGTTTCCTCGACTGAGTAGGCCATGTGAGTGTAGCAGTTTTATTGGTAGCCACGAAAAATAACTCGACATGTGAAAATGAAATATAAAAAACTAAATTTTCTGTTTAATAGATTTTATTTCATATAAGATTGGAATAATGTCATTATATTTTTAGTGTCAAATTTTAGACGGCCTAACAAAAAATATCATGATCTACTCAGATGAGTAGACACCATGAATGGAAATATTGATTTAATTTAAATTATACAAAATTTTGATGTTTCCTTCATGAATCGTGTACACTGGAGAGACATGACTATAACTTACAAATCCAGGGCTACCTTTTAAGTTTTTACAAAAATTAAGAAAGATTTTTTTTTTTTTTTTGAGCAAACTGTTGGTTTTTAAAATATTCGCCTTTAATATTTATACAATTTTGTATGCGTTCAAACCAATTCTCGAAACATTTTTGCCACTCTGAAGCTGGTATCTCGAAAAACATGGTATCTCGAAAAACCAACTGTAACAGAGAAATAGAATACTGCCATTATTTTCTTTAATATTAGAGATACAAAAAAATACAAAATTCAAAGTTGTAGGAGCCCAAGGGGACATATTTTTATAGAAGAAAATACTTTATGTACGACCATAAAAAAATAAAGGCATTATGTGTCCAACTTTAAATACTATACTGTATTTATTTATTTAAATATATAAGTGCATACGTATTGTTGAGATAAGTTCTTAATTTACACTAGTTTTTTAAAGGCAGAAAATGACAGGAAAAATATATCGCACGTATTAAAGTGATGGTTAAATGTGTACATAGTTCTATTTAGAGGTGAATTCTGTCTAATATTTGTATGATAGTTTCCAGAGTGAAACGTATTTATTTGCCTCAGATTTGTAGCTGGTACATTAAAGTTTATCAAACTCAAAATATCTTCAGAATCAATGATACTATTTACAATTTTATAGACAAAATTCATCTCGGATTTAGTTCTACGGTATGTAGGTTATATCTGTTTAATTGATCATAATTAGATGGAGTATTGCAATAAAATTTATAATCTAAATACCTTTTAAAAAAAAAGCGTTTTTGAATGCTTTCAATTTTGTTTGAATATATAGCATATTGCGGATTCCAAATTAAACAATTATACTCTAACTTACTACAAAGTAATAACTTGTATATAGTTATTATACTCTTAGATTTCGAAAAATTTGTACATGAACGCATGATAAAGCCAAGCTATTTGAACGCTGATTTAGTTAATGTTGCTACATGGTAATCAAATTTGAATTTTGAATCAAAATGAATTCCTAAATCTTTCATTGTATTATATTCTATCTCCGAAAGACTGATAGTAATATAATTTATTATTTGTAAAAAGTTATTGTATTATCACATAGAAGCGGTAAAACAAAAGCGACAAAATAAGAATAGTTCGAAACGAAATATTGTTAAAAACAACCGAGTGTGCCGCACATAGTATATGGGAATACGAACTAGGGTTAAACACAATAGGCCATAAAATTTTGAGGAAAAATATGGTCACAGGGGTGTATTTAATATCACTCTGAAGCTGGTATCTCAAAAACATGGTTTTCGAAGGCTTCAGCAGCTTTTTAAGGTGATGAAAATCGCTGTCCACGCATTTTTTGTTTGACATTGGGGAACAAAACAAAAGCCGTTAGTGCATAAATCAGGTGAATACGGGCAATGAGACATTAATTCGATGTTTTTCTTCGTCAAATAATTAATTGTTTGGCGTGCTGTGTGGGAGCTTGTATTGTCATGATGAAGAATGATGCGACATTTTTGGTTATTTTTCCTGATTTTGTCGATGCCTTCTGGCAAACAAATTGTTGTATACCATTCAGCATTAACTGTTCTCCGATCCGCTAAAGGAATGGTTGCGACATATCCAGTACAACCGAAGAAACAAGCGACCATTTTCTTGGAAATGTTTCGTGAACGAACAACTTTTGTGGGTTTCGGTTCATCTTGGAAGACCCAAACAGTGGATTGTTGCTTAGTTTCCGGTTTATATGAATAAATTCAAGTTTCGTCATCTGTAACGATGTTATAAACAAATTTTGCAGTGCCTAGATGGAATTTTTCTTAGCATTCCTTTAAACTAATCATCACGAGCCTTTTTTTGAGCTTCGGTCAAATTATGCGGAATACATCGGGAACAGATCTTTTTCACAGCTAAATGTTCATGCAATATCGTTTTTTTTGCAGTCTGCGATATGCCAAAGGATGCATCTATCTCACGGTAAGTCACATGCCGATCTTCTTCAATCATTTTGAGCACAGCATGGATGTTTTTTTGAATCACAACCGATTTTGGTCGACCTTCACGAGATTCATTACTGACGGACGCGCGACCACGACGAAATTCTGCAAACCAATTGTAAACAATTGTCTTTTCTGATGGTGCTTCAGTACCAAAAGTTAAACGAAGCGAATCTGTGCATTGTTGTTGAGTTAGGGTTTTACTAAAATTGTAAAAAATCATCCAACGAAAACCTTCACGAGTAATATCCATTTTTTCATAAATATGTTTTCTTTAAACGCTCACTGTCAACAAACTACTCGGTCAATTTATAAACTGCCACTGATTTCACAATAACAAATTTAAAATTTTACGAATATAGTAATGACACGTAATAATATTTTCAATATTGCTATCTAGTGGTCGTTTGTAAAAACATAAAAGTTATCCCTCGTATTATCACTCGACCATGTCCGTAGACATTGTCTTTGGTGAAATATTGTGGTCAAACGAATTTAATTGTCTCGAAATCTGTCATTTCGAAATGATGTTGACTATAAAACTTAAACCACAAGCCTTGGATCTTTACCGATAGTTTGGAAATGAAAAACACTTGTTGGGCAAAAAACTTATATCCTTGAAATTACTACTCTTATGGCGGGTTGCTAACGTAAGAGTTTTCTCTAACTCAAGTTAAAATCATTTGTTTTTGTATACTATAACATACAAAAACAAATGATTTTAACTTGAGTTAGGGATAATTCTTATTTTAGCAACCGGCCATTAGTCCCTCTACAGTGTGGCGTGATTATGTTACCCCGGTTTAGGCAGACAACCGTCTTACCAAGGAGCTACGGCAAGTCTAGACATTATTTTATATTTTCTTTTTTACCAGAAAAAGATTTTCTATGGCGTTATGTATATACAAGCTTGTGACCGCAAGCTTTAAATCGTTTTTGCCTGCTGGTTGATGTTATAAGGCGTACCATGTTGCGTAGCAACGGCGATGATAATGATGAGACAGTTGACAAATAGGTATTCTGACATATATTGATGTATCGATATTTGCTAATAAAATAATTTCTAGTGATCTGATTATCTTAATCAACGCGACATTACTACACAGGAAAACTTACAAACTTTCCTGTTAAATTATCGAATCACACCTAATTTAAATGTACCTAATAATGCAAGCCCTGCGGAAGCCCTTATGAACCGAAAATTAAGAACTTCTTTTGATTTACTTCGCGCAACAAAACAGTCGTCCGTTCCCATTAGAAATGAAGCCATGGAAACAAATTTTAACGTATGACATGGTGAATGCGATCGTTCATTTGATATTGATGATCATGTCTTCATACGAAGATTTAAAAATGGTAATGGGTCTTGGCAACCAGCTACAATAAAAAAAAAAGAATTGGAAACGTTCTCTATAAAGTGGAAGATAATGGTCGTCTCAGAACTTGCCACGCCAATCAAATTAGAAAGAGATACTTCAACTCTTTTGAAGAAGACAACAGTGTAGATACACTTTTAGATACCTTTGATATCACCCAGGAGCCCAGAACCAGTAATTTTGAACTATTAACAGAAGAAGACCTTCCAGTTGCTGAAATTCTTGATTTGGAAGCTGATCAAAATATAGTGGAACCAGATAACAAGAATCATCTACCGGAGACAGCAGTTAAAAGATCCAGCCGAAACCGTTTACTGACAAAAACATTAATTGTAGATTCTAAGAAAAAGTCACTAGTACTTCTGCCAACCAGTAATCAACCTAGTTCCTGACGGGCGGCCAACTGTCTTCAGAGGGAAGATGTTGTAAGGCCTACCATGTTGCCTAGCAACGGCAATGATAATGATGAGACAGTTGACATATAGGTATTCTGACATATATTGATGTATCGATATTTGCTAATAAAATAATTTTTAGTGATCTGATTATCTTAATCCACACGACATAACAGTTGACAAAATTAGTAAAAAAATAGTTATACAAATTACAGGTTCTGCATAGCCGTTCACAACCAGCTAAAAACAGTTGGTGCTGGGTACATTAAAAAACCAGTGGCGAAGGGAGACCTCCGCTAGACTTGCCCTCACATAAATAAAATAATAATAAAAAGAAATACATATATATATTTTTTTTTTAATTTAAAGGAAGTTTTAGGTAAATCTTCAAAAATACATCAAATTATGTCCTATACAAATTTTTTTCCAAGGCTTGGTTTACTAGTAACGAATTTTTTTAAATTTTAAAGTTCAATAACTTCCGTTTCCGATTTCGGATTTTAATAAAAAACAATAGGGTTCTTCCCAATTATTAGGAGAATTTTTTAGTACCAGAACGAACTCTTTAAGTTAAATCGTTTTTGAGTATCGTGTATACACACAGACACACACAGACACACAGACACACACACACACACAGACACACACACAGACACACACACATACGGACGGCACTTCGAAAATAGGTTTTTTGGATTCCCTGGACCATGAAACGTGGTCATCAGTCAAAATCTCGACATCGGGCAAGTAAAAATTTATGTGAAGTGTGAATTTTCTCACATTTCAGGGTTTTGCAGGTATTTAGTAACTCCTAATACCATTATTTAGGTTTCTAAATATGTGCAGTATTTTTTTTTTTTATATATCAAAGTTCATTAAGATTTTTAAAAAATGCGCCTATGGCTTCCATTGGGTGTTATAAGTTCCGCCCCTCTGATTTCGTGTACATTGAAACAGAATTAAATTATAATTTAAACAATTTCCACTGGTTATTAAATTTACGCTTTTTTTTTTTAAATTTTATTAACGGCCTTTGTTAACTAGAACAATGAGCCAGACATGGTATTTGTTTAATATTTCCTAACTCAGGATAACACAAGTACACAAGAAGGAAAGTATAGTGCAGAGGGGTCCGTCTCTGCGGGATTTATACAAACTGGATTCAGACCATCGGAAGGGAAGACAGTAGAGATGTACAGTTAATTCTAAGAACAGTTTTAAATGTCTAGCTTTATGTTGTTGAGAAATTTTATTACGTATTTGTAAATTTTTTCGTTTCTGCATAACTCCGTCATTGTTGTAGGAACGTTAATTCTGTTTATTGATAATTCCTGTATGTAGTCGCGTCTTTCGTCCGTGAAGTGTAGGCAGTCAAATATGATGTGTTCCATAGTTGCATCAGACTCATAGTCACAGTCGCATACTGGCGACTCAATTATGCCCATCTTGTATAGGTGTGCTGGGTAACACCCATGATTATTTCTTAGTCGTACGATTTTAACTATCTCACCTCTTTTCCAGTTGTAATAAAAAAAACCAAGGTTTTCTTATCACCGGCTGAATCTCTGCATATCTTTTTCCTACAGTCAAAAAATTTACGCTTTTAAAAATTGAATGCAACATTTGCCAAAATATAACTAGAATTTTGAAAAAATAATTTAAACAATATAAAAATTAAAAAAAAAAAACAGAAAATAATATTGTCTCTTCTCGCAGGGTTCGATCCCTTTCGGATCGAGTTACGTGGGGAAGAGCCAGCATCAAAACCACTACACCAGCATACACGTTCCAGTGTGGCGTGTTACAAAGCTATAACTTGTGTACATTATTAGCCAAAAATCACAAAGTGCGTTGTTTTCCAAAAACATAATCTGATCAAAAATTCCTGTTTTACTATTCCGGTTCACACCAATGTACATTACTTAGAATTTTTTCAGATTTTTAGTTTAAACCATCTGGGCTACGGGGTGTGGGACAAAAAATTTTTTGCACAATTTTGGCAAAAATCGCTTCAAAATAATTTATTTTGCAAAAATAAAAATTTGATCGTTAATCCATGTACCATTTGATACCCTACTCAGAATTCTAAAAAAAAATATATTTTTTTTTTTTCGATAAGCACATATTTATTTATATTTTTAGTGGGATATGTTTTTTAGATGTTTTAGTATTTTTCCTATGTGCGGGTCAAAGAGTTGTATAAGCATACCAAATTTCAACTCTCTAGGTTTAGCCGTTTGGCTACAATTTTTACCGAACAGACAGACAGACAGACAGACAGACATACATACAGACAGACAGACAGACAGACAGACAGACAGACCGACAGACAGACAGACAGACAAAATGACGGTATAAGGGTTTTTTGGTCATACCTACAAAACCCTAAAAAATGGACGTAATACTGACTTTATTACTCTTGACTGTATACAGATTGAAAATATCGTTATGAAGCCTGGAAACAGGAGGCTCACCTCAGGAGGCCCAGGAGGTTCAGTCCGAGGTGAGCCTCGGGCTGTCGCGCCAATGATGATGGCGTCATTTACCAATGACGTCGTGGATCAACCCTTGCCAAAATATGTTATATATTAAAAATTGTGCTATAGCAAAAGCCGTGTTGTTCAAAACTACGCTATGTAAGGCATGATTGTACATTACCAGGTATCAGGTTAATGCCAGATTACATCGTTGTTTTATATTTAATTGTTTTATTATTGAAATGTACTCCTTTCTAACAAAAAAATGGAATAAAATCAAACTATCCGTTCACAGCAATTGTGAATGCACTTGTTTTTCTTCATTTTACTCTTATTACAACACCTTGAAACAATAACGAATGGAATAAATAATTTGAAAACAATAATATCCCACTAAAACAATACAATGTTCTTTTGTCTAAAAGTATCACTGAGGCTAATATTCGGTTTTATTTCAAACGAATTAAAAAACGATAATAAGATACTAAGTCAAATGAAACGTTTAGCTCTCCGAAGCGTAGAAGATCTTTGAATTCTGACATGTTCAGTGATTAGAAAGTAAAGCAGAGATGTTCCTGCAATCATTAAAATACAAGGCCCCGTATTTGTAATTAAACTGTAATCGTAACATTTAAAAAATATTTTAGTACATTAGCTTAGATATTAAATAACTATTTTGTGGAAATAAATAATAAATTTATAGATATAAAAACTTTAAAAGTATGTAATTATGTATATATTTATCTATTAATATGTTGTATTTATGTGTTTATATAGGGTCGTATTTATATAATATTCTATGATTCAGTTAATTACAGGTAATAGATAAAATAGTAACTGTTAGAAACTTCTATCAGAAGTAATTGTTTAATAAAATGTCACTACATTTTTATATAAAAACAGATTAATTGAAAATGTTTTTATATGCAAATAGAAAGGTGTTAATTTTATTTTTCCAAATACATTGATTGAAAGCGAAAATCAAATATAAAAACCAATATAAAAATAGATTAAGTTTTTCTATATAACTACATGTATCAAATAATTTAAAAAATTGATGTGAAGTGTGAATTTTCACACATTCCAGGGTTTTGCAGGTATTTAGTAAGTGAATGATGATTATTTTGGATGCGAAAACAAATTTTATATTAAAATATTTTTTTTGTTAATTTTAATTCGAACGCCTATTACCATT
Source organism: Liopterus haemorrhoidalis (assembly GCA_963971575.1). Taxonomy (NCBI): domain Eukaryota; kingdom Metazoa; phylum Arthropoda; class Insecta; order Coleoptera; family Dytiscidae; genus Liopterus; species Liopterus haemorrhoidalis. The sequence continues at coordinate 100,017,675 of OZ020611.1, forward strand.
ATTTAAGTTTCTAAATATGTGCAGTATTTTTTTTTATATAGCAAGATTCATTAAGAATTTTAAAAATTGCGCCTATGGCTTCCATTGGTTGTTTCCCTCTGATTTCGTGTACATTGAAACAGAATTAAAATATAATTTAAACAATTTCCACTGGTTATTAAATTTACGCTTTTAAAAATTAAATGCAACATTTGCCAAAATATAACTAGAATTTTGAAAAAATAATTTAAACAATATAAAAATTTAAAAAAATTTCTCACAGGGTTCGATCCCTTTCGGATCGGGTTACTTGGTTGAAAAATCAGCGACTAATACCACTACACCAGCATACACGTTCCCGTGTGGCGTGTTACAAAGCTATAACTTGTGTACATTATTAGCCAAAAATCACAAAAAATGCCTTTTTCTCCAAAAACATAATCTGATCAAAAATTCCTGTTGTACTATTCCGGTTCACACCAATGTACATTACTTAGAATTTTTTCAGATTTTCAGTTTAAACCATCTGGGCTACAGGGTGTGGGACAAAAAATGTTTTGCACAATTTTGACAAAAATCGCTTCAAAATAATTTATTTTGCAAAAATAAAAATTTGATCGTTAATCCACGTACCAAGGGCTTTCATTTGATACCCTACTCAGAATTATAAAAAAATATGTTTTTTTTTCGATGAGCACATATTTGTTTATATTTTTAGGGAGATATGTTTTTTAGATGTTTTAGTATTTTTCCTATGTGCGGGTCAAAGAGTTGTATAAGCATGCCAAATTTCAACGCTCTAGGTTTAGCCGTTTGGCTACAATTTTTACCGAACAGACAGACAAACAGACAGACAGACAGACAGACAGACAGACAGACAGACAGACAGACAGACAGACAGACAGACAGACAGACAGACAGACAGACAGACAGACAGACAGACAGACAGACAGACAGACAGACAGACAGACAGACAGACAGACAGACAGACAGACAGACAGACGACAAAATGACGGTATAAGGGTTTTTTGGTCATACCTACAAAACCCTAAAAATTGATGTGAAGTGTGAATTTTCACACATTTCATGGTTTCGCAGGTATATAATAAGTGAAGGCGGCATGCTGAGTGTGTAGGACAAATTTTGCTTTGTAGTAACTGCGGCAAAATGAACTATTTTTTAAAAATAATTTATCATCTGTTAATCTAAGAGCTTTAAAAACCAATTTTATATTAAAATATTTTTTGGTTAATTTTAATTCCAATACCTAATACCATTATTTAGGTTTCTAAATATGTGCAGTATTTTTTTTTTTTTTGTATAGCGAGGTTCATTAAGATTTTGAAAATTGCGCCTATGGCTTCCATTGGTTGTTTTAAATCATACGCTCCGCCCCTCTGGTTTCGTATACATGACACATAGAATGAAAATATAATTCCAACAATTCCAATTGGTTATTAAATTTACGCTCTTAAAATTAAATGCAAAATTTGCCATAATATAACTAGAATTTTGACAAATTAATTTGAACAAAATAAAAATGAAAAAAAAAAAAACAAAAAATAAAATTGTCTCCTCTGCCCGGGAGCGAACCGTAGTATGCTGGGTAGCAAGTGAGTAAACTAACCATTAGACCAGGATACGCCTTCTAATATAGTGTGTTACATAACTATAACTTTTGTGCATCGTCAACCAAAAATTTTCCGAAAACAAAATCTGATCAAAAAATCCTGTTGTACTATTCCGGTTCACACCAACGTACATTACTTAGAATTTTTTCATATTTTTAGTTTAAATTTTCTGGGCTACAGGGTGTGGGACAAAATTTTTTTTGCACAATTTTGGCAAAAATCGCCTCAAAATAATTTATTTTGAAAAAATAAAATTTTGATCGTTAATCTAGGTATTAAGGGCTTTCATTTGATACTCTACTCAGAATTAAAAAAAAAAAATTTGTTTCGATATGCACATATTTGTTTATATTTTCAGGGGGATATGTTTTTTAGATGTTTTAGTATTTTTCCTATGTGCGGGTCAAAAAGTTGTATAAGCATGCCAAATTTCAACTCTCTAGGTTAAGCTGTCTGGCTACGATTTTTACCGAACAGACAGACAGACGACAAAATGACGGTTTTTTGGTCATACCTACAAAACTCTAAAAATACGTCATTTTTGTGGTGTAGAAAAACTGCACAAAGGGTATAATTTATAATATTTTGTGTGAAGTCTTGCATCCTATTGTCAGACTTAGGGTTGCTTTTACAATCCTCAGATAAGCAGCGGAATAATTATCGAAGGTATAAGTTTATTCCTATGTTTATTTCTATGTTCACTTTTCCAATGTATTTTTATCTCGGCTAGTCATCCGTGGTTTTAATATAAATAAAATAAGTTAGTATTGCTTGACACATGAATGACATCACAAAATTCATAATTATAAATTGGCATTGCTAGTAACAATATCGTTTTGTTATGTTTAGGGAAAAATTGGGAGATGATATCGAAATATTCGAGTCAAATGAGACTCAAAGGAAACTGAAGCAAAGCTAAAAAAGTATTCGGGAACAGGAATAGAATGGTTCATAAGTGTTTCACTGAATTTCATTGTAGTCGTACGAGTATGAATGATGCTAAGCGTCTGGAACGTCCGAATTAGATCACAACTTAAGAGATGATCAATAAAATTCATATCGTATTAGACGACTGCCGAGTAAAGATACGCAAGATAGCTAAAGGCCTTATCACACTAGAGTTAATATTAGCGTCTAAATTGGAAAATTAAAGTTTTTGCATCCGAATTGAAGACATTTGAAATTAAAAAAAAAAAAAAAAAACTAGGTTTTAAAGACTAGGCAAATAGAACATCAGTTCCTCTGTCTTTCTATCCAGGTTTTTCAAAATGCAAGTGCGCCAACTGGTGTCCTATTGCTCTCAGCTGTTGCGCCTTTGTCTTTTGTTTACGTTGAGGTTAGTTTGTTGTACAACTGTTATTTTAGAATATAATATTTAAAAAAAAAAAATGTTTTGAAGAACAACAAATTACAGTCGAACTTCCCTAAGTCGAACAATCATAGTTCACTGAAAAAAATCGAAATATAGAAAATTCGAGTTACAGAAATAACTACAAAATGAATAAAATAATGCTTTTATTGACAGTAAATACATATATGACTACATGAAATCAAATAACTTGTCGATGTCGTCGTAAGTACTGGTTTTGAAACGTTTGCGATCATAATTTCTTCGTGGTTTTTTTTATAATTGTTTTTATTATTGTATAAAGTGTACTTGGAGGAATCCCATAATCTACGACAATCTCTTTTTTGTTTTGTATACCTTTGTAAATTTCACTTATCAACCTCACTTTGTCAGATAACGATAGCGTATTCAGTTTTCTTTTCTGGTCACTCAAATGCGCAATTATTATGGTAGCGGTAATTATCTGTAATTACAGCCCAGCACAGTGATGGCGAACGTTTGATTCGCAATTTCAAATGACCCATGCAAAAGAAGATCGTTGTAGTTCTGAAGATTCTAAATTGAGATTCTAAGATAACCAAGGTTGGGTCTAAGCAAATGCATTCACGCGAAAGTGTAGTCCTAACGTATTCTTACGAAAAACATAAAACGTGGTTATCCGTTACAGTGCGACGCAAGAAAAACAGTAAAAACTGTGGATTTCACTTGGTAAACGTGCTCCAGAGAGGGCAAAAAGGTTCACTAGGTCGAAAAGATCATGGCCACGATTTCCCGGTAAAGAAAATAACAATCACAGGACAATATTATTTTATTGGATCGATTACATGGTGAATATGGTGAAATGGTGAAATGGTGAATTAAAATATTGTAAATTTAAAATAAGCCGACCACAGCGCGAAGGTTGCCGAGTAAATACGACTGAGCATGACGTCAAACCCCAAACAGCCCAGACTACAACATAATCTTTAAGTGTGTACATTGTATTGTTCGAGAGTTTTGTATTTGTTTTTAAACAATTTTTCACGCATTTATTATTAAAATGGCTGATAAAGATTTTGTTAGGGCTCAGAGTAATAATTTACCCAACATTGATGCATTTATGCTCATGGAATATATGAAAAATAATTAATGCTACAGTGCTGAAGAAATACTTGGTGTCAAAACAGACTAGTAAGTAAACCATTTATGTATTCTATAACTTTATGTAAACAAACACTGCAAATCTGTAAAATGTAAATATTTATGTAATTTAGATGTCAGAATTTTACTACATTGTTTACATGAAGTTACAAAACGTTAGAGGCATAATTGAAATACTGCAATATAGGTTATATATTTTAATATAAAATTTAATTCGGTAAACATGTATAAAATGTTTTTATAGAATAAAACTTTATTTTAATTAAAATCACTCTAACTTTACACAACCTATAAAAGTTATACAAGCAAATAAGTTCACGACAGACTGTGTACGCTGTACGCTGTAGACTGGGTAGGCTGTACGCTGTACACATAAGTAGGGTATGACGTCACGCGTGATTTTCGCGCGCTACATACATTTATGATTTTTTTAAACCTTCAAATTAAAAAAAAATACAAAACTGTTTTTTATGTTTATATGCAACAAAAAGAATATAAAAAAAAATTTAAAAAATCATGTCTATCCCCTATTGATGAAAAACAGCCCCATCTAGCAAAGAAGAAACTTTTGTTCCACATGACTATGCATCAGCTGACCCCAGAGGCGGATTTAACGGCGGGCGCAACGGGCGCGCGTCCGGGGCCCCGACCTATAAAGGGCACCGCAAGAACCTAACTTTACACTTTTTTCTAATTGAGGGGCCCAATATTCTTACTGCGCCCGGGGCCTTAACTGACCTAAATCCGCCACTGGCTGACCCGCAATTGCAGCGGCCAAATTGATCGAACTGCGCTACGAACTGCTCTCTCATCCACCCTACTCTCCAGATATGGCCTCTTGAGACTTCTTTCTCTTTCCAATAATAAAGAAATGGCTCGCTGGAAAAATAATAGTGTAGCGAACCGGTTACGTTACTTTATGACGTACCATTTATTGTCCACTAGGTAGCGAGCCTGTAGTACAATATTACGTCTAATCTCAAACTGAATTAAGATTCCTGACTAAAGACGTTCGGACAGTAGGCGTGAGTGTTATCCAGGGTTCATCATTACGATATGTGAATTAAATGATATGTATGAGTACTTACCAACCGACTGAACAGGCATCTTGTACTTAAGTCTGGATCTAAGCTGTTCACTTAAGTTTAAATGGGAAGGGTTTACACACTTTAAGACGGTTTAAAATTAATGAATTAAATTTATTATAATAATTAAGTTCCGGCAAAAATATGCAACGGTTCTTTAGTTAGGTGTTTTTCGATAAAAAGCGGCACATGTGTTAAATGTAGAAATAAAATGTAATTATATATATTTGTAATGTGCCCTGCTGACAAATAGTGTAGCGCATAAAAATTTAATATCTTATTAAAAACTGACCAATGGCAAAGGAGTGACCGGAATTACCTATCTCGGATATAATCCCAAAATAATGAAGGGTCGTTATTAAGATAAGAATTCATTGCGGTACAAGTGTTTTATTCTTTTGTTTTTTGTTGGTTTTTTGTTAAAATAAAGTTTAAAATAGCACCCCTATGGCAAAAGTACCGTTGCATATTTTTACCGGTCTCTAATAATAATATTTTCAAAGGAGTTTGAATAATTAAAATGTATTTAAAATAATGAATAAAATGTTAAACAAACAGAATCGAATAGACCACCAGAAATTGTCGAGACAGTGCCTCTACGAATGCAACTACTTCGATGTTAATACTAAGAGTAGACGTGTCTTTTTTATAAGCCATTTCAGGGCATTTCGTGGAAAAAGGATAAAAAGGTTTTTCAAGGAATGGTCAAAGTTAATAGTTAATAACTTTGAACAAAAGTCTTCTCGAACAATGAACCATTAAAAAAATATATATTCCTAAAAATACTTGCTTTGAAGTAAAATTTCTAGTTTTTATTTTATTATAATCTGTCTCAATTTGTAATACGAAACTAGATCTGGTTACTTTAGTGACTGTTGTGGTGTAAATAGATTTTTGTAGAATCATGTGAACTTGTAAATCTGGCTTTTAAAAGTATGGTTAAGTTTCATCATATTGAGGTTATTACTAAATTGACATGTCAAAATTGTGATTTACATGTCAAATATTTTGAATGTATATATTAATATTTATTTCATCAAACTGTCGATTATTACTCGTATAATAGTAAAAAAATATTACGATTATCAATGAAATATCGTGATAAAATATAAAAAACAAAAATAAATATTATATAATATAATAATTTATCATTTTATTCTGCTGCCCTTAAAATCTAATTATTGTTTTGCAAAATTTAATAACATATTTAAACAAAAATATTCATTTTTAGGGTTTTGTAGGTATGACCAAAAAACCCTTATACCGTCATTTTGTCGTCTGTCTGTCTGTCTGTCTGTCTGTCTGTCTGTTCGGTTAAAATTGTAGCCAAACGGCTAAACCTAGAGAGTTGAAATTTGGCATGTTTATACAACTCTTTGACCCGCACATAGGAAAAATACTAAAACATCTAAAAAACATACCCCCTAAAAATATAAACAAATATGTGCTCATCGAAAACAAAAATATTTTTTTTTAATTCTGAGTAGGGTATCAAATGAAAGCCCTTAGTACGTGGATTAACGATCAAATTTTTATTTTTGCAAAATAAATTATTTTGATGCGATTTTTGCCAAAATTGTGCAAAAAAAATTTTGTCCCACACCCTGTAGCCCAGATGGTTTAAACTAAAAATCTAAAAAAATTCCAAGTAATGTATATTGGTGTGAACCGAAATAGTACAACAGGAATTTTTGATCAGATTATGTTTTCGGAAAATAACGCATTTTTTGTGGTTTTTGGTTCACAAAGTACAAAAGTTATACCAATGTAAGACACTGATAAGCTAAGCGTCCGATGGCGCAACGCGTTAGTGCGCTGGTGTCGGAAGCTAAAATTCTCTGGTAAAACGAAGGGTTTCGAGTTCGAGTACGGACGGAATGAGTTTTATTTTTCTGTTTTTTTTTTGCATTTTTAGGGTTTTGTAGGCATGACCAAAAAACCCTTATACCGTCATTTTGTCGTCTGTCTGTCTGTCTGTCTGTCTGTCTGTCTGTCTGTCTGTCTGTCTGTCTGTCTGTCTGTCTGTCTGTCTGTCTGTCTGTCTGTTCGGTAAAAATTGTAGCCAAACGGCTAAACCTAGAGAGTTGAAATTTGGCATGCTTATACAACTCTTTGACCCACACATAGGAAAAATACTAAAACATCTAAAAAACATATCCCCCTAAAAATATAAACAATAATGTGCTCATCAAAAAAAAAAAAATATTTTTTTTAAATTCTGAGTAGGGTATCAAATGAAAGCCCTTAGTACGTGGATTAACGATCAAAATTTTATTTTTGCAAAATAAATTATTTTGATGCGATTTTTGCCAAAATTGTGCAAAAAATTTTTTGTCCCACACCCTGTAGCCTAGATGGTTTAAACTAAAAATCTGAAAAAATTCTAAGTAATGTACATTGGTGTGAACCGGAATAGTACAACAGGAATTTTTGATTAGATTATGTTTTTAGAAAATAACGCATTTTTTGTGTTTTTAACTAAAATATGTTAAATATATAATTCGCTATGTAACACTTCAGATAAGAAACTCTGGTAGCTCAGATGGTTTCGTAACGCACTTTGTAAATTGCAGTGCGAACGTTGCAGAGTTCGAATCCTGTTAATTTTATTGTTTTTTTTTTTTGCATTTCAATTTTGTTTAAATTATTTTGTCAAAATTCGTTATATTTTGGTAAATGTTGCATTTATTTTTTAAAAGCGTAAATTTAATAACCAGAGGGAAGTGTTGAAATTATAATTTAATTCTGTGACGAAATCAGAGGGAGACTCTTATGATATAAGCAACCAATGGAAGCCATAGGCGCAATTTTAAAAATCTTACTGAACCTTGCTGTATAAATAAAATACTGTACATATTTAGAAACTTAAATAATGGTATTAGGCATTCGAATTAAAATTCATAAAAAAATATTTTGACATAAAATTTGTTTTGGCATCCCAAATAATCATCATTCAGTTACTAAATACCTGCAAAACCCAGAAATGTGTGAAGATTCACACTTCACATAAATTTTTTCCGAAACATGTAGTCTGTGGTTCTATCTGTTTTCTTATTATTACCTCTTCCCATGTTCGTCGGTCTTAAATTTTCTACACCTTCATTTAAAATGTTTCTTACTTCTCCTTCAGAAATCTAAAGAAATGGAAATGGGTAAATTATTTTATATTTCACAACAAAAAGGACATCAAGATTTACTGAAAAAATATCTGCCACAAGGTCTATAATTTCGCTTCTTTTTAATTTTGTTCCATTTTTTCTATAAGCGTTATATATGTGTTTTTTGTGTATTTATCTAATTTTTGTCTCTTATGCATATTTTCTGATGTAATGTTCTTATTTTGGTTGTATAAAAATACTTTTTAATTAAAAAAATAAATTGATATATAATTTAATGTCAAATATGAATTGTCAAATGTTTTGAAAGGTGCCATTTCAGCAGTACCACCCTAAGATGATATTTTAAATAGACAACATAAAAAATGAAATTTTCCTCTTAGTTTTGTATTACAAATTGAGACAGATATAAGCTGTTCACTTTTGTAAGAACAAACTAAGAGGGAATTTTGTTTTCAATAGTTTGTCACAAAATGTCAAAAAATGTCACTTTTTTAAAATGTCGATCCATTTGACATATGTCATAATGAAAAATTATATCTTAATTATAATGATCATAACCTTATCAACCTAAAGTCGGTTTTACAGTGTAAGAAATATTTTTAATTGACATTTAAAGTCAGTAACACACCATAAAAGTAACCAAAATAACCAGATCTAGTGTGTTCTTACAAAAGTGAACAGCTTATAATATCTGAATTTTAAAAATGTATTTTTAAAATACCCCTTTTAAAAATCATAAAATCGATGGCAACCCCTTTTCTAAGTGATTTGTGAAATTTAGTCATTTTTCTGACAGACTATTCGATTCGTTACAATATCGAACGAGGAGATCATCGCTGAAACACAGATTTTTGATAAATCGTATTTTTGGAAGGCTTAAAGAAGTTGGATTATTGTTGAACCAAATGTATCGAACTAAAAGGAGACTATTATTCGTCTCAATTTGTAATACGAAACTATATCTGGTTACTTTGGTGACTGTTGTGGTGTAAACAAACTTTGGCGTATCCGTGTGAACCAATACTATGATAATGTTATAAATGTATTATCAATATACAACATAAAAAATGAACTTTCCCTGTTAGTTTCGTATTACATAATGAGACAGATAATATATAGAAACATTAGTCGCATTCTGGTAAAAAAAAATCCTTCGTTTTGAAGTCACTAACTTATCAAACACCTCTTATTATTACTTGACGCTGAGTTAAGCCCTGGACTGATTTACATACTGATTAGTATTGAAAGGTGAATATTCTGGTGGACTCAGCCGTGATTGAGCCCACGTTTTATAAGTTTGCATATAGAGTGATTAAAAATCAATTTTATTAATACGTTATAAAAAATCAGATTCATTGCTCATACTCGTATGACATATAATGAGATAGCATCTACTCTTAACTGTTAAGCAATTAGCAGTGCAGTTGAAAGGATGGCAGGAACTTTTACATGAAACTATTCATGTTGAACAAGATGTGTCAGGATTAAAATATGATCGATCAGTTCTTGGGTAATCTTAGTAAAAGCTTCAGATATGATTAGCATTATAATGTTTAACAATTAAATCGTGACTGTGGCTACAAATATCTTTTGATTGTTACATGACTGTTTCACACTTCCTAAAATAATGACTGATAACTTCGTTAGAATATCCCGTCACATATTGCTTTCACAAATTCATTATCAAATTTTTAGTCAGGCTAACAATGACTTGCGAAACTTCAATTATAAAACACCACCAAATTAAGGAAGCTCAAGAGAACTACAGTGAGATCATTAATTCCTGAGCGCTACATAACGGTAAACAATGAGTTTAAAAATATCAAAACTGTATTCTAATTCACAGCTGAAAATCCCAACTTGACAATGAATCAGTCAGATTACTTCGTTGGCCCGAACTCAACCGAGGAACAACGAAAATCAGCGAACTTAACATTTGTTATCAACTCATAGGAGTGTAGAGAAAAACAGTGTCCATTTAATAATTAATTCGCATAAGGTAATAAAAATCGAATATAATAATAATAATAAAAATAGTTTATTTAGACTCAAGAAATTACAGTTTTGTCTAAAGGAAAAAGTAAGATAATAACAATATATATCTCGTGTAAACAAAAGTATTAAGTAATATTATGAATTTTACAGTTCATGAATTCTTGAACACTATAGAAGGTCTCCTGCACGAGGAAACCACGTAGTTTGTACTTCAGTTTTCTCTTGCTCAGCTGTCGCCATTCCTGAGGGAGTCGATTGAACATCTTCAGACCATTGGTGGATACTTCTGACGATTTCAGTCTTTTATATGGGACTACGAAGTTGTATTTGGTTCTTGTGTTATGTATGGACATCTGACACTCTGACCTTTTCTTCACCATCTCTAACCGTCATAATACACTCTAGAATGTAGATAGAGGGAAGAGTAAGGATTTTATGTTTTTTGAAAAGGGGCTTGCAGTGTGTATTGTCTGCAACCTGTTCAATAGCCCGAACTGCTTTTTTCTGTTTCACAAAAACCTTCTCCAAATGCTCTGTTGATCCCCAAACCCGCAAACCATATATCATGCGACTGTGGAACAGAGCATAGTATGAAATTTTGCCTGCATTAGCATTGACGATTTTGGTAATTCGGCGAACTGCATAGGTAGCCTTGGCCAATCTCGACATCAAATCTTCCACATGAGGCAGCCAGGTTAGTCGCGAGTCTAGAGTCACGCCTAGAAACTTAGCTGTCTGGGTCTCTGTTGGTACGTTTCTGGATGAGATAAAATGGACTGAGCATGTTTTATCTTCGTTGAGTGCTAATTCATTACAGGTGAACCAGTCCGATGTCATCTTGTTGAGCTGTTCTATGGCTAATTTTAGAGCATCAGCGTTGTCTCTTCTGATTCCGATCGTTGTGTCATCAACGTAGAGTACCGTGTGACACTTGGGCAGGTACCGGGCCAGGTCGTTTATGAAAATGATGAAGAAAAGAGGGCCCAGAATTGAACCTTGAGCAATGCCCCTCTCCACCCCCTCAGACCTCTTCACCTTCTGTTATGCCACACCAGTTGCTTTCTATCCCATGATAGAAAGCAACTTCCATAAGTACGACTTGATTAAGTTTAAACATGTTCCTCTCACACCATACAATTCCAGCTTCTCCATTAAAATATTGTGTGACATACAGTCAAACGCTTTGCTGAGGTCATACAGAAGAACCGAGCATTTCTGGCGGTCCTCCAGTGCATCTGTGACAAAACCCATCAGGGAGAGCACTGCGTCAGTGGTACTTCTGCATGAACGAAATCCAAATTGAGAATCGGAGATGCACATGTTCATCTCAAAAAAATATAGTCTATGAGCCATTATCGATTCAAAAATTTTGGAAAAGACAGGCAAGATAGTGATTGGCCTGTAATTTTTACTGTCGCTACGGTTTCCCTTTTTGTGGATTGGGATGATTTTACCTATCGTTATCTTCCCTGGGTAGACACCAGTAGCGAGACAGGCACACCAGTATACGCCTGTGTGTACATGTCCTTGGAAATAAGTTTAATAACTAAATGTTTCTGTTAAGTATTACATAACGCTCAGGTATTAATGATCTGACTCTATAAATTTCTTGTACGAGAGCTATTTTTTTCGTTTGGCTAGCAATGGAAACTCAGTTGTTATTGTTAAGCGGCGCTTGCACAGTAGTGTTTAACAATTTATTTGTCAGTACCTCCAAACCGGTTCGGTCACTGCGGGCCGTAAGTTTTGATGTGAGCGTTATTTTATCATGGCTTCTACAATCGAAGATCCCACCGCATGCGGGATTTATGAAAGATTCTGAAATGTCTACGGAAAGCAATACAGACAAAAGAACAGGAATGTTGTCATCAGGCTTCATTCTTCTTCATAAAAATGCACGCCCTCAAACCGCAGCACAAACAAATGAATTGCCTAAGAATTTCGGATGGGAGGTATTCAGTCACCCGCCCGGATTTGGCACCAAGGGATTTCCATTTGGTCACCAGGATGAAATTGTGGTTGGGAAAAAAGTGGTTCAGCACTAATGAGGAGCTGAAAACCAATGTGCAAGATTGGCTGAGAACCAAGGCGGCAAAACGGTATGAGAAGGGTATACCAAAACTAATACCCCGTTACGACAAATGCCTTAATGTAGGTGGCGAGTACGTCGAGAAATAGTTTAGATGTATAACTCTTGTGTACATTAAAACTTATCTTATTACCCTTATTTGTTTTTGTTAACTCACGGAATTAAAAAAAAAATAGCCCTCGTATTTCTCTCCTTATATTTGCTAAATAATTAATTGCGATTCTCTTAGGGCCAGTGCCAGTGAACTTCCTAATTATACACCACACTTTATACAAGTAACAATTTTAAGTTGGACACAGTAAAACAAATAAATATGTTTAATATAAGAATTTGATAAAATAAATTGTTTGTATACAAGTTTAGTTTTTCTATTTTTACTTATATTACCTAAAATACGTAAAACTTTACCTTCACTTGTATACATATTTAGATTTTCACTTATTATTCTGTCACAATAATAGCAAATTAACTAACTTAACATATGTAATTACTGAGAAATTATTCACATTTCAGTAACTAGCCCATACTCGACTAGATGCTGGCACTTGTCGTATAATAGTGTAGCTCAGCGGTTTTCAAACTTTGATCAGTAACGACCCCCTTAGAAAAAATCCCATCTCTGCCCCCCCCCCTATTTAATAAATTTATAAACAATTTGTAAATAATTTCTTTATTGAAATAATAATCACAAAAGTAGCAAAAAATATGTAATGTAAATAGTTTCTCTAATTCCTAAATATTTATTTTCACAACATAAATCAGGAAAATCATATAAAAATAAATTATATTAATATTAAATATGTAATACAAATTAAAAATGTAATAAAAATCAATTTTAATGTGAAGTATGGGCTTGTTTCTTCGCACATAATTCGTTAAATCGCGGTTTATATGAAGAAAGAGCCACTCTTATTTCGTCTTCCACTATTAACCGTGCGCGATATTTTGTTTTAATAACAGCTAATGTGGAAAATCCTGCGACCCGCGACCGGCGACCCCTTGGTGAATCTTTTACGACCCATAAGGGGGTCGCGCCCCCCACTTTGGAAACCGCTGGTGTAGCTAATTTCACAGCCTCAGGAAATATCCCAATGTATTCTTACGAAAAACATAAATCTTGTTTATCCGTTATGGTGCGACGCAAGAAGAGTTTACATAGAGATATTGAGAACTGACAATAACTGAAGTGACGCCTAGCGGAATATTTTGGAACTTAACTGAATAGGATTTTGTTGGATGTGGCTCATTTAATTACATTGTTTGTATGTGTTAAAGTGAAGAATACTTTAATAAAATGTCTTTAAGATCGAACAGAAAATTAACTGCAATGCGAATTGTTGTGTATCAAATGGAAAATGTCAAAAATATCCTATTCCAATCGCCATTTTGTAAGCGACAATAGCGCCTCTATAGGTAATGTCACTTCTCAATAGGCAGAATCTGGGACAAACAGTTGCGTGCCCGAAAAGTGGGAACGCTGCACGAAACTGCACGAATTCCAATTGAGCATAGCGTATAAAAAAATAATACTGGCTGTTAGGATTTAAAGATTTAAATTAAAAATGTAATAAAAATCTTAACATCTTTTTATATTTGCAATTATAATAACCCATTAAACCATTATATTACATTTGCAATATAATATAATGGTTTATTTTTATTGTCAAATCAAATTTAAATGTCAACATTTAAAAATATAAAAAGGACATTTTTTTTTTTTGGGCATTGCCTATTTGCCCTTATATAATAGCCGCCCTTGCTTACTATATTCACATAATTTCATTAATTGTTTTGTGACACGGCAACTAGCTGAAATAAGCATTTTTTTTTTTTTAATACTAAGCCTTTCAATTAGCACCACTCGATAAAAATAGCGCCACTCTGAAACCAGAGCTCCCATTTGAAGAAAAAGAGTGCCGTTCTGAATAATCGTTCAGTCACACTACCCCCCCCCCCCCCCCGACAACCTGGTACGCAAATCGTAAGGTTGACAGTGTTACCCCCTATACAACATGATGCATTAATAAATCTTAAAATCATAAAACTTCACATCCAAATAAACCAGTGAAAGAACCCAAAAACAAGCAATGAAATCCGGAACAATCATACAATTCGACGTACCAATCCCCCAAAAACAATGGTACGCACAAGGGTAATGAGAGAATGGTACCTCGAACGGTATGTCAAGACCGAAGTTCAGAACCCTTTGAGAGCTAAACATCTATTAAAATACATTAATTGTAACAACAATGACAATTACATCGGTACAAGCACCGGAGCTTTTCCGGTTTAATTCCTGTTTTTCCTATTTTCTGTATTCTTCAAGTTCATATATTTTGTCAATGCTATTCTGCAATGTCACCATCCTTGGAGATGACTGATGTACAGTTTGTTAGAGTAACGTTTAACTAACATAGGTAAATTAATTTATAACTATATAAGATTGTTACTTTATTGTTATAGCACCTAAAGAAGCCAACAATGTTGTTGGTGAAACGTTGTGTTGTTTAAAATAAACGCTTCTTGTCCAAAAAGCTGAATGAAATTATTTCCTATTTCTACCTTTGTAGATATTGTCAAAATACTTTTTATTGTCAAATACCTACATAGTTGATCAGTGGCGCACACAGATTTTTGGCTTGGGGAGTCCAATTATGGATATAATTTTTATAAAGAAATATTATACAGGGTGTTAGGTAAATGTCCGGCACAATTTTAAAGGCAGCATTGTTGGCCCATTTAGAGCTAAAAAGTCCTCAACCATTTGTTGATAAGATGCGTATATAGCTTTATAATCGATGCAGTACCACCGTTTAGGAACTACTAATATTTTGTCTGTTACAACAATCACATATGTAACTGAGATAAATAGAAACCATGGAAATAATACCGTAATTTTATTTCAACAAAATGGTTTTTCAATTTTATGAAGAAAAAAGAAATAAGAAAAACTTTAATATTAAAATTTTTAGATTATGACGTATAGTTTGTTTCACGATAAGGTGAAGTGACTATCTACTTATGGTCCTAAACACAGTGGGTGGTAATTACAAATAACTCTAATCCCTTGTTTGTACCCATAAACTAGCCAGAGATGTATCTATAAATCAAATGTAAATATAAACAATCATTAATTTAGAAACTGATTCAGAGAATGATTTGGACTTTTTTTTATCTTAAACATTATTTAATTTTAAATTTATTTTATTGTAATGTTTTAAATACTAATTGTAATGTTTTAAATTTAATTATAAGTTCTATAAATTAATTGTTTTTATAATAAAAATAAAGTTTGTTTTGATGATATCTTATGTTTATTTCTTGTTACAATTGTATCATTACATGGTGTAATGTAATTTATACCTGATACATCTCTGGCTAGTTTATGGGTACAAACAAGGGATTAGAGTTATTTGTAATTACCACCCACTGTGTTTAGGACCATAAGTACAGTACCTAGACAAAATATTATAACCACTTACAAAAACAACTGTTTATTAAAAATGCCGACATATAATCATATGCTACTTTATTTATTTCTTTAACATATCGTGTATTTATTAAAAGATAAGCTATTTTAAACATCTTCAACTCTGTATTTTTATTCTGAGACTGATTTGCAAGAACAAAAAGTACCGATTTTGTCCTGGACAGGTAACTCGCCGGATGTCAGTTCTATCGAAAATGTTTGGAACCTCCTGAAAAGACTTGTTTGTGATTTAAATAATACTAATAAACAAGTTAATAGATAATATTAAAAAAGTATGGCATGGCTCCCCAGAAATTGAAAATTGTATTAGGGCATGTATTGAGAGTATGCCTCCAAGAATTGCGGCAATAATAAAAGCAAAGGGGGGCAACACAAAATATTAAAAAACATTTCATAAATGTACTAAAATAATTTGAAATAATAAAATACAAAATAAAAATAAAATTGGTGTATTACTATTTTGCTGATTTTGTATAAAACAATGATTTTTTAAAACATCATAAGTGGTTATAATATTTTGTCTAGGTACTGTAGATAGTCACTTCAACTTATCGTGAAACAAACTATACACGTACTTTGATATTCTTTTATTGAACTACAATTAAAATATTTTTTTCTCTATGGCAACTACACAACTTCTGGATTTATATGAAAAATTAAAAAAAGTCAGTGGTTTTCAAAATTTGGGGCATCTTTGTGTTTGTTTATTTTTGGACGAAATTCACATTTTAGAGAAAATTGGCAAAGGAAAAATCGATTGCAATCTACGTCACCATGCTGTCTTTTAAATTGTTCCAGACATTTACCTAACACCCTGTATATTTAAAACTTATTATAAACAATAACAATGATTTTGAAATTTATTGTAATATTATTTATAATTTATAATCATTTTGGCATTGTTTTTATGAACATTTGTACAATGTATTTCAACGTAGGTATACTTAAAATTTTGGTACGGGGGTGGTCTGGACCTGTTGGACCCCCCCCCCTTGTGTGCGCCAGAAATGTCTTAACTCGAATTATCCCAAACTCAAGTTAAAATATTTCTGTATGTTGTAACGACTCGAGTTCACCATAACTCGAGTAAAAATACTTAACTCATTCTTTTGCAACCGGCCATTAAACAATTTTATCGTTCAGATTGTAAAATTTTAGTTCATACAGTTTTATTTATTATTATTTTTTTTTTTCACAACCAATTTAAATAACGCACGTAATCCATGATTACCAAAATGTAAATATTGTATAACAGAACATACCATCTTATTCTTAAAGAATCGCATGATAACAATATCTCAGTGGAATGTTGCAATCCATTGTAATCCACTTTACATTTAACATAACTTAATTTCCTTCATTGTTTTGTACTGAAAAGTCGAACAATTTTTGGTAATGTTATTTTAATTTCACAGTCTAATTCAATTACATAAAAATGTTCCTTAAAAGACGTGCACTCAGTGGGACTCACAGGCTTGAATCTCTCTCCAAACACTTAGAACGTTTTTAAGAGACTTGTCTTGTAATAGAACGTGAGTCACCCAAAAAATCATTGACTTCTGAGCCCCTTAAGAAAAAACTTGGGCTTGAGACACCCCCCCCCCCCTCCCAGCAGGAATTATTCTGAGAGCACACCTATTCCTTGATATATAGGTGATATATATACATTGATATATTTTTAAAATACGAGGGCTACCTTTTAAGTTTTTACAAAAACTAAGAAAGAAATTTTTTTTTTGGAACTAACTGTTTTATTCCTTTTCAAATTTCGCTTGTAAGATTTATACACTTTTACTTGTGCTCAAACCAATTCTCGAAACATTTTTTCCACTCTGAAGTTGGTATCTCAAAAACATGGTTTTCGAAGGCTTCAACTTCTTGAGATAATGAAAATCGCTGTCCACGCATTTTTTGTTTGACATTGGGGAACAAAATGTCGTTAGGTGATAAATCAGGTGAATAGGGGCAATGACACATTAATTCGATGTTTTTCTCCTTCAAATAATGATGAAGAATAATGCGACGTTTTTGGTTGTATTTCCTGATTTTGTCTAAGACTTATGGCAAACAAATTTGTATACCATTCAGCATTAACTGTTCTCTGATCCTCTAAAGGAATGGTTGTGACATGTCCAGTACAACCAAAGAAACAAGCAATCATTTTCTTGAACAATGAGTTCGTTCGGTGAACGAACAACTTTTGTGGGTTTCGGTTTCCCTTAGAAGACCCAAACAGTAGATTGTTGCTTAGTTTCCGGTTAATATGAATAAATCCAAGTTTCGTCAACTGTAACGATGTTGTATACGGATTTTGCAGTGCCTAGGTCAGGGGTCGGCAAACTTTAGAAGCCAAAGAGCCAAATTAACCCTTTACGGCATCTGGAAACATTTTAAAGAGCCATAATTTTGTTTTAATACATGACTTTTTGTATATTTTCTAAATTTTATTGCTTATCAATTTAATTTAAAGAGCCACACGAATGTCCTCAAAGAGCCGCATGCGGCTCGTGAGCCTCGGTCTGCCGACCCCTGGCCTAGGTTGAATTTTTTTAGCCATTCTTACACCAATCAACACGAGCCTTTTTTTGAGCTTCGATCAAATTATGCGGAATCCATCGGGAACAGATCTTTTTCTCAGCTAAATATTCATGCAAAATCGTATGTATTGCAGTCTGCGATATGCCAAAGGATGCATCTATTTCACGGTAAGTCACATGGTGATCTTCTTCAAGCGCACAGCATCGATGTTGTTTCTCAATCACAACCGAATTTGGTCGACCTTCACGAGATTCATCACTGACGGACGCACGACCACGACGAAATTCTGCAAACCAATTGTAAACAGTCTTTTCTGATGGTGGTTCATTACCAAAAGTTGAACGAAGCTAATTTATGCATTGTTGTTGAGTTAGGCGTTTACTAAAATCGTTAAAAATCACCCAACGAAAACCTTCGCTAGTAATATCCATTTTTTCACAAACTTGTTTTTTTTAAACGTTCACTGTCAAAAAACTACTCGGTCAATTTATAAGCTGCCACTGATTTCACAATAACAAATGTCAAATTTTACGAATATAGTAATGACATATTTCAATATTGCCATTTAGAGGTCATTTGTAAAAACATAAAAGGTAATCCTCGTATAACCGATATTTTTTGGGACTGTCTTTTTATGAAGTTAATGTTGTTCAAAATATGTATACTATAAATCTCATTGAAAACAGGTAAAAATTTCTTTACGGGTACCCGTTTATATACGTCTATCAAGTTTTGGCTTTTTCTGTGCTAAATTTTTGCTAACTAAACCTAACCTAATTATCTAGTTTATATGTTCACATTACTTTATCCCCCCCACACACAATTTGCCCATTTAAAATTGTGTATCATTGTGTCAACTTACATTCACTATGAACTCTAGTGCAGCGTTTCTCAACCGGGGGGCCGTGAAGGCTTCGACAGAGGGCCGCGAAGCCAGACAAGATCCAAACAAGAAAATATAATAGAAATGCGCTCAATCTTGCAAGATATAAATTTTATTCATATTTATAAAGACGAGTATCTTATATTTATATTCATAAAAATATACCTTTCATGGCATGTATAAAATAAATCTTATTTATTATTATATATAATATACTTATTTTGACAACTAATTTAAACTGCAGGCTATTTCAAACGTTTAGGCGGAACTATATGGAATTTAAATTTCTAAAGTTGTCACTAGCTAACTTTATAATGAGTAAAATGGGCTTTTGCTAAGCAAAATGATCAAAAGTTTCATTCAATCGATAAAAATTACTAGATTTGAAATGACAATGGTTCGTGTTGGAGGTACTTCAAGTACTTTCAAATTGTACTTTGAAGTAGGTACGACTTGAAACTGCAATATTTTTTATTATATTTTTTTTTATTACTCTCCGAGCTACAGATAACTCAAGAGTAAGGATGCGAATGTGATTAAATCACAATGGGAAGCACTTTAAACACTTGTAAATAAAAATACTTTACTTTCAAGTCGTTATAGGAAATATAATCTTCATATAAAAGTTTTTTGTCAACCGTAAAAGATGTTAAAAAATGTTTAAGTAAAAGTTGTTTCATTTGAAAAGCTCTATCTGAAGATACCCAATATGACATATGTTCGCATTAAAAAATTCGAAATTTCCCCAACTTGCTTACACATCATCTTTTCGAGAAAAATCGTGTTCTCTCTATCTTGATATAGGGGGGAAGGGTTATATAGGGGGACCGCAGACAATATTTACATAATTTCGGGGGGTCCCATACCAGAGAAGGTTGAGAAACACTGCTCTAGTGGGTATATATATGGAATTTAAGCCTTGAAATCATTTAAATGTGAATTTACCCGTATAAATACTGAATTTTCATTATTAAAGTTTTTCTATAAATACGTTAATGCGAGCTAAATATTAACAAACTCAAATAAATACTTAGAGTTTAGAATAAATACTTATTGAATGCCTATACTTATTTAAATTTCAGTTTTAAATAAAAATTTTAGAAAAGATAATGCTGAATCGTATATGTTATGTTTTGAAAGAAACGGGTGACGCTTCGTTAAGGCCAAATCTCATTCTAACTAGTTTGCGCTTTTTCTCTAACCAGTTGAATCTGGTGGAAGCATACGGAACATTAACCTAATCTTTTTTTAAATAAATGAACATTTGTTACGAAAAGACGACTATCGTAAACTATCGACTGCGACTCCGAATCCGACTCTGCTATGTTTGTTATCACAGACTCCAACTCCAACACCAACCTATCCTTTTTTTTTCCTTAAGTTTGATTGGCTTTGAATTTCTTCATTTGCCAGCTTCACTTTCACAATTTTGTGTTCCAATATATGAATGATGAGGGGGATTGTTTGGGGGAGAGGGGAGGTATAAGGAAATTGCCGAGAGGCCGTCACGGCAGATTATAAGGTTTTGGGAGTCAGCCATGGAAGGGTTTACAATAGAGATGGTAGTTATTGAGATGAGATGTGATAAATTATTTAATTTCTTTTTTTCAAAATCTTATGTTTGTATTTTGTAAATATTCAAACAACGCTTTTTCTACTTCAGTATTTTCTTTCATTATAAATAATATATTTTCTACGCTTGTCGGTTGTGGGATCAGCTGTTTGAGCGTTTCTTGTTCTCTGTGAAAGATTTAACATGCTAAAATTAGGTGGTTCGGGTCCGCTACATTTTCTCCACAATGCTCGCAATTCTCTGTGTCAATGGTGTTAAATCTCTTAAGATGTGTTGGACAACTTATGTGGTTGAACCTCAGCCTGCAGATTTTTGCAATAGTTGTTCTGAGAAGATTGCTCTTGTAGAACCATGGTTTCTTTTTTATCTGTTTTGCATTAATAAATAAATAAATAAATATATATATTTTCTAGGCAGAGAATAATAATAATAGCGTGATAATGTTTTCCTTTTTTTGTGCTTTGTTCTATATACTCTGCTTCCCATTTTTTCCACAGGTTATTTTTGCTGACAGTATTAAATTCATTTAGCATATTTTGTGGTTGTATACATGTACCCTCTGTTATCGCTCTTTTGGCCAAACTGTCTGCCTTTTCATTGAATGTTATACCACAATGAGCCTGAACCCAGATGATTTCTGTTCTAACATTATGTAGATCCCTGATTTAAATTTTTAATTATTTCATATAAAACTGGCGGGTTGTTAATCATTCTTGGCTGTTTTAGTTTTATTAGCGAGCTCTCCTTTTATAATAAAAAAAAAAACTCTCCTTTTATAATCAGAGTATACATTTGAGTTCATCATCTCGTAGGTTGTCATAGAATTTTAAAATGGACAAATTACAAAAATAATGCTTATTTTCTGTTATGTCAAACTTATGGTGGGTTTAGTCAACACTTAGCTTTAATCTTAGCGTTAGTTTTAGTGTTGGTTTTAGTTTTTGTCTTAAGCGTAATAAATGAGTACCTGTTTATACAATGATTTAATTTTAACAAATAACCAATGAAACTCCGAGTTTAACGCACGCGCATAGTGTCCTCGTTCAGTGTCACGAACAAAGCTTGTTATAACTATAATATTTGAAACGTCAAAAGCCAAAATCTTTGGTTATAGATAACGATTAAAGAAATAAACATTGTGAATAAAGATGTTCCGGAATAAAAACAATAATAAAATTGTTAATAGTTAATATATAACCTACACATTTTATGTCAGTGTGAGCGCACGCGCATTTGTGCGGTTTTAATCTTAATGCTAAGACAAGTTGAATGTTAGTTATCTTTCAAGGTTGGTTTTAAGAACGTTAAGACTAAAACTAAATCAATGTATTGCTCGTAACGATATGATAGTTTATCTTATAAGGTTTAAACTAAAACATAAGATTAAAACTAAGACTAAAACTAAATGTTGACTAAACCCACCATTAAATGGACAGTAAATGGTATGAACATAATTATTGTCTTACGTATAAGTTTAAAATACGGTATATACCGAGTTGGTACATTTTTACCGACTCCGACTCCAAAATTGCTATCGACTCCACAGCCCTGGTGCTAATTTATTATAATAGGCTTAAACTAAATCCAGGCCTAACGGACAGATAGACGTTCCATTTTATATATTTAGAAATTAGGACATATAAATAATATTGAACACAACGCTTAGATAAAATTGAATGGAAGACTGTATCCAGTATATTATGTATGATTCAATATAAACCAAAAGTAAAATTAAATACTAAAAGATGAAATGCCGAACCGGAAAAGATTACAAGGCTCCATGACTTCATTCACCCATGAATGAAGATTATGGCTATAATGATAGCATTCAAATAAACCATATTTAAGCAACAACATAAAGGCAGAACTAAATAATTAATAACAAGGTGCAAATAATTGTTAATGAGAAATATGAAAAGTTTATTAACAAGTTGGCAACACAAAAGCAAAAAAAAAAAAAAAAACACACTGGCTCTGTTTTATTTAGTTCTAATTTAGATCTAAATTTGTTTATTTATTATGATCTGCTAGTTTTTCGGCACTCATATCTTATTTTTTTAAACTTTTTTTATGGCGACACATTGACATCATGTGGCTAGTAAAGTTTTTTTTTTCCGATCAACCCTGCTCACTTCGAAGTATTTCTCTGTTGCGAAATATTCGTGAAACACATAACAGCGATATCAGGAAACTACAGACAATCAGATCAATTCTGTAAAAATTTACTGTGTAGTAACGTTACTACAGAATAAAATATTATAAAAAGTATAATGCCTTTCATTCATGATAGTAACTGAGCTTGTTCATAGAGACAAATTTTGTAACAATGATCATAGTAACTCAGTTACAGAATTGGTCTGACTGTATACTAGTCTGTACAGGAAACTATCCATTCCGGTGGACGGCCAATTTTTTTATACTACCCAAAGTAAAAAGTCTTGCTGATTCCACAAATTTTGAAAAATGACACATGTTGAAAAATTAAAGTTGCATTGCCTAACGCATGCGCCAAATGGCGTAAAAGAATTACTAGGTCACAAAAATATAAAGCACCTTCGACCAAGTAACTTTTCTGTTTTTTTTTTTTGTTAATTCAATATTTAAAAAATATAGCCACGTTGCATAGTTTTTCCTTACCTTGTAAAAGGTAAAACTGACATGAGATGTTAGTTGACTCAAATATTATACTTGACAGTACTATCAACACGTATTTCATGAGCAGCACGCCACCTGCTCCTTACGAAAAAGGACGCTTAGACCTCCCCAAAATTGTTGTCTCTCTCTAGATTTCAAATAAACTGGTAAATCCAAAATTTTTCAGTAGTCTTTTAGTTCAGCGATTACCAAATAAGGCGAAACATGTTAGTTCTTTCTAAGTGGACAGCAAAACCTGTTGTGCGGATATTTTTGCGGATGCGGATACAGAAAAGCTTATCCGCGCAGGGCTCTATAAATCTGTTGCCATAACTTATAACATATGTTTCATAGTACGTGTGAGTTCTCAATTGTTCAGATCTGAACTCCAATCTTTTTGTATAATGCTGCGTTCAGAACCTCTCAGTTAGGAATTAGAATTAACGTAAATGTTTGTTATACGTAACTGTACGTTACCGTTCACAACCTTTAAAATTAATACTTATACTTATAAATTAAAATTAGATGTTTGTAGACTGCAAACCCTTACGTTAATTTATAATTGACGCATGCGCAGTAAGCACTTGTCAACCTAAAAATTTCTATGACCACATTTTTTTGCTTCTATCCACATTTTTGTGTTTTCTATGTGTATAAATATACATTTTTCCTCTATTTCAACTCTTTTCAGAACCATGAAACACTCAAAAACTCATTAGCAAATGTAAACAGCTGCCAAATATCTATCGATAAAGTAGAAATCGATAAAAGTATCTGTCAGTGGCTTAATTTCTTAATTTTTATTTAAGTACTAATTTCACGTTAATTCTAATTTATAATTTGTAGGTTCTGAACGAAGCATTATACTTATTTTTTCTTGTTTGTTTCATGTGATATCTTTGTACAAATATGTTTTTGTTTTATTTTTTATTTGTTATGTATAACATTTTTTTGGCCTTTGGTCTGTTGAATAAATGAAACAAATAAATAAAGAAGACTGAAAGACTGAACAATAAGAAGTTTTTAAATTAGCGTTTACAAGATGTTCAAATAACCGTTAGGGGAACCAAATAGTTTCGAAGATTGACTTGGCACTAGGGATTGCAATTCCAGGCAAGTTTTACAATCTCGGGATATCGGGATTAAATATATTTCATCCCGGGATCCCGGAATCTGCCAGGCCCCCCCTAAAAGTTGCTCTGGCCCCCAGTTGGTCCCCTTAGAATTGCTTGGAAAAAAATATATTTTAGAATACCTTTTTTTTTAGTTCATTACTTGTATTTTCATATGTAAACGATAAAAAATATATTTCCTGGCCCCCAAATTTTACTCCAAATTTTTTTGCCTCCCCCCCCCCAGATTTTAAGAGCTAGTGCCGCCACTGTCCGTCGGTGATATACATACTGTTGAAAATTGCAAAGTTGTACAGGGCCGGCGTTATGCACAAACAGAGCAGGCGGCTGCCTATAACGGCGTATTTAAGAGGATGACCGGAGGCTGAAAAAACAATTTTTTTCCAATACAACTAGAAGATAAGTTAGTAAAGAAGACTGTATTTAACCTGGCGTAATATATAGGAACCAAAACCGACTATTAAATAATAATATATGAGGAGGTAACATTCAAAACGTAATATGTTACAATAAGGCAATTTTCAGATAATTGCAAAAAACATTATAATCCTGTTTTACTGGAACCTAATTTTTGGACCTGTTTATTTTGCAGGTCTCAAACATTAAATTCAAACATGTCTTTAAATTTTAATAAACAAAAATACGAAAAATCGATCATTTAAATTTGGACAAATCACGTTTTACACGAACTTAAGTGGACAAATTATGCTTTAAATGAACAAAACAAAGATAAAATCTGATTTGAATGGATGTTTATTAACAAAAATAGTTTTGCATTATTTGATTTATTCTTTTTTTTAATATTACTCCTATTATTTAAATCACAACTTCAATTTTCGAAATAATCACGTAAAACCTCTTATTGAAGAACTTCTATAGATGGAAGATAGTAGATCAGTTATTTGTACCATTTTATAAGTTCATCAACAATTAAAAAAAGAAAAAAACGCACTTTATTATTATTATTATTATTAATTTTTTATTATTGTTTCTGTTTGCGTATTTTGAATCGTACAAAACACATTTTAGATAAGTTAATGATTTTATTTTATACATTTAACAAAGATGAAGACTCTGATACCAATATCTCAATTTTGAATTTTGTGTGACAAACCACGTTTTGAATGTTACTTAGGTCATCTTTTAACTAAATTCGCAGCAATTTTGTTAAAGAAATTATTCTTATTTCTAATTCTAGTTTAAGTACTGGGTAAAAATTTTGAAAGACAAAAACGTTTTGAGTTCTACAGTCAGATTTTTTATAAAGAGAATGTCGTTATCAGTAATTGCCTTTTACGTTTACATAATTAGTATATAAATTTAATATAAAAACATAATATTCAGAAAAAAATTCAACTGAATTGTAATTCGTATGGCGTACTTAGGTACCCTTAGGTCTGTATATTTCAGTGAATAATATGCATGTCTAATTGCTAGGTGATGTCATTTTCTTTATAAAAAAATCGACTATATGACAGAATGATGTCTATATATCCTTTAATCGAAATAAAAAGACAGTTATAAACATTATTTTTATTTCAACTAAATTGTTACAACTAACAATATATATTTGTGAGATTTTATAACAATAATAAACAAGCAATATTATTTATCCTAAAATAATACTCTCTATATTTTTCTTTACATGTTTTCTAAGAAATCCATATAAAATTATCATATAATAAAAGTATTCAAACTGCATCAAAGAAAATATATTAATCTGACGTCTGTATCTTTTTACACATTTTACTATATTTAAATACTTTTATTAGTACAGTAAAAAACAACAATAATATAACAATTGCTTAAAAATATATAAATCATTATTATAATAAAAGAAAAAATTAAGAATTATAAATGAAAAAAAAACTGAATATGAACTGCAAACTTCAGACCAAATAAAATTCTTTTTATTAAATTTTATGAATAATATCACAGAGAAATGGTAATATTCTAAATATCCTTCATATACGAAAAAGTTATTTATATTTTTACAAATTTTACAGTATTTATACTCTTTAGGGTGACTAAGCAGTGGCGTAGTAAGGGACGAGCATCATTTAAAAAAATACATTTCTTTCTCATTCATTTCTACATTTGCAGTAAAAACAAAAATCTTTTCTTTTAAAATATATTAAAAAAATCTTTATATATATATATATATATCCCGATCTAGCGTACGTAAATTAACAACATGTTACAATAATGCATTTAGACTTATCAATGGGTTACATAAATATTGTAGCGCTAGTGAAATGTTTGTAATGAATGATGTATGTACTTGTAGACTTTCTTCAGGAAATTCGTTTTTAACCTGCGTGACAGATTAATGAAGTCTGTGAACAAGCTTGTTCATAACTGCATTACTTGTGATAACACTTTTAATATGAAATGGTCAGCTGTTCATAGACAAATTTAGTCTGTCACCACATTATTTTACAATAATGTATTAAAACGTTATTTCTTATAATGTAATAATTGTATAATAGTATTATTGAGGACAATTTCAAACTTTATATGTTCTTTATTTTTGTTCATTATTTATTTATTTATTTTTTGTATAGTTTATCTTGTTTGTTTAATTTCTATGTATTTGTCTTTTTATTGGCCGCAAGGCTGTTAATAAATATATATTATATTATATCAATGATGCTTCTAATCATCAGAATATTATTTAGGAGCTGAAAAGATTTGTGTTTTTACTGCATCTTTGGGTTAACAGAATGGACTACTGCAATGCCAGCCGCGGCAGCCATTTGAATGAAATTATTTTCCGAAAATAATCGGAAGGACTACTCTCTTCAATAAAGTAACAATTATTGAAATATTGAACGGTTTAGTTTTAATATC
This sequence comes from Liopterus haemorrhoidalis, assembly GCA_963971575.1. Classification (NCBI taxonomy): domain Eukaryota; kingdom Metazoa; phylum Arthropoda; class Insecta; order Coleoptera; family Dytiscidae; genus Liopterus; species Liopterus haemorrhoidalis. The sequence continues at coordinate 100,045,162 of OZ020611.1, forward strand.
AATTTCAAAAAGGAACCAACCGTATGCCCACCCCTTATATTTTATTGTGGTATTATCTAAAATTAGGTCTTATTAAATTTGTATTTATATTTGTTAATTATATAGGTTCTTGTAATAGATTGTAAATTTCAACTGGAATCAATAAATATTGATCTTAAAAAAACTGCTAGGTATATTCGCAATCATTCATATCAATAAAAGAAGAATATAATATCGTCTTGCCCTTTCTACAGTTTTCACAGGAAATCCAACAATAAAAAAAACTAGCAACTAATACTCTTCAGTATCCAAACGGACTGGATATTGTATTATATATCTATAGTTAATCTACAGATAATAACTTTTTAAATTTTGTAAAAGTAATGTCTCATACGAAATATATAACACATCTTCGCAATAGGAACTAGCTTATCGACTTTTAAAAGCACCACAGTTGCAGTAAGAAATAGTTGCTGAAATAACAAGCGTCAAATTTTATGATTTATTAAAGCTGGATCCTTAAATATTTATAATTTCATCGTATTACAAAAGCTCTTTAATATTGATTTGCTTCTTTGCCAAATAGTCCAGACTTCTATTCAAAATTTCGAGATCATTTGATAGAACTAAATCATAAATGAAGGATAATTCAATCAAAATTTAATTCCTGTTTCCAAATCCATCAACATATTCAATATTACCAATTTCCTGAGTTGGGGGTTTAAGATCATTAAATTTCTGAATTTGCACTACATTATTCGAAGCTTCAGCTTCCTGTAATTGCTTATAATACTGTACTTGTAATACTGATGGTATATAAGAATCTAACAAAGAAGTTGGTTGTCTTTTTTCAGCAAAAGCAAAACTAGCAATAGATTGTTGACTTTGTTGTGTTTCCAGTTTATCAGGATTAGCATAGGTGATACCAGGTACAACATATTGCTGGGCAACCCCGATGTTAGTTTGTGGTTTTTGAGGTACGATGAATGGTAAGAGAGGTGGACGGAAGGAGAAAGTTTGATGGGGTGTGGGTTGGGGTTGTTGAGCTGCTGGTTGTTGAGGTGCAGGTCTGTAGTTTTGAGGAAGTGTATTGGTGTGAGCATTTCTTTGTAACAAACCAGCTAAGTTATGAGTGTAAGCACCATTGTCCAAAAGATTTTTCTGTACATGTGGATTTCTCAAGATACCTTGATTTGGTTCCAAAAACATTACATATTGTACTCCTTTTGGTTGAGCGATGGTTTGAATATGGTTGGATGGTGCAACTGTTGGTTGGACATATAAATAATTTTGAGGGTAGTTGAAGGTAGCTTGAGGTACATATTGGAATTGATACTGTGGTTGAGAGTAGTACTTTTCGTTTCTAGCCACTAGTTGTTGTGGTACAATATATTGCTGAGCTTTTGTTTGTACTGGAATTGGTACTGGTACGTATTGGTACTTTACATGTGGGTACCGGTAAGTGAGTGGTTGTTGATATTGGGGTGGCGCTGGTTGTTGTGGTAGTATTTGAGGTGATGGGATGAATTGTTGTGGTGCAGTACTTTGATGGCCTCCAGCAGTTGCTTGTTGATATTGGGGTGGTTGTTGCTCAGATTGCCTCACTTGTTTTTCGGACAGAAGGTTGTCTCTTTCAATGTCTTCTAACTTTATTTGTTTGTCAGCTCTCGACAGAGTGACCAAACAACAAATAAGGAGTAGACGTTTCTAAAACATAAAAATATTCTGTCAGTTAACTCTGTATAAAGCATTTTAAATAGTATCAAGATATTAAGAAGAAATAAAAAGCTATAATATCATGTATCCCTATCAGAACCGCAGTAAGGGGGGGGGGGCGATGGCCCTGGGCGCATTAAGGAAAAGGGCGCGGACAGGCTTGACTAAGGGGCGCCATTGCGAAGGCGAGGACCTCTTTTTTTTTCTCGTCACTTGGATTTTGGGAGGTGAGGACCTTTTTTTTTGCTCGTCACTTTGGATTTTAAGAGGTGCGGACCTTTTTTTTGCTCGTTACTTGGATTTTGGGAGGTGAGGACCTTTTTACCGACCGTCAACATATATAAGGGAGGTATTGTGATCATACCGATTTTGACGTTTAGAGATTTCAATGGATCTCCACGAATTGAGGTCCCTACATAACATTTTGATTATTTTTAGCATGATGTCTGTCGGTCTGTCTGTCCGTCTGTCTGTCTGTCCGTCTGTCTGTCTGTCTGTCTGTCTGTCCGTCTGTCCGTCTGTGTACACGTGTAGAGCAAATTCGGCTGAAAGGATTTTTATGAAACATTATATTTAAGCGTCTGCCATCAATGCCACAAGTTGATCAAATTTTGGTAAAAATCGGTTGACTAAAAATGGGAGTTTACTCGTGTCGATTTTAAGATTTTTGTGAATATTTTACAACAGAAAAATATTTCGAAAAAAATTAATGAACAAAAGTTGCTATAAAAGCAATAACTAAAAACTTTTATTTGAGACTTTTTTGATTGAAATTTGAAATTTCGAATAATTTCTGTAAAATTTTTCGAAAACTTTTTTAAGTCTAAATTTTTTCATACTTATAAGTAACGTTTCCATGGTCATGATAAGTAATATCTCTGTTAGAAAATATTAGGCCAAGTTATTTCTACTCTGCTGCTAGAATGTATTTTATATAAGTACTTTACGATGGCGGTTAGTCCTCTGGTGGCCACAGCTGATTTTTTTCTTTTTGCTCATCACTTAAATTTTGAGAGGTGAGCACCTTGTTTTTATTTGCCAAAACACGGCTCTGCCCCTAGCGCAAGTTTTCCTTACTGTGGCTCTGAACCCTATAGCTTTATTATTTCATCTAGTGTTAGACTAGGTTCAACATAAGAAAAACACAGACGGATGTTAGCGGCTCCCATGTGCAGAAACCAAATTCCGTCAATTACGTTATGAACAGTTAATTTAACACATTTGAGTGCCGTCACTTACTTTGATTTGTTTTTAACTGCGATGTTGTTTGTTTATTTCCGTTATTATTATTTATTTCTCGTACGTTTCAAGGTATACCGTGTATTAAATGAGTAAAAATGTATTTGAAATACATGATTTTGTTTGTTTGATATCCACAAAAATTGTTTAAAACCGTTATGCACGTCAATGTGATCAGCTGTTTTCTCGCGCAGAATCGATGACGTAATTTATGATAACCTGTGTTTTTCTTATGTTAAACGAAGTGTACATTCTATGGCATCAGATTTATACTTTTTTAAATAAAAACTATTTAAAAACTTATTTTAACTTATTTAACTTATTTCAAACAACTTTTTATTTTTGTGTTTTTGCTCTAAAATTTACAGATGAGCAAATTTCCGCACTTAATTAAAATCTCATGTTAAATTGCTATGTTCCGCGTTTCGTTGCACACACGATATATACTCTGTAAGAGTACAGTTTTGTTAAAGATATCTACCATTACTACATGCGTGTATGGCGGGTCAATATGCAATCGGGCGAATCTCTGATCGTATTTCCGAGAGTCCCGCGTTTGTCTTCTATCTGAGCATTGAAATTTCTCTTCTTGGACGGTATCTTGCTGTGCGACTGGATAATTTTTCGATATAATTTCGGAATGCGCGATTCTTTTGCTAGTGAAAAATGTTTCTTATAAAATTTAATGTATTTTTTAGTGACAATTTCATTTATCTATGTATATGTGTATTATATAGTGTATATAATGTATTAAATAATGTTTAAAACAGCAAAATTATAATTCCCATAACGCGTAATTATACTGCGCGATGTTTTTCTGTTACGTATCCGCTGCTCATCTTTAATTTAAAATATTTAGGTGTTGCTATTAAAATTTCACAATTAAATATATGTAGAGTGAGAATACTCATATATTTCAGGATTTCGTAGGTATTTAGTAAGTTAGGTGCGTTTACAGTGGACCTAATATCCCTATTCTGTACTAAGATGTATATTAATATAGCGGTGTTATGTTAAATTTATGGCCAAATGTGCATGTTAGAGAACTGGACAAAATCTAAAATATTTTCACTGCTAGTAGACTTAATATATTTGGTACAGAACAGGGGTATAAATGTGGGGATCATTTTTAGGGTTTTGTAGGTACGACCGAAAACCCTTATACCGTCATTTGGTCGTCTGTCTGTCTGTCTGTCTGTCTGTTCGGTGAAAATTGTAGCCAAACGAATAAACCTAGAGAGTTGTAATTAGACATGTTTATACAAGTCTTTGACCCGCACATAGGAAAAATACTAAAACATCTAAAAAAACATATATCCCTAAAAATATAAACAAATATGTGCTTATCAAAAAAAATTTTTTTTTTTTTCAAATTAATAATTTTTTTCAAATTATGAGATTTTAATTAAGGGTATCAAATGAAAGTCTTTGTCCCACACCCTGTAGCTCAGATGGTTTAAACTAAAAATCTAAAAAAATTCTAAGTAATGTACATTGGTGTGGACCGGAATAGTGGACAGGAATTTTTGATCAGATCATGTTTTCGCATTTTTTGGGTTTTTTTCTTGACGATGTACAAAAGTTATAGTTATCTAACACACTATACTAGAAGGCGTATTCTGATCGAATTTGTACTTTTTTTTACTTGTATATTGACGTGCTATAAACATGTATAATGTAACATGGTTAATAAATATTATTATTATTATTATTATTATTATTAATGGTTAGCTTGTTCCCTTGCTAGCGAACTAGGTACGTAAACTAGGGTTCGCTCGCGGGCAGAGGAGACAATTTTTTTTTTGTTTTCTTTCCATTTTTAATTTGTTTAAATTATTTTGTCAAAATTCTAGTTATATTTTGGCACATGTTGCATTTAATTTTTAAGAGCGTAAATTTAATAACCCGTTGGAATTGTTGGAATTATATTTTCATTCTATGTGTCATGTATACGAAACCAGAGGACGGAGCATATGACTTAAAACAACCAATGGAAGTCAAAGGCGCAATTTTCGAAATCTTAATGAACCTTGCTGTATAAAATAAATACTGCACATATTTATAAATGGCTCGTGTGGATTGGTGTAAGGGAATGTTAAAAAATATCAACCTAGGCTCTGCAAAATCCGTGTACAACATCGTTACAGGTGACGAAATTTGGATTTATTCATATGAACCGGAAACTAAGCAACAATCCACTGTTTGGGGCTTCCAAGATAAACCGAAACCCACAAAAGTTGTTCGTTCACGAAGCACTTCCAAGAAAATGATCGACTGTTTCTTTGGTTGTACTGGGCATGTCGCAAGCATTCCTTTAGAAGATCGGCGAACAGTTAGTGCTGAATGGTATACAACAACTTGTTTGCCAGAAGTCTTCGACAAAATTAGGAAACACAACCAAAAACGTCGCATCATTCTTTATTATGACAATGCAAGCTCTTACACAGCACGTCAAGCAATTGATTATTTGAAGGAGAAAAACATCGAATTAATGTCTCATTGCCCGTATTCACCCGATTTATCCCCTAACGACTTTTTTTTGTTCCCCAATGTCAAACAAAAAATGCGTGGACACCGATTTTCATGACCTCAAGAAGCTGTTGAAGCCTTCGAAAACTATGTTTTTGAGATTCCAACTTCAGAATGGAAAAGATGTTTCGAGAATTGGTTTGAACGCATGTAAAAGTGTAAGAATCTTAAAGGCGAATATTTTGAAAATCAATAAAACAGTTTGTTCAAAAAAAATGTTTTCTTTCTTAGTTTTTGTAAAAACTTAAAAGGTAGCCCTCGTATGCCAGGGTTTCAAACGATGTGTTGTACTGAACTGGCATTTCGATTTAAATTTCCAGGGCCAAACGAAACGAATGAAAATTTTACACTGTATTCAATTTAATAACCGCTTATTTATATGTTTTAATAAATATTAATGTCTTAATAAAAATTGTAATGAAGGTATTAATTAAAAAGTAAAAGTTTGATGTCAAATAGTAAATTATATTTTGACTCATAATAGGACCTCCTAATAGGTTTTCCTTTCAAAATATTTATAGCCAGGCACAGTTAGAAAATGTAATAAATTAATATGAAATCATTTTTCATATGAAAAGTGAAACACTTTTATACTTTCTAAAAAAATGTAACATTTTTTTCTATAATATTGTATACAATATTTTAACATGTTTATGCAATTTAAATGGAAATGAAGTAAAAAAGAGTTTCCAAAATATCACTGTCCGTTTCCATTATTGTCAAATGAGTTACGAGTGCAATAACCACAGCGAATAAATAATGATGTCAATACATTATTTAAGAAATGTTGTAGTATTGCTGTCATATTAAATGAATAATAATAAAATAGATTATCACTCATTTAATATGATCATTTAATCTTGGAGTAAAGAGAACCGTGACCAGATATTTCTTTACTTGGCACAATGATAAATGAAAAAAAATAATAATAACAAATAAAAGGAATGTTTAAAGAACTGTTGACTCGGAATCTGTGTGTATCAGTGTTGCCACCTTTCAAATGTTGCTCACCCGGACATAAAAATTTTACCAAATCAGAATTTCTTCGCGTGATTTCCGTCAGAACATTCTAGCAGGGCCGTGCGAAGACAAAACTGCGCCCGGGGCGAAAAAAAAAAATGCGGTTCCATATTACCAAACTACAAATATATATATATTTTTTTTATTTGGTATATAAAGTTCTTTGCACCAGAATATGTTTCTTCATTCTTTCTAATCTCTATTAATTCCTCTAATGCTTGCACGATCTTGGGCAATTGATTACAAATTGCAGATACTGCTTGTTTTTTGGTTGACCAGCGAGTGTCGCAATGTTTCTTTAAAGAGATGGTTAAATGAGAATTAAATATGTCCCATCTATCTGGCGAAAAGAAAAAGAAGACAAACAAATTTTGAACTGTTCCAAAAAATGTTACCATTTTTGGCGATACGCTGGCGGCGTGAACACCAACTAGATTTAAGGAGTGAGATGAACATGGTAGAAAGTATGCGAATTCATTTAGTTGTAGAATTCTAGATTGCACCCTTTTGTATTTCCCAGCCATATTCGCACCATTATCATAGCACTGGGCTCTACAGTTCTTAATATTGAGATTGTCTGCCTTAATTTTCTGTAAAATTTCTTGCGCCAATCCTTCACCTGTTTTTTGCTTCGATTCAATAAAGTCTATAAATCTTTCCTCAATGGAACAAATTCCTTGTTGAATCTTCACGTATCTCACAATTTGTGTCATCTGCTCTTTGTGGGCTACATCAGGTGTACAATCAAATGAAATCGCATAGTATTTAGCCGTCTCGATTCCACTGAAAATAATTTTTCTTACTTAATATTATTTCATTTTGGATGCGATTCGAAAAATATGATATTTTTCTGCCTGGATCTTTAACGGCTTCCACGTGGCTGCGTATTTCTGAATCATGTTTGGCAATTAAATTGATAATATTTACAAAAACACCGCAGTCTTTACTGGCAATATCATTTGATGATCCTGTTAACGGCAAATTGTTCTCCGCACAAAACAGAATGGCGTTTATTACGTTATGTAGTAACAATTTTGGCGCCCGGGGTGGGCGCCCCTTTCGCCCCCCCCCCTTTGCACGGCCCGGCATTCTAGTGCGTATGGGGCCTGTACGTCTTGTACAATGCATTGTATTTTAGTTCAACCGACCTCCTTCTTCTTGCATATCATCATCATCTTTTACTCATCTCAACCATTTAGAATAGCCATTCGCTATTAAATTTGCAGGTTCTTTTTCATTTCTTAGTTGCTGAACTATCGGTGCTAGAGGTTGCCATATTCCAGTCTAGTATAAGCAAATTCAAAATTAGATTTTTAATTCTTCTAAAGAATTTATAATAAAAACAACTAACCAGTTCGTTTCCAGAATATTTATTAATTAATCGTTATTCGCTCACAAACTGAGGCGCGTCAGGCGATTTGAGTGGTAAACGACACGCTCAATGCTCAAAACTCACTCAAGTTACTACTACACAATTGGTTCAGTATTAACATATGGGATTTCCCTATCTGCCATCCCATTACTGCCAACGCAAAATATTGAAAAAAGGAAATAAAATTAAAAATTATAATGTATTTTAAAAAATAAATAATTATTGATGTTTTGCTAAATTTTCTAAATACCCGGACATTTTTGGGCTTCGCCCGGACACGTAGCGCAAAACCCGGACTGTCCGAGTCAAACCCGGACAGGTAGCAACACTGGTGTGTATGTATGTATCCAGACACTTGTTTCATATAGTCATCTATGTTTATTTATTCAGATGTTGGCGATTAATTACGTCAGCTATGGCCAAACTTTTATTAACGCAGTCCATATTCTGTCCGACAGAAGCAAGAAGTTTATAGGGTGATAATAGATCTCATATGACCTTGTCGCAAGGCGACATCAGCGTAGAACATTAAGCGCTATTTTAAGGTACCCATAACATTGAGTTTATACTGTATTTTGTATACATAAATTTGAGTATTTTTTTCGTGTTATAGGTGTTTTATAGGTGTGTTCTACTCTTCTGTTTTCAACACAGATATTCATTAACTAGTGTTCAAGCTATGTCGTGTAATTTAATAATTGTTTCAGAATATGTTAGGAGAGAAATGGAGCGGTCATTCTAGGTGTCTCAGGTACGAAAGCGTCGGACGTTAATGTAGAGCAGTGGTTCAACCTTCTTACATTTGCGGAACCCTCCACTTTAAGTGCTATTTCTTTAGAACCCCAAGGCAAAAAGCCACAATAAGCTTTCCTTTTTAGGGTTTTGTAGGTATGACCACCAAAAAACCCTTATAACGTCACTCATGTGTATGTCTGTCTGTCTGTTTGTGGGTCTGTCTGTATGGTAGAAATTGTAGCCAAATGGCTGAACATATAAAGTTGAAATTTAGCATACTTGTGCAACCTTTTGACCCACATATAGGAAAACTATCGAGTTCAAAAAAATACAGCGCGGGATATATATAAACAAATATGTATTTAATGGAAAAATAAATATTTTATAAAATTTTGAGTGGGGTATGAAATGAAACCTCTTAATGCGTGGATGCACAAACAAATTTTTATTTTTGAAAAATCTTTTTGTTTAATGTGGTTTTTATCAATATAATGGAAAAAACTTTTGTCCCCTACCCTATCTCCCAGACAGGGTTACACTAAAAATCTGAAAAAATTCTCAATAATGTACATTGATGGGAACCGAAATAGTTCAACAGGAAATTTTGATCAGATTAGTTTTTGGCAAAATATTGATTTGTATATGTTGTCGAAAAATAATTTATTTTTTAAAAACTTATTGTGTGGTATAAAAAAAAAACCTCTTAAGACGTTGATAAAGGGACGAGAAAGAGTTTTTTATTATTCTTATTTTAATACGATTTTTTCCAAAAAAGTACTAAAAAATCAATGTCCGCACCCTTTAACCGCTAGGGGTTAAATTAAAAATCTGAAAAAAATTCTAAGCCGGAAACGCACGTTAGGAATTTTCGACCAGATTTCGTTTTTGAAAAATATTATAGTTTTTGTGTAAAAAAATAATAATAATAATAATTTAAATTTTATTTTGGGGATATTAAATTGAAACTCTTTAAGTGCAGATTAATGAAAGTTAATTGATTTTTGAAATACCTCTCATTTTAACTAAATTTTGCCAAGTATTAAGATTTTCGTTTAATATCTTAGCTAAAATTAAAAAATATATATTCGTATATGCATGGATACATTTTGTTATGGGTAGAGAAGAGGTACGTAAATTTATTTTGCAAATATCTACTAGGAAAATAAATAAATATCTGGCCGGTAGCTGGAATTCCATTTTTAGAAGAGAATTTGTTAGTTTTTCATATAGTCGCAATATAAACTATATCTTTGTAGGCGTTTAGCTCTTGCGCGACAAAGGATCGCCAGCAGTGTTGCCAGGTGTATTTGAATATTATTTTTGCAATAATACAAAAAAAAAAAAAAAAAATGCGTTTAAATATATATTATGGTATTATTAGAGATATATGACCACCAAATTAGAGGAGTTCTATTGTAATTAATACGGTAGAAAAAATCTAACTGCAATCTTCTTGTCGTGCCTATTGATTTAAAGGATTTAAAAGCAACACTTGTAATTGTGTTATGTAGTGACATGCATTCATCGTTTGGCCTTCTAATAATCATCATTCACTGACTAAATACCTACAAAACCCTGAAACGCGTGAAAATTCACACTTTACATAAATTTTTTAATTTTAAGGTCCAACGTTTTAAAATGATAATTTAGATGTTTATTATTGAATTAAGTCTTTATCAAAAATAATATTTCATAGCTGACTATATTTCTATATTTTTTAAATGTAGGTTTAATATACTATTTTACTTTTTAAGTAATGAAATACCTACCTAATATAATTTGTAATGCAAATTATAAATAAAAATTGAATCGAATTAACTAATTAATATAAAATTGAGGCATAATTAACGATATGCTATTTTGAATCTTACTTATTTATTTTTATAAACATTTATTACCAACCATTATAAACATAAAATCAAAGTAATATAGTAATTTATAAACATAAAATCCAATAATACAGTACAAAATACATATTTAAATGGTAGGTCATATAAGAAATATATAATAACCACTACTCAACAAATTTATCGAGTAAAATTTAAAATGTAAAATTTGTTATCGAGCTGTTTTGGAATAAATATGACCTACTGGTGACGAAAATGCTGATTAAGAAATTTGTTGCACCCTCAGATTTAAAGTTATTCAAATTTCAAAATTTATCAAAACACAGCTAAAAAGAATTATTTCAGTTCATATTAAATGCGATGTACATTTAAAATCAATGGCTTCAAATGTGAGCTTTTGGGAATTAATAAGCAGGGATAAATATCCAAACGTTTGGAGAGTTGTTGCATATTTCAATGCCTTTTTTGGTTCAACATATTTATGCGAATCAGCATTTTCCTGCATGAATGCAGCAAAAACTAAACAGATTACAATTATCGAATCTACATTTTAATCGTGTTTAAGAATTAGTTTAAGTTCATACGAGCCAAATTTTGTCAAACTTATAGAAACAATGCAATGCAAGTGTCATCAAATTAAAAAAAAATCCATTGTTTTTGTTTTTTGTTTTTTTTTTTTTGAGAAATTAGCTCTTAATTTATTTTAATAAAATTGTAAAACAATAATTTTCTTTTTTTTTTCCTACATTTTCTTAAATTTTTTAAAATTCAGGGCCAGTTCTAGAATATAGTTATTATATGTAATTTAATAACAGTCATAGTGAAATGTCTTCGTCAGCAGTTCGTAAGTATCTTCAAAAAAAAAAAAAACGTCGATTTGTGTGTACCTAAAAATTCCTTAAAAATAACACCAATTCGTAAGTACCTTCTAAAAAAATTGATGTGAAGTGTGAATTTTCACACATTTCAGGGTTTTGCAGGTATTTAATAACTGAATGATGATTATTTGGGATGCCAAAACAAATTTTATGTCAAAATATTTTTTTATGAATTTTAATTCGAATGCCTAATACCATTATTTAAGTTTCTACATATGTGCAGTATTTTTTTTACATAGCAAGGTTCATTAAGATTTTGAAAATTGCGCCTATGGCTTCTATTGGTTGCTTAAATCATTAGCCCTGCCCTCTGATTTCATATACATCAAACAGAATTAAATTATAATTTCAACACTTCCCACTGGTTATTAAATTTACGCTTTTCAAAATTAAATGCAACCAAAATTTAACTAGAATTTTTACAAAATAATTTAAACAAAAGAAAACTGCAAAAAAAAAAAATAAAATCGACAGGATTCGAACTCTAGTTTGCAAGTTAACTGTTTAGCAAATTAGAAAACCAATTACTAAACGCACATAGCTAAATATTTAACACATTTTGGTTAAAAACACAAAAAATGCATTATTTTCCGAAAACATAATCTGATCAAAAATTCCTGCTGTACTATTTCGGTTCACACCAATATACATTACTTAGAATTTTTTTAGATTTTTAGTTTAAACCATCTGGGCTACAGGGTGTGGGACAAATTTTTTTTTGCACAATTTTGGCAAAAATCGCATTAAAATAATTTATTTTGCAAAAATAAAAATTTGATCGTTAATCCACGTACTAAGGGCTTTCATTTGATACCCTACTCAGAATTTAAAAAAAATATTTTTGTTTTCGATGAGCACATATTTGTTTATATTTTTAGGGGGGTATGTTTTTTAGATGTTTTAGTATTTTTCCTATGTGCGGGTCAAAAAGTTGTACAAGCATGCCAAATTTCAACTCTCTAGGTTTAGCCGTTTGGCTACAATTTTTACCGAACAGACAGACAGACAGACAGACAGACAGACAGACGACAAAATGACGGTATAAGGGTTTTTTGGTCATACCTATAAAACCGTAAAAAACGTAGTCGACCGCGACAACACCTTCACCAAAAAAGTCGCCCCCAACGTCTAAAAGTTTGGCCAACCCTGATGTAGAGTATCGGCGATTTTTTTATAATATTTGCTCCAGCCACCAAAATACTTCCTCACGGCGCTGAACAAACTTCCGCCTAGTCTGTGTTAGAAACTAGATGGTACAAGCAAGGAAATAACTTCGACTATGTCTAATATACGGGCATAATATATTCATTTTGCAAAATGATTTTTTTTCCTATAGATAAGGAACTAATTAGAAGATATTAATAACAAAAAAAAAAAGAAACTACCGCTATAAAATTGGCTAAGTATATTACCTAACTTGAGCGTGTATCATATAGATACTTACTCAATTTCATATTACAAATTATAAGCAACACTAACACAACCACAGATATTACTACATTATTTGTGTGTAAAAAGACCACCACGATTATGGAATTACGCCGATATGAAATTTACCAAGTACTGAGTTGGTGCTCATGAAATTACCGATTAAGTAAATATTGGACTATTTTGTTACCGAATCACAAGACAAGTTAAAATATATGCGAGCAGCAGTAAACGATACCGAAAATAAATAGGTCTGTTTGTAAAGACATTTCAAACAAAACATTGACAAAACGAATAAATTAGAGGTACTTGGATGAGGCAAACTCGGAACAGGCGTCAAACTTCGGGCCTCAGGTGAGAAAAAGCCGCATAAAAATTGTCAAGGTGTACCTTAAATCTGTGTTTAACCTTTTTTACTTTTTTACTCGTAGATTTACTTCTATATTTCATTTACTTAGGTGGCCTATATCTTTAATAAGGTTCAATTTCAAGTGATGATCTAAAAAAAAGGTCCTCGCTTCGGAAATACAAGTAATGACCTAAAAAGAAAATGGTCCTCACTTCTAAAATACAAATGACGACCTAAAAAAAAAGTCCTCATCTCTATTTTTAAATAGATATATTTAAATATTAAATATTAATTGTTGAGTTAACGTGAAGTTTAGGATAAGGTAAACTTAAAGAGATTCTTTACTTCACAAATTATTTTATTGTCACTAGACGTATATTTCGGCTACGAAGTAGCCATCTGCAGTAGTTGACTGAAAGTAGTTTTAGTCAACTACTGAAATGTACGTCTAGTGACAATAAAATAATTTGTGTAGTAAAGAATCCGTTTACCTTTATATTTTTAAATAGACATATTTAAGACGATGGTGAACATTTTCTAGTGTGTTTGTAAGCTTTTATTTTTATTTCGTTCTTTCTTAGAGATTATACTATACTCTATCTCAGAAAGACTGATAGTAATAAATCTTTTTGTCAGGCAGTTACCAGTGGCGTGCACATTTTAAACACGTTTAAATTGGTTTTGTGTATTTCTATATTACTATTTATCATTTTATTAAACCCACGCCTGTGACCATATTTATCATATCATTAAACGCACCCCTGTGACCATATCTTTCCTCAAAATTTTAGGGTAATATTTTTTATGATCTATTGTGTTTAACCCTAGTTCGTATTCCCATATAATATGTGCGGCACACTCGGTTGTTTTTAACAATATTTAGTTTCGAACTATTCATATTTTGTGGGCCGCTTCTGTGTGAAAAAACAATAACTTTTTACAAATAATAAATTTTATTACTATCAGTCTTTCTGAGATAGAGTATAATAACTGATGTACTGATACAAAATTATTGATTTTCACTGAGCTATGGTATGGTATCCCTATGGTTTTATGGTTGTAACCAGGCTTCTATAGGATTTTCTTTTTAAGAAAATTTTTGTGGTACTTGAATAGTAAAAGTTTATTTTCAAATAAACTTTTTATTACAAAAGTTTTTTGCACTATACACGCAATTTTGTTCTTCACAATGGCGTCTCCTTAAATTGGAAACATTTTCCACTAAATTATCCTAGCAATCCAAATTAATACCGTCTTAGAGTCTTAAACAAAGGGCTTAGTTTTGTCATATTATTTGTTTTGCTATATAATACACAGATTTCATAATTTAAATAAAAGGATCGCGGAGACGCAAGTAGGTGTGCAAGTTGTGCACCGCACAAGGGCGCCATAAAAGAAGGGCTTCATGAGACAAAAATACTGTCGGCAATATAAGAATATTTCGAAGCGTTGTAGCTAATTTGACTATTTCGCATGGTACATTTCAGCAAGTTCATCGTGAACGCAAATCTAAAACATACACTTAAAATAGTTATACGAGGGTTACCTTTTATGTTTTTACAAACGACCACTAGATGGCAATACTGAAATGTGTCATTACTATATTCGTAAAATTTTACGTTTGTTAAATCTTCTGGTATTTCTTTTCGACCTTGGAGTAAGTTAAATTATGTAGTCAATTCTTGGGATATTAGGTCAATAAGTAAAACACTTAGATATTCATATATTTGAATAGACCGGTTTCGACAATTTTATTGTCTTCTTCAGTATCTCTGAGGAAAAATTGAGAAGAAAAATATTTAATATTACAATAATGTTCACAAAAATTAGTATGAAAATTAACAAATAAATAAACATGTGTATCAAAAAAAAAAAAAAAATTAAATAAAAACTTACTCAAATTACTAATGTAAATAATAGTTTGTAAATGTATTTAAAATAAATAAAATTCATTGTAAGAGACATGTGGTATCACAGATAAATAAGCGTCAAAAGTTAAAATGGTTAAAATACTTTAAAAAAATAAATAAATTACGTTTGTTATTGTGAAATCAGTGATAGCTTATAAATTGACCGAGTGGTTTGTTGACAATGAGCATTAAAAAAAAAAAACAAGTTTGTGAAAAAATGGGTATTACTCGTGAAGGTTTTCGTTGGATGATTTTTTACGTTTTTACTAAAGGTCTAACTCAACAACAATGCATAGATTCGATTCGTTCAACTTTTGGTAATGAAGCACCATCAGAAAAGACTGTTTATAATTGGTTTGCAGAATTTCGTCGTGGTCGTGAGTCCGACAGTGGGTGCGTTTTGTCGGTGGTTGGTTGGAAGTACTAGAATTGATGCGCAAGAAAACGACAATTTTGATCGTGAAGTAAACTTGGAATGACATTTGCATGGAGGTTAAATCATACGGTTATACTTAGAACAAATAACGAACATATTTCACCTAAATGGATAAATTAAATAATAAATGCAGAATAAAAAAACTTTATAATTGAAGCAAATATTCAAGAATGTTTTAGAACGAGTAATTGAATTGTACATACATTTTAAGTTTAGATTTATCAATACTATATTAAAATCATATAGGTATCTATTTATTTTAGGACATAAAATGAGAAAATACCTAAAAGTAAAAATTTCAAGCAGTAATACCAAGATTCAATTCTAATATATACATTTAAAAACCAAATGAAAACAACTGCATTCAAATATTACTTTTCATCCCCACCACACTTATTCATTCCAGTCGTTCGGCCTCGAGTCATCGAATGAGTTGAATGAATAGAATGAGAATATAATCGCAACAAAACGCGTATTCTGATTAAACCGAAACCAGAATTGGCACAACAAAACGCACCCATAGATGAAACTCGTGAAGGTCAACTAAAATCGGTTGTGATTAAAAAAAAATTGATGTGAAGTGTGAATATTCACACATTTCAGGGTTTCGCAGGTATATAATAAGTGAAGGCGGCATGCTGAGTGTGTAGGACAAATTTTACTTTGTAGTTATCACGGCAAAATGAACGATATTTTTAAAATAATTTATCGTCTGTTAATCATATAATAAGACTGGTTATTAAATTTACGCTCTTAAAAATTAAATGCAACATTTGTCAAAATATAACTAGAATTTTGACAAAATAATTTCAACATAATAAAAATGCAAAAAAAAAACAGAAAAAATAAAATTCACTCCGTACTCGAACTCGAAACCCTTCGTTTCCAGCGCATTTGAGCTTCGACACCAGTGCTCTAACCATTACGTTATCGCACGCCTTGCATGTGAGTGTCTCACATTGGTATAACTTTTGTACTTTGTGAACCAAAAACCACAAAAAATGCGTTATTTTCCGAAAACATAATCTGATCAAAAATTCCTGCTGTACTATTTCGGTTCACACCAATATACATTACTTTTTAGATTTTTAGTTTAAACCATCTGGGCTACAGGGTGTGGGACAAATTTTTTTTGCACAATTTTGGCAAAAATCGCATTAAAATAATTTATTTTGCAAAAATAAAAATTTGATCGTTAATCCACGTATTAAGGGCTATCATTTGATACCCTACTCAGAATTTAAAAAAAATATTTTTGTTTTCGATGAGCACATATTTGTTTATATTTTTAGGGGGACATGTTTTTTAGATGTTTTAGTATTTTTCCTATGTGCGGGTCAAAGAGTTGTATAAGCATGCCAAATTTCAACTCTCTAGGTTTAGCCGTTTGGCTACAATTTTTACCGAACAGACAGACAGACAGACAGAAAGACAGACAGACAAACAGACAGACAGGCAGACAGACAGACAGACAGACGACAAAATGACGGTATAAGGATTTTTTGGTCATACCTACAAAACCCTAAAAACATCGATGCTTTGCACAAAATTATTGAAAAAGATCGGCATGTGACGAAAAGACGTTTTTTGTTATAATGAAATGTATGAAATTATTATGTAATTTATTTTGATATGTTCGATATTTTTGATATGTTCCTGTGATAAAAATGTTTATATTTCTTAACATAAAAATGGATATTGTTAATTTCCTATTGAAAATAAACATATATTCTCATGGACCTTTTAAAGACCTAATTAAGAGCTATAAACTACCTAGATATAGTTTTATTATATCCCTTATAGTTAATGCATTTAACACATTTTATATAAAAAAAAAAAAAATTGGGGTGGAGCGCCATAAAACTTTTTGCCCAAAGGCGCCTAACGTCAGAGGCACCCTTGCCCGAACATGAGTATATTCGTGACCTACTCAGAAGTTTCCGTGCCCCCATTCGCAATATTCTACTAATAATTTTTGGTACACAATTTTCATCTAGCCGACCGGCGTACCGTTTGGTAACACACGTGCCCAACGCAGGGTAAGGTCTCGGGTTCAAATCATTTTTAGGCATGAAATTTTCCACAAAAAATTATAATTGTCCTAGCTAATTACCTAAATAGCCAAAGCCAAAAATGTGAAACAAAAAAGAAAAAATCATTTAATTAGCAGTACACAATTTTGAAAATGAAACGCGTGGACGACCAAAACGCACATTGAACCTTGAAGTTTTAGGGTAATTAGTGGAATGTAGAGGTACTTTAAACAAAACCAATAGAGAACTTGCACAAGAACTCAGTAATACAACTCAGGATAAATAATGAATGAAAAATGGAAGGAAATGCAGCCTTAATCAATCATTAATTAACTGCATGAGTTGTAACATGAAATGACACTTGTAAAAACCCATCCACTATATTTGCCAGATATTTCTCGAACAGATGTTTAGCAGTTTCTACAACTTCTAAAAAATTGACAATTTAGAAATAAATAAGCTTGTAAAAAAACGCATTGCAGTCATAAACGATTTAATTAATCTTTGAAAATAATACGTATTCAATTTTATAATTACTTTGTATTAAAAATAATAATTTATAATTGAATTTTTAAAAGATGTCTGTTGAAAGACATATGTTTAACTTAAAATTCATAGTACGGATATATTTCCCGCTCATACTCAAATATATGAACAGACATCTTTTAAAAATCCAAGTAAATTTATTTATTTATTTTAGACAATTGTTTTTAAATTGTCAATTTAATATGCACTAAATCACTAAGTAACTAACAGAATACTTTGTATATCTGTATTGTATGGGTGTACGAGGGTTACCTTTTATGTTTCTACAAACGACCACCAGCTGGCAATATTGAAATGTGTCATTACTATATTCGTAAATTTTGACAATTGTTATTGTGAAATCAGTAACAGCTTATAAATTGACCGAGTAGTTTGTTGACAGTGAGCGTTTAAAAAAAGCAAGTTTGTGAAAAATGGATATTACTCGTGAAGGTTTTCGTTGGATGATTTTTTAGGAATTTAGTAAAGTCCTAACTCAACAACAATGAATAGATTCGCTTCGTTTAACTTTTGGTAATGATGCACCATCAGAAAAGATAATTGGTTTGCAAGATTTCGTCGCGGTCGCGCGTCCGTCAGTGATGAATCTCGTGAAGGTCGACCACAATCGGTTGTGATTCAAAAAAACATCGAAGCTGTGCGCAAAATGATTGAAGAAGATCGGCATGTGAATTACCGTGAGATAAAGGCATCTTTGGGCATATCGCAGACTGCAATACATTCGATTTTGCTTGAACATTTAGCTGTGGAAAAGATCTGTTCCCGATTGATTCCGCATAATTTGAATGAAGCTCAAAAAAGGCTCGTATTGATTGGTGTAAGGGACTGCTAAAAAAATTCAACCTAGGTACAGAAAAATCCGTATACAACATCGTTACAGGGGACGAAACTTGGATTTATTCATATGAACCGGAAACTAAACAACAATCTACTGTTTTGGTCTTCCAAAATGAACCGAAACCCACAAAAGTTGTTCGTTCACGAAGCTCTTCTAAGAAAATGATCGCTTGTTTCTTCGGTCTTTTATGTCGCAACCATTCCTTTAGAGGATCGGATAACAGTTAATACTGAATGGTATACAACAATTTGTTTGCCAGAAGTCATCGACAAAATCAAGAAATACAACCAAAACGTCGCATTATTCTTCATTATGACAATGCAGGCACCCACACAGCACGTCAAACAATTGATTATTTGAAGGGGAATAACATTGAATTAATGTTTCATTCCCTGTATTCACCTGATTTATCCCCTAACGATTTTTTTTTTGTTCCTCAATGTCAAATCACCTCAAGATGTTTTTGATATACCAACTTCAGAGTGCAAAAATGTTTCGAGAGTTGGTTTGAACGCAAAAGTGTATAAATCTTAAAGGCGAATATTTTGAAAAGTTTTAAAATAGTTTGTTCCAAAAAACATTTTTTCTTTCTTAGTTTTTGTAAAAACTTAAAAGGTAGCCCTCGTATGAGTAAAATAAGTAGCACTGGCCTGTGGTGACCAATAAGTAAAATAAAATAAAAATAATTTTTCAAGATAATTTCACCTACTTTTAGAGTCACGACACATTTCAACATTTCTATTTCTGTGTGTTTTTATTGAAGTTCAATATGTTCAAATGAAGAGGAATGCGCTGTTAGGTGATAAAAAGTTTAAAATATTTACATTTAATTGTATCAAATGTCTTAATTACTCAGGATTTGTCATATTTATTATGTAGAGCGAAGAGAAGTACTAATGATGTATGGTTACTTTTTATACAATTTCTCTGTAATTTTAATGTTTTATGGTGTATGTTTATAGGTTGTAATTTATAATAAATGCAGTAAATATTCATTAAAAATATATCAAATGTTCATCATAACTATCTAATTTCACATAAATGTAAATTAAACGATTATTTATTAAGTGTATGCAGTTTTGCACTTGTTTTATACTTATCTAGGAGTGAAGCAAGATTCTTCATAGCCAAGAATGAATGAAGGGAAAAAAATGCAAATTGTCGGCATGGAGTGAGACAAGAAAAGAGTACTTTTAGAGATGTGGAATGGACATAAGAGAAGCAGAGAAAGAGAAATGGAGTAACAAATATAGTAGAAGAATTGAGAAGGAGGGATAAGGAGGTACAGGAGCAGGAAAAAACAGACAGAATAGACAAATCGCAGAGTGTTAAAATATATAAAGAGATATGAGAGATCAGAATACCGTGATACTAGAAGGGGAAAACTATCAGGGGGTAGAGTCAGGAGGATAGCGAGACTAAGATGCGACAGCGAAGAGAGGAACAATAGGTACTGGGCAAAGCCAGAGGACAAGCTCTACAGAATTTAAGGAAGAAGAGAAAACCGGAGGAGCATTTAGCTAAGAGTTGCAAGGAAACTATGAATAATGGGAGATAATACAATGTCTGCGCATAAACAAATATTTTTGGTTGCTAATTAAACAGGCTGTAATAATAAATAATGCCCGCTTGAACGAAGACTATATGATATCGCTAAGAATATCTATTAAGTACGTAAGTTTTAATACAAGTTTTGCCATTAGTTACCCAACTTAGAGATTTCTTAACTCCTACAAGTCTTGTTTTGTGCAATAAAATTAAAATTTGGCCGGAAGATGTTGTACGAGCTGCGCCATTATATGAAGATGGCCTCAGTATTGGAATATCGCTGGTGTTTTGGATATAGCTAAAAACTCTATTAAATCCGCTATAAAGCATTATAAGCGAACAGAATCCACGAGCCACAAGAAATTTGACAATTTCATTACGAACTGACCAAAAACTACTGAGGAAACAAGGGCTTGTATTCAGGAGACCTGTAACTTGTGAAAAGAAGAGAGCAAAGTCATCTACCGACCAGTGATTCAACAATACAACAAACTACTTTCTTTAAAATAAAATATAGTTATCGATTAATAATAAATTAATGATAATTATTAATTAATCGAAACCAAAAATATCATATGATTAATCGATTAACTGGAACAAAATTATTAATCGTTGCCATCTCTATACATTTCTAAGGTGATTACTGTGGTCCCTTCCGTGATAACTTAAGCCAGTTTTTACTGAATTTCTGATTTTGTTGCACAATTTCTTTAATTTTGTCTGTAATCGTAAAAAGCAGAAATACTTGAAATGACAGTGTTTGTAGGACCGTCCCTTTTATGCCTTTTCTGTCGGTAGCTTTCGCCCGGACAGTGAGCAAATCATATGGATCACGTGAGTAAATCATGCTGTACGCTGCAGTATTTATTTTTCATATCATTATCAGGGCTGATATTTAGCTGGTACTCATTTATACGCCCGTACCGGTTGTTAAAATAAATAAACGAAGTTAAGAGAAATAAACGGTAAAAAATATTAATAATAAAATAAATTGTATAAAGATATCTGATAAACATTTACAATACTCCTCGATTTTACTTCACTTTTGACAAGGTAACTGCGTTGAGTAGTAATTAGGAACGCTATAGTTTAGGGCAGTGGTTTTCGATCTTTTTAAACCGTAGACCACTAGTGGTCCGTAAACCTACCTTTTACTTACTAGCATAGGCAAAAAAGTAATTACTATCACGGACTACAGGTTGAAATCCTCCGGTTTATGGAAATCACCAGGTTTTCGAACTACCTTGCTGCTACTGCTTCTAAATAGTTTAGTTTAGTTAGTTTTGGAAAAATTTTGAACTAAAATTTATCCAAAAATTTAATGATAGTATTGAAATTTTCCGGAAAAAATCGGAAGTACAGGATATCAAGGAAAATTTCGAATTTTTAAATGAGAACGTATGTCATATTGGATATCTTTGGATAGAGCTTTTCAACAAATTTTACTTAAACATTTTTTTAATATCTTTTACGGTGGACAAAAAACTATGATATTTTTAAATGATTATATTCCCTATAACGACTTGAAAGTAAAGTATTTTTATTTACAAGTGTTCAAAGTGCCTTCCATTTTAATTTAAACACATTCGCATCCTTACTCTTGAGTTATCTGTAGCTCGGAGAGCAATTAAAAAAATATATAATAAAAAATATTGCACTTTCAATTCGTACTTACTTCAAACTTGAAAATACTTGAAGTACCTCCAACGCGAACCATTGTCAGAGAAACCCGTCAACAGACACATACAATTATTTGATCTTGATATAGTCTACTTATAGTCTGTTTCTTTGGTTAAAGTGGAACACGATTTTCAAATCTAGTAATTTTTATAGCCATTATATCTAGTATATATAATTTGAATTTATTCAATATAAATATTAGATTGAATGAAACTTTTTGATCATTTTGTTTGCTAAAAGCCCATTTACTCATTATAAAGATACCTAGTAACAACTTAAACGTTTGAAATAGCCTGTAGTTTAAATTAGTTCAAAATAAGTATATTATGTATAAAAATAAATAGAATATTTATTTTATTTATGTTATAAAAGGTATATTTTTTATGAATATAAATGTAAGATATTTAGAAATAAAATAAAATTTATATCTTGCAAGATTGAGTGCATTTTTATACTTTCATGTTTCGGTCTTGTATGACTTCGCGGCCCCCCGACGAAGCCTTCACGGCCCCCCGGTTGAGAAACGCTGATCTAGATTATTATATCGTATAATAAAATATAATGATTTTCACACATCTCAGTGTTTGGTACGTTTATAGTGAGTGATAACAAATTGTGGATACATATTAAAAATCATAAATTTCAATAACCTTTGAAATTATCATATAATTCACCTGCTTCCATCTAGAGACAAAACCAAAAAAGACATTCCTATGTGCTATTTCGATTCACATCAATGTGCATTACTCATAATTTAAAAAAAAAATATTTCAACCCCTCTGGTAAAGGGTGCGAGAAAAGGTTTTTTTTAACACAGTTTTAGCAAAAAGCGTATTAAAATAAGGCACTTTAAAAAACTATTTTCATTCCTTTATCTACGCCTTAAGATCTTTCTTTTGATACCACACAATAAATTTTATATAAATAATAATTTTATCAACGGCACAAAAAATCTATATTTTTAGAAAAACTAGTCTGATCAACAATCCTAGTCAAACTATTCCGGTTCCAATTTTTAGATGAACCTCTCTGGGAAATAGGGTGGGGCAGAAAGTTTTTTGGCAAAAATTCCATTAAAAATGTTTATTTTTTAAAAACAATTGTTTATCCTGGCATTAAGAAGTTTCATTTGAAACCCCACTCAGAATTTTTAAAAAATATTTATTTTTTCGTTGATACATATTTGTTTATATTTTTTTAGCGATAAGTTTTTTTACTACCTCTAATTTCCTTATATGTGGGTTAAAGAGTTGTACAAGCATACCAAATTTCAACTTTCTATGTTCAGCCGTTTGACTACAATTTCTGCCAAACAGATAGACAGACACATGAGTGACGTTATAAAGGTTTTTTGGTCATACCTACAAAACCCTAAAAATAAAATAGTTATTTGTGTACCATGGCCAAAAAGTAGAACTTTTTCGGCCGCATCTGAATTTGAAAGCCGAGGCACAGCCGAGGACTTCAAACAAATGAGGACGAAAAAGATCTTTTTGGCAAAGGTGCACATTATATTTTATGGACGACCAAAACTAATTTTTACTATAAAAATTAAATTAATTTATTTACATTGGATAATTTATGGTTATTGAACAATTATTACATTTATAAATGTTTGACTGTCAGCTGTTTCCGTGTAACCATGGATTAACTTAAGAAATGACACATAGATGGCTCTAGCATCTAGCGGCCAAAAAAATAAGAGAATCAGCTTAGACCGAAAATGATTTACTTTTTGTCTAATACTTGATCATTGGTTCTTAAACTGGAGTTCGCGGACCCTTGGGGATCCGCGTAACCTTTACCGGGGGTCACGAAATAATTTTGACATTAACTTTACATCCCCCAACTTTTCGTATTTATTCAAATAACTCTTTTAATAAAAATCCTACATGGCCCAGTCTTTGTGTATTTTTTGTTACCTAACTAGTTATTGACATAACTAAACAATAATTAATAAAAATTTAATTATTTTTATTCGACTGCAAATTATTTACAGAAAACATATTGTAATTAGATCTATTTTGACCAATATTTGACTAAGAAATGTTTGTATCAGTTTAACGTATTATAATTTGTAACTTTATTAAGCCGACCGGCGTAGCCAATACATCTGCTCTGCGTTGCTAAGGTCTCGGGTTCGAATCCCGTTCAGGCATGGAATTTTTAACAAACAAGAACTGTCCTGGCTAATTGCCAAAGCAGCAAAGGTCATTAAAATAAAAAAAATAAATAAAATAGTAACTTTATTAATTTTTTTTACTATTTTTTTTTTATTCATATTATGTTTTTTATTCTACCTATATGTTAATAAAAATGTTCTCCATAAATGCACAAGACCATTTATTAAAATAACCAGCGATACATTTTTACCAATATTTATTTTAACGTAGTGCCTATGAGATTATTGAGCCAAAGATTAAGTCTCAAGAACGACGTAAAATGCCTAGGGTTGGGATGGGGACACACAATTTTTTTTTTTTTTGTTCAATTGGTAGAGCCCTGCAAATCCGCGGATATCCGCAACTTTTCTGCGGATGAGGATAAATTATCATTTAAACCATGCGGATGCGGATCGGATGCGGATTAAATGTCATATCCGCTTATCCGCAATATCCGCGTGAACATTAAATTTTCGGTTACTTTCGGAGAAACAAGCAATTGTGTTCTGACTACGCAGTCCTCGGTTATTTTCGGTTGTCTGTATATACATGATATTTTGTAGCATTCAATCTCACTTTATGTTATTTTTATTAAGACAATTGTCCATGATCAAGACTGAGTTGAGACAATCAACTTAACTTTCTTTTTATTATTGAATATATTATAGAAAATAATATTTTGGACAAAAGTTTCCTGGTACACTTTCGACGTAATTCTTCCTACCTCTGCTCTAATTCTGGCTTTTAAATCTGATAAAGGTTTTTTTTTTTACATAAAACTGATTAGCAAGTTTTATTTAAATACCAAAATTTACCTACATAATTTTTTCTCGAAAATTTTATTATGTAACCTGCCAATTTTTTTATACTACCCGAAGTAAAAAGTCTTGCAGATCCCAAAAATTTGAAAAATGACACATGTTACTATTTGAAAAAGTTGCAACGCCTAACTAATGCGCGAAATGGCGTAAGAGAATTACTTGATCCTAAAAATACGAAGCATCTTCTATCAAGTAACTTTTCTGTTTTTTTTTTTAAATTCAATATTAAAAAAAGCAGCACGCCACTTACTCCCTACGAAAAAGAACGCTTAGGCCCCCCAAAATTGATATCTCTCTCTAGATTTAAATAATTTATTAGCGCATCTAGGCCTTAAAACTTTTGGGGTCCCTTAGTTTAGGTTAGTAATAAATGAGCTGGTAAATCCAAAATTTTTCAGTAGCGTTTTAGAGCAGAGATTACCTAAACAGGCAAAATATGTTAGTTCTTTCCAAACTGACAGCAAAACCTGTAGTGCGGATAGTGCGGATATTTTTGCGGATGCGGATCGGGTGCGGATTTGTTATTTACAAAAGGTGCGGATGCGGATCGGATGCGGATCATGGATGTGCGGATACGGATCATGGATGTGCGGATGCGGATCGGATGCGGATACAGAAAAGCTTATCCGCGCCGGGCTCTATCAATAGGGGGTCCTCGGACTACGTAAGTTTAAGAACCTCTGTACTAGATGATGAAAAAGAACTGTTTTTAAAATGGTCGCCCAAAAAACAATTTATATCAACAGGATGTTTTTGTGTATATCAACGGTTTTATTGTGTTTCACCGGGGCGCGTCCGATGACTCGGAATTATTATTTTCTCGGAACCCAGCATCTCGACAACTTTGAAGAAAGAAAGTAAAAGTAGCTTAACTGATTATATTATTAAAATTATCGTTTTATTTAAGGCTCATAATATTATTTAAATGCTCATTAACATACTGTATGGAAATGAAACCAAAATATTTTATTTAAAGATCAAATTAATGTAACAATCCATTAAAACCCGCATAAATTAATTTTCAAATAAAAATTATCTAATAAAATTGTAAACACAACATAAACCTAAATAAATCTAACGGTTCAAGTTTGTTGACCATAGAATGTGACCAGCGGCGAAACACTAAATATATCACAAACACTTTTCACTTATGAAAAAAAAAGTATAATATAGAACGCTCACTGAACTCACCATTTCTTTAGGTGTGTGCGATGTACGGATGTTCAGAACACGAGTGAATGTTGAAGCAGGACACTCGGTCATATGTAGGGAGTATGCCCCACCTAATCATATCGCGAATATCATAGTTAATAATTTAAATCGCGATATATTGATGATGATAGTTTGGTGTGAGAGCATCAGGTCAGCAATTATTGTGAAATATATAACACGGAGACTTTCAAACTTTTTGCATGACGTGCTAAAGTTAAAACTAGCAGAACTAGCAGATGGAATCATTTTCGTGAATTTTAAAGGAAACTGCTATAATCTGCCAAATTGAAATCCAAAACCAAAACTATAATATATCATGGTATTATAAATAATTATTTTTTTTTTTTAATTGCCACAATCATTTTTTTAGGATTTTGAGGCTATAATGGCTGAAATCAGCAGACTCATCTGTAACGTACCGGTTATTAAATTTTTATGAAATGAAATGTTCCAATACA
The DNA here is from genome assembly GCA_963971575.1 of Liopterus haemorrhoidalis. NCBI lineage: Eukaryota > Metazoa > Arthropoda > Insecta > Coleoptera > Dytiscidae > Liopterus > Liopterus haemorrhoidalis. The sequence goes on from OZ020611.1 coordinate 100,071,898, forward strand.
ACTGATACGATGCCAGTATCGATATTTTTCCTTCGATATCGCGATTTTAGTATCGATACTAACAGTGGCGCAGCCAGGATTTTGTCTTGGGGAGGGCCGAATCAAATTTCGAGGGCACGCGGGCCGCTTACAGCCCTCAACCTTATTTTTTGTGGTCCCTGAAGCGGTAATCAAAATCACTTGAGGTTATTTAGGGGAAAAATATATTTAAAAATGTAAAATATACTATCTTCCCCTTTTCTGTTTATAAAAAAATTTCAAGATACCCTTCGGGATATTTACGACTTCGGTTTATTTAAGTTCCGTCACTGCTTGTCATTTTGTATGTAAAATTGACTGCGACCCAAATCAGTTCGACACCCCTGCCGTTGGATATTGATGTTTATATCAAATAATAATTCCATTATTTGTTGATAAAAAAATTTAATTGTTAATCCATGTATCAAAAACTTCGATAAATACATATTTATATTTTTTGCGGGATATATTTTTGAAGTATCAATATTTGTCTTACTTATGTTCAGTTCTCTAAATCAGCCGTCCCGTCGCCTCCCTCCCCTTGGCTGCGCCACTGGATACTAATCTTCCGATACTTTACTAATATCAGTAGATTTGACCCAGTATCGTATTGAATCGTATTTTTTTTTTCAATGCGCTACTTGTTTGAGACGCTATGAAGACAGTTTTCCCTAACTTATATAAAATTGCTCACAAATTCTTGTCTGTAGTAGCGACGTCAGGTCCTTCAGAGCGCTTATTTTCGAAAGCAGGAGCCACTGTATGCGGAGATAGAAATAAGCTTCTGGGTAAAAGGCTTACTAAACTGCTTTTTCTCGGTACTTGCAATGAAGAAGAGTGGAGTGTTAAACTACTGAAATCAAAATTTCCTCTTAGTTTATTTTTACAAAAGTGAAAAGCTTATATGTATATAGCTATTCCAAACGTTTAGACGGAACTAGATTTTGAAATATAGTAATTTTTATCTATTACTTCGGACTTTTGGTCATTTTGTTTAAGCTTTGTAAATCATACTCACATTGCAAATTCTAGATTAAATTGATTGTCATTATAAAATGTACTTTTCATTGCATTTTAATTTTTTATCATTCTTAATAAAAATTTACCATTCATTTATTTGTTTTGTTTTCAAAATATGTAAAAAGTATTAAATTTTTTAATAAATTTCATTCGTTTCCATGGTTTCACTCACAGAACAGTTTCACTGTTGGAATTTTAAATTTTCATACGAACCTGAAAAATAAAATAAACCAAGCAAGGTCCGTTCTCGTGTCTCCTGACAACCTAAAAGAACGAAATTTTCATTTAGTTCCGCCTAAACGTTTGGAATAGCCTTTATACTATATTTATTTATTATTGTAAAACAATAAAATTGTTATTATAAGAACAAAATGTTTTACGTTTTATAGAAAATATATTCATATTTCCGTTTGATACTTGAAAATATCGATTTTTTTTTAATCGATATTTAAATACCGGTATCGATACTTTTTATTCGATATTTTCGATACCCAAATATCGATACTTTCTCAGTATCGCATATCCTTATCTACCGATGAGTTACCGTACTTACTCACCGGTCGCCATTTTATTAACCGAATTTCATTTACGGTTAGTTGCTCACAGAGACGGCATTACAACTGTTAATAAATTATTGGAAATTGATTAGAGATAGTAATAAATGTATTTGTGCGATATTTATAGATTTTAAAAGGGACTATAAATAAGAGTATTTTATTAGAAAACTCAAGTCGTACAGAATTATAGGGGAAGCATTTAGACTCTTAAGAAACTACTTAGAGGATTGTGAGCAGCATGTACTTTGAGATAATATACTGTCAGACACAATATGCAATGAATTAGGTATTCCTCAGGGAAGTGAGCCTGGTCCATTCTTATTCATTGTATATATAAATGATATAGTAAAATGTAAGATCATGTTATTTGCAGACGATACGATATAAAAATATATGTATGGAGATAATCCTAGTAAGATTATTGACGAATTAAATATAGAGCTAGAGATTTTGAATATATATTTTACTATTAATAAGTTGAAAATTAATGTGGGGAAGATTAAATGTATGTTTATTGAGAGCAATAATCAATGGGATTGTGTTGTGTCTAATGGGTCTAACAGGGTAATTATGGATAAATGTTATATAGACTGGCTTGAAGAGATTAAATATTTGGGCATTGTAATTGACAACAAACTTAAATTTAGTTCGTTTGTTAATAGTTTAATTAAAAAAATTGAGAAGAAATTAGGTATGCTAAACAGAATAACTAGAAATTTATCTCCATATGCAAGAACACTAGTATATAATATAATACTATAATTGAACTGTATTTTCAATATTGCAATACTGTGTTGTATGCAATTACCGATAAGAAAATGCATTAACTACAAGTGTTACAAAATAAGGAATGCTAATTATCTTAAGATGTCCGAAAGATACGCATATACAAAGTATGCTAATAAACTTAAATTGGTTAAATATTAGCAATAAAATAGAAATAAATATACTTATAACTATTTATTAATCAGATCATGGTTTGTTGCCTTCTTGTTTTAACAATATAAATATTAGGAGAGATACGCTCCATAGTTATCAGGGGCGTAGCAACCGGGGGTGCAAGGAGTGCGATGCACACGAGCCCATGAGCGCGAGGGGCCCACGAGCCAAAGTGCCAATGGGGCCTTATTTTCATTAATACTTACCATTTTTATTTGTTTATTTTAATTTTTTTGTAATAAATAAAGGACAAAAAAGAGGAAAAAATACCATTCATAGGAGTAAATACATTTATTATATAAATTAATTAATTAATTAATGGATCAGGAAAATTAAATTTGTCTGATAAATAGACATTACCTTGCATACTTATTGCATTATGATTTAGATCAACATTTTCTAGAACTTGTTCTGATGATTTTGTTTCCACTTAGTCACCCTCTGGCACTTGTTCAGATTCTGTGTCATCTTTTGCTTCCAAATTTAAAAATAAGCTAGAACGGAACTGGAGGAGTTGATTCTGCCGTCTATTGTTTAAAAAAGCTATCTAGTTTAGGTAATTTATTTATTCCCTCTTTCGCTTCTTCTTTTTTCTTTCTTTTCGCCGCCCCGCTTTGATGTTTCGGCATATTTATCCTTATAAGTATATACTATATTAGACATGTATTAAACATAAAAAATATCTTTTTAAACTTACCTTATGATAAATTAGCACAAATGAAAATTCTAACGTATTTTTAAAACAATTGCACTCAAGCTTCAGGTAAACTTTAAACTAAATATTAACAATACAAATTATACAAATTGATAATATGTATGTATGTCAATAGGAACCGTTCGTAATCAGGGTAAGAGTTGAAATAAATGAAATCAAGTAAAAGACCGTTGTCTACGGACAATTCAGACTTGTTCAGACTTGTGTTGCGTATTGTATAGTTAAGTCAACATTCAATGTGTCTATTGCATTTCGTTTTTTACATTTAAAAAAAGAATTAATATATTGAACAATTTGAGACCTCCTATTTCTAAATCTAGGGAAAAGACAATTAGATCATGGAACACAGAAATTATAATTATTAGGTACATACATATATATTTCCTGGCAAGTTGTTTCTTTAGGCATTTCACTTTAATTTATTAATTTTGAAAATACAGATTGTATTTTAACAAAAAATCATGTTAATTAATTTTGATTATCATAAAAATAAAACAACTTTTATTTGAAAATTTTTTTCGAATAAGGCACAAACGGACATAAATTTAAAAACTTTGACATGACATTTAGAACTTAAAATGAGCCAAAAGAACATTAAAATTTTAAATAATACAAGGAGTAAGGAGGGGCCCCTTAATCCCAGTGGCACACCGGCCCACAAAGGTCTTGCTACGCCACTGATAGTTATTACACGCGTGGAAAACATAATATTCATATTTCAACAAAAAACAAGAAGTCAACTATGAACTATGTCTTTAATAAAGGAGTTGTGAGATATAATAGTGGAGATGTGGGGACGGTGGCACACATTTTGGTTTTCTGTACATAACATCTTCAATTTTGATTTTTCGCCCCTTAATACTCATTATGTCGTTGTTTAAATAACCTGTTAAAAATTAATGTCCTTATCACGTGCCATTAATAACACAGCTCTACAAAAAAAAAAGGGTCATACCCAGACATACGATACATGGTTTCCGAAGTATTTTTGCTCGCTGATCACGAATCTGTGGTCGGTTTGTCTCCATCAGGTCCTCAAACCTTGCTAAGGTCAAATCCGAAAATTTTATTAAAAAAATCTAAAAAAATTCATATGGGGGTTTTTGAGGTCGCTGATTACGAATCCAGTGTCCGTTTGACCTTATCAAGACAAGGTCAAAATCTGTTCAAGGTCAAATTACTGACACACCTTAAAAACTATGATAGCTAAAGACCTGCGGTCGGAATTTTATAATTCTGAGGTCCTAAATAGCCTTAGATTTCATTTTTAAGAAAAAAAAAAAATTTTTGAAAAATTTTGATTTTTATTTCATTTTTTCAAAATTTCAAAAAATTCTATCATGAACACGGTACAAGATAGATACCTGCGGTTTAAATATTTGAAATACGGACACTGGACTCGTAATCAACGATCTCAAAAACCCCCATATGAATTTTTTTAGATTTTTTTAATCAAATTTTCAGATTTGACCTTGACCCTGACCTTAGCAAGGTTTGAGGACCTGATGGAGACAAACCGACCACAGATTCGTGATCAGCGAGCAAAAATACTTCGGAAACCATGTATCGCATCTCTGGGTATGACCCTTTTTTTTTGTAGAGCTGTGTAATTAATATTTTTGTTGACCTCTGCAATTGTGCCACTGTACCTATACGTGAGGGTACAGTGAAACTGCATTAGGGATACAGTGGAACAGTAAATATAATAGGTATTTAAAAAATCTATATATGTATCAATAAATTTTATTGAAACTTCAATTCAATGTCTTTAAAAATAAATCATCTGAAAGGTACTTAAAAATTAAGAATATTGTAAAAAAATCAAATTTTTGGAACAAACTTATTAAGTAATTAAATAATGTATATAAATATATAAATGTAAATTTATTATTAATATAAAAAATAAACTTTGGTAAGTTTCTTGGAAGCAGTAAGTTTTGATAGTTTTTATTTTAATGTTAATTATATTTCATTAAATTTACTGTAAAAATCAAAACGTTTAAACGGTGTTATGTGCTACCAGACGGAGCAGGAGATGGTAAAACTTTTATCAGCTCTGATTTTTTAAATGTGTAATTTTCATTTGTTTTAATAAATTTAAAGAGTAGAGTCAGCCGTCGGAGATATGTTACAACAATATTGTCAGGCGTTATTTCTATGATTTCTCCTATAGAGTGGTAGAGTGGCTCTTCATTTTATTCTTTCCGTATCCTTCAAATATTAAGACATATTGCCTTACTTTAATATCCTTGCTTATGTAGTCTGTCGAATCTGTATTCACACATTCAGAGTCAACATTATCATCTGAGTTTGAATTCTCATCAATATTGACATCAGTATCAGATGTGTCTGAACATACAAGAATATCTTTTAATTTTCTGATCTTTTTTATTTTCCGCAGCTTGGAATTGTTCTTCTAACTCGTACCCACGTATGTACGTGGGTACAGTGGGTCACTGTAACACTGTATCCACATAACACGTGTGCCACTGTTAGCCTAACCCTATTTTCACGAACATTTTATCAAATGTAATACATGATATAGTTTAGAACATTAGTAATTGCTTTACACTGTAGACAAATGACCAATTTACAACATGTAATACAAAATTTCTTACTAATTTAGTTGTGTCTCGTTCAAATAAAAATTTTCTTGTTACGAAAAACTTACGAAGTTTGTCAACCTCAAATCAACATTTTCATCATAAATGGCGGGACTTAAATTTATAGACTCAAAATGTGGATAGTATAATTTCTCAGTGCCAGAGGGGCCTATATATACCCAAACAGACATAAAAATATTCTATATTTCAAAGATATTTCAAATGTTCCACTGTACCAATTGTGCCACCGTCCCCACATCTCCCATACATTACCAAATGAAATAAAAAATAGTACTAATATGAAACTATTAAAAATAAACTTAAAGAATACTTTAAACCAGTGGCTCCAAACTTTTCGATTCCCGGCGCCCTTATAATGTATCAGAATTTTTCTGCGGCGCCCCAAATCCAAACATTGGTCTAACTAACGCAATTGGAGGAATATTGGAATATTTCCGCGGTGCACAGTTTGAGAATTGCTGATGTAGTTAAGAAGTAAGTATTAGTTTATAAAGATAGTTAAAAAAGGAGGCAGGCTAACATTTCATCGACTCAGAGCCGATGAAATGTTAGCCTGCTGTGGCCTGTTTTTTTTTTTTTGCTGTTAATGTCAAAATTTTAGACTGTAACTCAAAAGTGACCACATATTTGTGATCTAAGGCTAACAATATATAAGTATACCAATTTACCAACATTTTTTTAAAGGTCTACCCTTTATGATTTTTTCGATTTTTGGCAATTTACAAGGGTTTTGGATTACTGCCCATACAAAACTTAATAATCGGTTTATTAAAGCCCTTTTTTTTAGACTAAACAATCTAGATTGATTTTAAAAATTCAAACCGCAGATTTCTATCCCTAAACATTTTATAGTTAGAATTTATAAAAAATTTCAAAATTTTTTTAATAATTAAAAATGGTCAATTTTTTTTTTTTTTTTACCAAATATTATTGTTACCAGTCAATTAGGAGCTCAAGATTTTAAAAATTTCAACCGCAGGTCTTTTCATTTTTGAGATACGTACATGCGAAGATGAAAATTTCTATAAATCACGCCATATTAAAATTTGTCATAATTTTAAAATACGCTAAACGAATTAAGCCTAAAATTTTTTCTAGTCTAAATAAACTACGTGGAATCCAAAAATCTAACCACAGGTCATTTTCTCTAACCGTTATTTGAGTTGTAATTTTTTTTAAATTCACAATTTTCACAATTTTAATTGCGGCGCCCTTAATGTATCAGAATTTTTCCATGGCACCCCAAGTAAAAACTGGTCTAACTAAGGCAGTTGGAGGAATATTGTAATATTTTCGACGCCCCAGGACGCCGCGGCGCACAACTTGAGACTCGCTGCTTTAAACAAATTGTATAGTTTATTATTTTTTATTAATTTGTTATATATTTGTATATATATGTAATGATTATTTTCACGAAGATATGTGGAAATAAATTAAACTAATGTAAGATATGTGCATTGGCTCGCTGCCTAGAAAAATATATATTGACAGTTGCATATCTGTGGTGAAAAGGAAAAGAGTGTTAAGTCAATTTGCTTAGTTACTGAGGAGACGCGTATAAAGAACAAGTTAATCTTAAAATTACTGTAAAGGCTTACATTAAAATCTATTTAATAATTGTTTAAACAAATATTCAGATATTATATTCTAGCACAATTACTTCAAAATAATTTTCCTTCCTTGCTACTTCATTTCGTTTTAATACAGGTATATTTGGATGTGTTAGTTCTACTAAATTCAGTACTAAATTTAAATCAAATCCGCCTTCATCAAACAACATACATTCAATTTTTAATAAATTTTGAAACAATTCTTTCCAAAATACACTGTTCACCTGTTTATTTTTGTCATTATAGGGAAATAAATTTAAGATCGTAGCGCTGCGGTGATCAATTTTGAAACGTAGGTAGAGGGTGTTTAATGTTTTTGTAACATAGCTGTGAAAATTATAGAAATAAATATATTTCACAATATTTTGTGAACCTATTGTTTCTATTTTATCAACAAGTAAGTATATATATAAAACTATTGTTTATAAAACCATTTTTTTGCATGACACGTCTCTAAAAAAAAATTAAAAACTATATTTTGTATAGGTTATGGCGATAAAAAATTTTGTAGTGGATTATTTCAAATTTAATAGTGGTGAACGTTTAATGACTTACTTCAAAGTAGAAGTCGTTGGCGTTAGTCATACTGTTTAAGTTTGTTTATGTCGATTTGTTTTTGCGAAGTCACAAAAATTGTTAAATATTATTGTTGTGTACCTATGTGCAAGTCAACGAAAAACAGAAACCCTGAATTATCTTTCCACAGATATCCACCTACTTCAGACAATGTTAAATTAATAAAATACTTGGAATCGAGGTTGTAAATTGTCGTAAAGCATTAGAAAAGTAAAATTTGAAAAAAAAGTAGGCCATTGGTTGATAATTTGCTTACACTTCCTCTCCTTCATATACAACTCGTAAATTTGTATTTCCATCTATATACTTCAAATAATCCACTACACAAAATTGTATCAGCATAACCTACATCACAAAATATAGTTTTTAATATCTTTAGAGACGTGTCATCGAAATAAATGGCTTTATAAACATTTGTACACATTTACTTGTGATAAAATAGTAAAAACAGCTTCACAAAATATTGTAAAATTTATTTATTTCCATAATTTTACTTTCACAGCTATGTTACAATAACATTAAACACACTCTACCTACGTTTCAAAATTTATTTATGAGGTTTGCGAATATTTCACAACAGAGTAATATTTTAAAAAAATATATATTCAACAAATATTGCTATAAAAGCAATAACTAACAACTTTTATTTGAGACATTTTTTGATAAAGCAGCATAAATTAAACAAGTACTTTGTGATGGCGGTCGGTCCTGTGGTGGCCACAGCTGATTTTTTTTATTTAAGATTTCGCGGTTCACTTTTTGCGAAACACTGCACTAAATTGTCTGTCTGCATATAATTTCTTAAAGCTAATATTATTACCAGAACTCAATCCAAAGTTTTAGAACCACTGACCTAAAGTAGTTTCTCATGTAAAAATTTGTGAAATAATTTAAATGTAATAATTAATAAAAAATCTATTAGGATTTCCTCAAAAATATTTATTACTTTCAATTACGTAACATAGTTACATGGCATTTTGATTTCCTATGCAATTTAATATATGTCATATTAATATGACGTCATACCTTAATAGAAACCCAGTGAGATACATTGTCCTCCTACGTCTTGCTTTGATTTCGCCGTAGAATTTCACTGCGCGTTCCACTTCTAATAATAACAATTATTTAGATATAAACTGAAAACATAAATAATAATGGAAGAAAAACAAATTAACAGTTAGGCGGGTATACATGCCTACATACGTAATAAAAGAATTACTAAACCTCGTTACAGATGAATAGGATATGTTAACAGATCACTCATATGTAGAGGACAATGAAATTATTGTTTTTATAAAGTTGCTTGAATAAATAATTATTGTCTTCATTTGTTTTACTTTCAACACTGTTTCCGCGACTTTGTATAGTGGAATCATTGAAATAGACGTCAGTTCTCAATTAATAGCGGCAAAAGCTAACATCCTGATCTTGATTTTAATAAGCAGTGTCAGCGCGTGAGGTAAGGCTGTGAGGCGGTCGCCTCAAGCGTAGGGTTGCCATTAGGGTTGTACATCGAAGGCAAAACATCGATGTTTAACATCGATGTTAACATCGGCGCTTACTATCGATGTCGAACATCGATATTTCCGATACATCGATGTTTTATTAATATTAAAAAAAGCTATTTATTTATATTATATAGGTCTTATTTAATAATGTAAAGATAAAATACGAAAAAAAGTAACATATAATACACAAAAAGCATTTATTAGATTTTTAAATAGAAATATTCTTTTTTAGTAGTAATTAATTTCACATTAATATTATTATACCCAATATAATAATTCTAATTTGTACCTACTATTTTTACATTTCTAAAATGAAATATTGCATTTTATTATAATACTAAAATAGTAATCGTAATGTTAATTTTATATTATTTAACATAAAAATAACATACTGTCATACACAACTTTTTTAAGTTCCAATAAAGTCTGTTTCTTTGGTTTAGGCGGTAGATTTTCAATTCTAGTTACTTTTACCGATTGATTGAAGCTATTGATCATTTTGTTCAGGAAAAGCCAACTTCAATACATAAAAAAATAGGTAATGACAACTTTCCATAATCGTTTGGAATAGACTGTACATATTACATTTTTTTAAAACTATTATAGCAATCTAATATTAATTTTACACTAAAATTACAATATAATAATCCTAATAATAGTTTTATTAATAAATAAATTATAATTATATTTCCCAATACGGTAATTCCAGGAATTGGAGGAATAACAACTGGGAAAGTGTCAACAAGACTCAAAAAGAAACAAGTGTGTTGGCGTCGTTGGTTGTTCGCATTGTTTGCAAAAATTAGAATTTTTTTCTTATTCTGATAACTGCTAAGAAGAATAAGAACTAACACTATTAGTATTGTTATATCACAAGCGCTTATATTTTGTTTACTAATTTTAATAAAAATAAAATTTTTAAGATTCCAGCGCCTCTAGCGGTAGTTTCTGAATTTCAAAATTTAAACATCGACATCGGTAGTAGACATCGATGTTTTATCGATACTATCGCCATCTGAACATCGATGGTAAAAACATCGATGTTTTTTAAAACAACATCGATGTTTTTTCCCATCCCTAGTTGCCATCCGTCCCGATATATCGGGACTGTCACCCTTATTGAACCTCATGTCCCGACGTCCTGACTGTGCTAATAATAATAATTTTATTTCAGGTTATTTACAAAGTAATTGCATGCTTGGTGTCAGGGGTTATGCATGTACCTGTACATACAAATACACAGATGCTCACACATATATACATACATCGATGTTTTTTAAAACAACATCGATGTTTTTTCCCATCCCTAGTTGCCAGCCGTCCCGATATATCGGGACTGTCGCCCTTATTGAACCTCATGTCCCGACGTCCCGACTGTGCTAATAATAATAATTTTATTTCAGGTTATTTACAAAGTAATTGCATGCTTGGTGTCAGGGGTTATGCATGTACCTGTACATACAAATAGACAGATGCTCACACTTGCAAATACATATACACATGTACGCGCATACAACATATCCGTACATACATGTAGATACAGAACACACGTACGATACGTATGTGTGTTCTGTATTTATGCCTTATATGCATACATATACATACATACATAATACAATTTTATATGCATAATTTCACAGTTGTACATAATGTACATTTTTAGTAAATACTTATTCTAATGGTGTACAGAGATATTCTTCGATTGTGTAAAAACAATGTTTCAGTAACATATTCCGAACAGAATTTTACATTGTATATTTTGTAGTATTTTAAATTGTTCTGGCAGTTTATTAAAAAATATTGTATCCCAGTATTCTGGACCTTGTTTTGATTTATTAAGTCTAATAAATTTTAAAGTTTTATATTTGTTTTTATTTCTTTTATAATGTGAATGAATGTTTGAATGCGTTGTATATTTTTCTATATGCTTTTTAAAATAAATTACTGTAAAATAAATGAAGATACAAGGTAGGGATAGAATTTTAAATTTTTGAAATAGTGGTCGGCAGTGACTTAAGTAGTTTGCATTACACAAAATATGTATCGCTTTTTTTTATAATAAAAATGTTATTTCTGTTACTGCTTGTTCCCCATAACAAGATACCATAGCTTAAGTGACTTTGAAAATTTGAAAAGTAAGCCAGTCTTGCAGTTTCACCATCTATAATTGTACTGATCCGACGTAGTGTGAATAAAGGAATATAGCTTGGATACATGGTAATTCCACGTAATATTACTATCTATAAATACTCCTAGAAATTTGTCGTCAACTTGAAGTCAATTTGAAGCCAAATGCTGTCAAAAGTCCCGACAATACTTATTTATATTTTTTTAATTAAACAGTACAATTTAATTAAACTTTAAAGTAAAGTTTATTAAAGTTTGGATACATCAAGTACATAACTTAAGTCAGAGAGAACAGTATATCTTAAAACTAGACAATATAATATAAAATAGCTTTCAAGTCAGCATTCAAGAACTCCTTGAGGTTATAGAAAGCCTTTTCAAGCAGATAACGTTTGATACAATTTTTAAATTGTGCAATTGGTAATCTTTTAACATTATCCGGGAGTTTATTGTACAATAGTGACCCAATGTAGGTGGGTATATTTTTTGAAGCATTATAGTGACCTTTGGTAATCTGATATCGGTTTTGTTTCTTAGCTCATAGTTATGTATTTCTGAGTTTTTCGTAAATTTATCAATATTTGTTTTCATGTAGTTTAAGATATTTAGAATATATATACATGGCATTGTTTAGATTTTTTGGGCTCTGAATAAATCGGCACATGATGCTCTATAGTAACTGTTTGTTAAGATACGAATTGATCTTTTCTGGAGTTTGAAAATTCTTAGCCACTCAACACAGTTACCCCATAGGATTATTCCATAAGTTATTGTTGAGTGGATGTAGCTATAATATAATATTTTGGCTGTTGACATAGAAACGGACCTGCAGGTTTTTTTAAGCATAAATAGATATGTGTTTAATTTATTAGCAACCATGTTTACATGAGATCGTCACGAAAGTTGGGCATCTTGGCAAAAACCTAGGAATTTTACATCATTGGTCACATAATGCTCCAGATTAGCAACGTGGCGGTTACGACTAAACACAATATTTTGGGTTTTACCTTCGTTTAAACATAATTTGTTAAAATTGAACCAATTCGCGGCTTCCAATTGAGTTCTGTTGACAATATCATCAATGCATCGAGACAGTGCGGCACTGTTGACAAAAGTGGTATCATCTGCGAACAGAAATGGTGTCGCGCTGGTATACTGAGGCAGGTCATTGATGAAGTAAAGAAATAGCACAGGAGCCAGGACCGTTCCCTGTGGTACCCCTAATGCATTTTCCCGCGCAGATGATAACACTCCGTCACAAAGTACATACTGCGTTCTATTAGAGAGATAGCTCTGAATAAGTTTCAAGGCTAGTCCCCTTATGCCAAATATTGTTTCAAGCTTTGGACATAATAAGCTAGGTGAGACACAATCAAAAGCTTTAAAACAAATTAAACAATATAATTTAATTAAACAATATGCGTCTAGACCACGCGGCGTTCTCAAAGGATGAACGCTGCGTGATCTACACGCGACGTAGACTATAACGCATGTGTTTTTTTTTTAACTCTCAGTATCTTTCCTATATGCGGGTCAAAGAGTTGCACCAGCATGCCAAATTTCAACTTTCTATGTTCAGCCGTTTGGCTACAATTTCTACCGTACATACAGACAGAGAGACAGATACATGTGTGACGTTATAACGGTTTTTTGGTGGTCATACCTACAAAATCTTAAAAAGATATTTTGAAAGAAATAATGTAATTTTTATTTTTTAGTTTAACCTCCTTCGTATATCTTATAATAAAGAAGCAATGCTTAAAAAGTTTCCGATAACATCCTCTATATTTTAGTTATATAGATGACCAGTGTAGCCATCGTTGTGGTGCGCCAAAAATGTTAACTAACATCCTTCTTTTTCGACTGTTTCATACAACTGTTCAAACCAGTGGGATAGAATTGACAGTGTGTGGTCAAATATTATCGACCCGACTTTTTTTATTTCATTTTTTTGTAGTCTTTCGACCATATTAGCCACTTTCCAAATATTTATAATTTTTGATACAATTCACCCTTAAAAACTATATAGACACAAACATCCATACCATCAACCCCGACCCCTAATGGTCTAGCAGTCCCACTGGCCATTACACCATAGTGACCAGCAACGACCGACTTACCCGATGGTCAAAAATGTCTGTTAATAATATTTTTTTATATGTTTTTCATGTGTTTTATTCATTAACATTATTTTATATTTATTTTTATTTTATTTTCCATTACATCTGTCCAACAAAATTAACCAATAAATGCACAGGTACAAATTAAGCTAAACATATAAATATGATAAACACAGCAATAAATTAATAATTTACAAATATCTAGAGAATAAAGATTATCTTAAAGTAACAAAACATACACATTAGACACACATATTTATTCATTATCCAACACGACGATCAACACGTTGAGCAAATTTGCTAGTGCAGTGGTTCCCAACCGGTGGGTCGCCTTGGCTTTTATGGGGGTCGCTCGTTTTCGTGAGATATATTCACTTGGAGGACATCAAAGAAGAGTTTCTGTTTTGTAGAGCACTAAAAACTACTACAAAAGGTGAAGACGTCATGGAGATGCTAAGTTTATTCTTTGAAAGTAATGACTCACAATGGAAAAACTTGTGTGGATAGTGTACCGTTGGAGCACCAGCTATGCTTGGATCGAGGTCGGGCTTTCAGTCAAAAATTTAAGAAGTTTGCACCCAATCAAAGATATTACACATGATTCACCGATTTGCCCTTCCAAAGCATTTGCCTTTGCAAGAAGTGCTCGACTCTTTGGTGACAATTGTCAATTATATAAAATCTATTGCTCTCAATACTCGTCTGTACAAAGAACCAAAAAACATGAACTCTGATCACGAAGTTCTTCTTTTCTACACTATTGTTCGTTGGTTACCAAAAGGAAATGTTGTAGGCCGAGGTTTTGAATTGAAAAACGAAATAAAACAGTTCTTAGAAATAAAAGGAAAACATGAGTTTATGACACACTTTAATGATGAGACCTGTATCCAAAGAGTAGCTTATTTATCTGATATCTTATATCAGCTAAACAAGCTAAATTGGAAACTGCAGAGCAAAGAAACGCACATTATTCACTTCAGAGATAATATCCAGGCGTTCGTATTAAAACTGCAAAACTGGCGCCGTAAAGTAAATCTTGGAAACTTTGCCATGTTTGAATACCTTTGCACCAAGACTGAAGAATCGGAGGCGGGAATTGTAGATAATCTAAGAGAGGAAATTAATAACCACCTCAAAGCCCTTGAATCTGAAATTCAACGTTATTTTCCGAAGTTCTCTGAACAAGAAGCTGCATTAGTACGAAACCCATTTCATGTATCTTTGGATGTTACCGACATTCCCGATGAAGTACAGGATGAATTTTTGGAGCTACGAAATGACTCCTCTGCGCGTGATATATTTCAGGAATAATCGTTATCTCAATTTTGGTGTGCTATGCGTCATTCGTATCCTAAAGTTTCCATGCTTTCTTTTCGAATATTAGTGCCATTTGCTTCTACTTACCTCGGCGAAAGTGGATTTTCAACTCTTCTGCAGATCAAGACAAAACCAAGGAAAAAGCTGGATGTTCAAGATGACATGAGATTGGCCTTGACAAAAACTCAACCAAGAATTATTATAACACTTGTTAAACAGATGAAAGCTCAATCATCACATTAATCATTAATAATTAATACTTAATAACAAATATCATCACTTTTGTTAAGTCCTAAAATATATTTTGTCAAACCCTTTATTTTTTGTTTTATTGATCAAATATGGTGGATGAGAATGGAAGGTCGCGAAAATTTTTAAAAATTAAAAAGGGGCGCGATTAAAAAGGTTTGGAACCAGTGTGCTAGTGTATCAGAACATCCTTTTCGATTGAATGTTTTTAATAGTGTGGTGGCAGTGGTTTATGGCACATTCAATATAATTTCTTATTACCAATTTACGCCGGGTTTAAAATGTTTCAAAAGTATTTTTACAATTCTATTTGTTTTACAATCTTAGTTATTTTACAAGTTTTATATTTTACAAATCGTCACATATTTTTCTTTCACTTAATGCATCATTTTCATGGTAATGTAATGGCGCGACAGGGGTGAGAGGTGTGGTGTTATATTTACAAGTTCGAATTTCATGGTGAGGTTGGAGGCGTGATAAGTGCGCGTTTTCGGTTTTTACAACATTTGTATCTAACTCAAATCTAACCTAAAAGTTAACAAGTATTTGGAGTAAACGGTTATTCAATTTCATTAAATATGTCGTCAAATCGAAGGAGACGTCTACCTCTTTTTTATGCATATTTAGACTTATTGCGATATGAAGAAAAGCGATGGTAGGTACGTCCCATATATACATAGAAACAGAAGGCAACAGGGAGATTATTTTAACTTGTTGCAAAAAATGAGACACAAAAAAACATAGACAGTTACTTCAATTATAAGAAAAGAATTTAATACACAATCTTTTTTACTTGACATCACAGTTTAGAATGAAGATTCTGTTGGCCCCTGCTTGGGGGTGTATTATTAGTAGAGATGGGAACGATATATCGATATTTCGAAAATATCGATACTTTAGAAAAATATATCGATATTTGAAATGCGATATATCGCGCAAAATATCGGTATTCTTGTATATTTTTTACATTTAAATATATGACTGTTCACTTTTGTAAAAACAAACTATAGGCTATTCCAAAAGTTTAGGCGGAACTAGATTTTGAAATCTAGTAATTTTTATCTATTAATTCGGCCTTTTGGTCATTTTGTTTAAGCTTTGTAAATCATGCTCACATTTAAATTCTAGGTTAAATTGATTGTCATTATAAAATGTCCTATTCATTGCATTTTAAGTTTTTGTCATTCTTCATAAAAATTTTCCATTTATTTATCTTTTTGTCTTCATAATATGGTAAAATTTATTAAAATATTTGACATATGTTATTCGTTTCCGTGGTTTCACTGTTGGAATTTTAAATTTTCACATACCAAAACTGAAACATGAAATAACCCAAGCAAGATCCGTTTTCGTGACAACCTAAAATAACTAAATTTCCATTTAGTTCCGCCTAATCGCTTGAAATAGCCTGTAAGACAAAATTTTGATTTTATTATTTGCACTTTTAAAATTATATGTCATGTTGGTATTAAAAAATTATAAAAAATGTCACTTTCTTAATAATGATCATAACCAATAAATCTAAAGTCGGTTTTACTGCGTAAGGAATATTTTTGATTGACATTTAAAGTCCATAATACACTATAAAAGTAACCAAAAAGATCTGGTTTGTCCTTACAAAAGTGGACAGCACATATATATTTAATTAATTAGGATTAAGAGCAGTTAACTAGAAATATTAGAAAGTTGGTTGGTAGCTGGGTGAGTACCAACTGTAAAGTGATTGTCTGTCAAGTGGCGACTTCTTTTCCTGCCAAGCCAACAAAAAAAACTGTAATTTATATATCTTACATGATACGTGTTAATTATTTCGATATATCGAAAATATCGATGTTTTTACTTAGATATATATCGAATGTCGATATTACACTTACGATATATCGAATCGCGCATATATCGATATTCAAAAATAAATTCCCATCCCTAATTATTAGTATACCCACTGCATGACATTTCTGCAGACCAGATATTTGAAACCGAATCCATCATAATAAACTTTATGACTGCCGACAACATTGTAAAAGTCGCTATTTTGCTAGATCAATTTACTATCAATTGCTATATCAATTTTTTAGGAAATTAATATAAGTGTCTTGCTAAAGATCTCACCATTCCGAAAAAATATATCTGTTTCTATGGTTTCGACGGTGCGGCCAGCGTTAGAGTTGAAATTTCTGAACTTCCGATACCGCGCTTGTAACACCGCGCCTACGACACCATGGTACGTTTTTTTTTTTTTCAAAATAGAGCGATCCTATTTGTTGAATTTCTTGTTCCACGCTTCCAACACCAGAATGAAAATGATACATAAGTGTTTATTTTTACCCCAAAAAGGTCAAAAACCATCTGGTGATTACGACAATCTATCCCTCTATGTTAGTAACACTCACCAGTTACCGATACATCTCCGAGCAGTTAGATTCTCATATCTATTAAAATACAAAATCATTTAAAAACTCTAACACTGGCACATTTTAGTATCTGACATTGGATTGTTCAAATAGTCTCAAGATATATTAAATGTTCTCAAGATGGATAATTCAAGAGTTACATTAAATTATTATCAATATGTTAATTATTATTAGTTGTGCGCTAAAAAAAATGGACGTAATACTAACCATATTACGTCTGAATGTACACAGACTAAAAATATGGTAATAAAACCTGGAAACAGGAGGGCTAGGGTCACCCCTGGCTGTCACGCCAATGATTCTAATGGCCGGTATTATAAAGCAAAATAGTTTGCTACTAAATTTTAGTTAAGAGTTAAACTAATTTAACCCATAGATTTCGGTATTATAAAATTTGTTTTAAAAAAGTTACCAACTAAATCTACAAACTAAATTAGTTGACAGATTTTCTGGGTACTAAATTATAGTTAGGAACTATATTTGTTTTACATTTAAATAGTAAGCATTTTGTTTACATTGAAATAACTTGTTTTTACTATTTATACTAAAATATATATTTGATAATTAATAACTGCAAAGTAAGTAATAATATTGTACATAAAAAAAAATAAATATGAATAGATTTATATATATAAACAACACAAAATTTACAGGTCAGGTCATCAGTATCATCTGTCAGTAGTGTATCATCACCATCCGTAAACAGTATTTCTTTGATGAAATGATGAAAATTCAAGAATACGTCGCCTAGAGAATTTCTTGAAAGAAGACACCCCTTTAATTATTATAATGATGAACAATTTAAACACAGATTTCGGTTTACAAAAGATACTGTTTTATCTATTTTTGAATTAATTGATAATTAAATAGTCTTTAACTTATATTACATTATATCTATTAATTGTTCTTTTTCAATTTCTGTATAATTTTTGCCTCTATCCCATTTTTTTCCCCATTTGAAATACTTAACTTCTACGAATTCTTTTTCACTGTCAAAATTATAGGTTATAAACGTTAAACTGTTTAAACTACAACAGAAAAACCGCGAAATATAGTATAGCCATCTACCGGTCAGTTGTATACTAACGTTCGGTCGGTAAATCTTGAGACTAAATTATTTTAGTTGCGAACTAGTTGATTAGTTGGCTGTTCTGATTTATAATACCAAAATTAAATAACTTGTTATATTAGTTATCAACTAAATTTAGTTTACAAATATTTAGTTGGGTCTTAAGTTATGTTTTTATAATACCGGCCATTAGTTATTTATTAATTATTAGTCAAGCTACAATCTCCGCAAAAAATACCTGGACACGCCTCTGCATAAAAAAATACCTGTTTTATTTTGCATTGTTAAAGATTATGGCAGGATCAATTTTCCGGAATTATCGATTTTTAGTTAGTATATAGTTACGTTTATAGGCCTATTATTGTTAGGTTTTTTTAATAATTACAGGATGGAATCTATTTAAGATCAATTTTTTATCCACTTTCTAAGCAATATTTTTAAAATAATTACTGAAATAATAACAGTTATTGTGTACGTTCATATAATTTCTGCGATTTTGCAAAAAGTTTAAGCAATAAGTTTTTTTACATATTTGTCAACAACGATTATCGATTATCATTAAGGAACTAGAACAATAAAGGAAGACAGAAATATATTAAACAGTGGTGTAGCAATTCAGAGAAATAGGAACTTATTAAAAATAACTATAAATTGACAAAATGGAAAGGTGATAGGGAAAATCATAATATGGCGAAAGTACTCATCTTCTGATGATATTTTGACCACAAAGGTCAAAAGGTAAAACTTCATCATGATATCATTAAGTTTTTAGTGTCGACAATATTTTGAAAATACATTAAAATCTTTCAGCATCGTTATTCTTCAGCAGGAGCGTTTTATTTATTTATAATAGGTATTCTCAAATCTCAGCATGACCTGTCTACTGTTAATTCACTTCAACATTAATACGTTTTGCAGATCTTTGTACATGTTTTATATTTAATGAATCAAATAACAGTATTGAATAATTCAATCTGTCTGTTTATTATTTTATTTACATTACAGTTATTCCATACTACATTTATGATTATTATAGAAAATATATAAATAATTTCTATGTATATAATTTATAATCGCATTAATTTATATAATTGTTGCCATATATAGGCTATTCAAGAAGAAAGGAGATAAAATGGGAATGGGGTGGCAGAGAAATAGAAGAGGTGAAGAGTATAAAATACCTAAGTTATGTACTAACGAGGAACAATGGGGCTGAACTACACATAAGGGAAAGAGTAAAGCAGGCAAGGATAGTCATGGGGAAGCTGTGGAGTATAGGAGAGAGGAAGTTTAGCGACGATATTAGATGGAGATTGAGGTTGTCTAACGCCGTGGTGAAAAACATCCTGCTATATGGGGATGGAAGGAATGGGAGAAGGTAGAACGAGTACAGGAGAGCTATTTGAGATGGATCTTAGGGGTAGATAGAACAACACCAGGGTATATTGTAAGAGAGGAACTGAAAAGAGATAAGATGAAAGTAAGGAGGGCGTAAGGTACAGGAAGGAGGGCGGTTAAGTACGAGGAGAAAGTTAGAATAGAAACAGACAAAAAAATAATGAGGGAATGCTGGGAGGAAAGAGCCAGAGAGGAACAGAAAGGAAGATGGTACGCCTGGAGGGAGATGAGAAAGGAGTATTACTGAAGATGCGGAGTGTACGCGACAGAGGTGGAAAGGAGTAGAAAAGACGGGATAAGCGTGATTGAGGAGTTGTGGAGGAGGGATAATGAAGTGGGGGAGCAAGAAAGGACAGTCAGAATAGACAAATCCAGGAGCGCAGGGAGATATAAGGAGGTCAGAACTATAGGGGTACCAAGCAACTTGAAGGGAGAAAGAGGAAGGTCAGGAGGGAGAGTTAGGAGGATTGCGAGGCTAAAGTGCGGGAATGAAGAGAGAAATATATATTGGAGGAAACAGGAGGAAAAGATGTGCAGGATGTACGGGGGTTTTATATTCTGCAGTTTATAATAAGAAGATTATTTAGGGGGCTAAGGGGTGTGTTACTTATAAAGTTGTAATATCTCATTTATCCTTTAATCAACAGCAAAAAAGTACCGTGCGATCATTATTTCTTGTCAGTTACATAACAGTAAACAATGAGTTTAAAAATATCAAAACTGTATTCTCATTCGCAGCTGAAACTCTTAATTTAACAAAGAACCAATCAGATTACTTCGTTTGTCCGAACTCGCCCGAGGAACAACGAAAATATGTGTTCCTAACTTAACCGCTTAACGCCCAGCGACGTGATTGGACGCGCGCCGTTCACAGGCAGAAATGCCCAGAGACGTGAAAGAACGCGAATGTCGTGTTAATACTTACAGAATTTTTCTAGCGACGTGATAAGACGCGTTTCATTTATTTACATACGACGTAAAGTAATGGTCATGAAATGGCATCAGTGGCGGCGCTAGCGGGGGGTCCGGGGGGCCCGGGCCCCCCTAGATTTGTTTGAAAAAAATATTTAAGATTTTTTTATATTTTAGAAGTGAGGACCTTTTTTTTTAGGTAATTACTTGTATTTTCATATGTAAACGATAAAAAAATATTTCTTGGCCCCCCAAATTTT
The DNA here is from genome assembly GCA_963971575.1 of Liopterus haemorrhoidalis. NCBI lineage: Eukaryota > Metazoa > Arthropoda > Insecta > Coleoptera > Dytiscidae > Liopterus > Liopterus haemorrhoidalis. The sequence goes on from OZ020611.1 coordinate 100,093,328, forward strand.
ACTCAAATTTTTTTTGGCCCCCCCAGATTTTAAGAGCTAGCGCCGCCACTGAATGGCATGATAAAAAAGATGTGTACTTACTGTAAAAAACCGAAATTGGAAGTTGATTATAATAATAGCATGGGTGGTAATGATCGATTGGATCAACAATTGCACGATTACGAGATTACAAGAAAAAGAGGGAAAAAAATTTATAAATTTTTTTTTATGCATTTACTAGATCTAACAGTATTCAACTATTTTATTTTATATAAAAAAAAATAATGGTGGAATGGATAATTTAGAATTCAGAATACAATTAGTGGAACAGATTATTCGAAAATATCATTCGAGTGCATTTATCAAAAAGGCAGGACGTCCAAAGAAATTTGTGCCACTAAGATTGACGGAAAGACATTTTCCCCCCTACAAAGGGAAATAATATCCCGTATAAACGTTGTATGTTATTTTCCACAAAAAAAGATGAGATGGGTAAAAAGTTAAGAAAAGAAACAAAATATCGTTGTAAAGAGTGCGACGTTGCTCTTTGCCCTGCTCCTTGTTTCAAAAAATATCATACGGAAAAAAATAATTAGAAAATATGCCATTATTGTAATTAAAATAAGTGTGATTTTTAATATTTGTCATTTTTTTACTAACTTTAGTTTAAAAATTTGTATTTTTTGATAGTAACGTTAATCTATCTTATATGTACATAGTATACAATATACATAAATAAAATATTAAATAAATCGGTTTTGTTATTATAATTCATTTTAATGCGTTTAAAAAAGTATATACTTCAAATTTCAGGAATATTAAAAATTGAATTTTTTTTACCATAATCCACTTAAAAAATCGGGCGTTAAGCGGTTAATACCTGTTACCAACTCATTGGCGTGTAGAGAAAAATAGTGTTCATTTAATAATCAATTCGTATAAGGTAATAAAAATAGAATGTACGCCTATGTATACATGTCCTTGGAAATAAGTTTGATAACTAAATGTTTCTGTCAAGTATTGCATAACGGACAAGATTTGTTGATCGCTCTGTATATAAAAACATAACAAGATCTCACTTATCATTTACAATACGGCATAAAATCACAGCAAAACGGTACTTTGTACGGTTACGCCATCTAGTAGGTATGTAATAAATTTTACCACCATATAAATGTAAATAAATTAAACTAAACAATACTAAACTATAAAATAATCGGTAACAATAGCCAATTAATATCAATTTGATTATCTTTGAATATTAATCCAACATTTATTGTCAATAATTTATTATTATTTATTACCAAATAAAAATTCAAATATCTTTATTATTAATATTCGTTAACTAAACACACCATCCACTCCCTCTACATATTTGTTTTTATTCATCCCGCCACATTCCGTTCTTTGTGGTGATACTAATTTTATGGCCAATTTTCATATAGTAAAAATTTTACTATATAGTTGCATATAGTAAAATTATAGTACATATTTTAATGAATTTTTGCTTGTTTTACAATTTTTCAAGAAAGTACCTTTTGAAGTGCTATTTTAAAGCATTATAATGAATTAATTTTACAATTTTCTGAATTGGCAAAAAAGGAAAGAGAAAAAGAAAAAATACAGAAACAATAGATTATAACATTTCGAAAAATTTACAGTCATAGAAAAATAATATTTAATAGAAAAATAAAAATAATATTTAATGGGTATAATTGTAAATCGGGACACATAATAGTCCGAAAGACATCACTGGGGACACCGGGAAGCTAAATTCGGGACAAATCCCGATAAATCGGGACGTCTGGTCACCCTAGGTGTAGTAGAACCTCCCAACCAAGCCCGGAAAGTTTTTCACGTGTCTTTTTTGATGTAGGAAGTCGGGCATTGTTGTGTTGAAGAATAAATCCTCTTCTATTAAAATTTCTGGCCGTTTTCTGGTAAAGTTCTGATTCAATCGATCCAATTGTTTACAGTAGAGATCAGAATTAACACTTTGCCCCAGTTTTAACATCTTATAATAAATGATTCCTTTATAGGGCCTTTCAGATCGGGGTTCATCATCCAAGCATAAATTTGCTGATATAAAATTTTTAAACCACCTTTGACATGTGCTTACACTTAATTTATCACCATAAACAGTGTAAATGTTTTTTGTAGCAACTGTAGCAGAATTTTTGGTATAGTACTCATGAAACATTAAACAGCGTAAAAAATGTTTTGATGGAAATTCTTCCGCCATTTTAAAATGTAAGAGTTTAAAATGAAACGAAAACAATAATTAGGTGCTCAAAGGTACAGGGTTTAACCAAAATGCAACAGACGTCTGTTCAATTAAGCGAACAAGTCGTGACTAGTTCGCATACTGCACTATCAGTGCAGTACGAAAAAACTTTCCGGTACACCTAATATTTAGATAATTCACAAATAAAGTACAGTCAATGTGGCACAACAATTTTTTCCAAACCTGAATCTAAAAATTTGAAAAAAAAATTAGAGTAATGCACATAAATGCGAACCGAAATAGTTGATAACAAAAAACATTTGTCCACCCACCCTATCTCCCAGAGAGATTGATCTAAAAATCTAAAAAAAATCTCCATAATGTACATTGATAGGAACCAGAATAGTTCAACAGGAATTTTTGATCAGATTAGTTTTTCAAAAAATATCGTATTTTTGTTTCGTTGTTTTTTTTTTTGTTTTAATTTATTGTGTGGTATCAAAAGAAATTCCCTTAAAGCGTAGATTACTGAACAAAAGGTAGTTTTTTAAAATTCGTTTCATTTAACACGATTGTAGCAAAAAAGTGGTAAAAAAGTTCTTGTCCCGCACCCTTTTACCCAAAGGGGTTAAACTAAAAATCTAAAAAAGTTATAGGTATTGTACATTGACTGAGCCGGAAACATATGAGAGGAATTTTTGATCAGATTGCGTTTTTAGGAACATATTGCAGTTTTCGTGTTTTTGACCAAATTAATTATTTTTTTAGTTAATGGCTGAATGTATTCTTTTGAAATTAAAAATATAATAAAAAAAAATAACAGCCGAGAATCGAGTTCATGTGTGTTGTGTAAGGAGTCTATAGGCGGAGCACCTACTGTTTTACGCCAAGATTCAACCTATTGTTTGAATTAGTTTAGTTTTTTGTTTTTAAGGTATCAAACTAGAATAAATCATTTTTAGTATTATACTTATAAATCAAATAACAAATTGTTAATATTATAATAAGAAATAAGTTTTGGAAATTGAAAAAAATAACTCATTTATTAATATATTTCTATTATACATTCTATTATATATTTATTAATTTAATGAAGACTTGGATATGAAGCAAATGCAGAAAAAAATTCTGGGATTTTTTAATTTAAATTTTATTGTGATGAAATTTACGCAAATTATTTAAATTTAGTTTAACAAAATTAAATGGAAGCGCTTAGTACTCAAATAAGGAATAGAAATGATCATCCAAAAACTTTTTATCAAAAAAAATGTCTTAGACATCCAGCATTCTGTTGGCTTCTTACACTTATTATATACATACAAAACCCTAAAATGTGTGAAAATTCACACTCAATTTTTTTATATGCTATGATATTATTTTATGAATCTGGTTTGTTGCCTAGGATAGTATATTGTGCAACTAGCGAGCAATATGCATTATGCACGTGTTGCTCGCTCTGCTTTTCCTTCGATTACAATTTTTCAATAAATAAATAATCAAGAAAATACAATAAAAATATAGTTAACAGCCATTAATGCGCGCGCAGTCAGTATGAGAATGAAAATTCTCGGAAACTGCACATTCGCATTGCTGCGAATTTATTCTTTCCCGCACAACACACCTGCGCATTGGGGCGCATTTATCATTCCCGCATCGCCTGCGCGCGCATGAGGGTAACATGCGAAATTAAGCTAATTTCCTGTCAACTAACAGTATCGAAATGAGACAGTTCCATAGTAGTCGTAGGAAAAGTCTTTTATTAAGTGGTCTGTGATTTGGTTGTCTGTTCCACTATTTCTTATGTTTTTCTTGATAATGTTTTTAAAATCTCTAGTTGAAATAGGCATATCTATCAGCTCTGTGTTGTTGGTGGCTTCTTTGGCTGCAATATAGCAAGTTTTTCATTACCTGATATGGGACCCATACTATGTAGATGTGCAATATCATTGCCAGTTATTCCCGCGTGAGATGGTACCCATACTATGGAGATGTATTTTCTATCAGCAATACAGTTCTGAATTTTCTATTGAATTTCTTCTTGTTGGGACTTGTTGCGTACATTTTTTGTAGAATGTGTATATGCTTAATGAATCGGTATGTACTATTAAATTTCTCTGAATGTCTTTAATGGTGCGATTATGGTCCAACATGTAAATCTTACAGAATTTAAGGCTAAATGAATCTTTAACTTCGACTGTGAAATTATTTAAAATTTTGCTATTATGGTCAACTAAATTTAAATACTTCAGCTACAGAATTGTGACCTTGTTAGAGTCTAACTAAGTAACGTTCAACTGAGCATTGTCTGTCTTTGTCTGTGCGCATTGAATAAAGAGAGAAAGCAATAGTAAAGACATGTTAATTTAGTGTTTTTAGTGCTGGCTGTCAGAACATATAACGTGATATAACCGAAAAATTAAAATCTTTATTTATTGAAGAAAAAACAAAAAAATACATAGCAAAATGAATTCAAAGTACATGATTTATTAAACCATGTTTACAATATTTACCCAAAAATAATAAATAGTAAAAGTATAATTTTAAGATAAAAATGTATGTTTATAGGAAATTTTCATACAAAATAACACACATGGCTTAAGCGATTCGTAATGAGCCTTTTGCTTAAACTACTCTGGCTCATGCAATTAAAAATGGAGTTCCCCACAGCTTTTTGGTCAGAACCAGTTGCCAAAAAGTTGATAGTTCCTAACACTTTGAGATATAATGGAAATTCGTCTTGCCTTGCAGGTTGTCCATTATGTAGTGGTTGCAAAATTTCGTAGCAAATAATTTCATTTGACAGCTGAAAAAAAAAATCTAAAATTCTCATTAACCATTTCAAATGAATTTTCTGTGTTTCTTATAAATCTTCGTTCTATGCGAAGATTGTTCCTAAAAATACAAAGTACATATTTTCGATAATTTATAATGTTTATAAATGTATCTTTTATTACTTGTTGTCATCTTCCTCGGCAATTAAATGAAATAAAACATGGATCAATTGCATTTTCTTGTAATTAAAAATGTCTAACTTTAAATACAATTTCGGGAAACGTCACAATATGATCCAGTGTAAAACACAACCTCAAATTTAGCGCTATGGAGAGATATATCTGGCTATAGCTTAAAGAAAAATTTAAGGATTTATTTAACGTTAAATGGTGACCGTAATTGCACTTCACGCTAAAGCCTGTGACATTCACATTTAAAGAGCTTAAATATTTAACTGAAATGACCATAATCGCACCATAAGTACTGCTAATGTACTCGATAGCCTTCAGAAGCGCAAATTCTTCGACCGTGTAAGTAGATACAACATCTGGAACTAGTTCTGTTCTTACTTTGCCCTCAATTTTTTAGCCAAAGATATATAATCTCGGCATAATCAATTTTGCTGAAATCGCCCTTCATTTGTTGATAAACAGCTTTGTAAAAGCTTGGGTAAGAGGAACAGAACAATTTATCCGCAACCTTAAAAAATATACTATCAACTAACTTGTAGAGTTTCTAGTAAAAAGGAGGGGGCGCCAAAAAGGTAATTTAGAAAAAAACTACTTTTTTACTGGGCGACAATTCAGGCTTCTAGTAAAAGTTGCCCCATGCAAGGAAATTTAGCGAAAAAATAAAAATCTAAAATGCTTCGAAAATGATATATTAGTAAACAAATAGTAAATTAAACTTACTACGATATTAGAAATCAAAATAAAGTCTAATAATATCTCTTTGTTTTAGCCACAAAAATATAGCAAAAAAAAGTTTCATTCTGTCTTCGTAACGCTATGAGACATGCCCGTACTATTTCTGTTTTGCGCGTATGCAAGTTGCTGGGATAAAAGAGAAGAATTAAAAGATGGTCATACAACCTTTTGGCCGTTAAGTCACGTTTTGAAAACAATGCCATTTTTATGTACATACATATCTTATATGAGAAACTAACAAACAACAAAATGCAAAATTGGAAAAATTATTTAAATTTTATAGCTTACTAATCATACCAATGTCATTGCATTCAAAATTTTATTAGTTTAAAAATTACCGCCACACTTTGTTTTGAATATCATGCATATTTACAACAATTAAATTTTCTCATATATCCTTTTGTCACATTATTACCAAGTTCTTCTATTAGGTCACTTCCAAATTTTAATCAAAATCATTAGAGCTGTTTTTGAGATTATTTGATTTTCACACCTATTAACACGTTGACTGCCAAGGCAAGATTCAGGATTCTTGTCTCAGAAGTCAATTTGATATAGCCATATAATATTATTAAGTCCATGTACTACTACGTACTATTAAGTCCAAATAATCTCGTAGTCGGCGTCCTGGGCAAGAACGCTAACTACGAGAAAACTCGTAATTGGCAGTCAACGTGTTAAATAAATAAATTAGACTCAAAATTGATCATTTTAATGGGAGTGATAGTAATCCATGTTGCCTGCTATCACTGCAGTTTTGGCCCCTCCCATTGCGATTGTCAAATATGATTGGATCAGCGAGAGTGAATTATGGAAATGTAGGTTTGTGATTGGCCGTAAACAGTGAATTATGAAACCATAATTCACTTTAGTTAGTTAGCAGTTATTTATGAGTACTATTTTTTACGTAAAAAGTGCTAATAATTGCAATATAATTAAATAGGTGTGGAATAAGTATATTTTGATCTAATATTAGGTTTTGATATGTTATTTTTTTATAACAATGATTTTTGTTAAAAATGTAAATTCTGTTTTTTACAAGACTCAGAAAATATTAAGTATTATATTAAAAATGGTAATTAAATAGTTATCAAATAAAATTATTTAAAAAAATATAAGTAGGGGGGGTCTAACCTTATTTTGCATCAGGGCGCCAGGCACCCTTGAGCTATCTAGCTAGAACAATGGACCAAACGGATTGTCAAGTGGAAACCATGGGCAGATAAATGCAGCCAGGGAAGACCGCCCACGCCATGGACTGATGATCTAAGACGTTTATGCGCAAACTGGTCACAAGAAGCTCAAGACAGAGAAAATTTGAATTTTTAAGAATTTCCAGCAGTGGATTTGAATGGCTGAAGGATTAAGAGGTATAATAAGTATCGTAAATTAACAATGTACCGGGATACCAAATAACCCTTGTTGTTAAAATATCCGAAATTTTGCAAAAAACAAAAAAAAAAAAATAGCAATCAGGTCTATTCACATGTTTTTCCTGTTATGTTCTTAAACTGTTATTTTATTGAAGTAATAATTGTAGAAACAAACAATAATTCGAGTGTGTAGGTTCTAATACCTACAATTCTGTGTCAACTCAACCATGATACCTCTATTGGTTCTAATACCGATATTTTATATGTAATAACTTGAGAAATAGTAGTAATAGTTTTGAAATAGTTTAATGGTGAACTGCAGTACATGCACGTTATTGTTTCATAGATTTTCCGGTGAAAAGAGGAACTAAATAATACAACAAGTGAAAACACATCTATCTAGATGCACATGATAATAACCATACGGATCCAGCAAGAATTATTAATATTAAGTTATTGTCGAGCCAGTGAAGCGAACAGGAGAATTTCTTTTGTTTCAAACTAAAGATACTGCAACAGTTGAAAGTCATAACAGTTGACGTTTAGAACAATTGCATTAAAGAACTGAAGTGGCTATGATTAAATAATTTTTATTACTTGCTTTCTAAATAATTGGTCTCTAATTAAATAACCGTAATTATTTTTGGCTCGTCAGTTCCTTCCGTAATTTTTTTTATTGTAATCTATACGAGGGTTACCTTTTGTGTTTTTACAAATGACCACTAGATGGCAATATTGATATGTGTCATTACTATATTCGTAAAATTTGACATTTCTTATTGTGAAATCAATGGCAGCTTATAAATTGAACCGAGTACTTTGTTAACAGTAAGCGTTAAAAAAAAATAATAATTTATAATTGAATTTTTAAAAGATGTCTGTTCAAAGACATATGTTAAACTTAAAATTCATAGTACGGATATATTTCTCGCTCATACTCAAATATAGGAACAGACATCTTTTAAAAATCCAAGTAAATTTATTTATTTATTTTAGACAATTGTTTTTAAATTGTCAATTTAATATGCACTAAATCACTAAGTAACTAACAGAATACTTTGTATATCTGTATTGTATGGGTGTACGAGGGTTACCTTTTATGTTTCTACAAACGACCACCAGCTGGCAATATTGAAATGTGTCATTACTATATTCGTAAATTTTGACAATTGTTATTGTGAAATCAGTAACAACTTATAAATTGACCGAGAAGTTTGTTGACAGTGAGCGTTTAAAAAAAAACTTTTTTTTTAAACTTAGTTTGTGAAAAAATGGATATTACTCTTGAAGGTTTTCGTTGGATGATTTTTTATGATTTTCGTAAAGACTTAACTCATCAATGCTTAGATTCGCTTCGTTCAGCTTTAGGTAATTAAGCACCATCAGAAAAGACTGTTTACAATTGGTTAACAGAATTTCGTAGTGGTCGTGCGTCCGTCTGTGATGAATCTGGTGAAGGTCGACCAAAATCGGTTGTGATTCAAAAAGAACATCGATGCTGTGCGCTAAATGATTGAGGAAGATCGGCATGTGACACCGTGAGATAGAGGCATCCTTTGGCATATCGCAGACTGCAATACATTCGATTTTGCATGAACATTAAGCTGTGAAAAGATTTATTCCCGATGGTTCCGCATAATTTGACCGAAGTGATGATTGGTGTAAGGAAATGCTAAAAAAATTCAAGCTAGTCACTGCAAAATCTGTATACAACATCGTTACTGGTGACGAAACTTGGATTTATTCATATGAACCGGAAACTAAGCTACAAACCACTATTTGGGTCTTCCAAGATAAACCCAAACCCACAAAAGTTGTTCGTTCACGAAGCACTTCTAAGAAAATGATCACTTGTTTCTTCGGTTGTACTGGATATGTCGCAACCATTCTTTTAGAGGATCGGAGATCAGTTAATGATGAATAGTATACAACAATTCGTTTACCAGAAGTCATCGACAAAATCAAGAAAAACAACCAAAAACGTCGCATCATTCTTCATCATGACAATGCAATCTCCCACACAGCACGTCAAACAATTGATTATTTGAAGGAGAAAAACATCGAATTAATTTCTCATTGCCCGTATTCACCTGATTTATCTCCGAACTTTTTGTTCCCAATGTTGTTTTGTTGACTTTTTTTTGTTCCCAATGTCAAACAAAAAATGCGTGGACAGCGATTTTCATCACCTCAAGACGTTGTTGAAGCCTTCGAAAACCATGTTTTTGAGATACCAACTTCAGAGTGGAAAAAATATTTCGAGAATTGGTTTGAACGCATGCAAAAGTGTATAAATCTTAAAGGCGAATATTTTGAAAAGAAATAAAACAGTTTGTTCCAAAAAAAAAAATCTTTCTTAGTTTTTATAAAAACTTTGTATTTTAACTTGTGTGCAACGTTTAATAAGAATTTTGTAAACTATTTCATTTTATTCATTTTGACTACTTATTTATTTATTTCCAGTTTATTTATTTATTTATATTTTAATTACTGACTGAATTTAATTATTTTTACATTATGATTTTCGACTAATTTCTAATTTTTAATTTTTTATTACAGTCTATTCCAAATGATTAGGCGGAACTAACCGGAATTTTCATTTTTGTAAGTTGTCATTAGCTATTTTTTTATATATTGAAGTTGGCTTTTCCTGAACAAAATGATCAAAAGCTTCAATCAATCGCTAAAAGTAACTAGAATTGAAAACCTAGTTCCGCCTAAACCAAAGGAACAGATTTTACCTTACAATGACCGTACGTTTTTACTTGCCCGACCTTAATATATAAGGGGCAAGTATTGTAATCGCGAAAATTTTTGATGTCGAGATTTTGATTGATGACCACGTTTCATTTGGATTCCAGGGAATCCAAAAAACCTCTTTTCGAAGTGCCGTCCGTATGTGTGTGTGTCTGTGTGTGTGTGTGTGTCTGTGTGTGTGTATACACGTTAACTCAAAAACGGTTTAACTTAAAGAGTTCGTTTTGGTACTAAAAAATTCTCCTAATAATTTGGATGAACCCTAATAAGAACCCTATTGTTTTTTATTAAAATCCAAAACCGGAAACGGAAGTTATTAAACTTTAAAATTTTAAAAAATTCGTTATTAGTAAACTAAGCCTTGGAGAAAAATTTGTATAGGACATAATTTGATGTATTTTTGAAGATTTGCCCAAATATTCTTTTAAATTAAAAAAAATATATATGTTTTTTTTTATTATTATTTTTTTTATGGGAGGGCAAATCTAGCGCAGGTCTCACTTCGCCACTGGTTTAAATCAGCTCTGATGAAAAAATAAAATATTTCGAAACTGGTCAGCTAGATCTAGTTACTTAGTTAGTATTATTTATGTCCACAATCCGTACAACCATCTCCACATATTGTTAAAAATGTTGGACAGAATTGATTAATTAAATTTACAATAGGTCAAGTAATATAAATTAATCTGTCAAGACAATCTACAAAGATTGAAACTTTTTGCAAAATTTCTCTGATTGGAATGGAAAGAAGAGAAGTGTGAAACATATTTTATAAAACTGGGAGTGCACCTTTCGCCAGCTCAATACTAAGACTTGAACGCTGACCCTGATTATTCATACTTAACATCCTAGATGGCCAGAAGAAAGTGCCGTACATATTTCCAAGTACAGGTCACTTTATAATTTATCATAAAAATGACAAAATCTTAAATCATACTTGCGCAATAATTTAAACTAAAGAAAACTACTTTCATACCAACCTAAAAAACTTAATCTAGATTTAGAAATTTAAAAAAATATGCCATGCTTAACATGTTAAAATAATGAAAAATTTTCCAGTTTTTATTTTAGTTTGCCGTTTAAAATATTAAATTGAAATCATACCATAAAAAAATTCAATATGTAATATGAAATAAATATGAACTGGAATATTAGTTATGAACTTTCTTCGTTAAAAATGTGCATTACATTAAAATTCTGCTTTCAAGAAAGTGTAATAGATGACAGCAGTTATAGTTAATGAGTTTAAACAAGTCTCTTGTTTATAACGCAACTTTTTGTTCAAATTTTAACGGTTGAAACGTGTTGCGTTATTAGTGGAGCCAATTTGTATGTAAAAGTGTAATTATGAGCTCAACGTGAAAAGTGAAAAATGTTTGGCATCTCAATTACGCAATAGATGATAATATAGGAAATATATATCTTGCTTTTTTGTATCTGAGAAAGGACTTGATGAGCGCTCTAAACTAGAGATGGCCGACCCATGAGCCAAATACGGTCCGCGAAAGTTTTTTTGAAATAGAGTTCAACGAAATTCGTTATGAAGTCTATCGTTAAAATTTTTTGTCGAGCCCCGCGCTCTGGAAAATCGATAGTTAAGACTGCTTGTGTCTAAACAGATGAATTTATACTTGAGGAGGGTTTACTTGGCCGATGACCGTTAGGAAATGGGCATGGTTCAATCTAGAACGTCGTTAAAATTAAACGATGCCGTTCGTTCGGATATTGATAAGGAAATATTGTTTTGTTTCTGTGTTTCTGTTGCTCTAGTCACTGCTGCCGCAGCTGCGCTGCAGATATACAAAACCGTACAAACACCCTGGCGCCGGGACAAGAGCCGAGGGCATGAGGCCTGAGGGGCGCCATCGTATATTCCACCATGATATATAAAAACAACTTCTCAAGTACTATTAGCAGCGATGTAGTCGTAAAATCAGTAGAAGGTATATGATACATGTATCGTCACAATCAGAGGGTATTCAAATTACAAACATTAAAATGAAAAAATTTATGTGAAATTTGAATTTTCACACATTTCAGGGTTTCGCAGGTATTTAATAAGTAAATGATGATTATTTGGGATGCCAAAACTAATTTTATGTTAAAATATTTTTTTATTAATTTTAATAAGAATGCCTAATACCATTATTTGGATTTCTAAATATTTGCAGTATTTTTTTTATATAGCAAGGTTCATTAATATTGTGAAAATTGCGCCTACGGCTTCCACTGGTTGTTTAAGTCATAAACTCCGCCCCTCTGATTTCGTATACATTCACAAATAGAATTAAATTATAATTTCAACACTTCCCACTGGTTATTAAATTTACGCTTTTAAAAATTAAATGCAACATTTGCCAAAATATAACTAGAATTTCGACAAAATAATTTAAACAAAATAAAAATGCAAAAAAAAAGAAAAAACAAAAATTGACATCGAATGAGTGGTTTGCAACTTACGAAGCGAGAACGTTACCACTGGACTACGGACGTCCACTCGTTTACTGTGTTAAATAGCGGATTAAATATTTTACATATTTTAGTTAAAAACACAAAAAATGCGTTATTTTCCGAAAACTTAATCTGATCAAAAATTCCTGTTGTACTATTCCGGTTCACACCAATGTACATTATTAGAATTTTTTCAGATTTTTAGTTTAAACCATCTGGGCTATAGGGTGTGGGACAAAAATTTGCACAATTTTGGCAAAAATAGCGTCAAAATAATTTATTTCGCAAAAATAAAATTTTACTCGTTAATCCACGTACCAAGGGCTTTCATTTGATACCCTACACAGAATTGTAAAAAAATATTTTTTTTTTGGTGAGCACATATTTGTATATATTTTTAGGGGGGTATGTTTTTTAGATGTTTTAGTATTTTTCCTATGTGCGGGTCAAAGAGTTGTATAAGCATGCCAAATTTCAACTCTCTAGGTTTAGCCGTTTGGCTACAATTTTTACCGAACAGACAGACAGACAGACAGACAGACGACAAAATGACGGTATAAGGGTTTTTTGGTTATACCTACAAAACCCTAAAAAGATAAAAAAATGGCGCTATTTTAGGTTAAATTAATTTACAAGTGTCTACTATAAGTATTTCCCAATGACGCTATTTAAAGCATTTTCCAAATGCGCCATAAACATTGCTATGGCTCTGCAGATATAACAGACACATACAGTACCCAGACAAAATATTATAACCACTTATGATGTCTTAAAAAATCATTGTTTTACACAAAATCAACAAAATAGTAATACACCAATTTTATTTTTATTTTGTATTTTATTATTTCAAATTATTTTAGTACATTTATAAAATGTTTTTTAATATTTTGTGTTGCCCCCCTTTGCTTTTATTATTTCCGCAATTCTTGGAGGCATACTCTCAATACATGCCCTAATACAATTTTCAATTTCTGGAGAGCCATGCCATACTTTTTTAATATTATCTATTAACTTGTTTATTAGTATTATTTAAATCATAAAGAAGTCTTTTCAGGAGGTTCCAAACATTTTCGAAAGGATTGACATCCGGCGAGTTACCTGTCCAGGACAAGATCGGTACTTTTTGTTCTTGCAAATCAGTCTCAGAATAAAAATATAGAGTTAAAGATGTTTAAAATAGCTTATCTTTTAATAAATACACGATATGTTAAAGAAATAAATAAAGTAGAATATGATTATATGTCGGCATTTTTAATAAACAGTTGTTTTTGTAAGTGGTTATAATATTTTGTCTGGGTACTGTAGGTTTATCTGAATCAGGGTCCTGAAGCTGATTTTACTGAGATTCAGGTTCGGGTACAGGTTCAATACGTTAATTTCGGTTTGGTTTCAGGTTCAGGTTCAATAACAAATGTTTTTTAGGTTGAAGAACCTATATTTGTTTCAGATTTGGGTTCGGGTTCAATGAAAATTTGAAATAAAATTATAAGTGCAAAATTATACTTCAATATTAATTTATGTAATAAAACAGAAAACATAACCGAGTTAAAATTTGTTATAAAAAAATAAAATAAATAAAGGTACAAATATCTGCAAATATAGTCTATTCCAAACGTTTCAGTAGAATCAGTCTTTGAAAATATTTAAAAATTTATTAAATAAACTTTCATAAATACAAAACGCTATTTAATAGAAACCACTGCGATCATTGGCAAATTGGCATTAATAACTTTTTCTATAAAATCTATTCCATTATTAGTAATTTTTTCCCTGTGCACATTTAACTAATAATATAATTGAGCTGAAATAACAGTGTTTATAGGTCCGGGCCAGACTCGATATAACTGCACACTTTGTTTATGTAGTGAGCTGTCATCAGTTTTTAGGCACAGGACCCGATCTAGCTCTTCCGCCGCTCTGGGCAAAAATTATTTTTGCTGTCCTTTATACTTAATTATAAATAATTATTCATATTCATTAATTATCATTAAATTTGATATTAAATTCAAATAATAAAAAAAGGTATAGAGTTGCCGTGGCTCCATGGTAAGACGGTTATCTACGTGACGTGGGTTCGAGTCACCCCAACTCCTTCGGAATTTTATCTTCAGAAACTGTGGAGTCAGCTCTAAGGTCGACTTAGCCTCAACCCCTTCTCTGCCCCTTATCATTATCATCATTGGCGCAACAGCCCGAGGTGAGCCTAGGCCTCCTGTTTCCAGGTTTCATAACTATGTTTTCAATATGTTTTTTATTGTATTATCGAGGGCCCTCTTTGAAAGCCCTAGCTTACTCTTTCCGAGGCCCGAGGTGCTCCAGTGTTACAAGGCCCCTTAATACAAACTTGAAACGTGTAAATTCGTACGAACTAAAGATTATTGAACATTTGGTAGCAAATATAAAATAGATATAATAAAAATTGTTATCGTGTGTTTTTCGAATTGGCAACAGTGTTTCCAGCGACGGCCATTTTGATAACTAACAGCTGATTTGTGCTCAGTTTGGTTTGCCATTTCACCATGAATAGACTTACGCCAGAACAACGCTTGCAAATTGTGCAAATTTATTTCCAAAATCGTGGTTCAGTTCGCGAGACTTACCGTGCGCAAGTAATTCGAATAACCATGGATCGTTTTCGCACCACGCAAATTCTAATTGATAATACGCATTCGCAGAAACGTCGTACTGTGCGCACCTAAGAAGCTGTTGCTGTTATGGAGCGTAGTACTGAGCAGTGGTGTTTCAATGCATAGGGGAAAGGAGAAACACGAGTAAGTGGCGCCTGCAGGCTCATACGGGTCGAACTAATAGTGCTAAAAATCACTCTGCGCATACTCCTGACTATAATAAACCGTTGGACGAACTTCTATGAGACGAACAGACTCCACACAAAAATTTTCCCAATACGCATGCGTAATCTTACACTTCTTGTATATAAACAGTAATAGGGGAAGTATTTTAAGATCGCAGCGCTATTTCGGCAAACTTGGAACCTTCAAAATAGACATTCGTTACATATAAACAACGTGAATTTTACTTATGGAAAATGTTTACTGGTGGTTTTTGTAATTTTGCTACAATATTAATACTTGTTTTTATGCAATTATATTTTTATGCAAACATTTTTTATAAAAAAAAGCGCGACACAATGTCTATTTCTGTAGTTCCTTCAATCCCACCAGATGTCATATCGCTTAGCAATTTTTCCCTATACGCAGTGAAAATTGTAAATAAAAATATATGTTCTGTGATTATAATTTTTAAATAATTTACAACATAGATTGACAGTAAGTGAAAAATCAATATAATGCATGAAACAGAATAAATAATCTGTTTAACATTAATATCTGGCATGTTTAATTACTTTTATGATTATCTATGAGAAATATTAAGAATTCAATCTTTAGGTTATCCATGTAAACAAATAACAGTTCGATCAAAACTCCATTATTTTTTTTATTTATTTTTTTTTTTTTTGACCTAGCTACTAGTGTCATTGTCCAATAGATGCATTTTATTTTTGAAAATTTTACAGAATTTGACGATAAAAAAAAATGGGAGAAGAAAATAATTCATGCCCTAACCGGGATTCGAACCCTATCCCCCATGGCCCAGAAGAAAAATGAAAAAATGTTTCCATCATTGTTATCCTTGTAAGCATTAGGTTATTCATTTTTAAAATAATTATTGTTAAAGTGTATTCCAAATGATTACGCGGAACTAGATTTTCAAATCTAGTAATTTTTACAGATTGATTGAAAAAATAGCAATGACTGCTTACAAAAATAAAAATTCCAGTTAGTTCCGCCTAATCGTTTGGAATAGCCTGTATATGTTTTCATTATTAAAATAAAATTTTGTATATACTTAATTTTTAAATAATAATAATAAAATAAGTATAAGTAAAATAATATTTTGTTTCATTTCTCCTAAAATGTACTCAAATTTACAGAATTTGTTAAAATTATATTAAACATCAAAGTAAATTACTATTTTGGTCTTACTAATATAATGTTTTATTGTTATAATCATAATAACGATAAATTATTTTTAGTAATACCAAAAAAGTGTTTATTTTGGTGTTTTATATATAATTTTAGCATTCATTTATAATACCCCATGGGAATATTGCAATTTAAATAACCCGCCATTCTATCAGTAACTCGACCCCTCGTCCCACGAGTCTCTGTAGTCGCCGTGTTGCCATATTTTATGCAGTATTGCGAGCTCTATTCTTTCCTTCTCTATGGTATTGAGGAGGACCCGCATGAGTTGATTCGTCATCGTGGACAGCAGTTGGAGCTGTGTCCATCCACTTTATGGAAGATTTTGCGGAAAGATCTTGGTTAACGAGCTTACAAGATCCAGCTCGTGCAAGAGTTGAAGCTGCATGACCATCGTGTACGTCGTACTTTCGGTGAATGGGCCGAAAACGATATTGCTCTTGATCCTCATTTTCACCACAAAATTTTATTCAGTGATGAGGCTCATTTTTGGTTGAATGGTTACATCAACAAGCAAAATTACCGCAATTGGAGCCAAGGAAATCCACATGCCATTATTGACACGCCGTTACATCCACAAAAAGTCGATGAGCGCATAATTTCGCGTAATGGACCTGTGAATTGGCCTCCAAGATCCTCCTAGTAATTCGAATAACCATGGATCGTTTTCTCATTACGCATACTCTAAATGACAATATTCATCCGCAGAGACGTCGTACAGTGCGCACCGAAGAAGCTGTTGCTGCTGCGGAGCGTAGTTACAGTCAATGGAGATCGGTATAGAGCCATGATTACTGACTTTTTCGTTCCCCAATTGAATGGCATTAATGTGGAAGAGCTGTGGTTTCAACAAGACGGCACAACATGCCGCATAGCGCGCGCGTTAATCGATTTATTGAAGGAAACGTTCGATGAGCGAATAATTTCGCGTAATGGACCTGTAAATTGGTCTCCAAGATCGTGCGATTTAACAACTTTGGATTATTTTCTGTGAGGATATGTGAAGTCGCTAATCTACGCCGATTAACCAGAGACGATGAACGACTTGTTGGAAGCCAACATTCGCCGAGTTATTGCCGATATACGGCCCCAGCTGCTCCAAAAAGTGGTCGAAAATTAGACTTCCAGATTGCGCTTTATTCGGGTCAGCCCATAATGCTTTAAATTATATTTAAACACTAATGGCACAAAGTTATCTTTCCAATAAAGCCAATACTATGGCCATTAACACGATTTTTATGTGTTTTATTTAATTTTAAAGTTCTATACCTCTAAAAAAAATTGATGTGAAGTGTGAATTTTCACACATTGCAGGGTTTTGCAGGTATTTAATAACTGAATGATGATTATTTGGGATACCAAAACAAATTTTATGTCAAAATATTTTTTTATGAATTTTAATTCGAATGCCTAATACCATTATTTAAGTTTCTAAATATGTGCAGTATTTTTTTTACATAGCAAGGTTCATTAAGATTTTGAAAATTGCGCCTATGGCTTCTATTGGTTGCTTAAATCATTAGCCCCGCCCTCTGATTTCGTATACATCAAACAAAATTAAATTATAATTTCAACACTTCCCACTGGTTATTAAATTTACGCATTTAAAAATTAAATGCAACATTTACCAAAATATAGCTAGAATTTTTACAAAATAATTTAAACAAAAGAAAACTGCAAAAAAAAAAAACAAAAAAATTAAAATTGACAGGATTCGAACTCTAGTTTGCAAGTTAACTGTGTTTAGCAAATTAGAAAACAAATGACTAAACACACATCGCTATCAGCGCTGACGTCTGAACTTGGTTACATAGCGAATTAAATATTTAACATATTTTGGTTAAAAACACAAAAAATGCATTATTTTCCGAAAACATAATTTGATCAAAAATTCCTGTTGTACTATTCCGGTTCACACCAATATACATTACTTAGAATTTTTTCACATTTTTAGTTTAAACCATCTGGGCTACAGGGTGTGGGACAAAAATTGTTTTACACAATTTTGGCAAAAATCGCGTCAAAATAATTTATTTTGTAAAAATAAAATTTTGATCGATAATCCACGTACTAAGGGCTTTCATTTGATACCCTACTCAGAATTTTAAAAAAATATTTTTTTTTTTTCGTTGAGCACATATTTGTTTATATTTTTAGGGGGATATGTTTTTTAGATGTTTTAGTATTTTTCCTATGTGCGGGTCAAAAAGTTGTACAAGCATGCCAAATTTCAACTCTCTAGGTTTAGCCGTTTGGCTACAATTTTTACCGAACAGACAGACAGACAGACAGACAGACAGACAGACAGACAGACAGACAGACGACAAAATGACGGTACAAGGGTTTTTTGGTCATACCTACAAAACCCTAAAAAAGAAGATATTTACTTACTCTTTAAGAAAAAGGTTGATTGTAACGATTTTAAACTTTTAAAAATCACAAAAAACTGCAGCGTGCAGACTGCAGAGCACAAATCTCATACATATGCTAACTGGCGATTTCTGTACAATTTACAGCGGCTCTCAAACCCAAAATAGTTTAAAATTAAACAAAAAATATCTCCCATAAAATTAATAATTAGGTATATTGTTACTTACACTTACCTTTTTTACTACCGGTAAATTTTTGTAATTTACCGGTAAATTTACCGAACGTTTTTTTTGTCAATTTACCGGTTAACCGGTAAACCGGTATACAATCCCTACACAACACACATGAACTCAATTCTCAGCTGTTAATTTTTTTTATTATATTTTTAATTTCAAAAGAATACATTCAGCCATTAACTAAAAAAATAAGTAATTTGGTCAAAAATACGAAAACTGCAATATGTTCCTAAATACGCAATCTGATCAAAAATTCCTCTCATACGTTTCCGGCTCAGTCAATGTACAATACCTATAACTTTTTCAGATTTTTAGTTTAACCCCTTTGGGTAAAATGGTGCGGGACAAGAACTTTTTTACCACTTCTTTGCTACAATCGTGTTAAATGAAACAAAATGACGGTATAAGGTTTTTTGGTCGTACCTACAAAACCCTAAAAACACCCGTTAATATAAAATAAAAAAATATGAAAATAAATAAATTTGAGAACAAAAATTGATGGGTGAGGGGGTAAGTTATAGCTTGACCCCATCTTGGCCATGCCCCATGGCTTAGTCACCATTTGGTCACAATTTAGTCATCATGTGGTCCCCATTTAGCATATTAGCCCTATTTACTCTCAGCAGATTGTGTTCCAAATTTAAAAGACAAAAAAACAAATAAATAAATCTAGAGATATCTTGATAGACAGATTTAATTTGAGTTCAAGATAATCTATTCCTTTATCTAAATTTAATTTGTTCTATTATAGAAAGCTTCACTCTCCTATTGTGGATTTTGTTAATATGTTGAATGATTTTTTTTTTATCTTAGATTTATTGTTAACAAGAAAATTACAGTAGAAGATTACAGTTCTAGTAATCAATATCCAAAACAGATGTTATTACAAATTGTTAATATCAAGTAGTGATCGTTGCGTGCTGTGAAATGAAAGGTACAAATTTGTTTCTATAATGCATCTTTCACTTCGTCTTCAGCGTCCAGTATACCAGTAAATTGACTCTACATTCATTTTTTGTTTCTTATTTTGAAAGTTGAAACTATTTCGACTGTTATAATTTACTTGAATCATTTTGTTGTACCGTCAATTAATAATGGCACTTCCGTGTTTTAGTTACATTTTTTTATTCCATTGTATGATGGTGAATAGAAGACGGTAACTTTCTTATGATGTTTTAAAATTAATGATACAATAATTATGAGGAATTATTTTGCCCATTTTGAATGCAAATTTGAATGATTATTTGAGTCTAGACCCAGCGTGATCTATTATTTTTAAATAAGTGTATCATTTATTTCTTGGTGAAAATGTTTAGAAACTGCCGAACTGTGATGAATGATTAACTAGGCACAATCCCGGGCAAACAAGGAATGTTTTCCCGTGAGTTTTCTGTGCTTTAGTACAGTGTTCCTCAACCTTTTCTGGCATGGGACCCCCCCGAAATCATATACATATTGTCTGCGCCCCCCCCCTATATGTCGTTCCCTTAGTACTATAATCAGGTATAGTATTGCCAAAATGAAATGGCCACCCTCACTTATTGATTCCAATAATGACAGTATAACCATTATACCTGCTGCGTTTATGGTTCTGTAAATAATAGTTGCCAAGACCGTAATAATTATTTAAAATAAACGTGTTTTCTTATATGCAATTTAGAATGAACTGTATATACTCACATGACATTCCTTCACATTTTTATCAGGCTTAGGACTGGCTATATTTGAATTATAAATATAGGTTTGTTCAAATTTGCACAAACAAAAATCATTCTTTTTTTTGCAACAAAAATAAATCCTAGCAACTTCAAATAATAATGCATATGGCTAACTTTGTATAGAAATTCTATTCCGTCTTTTTCCAACTTTTTTATTAAAAGATGCACACATCTTTAAGATTTATAAAAGATGCAAGTCGGCATTATATTTTTCGAATAAAAGTCGTATATTTTATTAATTATTATTTTAGACATAAAACTGTCTATTTTCTTGAAAACTTCTTAAATCGGGTTTGCGCTGCTAATTTTTGCCATGATACGTTGAATTGTTCTGTATGGAACACTAGTTAATTCCGCAGTTCTAAGTATAGGTTTGTCATTACTTTCCGAAACTAACTTTTTATAAACGTTCAGTATCAGAACTTTGCAATCTTCAGACAAATGACATTTTTTTTAGTAGCCACGTCCACATTTTAGCACTTCAAATCACCTTGCACAGATTCACTATTTTCACTACAGAAATTAGGAATTTCTTCAAAATCAAATGGTCGCCAAAGAATCATGTTGTTAATGTATGCACGCTATGAACGTTGAAAATAACTAACAAGTATAACAATCCCTAAAATTTAGAAACAATAGGATTATAAATTTGGAAAATATTCTTAATGGTTTTTAAGAAACTTCAATTCAACTAGTGTTACATCTATTCGATTTAAATTTAAAATTCTCTTAATACCTCTTATATTCTTTTTACCGACCGCCAACATATATAAGGGAGGTATTGTGATCAAACTGATTTTGACATTTCGAGATTTCGATGGATCTCCACGAATTGAGGTCCCTACATAATGTTTTGACTATTTTTAGCATGATGTCTGTCGGTCAGTCTGTCTGTCTGTCTGTCTGTCTGTCTGTCTGTCTGTCTGTCTGTCTGTCTGTCTGTCTGTCTGTCTATCTGTCTATGTACACGTGAAGAGCAAATTCGGCTAAATCAATGGCACGACTTGCTCAACTTTTGGTTAAAATCGGTTGACTAGAAATGGAAGTTTACTCGTGTATTTTAAGATATTTGCGAATATTTAACAGAAAAATATTTCGAAAAAAATTAGTTAACAAAAGTTGCTACAAAAGCAATAACTAACAACATTTATTTTAGACATTTTTTGATAAAACGAAAAAAAATTGAAAAATGTTTCAAAATTTTTTCAAAGTATCTATTTTTTTATACTCATATGTATCGTTTCCATGGCCATGATAAATAATATCTCTGTTAGAAAATATTAGGTTATAAATATTATATATATATTTTTTCATATTATATTTTTCTTTAATGACAACAAATTATAACTTGATTTTGATTTTGTTATTATTAAATACATTAATATTGAAATATAATTTTGTACTTTTTATATTTTTATATAAAATTTTGATGGAACCCGAACCTGAAAAAATTGGGTTCTTGAACCTAAAAAATATTCTGTTATTGAACCTGAACCTTAAACCAAACCAAAATTAACATATTGAACCTGAACCTAAATGAATTCAGCTTCAGGTTCCTAGTTGTAGGGTAGAAAGCAATCAATAGAGTGAAATATTTTTATTTCCAATACACTTGGAAGTAAAAATATTTTACTATTAAGATGTTTAGAGAATAAAAATTTTCGTAAATCGTAAAAGATATAAAAAAAATGTTTAAATAAAAGATTTTTTTAAAATATCTATCCAAAGATACCGAACTTGACATAGGATACCGAGGGCTACCTTCTAAGTTTTTACAAAAACTAAGAAAGAAAAAATTTTTTTGGAAAAACTGTTTTATTGCTTTTCAAAATATTCGCCTTTAAGATTTACACACTTTTGCATGCGTTCATACCAATTCTCGATACATTTTTTCCACTCTGAACTTGATATCTCAAAAACATGGTTTTCAAAGGCTTCAACAGCTTCTTGAGGTGATGAAATTCGCTGTCCACGCATTTTTTGTTTGACATTGGAGAACAAAAAAAAGTCGTTAAGGGATAAATTAGGTGAATACGGGCAATGAGATTAATTCGATGTTTTTCTCCTTTGACTAATCAATTGTTTGACGTGCTGTGTGGGAGCTTGCATTGTCATGATGAAGAATGATGCGCCGTTTTTGGTTATTTTTCCTGATTTTGTCGATGACTTCTGGCAAACAAATTATTGTATACCATTCAGCATTAACTGTTCTCCTGCATCCTCTAAAGGAATGGTTAAGACAAGTCCAGTACAACTGAAAAAACAAGCGATCATTTTCTTGGAAGTGCTTCGTGAACGAACAACTTTTGTGGGTTTCGGTACATCTTGGAAGACCTAAACAGTGGATTGTTGCTTAGTTTTTGGTTCATATGAATAAATCCAAGTTTCGTCACCTGTAACGATGTTCTATACGGATTTTGTAGTGCCTAGGTTGATATTTTTTAGCATTCCCTTACATCAAACAACACGAGCCTTTTTTTGAGCTTCGGTCAAATTATGCGGAATCCATTGGGAATGGATCTTTTTCACAGCTAAATGTTCATGCAAAATCGAATGTATTGCAGTATGCGATATGCCAAAGGATGCCTCTATCTCACGGTGTCACATGCCGATCTTCTTCAATTATTTTGCGCAGAGCATCGATGTTTTTTTTTTTTTGAATCACAACCGATTTTGGTTGACCTTCTCGAGATTCATCACAGATGGACGCACGACCACAACGAAATTCTGCAAACCAATTGTAAACATTCTTTTCTGATGGTACTTCATTACCAAAAGTTGAACAAAGCGAATCTATGCATTGTTGTTGAGCTAGGCCTTTAATACAATCGTAAAATTCATCCAACGAAAACCTTCACGAGTAATATCAATTTTTTCACAAACTTTTTTTAAAACGCTCACTGTCAACAAAATATTCGGTCATTTATAAGCTGCCACTGATTTCACAATAACAAATGTCAAAATTTACGAATATAGTAATGACTAGACCTACCATAATATTTTTTTCTCAAACCGGGACAATTTTGAGATTTTGCTCAAAACAGAAAGTAACGTCTTCTACGCTAAGTACTTATGATTGAGTGGTTAGCAAAAAATAAAAATTTTAGGCTATTACAAACCTTTAAGCGGAGCTAAATGGAATTTTAATTTACTTAAGTTGTCACGAGCAAATTTTTTAATGTTAGAAGTTGGCTTTTACTAACCAAAATGATCAAAAGCTTCAATCAAACGTTAACAATTACTAAAATCCAAAATCTAGATCCACTTAAATCAAAGAGACAAGCTATACGTAGTAAATTTTTTTAATTACTTGAACATAACTTATTATTAAAAAGTTATATATTAAACATTTATCACTAGCGTGAAATATCTTTCAAAAATTCTTTGTTATTTTTAATTAGTTGTCTAATCGCCATTTTCCGAGGCTACACTTTTTGTGCTGTGTGTATATTCGGCACTTTTTAATTTTTACCAAATATCCGGGACAAAATGACAAACTGACCTGGACGCTGGGACCACACCTTCAAACCGGGACGTATGGTAAGCCTAGTAATGACCCATTTCAATATTGCCATCTATTGGTCGTTTGTAAAAACATAAAAGGTAACCCTCGTAACTGCAACTTTTCTCCTACTCTTCCTTACCATTCACTGGAGTCGGTTTTAATTTGCTTTAAGTGATTTCTATTTACATCTGGTTTTTCAAGTTTAATATGATTTTCAAAAGTTTCTTGGTTTTGATGCGAATACATCAAAATTGTTCTCATACTAATATCTACAAAAAGCGTGAAAATTTTCGTCATTTATAGTATTGTTTTTATTGTATTCTTCTTAGGGTTTTGTAGGTATGACCAAAAAACCCTTATACCGTCATTTTGTCGTCTGTCTGTCTGTCTGTCTGTCTGTTCGGTAAAAATTGTAGCCAAACGGTTAAACCTAGAGAGTTGAAATTTGGCATGCTTATACAACTCTTTGACCCGCACATAGGAAAAATACTAAAACATCTAAAAAACATACCCCCCTAAAAATATAAACAAATATGTGCTCATCAAAAAAAAATATATTTTTTTAAAATTCTGAGTAGGGTATCAAATGAAAGCCCTTAGTACGTGGATTAATAATCAAAATTTTATTTTTGCAAAATAAAGTATTATGATGCGATTTTTGCCAAAATTGTGCAAAAAAAAAATTGTCCCACACCCTGTAGCCCAGATGGTTTAAACTAAAAATCTGAAAAAATTCTAAGTAATGTACTTTGGTGTGAACCGGAATAGTACAACAGGAATTTTTGATCAGATTATGTTTTCGGAAAATAACGCATTTTTTGTGTTTTTAGCTAAAATATGTTAAATATCTAATTCGCTATGTAACACATCAGATCAGTAACTCTGGTAGCTTAGTTGGTTTTGTGATGCATTTTGTAATTTGCAGTGCGAACGTTGCAGAGTTCGAATCCTGTTAATTTTGTTTTTTTCTGTTTTTTTTGCATTTTTATTTTGTGTAAATTATTTTGTCAAAATTCTAGTTATATTTTGGTAAATGTTGCATTTATTTTTTAAAAGCGTAAATTTAATAACCAGTGGGAAGTGTTGAAATTATAATTTAATTCTGTTTGACGAAATCAGAGGGCGGGGCTTATGATATAAGAAACCAATGGAAGCCATAGGCGCAATTTTAAAAATCTTACTGAACCTTGCTATATAAATAAAATACTGCACATATTTAGAAACTTATAGAAACTTAAATAATGATATTAGGCATTCGAATTAAAATTCATAAAAAAATATTTTGACATAAAATTTGTTTTGGCATCCCAAATAATCATCATTCAGTTACTAAATACCTGCAAAACCCAGAAATGTGTGAAGATTCACACTTCACATAATTTTTTTTTTTTTTTTTTTTCATGGATCAAGTAATAAAGACTATGTTGATGACAAAACATGTAATCCCCTTACAATTTTGAATCAAAACAAAACACTCACAACTAATTCTGGAACAAATTTAAAATATTTAACTACAACTGTACCTAGAGAAAGTCTTGCTTTAGGTACCAGTTAACATTTTGGAACAATCTTATGGTTGATTTATATTTTTAGCAATTAATTAGCCGTGAAATTTATAATGTCTTTTTGCTTACATTTTTATTCATAATTAAATATTGTCCTAAGCGCATAACTTCTGTTCACCATTTACTTTGAAAGCGAAATTTGATCTAATAAAATCCAAAAGAATCATTACGTCAATTTGAAATACTTTCCTTTACAAGCAAAAAACAAATATTAATTATGCAACTATCATCTTTCAGAAAGAAAAAGTATTTGATTAAATATTTTATGTAGAACTAACATTTCCAGGAAAGAAATTTCTATATATGGACTTGATCGAGATCATTTCAATTTCCGATGATCATTTATTTATTATAAAATCGTTTAGGAAACTTGGAGGAAACAGGAACTGCTGCAGAAGTGTTAGTAAGAGATCTTGTCCACCTGCGTAGTTTACGCGTGCACGTCTGAGCGCTTTAATCACCGGAAACGTCAAATATGTATTATAGTTCCAGATTTTTCTGTAGGTTTCACTTTGTTGTTAATTTAAATTATCTCACTATGGAAATATAACCTATTAACTATTCCATGAGAAAAATTTACAAAAATTTGCAGTATTCTAAAAAGATACAGGTTGAAAATATCAGTAAAAAATTGATGTGAAGTGTGAATTTTCACACATTTCAGGGTTTCGCCGGTATTTAGTAAGTGAATGATGATTATTTGGGCATCCCAACACATGTTATGTTAAAAATTTTTTTTTGTTTTGGTAGTTTTAATTCCAATGCCTAATACTATTATTTAGGTTTCTAAATAAGTGCAGTATTTTTTTTATATATATATCTATATCAAGGTTCAGTAAGATTTTGAAAATTGCGCCTCGGGCTTCCGTTAGTTATTTTAAGGCATAACTCCGACCCTCTAATTTCGTGTATTCAATTTCAACAATTTCCACTGGTTATTAAATTTACGCTTTTAAAAATTAAATGCAACATTTGCCCAAATAAATCTAGAATTTTGAAAAAATAATTTAAACAAAATAAAAATGCAAAAAAAACAGAAAAAAATAAAATTGCCTTAAGAGCGGAGCGAACCTAAGTTTGCTAATTAGAACGAGAGCATGCTAGACATTACACTATCAAAGCATGCTGATTAACTCTCTTAGATAAGTTGTTAAATATTTTACGTGGTCAAGCAAAAAACACAAAAAATGCGTTATTTTTCGAAAACATAATCTGATCAAAAATTCCTGTTGTACTATTCCGGTTCCCACAAATGTATATTACTTAGAATTTTTTCAGATTTTTAGTTTAAACCATCTGAGCTACAGGATGTAGGACAACATTTTTTTTGCACAATTTTGGAAAAAATCGAATCAAAATAATTTATTTTACAAAATACCCTACTCAGAATTTAAAAAAATATATTTTTTTTCGATAAGCAGATATTTGTTTATATTTTTAGGGTGATATGTTTTTTAGATGTTTTAGTATTTTTCCTATGTGCGGGTCAAAGAGTTGAATAAGCATGCCAAATTTCAACTCTCTAGGTTTAGCCGTTTGGCAACAATTTTTACCGAACAGACAGACAGACAGACAGATAGACGACAAAATGACGGTATAAGGGTTTTTTGTCATACCTATAATACCCTAAAAAGAGGTGAGAGGAATTTTTGTCTGGGAAGAAGGGAATTTCGAGAGGAAAAATAGTGGGCAGTAGACAATAAATTAAGTCAATCTGAAACGCCCTAATGTCAATCAGGGCCAGATTAAGCTTCAAGGGAGCCCGGAGCGGTTGAAGTAAGGGGGGCCCCACAATCTTAATATAACATATATCTCTAAAATGGACTTTCAGCAAAATATAAAATTAGTTTCTATATTTTTTACTTTCGTATACAAAGGACGCAATCTAATTGAATAATATTAATAATATTTTATTTTTTCAATTGTGTCACAATTTTTTGCACTATTTTTGTTATCGTAGTTGAAGTAATTCTATTCTAGATGATATATAAAACTAAAATAATATATGTGTATAGAAAAATAAACAAGAATATAGTTAATAATAATAACTATCTTTTCATTTCTCAGGGGCGGCCGGTTATTCTTGTTTGATAATAAAGTTTCGTATTTTTTATCCACAAAATATTAATTGGACAAAAAATATTTATTATTATTTTTTTTTTCTTTCTAATTTTTACAAAATTTGTGGATAATTTTCTGCCAGTTGGTTGCATCTGCCTTAATTTTTTGTGATGTCATTGAACATGAACTTGAAACTACTTAAAATTTATCATATACTTCTACATACGCAGATATTCGATTATTTATGCAGTTTATGTATGCAGTATTAAGGCCATCAACACTATGCAAAAATGTTCCGTTACGAAACTTTTCTTTTCCTGATAGTTCAGTTTCGTCTGTTTTAATGCTGTCCACATGTCTTTTACTTCTTCTCGTCGTGTATTAATGTACTCAGAGGAACCACAAGTTATTTGAGCTTATGCCTCAATACCATCAAATATGTCCCGCAATATATCTAAATATGCGACCAACGATTGTAGCAAATCTATTGCCATTTTCAGATCTATTGTAAATATTTATTTGCTGCATTGAATCTTGAAAGAACATTATTCCAAAAATAACAAAGGATACTTGTTTCCAAGAAGTTCATTTTGGTCCATTTCGTACGTATATATTATAAAATTATTAATTATAAAATTTTAACATATAACTGGAGGGGGGGCAGAGACCGGGGTGGCCGGGGCGGTTCCACCTTCCCCCCCCCATAATCCGGCTCTGATGTCAATTGTGCCAAATTAATTTAGTCCAGGAAACGTATACCCTGTTCAAAATGCAGAAATAGTAATAAAATCACGTGAAAGATTGAAGTCGTTACCCTATTGGCTCCCGCATAAAATTAATAGCTCAACAGTCAACGAACGACGAGAGTTCGACAAAATTATCACGTGAACTATGCATGATTATTACTTCTTGATTTTGAACAGAGTATAGATTTCGAAAGAAAGTCTTGGAAATTGCTAAGATTAAGATCTATTAATGTTTCGAGTAGTTTTCGAAGACACATGTTGCGAAAAAAAAATTTGCCAGATGTATATCTATTTCCGATCCATTCCGAAAATTCGCAAAAAATATATCTAAACTGAATTAAAGAGGGAAAAATTCTCTGTAGTTAAGCTTTCATCCTTTTTTTGGTGGGACGAACGGTTTATCCGCTAGAGGGCCGCAAAATTGGTTAATCTTTAGAATGAATAATGTACGTGATATTAAAATCTTTAAAAATGTAACGAATAGACCTTTAAATAATAGTATTCCTACAGAATTAAGAAATTTATATAATGGACTCTTGCCTATTCCTGAAAAGAAAAAAGCAAATAGATTGAACAGAGTTTGCCGTTATCTCTAGGTGAAAGATATTAAATAGAAATATAAAAACTAGGTTAAGTTTCACAAATTTCTTTATTCCTCGATACGTATTTCGGCTGTTATGCCATTATCAAGAGTTTCTTGCAAACTGAGTAACAGTTTGTAAAAAACGCATGCATCTGATTTATTATCATCAGACCTTTATGACTCTATGTAACAGATCTATAGGTTAAAATTAGAAAAAACAAATGTAAATTGAACATAATTTATTAATATAATATAATATTTATTTATCGAGATACAAAATTAAATACTGTATTTGGTCAGTCACATAACAAATTACAAAACCTTTTAAAATATACAAACACAATATATAGAATAAGATAAAAGTACATTATAGAAATATCACCCAACATGGAAAATACTTAAATATACAAACAGTTCAAAAACAGTCAAATTAAACTATTTTAAAATTGCATTAGGGCACGTATTTATTTGATAGCAAACCATATATTTGATCATTTGTGCATATATTTGACTTGTGTAAAATCATCAAAAGAATATATTGGATTTTTCCGTAAATAATTCATGATAGTTATTTTTTAGGGTTTTGTAGGTATGACCACCAAAAAAACCCTTATAACGTCATTCATGTGTCTGTCTGTAAAGTAGAAATTGTAGCCAAACGGCTTTACATAGAATGTTGAAATTTGGCATTTTTACATTACGTGTCCCAACTGTTGTAAAATTGTCTAATTTTATTCACTTTAGAAATGCTGACATCTAATGCAGCAGCATTCGCTTAATTAGTAAAAAGTTAATTAACAATTATTTGTAGAAAAATATTCAAGTGAAAAGACCATAGATATAAACAGAATTTAATATTTACTTACATCTTTCACACATTTCAAATCCATTGAAGGTCCACCATTATCTCACGCTCTTTCAAAATAATTAATAAAAGACAAAACCATCATTTGAGCGCGGCTACTAAGAGCTTTCGGCATTTTTATTACAATAATATTTGATTTAATGAAAAATAAAGTTTGACAACACTTAAATGTCAAACCTGACTTAAAAACGACTGAAAAGTACAATCTAAACCTGGCAACGTGTAAAAACTTTACCAACATTCAGTAAATAAATGTATGAGTAATGGTTTGATGTTGGTTAAATCACATTATGAAATTGGTACTTAAATTAACCAAGTGTGACGTCATCTCATATTCATTGTGAATGGAGTTTAGCATAAAAATTTATTATAGTATAATAAGTCGTTGCGGGCAGCAAAAATGCATGACGTGGGCCGCCACTTTGACACATCTGCTATAGTACAAAGAACAAAGATGCAATAGTTCCAAGGCCACATAACCTGTTACTAAAGAGATGCTCATTTCAATTGCTCTAAATACTACAATTCTCATCCCGATGAAATTAAGTTGTCAAAGGAAGTTGAGGTAGGGATGGGAAAAAACATCGATGTATCGAAAACATCGATGTTTGTTTTAAAAACATCGATGTTTTTACCATCGATGGTCAGCTGGCGATAGTATCGATAAAACATCGATGTCTACTACCGATGTCGATGTTTAAACTTTGAAATTCAGAAACTACCTCTAGGAGCGCTGGAATCTTAAAAACTTAATTTTTATTAAAATTAGTACACAAAATATAAGCGCCATCTATTGTGATATAACAATACTAATAGTGTTAGTTCTTATTCTTCTTAGCAGTTAGCAGAATACGAAAAAATAAGAAGAAACTTCTAATTTTTGCGAACAATGCGAACGATCATCGACGCCAACACACTTTTTCTTTTTGAGTCTTATTGACACTTTCCCAGTTGTTATTCCTCCAATCCCTGGTTTTTGTAAATTGTCATTAGCTATTTTTTTATATATTAAAGTTGGCTTTTCCTGAACAAAATGATCAAAAGCTTCAATTAATCGGTAAAAGTAACTAGAATTGAAAATCTAGTTCCGCCTAAACCAAAGGAACAGACTTTATTTCAACTTAAAAGGTATAAAAATAATTGTGTATGACAGTGTTATATTTATGTTAAATAATATAAAATTAACATTAAGATTACTATATTAGTATTGTAATAAAATCCAATATTTCATTTTAGAAATGTAAAAATAGTAAGGTCTGTTCCTTTGGTTTAGGCGGAACTAGATTTTCAATTCTAGTTACTTTTCCAGATTGATTGAAGTTTTTGATCATTTTGTTCAGGAAAAGTCATCTTCAATATATAAAAAAATATCTAATGACAAATTACAAAAATGAAAATTGCGGTTAGTTCCGCCTAATCGTTTGGAATAGACTGTAGGTACAAATTAGGATTATTATATTGGGTATAATAATATTAATGTGAAATTAATTACTATTAAAAAGGAATATTTCTATTTCAAAAACTAATAAATGCTTTTTTTGTATTGTGTTACTTTTTTCGTATTTTATCTTTACATTATTAAATAAAACCTATATAATATAAATAAATAGTTTTTTTTTTTAATAATAATAAAACATCGATGTTTCCGATACATCGATGTTTTTCCTTCGATGTACAACCCTAAGTTGAGGTGTATTATACGATATCAATGAATATTTTAATTAATTATGAAAATTAATTAAAATTAATTTCACAATTATTCAATGTTTCCACTGTCCATATTTCCTATGTTATCTTTTTATTTTTTATATTTATGTTTATTGGGTTAACTATTTACTGGCTTTCTTTTATGTAATAATGTTCTATTGTACATTGTTATTATGTAATAATATTTATGTACATAAAAGACAAAATAAAACTAAACTAAATAGAGTTTAATTTTAATGTTCAATTAATTTAAATTTTTAAATAGAATATAGCTTGCCGAAAAGCTTTAATAAACATCGATTACTACTAATAAGAAGTAAGTAACGAATAAGACTAGATTCATTGTTACAACTGTTCATTTAATCATATCTGAACAATCAGTTAACCTTTTGTTAAACGTGTTCAGAACTACATATGTTAATGCGTCTATTGTACGCCACTGGTCGAACTATTATACAAATTTTTCATTCATAGAGTTTCTACGAAGTAATCCAGTCCTTTTTCTTTTTACTTAAAAGTGAACTACAATACTCTATTTATATACTAATGCATAAAGAAAGTAAAAACAACACCCATTACTTTCTCGAACGATGCTTTAAGATCAATATAAAACTAAATGTTTACTGCAACATTTGAGACAGCTCGTTCAAGTGACCACTCGGACTACATTAGATTTCTCTGCGATGGCCAATCCGCATCCTCTACCTTTCTGGGAGTAAATAGATCGCCTTCTCCTATCTCAGATCTGCGATCGGGCTATTAATTAATTACAAATACGAGTGAAAGAGAAATTTTTGTCCAAATGATCTTTTTTGTTTCATGTTTTTGCACTTTCATTTTCTGATTTTCATATGCTTTAATTTTGTTCCGGTGAAGGTGCATTTTCATTTGTTGAGTTTAATTGATGGTTTTTATTTTATTAAAAGTGATTGTGGAATTTTATAATTTCAGATCAATTGTTAGTTTTAATTGAATTTCCTAGAATAAACAGGGAAATATAAAGTAAATGATCATGATAAGGCGCTGCAGCCCGGATTCATTGTAAAAAATTTCGTCAATCCTGTTTGATATAGGAATAGATTTGGCTCTTCATTTTTGGTGAATTGGTGTCCAGTTTGACATCACCCAGCCATTTGAAATTACTCTCTTCCGCCCATATGATTTCACGCAGTTTGAATGCGGTTCTTGCCTCATGTGTTTTATATGTTATTTAATTAAATAATAATTTTTTTTAGAGGTATAGAACTTTAAAATGAAATAAAACATATAAAAATCGTGGTAATGGCCATGGTATTGGCTTTATTGGAAAGATAACTTTATGTCATTAGTGTTTAAATATGATTTCGGGCATACAGGCTGACCCGAATAAAGCGCAATCTGGAAGTTTCATTTTCGACCACTTTTGGAGCAGCTGGGGCTGTATATCGGCAATAACACAGCGAATGTTGATTTCCAAGACGTCCATCGTCTCTGGTTTATTAGCCTAGATTAGCGACTTCACATATCCCCACAGAAAATAATCCAAAGGTGTTAAATCGCACGATCTTGGAGGCCAATTTACAGGTCCATTACGCGAAATTATTCGCTCATCGAACGTTTCCTTCAATAAATCGATTAATGCGCGCGCTATGCGGCATGTTGTGCCGTCTTGTTGAAACCACAGCTCTTCCACATTAATGCCATTCAATTGGGGAACGAAAAAGTCAGTAATCATGGCTCTATACCGATCTCCATTGACTGTAACTACGCTCCGCAGCAGCAACAGCTTCTTTGGTGCGCACTGTTGTGCGCAATATTGTCAATTAGAGTATGCGTAATGCGAAAACGATCCATGGTTATTCGAATTACTAGCTCTGATGGACGATTATGTCGACCGTTAAATGGACGTAGCGCACGGTAAGTTTTGCGAACTGAACCATGATTTTCGAAATAAATTTGACCGATTTGCAAGCGTTGTTCTGACGTAAGTCTTGTGCATGGTGAAATGGCAAACCAAACTGAGCACAAATCAGCTGTCAACTATCAATGTCCGTCGCTGGAAACAGTGTTGTCAATTCGAAAAACAAACCCACTTTACTAAAAAAACACACTTATAAATAATGATATAAGACAGGGCTTCTTAAACTTTTTCATATAGCGACCCCCTTCAAGCCTAGGAAATTTTAAACGACCCACCATGTAATGAAATTAATATTGACCATAGATGTAGGTGTAATATCACGACATTGTAGAATCTACATTGTAGAATCTACCTTGTAGATTCTAAAAATTTATTTATTATTACCCAAAAGTAGCAGATCTTTGCGACCCCCCTTCAGTAGCCACGCGACCCCCCGGGGGGTCGGGACCCACAGTTTAAGAAGCCCTGATATAAGACATCAACAATTTAACCTGAAAATTCATTTTACGCAGCTCCTTCCTTTAAAAAAGTTTTTCAACTCCTTATTCTCAACTAGAGCTACGAAATATCGGAACGAGATCGATAACACACCATAGTCTTTAGAAATGAAGTCTTGCCGATAATTTTTAATCAAAATTAATGTAAATGGCAGGGAAGGACTGGCCTTAATGGTGATCGATAGGGTGACCATCCGTCCTGGTTTTCCGGGATTGTCCCGGTTTTAGGTCAATTGTCCCGGTGTCCCGAAAAATGTTTTCGGTACGGCCGATTGTCCCGGTTTTTACATAATTCTGTATTTCTAAGAAAATAAATATGACAATTAGTTAGTATGAGAGGTGACGACCTTTTTTTTGTTCTTCATTTGGTTTTGGAAGGTGAGGACCTTCTTTTTTTTCCTGTATCCTGGTTACCCTTCACTGAAATCTGGTCACCCTAGTGATCGGGCGATCGCCTGGTACTCAGGTGACTATTGAGCCGAATGGGCTAGCTGATTTTTTTAAAACATAACATCTATTATTTTCTTCTATAAGAATTGTTGTCAAGAGCCCAGGACTGGTAAATGGGGAGGCCGAAGAATTAAGACATTCAAGCCCAACAACAAATTTTGTATTAGACAGGAAATAAAACGTATATGATTGCAGGGAATAGGACACATGATATATATGAAATATTCCCACATAAAGTGGGAATATTTGGAAATAAATATTGAACATCTATCAACCAGAGGGACGAGCAAAACTTAAAGAAATCAGCTCTCAAAATATCTAGCGAATATATCTGATACCGGAAAGAACTATACGTCGATGAGAAGGATGAAGGACTTGTGTGCAAAGCCGCCTTAACTCGGGGGTGCATTGCACCTGGGAGGCAGATTTTAGGGACGGCAAATTTTCATTTTTAGAGTTATACATTCATTAATTGTTAGCACAGAAAGATCAGTGTTTGAAATGTTCGATAGAATTTCCAGTGAATGTGCAGTGCATTTTCGATTTTCAATAGATGTAAGTAGACCACATTCGGAACACTGGCCCGAATCTATCTTTTAAAATTCTATAATTAATTTTTTCTTGCAACTCATAAACTCGCGCCCATTTTTTTAAAGACGGCAATATGATGGGCGCGGGTACGCTCGGAGCGTCCCTGCTTCCATGCTTGTGTGCATTGGCGCATCCAGGGGGGGGGGTGGACCTCCCTCGAAGGAAGAAGGAAGGAGATGAGGACCTTTTTTTTTAGTCATCTCACTTGTATTTCAGAAGCAAGGACCTTTTTTCTTAGGTCATGACTTGTTTTTCACAAGTAGGAACTCTTTTTTTTTGTATTTCACTTGTATTTCAGAAGCGAGTACCTTTTTACGGACATCTACATCACTTGTATTTCAGAAACGATGAGCTTTTTTTTTTAGATCATCACTTGAAATTTAGAAATGAACATCATTTACAATTTAAATAATTTTGACTTCCAGCCCTCCCCCCATATTCATGGGTGCACCACTGCTTGTGTGTATGTGTGTGTATGATTCAACCAAGTGACAGTGACCAAAACGAGGCGTCCAAGAAAGAGAGAGAGATGTACAGTAGCAATTTTGTATAAGATAGAGTATGATAACAATATACTAGGTCTTACGTGTTATTATCTTTATTAGACAGACAAGTTCAAGAATTTCCAAATGAAATGCAACAATTTTATCAAGAATAATTGTTCATAACTTAAAATAACATCTAATTTAATTTCGATCCTTGTAAAAAGTCGACTATTAAATAAAAATAGGCTCTGAAATAAAACTTTTTTGTAGAAAAAATTCTTACAGCTTTGTTTTGAAAGCAATTATATATTGAGGTGAAGACAGTTATAACAAATCACGGGAAATAAAAAGAACTTATTCATAAAAAATTATTTATTTGTGACATCCATATTAACGGTAAGTATTACACAATATTACAACAATTATTACTTTTATAAATTTTAACAAAATTTTCAATCTTTGGGAAGTTACTTAATTAATACAAATAGACATTTACAGAGATATCTATAAGTCATTGAGAACAACCATTCCAACATTTGCACAAGAGACAATAGATCTCTCATGCAATTCGCCGAGATTTTGTATGTGACCCATGCCAATCAACAAATATCAGAAATTTGTTCATTCAACAAAAATAAGAAGAAAAACAAAGTTCTAGAACCTGGGAACTAGATAGCCATCTTAAATTTATCTAAATATATAACATGTAAGATATATTTAGATATATATACGATATAAACGCTGAGTGATTAGGTTAGGTAAGAACTGGATTAAAAACGGAAATTCGTTTAGCAGCTAGATTACTTAAAAAGGCTTATGATCTTAACTTTGACCTATTCTAACTTAATCTAAAACTAGTTGGTGTGTTTCCTCAAAGAAAAATACTAGGCAAATTAATAATCGGCCGTGGAAAAACTACCTGGTTAAATACTCTCTAATTGTTCGGGTGCACATATATAGATCTATTTCAATCTGCCATATCAAAAATTAAAAAGGCTTTGATGACATAAATATTCAACTTTCGAAAGGAAGCGACGTGGAAGAAGCAGCGAAAATATTAAATATAAACTTTAAGTGTGCATACATATAAAAGAGAGGAAACAATGACGTATTGTTGCTTATATACTCAGAAACTCAAAATGATTACCTGGTTTCCAGATTCGACAATATTACTAAATATATCTTACACCAACTGGTATAACTGTCCGAGGTAAATATTTGTTTTAGATTTGACTTACAGCGAGAAAAACTTCATCAAACAATGGTCTAAAACATTTTACATTTATTAAAATTTAATGCTTGTTTGGTAAATTTGTTCCAAGTTTCAATAAATATAAAATGATCTTGAAACGCGATATTTGTTTATATATATATATAAATTAACTATTCATTTAAGTACTTTCAGTATTGTTAAGACTTCAGACTTTGTAATAATAATTACTTCTTGTTGTTGCAGACTGTTGATATTTTTCATTAGAATTCAAATCATTTCTTGAATTCGTGTTAAGTTTTGGTTGACCTTTCACAACTTTAGTACTCTGTTGGGTAGCACCTTGATAATACTGCTGAGGAATAGTCTGATATGACCCAGGACCAACTGAAAACTGTCCATTGGCAAAAGCAGGAATGTAGTGTTGACCACTACTTGATGGAGTAGCCGGGATGTAGTGCTGACCAGCTTGGTCCAACTGTGGAGCAGCAATCACCCTCATACCTTCATGGGCTATTGGTTGATTACTATACTGTACTGGAACTTGATGACTGGGAATTACGTAACCTTGTGGTGCTACTTGTTGAGATGCACTGGGTACTGGATAGGATTGATGACCCTGTACGATGTAAGCATTTTGTCCGTGATTGCTGGCAGGTACTGCGAATTGTTGTGGTGCGGGCTGATGTCCAGTAGGTGCCAGTTGGAAGTAAGGTCCGTGTTGTTGATGTAAAAGCTGCAATCTGAAACAGGAATGCAGATTATGTCGTTAAATTCAAATAAAGCGAATTATATTGTTGTATTTATGAGGAAAATTTAAGACAACTTGTTGATGTACATAAGTTCTGGTTTTTCACTTTCTGTAACTCTCTAACAAGCTATATATGCATAAAAACGATTAACTCGTAAGTAGATAATTATTTTCCATAGGTAGTTATTTGAAAATAAAACTCAAAGAAAAATCCACAACTCTCAAAGTAGTCATTTGGCAATCTGTCAATAAATAACACAGGTGTCCTAAAACCAACTTAGCGAAGACAGAGACCTCGCGTGGAGCAATAGAGCAAAATCTGGATTGTGATATCACGGCCTATCGATCCTTTTGGCTTTAAATAAGAGGTGTCCGGACATTTCATTAGTTTTTTACTTTTATAAATGTTTATTTATTTTTAGAAATAACGTGTGATAAAAAAACACATCAGAATAAGCCGTGGAGGAGAAAGACAGCAATATGTCATGTTGTATATAATCAAGCAACAAAAACAAAAACTATTTATTAGCAGTAGCGGCGCTAGCGGGGGTCCGGGGCGGATCTATAAATTGTCCTAGCTCCCAGGTGCCATATATGGTTGGCGAAAATTTAAAATTTTAGATAAAACTAAGTGCCCGATCCATTTTTGAAAATATTTCGAACTGTGAAAGATGGAAGCGATTAAAGCGTCGCTTACGGTCCGCTTTCATCTTTTCAAAATTCAAGAACATCATAGTTTCATTAATATTAATAACTTTTTGAGCCGCGGAGCACTTTTCACGAGAATAATTCGTCGCGGAGCAACGATAGTGCTCCTTGGTTAAAAGCAAAAATATTAATAAAAATGGGGAGGGGATTTTTCACAACATCGGAATTTATATGTATTGAGAATGCGAGCAATCTTGAAATGGGGTAATTATAATTTTAGTTCTTTTCGAATTTTCGGAGGGATGGGATTAATCTCCCTAATTCCCCCTATGCGTACACCACTGGCTATATATTTATATATATTTTAGTGGATCTTGACGTGTGATATGTTCTGAAAATAGATTTCTCAGTTGATCGATACAGGATAATTGTTTTACGCCGATCTTGAAAAGTTATCTAGTACGGATTGTAAACTGAACAAAATGTAACAATGCTTTGTTGGTTAAAAGCAAAAATATTAATAAAAAATCAGCTATGGCCACCACAAGACCGAACACCATCACAAAATAGGTACTTAAACAAAATACTCTCTAACACAGAAATTATTTACCATAACCGTGGAAACATTACATATACGTATGACAAAATAAATACTTAATAAGTAATATTAAATATTATTACTATAATAAAAATAAAGTAAAAATAACGAAAAAATATTTTTTAAAAACAGTTGTGGCCACCACAGTACTGACCGCCGAAAATCTTTCATTTCTAGATGACCGCTTTTTACTAAAAGTTGATTAACTTATGCCATTGGTGTGAGAAGCTTAAAAATGAAGTTTAATAAAAACCCTACTAAAAACTAATTTTATAATATTTGAACACACTTGTCGTCTACTGGACGTTCTGAGACGGAGACTTTTGCAGCTTATTTTAACAATCCGTACTTTAGCCAGCGATCCATCGTAAAATAATTGCAACAAAAACAAATAAATAACACTGCACCACTATGACTTACTGTCTTGCTGTCTGAATTATAAAAGATATAAAGAATAGAGGTAATTCATATTCCCATTGAAATTCCCATGAAACGTCACAACATCCATTATCTATTATTTGGCAAATTTTAATGTATTTGTACTGTATTATATGCCGCTCTTGAAACATATTTGCCCTGTAATAGAACAGTCACTCAGCTGTATATTTGTATTTCATAATGGTTAAAACTTTTTCAATGACCAGTTTTACTATTGCGATTGGAGTGTCTATATTAACATTTATCTTCAGTAGCGTATCATTTCTGAGTGAAACGTTGGTTAAAAAAAAACACTATTTTCACATCTGACATTTATTTTATTTACTTTTCTGTCTAATCTGTTCGCGGAGCACTAGTAGACGCAACGCGAAGTACAGTTTGGGAAACTCTGATATAGATCAATTAACAGGAGAATCAGAATTATATTGATACAAGGCGGTGATATTGAATAGTTTATAAATTTATTATTTTATTTATTTGAGGCTGTTTATTTAAGTTTTTAAGAGTTCAATTTTACTTTTGCTGTTTTATAAAAAATTAATTAATTAATAAGTAAATAAATTTTGCTCTGTAGTGGCAGAGGTTATGTGAGTAGTTCTAACTAGTGGTGTGCCGGAGCTCTGTATCCGTATCCGCGAAAGATCCGTAAAAAATAAAAATTCGTATCCGGGTCCGTATCCGTTCTTCCAAGGCTGATCTTTAACGGATCTCATATAGATACATATGAATTAGTTATAACATAAGCTTGCGTTTAGAAATGCTCAAGGTGGATTATTTTTTACTCTGCCGTTGAAATTCATATTTAGTCGAGCATCACATTACTTACAGGTGGTTTTAGAGCAGTCTAGTATACATTAAATATTGGAGTAAAATTAATCAAAGATAATGAGTGATTTTGAACTCAACTAAACTGTGTGTCTAGGTATGAACATGTAGAACGTTTCTTTCCGGTGTTTATGAACAGGCGTTTAGTTATAGTGCGTTCAAAGGTGAGTTTGCAGTACAGGGCATATGGAGTAGTTCTTTTTCATACTTTCTAATGGGTTTACACAATGACACTATCCTTTTCTTGCTTGTCGACGTTGCCAGCTCTAAAACGCGCTGATCTGTGAAGACGCAGTATTCTACAAATGGCCAATTGTTTTTGTTGAGTGTTATTTTGAGTTTTATAAGAGTTGATTTTTGTAAATCATACGAGTTTTTCATATTATTATAATTGACACATTTGACACTTTTACAACATTTGGCAACACCGCTCCCATTTTCCATAAGAGCTATACTGCAAACTCACCTTCGAACGCACTATAGGTATGCTGTTGTCGGCGCTTGTTGACAACTTTTAGTGGACACGTAGAAACATTATTACCAGTGCCTGTTTACCAAAATTTCATCATCAAAAAGTGGCCTGGTTTATAATGAATGTTCATGTAGTTGCTTGGGGGAGTTATATATCTACTAAAACATGCCACTTATGCAGACTACACGTTGGAAAGCAAATTCATAACAAAATAATAAAATGTAGTCTGCCAATAAGTAATTGTAAATATCGGTAATTCGCAACATCAAAGAAATGTTATTAATAACTATAAAAAAAATCAACAAAATATTATAAAACTGATTTTTAGCTTCTTGTAAGCTGATAAATAATGTTTCAAAGATTCCTGTTACTCATTGGCGTATGTTTCAAACGCCAACAAGCGATTATAGGCGCCGGTAACAGTCTTTCTAAGTATTCTACCCTCAGTTTGCCTGCCTTGGTTTGTAGAAACAGCACGGTACATCTAACTATCGCTTCAAGGCCGTTCATTTTTCTACTGCAATGCAAGATCCGTATCCGTATCCGCGGATCTGGCTTTTATCTGATCCGGCTGGCGGCGATGAAAGGCAGGGGCGACTGGGGCACAGGCCCAGGGCGCCAGCTCTTAGGGGCGCCAAAATAAACACTTAGATATACATATTCTGATATGCATGAATGAATGAATTCAAAAATGTACACATTTATTGATTATATAATAATATTCAGTCTTTTTTTGGACTTCTGTAAAATATATAAAGCATCATATATGCATATATTTGTATATAAATAACAAAGAAATGCCATTTTTCAATCTTATGACTTGTTTGAAGACGGTGTTTCGGAGGTTTTCGGAGTTTTTTTAAATAATTTAACGTTGACAATGATCGTTCAGCAATATGTTGTTTACTGGTAACGTTACTAATATTTTTGACAGCTATACAGTCTATATTTGTTTAACTTTCTTGCACATCTAAAAACATCTATAACTGGTTTTGGTTGCACATTTAGATATACAATGGCACATTGAATTACAAACTTAATTTGTTCCTGACCGCGGCGTATCTTAAAAAGTATCTAGAAACCCAATTTTCCATTATATCTTATGGGAAATCAATTAATGCGTTCCCAGATTAAAAAATAATAAAGCAAATCAAAAAAATTAAAAAAAAAACTTTTTTCAGCTAAATGAAAAAAATGCAAAGAAATGGAGGAGTGAGAAGGACCATTTTTTCACTAAAAATGTGCATTTTGTATACCAGTACATATTAATTTTTATTTATGAAATTTTCTGTTTCACATAATTAGTATGAAAATCATTTTCCTTTAAATTGTAAAAAATGAACAACTTTCTTGTGTCTGATTTTGTGGTTCAGGAGTTTTCCATTTGTTACATGTAGTAGTTGCCTGTTTCTAGTACTAGGGAAAAAGGTTTTGATCCATTTGAAAAGAAAAACATCACGGTTCGTATCTAGATGTCAAAATAGGATATGAAAATAGTGTGTACCTCGAAAAGTTCGTATTACGAGAGGTTTGTAAGTCGAGGTACCACTGTATTAGCAAATTTACTTAGCCATAATTAGCATAAGGTTAAAATGTAACAATATTTATATTTCTACCATCTAAATCAAAAGAATATGTTTGAAATAAGATTGCGAGCACCAAACTCCTCTCTTCGGTACGCCACTGCATATTCTAATAAAAGGGCGCAGTTTGATGGGTTTGCCCCAAGCGCCAAAAGAGCTAGTACCGGCTCTGGATCCGGCACATCTCTAGTTCTAACCTTCCAAATTTATTCAAAAACATACATAATTTTTTCTCAGCATTCAAAAGTTATATTCAGAAATATTAAAAATTTTGGAAATAATTTAAAATTTAAATTTTAGAAAATTGAATCTTATAATCTTGTAAAACTCTAATAAAGTAATAATAATACTGTAACTGTACAAATTTTTAATATGTGCGGAAATAACACTGATCAAATTTCGCTATTTTGAAATATGTAGATCTATAAAGAAAGTAGGAATATAGATTACTTTCAAAAACTAAAACGTTAACTTAATTGGTACGACATCTGCTTCTAAAGACATAAATATATCATACAAATAGCCATTTTTTGCCAATTGCTTTTCTACCAATTTTTATAGTTTCCTTCCGTTTCTAATCCACAAATTATAAATTTCTAAAACCTACCTTGCTTGTGGGTTATTCTCGTAGTAATTCAACAACTCCTGTACTGCGTTTTGAAATTGGGGACTATTTTGCGGATTGCTGTGCTGAACCTGAGGTTGATAACTGTGCGCTGGTACTTGCTGGGCTAAGATAACCATATGGCCCACTGGTTGACCTACTGGACGCTGACTGTATAACACAGGTTGGGCCTGGGCAGGTCGGTGACCAATTAATACATACTGTGGCGCAGATTTAATGTGTTCCGGGTTTTGTATTTGTTTCGTTGAGACGATTTTGTTGACGCCCACAGAATCTGAAGATGTTTCAGATCTACAGTGAACTATAAATAACGCTATGACTATCTGAAAAAAATAATTAAATAAGTATACAATATGATAAACGAAACTAGCATTTAAAAAATAATATATTAAAAAGATTATTTTTTAAATTATTAGGCGATTAAAACAGAACATTTATGGCCGGTTTCTGAAAGCCTAGTTAATTATAACCAAATAGTTAGAAAACGGTTGCTATGGTTACTTATGAGATTGTTATATTGTGACCGTAGTTGACCATTAGCTTATAGTTTACTAAGCTTTCAGGAACCGGCCCTTTAGTTAGTTTTACACTGTTCAATTAATTGATCAACAAATTGATCAAGTTTTTTGTCAATAAATTGAAAAATTTATTGGTAACCTTGGGAACAACAACATCACTTTACACACATCAATTTATTTATCAATTTTTTTTGAAAATTTTTACATTACCAACTGTAAAACATGTTGACATATTTATCAAAATGACAATATTGAAAAAATCTTCACAAAATTACGAGCTGTGAACAAAAACAAAAGAAATAAGCTAGATGATGATAAATTAGAACGTTTGAGGTTATGTCAAATTTGAAACCGAAACACAAATAATATATTTCGAGGTTATGCTACAACTAAACAATTGGCAATATCTTAACAAATAAAAATATACCTAGAATTCCGTAAAAAATTGATGAAAAATTTACGAATAATAGAACTTGTTCTATTTTCAAAATAAATTGATCAATTTTTTTGTCAATTAATTGACGAAATTTTTACGCTTTACACACATCAATTAATTGAATGTCAACTTTTTCAATTAATTGAATCGTGTAAAACCCACTTTAGAGTTTCAGTATATACGAGCCCCGTTTCAGTGAAGTTCCAACTATTTAAATCATGAAAATTGTGAATTTATGTTAAAATAAAGTAAATATAATTTTAGATTAATGGTATTTCTTATACCAGTACATTGTTAAAAGTATTTCACCAAAATATTTTCCGATATTTTCAATTATAACTCATCATATATCTAGAAAAGAAAACGGCATGGAAAGCTAAATCATGCAAGGGATAGTAGATAGACGTCGATTGAGGTAGATATCACAAGGTGTCGTTGATTTAAAACATTTACGCGAAAAGACTAAAAAGCATAACTACTTAGTACAATGCATATAAAAAGCTATGTGAAATTTTTTATTTTAGCAAAAAGCGACATACGAAGTCAGTTTGATTGGGCATTTAGATCCTCGGTTGTAAGATATAATGAAACGATCGATAAAAATCGGTACGTAATTATTAATAAATTATTAAATTGTATAAATTTTTGTTGTATAGCCGGTTGAAATTTTTGATACACATCGAAGGCTATTTGCGCCTATACAGCCCAATAAATGTCACATGGTTGATCAGAAAAA
This sequence comes from Liopterus haemorrhoidalis, assembly GCA_963971575.1. Classification (NCBI taxonomy): domain Eukaryota; kingdom Metazoa; phylum Arthropoda; class Insecta; order Coleoptera; family Dytiscidae; genus Liopterus; species Liopterus haemorrhoidalis. Next base: position 100,137,933 of record OZ020611.1, read on the forward strand.
TCTTCAATAGGAAACAAAACTGTATACCTGGTAAGCTTTTATTTTTTTATTATTATTATTTGATTGCCCCTCCAGTTGCTTAGTCCTGGAGCGTCCACTATTTGTGCCAACTTCACTGAGACGAGGCTCTCATGTTACGGCTATTGACCGAATGGCAGGTAGTGTTAACAACGACCGGTTACTAACTAAACCTATCCTAAGGTTTAGTTAGTAAAAATCTAGGACAACAGAAGCCGAAAGGCTCGAAGTAAGCTTAAAGAATTTTGTGTAAAGAATACTATTTTGTTATATGCCTGTCATTGGTCGGTCGTTCTTAACACTGCCAATGGCGGGCCGTAATATAGATATTACAAAGCAAACGAAAGAATTTTCTATAAAACAAATATAGAACCTTTAAGCGAAACTAAATGCAATTTAAATTTTTCAGTTGTCACTAGGTAATTTGTTATATATTGAAGTTGGCTTTTCTTGAACAAAATGATCAAAAGCTTCAATCAATCGGTAAAAGTTACTTAAAGCAAAGAAACCCCCTATACATAGGTATGGTTCAGGAACCTGGGTGCAAAAACAGAACAACATACAAAGATTACATGTTTTGGAGAAGAAATTTTCTCGCCTAGGTCATATGATAGTAGAAATGAAGATATTCGTTCCAAAACAACGGTTTTCAATCTCTTTCTTTGCGAACTGACAAAAGGTGTAAAAAATTTAGCGGACCGGGAAAGTAGAAAGTAAATCGAGGCGAATCGAATCACAAGACGAATTGGATCAAAATAAGGAAAGAAACCAATAATGTTATTTTCTTGTTTGAAACAAACTATCCTATTATAATATTTAGTAAGTAGTATAATAGAATAGTCCGTATTCCTTATTTTAATCCGATTTCACATATTATATCAAGATTTGTCTCTCTTAATTTTCTTGTATCTTAATTTTCCCATATTTATCGAGGCGGCCGCACGCTTTGCGGGGTTGTGAGGGCTGGTGCGTCCGGGGCCCCAGCAAGCACGGAGCCCTGAGCGATTTTCCAAGTCGCTCATATATCACGCCGGACCTGTTCGCGGGCATTCAAAAATATTTGGTGACTATCCCCGAGTAGATATATCTAATATTTGAAGCGATATCGTACAACGGTCACCTTTTGAATTTTTATAATGAAAGTCCGAGTTTTTCCGCCAAACGGATGGTGTTTGACCCTTGTAAGATCGTTTTAGACGGCCGATGTACGCTGAGTGTACGTCTGTTTCCATCTTTTGCTTAAAATTTGGGCGCCGTATGCCTATGCGCACGACCTTTAAAGTTTTTGAAGAGTCATTTGGTATCTGTAATACCCTTTTCACACTAGATCTTTAAGACGAGTGAACTTAAAGTTCACCGATGTTTAAGATCGGTATGCTTTCACACTTGATTTTTGTCCTTAAGTTACCGTCCTGAAATTACCAGTTTTGAACTGTCTGCGCAGACGCACATTTTGAATTATTATAAACAAATATGGATATTTCATTTCATTCTACAATAAAGACACTACAATAAAGAATATATTACACCTGTATCAACATGTAAGTCGATACATTTTATCTCAATTATTGTAGCTCTGTATTTTATTAAACACATTATTAAAATAAATAATTTTACTATAACAATAAGTATAAACTTCTTATAACGTCGATATAATACAGTATTCTTGTTTATGATAATATAAAATGTTGACAGCATAAATTCAAGGAGTATTTTTTTATAATAGAAATTAAGTTGGCAATGCGGACGAAGTTTAAAACGCAGATCTCTGTCTTAAACATCGCTTGTATTTAGACGAGGCCATACGGTTTCACATTAGCGTTTAAAGATACATTCACTTTAACATCCGATCTTAAAGTTCTAGTGTGAAAAGGGTATAAGACCATTGCATGCCGCTGTTAGGCTAAGAGTTAAATTTTGCATCAAATATAAACTGTTTTAAGCCGCATTCAGAGCTTTTTAAATTAACACGTTGTAGACTGTTCGTTGTTACGCTGTAAGTTATATTTATATGCATTGTCTTAACGTTCTATGTACCGTTCAAAGCAAGTTAGAAATTAATGTGTTACGAATAGTCAGATATTTGTGTGTCTTTAAACTACATGGCTCCGTATAATGTTTTCTGTGTATTATCGTTTTTATAATTCTGTTGTCTTAGATTTTAACTAACTAAACCTAACGTCATTACCTAAATTGATCATATTTTCTGTCCGTCTTTGTAATTTTGAGCAAGATTTGTTAATAATGACATTATGTTAGGTTATGTAAAGGCATGCGATAACTATAGTGTCACTAATAGACTGAGATAGTCAATGTGTTTATATGTCTGTCTCATTAAAACACCTCACTAGCTAGAAGTTTAGAAAATTATCCACAATCCACAACGAACAACGTATTAAATTTAGAGGTCTGAACGGTTTCACGTCTTACTATATGACAAACTTTCTACTGATAGAAAACAGAATACAAGATACAGTCTATAAGCTATTTATTTAAGAGCTCTGAATGCGGCTTAAGCGGTCGTTGTTCGACCATTTTTAAGTCGCCGTTTATTTTTCGGGTCGGTTAGGAAAAAAAAACAACTTAAAAATAATTAATTAAAAGCAAACCAAAGAAAAATGGAAAGAAGTAAAAATGGAATACAACATTATGACGAAGAACAGGCAGCGAAGAAGACAAAAGATTTAAAATCGAGATGGACGGGGCACGTAATTCGCCAACAAGATGAAAGATGGACTCAAAGAGTAACACCAGAAATAAAAAACGAATAAAAGGTAGACAAAGTAAAAGATGGAAAGATGAAATCAAAGAACACGTTGGAAACCTATGAACACGAGCAGGCTTTCAACAATCTAGATTACATTTATAAAAATATATTTTTCAAAAGAAATCTTTAATTCAGTATCTTTCAAAAAACTTCGCAACAAAAATTGGTTCAGATTAAAGTGCATACTAAAATTTTTCCGACCGGTCACCATGGTGTAATGTTCAATTTAGTGGCATATTGACTACTGGATCAGGGTGGCCAAAGTGGCAATAAATAAATTAAATAAAAACATTTATCCTGGTTAATGGCTATAGTAGCCAAAACCAAATATATAAATTTAAAAAAAAAGTTTTTAGGTTTTTAAACCTACTACTCTGAATTATAGGGTCGAGAACAACATTTTTTGGAAATATTTTAGTATAAAATCGTGTTAAAATAAAAATAATTTTAAAATTAAATTTTTGTTTGAAAATCTTTGCTTCTTCAAAGGCTTTTTATGTGATATACCACATTATATTAAAATATTAATAATGATAATTTTTTGAACAATAAAAAAGCTTTCGAAGATATAATAAAATAAAAAATTCCAAGCGTATTATTCTAGTTTATATGAATAAACATCACCCTACTAAATTATTTTAGTTTTTTAAGGCAGACGCTCTGATAGTTCTTGACATTCAGTGCCACAAAAAAAAACTAACTTAACCACCACTTGCCCATCACTAATCTAAACAGATCGACAAACGTCTAACTGTTTATGGACCCAAATAATACTTTTGTTTCAAATTGTATGCAATTTATCTGTAATATACATAAAATAAAATATTTTTTTGGGCGACTATTTCAAAAACAGTTCTTTTTCACTATCTAGTAATAGACAAAAAATAAATCTTTTACGTCTAGGTCTAGGCCGATTTGGTTATTTTTTGGCCGCTGGATGCTAGAGCCATCTATGTGTCATTTCTTAAGTTACAAGATCTCCATGGTTACACGGAAACAACTGACAGTCCAACATTTATAATTGTTCAATAATCATAAATTATCCAATGTAAATAAATGAATTTTATTTCACTAATAAAAATTACTTTCGTTCGCCCAAAAAATATAATGTGCACCTTGGCAAAAAAGATCTACTTTTTGGCCATGGTATCCAAATAACTATTTTACACAAGAACAGATTTGTTTCTACAATTTAAAAGCGTTAATAACTTTTGATAAAATTTTTAGAGTATAACATTTATAGCACCGCCATTTTATTTTAACATCAACTTATATGTAATATAGCAAAAAAAAACGAAAAAAAAAAATCAAATAAATTTACACACAAAAGATCGATCTAAATTAGGATCCAAATTATCCATACTTTGGAACCACTTTCAAAATTTGGATTTCAGTTTCACATTACTATTTTTGAATTAATTGAAATTTCATTCACTGATGTTACAAAATAAAACAAATCAAAAACAATTGTAATATCGATGGTTCACTATTATCCAAGTTTATAAATGGTTTAAACAAGTGTTTCTCAACCTCCGGTCCGCGGCAAATCTATCCAGTGTGTGAAATTTAAAAAAAACAATATTCATTTCGTAGCTTCGTATAGAACTAGATTTTGAAATCAAGTGACTTTTAATGATTGAATAAAACTGAGACTGGTTGTTTTAACATAGTAAATCGGGCTTTATATGACAATTTAGGTTAAAAATGCCAATTTCTTTAAAGCGTAATTTTTAAATAATAAATAAAATATTACCTTGCCAACTGTATAACATAACAATATACTATGGCAATTCAAATAAAAATTTTACTGTTTTTATTATTATTATATTTTTAGATTATTAATTGATAATCAAACTTCGGAACATAAACTGACAAATTTTGGGCAGATTAGCAAACATTAAAAAAATCACTTAATATTTAATATGCAGGAATGTAACAAAAAAAATACTATCTAGTTCCGCACGAAACTAAAAAATGGAGAATAGAGTAATATTTTTTGTAAAATAATTTACGGCAAGTAGCAATTGTACATAAAACTATAAATTTTTATGCGTACAATACGTGTAAAATAAAGTTTTACAATAAATAATTCTTGTAAAATAATATTTTCACAGTTCCACGTAAAAAAATAAATATTTTACCGGTTCGCATAAAGAAAATTGTTTATTTGCCAGTCCGTAGTAAGATTTAAGTTGAGAAACACTGATCTAAAAGATATTAATTGATACCGATGTAATAGAAATCAACCTTTTCTATTGTTTAGTATGATGTCACTATTAATTTAGTACTTGCACGTTAGTCGATGTAATAACTCTTGATTTAAATTACATTATTTAGACGATAAACGTTTCGCGTTTGTAGAAACAAATTTGTTCTTAGTCGAGCAGCTGTTAAATATTTACCACTGTTTTCATGATTGACAGAAGAAATGTTCACGGTATGTATTGTATGTTGTACAACTATCTAAAGATAAATGCCACCTGAGCGAGCATCTATCGTCATTTATAGAGCGCTCATTCCACCAGAAATCTGAATGGCGATAAAAAGTATGCCCCAGATGTGTATGTGTTGGTCAGTTTCACTGTCGTTGCACTAATGAAGCGCGCGGTCAAATGAACTTTCGCTTCAACGACATTGACCGATGAAAATATAAACAGGGACGGAGCAATAATACGTATTTATTTAAACATAACGAATGTGTTTGATAAGTTATTAATAAATAGGGAAAATTCATGCATGTAAATTATCTTGTCATCTAAATAATATGGATATGTGGAAGTAGTGAATACAAATAAATAAATTCAATTTCACCGGCACGAGAACTTGCTCTTTCGCTAGAATACATGTTTCATCGCAACGGGGTGCCAGATTGTAGTTCTATATGGGTGACTGTCTTGTTTACTTTTAAAATAATGTTTAGTTATGAATGGATTAAAATCTTATCAAGAATCTACCTACAACACAAATTCTTAATTTATCGAAGCAAATTCTTGGTTTAACACCAATAAATTATGCTTAACCCTTTCGCTGCTCCAACCGTATATACTCGTAAATAAAAGTGTGGCCCGATACGCTCCGAGCGAGTTAACTCGCGCCGTGTTATAAATTGTTTCCTTCTCAACACGGCTCCGTGAAGTTAGCAGTCCACTGAAAGCACTAACGAAAATTCGTCGGCCATCCGTTAGTGCTTCGTTAGTGCCTGTTAGTGCTTCATAAAAAATCGTAGCCACCCTAACCGTTTTCGAAAAAAAAGCAATTCAAAATGGACTGCTAACTTCACGCTTCGTTGGAAGCACTAACGAAAATTCGTCGGCCATCCGTTAGTGCCTCGTTAGTGCCTGTTAGTGCTTCATTAAAATTTGTAGCCACCCTAACCGTTTTTGAGAAATTGAGCATTCAAAAAAATAAGCGTGAAGTTAGCAGTCCACTGAAAGCACTAACGAAAATTCGTCGGCCATCCGTTAGTGCCTCGTTAGTGCCTGTTAGTGCTTCAATAAAATTTGTAGCCACCCTAACCGTTCTTGAGAAATTGAGCTTTCAAAAAATCGACCGTGAAGTTAGCAGTCCACTGAAAGCACTAACGAAAATTCGTCGGCCATCCGTTAGTGCCTCGTTAGTGCCTGTTAGTGCTTCATTAAAATTTGTAGCCACCCTAACCGTTTTTGAGATATTGAGCATTCAAAAAAATAAGCGTGAAGTTAGCAGTCCACTGAAAGCACTAACGAAAATTCGTCGGCCATCCGTTAGTGCCTCGTTAGTGCCTGTTAGTGCTTCATTAAAATTTGTAGCCACCCTAACCGATTTTGAGAAATTGAGCTTTCAAAAAATCGACCGTGAGGTTAGCAGTCCACTGAAAGCACTAACGAAAATTCGTCGGCCATCCGTTAGTGCCTCGTTAGTGCCTGTTAGTGCTTCATTAAAATTTGTAGCCACCCTAACCGTTTTTGAGATATTGAGCATTCAAAAAAATAAGCGTGAAGTTAGCAGTCCACTGAAAGCACTAACGAAAATTCGTCGGCCATCCGTTAGTGCCTCGTTAGTGCCTGTTAGTGCTTCATTAAAATTTGTAGCCACCCTAACCGTTTTTGAGAAATTGAGCTTTCAAAAAATCGACCGTGAAGTTAGCAGTCCACTGAAAGCACTAACGAAAATTCGTCGGCCATTCGTTAGTGCCTCGTTAGTGCCTGTTAGTGCTTCATTAAAATTTGTAGCCACCCTTACCGTTTTTGAGATATTGAGCATTCAAAAAAATAAGCGTGAAGTTAGCAGTCCACAGAAAGCACTAACGAAAATTCGTCGGCCATCCGTTAGTGCTTCGTTAGTGCCTGTTAGTGCTTCATTAAAATTTGTAGCCACCCTAACCGTTTTTGAGAAATTGAGCTTTCAAAAAATCGACCGTGAAGTTAGCAGTCCACTGAAAGCACTAACGAAAATTCGTCGGCCATCCGTTAGTGCCTCGTTAGTGCCTGTTAGTGCTTCATTAAAATTTGTAGCCACCCTAACCGTTTTTGAGAAATTGAGCTTTCAAAATATCGACCGTGAAGTTAGCAGTCCACTGAAAGCACTAACGAAAATTCGTCGGCCATTCGTTAGTGCCTCGTTAGTGCCTGTTAGTGCTTCATTAAAATTTGTAGCCACCCTTACCGTTTTTGAGATATTGAGCATTCAAAAAAATAAGCGTGAAGTTAGCAGTCCACTGAAAGCACTAACGAAAATTCGTCGGCCATCCGTTAGTGCTTCGTTAGTGCCTGTTAGTGCTTCATTAAAATTTGTAGCCACCCTAACCGTTTTTGAGAAATTGAGCTTTCAAAAAATCGACCGTGAAGTTAGCAGTCCACTGAAAGCACTAACGAAAATTCGTCGGCCATCCGTTAGTGCCTCGTTAGTGCCTGTTAGTGCTTCATTAAAATTTGTAGCCACCCTAACCGTTTTTGAGATATTGAGCATTCAAAAAAATAAGCGTGAAGTTAGCAGTCCACTGAAAGCACTAACGAAAATTCGTCGGCCATCCGTTAGTGCCTCGTTAGTGCCTGTTAGTGCTTCATTAAAATTTGAAGCCACCCTTACCGTGTTTGAGAAATTGAGCTTTCAAAAAAATAAGCGTGAAGTTAGCAGTCCACTGAAAGCACTAACGAAAATTCATCGGCCAACCGTTAGTGCCTCGGTAGTGCCTGTTTGTGCTTCATTAAAATCGAAATCCACCCTTACCGTTTTTGAGAAATTGAGCATTCAAAATAATTAACGTGTAGTTTGCAGGTTATGAAAAGCACTTAAGAAAATTCATCGGCCAACCATTAGTGCCTCGGTAGTGCCTGTTTGTGCTTCATTAAAATCGAAATCCACCCTAACCGTTTTTGAGAAATTGAGCAGTCAAAAAAATTAACGTGTAGTTTGCAGGTCATGAAAAGCACTAATGAAAATTCATCGGCCAACCGTTAGTGCCTTGTTAGTGCCTGTTTGTGCTTCATTAAAATCGGAATCCACCCTAAGAGTTTTTGAGAAATTGAGCATTCAAAAAAATAAGCATAAAGTTAGCAGGACATAGAAAGCACTAACGAAAATTCGTCGACCATCCGTTAGTGCCTCGTTAGTACCTGTTAGTGCTTCATTATAATTGGAATCCACCCAACCCGTTTTTTAGAAATTGAGCTTTCAAAAAAATAAGCATGAAGTTATATGGTGATTGAAATACTATATTTTTCTATATATGGGGGTAGATTTATCTAAGATATATTAATTTATTTATTTATTTATTTTACATCGGCCTATTTCTGCAACCAGGCTAATCGCCGATGCCAGGGGCGAACTCCTACACCTGGATGAGGGGTGAATGATTGTGAAATGAGAGTAATGTATACATATTATTCTCGCCCGAATAATATCACCAACGGAGAATCGAACTACCGATCGCATAATCCAGACTGTTTTCACCAGTCCAAACTGTACGACTTAATGCGCTCGACCACTCCGTTGGCATCTAAGATATGTTAAATACAATTTTACGTCTTCACACATATCATTGTATTTTCAACCCTATCTAATTAATGTAAGGCGAACTTGCAAATTAACTTCGATGATAAAATAAGCATCCAGAATTATCTGATAAGTTGAAAAAGGTATGAAAACAACTAATTAATTATATCACAAGTAAAATTAGAAGAAGTCAATAAATATGTAATCTGTGTAAAAAAAACAACTATATCGTCTAATGTAAATAAGCAATTTTTAAGAAGTGTTGGACTAAATATGTCGATTTAGGTATGTGAAATGATAAGCAAAAGATCTAGTGTAATAAAACACAATATTAAAGGAAAGTTTCGATGTTAGTATTTAATATAATCAATATAATAATATACAAATAACAAATCATCAAAACAGTAACCGACGAGTTCATCGAAAATCAATTCATCGAAAATCAACTCATCGAAAATCAATTAATCGAAACAAAAAAATTTGTAAATATTTGAGAGGAATGCCGAGGGGATCGGAAAGTCAAAAAAACAGTGGTCAATAAAAGTAGACAGACTAAGAAATAATTGCATAAATTTTTTTATATGGTTTAAAAAAAGGTAAATAAAGTGACATAGTGTTTGAATATAAAAACACTATCGTAGGTTAGGTTAAGTTAGTAAGGGTTTGGTTAGAAGGAGCCGAGCGAAGCGAGCTACCTATCTTCTAGTTTAATGACAATACACTATCTTAGGTTAGGTTAAGTTAGTAAGGGTTTGGTTAGAAGGAGCCGAGCGAAGCGAGCTACCTATCTTCTAGTTTAATGACAATACACTATCTTAGGTTAGGTTAGGTTAGTAAGGGTTTGGTTAGAAGAAGCCGAGCGAAGCGAGCTACCCATCTTCTAGTTTAATGACAAAGCACTATCTTAGGTTAGGTTAGGTTAGTAAGGGTTTGGTTAGAAGAAGCCAAGCGAAGCGAGCTACACATCTTCTAGTTTAATGACAAAACACAATCTTAGGTTAGGTTAGGTTAGTAAGGGTTTGGTTGGAAGAAGCCAAGCGAAGCGAGCTACCCATCTTCTAGTTTAATGACAAAACACTATCTTAGGTTAGGTTAGGTTAGTAAGGGTTTGGTTAGAAGAAGTCCAGCGAAGCGAGCTACCCGTCATCTAGTTTAATGACAAAACAAACTCACAATAACATAATAAAGCCACCTGTTTAGAATCACCGTAAATTGAACAAATCATGTGTGGTATGACGCTAGTGGTATGACCTATTCCCTAGTAATAGCGAAAATTTATATTAATAAGAAAACTTGTTTTTACGAAATAACATAATATTACTAAGCATTTTCGATAAACGTGCCATTCGATAAATTGAGCATTCGATAAATTGACTTTCGATAAATTTGCTTTCGATAAATTGATTTTCGATAAATTAATTTTCGATAAATTTGTATTCGATAAATTGATTTTCGATAAATTGACCTAGAATCAATTCCGCAGGGTTCTAAATAGTAACTGTGCAAAATTTGGTTTAAATCGGTTACACGGTCTAGGAATGTATAGCGAACAAACAAACAAACAGACAAGTTTCCTCTTTTATATATATAGAGAAGAAGAAGATGTCCAATTATTTTTATTATGTATTTTCTTTCTCGCGTTCAAGACGCGGCACACAAACCTAACGGTCGAAGGAGAAAAGTGCAGGTAGACCATCGAATTGAAAAATAGAGCGGTTATTGCTGTCAATGAAAGTAAGTATGGCAAAAGATTTAATAGGTAAATATAAAGTTTTGCAGTTTATTTATATTTTTTTATATTTTATATTTTTAATAAATATAAAGCAAGCCGCACACAATTGAGATAGATAAGGTATTATACTCCGCGTCTTTGGTGCTATATATTTTAGTTTGCAATGCAGTTAATGATAGTCGATGGTAATATTCGTTTAGTTCGTTCGTCACAAATATATTTAAAAATTATTATACCCAAAATTATTGTGTTCGTATGCTGTAGCATATAAGTGTAACATATAAGTGTAACATTGATATTCGTGACCCCCCCCTTTTTGACCCTCCATTTGACCCATGAACCTATCGTTTATAGGTCAGAAGTAATCACAGAAAGAAGATCACAGTAAATAAATTAATGTGATGAGTCAGTTTGATCGTTAGGTGGTAGAGCGGGCTGCCGGATTAACAATACTGCTGGTTCAAAAGTTCTGCTTAGTTGAAGTAAATTTTAAATTGTGTTTTGATGATTTGTTATTTGTATATTATTATATTGATTATATGAAATACTAACATCGAAACTTTCCTTCAATATCGTGTCTTATTACACTAGATCTTTTGCTTATCATTTCTCATACTTAAATCGTCAGTCATATTTAGTCCAACACTTATTAAAAATTGCTTATTTACATTAGAGGATTTAGACGATTTTTTTACACAGATTACATTGACTTCTTCTAATTTTACTTGTGATATAATTAATTAGTTGTTTTTCATTTATACGTTTTTCAACTTATCAGATAATTCTGGGTGCTTATTCTGTCATCGAAGTTAATTTGCAAGTTCGCCCTACATTAATTAGATAGGGTTGAAAATACAATATGTCTGAAGGCGTAAAATTGTAGTAAAAATTATTTTCAAATATCTTAAGATTCTTAACATATCTTAGATGCCAACGGAGTGGTCGAGCGCATTAAGTCGTGTAGTTTGGACTGGTGAAAACAGTCTGGATTGTGCGATCGGTAGTTCGATTCTCCGTTGGTGATATTATTCGGGCGAGAATAATGTATACATTACTCTCATTTCACAATCATTCACCCCTCATCCAGGTGTAGGAGTTCGCCCCCTGGCATCGGCGATTAGCCTCGTTGCAGAAATAGGTCAATGTAAAATAAATAAATTAATAAATAAATTAATTAATATATCTTAGATAAATCTACCCCCATCTATAGATAAATATAGTATTTCAATCACCATCTAACTTCACGCTTATTTTTTTAATGCTCAATTTCTAAAAAACGGGTTGGGTGGATTCCAATTTTAATGAAGCACTAACAGGTACTAACGAGGCACTAAAGGATGGCCGACGGATTTTCGTTAATGCTTTCTATGTCCTGCTAACTTAATGCTTATTTTTTTGAATGCTGAATTTCTCAAAAACACTTTGGGTGGATTCCGATTTTAATGAAGCACAAACAGGCACTACCGAGGCACTAATGGTTGGCCGATGAATTTTCTTTAGTGCTTTTCATGACCTGCAAACTACACGTTAATTTTTTTGAATGCTCAATTTCTCAAAAACGGTAAGGGTGGATTTCGATTTTAATGAAGCACAAACAGGCACTACCGAGGCACTAACGGTTGGCCGATGAAATTTCATTAGTGCTTTTCATGACCTGCAAACTGCACGTTATTTTTTTTTAATGCTCAATTTCTCAAAAACGGTTAGGGTGGCTACAAATTTTAATGAAGCACTAACAGGCACTTACGAGGCATTAACGGATGGCCCACGAATTTTCGTTAGTGCTTTCAGTGGACTGCTAACTTCACGCTTATTTTTTTGAAAGCTCAATTTCTCAAAAACGGTTAGGGTGGCTTCAAATTTTAATGAAGCACTAACAGGCACTAACGAGGCACTAACGGATGGTCGACGAATTTTCGTTAGTGCTTTCAGTGGACTGCTAACTTCACGCTTATTTTTTTGAATGCTCAATATCTCAAAAACGGTTAGGGTGGCTAAAAATTTTAATGAAGCACTAACAGGCACTAACGAGGCACTAACGGATGGCCGACGAATTTTCGTTAGTGCTTTCAGTGGACTGCTAACTTCACGGTCGATTTTTTGAAAGCTCAATTTCTCAAAAACGGTTAGGGTGGCTACAAATTTTAATGAAGCACTAACAGGCACTAACAAAGCACTAACGGATGGCCGACGAATTTTCGTTAGTGCTTTCAGTGGACTGCTAACTTCACGCTTATTTTTTTGAATGCTCAATATCTCAAAAACGGTAAGGGTGGCTACACATTTTAATGAAGCACTAACAGGCACTAACGAGGCACTAACGAATGGCCGACGAATTTTCGTTAGTGCTTTCAGTGGACTGCTAACTTCACGGTCGAATTTTTGAAAGCTCAATTTCTCAAAAACGGTTAGGGTGGCTACAAATTTTAATGAAGCACTAACAGGCACTAACGAGGCACTAACGGATGGCCGACGAATTTTCGTTAGTGCTTTCAGTGGACTGCTAACTTCACGCTTATTTTTTTGAATGCTCAATATCTCAAAAACGGTTAGGGTGGCTACAAATTTTAATGAAGCACTAACAGGCACTAACGAGGCACTAACGGATGGCCGACGAATTTTCGTTAGTGCTTTCAGTGGACTGCTAACTTCACGGTCGATTTTTTGAAAGCTCAATTTCTCAAGAACGGTTAGGGTGGCTACAAATTTTATTGAAGCACTAACAGGCACTAACGAGGCACTAACGGATGGCCGACGAATTTTCGTTAGTGCTTTCAGTGGACTGCTAACTTCACGCTTATTTTTTTGAATGCTCAATATCTCAAAAACGGTTAGGGTGGCTACAAATTTTAATGAAGCACTAACAGGCACTAACGAGGCACTAACGGATGGCCGACGAATTTTCGTTAGTGCTTTCAGTGGACTGCTAACTTCACGGTCGATTTTTTGAAAGCTCAATTTCTCAAAAACGGTTAGGGTGGCTACAAATTTTAATGAAGCACTAACAGGCACTAACGAGGCATTAACGGATGGCCGACGAATTTTCGTTAGTGCTTTCAGTGGACTGCTAACTTCACGCTTATTTTTTTGAATGCTCAATATCTCAAAAACGGTTAGGGTGGCTATAAATTTTAATGAAGCACTAACAGGCACTAACGAGGCACTAACGGATGGCCGACGAATTTTCGTTAGTGCTTCCAACGAAGCGTGAAGTTAGCAGTCCATTTTGAATTGCTTTTTTTCGAAAACGGTTAGGGTGGCTACGATTTTTTATGAAGCACTAACAGGCACTAACGAAGCACTAACGGATGGCCGACGAATTTTCGTTAGTGCTTTCAGTGGACTGCTAACTTCACGGAGCCTCTCAACACGACTATTCTCGTTGGGTACCCCAATCAGTTCAAGTACCTGCGAGCACGTTGCGTTGGTATACGTTGCTGTGCCGTTCAATTCAGTTAGATAGGGTCTTACATTCAGTATATCTACTTATTTATATTGATTTTATATAAATATATATGGTAAGTATATTATAGTTTATTCTAGTTCGGTATACAAAAAAATATTACTAACTCTTTGTAAGTTTCATAGTTAGTATAGCATATAGATAAATATGTAAACAAATATTTTTTTAAATAAAATCTTTTAGATTGTATTTTTGTATTTATTCACTTACATTACATTTTTTCCTAACATTAGTCATATCGTCACCATCATTCATCCTTACATGTCATGAAAAGTTACACAGAAAGTTCACGCCAACTGCTCTACACGAATAAACTCGCAATCACCGAAATATGTGCGTACAGCGAGCACGAAATCTCAAAGCGTATTGCGCATTGAAAGCGTTAAACAGGGACAAATCCCAGACCCTGCTGTGTACTACTACGAAACATAATTTTGAAAACCTTCATTACGTAAAGTTTCTTGGAATCCACGTAGATCCTCATTTACATCGGGACCAACACACTGAATTTCTTAGTCGAAAGCTTAGGTCCACCATCTACCTGATGAGGAGAATGAAATACGAAGTATGTAATGAGATTGTATTGAAAGCCTATTTTTCATTATTCCAATCTCACCTTAATTATGGGATACTTATATGGAGACATTCTCCGTCCGCTGATAGAATTTTTAGCCTTCAGCGTAAAGCTGTCAGAATTATCGTCAGCGCTGCCTACAGAACCGAATGTCGAGATTATTTTACAAGTCTCAAAATAATGACCTTACCAGCATTATTCATTTATAATTGCGTCTTACTAATACATAAAAATATTTGCCTTTAAGATTTATACACTTTTGCATGCGTTCAAACTAAATCTGGAAACATTTTGTCCACTCTGAAGTTGGTATCTCAAAAACATGGTTTTCGATGGCTTCAACAGCTTCTTGAGGTGATAAAAATCGCTGTCCGCGCATTTTTGTCTGACATTCGGGAACAAAAAAAAGTCGTTAGGGGATAAATCAGGTGAATACGGTCAATGAGACATTAATTCGGTGTTTTTCTCCTTCAAATAATCAATTGTTTGACGTGCTGTTTGGGAGCTTGCATTGTCATGATGAAGAATAGTGCGACGTTTTTTCTTGTTTTTCCTGATTTTATCGATGACATCTGGCAGAGAAATTGTTGTATACCATTCAGCATTAACTGTTCTCCGATTCTCTAAAGAAATGGTTGCGACATGTTCAGTATAACCGAAGAAACAAGAGATCATTTTCTTGGAAGTGCTTCGTGAACGAACAACTTTTGTGAGTTTTGGTTCATCTTGGAAGACCCAAACTGTAGTTTCCGGTTTATATGAATAAAAGTTTCATCACCTGTAACGATGTTATATACGGATTTTGCAGTGCCTAGGTTGAATTTTTTTAGCATTCCCTTACACCAATCAACACGAACCTTCTTTTGAACTTCGGTCAAATTATGCGGAATCCATCGGGAGCAGATCTTTTTCACAGCTAAATGTTCATGCAAAATCGAGTGTATTGCAGTCTGAAACATGCCAAAGGAAGCCTCTATCTCACGGTAAGACACGTGCCGATCTTCTTCAATCATTTTGCGCATAGCATCGATGGTTTTTTGAATCACAACCGATTTTGGTCGACCTTCACGAGATTCATCACTGACGGACGCACGACCAGGACGAAATTGTGCAAACTAATTGTAAACAGTCTTCTCTGATCAGGGCCGGATTTACATAACACGAGGCCCTAGGCTACTCAAATATTAAGGCCCCTTCAATAGGCTACCTCTTTTTACTGACCGCCAACATATATAAGGGAGGTATTGTGATCATACCGATTTAGACATTTCGAGATTTCGATGGATCTCCACGAATTGAGGTCCCTTCTTAACGTTTTGACTATTTTTAGCATGATGTCTGTCGGTCTGTCTGTCCGTCTGTCCGTCTGTCCGTCTGTCCGTCTGTCCGTCTGTCCGTCTGTCCGTCTGTCCGTCCGTCCGTCCGTCATTCTGTCTGTCGGTCTGTGTACACGTGCAGAGCAAATTCGGCTAAAAGGATTTTTATGAAACTGCATATTTGACCTTTTGACCTTTTTTCGAACTTTTGACATCAAGGGCATGAGTTGATCAGCTTTTGGTAAAAATCTATTTACTAGAAATGGGAGTTTACTCGTGTCGATTTAAGATTTTTGCGAAAATTTAGCAACAGAAAAATATTTTGAAATAATAAAATTTAACAAAAGTTTCAATAAATGCAATAACTAATAATTTGGATAAAACGAAAATTTTTTTTTTCCAAATTTCGAAATCTAATTTTTCATACTTATATATAACTTTTCCATGGTCATGATAAATAATATCTCTGTTAGAAAATATTAGGGCAAGTTATTTCTACTACTCTGCTGCTAGAATGTATTTTATACAAGTATTTTGTGATAGCGGTCGGTCCTGTGGTGGCCACAGCTAATTTTTTTTTTTAATATTTCTAAGTTTATCACTTTCAATGCTCAAAATGCTCAGTGCGAATAATCTGTCTTCAGACATTGAGCTCCTTAATTCATTTTTAATTCTTTTAAGTTTGAAAAAGACCTCTCTTCAAAGCAGTTAGTGACCATTGAACTAAGAAGTAGTCGTAGGATTGTTTCTATGTTAGGTAAAGCCGTCTGTATTTTTTCTTTATGCATTATTTGGTAGAGGTCTGCATAAACTGAGGGGGTTCTTCTAAAGGGGTGAAATGCTTTTTTACGGATTCGATACAATGAGATATCGACTTTTTGCTACCCATAAACATGTTCAAAAACGTATTTGCCCTAGTTAACCTATAAAGGGAAAAAATAGATTTAGGGCATCTTTTTGAATATTGAGGCCCTCTGAACTCAGGAGGCCCTAGGCTTAAGCCTACTTAGCCTATAGGGATATCCGGCCCTGTCTCTGATGGTGCTTCATTACCAAAAGTTATACGAAGCGAATCTATGTATTGATGTTGAGTTAGGCCTTTACTAAATTTATAAAAAATCATCCAAAGAAAACCTTCACAAGGAATTTCGACCGGTCGTATTATTTCTATATAAACAGGTACTCACTTTAAGTAAGAAATACTTGAGGCTGAGTCGACCCCAGCCTCAAGTATTTCATACTTAAAGTGAGTACCTGTTTATTACACAGCTGACTGCACATTTTTGGAAGATAAAAAAGCGCAATCCCGATATATAAGAGGCAACCCTCGTATAAGCCTTTTACGTACAAAAAACATTTATTTTTTTAAATTTTTATAAACAAATTTATTTTCAAATAACAGAGGTGAGGGTAAGTAGTTGTAGTAATTAAATAAATCCAATATTTAATTTCTTTTTACCGACCGTTAACATATAAAGGGACGTATTGTGATCATACCGATTTTTACATTTCGAGATTTAGATGGATCTCCACGAATTAAAGTCCCTACATAACATTTTGATTATTTTTAGCATGATGTCTGTCGGTCTGTCTGTCTGTCCGTCCGTCTGTCCGTCTGTCTGTCCGTCTGTCTGTGTACACGTGCAAAGCAAATTAGGCTAAAAGGATTTTTATGAAACTGCATATTTAAGCTTTTGACATCAATGATACGAGTTGATCAATTTTTGGTAAAAATCGGTTGACTAGAAATGGGAGTTTAATCGTGTCGATTTTAAGATTTTTGCGAATATTTAGCAACAGAAAAATATTTCGAAAAAATTTATTAAACAAAAGTTGCTACAAATGCAATAACTAATAACTTTTATTTGAGACGTTTTTTGATAAAACGAAAAATTTCTACAAATATTTGTAAAATTTTTCTCAAGTCTCAATTTTTTCATACTTATATGTAACGTTTCTATGGTCATGATAAATAATATCTCTGTTAGAAAATATTAGGCCAAGTTATTTCTACTCTGCTGCTAGAATGTATTTTATACAAGTACTTTTGATGGCGGTCGGTCCTGTGGTGGCCACAGCTGATTCATTTTTCGGATAAACCGGAACTAAAATCTCAATGTTTTACGTGAACCGGAACAACATTTTCAATAATTTCATGAATCGGAACTATATTTTCCATAATTTCACATCGTTCCGGTTTGCTCCAGTACATTTCGAGACCTTTTTTTCTTTTTTTATTTTGGTATTTTCTATTGTTTTTTATTTTAATTTTTAGTGCCGTTATATTTTTCGACATAAGGAAGACATAACCACAAGTCGGATAAAATCTTATCACGGACTGGATGCAGCCTATGAACCGTGGTTTGGGGACCACTGGTCAAGACATTTGTATTTTGAACAAATTATTTATCTTTACCCGTTCATGTTTTTTTTTGTGGCTGTATTTGAAAGATAAGAGAGGTATTTTAATGACGATAATTGATTTTTGAGCACGCAAGCATATTACCCATTAGATACCCTGTAGTTAAAATTCCGTGATATTATACTTAGTATAATGTTAGTTACAGTGCTGTAACTTTAAACCGCCCCCCCCCCCCCCCCATCATAATCTTCTTTGCCGAGAAGTTTTCACGCGAATAATCTATGATTATTTTCGCCTACTCAGAATACTGATGATTAACAAAATATAGGATGAGTAAGTTTTAAAATGTCGACGATACGCTTTTTGCTTTCAAGCTATTCATAAAATAATAAATCAAGTATTTTAACTAGCTTGTTTGATGTTTATCTTTCTATTATAAATTCTGAGGAAAGTGCAGTTCTAAATAAGACATAATTAAACATAAAATAGTAAATTTAATGGGCCTGTGAAGCATAAGGGGGGATATATGTACAGTATACCCTCTGCTGATTTTAAGACTTCAGCTGATTATTATTAGTATTATTTTATAGACCGTTCAAACGTTAAAATACAGTACAGAGAAAATGGAGTAGTTCTTTTTCATGCACTCTAATGGGTTTTTCTAATGACACTATCCTCTTCTCTCTCGGCGAAATTGTCAGCTGTAAAACGCGTTGATCGTTAAAAACACAGTACAAATATTTATTCAATTTTTCGTGATACTTTTTCAATTTAATTAAATAAATTATCAACAAAAGAATATAAAACTACGCATAATATTTTGGGTTCATTGACATATTTATCACTTGTACAACTGCTCCCATTTTCTATAAGTGCAATACTGCATTCTAACTTTTGAAAGGACTATAGAATACAAGGGTAATCCTAGATGTAGTGTACACTAAGCAGGCGCTCCCCATTCTATGTGCTGCGTGATTCTTGTTACCTGCGTTAATAATAAGAGATCTTCCCAAAATGTCTGCTCAAGTTCTGCTGAATTGTCTTGTCACTGTTTTAGATCAGAGATCTTTGAATAAAATTTTACGTTAAAGCTTTACGTGAACGAACGCTGACTTGAGTTGATTTGTGAAGAGATATGAAATTGCGTCCAAAAATTCGCCAGACTCGACCATAGCTATTGGAGTCTGGTGTGCTACTTCTTCACGATAATGCAAGACCGCATATCTGTCTGATAACTGTAATGGTTAAAGTGGAAAATACTCTCCCACCAACCATAATGCCTGGATATGAGTCCACTTGGCTATGATCTATTTCATTTATTTTTTTTTTTTTTATTTATTCCGCTTCATAATGGCTGACAGCATCTGCCGCACCGTTTCCCAGTTTTCCCTGGAGTGCCGCATAACCTGAACCATGTTGTCGGGTGTCAGGTTCTCTCCTGTTATCATGTATGCTCGCAATTTTTCTGCAGTCCATCACTCGCATACGAATAGTGTAAGTTCGGCTGTGTCGACTGCGCCGCAATAGTTACAGTCGTCGTACTAGTCCTTCCCAATCCTCAGGGTGAAGGACTTAAAGGACCCATCAGGGCTTGCGTGACATAGTATGTTCCTGAACTTGCAGGCCAGCCACTCTGGTATGTTGGGGGTGAGCCTTTTTGTCCACTGCCGTTTGTCCTGATTCCTGGACCATTCCTCCTGCCATTTCTCCACCGACTGTGTTCTGGCAGCGTTTCTCACATCAGATCCCCCTCCTGCCTCATATATCTGTCCCCTTTCCTTTGCAAGGAATCGCAGAGGGAGGATTCCTGTCACCACTTACTGGGCCGCAGTCGACACAATGCGGTAAGCCGAGGCTACCCCTATTAGCGCCTGGCGTTGAGCTTCCTCGTATAAGTTGTTGTACTTGCCGTATCCTAGCATTCCGCACCAAATAGAGGCTCCGTGCAACAACATTGAATGGAGTGTCCCCAGCAAAACCTTCCTTTTGCCCCAGTTGGGGCCTCCAACGTTCGGCATCAATCGTCGAAGCTTTCCAGCTCTTTCTTCCGCCTTGTTGGCCGCCGTCATGATCTTTTTCCTAAGTTGAAGAATTCACTTCGGGGTAGTTGCGGCTGGTACATAAGAGCTGTAGCACCCTCAAGATTAAAATAATTTCAAAAATACGTTTATGATATTGATAGTTTATAATATTTTTCACTCTCTTTATCTCTAAATTACTTATCTTTTTATTAAAAACCCTCACTACTGTCGTTTGTCATACGTAAAACAAGTAGTTCGTCTATAAGTTATGATGTGCTATGTGCTGTAAGCACTGGCAGTACGAATTGTCATGGTAACGCGGTGATAGGCAACGAGTGTGGGTAACGGATTCTTATGCACTTTCGGAGCTGCAGTCGTTTGCAGTAAAAAACTTGCGAAATGCACGTTTTATTACAGATATTTTTGTATTTTTAAAGAATGAGTGAATTAAAGAAGGAATAAAAAATCAGCATATTGCATTCTCTGTACACCACATATAACGTTAATTTTCTTCTACTTCGACTAATACATATTAAATCATAAAATATAATATTTATATATTTTATATGATTTTGTTTGTATAGGTATATGTAGTTAAACTTATTATGTCCATCTCAATAACGATATACTTTCATGAAAAAAAAAACAGCACCTCCATTCGAAGTTTCGACGAGCCGCCACTGCTTCGGGGCAACGTTTTTTATCATTACAAGATCTGTATACAGCTGTGACATGATGCATCCGAGAGTTAAATTCCAAACGAGAATTAAATAACATCCAACAGCTACCACAACATTTGGATATAGCCATTATACACCTAATAGCAGTAGTGGACTGGGCCAGCGGGACAATGGGAGAATTCCTGGTAGTATAAAGATATACAAAATCAGTGCAATATCTAATTTTTTTCGGGCCCTGGGCAAGATTTTATATTTGGGCTTCCCTAAAAAATTTTGGGCCCCTCGGCCGCATTGACCACCAGACTCTCCGTCTGGTAACATCACAACTTTTAACTCCATTATTTCATTTATAAGTAAATTATTAAGATCAAACTTTTACCTCGTTAAAACTTATGTATTAATCTTAAATATTGCTGGGTGTTATATATTTCTTCTATTACATTACCATTTTGGAACAATATTATTTCTGTGATCTGTTGTAATTAAGTACAATGAAAGAAAATATTTCACTACAAACAAAATAAATTTTCAGTAAAACAATTTTCAATTAGGTTGGGATTCCGTAATTTTTCAGTAATAAAAAAAACAGTTTTTTGAAAATATTTTTCTCTTTGGCAAACAATTTTACTTCCCCCCCCCCTTGAACTGAACGCCCCTGTTACGGCTGTTTAAAATAATTAAATAGTATAAAAAAAAAAACAACAACTATAATACTAGACCATTGCGTCTTTTTTTTTTTCATTTCAAATTTATGGATATCTGATCTGGTAGTCGAGTAAGTACAGTGTGTATTTCTAAAACCAAATTGTTCTGATATTAATAAGTTAGCATCTTGTGCGCGATCTATAATTCTTTTAACAGTAACTCTTTCAACTGCTTTGCTAAGACTGGTCGGTAATTATTGTGATTTGATGAATCTTTACCCGGTTTTGCGTATAATAATATAGCGTTAACTATTTTTATAGATTCACGGTAAGTTCATCGAAAATCAATTCATCGAAAATCAATTCATCGAAAGTCAATTCATCGAAAATTAATTCATCGAATGATCAATTCATCGAATGATCAATTCATCGAATGATCAATTCATCGAAAAAAAAATATTTTGTAAATATTTGAGAGGAATGCCGAGGGGATCGGAAAGCCAAAAAAGCAGTGGTCAATAAAAGTTGACAGACTACACTTATTAAATAATATAATAATAATAATAATAATCTTTATTTTTTATAAACTTATTACACATAAAATAATATATAAGTAAAACAATAATTATATAAATAAAGACAAAGTGCCATTTCAAGGCAATCTAAATAACCACTGAGGCCTGTAGAGGTCTGTGTGTGGTTTCATTCTGATATTTGCACTTTAATGGTCTATATCTTACAACAGTATAATAATAATATACAGTAATAAATTTATAAACATTTCACATACATATACAATTAATTATACCAAACTATACAAAACTGAGCGCAAACTTGACCAAAACTGAGAGCACAAAACACAATAATCGGGGTTTTTATTTGTTATAATTTACGTTTGATTATTTCAATCCGATATGTAAAAGTTTTTAAATATGTTTTTTAATTTATCTTCCGTAAGGTTTCTTACGAAGAGTTTTATAATTTTTTTATAGTTATTATTGTGTAACAAAATATCTTGGCTATTGGTGTATGTTTTAAATTCATTATACACCTTATGGCTATAATAAAGGAAACTTGCCTTGCCCAGTTCTTTATTTAATTTGCTGGGCCGTGCTTGATTTTGACTTCGCGTATTATAAGTATGTTCGGGAAAATTTAATGAACTGTTGTCTTTATACAAATATTTTAATATAGCTGATGCGTATATTTGCGATACGTGACTTATTGAGAAGTTATGAAATAAATTTTTGGATGGGTATCTTCTATTTTTTTTATGAATTATTTTAACTATTCTCTTTTGTAATATTATGATATTTCTAATTATTTGTTTACCTGCCCCACCCCAGCCTAGTATTCCATAGCCAATAACTGATTCTGTCAATGCATAATACACAACTTTTAGTTTACTAACGGGAAGTATTTGAGACAATTTACGAAAAATAAAAGTTAATTTTCTTAGATTGTTTGCTAGGTTTTCAATATGTGCATTCCATCTTAAATGTTGATCTATATACAAACCAAGATATTTTGTTACATTTTTTTTCTCTATAGTTTTATCACATAAACAATCATGTCTTTTACAAGCCATCTCGTGAAACTTGAGGTAATTTAGATCCGGCTGAGTAATACTGTAAGAAGTAAAAGTTAAAAAGTGCGTTTTTGAGAAATTGATTGAGAGCTTATTTGTATCAAACCAATTTTTCATTAACTGTAAGTTTTTTGTAGTGCTATTTTCAATATCTAGCCACGATTTACCCTCAACAAAAAGTACTGTATCATCTGCATAGGAAAGTAGGTTTCCTTCAAAAATTTGCAGTTGCAGTAGGTCATTTATATATATAATGAAAAGAATTGGTCCTAGACAAGTTCCCTGCATTACTCCACAGGTGACCTTATTTCTTACGCTACTCGTGCCTTTAAAATCAACATACTGTATCCTGTTTTCCAGGTAACTCTTAAATAAATTCAGAGCAATACCCCTTATCCCATATCTTTCTAATTTATTCAGTAGTAAGTTGTGATCTATTGTATCGAAAGCTTTTTTAAGATCAAGAAAGACAGCTAAACATGGGTTCGCTTTGTCTACACAGGTATAGATATCTTTTAGTAACTTTAATAACTATCATACTTGGTCTATTAATAATTTTTTAATTTTCCATTCAGAAAATATGCCAGGTAAAAGATACCTGTTGGATTATTTTGAAATCGAACAGGGCTCCCTAGATCAGAAAAACCCGGTTAATGGGATCATAAATGTACTAATACACCCATTCTTAAAGGATTATAAAAATTGTATTTCCCCATCTGTTAAGTCTTAAGGGTTTTGTATTATGTACATAGTTTTACTATTCATATTTACTATACCACACATGATTTGTTCAATGTACGGTGATTCTAAACAGGTGGCATTGTTATGTTAGTGTGAGTTTGTTTTGTCATTAAACTAGATGATGGGTAGCTCGCTTCGCTCGGCTTCTTCTAACCAAACCCTTACTAACCTAACCTAACCTAACCTAAGATAGTGTTTTGACATTAAACTAGAAGATGGGTAGCTCGCTTCGCTCGGCTTCTTCTAACAAAACCCTTACTAACCTAACCTAACCTAAAATAGTGCTTTGTCCTTAAATTAGAAGATGGGTAACTCGCTCCGCTCGGTTTTAGACTTTTACTAACTAAACCTAACCTAATTACCTTGTTTATAGGCGCATAGTACTTTATTTTCCCCCATATTAGCCCAATTAAAATGCGTATCATTGTGTATGAATTTATAAAAATTATTTGCGTGCAATTGCCCATAACCTGTCTTATTAAACCTTAAAAACAAAACATTTATTTCTTTTATTATATAAATTTTCTTATTATATTTCTTTATTTATATTCAAACACTATGTCACTTTATTTACCTTTTTTTAAATCATATAAAAAAAATTACGCAATTATTTCTTAGTCTGTCTACTTTTATTGACCAATGCTCTTTTGACTTTCCGATCCCCTCGGCATTCCTCTCAAATATTTACAAAATATTTTTTTTCGATGAATTGATCATTCGATGAATTGATCATTCGATGAATTGATTTTCGATGAATTGATTTTCGATGAATTGATTTTCGATGAATTGATATTCGATGAATTGATTTTCGATGAACTCGTCGGTTACCATTTTTATAATGTGAACTATTGCAGAAAATATAAATACATCTGCATAATGGCCTCAGTAGCTAAGTCCAAAAATAAAAAAAATAAAAAAATATATATATATATTGTACCAACTTACTAGGAACAAATAAGGAACTATAGTCTGATTGCTGATAGGTGACTGTTACATGTATGCATCAAGTAGTGCATTCATATAATAATCTAGTTACCATTTTTCAGAGATTTTAAAAATGTTTTTTGTTATTTGTCTTAGCTGTCAGTGTCTGTTAATAATATTAATTAATAGAGCTTGCGGCCAATTATTAAATTCACAAACTTTAATTTTAAATCTGCTGGAATATCTTAATTCCGAAAAAGAGAACTATGGGCCACTTATTTCTCTATCTTGTATCCATCAAAGAACAGCAGCTGCCTTAAAGATTTCGGAATCAACAATTCGTAGAATTATAAAATGTAATAAATCTGAATTTCTCACTAACAAAAACACGAGAAAACGAAAGAAATTAAAATCTGAACCAGTTTATTTTATTGATACATTGGCACAAAACGTATGGTCATGAAGTACTAAGATTACCTCCTTATCACTGCCAGTTTAACCCCATTGAACTAATTTGGGGTATAACAAAAAATTGTTATGATAAACATATTGGTCAAAACAGATATAGTGATATCTAAGTTTTGAAAATGTGGCAAGTAGCCTGTGATCAAATTAGTTACGAAACTTAGGCAAAATCTGTTAAAAAAATCGAAAATTTAATAAATGAATGGTGGGAAAGGGAAAGGATTGTTGATGATATTAATCCAATAATAATAAATACAAAAAATCAAAGCGATAGTTCAGATGACGACGATATCATGCATTACAGTGACTAATTTAAAAAAAATAAAAATAAACATTTAAATACAACTTGATTGTTGATGATATTAATCCAGTAATAATAAATACCAGTGGCGAATTAAGCGATGGGCGGACCGGGCGGCTGCCCGGGGCCCACGAAGCTGAGGGACCTACGGAAGTCTATATACAAATATTTCGATTCTACTTAAAATAATAGAGGGCCCATTTTAATTTTACCGCCCAGGGCCCCCAGGCAACTTAATCCGCCACTGATAAATACAAGAAATGACAGCGATAGTTCAGATGACGATATCATGCATTACAGTGACTAATTTTTTTTAAATAAAAATAAACATTTAAATACAACTTGTAGCAATATATTATATGAATAAATATATTTTTACTTAATATTTTATTACTTTGTACTTAGGGGAAACAAAAATTGAATTTAATTAAACAACAAATTATAATCCAAAATTTACGTATGAGTATAAATTTTTCCTTATTTATAATTGTTACCTTAAAATTAATAATTTTGTTTGTTTGAGTACTGCTGTGAATTTATTTTCGTGCTCTAATTAGTAAAGATATCTACGAATCATGGTGTTTCTTTCTAATGCTTTGTTTTTTATTAAAATAATTTGGAAGGTTAGTTGTCAACTTGCGTCACTATACGTTACTATGGGTATGCAAATAATTATAATGATATAGACAGAGAAAGCATATAGTATTGTATATCGATACTTGTAGCAACGAACAGTCACCTATCAGCAATCCGAGTATAGTGAATATTCTAAACAGACACGCAAATCATTCAAAAAAGAATTCACACCATTCAAAAAGAGATGCGAAATTACGTCACTATAGTCTGGGTTCCAGGCCATACAGCAATTCCTGACATAGAAGCTTCAGAACCTCGCTGCTAAAGAAACCACGGACGCACCCCAAAGACCAATGTCAATGCAGGCTCAAGATCTGCTCAACTCGATAATCGAAAAACTACATGAACGCATAGAGGAAAAATTGATGTAAAGTGTGAATTTTCACACATTTGAGGGTTTTGTGGGTATTTAGTCAGTGAATGATGATTATTAGAAGGTCAAACGATGAATGCCTGTCACTACATAACACAATTACAAGTGTTGGTTTTAAATCAAAAGGCACGACAAGAAGGTTGCAGTTAGATTTTTTCTACCGTGTATTAATTACACTAGAACTCCGCTAATTTGGTGGTCATATATCTCTAATAATACCATAATATATATTTTAACGCATTTTTTTTTTTTTTTTTTTTGTTAATTGCGAAAATATCATTCAAATCCAGACCTGGCAACATTGCGGGCGATCTTTTGTCACGCAAGAGCATAACGTTTACAGAGACATTGTTTATATGGCGACTATATGAAACACTAACAGATTCTCTACTAGAAATAGAATCTCAGTTACCGGCCAGTTATTTATTTATTTTCCTAGTCGATATTTGCAAAATAAATTTACGTACCTCTTCTCTACCCATAACAAAATATATCCATGTATATACAAATATATTTTTTAAATTTTAGCTAAGTTATTAAACTAAAATCTTAATATTTGGCTAAATATAGTCAAAATGAAATGTATTTAAAAAATAATTACCGTTCATTAATCTGCTCTTAAAGAGCTTCCATTTAATGTCTCCACAATAAAATTTTAAATATTTTTTTTTCAATAACAAAAAAAAAATTGTAATATTTTCCAATAACACAATCGGTCAAAAATTCCCCTCGTAAGTTTCCAGTTAGCTATATACATTGCTTAAAGTAGTGTTTCTCAAACTGTGGTGCGTGAGTCAGTTTTTGGTTGTCTGCGAACCCAAAATTTCATTAGTATTAATAATGGGTCTTTTCGCAAAAAAACACTTTGTCTTGATGTTGGTGGTCCGCGGTTAGCGTGGAATTCAGAAAGTGGTCCGCAATTGTTGAAAGTTTGAGAAACACTGGCTTAAAGGGTGCAAGACACTGATTTTTTATTACTTTTTTGGAAAAAATCATATTAAAATAAAAATAATAAAAAACTACTTCTTGTTCCTTTATCTACTTCTTAAGATCTTTCTTTTGATACCACACAATAAATTTTAATTTTTTTTTTCGATGACACAAAAAAATCAATATTTCGCGAAAAATCAATCTGATCAAAATTTTCCGTTGAACTAATCCGGTTCCCATCAGTGTACATTATTGAGATTTTTTTCAGATTTTTAGTGCAACCCCTCTGGGAGATAGGGTGGGAGACAAAAGTTTTTGTGCCATTATATTGGCAAAAACCTTTAAAAAGATTTAACAAAAATAAAAATTGTTTGGACATCCACGCATTAAGAGACATTTGATACCCCACTCAAAATTATAAAAAAATATAAATTTTTCCATTAAATACATATTTGTTTATATTTATCCCGCGCTGTATTTTTATGAACTCTCGATGGTTGCTAAATTTCAATGTTCAGCCGTTTGGCAGACGCAGACGCAGCTGTACAGACAGACGCTGACGCAGCTGTACAGACAGACGCATGAGTGACGTTATAAGGGTTTTTTGGTGGTCATACCTACAAAACCCTAAAAATGGAGGACCACTGTAAATAATAAACTGAGGCAATCAAATCAGATACAAAATTTTGGGACTAAAACCTGGGTAGAAAAGAGCAGACAATTTTAACAAGGCTAAGGATCGGTCATACCAAAAAGACTCACAAAAAAGGACCCAAATATATGCCCAACATGTGGAACGCGAACTACAGTTAAACACATGATAATTACATGCTCCAGTTACAACAACCTAAGAGAAAAATATAATATCCCAAACAGCCTACAGGATGCACTTAAAAACGATCCAACATTCAAAAGAAACATATTAAATTTCATAACAGAAGCAAAACTATCAAACAACATATAGCAAACCAAAATATACATATTTACTTATAATAACATAATCATATTTAATGCATGGAATAATAATAACTCACAGTTAAGCTGTGTTCAGAGCTCTTAAATTTACTAACAATTTTATCATATGGTAAGGCGAGCAACCGTTTAGAACTCCGAATTTAATAGATTATGTGTTGTCGATTGTGGATAGTTTTACACTTATAATATAGTCGGATTGCTGATAAGTGACTGTTCGTTGCTACAAGTATCGATATTCAATACTATATGCTGTCTCTGTCTATATCATTATAATTATTTGCATACCCATAGTAACGTATAGTGACTCAAGTTGACAACTAACGTTCAAAATTATTTGAATAAAAAAACAAAGCATTAGAAAGAAATAGAATGATTCGTAGATATCTTTACTAATTAAAGATATCAAACAAACAAAATTATTAATTTTAAGGTTATAATTATAAATAAGGAAAAATTTATACTCATACGTAAATTTTGGATTATAATTTGTTTTTTATTCCAGCAGATTTCCAATTAAAGTTTGTGAATTTAATAATTGGCTGCAAGCCATATTTTAATTAATATTTATTACCAGGCACTGACAGTTAAGACAAATAACAAAAAACATTATTAAAATCGCTGAAAAATGGTAACTAGATTATTATACGATTGCATTACTTGATACATACATGTAACAGTCACCTATCAGCAATCCGACTATAGTAAATTGTTTTAATGAGACAGACATATAAACATATCGGCTATCTCAGTCAACATTGGAGAGAACCACTGTATGCCTTTACATAACCTAAGAAAATGTCATCGCGCCGATTACAACAAATCTCACCCAAAATTACAAAGACGAACAGTAAATATTATCACTTTAGGTAATTAAGGTAGATTTAGTTAGTAAAAATCTAGGACAGCAGAATTAGGAAAACGATAATAGATAATAAACATTTTACGAAGCCACCGTAGTTGGTTTAAAGGGTGTCCCGACATGTGAACATACGACAGATTAACATGCGACACTTTAACATGGATAGATTAACATGCGACACTTTAACATAGACAGATTAACACAGACACATTTTAACACACTACAAATGAACACTGTGACATATTATCATAGCGACAGATGCACATAAGTCAATTGAACACATGATATTTGATCTTACATTTCTTTTTTATTTTTTTGTTCCAATGTAGCTATAATCGCTTCATTAATAAACAAACTTAATAGAACGAAATAATTTTTGAATTTTAAAAAAATCTTAAAACCGACACGAGTAAACTCCCATTTTCAGTTAATCGATTTTTACCAAAAGTTGATCAACTCGTGCCATTGATGTCAAAAGCTTAAATATGAAGTTTCATAAAAATCTTTTTAGCCGAATTTGCTCTGCACGTGTACACGGACCGACAGACAGACAGACAGACAGACAGACAGACAGACAGCCAGACAGACAGATCGACAGACATCACAAAACACCCGTCGTGGGAATTTCATTGAAAAGGGGTTTCCATCGTGTTTTGGGTTTTTTAAAATGGGTATATTTTTGAGAATTAAAATAATAAAATTTTAGAAATTTTACGTTAACAAACCGTAAAATATTTTTTTAAAGTTTATTGTTCAAGGAGACTTTTGTTCAAAGTTATTATCTAATAACTTTGACAATTCCTTAAACAACCTCTTTACCCTTTTTCCACGAAATGGCCTGAAATGCCTTATATAAAAGACACGTCTCTCTGAAGACGAAATCAGACAGTATTCGGTCCTGTTAGTATTAACATCTAAGTAGTTGCATTCGTAGAGGCACTGTGTCGACATTTCTGGTGGTCTATTCGATTCTGTTTGTTTAACATTTTATTCATTATTTTAAATACATTTTAATCATTTAAACTGTTTGTAAATATTACTGTTAATAAATTTTATTCATTAATTTTAAACCGTCTTAACGAGTGTAAACCTTCACCTTTAAGAACTTAAGTGAACAGCTAAGTCCAGACTAATTATAAGATGCCTAATCAGTCGATTGGTAAGTCCTAATACATATCATTTAATGCACATATCGTAATGATGAACCCTGGATAACACTCACGCCTACTACCCGAACTCCTTTAGTCAGGAATCTCACTTCAAATTTGAGATTAAACGTAATATTATATCACAGGCTCGCTGCCTAGTGGACAATAAATGGTACTTTGTAAAGTAACGTACCGGGTTCGCTACAATGCCTCCCTTATACGAGGTCTGTTCAAAAAGTATCGCGAATTTTGAATTTCCGCGGGTTACGTATATTCGATTTTCGATTTTTTATGGCGTTATGTTGGTACTCATGTCTCTCACTTATGCCGACAAGTTCAGCCATTTTGAATGTTCAGTTAATTTTTGACAGTTGCTTTGCTTGCACGTGTTTTGGCTCGTCTTCGATTTTTGCCTGTACCAAAAAATGGATCAAAGAATTTGTATCAAATTATGTGTGAAAAACAAAATTAAGTGCGCGGACGCATTCCGAATGTTGACTGTGGCATATGGTGAAGCTACCTTGGACCGAAGCAACGTTTATCGGTGGTACAAAATGTTCTCAAAGGGCCGAGAAGATGCGAACGACGAAGAGCGTGCCGGACGCCCGAGCATGTCAACAACAGACGAAAACATTGATGAAGTGAAAAAAATAGTATTGGCCAATCGTTGAATCAAGTTGCTGAGGACTTATAATGCCGCAGCCACCGTATTTCCCAGATCGGGCCCCTGTGACTTTTTCTTGTTCCCGAAACTGAAGAGACCCATGAAAGGACGACGCTACGCTACGAGTGAGGAGATAAAGACGGCATCGAAGGAAAAGCTGAACAAGATCACAAAAAATGATTTTTTCAAGTGCTTCGAGGATTGAAAAAAACGTTGGCACAAGTGTATAATATCTGGTGGGGATTACTTTGAAGGGGACAAAATACAAGGTGTCTCAAAAGAAATTTTATATTTATTTAGCTTACTGCGTGAACGCAACGTATCCGAGGGGCGCGGGGGTTATGTCAATCGGTAGCCTGGCTCTTGGGAATTCAGTCGCTATGGAGCGTTTCTCGGGAGCAGACCGCGCGTTATGCGTGCGAGAGTTTTACAAAAACGGTGATTCGGCGACTGTAGCGCGTAGAAAATTCTGCAGTATTCGAGGTTTTCGCCACTTAAATGATGCGCCAAGCATTCCTCTCATTCGACATTGGGTTAAAAAGTTTGAAGAGACTGGTACAACGCTGGATAAATCAAAATCCGGGCGCCCTAGGTCATCAAGAACGGTAGAAAACGTGGAGAATGTTAATCAGTCTGTTCGTGACGACCCGAACCTTTCAATTCGGAAGCGCGCAAGTGCTTTAAATGTGCATAGATCATCATTACATCGCATTATGCACAAAGACCTAAAGCTGAACCCCTACAAAATTCAATTGGTGCAAGAATTAAAGCCCCAAGATGCCAGTCAGAGGCTTAATTTCGTAAATCAGGTGATTGAGCGATTTTCAACGTTTACCATCATTTTGTTTTCGGATGAAGCTCATTTTCATCTTAATGGCCACGTAAATAAGCAGAACTGCCGCTACTGGAGTGCAACGAATCCGAAACGCAAACATCAGAAACCCCTACATTCGCCTAAAGTGACCGTATGGGCTGCGATGTCGGCGCGAGGAATTATCGGCCCTTACTTTTTTGAAGACGAAAGGGGGCGTGCAGTTACAGTGAATTCAGAGCGTTATGTGGAGATGTTAGACAACTTCTTGGTACCTGAACTGCAAAACTTTCCTGGCTATAACCAAAGAACATATGTCTCTGCCACGTGTTCGTGAAATTTTCTCAGGCAAATTGATCTGCCGGAGAGGTGACATAAATTGGCATCCACGCAGTCCAGATTTAACCCCTATGGACTTTTTCCTATGGGGTTATCTTAAATCTAAAATGTACGCCAATAAACCGACTTCACTGGCGCATTTGAAAGAAAATATCCGTCACGAAATGGCAGCCATCCCTGAGTCCACCTGCCGAGACGTCATAAGTAATTTTACTGTTCGATTAAATGAGTGCCGAGAACGCGAGGGTCTACATTTAGACGATATTATTTTTAAGAAATAAATCCCCAAAAAGTGTATTTTAATAATTAATAAACCTTTTTTCTATATACGGCTTACTTTTTTTTTAATCGATCCACTAAATATAAAATTTCTTTTGAGACACCTTGTAGATATTCATGAATAAATAAATAATTTTTGAAAAAACACAAAATTCAAGATACTTTTTGAACTGACCTCGTATATGTTGGCGGTCGGTAAAAAGCAATTCCTTTTTTGCAAGTATTTTAAATGAGTATTTGTAATATTAATGTTCCCTGGTGCTTTTTTATTTTTTAAGTTTTATATTTCTATTATTTGAATTGTGTCTTATTGATTCACTTCTTGTTGTTGTTTTGTAAATTGAGAATATTATATTTAATATATACATATTTTATTAATGATTTTTTTTTTAATTTATTTTGTATATCTTTTTTTTTTTCTACATGACGCTAGTCTACAAAAGTTTTCCCGGACCGATGTAATTTGTCATCCCGCTATTGTCAAGTAGACCAGTATTTTCAATATTGTTAGTGTAAATTAATTTTTAAAATAAAATGTATGCTGATCATATAATGTTGTGTAATATTTCTGGAAACATCCTTGCATATTCAGTTATAGGTACGACCTTGCATCAGTTCTTCTTTCATGAGATATTCCGTGTTCTAATGCGATGTTTCACTCTCTTCTTTATACTTCTGTAAAAATAATGGTGAAGAACAACACTAAACATATTGTGCTAATACTAATGAGCCAATTAAAAGTATTATAGATTTTGAAAGCTAGATTATTATTTAAACTATGTTTTAAATTTCAAAATTAAAATAAAAAGAAAATAAAAGTAGTGAAAGAAATTTCACAGCTATGTTAATACTGTTACTGTTAATACTATGTGTCCCACACAACTTTTTTGATCGGGTCCACGCAAAAAACTACCGGATGCTGCTCCTAAGGCTACCTGGTAAGTTGAATTACCCAAGGAAATATCAAACTGATATTACATATGACATGATGGAAGTTACTTGTCATAATTTCTGACGCATCATATGGATAAAACCAATACAAAGAAATTATACAGCGCTTAATGAACTTACAAATCACATCCATCGTTACATCTCGGTTACTTACAAGTTTAGGTGTTACTTTGTAGGTAACATTATGAAAGATGACCACGATTTTAATATTCATTTTGTTTCTCTAGTTGAGAAACAAAGATATTTATATGATTATACTTGTGCGGAAAACAGTAATTAATTACTATACATCTAAAATTGTAAATCAGACGTCTTCTTCGTCCGAGGATATTATTATCATTATTATACCTTTATTTAAATATAATGGATACAAACTAAATTCATGCTATATTTACAATAGGTACATACATGGATCTACACATATTATATATGAGATCTTACACCACTTAGACTTATTAGCCTGAATTTGGTTTCTTAAATCTTAAATTTTAATTTTAAACAAGTTCTTATTTATATTCCAAATATATAAAGGTACGATTACACGATAAATGATTAATAATAAATGATTAATAACAGTGGCGCAGTCAGGATTTTGTCTTGGGGAGGGTCGAATCAAATTACGAGGGCACGCGAGCTGCATACGGCCCTCAACCTCATTTTTTTTTGGCCCTGAAGCGGTAATTAAAATCACTTGAGCTTATTTAGGGGAAAAATATATTTAAAAATGTAAAATATACTCTCTTCCCCTTTTCTGTTTATAAAAAAATGTCAAGAAACCCTACGGGATATTTAAAGTTCCGTCACTGCTTATTATTTTGTATGTAAAATAGACTGTGACCTAAATCAGTTCGACACCCCTGCTGTTGGATATTGATGTTTATATCAAATAATAATTCCATTATTTGTTGATAAAAGAATGTAATTGTTACTCCATGTATCAAAAACTTTCACTTGATATTTTCTTCGATAAATACATATTTATTTATATTTTTAACGGAATATATTTTATTCCGCTTTTATTATTAAGTCTATTTATATTATTAAGTCTCAATATTTCTCTTACTTATGTTCATTTCTCTAAATCAGCCGCTTGGCCACAATTTGTACCGAACAAACAGACTCATGTGACGGAATAAGGATTTCTTGATTATACCTATGAAAACCTAAAAATAATATGTAAATATGCATTTTCTGTTAATTTCAACACTAATCATAATAAAATATAGCTTATTATTATTGTAAAATACATAAGATATTTTGCTGTACGATTATGATAAATTTGTAAAATTTTCATTTCATTGGACTTTCAGAGGGGGCTTGTGCTCCCCCCTCTGAATACGCCACTGTTGTTCAGTACAACTTATATCAGTCCTTTTTGTGTGTAAAACATCATAATTTCAAAAGTACCTAAGAAGATATTGATATTCACATTTATCTACAAAATAAAACCAAATACCGATTTTAAGAGCGCGATTGTCTCCAAAACTACTCTCTTTATTATACAGAGCGATCAAGAAATCTTGTCCGTTATGCAATACTTGACAGAAACATTTAGTTATCAAACTTATTTCCAAGGACATGTACACATAGGCGTACATTCTATTTTTATTACCTTGTACGAATTGATTATTAAATGAACACTATTTTTCTCGCCAATGAGTTGATAACAGGTATTAAGTTAGGAACACATATTTTCGTTGTTTCTCGGGTGAGTTCGGCCAATGAAGTAATCTGATTGGTTCTTTGTTAAATTGGGATTTTCAGCTGTGGATTAGATCACAGTTTTGATATTTTTAAACTCATTGTTTACTGTTATGTAACTGACAAGAAATTATGATCGCACGGTATTTCTACTATTTCTACTCTATTTCACGTTTGAGGTATAATTTCCACTTTATCTTATCTGAATCGAGTAATTAGTTGTTTAAAACAGTTTTATCATTTGGCTGGGCGAATGTTTTAGTAGATGTGTCAGAGGGAAAAAGGATCAACGCTCCCCTTCATATAATTCGTTGGAGCATATTTGGAAAGTGATGTATTTTCATTTGAACAATAATTATATCACTTTAACAAGAGTAGGCAATCTTAAAAAAAAATATTTATACGAAAAAAAAAAAATGCCAATATTGTTTACAATGAAGTAATTTAAAAATTAACTACTGTTGTTAACAAATTTTATCTTCAACTCCCCGAGCAGCGCCGTGTAATCTGCTGGTCCTGGGAGGGGCCCAGGCCCGTCGGCCCCCCCTTTGGCTGCGCCACTGATAATAAATGATTAATAATACAATAAATGTAAAGTACAATAAATGATTAATAATAAAAACAGATATTAGAGGATACGACTAACAACCCTCTAAAATAAATATATACTTAAAATACAATTTGTAACTTATATTTCCAGACTTTCATTTATTAAATTCTAAAAATTCAAAAAAAAAGAATAATTAATTATAAGCTTCCAAAAATATTGCACAAATTTTCTTTGTTTAAGTTTCTAGCAAATTGTCTCGCTCTTTGTTTAAAATTATTTATATGAAGGTTTAGTTCATGTGTGGTAATAAATTGTTGAAACTTATTGAAAATTTTGGGGAGCAAAGTACAAAAAGTTTTTATATGATTCTTACTCGGGAAGGATTTACTTGAAAGACACCCGCCAAAAACTATTCTCTTGTTTAACTCGCTCTAGCACAGCTGCAATAGAAACACTTCATATACAAATACACACACACATGCTTATCTCAATATATTCAAATATATTAAACGATAATATAAAAACTACAGACGTATGTTGGGTGTAAGAAGTTCACAGACGTCATTGAATTTTACACAAAACTGTGTGAAATAGATATAAATTAATAATAAATATATTTATTTATCGGTTCCTTGTCGATCAATCGGCATATAAAGTCTTGTGAACTATACTAAACTTTATCATAGCAGTGATTGATGTATTCAAATTACGTTACTTTTAAGTCATATCTTCGTTAAATCATTGTTATATCACTGTGAGTGTTACTTCAATGAACGCTCGGGCTAACACTGTAAATAAAAATAGTACTGTAAAATAATTAGTATAATAAATATAATACATAAATCATTTGTTACCTCTCTAATTTGCAGGATACAGAAAGCGGTATTGCTTGGGTACCTCCGAATTGTACGTGCGTTGGATTTGGCATAATTTCCGAGACTGCATATCGTCACTATAATCTAAAGTTAAAACTCTCCATCGAAAGACGGTCCTGCGTTGTAGAAAGCAGTTGTTTTATTTGATGATTTTTATAGAATTTAAATAGTTTAATTATTAAGTTAACATTTTTAAAATTAGTTACCAAAAAAAAACGTTTTAACGATCTAGAAATTGTAAGCATTTTTCATTGGATAATCTGAACTGGACACTACTGGATTACTAGGAGTAAGGTAGATCATCGAGAGTAAAGTAGAGAGACAGGTTGAGTAGATCGAGATAAACAATTAATAACTTCCCAACGTCTAGGTGGCGCATAACCAAAGAAACAGGCTAAAGCTTATTTCTTTGGTTTAAGCGGAACTAGATATTGAATTCTAGCAGTGGCGTGGCGTCCATGGAAGCGCGTGGAAGTGATGTCCATGATTGAGAGATGCACTGCATCTCTTGCTCAATCAGACGAAAATATTTTTGGTGAAAAATCTTTAGCTAAAAAATAATGTATTAATTTAATTCGTATTTGTTACGGTAGAATATTTGTATAATAATTACTTTAAATTATTTTAAAATATAAATATAAAATATGTCGATGATTTTTTTTTTAAATTTATTATTTGGCCTAAGCTGCTGAGACTATTGGCCAGATGTCGATAATTAAAAAGACATTGATATAAAACTGTTAGATGCAGTCTTATTTTGTGCAATAAGACAGGGAGAACGTTTCCGAGCTAGAACGGGTTACGTCGAGTACGCAGCAACACCAGGGCGTATTATTAGCCAGTTAGGAAGCACACTGAGTCAGTTTATTTAAATTCACCGGTGGTGTTTATAGATACCCGGGTGCGTTTCAACGTCTTCAGCATTTATCGCAGCGCAGCAGTCTAACGGTCGCTAAGAAATATTTTTTACACACTTATGGCTTATTTTTGAGTTTTTATATATTTATTTTCTTTATGATCAAATCACCGAATTCGAATAAAAAATAGTTTTCGTACGTAATTATTAAATACAGGGTTTCAGAAATGACTTCGATAATTTCAGACGTAACTCATGAATTAACAAAAACTTCTTTTGATGCTTTAAAATTTGCAAACAAAAAAATATATATAATATAAATACTTATTGACAGAACCGTAACTAGCTTTTTCTGGGACCTGTGCAAAGTTGCTCAAAAAAGTTATCCACAGTCTGACTTGGCCTCTCATTGACGATTTTTCGGGTTCCCTTTTGACTTGGGCCCTGTGCCTGTGCACCTGTTGCACCTGCTTAGTACGGCACTGCTTATTGACAAGTTAAGTCTTTTTTAAGACTTATTGAGTTTAGTGAATTACTTTTCGTTCCTTAATCAAACTTTCATTTGATACCCAAATCAAATTTTTATTTATTTATTTATTTCTCGAAAAATACATACGTATATAACCTTCAATAATATGTACTTCAAGTTTAATCAAGTAGGCTAGCACATTTTTATTGTCAATTTTCACGAATTATTTAAATGGCACTTTTCCAGGACGATGAATTGGTCGCGGTAGTCTTATTAGTTGACCGCCAAGATCTCCAGACCTCATACCATTAGACTTTTGTTATGGGGCGGGGGTATAAAACAGAAATGGACAACCGAGATACACTAATTTGTCGTATTTTGTATGCTGCGTCTTGCATAAAGGAACATCAAGATGAACTCAGTAGAGCCACACGGTCTGTTCGCAAACGAGTCAGAAAATATCTGGCTTTGTAATTTTCGATATTATTTGAAAATAAAAATGTACTAGCCTACTTGATTAAAAATAAGCTGTAATTCGAAAACAAATAAAAATCGGATCACAACATTTTTTTTGGGTTTTTTAGTTATATAGCAGGATCACCGAATTTTCGAACAACAAGGACCAATGTATGAAGAGATAAACCTCATAACGATTTTTGACGTATCACACAAGATTCACGGTAAGTTCATCGAAAATCAATTCATCGAATATCAATTCATCGAAAATAAATTCATTGAAAATAAATTCATCGAAAATCAATTCATCGAAAATCAATTCATCGAAAATCAATTCATCGAAAATCAATTCATCGAATGACCAATTCATCGAAAGTAAATATTTTGTAAATATTTGAGAGGAATGCCGAGGGGATCGCAAAGCCAAAAAAGCAGTGGTCAACAAAAGTTGACAGACTACACTTATTAAATAACTATCATACTTGGTCTATTAATAATTTTTAAATTTTCCATTCAGAAAATACGCCAGGTAAAAGATACCTTTTGGATTATATTGAAATCGAACAGGGCTCCTTAGATCAGAAAAACCCGGTTAATGGGATCATAAATGTACGTAATACATCCATTCTTAAAGAATTATAAAAATGGTATTTCCCCATCTGTTAAGTCTTAAGGGTTTTGTGTTATGTACATAGTTTTACTATTCATATTTACTATACCACACATGATTTGTTCAATGTACGGTGATTCTAAACAGGTGGCATTGTTATGTTAGTGTGAGTTTGTTTTGTCATTAAACTAGATGATGGGTAGCTCGCTTTGCTCGGCTTCTTCTAACCAAACTTTTACTAACCTAACCTAACCTAAGATAGTGTTTTGACATTAAACTAGAAGATGGGTAGCTCTCTTCGCTCGGCTTCTTCTAACAAAACCCTTACTAACCTAACCTAACCTAAAATAGTGCTTTGTCCTTAAACGAGAAGATGGGTAACTCGCTCCGCTCGCTTTTAGATTTTTACTAACTAAACCTAACCTAATTACCTTTTTAGGTGCATAGTACTTTATTTTCCTCCATATTACCCCAATTAAAATGCGTATCATTGTGTATGAATTTATAAAAATTATTTGCGTGCAATTGCCCATAACCTGTCTTATTAAACCTTAAAAACAAAACATTTATTTCTTTTATTATATAAGTTTTCTTATTATATTTCTTTATTTATATTCAAACACTATGTCACTTTATTTACCTTTTTTTAAACCATTTAAAAAAAATTACGCAATTATTTCTTAGTCTGTCTACTTTTATTGACCACTGCTTTTTTGACTTTCCGATCCCCTCGGCATTCCTCTCAAATATTTACAAAATATTTTTTTTCGATGAATTGATTTTGGATGAATTGATTTTCGATGAATTGATTTTCGATGAATTGATTTTCGATGAACTCGTCGGTTACCATCACACAAATGCAATATGTTGATAGAAACAGAACATTAAACGTTTATCCTTAAACTCAATGGCGGCTCCTCATGAAGAGCCAAGGAGCCAAGGTCCTACGATTGCAAAATTATGGAAACACCGTCACAAATTAATCATTCAAAAGCTTTTATTTTCTTTAAAAATACCGATAAATACAAATATATATACGCATTTAAGTACGGAACGTTGCTATGCCATGCATTTGATGCGACGCAGCACGCTTTATATTTATTTAGGCAGGCGAGCCAACTCGAAACTGGCTCCGTTTTCAAACAGTTTGTAGGCCTCCGCAGAGAGTCGGGGGAAGAGAGGGTGGTTAGACCATGCGCTAGAATTATATTACAGCGGAACCAGCTGTATCTTGGCTCGTTAGTTTGAGTTACGCTTGCATATAGAAAGCGCTTCATATTATAATGTGTGTTTTAACTGTGTCGTGTCGTGCGTTTGTGTTGTTTTGTGTTACTATTAGAAATGAACAGTATCAGTCTTGTTTTAAAAAAAAATGTTTTTTCTTCGTATTCCCTCGAGGAAACGTATCACGTATTCAATCGAAATAAAACAACTGAAAAGACCGCTACAGGATTTGGACATTTCAAAAACTCAAAAAGTTTCTGCCACTGCTTCTAAAACAAGGACAAGAAATTTTAATGGTTACATTTACTTAAAGAACAATTGGATTTGCGGATGCAACGAAAAGCAAGCTGTTATTTGTTTTTCTTGCGTTTTATTGGGGGGATAATTAACATGGACGAAGAACGGTTCTGTGGATTCAGTGCACATCTGATATTTTGGTGTCACTTCCATTTCATTTAAGTATCCATATTTAGATAGATAAGTACCCGCGATAAGTACTTATCTATTTAAATTAACATTCTGAAAATTGGGTACCAAAAAAATCGTTTTAAGGATATACGAGGGCTACCTTTTAAGTTTATACAAAAACTCAAAAGAAAAATTTTTTTTGGATCAAACTGTTTTATTGCTTTTCAAAATATTTGCCTTTAATATTTATACAGTTTTGCATGCGTTCAAACCAATTCTCGAAACATTATTTCCACACTGAAGTTGGTATCTCAAAAACATGGTTTTCGAAGGTTTCAACAGCTTCTTGGGGTAATTAAAATCATTGTCCACGCATAAAAGATAACCCTCGTCATCAATAATCTTATACTTTCAGGCTTTAAAAGTTTATCCTTAAACTAGTCTTGCACGGTTTGCCTTGATGGGCAAACATTCGTTTGTCCTATTTAACACTTATATGTAGTTCCCCGCAGTTTGGCACCTTCCTCCCGAATCACTTGTATTTTTCGGGTTTTCTGCATTGCCAGAATTTTTTCTATATGTCAGTCCAAGTTGTATATGCATGTCAAATTTCAACCCTTTAAGTTTCTACCATACAGATACATGAGAACTGGTATAAATGTTCCTTGATTTTATCTGCGAAACCATATAAATAAAGCTTTTAAATTAACAATATCTAGATATCGAATATTAATAATTTCGATTTATATGAAAATCACTCCCGAATTGTACAAATTAGATAAATTTTATATAATTTTAAAAAAAAATTTGAAACAACATTTTTTATGCTGTATTATTAGCTAGACAATTAGAAAGAAGTTAGAAAATAAGAACATAGAGATCACCTTTTACTCGCATGAATTTTGGAAAGTATTAAAAACTATTTGCTGCATATTTTTTAAATATCGTGTTTCATAGTTCAATGAATGTTTCCTGCTAAAAAGACTTCTATTTTTCTCACTTTCATTAAGACCTCTTCAAATTTCTTATTAATTAATCATACGGTTTTAGACCAGGAGCTCATGACTGTTTTTGGTCTCCGATTTCATATAGCATGCCTTTTGGAGGAGAGAATATTTACCCTGTGACAACAAAAAAGGAATGGTACTAAACCCCTGCACGCTTTCCGGTCATAGGGAAAATTGCATTTCCACTTAAAAACTAAAATTTGTGCTTTTCTCTGATTTAATATTGCTTGCCCTTTTGTCAAAAGAAAGTTATAACAAAAAAGTCTTTTAAATATATGCATGCGATTCAGAGGGTCCCAAAGGGCTCAAACGGTCATGTGATCTTTTAATAAAAAAATATGATTTTCCGCGTTTTCATACAGAATGCCTATAATTAAAAGACTTAAAATTTGTTATAAATTTCTTTTGACAAAAGGGCAAGCAATATTAAATCAGAGAAAAACACAAAAATTTTGTTTTTAAGTGGA
Organism: Liopterus haemorrhoidalis; assembly: GCA_963971575.1. Classification (NCBI taxonomy): domain Eukaryota; kingdom Metazoa; phylum Arthropoda; class Insecta; order Coleoptera; family Dytiscidae; genus Liopterus; species Liopterus haemorrhoidalis. Next base: position 100,180,090 of record OZ020611.1, read on the forward strand.
AATGCAATTTTCCCTATGACCGGAAAGCGTGCAGGGGTTTAGTACCATCCCTTTTTTGTTGTCACAGGGTAAATATTCTCTCCTCCAAAAGGCATGCTGTATGAAATCGGAGACCAAAAAAGTCATGAGCTCCCGGTCTATTTCATTGAAAATAATGAATAAAATATCAGGTAACCAGGGACCTGAAGCTGAATTTATTTAGGTTCAGGTTCAAATACATGTTCAATATATCAATTTCGGTTCGATTTCAGGTTCAGTTTCAATAACAGATTTTTTTGTTTCAAAATCCTAATTTTTTTCAGGTTCGGGTTCGGGTTCAATGAAAATTTTAAATAATATTATACTTTAATATTAATTTATTTAATAATCACAAAAAACAAAACCAAGTTATAATTTATTGTCAAGAAAGAAAAATTGATGTGAAGTATGAATTTTCACACATTTCAGGGTTTTGTAGGTATTTAGTCAGTGAATGATGATTATTAGAATGCCAAACGATGAATGCCTGTCACCCTGTCACTACATAACACAATTACAAGTGTTGGTTTTATCAATAGGCACGACAAGAAGGTTGCAGTAAGATTTTTTCTACCGTGTATGATACACGATCTCTAGTAAAACCATATATATATAGCCATCCTGTTCTACACTGCCATGTCTACTCTATATATATATATATATATATATATATATATATATATATATATATATATATATATATATATATATATATATAGACTCTATATATATATATATAGAGTAGACATGGCAGTGTAGAAGAGGACGGCTCGAGATTGTCTGGTTTTTTCATTTTCATTTCCGTATATTTTTTATAAGAATATACTTTTGTAAAATATTGACAACGTACTCTACACTGAGGATGACTGGATTTACCAGTCAAAACGTCTCTTAATATTTTATAAATAAACTTTTGACGAATATTCAAGAATTTTTATTTCCTCCTACATTTTTCGTCAACAACAAGATGAGAGTTGATAAAATTGATCTATTGCCAATTTGTTAATTGTCAAAAAGTTAGGTTATATACAACTACTTTAACCTCGCTCCTACTTATGTCAAACAGAAATACGACTGAACAATGCTATTTAAACGTGGCAACGTAGGAAAATGGTACCAACATGTAGTAGTCAAATGTAACAATTGAGTAATGCTTTCATGTTGGTTAAATTGCATTATGATGTTGGCAATTAAACTAACCAAGTGTGACGTCATCTCATTCTTATCGTGAATGGACTTTACAGAGACATTGTTTATATTGCGACTATATGAAAAACTAACAGATTCTCTACTAGAAATGGAATCCCAGCAACCGGCCAGTTATTTATTTATTTTCCTAGTAGATATTTGCTAAATAAATTTACGTATATATATATACAAATACATATTTTTTTAATTTTAGCTAAGATATTAAACGAAAATCTTAATACTTGGCAAAATTTAGACAAAATGAAATGTATTCCAAAAATCAATTACCGTTCCTTAATCTGCTGTTAAAGAGCTTCCATTTAATATACCCTCAATAAAATTTATATTAAATTTTATTTATTTCTTTATTTATTTATTTATTTATTATTATTATTATTTTTTTTTTCAATAACACAAAAACTGTAATATTTTCCAAAAACGTAATCAGATAAAAAATTCCTCTCATATGTTTCCGGTTCATAGCAATATACATTGCTTAGAATTTTTTCAGATATTTAAATTAACTCCTTAGGGTTAAAAAGTGCGGAACACCTTTTTTTAGTACTTTTTTGGAAAAAATCGTATTAAAATTTAAAAAAAATAACTATTCCGGTTTCCATCAATGAACATTATTGAGATTTTTTCAGATTTTTAGTTCAACCCCTCTGGGAGATAGGATGGAGGACAAAAGTTTTTTGCCATTATATTGGCACAAACCCCATAAAAAAAAATCAAAAATAAAAGATTTTTCATTGGTTACTCCACTCAAAATCTTTAAAAACAAATTTAGTTTTTCATTAAATACATATTTGTTGATATTTATCTCGTAATGTTTTTTTTTTTCACCTCTCAGTATTTTTACCATATGTGGGTCAAAGAGTTGTATAAGCATGTCAAGTTTTAACTTTCTATGTTCAGCCGTTTGGTTACAATTTCTACCGGACAGACAGACATGAAAACAGACAGACACATGACGTTATAAGGGTTTTATGGTGGTCATACCTACAAACCCTAAAAACTGTATGCAATAATTTTCTGAACCTGATAGAAATTCATAGTTACCGGTTAATAATAAAAGGTTCGGTTCAGATTTTGGTTCACTGACCTTGAAATATAATGGTTCGGATCAGGTTCAGATTTACAGTATTTCCAAAATGAAATGGCCGCTCTTGTTAATCTTAAGACTCGTTGCTGTAAACAGAATATAAGAGGTATTAAGGGAATTTTAAATTTCAATTGAATAGATTTAGCACTAGTTCAACTGAAGTTTCTTAAAAACCATTAAGGATATTTTACAAATTTATAATCGTGTTGTTTTTAAATTTTAGGGGTTTTTATACATATAATACTTGTTTTTTAGTTAATTTTCAACGTTCATAGCGTCCATTCATTAACATGGCTCTTTGGCGACCATTTGATTTTGAAGAAATTCCTAATTTCTGTAGTGAAAATAGTGAATCTGTGCAAGGTGATTTGGAGTGCGAAAATGTGAACGTTGACGTGAAATCCGGAAATGTGGACGTGGCTAGCAAAGGAAAACGTCATTTGTCAGAAGATTGCAAATTTCTGATACTGAACGTTTATAAAAAGTTAGTTTCGGAAGGTATATACAAATATAATAATTTTAAATTACCAGAAATTGACAAGTTCAAAAAATAATGATTTTTGTTTGTGTAAATTTGAAGTATCTAATATAGTCTATAACAGAGCCGCAGTAAGGAAAACTTGCGCTAGGGGCAAAACTGCGTTTTGGCGCCCTTGGCAAAAATAAATGTAAGTGATAAGCAAAACAAGATTCTCACCTCCCAAAATCTAGATGATGAGCAAAAAAAAAAGGTCGTCACCTCTCAAAATCCAAGTGAAGAGCAAAAAAGGTCCTCACTTTCGCAATGTGGCGCCTCTTAGTCAAGCTCATCGGCGCCCTTTTCCTTAGTGCGCTAGGGGCCGACGTCCCCTCCGCCCCCCCTTACTGCGGCTCTGGTCTATAATGACTTTAAAACAAAACGACTTTGAAACATGCCTATATTTATAATTCAATATAGCCAGTCCTAAACCTGATTAAAATGTGAAGGAATGTCATGTGAGTATACAGTTCATTCTAAATAGCATATAAGAAAACACATTTATTTTAAATTATTATTACGGTCCTGGCAACTATTGTTAACAGAACCATAAACTCAGCAGGTATAATAGTTATACTGTCAGTCATTATTGGAATCAATAAGTGCGAGTGGCCAATTCCTTTTAGAAATACTATACTAAAAATACAGCTTTTTTCGGTTTTTTTTTATTCGGATTCGTGTTCAGACTGAGGTATCTACCGGTAACAATTTTAGTTTATAGGAAAATACATTTTGTTTGCATATAAAATAATTTGGGCCGGCTCTGTAATCATATAAAATACGGCTGCAACTCAGGTGTGCTTATGTTACCTTCCTTCTAGTTCTTTGTTATTATATCGTTTTTGCCGAGGGACATTCACTTGTGTTTTGTGAGGATGTTTCTTTGTTTTATTGTGTTTCTTTTTAAACAAGTGTCTATTGCATTCTACTATATAATGACTTGTGATTGGTCATTTACTTCTTTTAGTACTTCATTCTTTTATATAAATTGATAATACATAGGTATGCATTTTATATGACTAAAGCTTACTTCCTGTAAGCGACTTATTAATTACAGTTATTGTATTTTTGCTATTTATATCTTATAACAGTTCGATAATAATGAAGCTATTAATGATGATGAAACCAAAGGCTGTCACACAAATCGTGCCTTCAGAATCGTTTTGCCCGATGGGTAACATTCATAACGTGACTCGCGGATCATATGTGTCCAGTCAAATCTTTTTGTGTGGCCTGTTTACAGTGGCGGACTGGCAAATTCAACCGGCCCGGGAAACTTTTGTAGACCGGCCTCACTTAGAAAAGAAACAAAAAATACGCACTATAAATAAATATTCTCAATTTACAAAAAATCAACAAATAAGTCAATCATTACAACTCAATTTAGATAATCAATATTATATAAAGAGAAATAAAAATATCAACTTTGAAACAATAGAGTTGGGTAAAGAAAACCGGGAAAAGATGCATCTCATCCCAAAAATAACCGGCCCGTTAGTTTATTATTCATTCTTAGCAAAGTAGTTGAAAGATAATTGTTAAAAAAATATATAAATCACGCACATAATGCTAAATCTATATTAGTAAAATTGGAGACAAATCTATTTTTTTACCGACCGTCAACATAAACAGGGTGTTTGTTTGAAACGGGGCACCGCGAAAATCTCCTTTATTTGTAAAGATACAAAAAATCTTCAGGACAAAAGTTAAACTAGACAAAAAGGCCCATCTAAAGGTTATTATAAGAATTCTGAGGCACTTCCGGTTTCACCGGAAATTATGTCAACTTTTGATCTAGCATAGGGAATCGATAATTTTATATTTTTTTCCTAAAAGTACATTAAATTATCTTTACAATGACACCAAGAAGTCATATTTTTATGTTAACCATTTCATAATGGCGACCATTTATTTACAAAATAATAATCAACATAAGTTTTACAAAGTTGAACGTAGCAAACTTTGAAAACAATAAAAAAAGAAACAAAATATCTCTAAAATAAACTATTTGACTATTTAGAAAAAAAAACTATTACTTTTTACAATTATTGTTATTTATAAAACATTTAATTGAAAAATTAAAATTTAAGTTATTTCATGTTATTTCATATAATAACTAGTTATAACAGTTTATTTTAGAGATATTTTGTTTCATTTTTTTATTGTTTTCAAAGCTTGCTACGTTCAACTTTGTAAAACTTATGTTGATTATTATTTTGTAAATAATTGGTCGCCATTTTGAAATGGTTAACATAAAAATAAGACAAAAGTTGGTTGACAACTTACAAATATAAGGAATTATTTTATTCATCAAAGTATGCACCCATATTGTCTATATACTTTTGCCATTTCAGCGGCAGGTTGTTCAGGCCGGTGGTATAAATCCCTGGCGGGCGGAGAGTCAATGAATTCTTGGCAGGCCAGTTTTACAGCATTGTCGGAATAAAACTTTTTTCCTATTAAAAAGTTGTCTAAATTGCGGAAGAAGTGGTAGTCATTGGGGGCTAGGTCTGGTGAGTATGAAGGATGATGAAGAAGTTCCAACTCCAATTCCTGTAGTTATGCCACAGTCATTTGTGCAGTGTGTGGTCTAGCGTTATCATGCAATTAGATAGGAGTCGACCTGTTGACCAATCTAGGCTGTTTTTCTTTAAGTTTTGGCATCATTTCGTCCAGTTGGTTGCAGTATATTTCTGCTGTGATCAATGAGCCAGGTTTTTTTTTTTTTTTTTTAATTTACCGAACCGAATGAAATTTGGCGAACCAATTTGATATTGCCTGATGCGTAGTAACACTAGAGCCAAATACACTATTAATGTTTCGCGCGGTCTGCGATGCCGTAATTCCACGTAAGAACTCATACTTCATAATAGTGCGAATTTCCGACCATTCCATTTTCAACTAAATTAATTTAAAAAAAAGTTTTTGATATTTTTAGTGTATACAATGATTTCTTTAAACAGGCGAGATGTGTAACTTTCAACAAAAAAAAAAAAAACAGAACGGTAAAATATTAAGCCAATAGAGAGATATTGCAAAGTGAAAAAAAGCTGACTTTATTAAAAGAAACCTCTAATAAAGTATCCCAAAATTAAAATTTTTCATGATGTTTTAAAGAGTGTTATTGCAACGGTGCTCTAGCTTCATACTTTATTTTGACAAATATGCCAAATTGATAGATCGAAATCGTAATGAATATAGAAGTTAACTGCAACTCTTATATGAGTTAACTGCAACAGACTATTTTTTTCCCATACGGCATACTCGCATACGGCACAACCATTCGCCAAGGGTTTCGTGACACAATTTCTCGGAGAAGAATAACATCGTCCTCGTATTTAAATCGTAAACGTTTTTTATCTTTAGCTTGCATCATTACTCACAAGAAATGTCACCAATTTTTTGTTCGAATTTATTCCGTTGTTAATTTTGAGGTTACATTGGCAAAAGACCTGTCAAAATTAAGGTGCTTTAAATAATAAATGCTTTGCCGTTATTTAAATTAAATATAGGTTGCCTGTATTTTAATAAAAGAAAGAAATTAAGGATATATCAACTGCGCATGCGCACATGTCAAATAAAGGAAAACTTTATTAAAAGATCAGTAGAACAGAGGTTGCAATAATTCTCTAATGTCAAATAATAATCTGTTAAAGTTGGAAAATTATTAACTACAAATTTCATCCTTGACGACCTGATACTAATGTCCGCCCGAAAAACTCGTATTTTTCTTTTGTATTTTTCTCACTTTTGCTACAAAAAAGTACAATATATTTCTTGGAAAACAAATCATATCAATTTTAGTAAATTATTTTTATAAATTAATTTATGGAAATATATGGAAAGGTTTATGAAAATTATTTATGTAACAGACTATTATCTGAGAAAACAAAGACTCTTAACTTTTTGCACCATAATTTACCTTTAATTGATTATGTGTTATTGTCCACTAATGTAACATTGTGATAATTAATTAGTACAAATATTCCTTTTATTATTATTATTATATAACGATCTTTTCCTTAAACTTTTTATTCCTTTAATATCGTTTTCTTTTTTGTCATCAGAACAACAATAATAAAAAATGTATATGAAGTGTGAATTTTCACACATTTCAGGGTTTTGTAGGTATTTAATAAGTGTAAGAAGCCAACATAATACTGGATGTCTAAGAATATATTTTCTATAATCACATCAAAATCAACAGATTTTTGATATCATTTTTATATGTTATTTGAATGTTAAGAGCTCCAATTTAATTTTTTTAAACAAAATTAAAATAATTTGCCAAAAATCCCAGTATTTTTTTCTGCATTTGCTTCGTATTCAAGTCTTCATTAGATGAATAAAAAATATATTAATAAAATGCTTCATTTTTTTAAATTTCAGGTACGTATTCCCACTATTAACAATGTGTTATTTGTTTTATAAGTATTTCATTACTAGTGTAGTCTGGTGTTCAAAACTTGCTCCTCAGCTGTAAAATATTTTTTATTATATTGTTAATTTAAAAAAATTTATGTGAAGTGTGAATTTCACATCGAATTTCACACATTTCTGGGTTTTGCAGGTATTTAGTAACTGAATGATGATTATTTGGGATGCCAAAACATATTTTATGTCAAAATATTTTTTTATGAATTTTAATTCGAATGCCTAATACCATTATTTAAGTTTCTAAATATGTGCAGTTTTTTTTATATATAGCAAGGTTCATTAAGATTTTCAAAATTGCGCCTATGGCTTCCATTGGTTGCTAAAATTATAAGCCCCGCTCTCTAATTTCGTCAAACATAGAATTAAATTATAATTTCAACACTTCCCACTGGTTATTAAATTTACGCTTTTAAAAATTAGATGCAACATTTACCAAAATATAACTAGAATTTTGACAAAATAATTTAAACAAAATAAAATTGCAAAAAAAAAAACAGAATAAATAAAAAATTCGAACTCTAGTTTGCAAATTACAAAGCGCACGACAAAACCAACTACGCTACTAGAGCTTACGTATATGGTGTGTTACATAGCGAATTAAATATTGAACATATTTTAGTTAAAAACACAAAAAATGCGTTTTTTTCCAAAAACATAATCTGATCAAAAATTCCTGTTGTACTATTCCGGTTCACACCAATGTACATTACTTAGAATTTTTTCAAATTTTTAGTTTAAATCATCTGGGCTACAGGGTGCGGGACAAAAATTTTTTTGCACAATTTTGGCTAAAATCGCTTCAAAATAATTTATTTTGCAAAAATAAAAATTTGATCGTTAATCCACGTACCAAGGGCTTTCATTTGATACCCTAATCAGAATTTTAAAAAAATATTTTTTTTTTCGATGAGCACATATTTGTTTATATTTTTAGGGGGATATGTTTTTTTAGATGTTTTAGTATTTTTCCTATGTGCGGGTCAAAGAGTTGTATAAGTATGCCAAATTTCAATTCTCTAGGTTTAGCCGTATGGCTACAATTTTTACCGAACAGACAGACAGACAGACCGACAAGCAGACAGACAGACAGACAGACAGACAGACAGACGACAAAATGACGGTATAAGGGTTTTTTGGTCGTACCTACAAAACCCTAAAAAAGACACACACTATCTTTGCCATAGATACAAAAAATCATTACTAGCCATAATTTAGCCATGAATTAAATAATATTTAATTTTGCCAAAATCACAAAAACTGCAATATTTTTCAAAAAGGCAATCGGATCAAAAATTCCTCTTTTACGTTTCCGGCTCAGATCAGTATATATTACCTTTAATTTTTTCAGATTTTTAGTTTAACCTTTTTGGTTAAAAAGGGGTGGGACAAGAACTTTTTTACCATATTTCTGGCTTAAATAATGTTTTAAAAAAATGAATTTTAAAAAACTACTTTTCGTGCCTTAATCTACGTCCTTTCTTTTTAAACCAGACAATTATTTTTTATTATTTTTTTTATGGACGTCACAAGAGTATCGAAATTGAATTCCGGTTCCCATCAATGTTCATTATGGAGATTTTTTCAGAATACTAGATCAACCCCTCTGAGAGATAGGGTGGGGGGGCAAAAGGTTTTTGACAGATTTTTGGCAAAATTCCATAAAAAAAAAAGATTTTTCAAAAATAAATCATTTGGTGCCTGATTTCAACTTTCTATGTTAAGCCGTTTCGCTACAATTTCTACTGTACACAGACACATGAGTGACGTTATAAGGGTTTTTTGGTGGTCATACCTATAAAAACCTAAAAAAGAAACTTAATTTAATCCGATGTAACAAATTAGAATTTTATAAGGTGTAGTATGTAAATTATTTATTTTTTATGATTTCCATAGAGATTCCCTAAAACACATCAAATTAATAGATTCACAAGTTAAATTTCACTGACTAATAAATTTTTGTATAATACCGGCCATAATACGAGGGTCATCTCAAAAGGAAGTTACACTATTATTTTTTTTTTTTTTTAATAAATAAAAGTAAAATAATTTAAAAAAAAGTATATTTCGAAAAGTACATATTAAACTTATTTTTCTACATAATCGCCTTGTTTTTCAATACATTTTTGGTACCGTGGTAAAAGTTTTTTCAATCCAGTGTCATACCATTCTGCCGCCATACTGGTTAGCCATCTTTCAACTTCTTGTTTCAAATTATCCTCGTTTGTGAAGCGTCTTCACCCAAGATGTTGCTTCAGCTGCGGAAACATCAGCTTCATCTGCGGGAAGTGGAGTGGCGACCGCTTCGTTGTTCATAGTGTAATGTTGTTCTCCCTTCAATGAATGATTAGCGCCAACGAGAAACCATTGGTCTTGACATAACGTCTTCACCATCAACACTGCACAACTCGCGATGAATTTCAGTAGCATTTTTATTTTTTGCCGTCAAAAAACGATTAATACCACGAACTTCGCAATTGGCGGTAGTAGCAAGTGGAGTCTCCATAGTGGCTGGAGCCTGACTGCCGAACCGCTCGAGGCACGCGCATAAAAATTTTACAATGCTACCACTATACCCAGACGCAAATTCCCTGAGACTCCCAGACTTTTCCCGCCAACAATACGGATAAAAAGAATAGTGCAATTTACTTTTGAGACGACCCTCGTATTTATTTATTTATTTAGAACAATTTTAAAAATTTATGTGAGGTGTAATTTCACACATTTCAGGAGTTTGTAGGTATTTAATAAGTGAAAGAAGCCAACAGGGCGCTTGATGTCTATAGTCCGTTCAAACGTTAGAAGGCAGTATTGTTCTTATGGGAAATAGGAGCGGTGTTGACAAATGTTGTAAAAGTGACAAATATGGTAATAAAACCAAAATATTATGGGAAATTTTACTAGAGTTAATTTACAGAAATCAACTCTACATATATCAGGCAACACAGAATAAAAATGAATACCGCGTCTTCACAGAACAGCGCGTATTACAGCCGGAAACGTCGGCAAGAAAGAAACGAATAGAATTATTGGGAGAACTCATTAGAGAGCATGAAAAAGAACTACTCCATTTTCCCTATACTGTAGTGCCAGCTCCGCATGAAGAGCCAGGAAGCCAAGACCGGTTCATTACAAAATTATGGCAATACCATCACAAATTAATCATTCAAAATCATTTATTTATTTTTTTAAATACCGATAAATACAAATAAACGAATACGCGTTTAAGTACGGAACACTCCTATTGCCTTGCATTTGATGCAACGACGCAGGGTTTGTATTTATTTAGGCAGGCGATCCAGTTTGTAAACCTCAGCGGAGAGTCGGGGGAAGAGCGGGTGGTCAGACCAAGCGCTAGAATTACATTAAACCGGAGCCAGCAGTATCTTGGCTCGTTAGTTTCAGTTACGCTTGCATATAGATAGCGTCGCGTATTATAGTGTGTTATTTTACTGTGTCATGTCGTGGATGTGTGTGTGTGTGTGTGTTGTTTTGTGTTACTATTAGAAATGAACAGTATCAGTAACCTTTTGAAAAAAAAAAATCATATTCACTCAAAATAAAACAACTGAGAAGACCGTTACCGGATTTGGACATTTCAAAAACTCGGAATGTTTCTGCCTCTGCTTCTAAAACACGGACAAGAAAATTTAATAGAAACATTTACTTAAAGAACAATTGGATTTGCGGATGCAACAAAAAGCAAGCTGTTTTTTGTTTTCCTTGCGTTTTATTTAGGGGAGAATTAACATGGAGGAAGAACGGTATTACGGATTTAGTGCCATCTGAGATTTTGGTAAGTCACTTTCATTTAATTTAAGTATCCATATTTAGGTAGATGGTAGATAAGTACCCGCGATAAGTACTTAATGCATTTTTCATTTTTAAATGGCTCAATTTGTCTACATTAAAATGTTTGTGTCTGTGTTTTTTTAATTGGTAATAAACGAAGTAATAAATTACTGCAAGCTGAGCTAATTCAAAACTTTGTGAAATTGGTAAAATAGAGGGGGGATTAGGTATTGGCCCGAAATTCGCCCTACCACTCAATATTGTCACGAGACGCCACTGTTGTACTACGTTCTAACGTTTGACCGGACGATAGGACAATATTTTTTTTAAAACCACATCAAAACCAATAGTTTTTGATAATCAATTTTACTCGGTATTTGAGTACTTAACTTTTCAATTTCAGTAATGTATTTCTCAGTATTAAAAATGTTTTATTTAATTTAAAATTAGTTTCTTAGCTTCGTGCGGAACTGAATGGAATTTTTATTTTTTTACGTTGTCACGAGCTTATTTTTTAACGTCTTAAGTGAGCTTTTGCTAAATAAAATTATCAAAGCCTCAATCAGTCGTTAAAAGTTACTAGCTTTCAAAATCAAGTGCCAAGAAATGTAAAATATCTTGTCCATTTTTTTTTTAAATTCATTTTATTGTTTTATTTGCAACAATAATGGAAATCTTTGAAAAAAAAAAAAACAATGGAAATCTTTTCAAACCGATCTAGAAACCTTTAACAAATAGCTGATTTAAAAAAAGAAGTGATTTTAAGTAATTTATAATTGCAAAAAATCGCTTTTCGTGGTTACTTTCAACTTTTGAAAAATGTGCAAGAGACATTTGGGAAATATGCTCCTCAAGTATTTCACTGTAAATGATTTATCCCCTTTGATACCTTATAAACAAAAACCTAAAATAATTCAAATAGATTGAATCAAGACGTTTAATAGTAAGCGGAGCTTAGACACATGAAATCGATTATCAGCTGTTAAATTTTATTATATTTCAAGACACAATGGCAATGTTCTTCTCTTCCCAGTCTTTCCCGACATCCTGAATTCTAAAATAAACCGATATACATAAATCGAAATAACTCAAACACCACAGATATATTTTAGAATTGAGCATGTTGGCAGTCTTTGGCCTATTGTCAGTGTTTCCTGAAAGATTCGAGCCATCAGACACAATCAACAATCTGATCTTTTAAAGTGGATCGGTCAAGAAACTGGAGTTCTACGTGGTTTCTGTATTGGAATGTTGATTTGTGTATAAATACATTCTCTTTACTGATTAAATTATCAAATATATCAAACGTTAACAAAAAAGAAGAAATCCGACATCAGTTTTATTGAAGCATTCAAATTTTTTAGTTTTAACAAGCGACAACCGCGCCCCAGGCTTTCCGCTCACTTGCTGTGTGATAAACAGCCTACGTAGATTTTCCTTTTATTTTATTTAACACTAACTGACGAATCCATACTTCGTATATGTTTAGAATTTCGTAGGTATGACCAGGAAATCCTTATATCAGGGGGGTCTACTAAGATTTACATAAGATCTACTTTACCAGTTAAAATTCATTAATAATTGATGCGTATTAGAATTGTTCTAATAAGAGACAATAAGAAAATATAAAAGAATATTGGCACAATATTTAAACTTCCATATTAAGTTTTTATTAATTTCGAAACTTTAATTTTATTGCTTGAAATGAAATAAGTTTTGAATTTCAAGTTTAAGCAAAAGAAAAATGCTTATAATTTACAAGAACAATAATACTGATAAACACACTATTTGTGACATGGCAATTTTTGGGTATTTCTGATATATTTTGATACGCTGAAACAAATCTGAAAAGTGAATTTTTCTATCACCCATAGATTTTGTGTAACAGGCAAATTTATATTTTGCAATATGCAACATTTTCATATTGCGTCAATTCACGACATGTATCTGCGGTAACGGTACACAAATGATTAAAATCAGTTTATTCTTGTTTATCAGGTCTAAAAGCTTGCTTCAAAATAGATTGCGTCCATTAGTAAACTACAGGTATCCGTATATGTTGCATTTTCTATGTCGTGACTTGAGACTGGTTACTTTTTGAGTTCTAAGTAATTCACTAAACAGAAGGAGTGGCCACTATGTCAGGCACTAACTCTTTGACTAAAAAATGTCAGAAGAAAACCACTGGTCGATCCCAAAAACGTATTTTTCCCACCTTTACATATTAAATTGGGCTAAATGAAGAATTTCGTTAAAGTAATGGATCGAAACGGAAAAGGGTTTTTATATCTAAAAAAAAAAATTCCGAGAATTAGTGAAGAAAAAATTAAAGAAAGCATATTTGTGAGCCCACAAATAAGAGAAATAATGAAAGATGATGTATTTGACAGTACGCACTATGTTTTGTCCATGTCACAAACATTGGCACACACAAGGCGGGTCCAAGGGGACTTCGGACCCCCTAACCTAACCTCGATTATCCGGACTAGGTCGGGGATGAAGGTAGTCCGGATAACGAAAAATCCGGAAAATCGAAAAAAAAAGTGAGGAGAAATAGGTATGAAAAATTACGTACATTAAGCATGCATCTTTTTTTATTGATAGGTATATATGTATGTATACGTTCAGTAAAGTGTGTAATTTTTTCACTTTGTTTTTTTATATCCGACATTGAGGAAGCGCCGACGCCATATTTATCAGACCAATAACGTCCTGAGTCACCTCATTTCAATGCACTGAGGATATCTAATTTGTCTTTTAAAGATAATACAACACGTTTTTTGACATATCGGTAATACTAAAAGAAAATATTGAAATCGCACGTCATGACGTGAAAACCGGTATACATCGGAGTAACACAGCGAATTCGTAAAATAATCTCCTCGTTTAAAAGAATCCGGATAATCGAGGTTCTACTGTATATGTTTCTTTGAAATATAACCTCAAACACGGACATCGAATGTCAGCAAAGTGATACTGGAGAGTGATATTATCAACCTAATTTAAAAATAAATAAATTCTATAGCTATCTAGTCCTATAAAACGTTAGAATTACTCCTGTGGGAAACGGGAGCCAAGTGCCAAATGTAGTAAGTGTCAAATATGCCAATGAACCCAAAATATTATGGGGAATTTTATGTTATTTTGTTGTTAATACATTGAAACTAAATGGAAAAAGTATAGAGACTCGTATGATTTACAAAAATCAAGTAATGCGGAACAAAAACGAATAAGCATTTGTAGAATACCGTGTTTTCACAGATTAGCGCGTTTTACAGCCCGCAACTTCCCCCAAGAAAACCAGTGGCGAAGGAAGACCTCCGCTAACACTTGCCCTCTCATAAAAAAAATAATAATAATAAAAAATACATATATATATATATATTTTTTAATTTAAAAAAAGATTTAGGTAAATCTTCAAAAATACATCAAATTATGTCCTATACAATTTTTTGTCCAAGGCTTGGTTTACTAGTTACGATTTTTTTAAAAATTTTAATGTTTAATAACTTCCGTTTACAATAGGGTAACAATAGGGTTCTTCCCAATTATTAGGAGATTTTTTTAGTACCAGAACGAACTCTTTAAGTTAAACCGTTTTTGAGTTATCGTGTATACACACAGACACACGCACATACGGACGGCACTTCGCAAATAGGTTTTTTGGATTCCTTGGACCATGAAACGTGGTCATCAGTCAAAATCTCGACATCGAAAATTTTCGCGATTACAATACTTGCCCCTTATATATTAAGGTCGGGCAAGTAAAAAGGGATAGCGCTCTCGGGGCAACACATTAGAGTATGAAAACCACAGATTTATGAAAACAAACTACTCCACTAACTGCCCTATACTGCATTATAACGTTTGAACGGACTATAGCACATTTATTATCGAGCCGTAGTGCTGGCAACTACCACCGTCCTGTTACTGTATTAGAAACGGACCTCTATCCTGCGTCATTAAAATGTTTTAAAAATCAAACAAAACACTGCATTTATATCTAATATTTTATTATAAAATACGTTCACAATATTTACTAAAAAAAGGTCATTATTTAAATAATACATTAAATTAAATTAAGAGAAATTTCAACTAAACATATTATTTCTTCTTCTTCTTGCTTTTTTCTGAAGTGAAAGATCCATCGTTTTTGCGTTTCTGAGCGGATTTTGTTGAACCTGAGTTGGGTACACCACCTTGAGATGATTTTGGAGTTTTCTTTTTACGTTCAGCACGTTCTTTCTCTTCTAACTCCTGATTTTCTCTTTCAATCAAGGTGATAAGAGTGTTGCATCTTCTTTGTAGCTCCATAGCAGTACGGGATTTCAAGAACCAATCAAATCGGAATTGTGGAGCAGATCTATACAAAAAAAAAAAAAATAGAATAAGTTATATATAATACGATATTTTTCGAAAAACTAATCTAATTTGGTTTAGTTTTACCAGCTTTTCGTAGGATCAATATTTACAGAGTTTTCAACATTCTATGTTTTTAGAGAATTATTACCAAAAGATTTTAAACATTTTACTTTATTTTAATTATTTCAAAAAATTCAGGGGCCCTGAGAATCATATAAATAGCCCTTTTTTCCATTAACGATGCTATGAACACGCTGGTGTATTATTATTATTACAATTTTTTATCAGTGCAGCCGTTCTTTAGTTTTGAAGGAACATGCGTACATACAAACACACAAATGAACTAATTTATGTTCGTATGGACACGTAACCAACGAAATGATTTTTTTTTAAAGAAAATGTACATGACGCTTCACTCAATAAGTCTCCGGTCTGACATATATATGGCAATACTGTTGACAGACTCATATAATTTCTGGATAGTACCAACCTTCAAACGATACGTGTGAAAATTTCATGACATTCTGACAATTAGTTTAGAGGTTACAGTGGTTTTAGTGACTCCAGTTTTGCAATTTTGAAAAGAATGGATAAAAAAGAATTTCGTGTGTTGATTAAACATTTTTTGATGGGAAAAAATACTGTTGAAGCTAAACAGTGGCTTGATAAGCGTTATAGAGACTCTGCACCAGGCAAATCAATTATTACTGATTGGTATGCAGAATTTAAACACCTATGACGCTGAACGCTCTAGTCGCCCAAAATCGGCAGTTGTTCTGGAAAACATAAAAAAGTTCACAAAATAGTTTTGGAAGACCGTAAAGTGAAGTTGCTTGAGATAGCCGACACCTTAAAGATATCAGAAGGTAGTGTGTTTACAATTTTAAACGAAAATTGTAGCATGCTTTCGAAATGGGTGCCGCGTTCTCTTACACTGGACCAAAAACGACAATGCGTTGACGATTCAGAGCGCTGTTTGGAGCTGTTCAAGCGAAATAAAAAAGAATTTCATGCGTCGGTATGTGACAATGGATAAAACATGGATCCACTACTACACACCTGAATCAAAAAGATCGTCAGCTGAGTGGACAGTAGTCGGTGAAAGTCGTCCAAAGCGATCAAAAACTCAAAAATCAGCTGGCCAGGTTATGGCATCCGTATTTTGGGACGCGCATGGTATTTTGTTTATCGACTATCTTGAGAAAGGTAAAAAATCAATAGCGAATACTACATGGCATTATTGGATCGATTGAGTGTCGTAATCAAGAAAAAACGGCTTCACATGCAAAAGAAAACAGTGATGTTTCACCAAGACAACGCCCAGTGTCACAAGTCGATGAAAACGATGATTAAATTGAATGAATTACGCTTCGAATTGCTTCCTCACCCACCGTACTCTCCAGATTTGCCCCCCAGCGACTACTGGCTTTTTGCAGATCACCTCAAAAAGATGCTCCAGGGAAAGAAATTTGACTCAAATGAAGAAGTGATTGCCGAAACCGAGGCCTAATTTGAGGGCAAAGACAAATCGTTCCCCAAAGAAGGCATCGAAAAGGAGCGTTGGAATGAATGTATCAATCTTGAAGAAAATCGAATTTCTAAAAAAAAAAAATGTTTTTCTTAGTTAGACCGGAGACTTATTGAGCGACGTGGTATAGGCTCATTTAAACTTTTAAACAGAACTAGATTTTGAAATCTAGTAGCTTTTATCAATTGTGACTTTCGCCACTTTGTTTAAGCTTTGTAAATCATACTTACATTGAACATTTTTAAGTTAGGGTAAAATGTCATTATAAAATTCCATTTTCATTACATTTTATTTTTTATGTCATTCTTAATACAAATGACTCATTTCTTAAAATTTTACGTCTTTAAATATATTATTTTTTATAATAAATATCAGTTAACTCTTTTTTGTGTATTTGTTATTCAAGAATTACAATCTCTTTAGTTTTGTAATTTTGCTCAATCGGCGTTTATGTTTCACTGTGCAGTCACCAAATTTGTACGTATTGTTTTTTTATACGATTTATATATGATCCGCCTCGAGACGGAGTTGGGCACTAAAGGATTAATAATAAATGCCAACATGAAACATAAAGTAACCTAGGCAAACTGTTTTCGTGACAACTTAAAAACACGAAACTTCCGTTTAGTCAATTTAAATCAAAGAAATGAACTATACACAAGTACGCCAACGTTGAAATATTTCAAAACATTTTTTCTGAATCCTCGACATATGTTATTAATATACTAGCGTCGGCGAATCAACGCAGTTACGTCACACGACGTAACAAACAATTACATTGTTCCAAACAATACAGTCGTTTGTTACGTCGTGTGACGTAACTGCATTGATTCGCCGACGCTAGTATAATGCATATAAGAAAGTAAAATACAACTAAACGAGAGTTTCGTACATGATTTTCGAATTGCTCTGCTGATTTGGTGTCATTAATTGAATTGTAACACAACTATCATGGCTAAAATGAAAAAAAAAAAAAAAAATTTAGATCTTAACTCTGGTAATTACAAATAGCAAGTATCAAAGAACTATATTTGGATGCCACTGTGTTGCTAATGGTGACCCGTCAAATGCGCTCCCCGACATTTGCGCCCCAACAATAAAATATAAATGATCCTATAATATAATACGCCTGTTTGTATGTTCGCATGTTCGACCGGATGCCTGTTTGTATGTTCGACCGGTCGTTTCTTCATTCCCCGATAGAGGCGCGCATATGTTAATTATTTATGTCAAAATTGTTTAAAATATATTGTTGATGCAATAATAGTGAATTTTCTACGAACACTTTTTATAATTATTATAAGATGCAATAATAGTGAATATTCTACGAACACTTTTTATAATAATTGATAGAATTGTAAGAAATTATTGTTGATGTATTGGACAGTAGTGTGCTGTGATTTTTGTTTTGAGTGTTGACAATAAATTAGTAAAAATGACGTATTTTTCATTAAAAAATCACTTCACAATTATTAATTTAGTTGTGAAATACATGGATCGGTTTTTTTACGAAACAAAACACAGAAAAACGTTATCCTTCCGTGATATTCGACATTTTTGATTAAAATTATTATTAGCAGAAAAATAATTATTTTAAAAAATATTTGGTTTTGATGAAAGTAAGAAAAATGTGACTTTTTTTTCTTTATTATTATTTTTTCAATGCTTTATTTTTTTATTTTTACGATTTATAGGACTAGATTTACAATATCCCAATGCAAACTCTATACAGATGGCAGCACATAACGACTACACTAAATAATTCAAGAATTATCAGTGGCTCTAAAACAATGGTTTCTGTTTATTTATCACATTAAAATATCATTTACCTTTTAGTTTAGGTTAGATTCACCTTAAAAGCACTATCTTAGATTATGGTTGATAACTGTTTATTTTTTTTTTTTTTTATAAACCACCTAAAAATAAATTGTATTTTAACTGTTCTGTGCAGGGCTAGGGACAGTGATTCACCTTAAAAGCACTACCTTAGGTTATGGTTTATAACTGTTTATTTTATTTTTTTATAAACCACCTAAAAATAAATTGTATTTTAACTGTTCTGTGCCGGGCCAGGGACAGTGATTCACCTTAAAAGCACTATCTTAGGTTATGGTTGATAACTGTTTTTTTTTTTTTTTTTTATAAACCACCTGAAAATTGTTTTAAAAGTTCTGCACAGTCCCACCTGTTTAGAATCTCTGTATATTGAACAAATGACGTGTGTGTGACGCATGCGCAGTGTTCAGTGGGATATTGTAAATCTACCCCCTGATTTGAGATATAGTGTAAGTACGCTTTTTTCCGTGTGCCCTTTTTGCCGTGTGTGTATTTTTTCATGTGTGCTTTTTGCCGTGTGCATATTAATCCGTGTACGTTTTTTCCGTGTGCGTATTTTTATATTATATAAGAAAATGGAAAATTAATTTTAATAAATATATTTTAAATTTAACGTCTCAAATCATTTTTAGTTTTAACATTATAAATATAATGCACTGAGTGAAAATGATCCGTTTTCCCATCTTAAAAAGTTAATGAATTAATAATTCGGATTAATGCTCATTATTTGTCCAGTTTTTAATAATGGGCGAAGAGTTGATTCAATTTGAATTGTATGAAGTTAGGCGTATGGCTAGAGAAAGAAGTTTGAGGTGTCGACCAAGTTCCACATTAAGGTAATGATTTGTTTGCCAACAGAGTTGGCAACGGGTGCACTAGTTTATAAATAGAATGGTAAAAACAACTACTCCTTGGTAGAATATATTGTCGGGGACCGCTTTTGTCGGGGCGCATTTGTCGGGGCGGTTTTGTCGGGGCACAATTGTCGGGTAACCGTTGCTAATATAAGGGGTTCTACCCAACTAACTACTCTTTTTTTTACATACTCTCAAAAATTAATTAATCACATCGTTTTTCGGCGTTTCTAATATTTCAAATATAAAATTATACATACCTAACTGCAGCCCTTAATTCTTCATAAACATTTTCACGATCAAATCCCAGTTTATGTAGCATGCAAACAAGAAATCTATCCTCTTCTTCAATATAGTTCTTTCCTTTATTTGTACCATAAGATATTCTTAACTGATGGAATGGTGCTCTGTATCTCGCCATTTTGGCATCCAAAGATCTCTTTATACTAGCTCTGCGCTGGATCTTAGCTTCACCACGTTCAATCTGTGCCATGATACGTTCTATGTCTTGTAATTCATGACATCTCTCCCAGAAAACAGCGGAATATTCCATTACTTCTTCTGGAGTTTTACCTTCTACATCTTTTGCGATATTTTCAATGTCATCTCTGCCGTATTTCTCATTTGCTTTGATGAACTGATTGAAATCACGTTTGGACCAGTTAGTAAAACCTAAACAATAAGAAATTCAAATTTTAAGAATATAATATTCATGAAATTAATTAAATGGTTTGGACATCTTTTTTAAAATGTGATACTCGTATAACAAGTATGTTACGTGCAAATGTCCAACATGGCGGTGCGCCAAATATTTAAACTTATTGCCGAGTTATCCCAGTTATCAGATTGCTCGGTGACGTCATTCTCTTTATATACAGTGAGGTCACAAAAATGTACTCACTTTAAAATATTCAAATAATCATCTATCACGTTAAAATAGGATTATGCAGGTTTGTACAAGTGTATTGTTGTGTTAGCTTGACTTTGGCCTAGGTAATCTAGGCAACTGCGTAGGGCCCGCAAGACGGTTGTATTATACATTATTTTATGATTTTTTTTAACCAGTAAGGCCCGCAATGAGAACCTGGCCTAGGCCAGGTTCGAGGCCATCGAGGCCCTAGGGCCTCGATGTTCCTTAGTCCGTCACTGACCATATATAATATTTCACTTTTTCTTCAACATTAATAGTGTAAAGTAAGTTAAAAGTGAAAATATGGTAATATAAAAAATAATATAAAAAACAATTAACAGAAAACGAAAAGTGTAAAATAGTGACTCTACGCAAGGAAATTTTTTCTAAGCATGTAATAGCGGGAAGAGTAAATTACAGGGTGATCCAAAATGGTTGAGGACAGTTTAAATTTCCCGGCACGTTAAATTATTATCATGAGAGCTTGGAGAAATATAAATACACGTCAACGAGTCGCCCTATTGTCCGCCATTATGATTTTATGCAAATCACTAATATCGTAAAATACACTAAAATCTATGCCGGGAAATTTAAACTGTCCTCAATCATTTTGGATCACCCTGTATAGTCAGTCAGCTGTAACAAAAATGTTAAACTAATAACAGGGCAAATAATTCGTAAAAAAAGGCTCAGGACCACGACGAAATACAACATTTAGATATCAGATTTTTAAACGCATTTCCTCAAAGAAAGTTTCAAAACGGCCGTAATTATTAAATCTCAAATTCAAAATAATAACGGAATAAAAATTAGTGCTGAAACCATACGTCAAAGGTTGCACGAAAATAATTTAAAAGCAAGAACACCTGCAAAAAAGCAATTTTTGAATAAACAAAAAAATAAATAAATAAATAAAAAAAAAATAAAATAAATAAATAAATAATTTGGCCCGGATTCAATAGGCAAAAAAAGTATGAAAATTGGGATAAAAATGATTGGCGAAAGGTGATATATTCGAACTAAAGCAAATTTTGTTTGTCTGGTTCTGACGTACGGGATGACGTACGTGAGACGTAGACCTGGTGAACGTTAGAGCGACGAGTGCATTAGGCCTACAGTCAAATACCCAGCGGGACAAATGATATGGGAAGCCTTTTCATATTATGGTTTAAGCAAATTGGTATTTATTAAGAGCAATATAAACGTAAACAAATATATAGACATACTAGAAGAAAATCTTTTGCCATTTTCGCAAATGCTCATCTCTCACTTTCGTATATGCGTATGCAAAAAAACACCTATTTTATGGAAACAAATACACTAATTTAATTACGAATAACTAAAACAGATAGACGACAAACGTGTAGAAGGATACTTACACGCGATAATACTGGAGCGCTGTCCAGTCCGGTTGTCGCGGTACTTTCCCGATCAGATCGGGGATTAGGGTTTCTCACCCGGGATCTCGGTACATTTTTAGCTATAAAAATATCTCGGAACAAGATCTCTTTCCCGGGAAATCCCGGAATATACACAATGATTGTTTTCTATTCATTAGAATTATTATTTTACTTTAACTTTCCGACGCATTTCAAGGTTTTTTTTTTAGTTGTAATTTTTTATAAATATTTTTATATTTTTTCGAAATAATTCAGATAAGTTTCTATATACTCAAATTCAAAAGTAATTGTTTTTAAATGCATGTATTATATGTGTTTCAAAATGATTGAATGGGTTACTTTACAAGAATCCCAATGAATTAAGCTAAAATTCCATTCCTAGAATGATTTAAAAAATAACAAAGGTACGAATTAGATGCTATAGAATATTCTGATCACAAAAGAAATTTCTTGGGATCATATTTTAAGCTGTTTACGGTGGAATTTTTATGACGTCACCATTTAATCATTTTGAAACACCCGTTACAACAGAAAAGTATTATTTTATTTTTACCTGTCATGTAAATTGTAGAATTTATTAAATCACTATAAAAATATTGTCTACATATGTACCCCCATTTTTTAGGGAATTCTTGTATATTTTTATCTGTTTAGTTATTGCCAACTATTTAGCTGTAGCATAACCACGAAATGTATAGATTATGTGTTTCGTTTTCAAATGTGACAGAACCGCAAACGATTTAATTCACCATCATATAGATTATTTCTTTTCTTTTTGTTCACAGCTCGTAGTTTTGTGAAGATTTTTTCAATATTTCCATTTTGATAAATATGTCAACATAAATTACAGATAGTAATATAAAATTGGTTTGACAGGTTCATGTTCACCACCAGATTTGAATTAAAGATGAAGCTGTAGAGCGATCAGCTGGTGGTAGGTAGGATGTTAAATTAAACAGTGTATTTGTTTCGACTAGTTTCGTGGGTTAACACCTCACATCATCAGGATATATTTCTACAATTTCAAGAAATACAAGTTTGACAAATATTTAACAGAGAGAATGATTTTTAATAACAATATAATGTATAATACTGACCTAATAACTTATGTTCATAAACAATGTTCTAGTATGACATAGTGAAAAAAAAAAAAAAAAAAAAAAACGGTCAAAAACACGTCATTTGGTTGCTGCTTAAGCACCAAT
The DNA here is from genome assembly GCA_963971575.1 of Liopterus haemorrhoidalis. Classification (NCBI taxonomy): domain Eukaryota; kingdom Metazoa; phylum Arthropoda; class Insecta; order Coleoptera; family Dytiscidae; genus Liopterus; species Liopterus haemorrhoidalis. The sequence goes on from OZ020611.1 coordinate 100,203,239, forward strand.
CATGACTTTAACATCTCATCACACACAGAATTCTTAGCATTTGCAGATAAAGGTCCCCATCTCAACACTTTGGAAGAAATTTTCATCACAAGACATAAAACATCCTCTCATATTAACCTACTTAATGAACAAACAGACTTCCCTTCGATTAAAGTCTTTAAGTTACTGATCGACAAAATCAAAATTAAATATGAATGATTTCTTCTCCTGCCTCTTGTATGCCTTAATTGTAGATACGACATTTATATACTGTTTCATTACACTTATTATACTTTAATGTTATTAATGTACACTTGATGCTGAATAATACCCTCTTTCTGTTTTTATAATTGATTGAAAGTATTATCCAACATTAAAGTCCATTTGATACTTTGTTATCAGACATTTATGTCTGTCATTTCATAGGTATATTTGTCTTTACCTTTTAAATTTAGCGCCTTACCGTTGGTTTGTCACGTGTACGTCTCTTAATCAACTGGTTTCCGTATCACTAGTTACTTCTAGTCTGACTGTCTGTGATACAACATGTAGTTTTAAAGTTTAACTTTTATCTCTGGGTTTTTTCCCATATTCTTACTAGTTAAGAATATTTTATAACATTTTAACTTGTCTACTGTTCTTACGGTGATTAATTTATTTAAATATTCTGACATTAACATGGAAACCAAATGGTTAGGAACACCACGTTTTTTTTTTTTTTTTGTTTAATATTTGTCAAACTTGTATTTCTTGAAATTGTAGAAATATATCCTGATGATGTGAGGTGTTAACCCACGAAACTAGTCGAAACAAATACACTGTTTAATTTAACATCCTACCTACGACCAGCTGATCGCTCTACAGCTTCATCTTTAAGTAATATAAAAGTTTTCAAAAAAAATGATAAATAAATTGATGTGCGTTAAGTGATCCTTTTATTTTCAAGGTTAATAAATAGACAAAAAAAGATCAATTTATTGATCAATAAATTGAACTGTGTAAAACCAACTTTAGTCACGTGAAGTTCAATCAATCTGAAACACTAAATATAATTATTCTTACCTTGTGTTAGGAGCTGTTCTTTTTCTACAACTTCATCATCTGTCAGTGGTTCTGCATCATCAATTTTTCTTTGTTCCTCCTTCTGAATTTTATTTGCATCTGGTCCATGTTCAGGATTTTTAGGAACCTTATAACCTAAAGTTTTCCTAAAGTAGTAAATTTCTTGGTCAAGAAGTTCAAAAAGACGTGGAGGGAAAAACTGGAAGTCTTGTACTATTGGTTGCCTTGGTGGGCGAGGTGCCTACGACAAAATATTATCAAAATTAATTTTTAATTCTACTAGTCACTATTTGTGTTAAAAAACCGATACACACACTTACTTTAGGAGCTTTGGGTTCAGAGACCCTCAGAGCTTCTCGGAAATAGGCATCGACAGCATAATTGGCTTTACGTTCTCTCTTTGGAGGTTCGATCCAGTTACCAATACCAATGAGTTTTTGTTTTTCTCTGTAATCTTCACCTTCAAACTGGTATACTGAATCTGTTGGAGTGTCTACAGTAAAATTACGAAGTGACGATTCTCCCATTTGATCCAATTTTTGTTTCAATTCTTCTGTCTGAAACAAGCATTTAATTTTTTCATATGTAGTTTATTGTACATAGTGTTATCTTTGCAATCTTTTAGTAAGTTACAATGAACTACAAGATTCGACATTTAATATGCAACTAAACAAAATTGTATGAAACCTATAAATAATGTATTAGTAAATTAGTGTTGATTGAATCTCCGTCTGCTCACTATCCTTCGAGATATAATTGATTAGAAAATACAATAACAGTTGAATATTGATGGAAAAAACAAACGAAGTTAGTGAAAGAGGACAATATAATGGGCGCGTTTGTTTATTCCGCAGATATGTATTCGAGTTGTATATCTGCGCAGATAGTCGTTCTTTTATTATATTTTCACTCAAACGCAGATGTAAACAAACGTTTTTTATTATATCTGCGCAACAGATATAGCCGCAAATGCAGCTGAGCTGCAGATTTGCAGCTCTGCTGAAAGTGACTGCTTTGTATGCACGCATGCGTACTTCTCGTGACAGGATGCGAGGGGTTTTTATAAACGTCTTGTTTTCGACATTTGTAAAAGAATTTTTCATTTAGTTGCAAAAAATACGTATTCGATAGTAAGTTATTGTTATGATATTACACACTATGTACTTTATTAGGTTTAACTAATTGTTGGCAATCTGCAGTAAAAAGTTCTTTAATTCCAAGCAGTTCTGCAATCGTATGTTAGCAGATATCATGCGAGAGTACAGCAGTTTTGCGCTGCACTTGTTTTTCAAATTAATATAAAAACACATCCAACTGGATGTCTATTAGTGACTCAAATTAAGGCGTATCCCTCTAGCGGCAGTAATGCGAAAACTTGATAAAAGTATACTGTCTTTGTTTACATATGATTCAGCACTTTTCTTTTTTTTTTTTTTTTTTCAATCGGTTCTCACACCTTTTTTACAAAAGGTAAAGACGGTAAATTTAAAAAAATAAGACTAAATAATTCCTGCAGTGTGTACGGGTTGTCCTTCAAAAAAAAAAAAAAAAAAAGATTGAAATCTGGATGAATTTTATTAGAAAATTTAGTGTTTATGACAAAGTTTCCTTATCAGTTTTTAGTTTTGTAATTTAATTTTAATACTAATGAAAAAAATGCGTTAAAAAATTAATAAATGTACCATTTTTACTTGTGTTTTGCTAAGTGAAGAAGACAAGTTCTTTATTAATGTTTCTAAAATTCTACTTCTATTTATTTAAGGGAATTTATGCTGTTCAACTGGATTTGAAGAATCTGTTAACGTTGAATTTTTCACTTTACTCTTCCTCAAATGTGCAAGAAAATCATTTAATGTTGACTAAAATATTGTTAATATAATTAAAATCCCCTGTTATTTCATGTAGATATTCCGAAATTGTGTTTGTTTACAAATATTTGGCAATTTTCTAATGTAGAATAAATAACCAGTTCTCTATCTATAAAATTTCTAGAGAAATGTGTATTTTTTAAGTAACTAAATAAATGGTTTACCATATTTAACATATGTGCTAAAAGTATGTTGCGATGTTGTTCGTTTATTTCCGTTATTATTATTTATTTCTCGTACGTTTCAAGGTATACCGTGTATTAAAATTAGTAACAATATATTTGAAATACATGATTTTGTTTATTTGGTATCTACAACATTGTTTAAAACCCTTATGTAAGTCTATGTGATCAGCTGTTTTCTCGCGCAAAATTGATGACGTAATTAGAGATACGCTGTACTGAATTTAAGTTGAACGAGCTCTAGCACTAGCATTATTACCTCTGAAAATATTAATTTACAAATAGAAAATTTTATCATAAAACGGATTCACATATATTTGTGCACTTTTTTAGTACTTAATTATAATCCAAATATACTGCAAGACAAATAAATGTAATACTAAATTTTACTAAAAATTTATTATAAACCAATATTGTTTAAATATGTTGACAGATAAGTTATCTTTTTACATTCTTTTTCGTGTCAAAAGTTCAGAAGGCGATAATGGCGCCATTTCGGTAATTTTAGTCGCGAATAGACTATTTTTAAACTACGAGGAGTAAATTTAAAATTCGAATTTACACTATAACAAATTACGAGGAAAATCACTAATTCCTATTTGCGAAAAAAATAAATTTCAGCATAATAAACGTCAATAAATATGTACTGAAACGTTATTTTGTTTAGTGGTACCTACAATATTTTATACTATTAATATGCAATTTTATTTATTTAATATTAAACTGAAAGAAAGATAATCAAACAAATTTTTATTGTATTTATATATTAACATATTTGCTTGTAGAAAAGATTTCCAAAGCAAAAGCAAAGCATATTGAAAATAAATTACTCGGTAAAAAAGAAATATAAAAAAAGCAATAAATAAATTAATACAAATTGTAATAAATAAAGTAAAACTGGTAACTTGTTAACAAATGCGTTCGAAGATATGTCGAATAAATCCAAAATATTATTATTATTTAATACTCCAATAATGCTGCAATAAAACAGCGACTGGGAACAAAAATCATAACTCTGTATAAAAACACACCTATTACTAATGATACCTCACTGTCACATGAATGAATTGATATGAATGATGATGTCAGTGAATTATTGCCAAGCAAATAACATTTTTTGGTACAATAACTTATATTCATTCAGACAGATACATGTCTAGTGGTATAAGGGATTCTTGGCTACAACTACAAAACTCTAATAAAAAAAAAGTATAATATAATACCAACCTTAGCTTCTCCTTTTTCCAAAATTACATCTATGTCCTCATCAGTAATCTCAGAATCCTTAGCAGCGAATACATGATTTGCACCATGCCGAATCATATTCAACATCTCATCTTTATTCAAAGTATTAGCTTTATTATCAATCAAACGACCTTGCTGAATAACCAACTTATCAAGTCTCAACTTAATCTCAGCTCTCTCAACAATTTTTTCTTCAACTGTATTTTCAGTAATAAATCTGAACACTCTCACTTGTTTCTTTTGACCAATACGATGAGCTCTGTCCATAGCTTGTAGATCCATCTGTGGATTCCAATCTGAATCGTATATAATAACAACATCGGCAGTAGCAAGATTAATACCGAGACCACCAGCACGAGTCGACAACATGAAAATAAATTTGGTAGAATCGTCATCGTTATATTCGTTAATTTGTCGCTGACGATCTTCATGAGGGGTTTGACCGTCTAATCGACAGTAATTGTATTGTCTCCAATAACAATAATCTTCTAAAATATCTAACATTCTAGTCATTTGTGAGAAAATAAGTACTCTTGAACCCTGAACTTGTAGTTTTGGTAAAAGTTTATCTAAAATGTTCATTTTGCCACAGTTCGACACTAAATGTAGATCGGTAGTGTATGGAGGTCCCGGTTCAGCGCCATCAAACAGGTACGGATGATTTGTACACTTACGCAACTGCATAAGAATATTTTGTAAACGCATCTTCTCAATCTTACCAGCACCGTTCACAACATCAATATCTTTCATTAAAACTTTAGTATACCATTCTCTCTGCATTTTACTTAAACCAACATATACTTTAAGTTCTTTTTTTGGTTTTAATTTTTTTTCTACCTCAGATTTTAAACGTCTGAGTAAGAAAGGTTTTAATACTGCATGTAAACGTTCAACGAGAGCATTATCTCCTAGACACTGATTTGTATTGAACCAAGCATCAAAATCATCAGCAGAATTAAATACATCAGGAAGTAAAAAATTAAGTAAAGCCCATAGTTCATGCAAGTTATTTTGTAATGGTGTACCAGTAAGTAAGAGACGATTGGTTGTTTTAAATTCACGGAGAATTTCTGAGAGTTTGGATTTTTCGTTTTTAATTCTGTGGGCTTCGTCAATGACCATATAACGCCAATTGAATTTTTTGAAAACAGATTTTTCTTTTATCACCATTTCGTATGATGTGATGCAAACATCCCATTCTCCAGGCATCATCACATCTCGGATAAATGTACTCTGCAAAATAAATAAATAATTAATTGCCCCACAAGAAAAATTACAGATTAATAATTTTTTTAAAAAATTGCTTATTACAATACAGGATGTACAGTTCGATCATTAAATCTTGAGCGTTACATAATGGTAAACAATGGGTTTTAAAATCAAAACTGTATTCTAATTCACAGCTGAAAATACAAATTTAACAAAGAACTAATCATATTACTTTGTTAGCCCGAACTCACCCGAGGAACAACGAAATTCTGGTGCTGTTCATTCAAATTCATATGTTTTATCAATTTGTACATGTCCTTGGAAATAAGTTTGATAACTAAATGTTTCTGTCAAATATTGCATAACGTTCAAGAATTAATGATCGCACTGTATATACAATCATCCTTTCAGAAAGATTGTATTGTACATCGACGCTAGTACTTCATTATAAAAAAATTGATGTGAAGTGTGAATTTTCACACATTTCAGGGTTTTGCAGGTATTTAGTAAGTGAATGATGATTATTTGGGGTGCCAAAACAAATTTTATGACAAAATATTTTTTTATGAATTTTAATTCGAATGCCTATTACCATTATTTAAGTTTTTAAAGATGTGCAGTATTTTTTTTTTATATATATCAAGGTTCATTAAGATTTTGAAAATTGCGCCTATGGCTTCCATTGGTTGTTTTTAGTCATAGCTCCTCCCCTTTGATTTCGTGTACATTCAAATATATAATTAAATTATAATTTCAACAATTTCCACTGGTTATTAAATTTACGCTATTAAAAATTAAATGCAACAATTGCCAAAATATAATTAAAATTTTGAAAAAATAATTTAAACAATATAAAAATGCAAAAAATAAATAAAAAATAATATTGTCTCCTCACGTAGGACTCGAACATGAGTCCGATTACGAATTCTTGGACAGAACGCAAGTATCTTAGCCACAGCACCAAGAAACACGTTACTGTTGAGCGTATTATATAACTATAAGTTGTCAACATTATTAGCAAAAAAACACAAAAAATGCTTTTTTTTCCAAAAACATAATCTGATCAAAAATTCCTGTTGAACTATTCCGGTTCACACCAATGTACATTACTTAGAATTTTTTCAGATTTTTAGTTTAAACCATCTGGGCTACAGGGTGTGGGACAAATTTTTTTTTGCACAATATTGGCAAAAATCGCTTCAAAATAATTTATTTTGGAAAAATAAAAATTTGATCGTTAATTCACGTACCAAGGGCTTTCATTTGATACCCTACTCAGAATTAAAAAAAAATATTTTTTTTTTTCGATGAGCACATATTTGTTTATATTTTTAGGGGGATATGTTTTTTAGATGTTTTGGTATTTTTCCTATGTGCGGGTCAACGAGTTGTATAAGCATGCCAAATTTCAACTCTCTAGGTTTAGCCGTTCGGCTACAATTTTTACCGAACAGACAGACAGACAGACAGACAGACAGACAGACAGACAGACGACAAAATGACGGTATAAGGGTTTTTTGGTCATACCTACAAAACCCTAAAAAGAGCCGATGAATGTTTAAACCTTCCCAAAACAGAGAATACAATTATTTGAAATAACTTTCTTTTTCTTTAAACCTAATATCTTTGTCGCCTACAACGATAAAAATACTGTAGTTGATTGTTTAGATAATGTTGTCTGTATATAAACATGCAATAAGAATATGAAAATGGCAATTACGTTTTATTTATTTATTTTATTATTTTTTTTTTTTCTTAATTATTTACGCACTTTTATTATTTAAAACAGTATTTTCAATGTTTAGATCAAAATGAGATAAAAGGACATAATGGACTAAGTGAGGTATAACAGGATAAGTAAATCCAGATAGAACAACAAATATCTAATGATAAGGACGCTCAATATTCGAAGATAGCTAAGGAAAGAATGCAAAAAGGGAGACATCAAAATTATAGCAAGATATAGATGTGGTAATGAAGAAAACAGTAAAAAAGCCAGCAAAAAGGAGAAAAGAAACAAAGTGTCTTATTTCCGGTACTGAAAGAAAAACTATAGAACACATTTTAGATATACAGAGTGATTCTAAAATGCCGTGATGCCAGCGACGGCGTCACTGCAATTTTACTGTGTCGCTTTGCAAATTTCATTTTAAAGTACTTACTAATGCAAAAATTTAGTTGTGCCATCTGTTGTTGAAAAGTGCTGAACTTTTAAAAACCATATACTTTTTAATTGCGTTGTTTTTGTATCGAGCTTGCTTGTATTTATCTAAGTTTTTTTGAGTATTTTTACAAATATAATCGTGTTATTTAGTTACAGTTTACACATTAATGTTACCGATTTATTTTTGGTAAGTTGAGCCGACCTCAGTAGCGCAGTGGTAGCGACCCTGCTTCTCGTGCTAAAGGTCCTGGGTTCGAATCCCGGCCAAAGGATTGATATTTGTATTTATCACTTTCACCTCAACCACATTTAAAAAAAAAAAAAAAAAGCAAATATATGACCGCTCCCAACCCGGATTAGGTCATCGTGGGAGTTGTAGACCTGAAACTTCACTCTTCTTGAAAGGCTTGTACCCAATATAAAAGTAGCAAGCGGTACGGTAGTGAAAACTACGGCTCGGTGAGACTACTGTGGGACATTTATGGGCTGAAGATGATGAAGTTGATTACCTTTTTATATATATTCATTTTATAATCATAAATTTTAGATTTCAAATTTATGGATTTTATATTACAAAACTAAAAATTTAGTTCCATTCAATATTTTGTTTTGACAGTTCAGTAGTTCAATTTTTCATCAACAGATGGCTCTACAAGTTTTGCATGAGTAAGCTTTTAAAATACGGCACAGATACAATAAAATCTCTAACGTCACGGCTGCATTTTATAATCAACCTGTATGTAGGAAACGTGATATATTTAAGAAAAGGGCTCAAGTTCTGCATTACCAGATTCAAATTTCTTCACTAAAACTAGCTCTTACGCAGATAATCTTATTGATAGTTGCGGTCTATATAAACGCTTGAAATCTTTAGATCCGAAGAAACGAGCAGGTTACGATGGACTACCTTCCTTATTATTGAAATACTGTTTCTCTGGATTTACAGTTCCTTTAGCAATATTATTCAAAAAGTCGCTAACATTAGGACAGTTTCCATCTATTTGGAAATTTGCTCTAGTGACTCCGATTTTCAAAGGTGGTGATCCTCATGACGTCAAAAATTATAGACCTATTTCGATATTATCTGCAATACCTAAACTATTTGAAAAAATTATATGTGATGATCTAACTTGCAGTTTACAACTTGTAATCATTGAACAACAGCATGGATTCTTTAAGAAAAGATCGGTTGAAACAAATTTAATCAACTACCATCAGTTTCTTTCAAGTTCTCTTGATTCACGTGTTCAGGTGGATGCTGTATATACTGACCTCTGCAAAGCATTTGATAAGATTGACCTTGAAAACCTAATTAGTAAACTCATTGAGATCGGTATACACGGCATCCTCTTGCGTTGGATTTGTTCCTATATCTCTAATAGATCACAAGCAGTTGTAGTAAATGGCTATCATTCCAAGTTTTTCAACACTACTTCTGGTGTACCCCAAGGTTCGCATCCCGGACCACTATTATTTATTCTTGATGTCAGTCACTGTTTTGTTTATTCTAATATACTTTTGTACGCAAATGATTTAAAAATTTACATTAAAATTAAATCAATAAACGACTGCTACCATCTGCAGGCAGATCTAAGTCGCTCTTTTGAATATTGCACAAATAATAAATTATTTTTAAACTTTGAAAAATGCCATCACATAACTTTTACTAAAAATTTGCACAAAATAGATTTCCAGTATAATTTTAATAATAATGTTATCCAAACCGTCGGTCAAGTGAAGGATCTAGGCATTATATTCGACTCCAAACTCACATTTCTTGCACACTTAGACCACATATGTAAGCGCGCGTACAAAATGGCAGGCTTTATCATGCGTACAACTAGATCCTTTAGAAATACAATTACTATTCTTACGCTTTATAATGCTTACGTTCTAAGTATCATAAACTTTAGCTCTGTCATCTGGAACCCACATTTTGCTGTCCATATAAATCGTATTGAGCGAATACAGAAAAGATTTCTTTCATATTTGTCACTAAAGGCTCCGCTTACTTCTTCCAACTATTTAATTCGTTGCCAATATCTTAATCTATTAGCTCTGCAGGACCGTAGACATCTTACAGATACAATAATATTTTTCAAAATAATAAATTTCTATTTCGACAGTCCTGATCTTTTGGCACAAATAAAATTTAATATACTAAACCGCAATCTCCGTAATAAGCCTTTATTCGACGTGCCCTTTTCAAGAACAGCCCTATTCTGTAATGCTCCTCTTACTAGAATGCCAATTACAGTTAATAATTTAATTAAAAAACTTAATCTAGACATTCATCATGACGATCTGCCACATGTGAAAAATAAAATCAAAAAATATTTCTTAAATACCTGTATGTCTATTCAATGATATTTCATGTTGAATGCGCTTATTTTGTAATTTTAATATTGTAATTTTGTGAATCCATATATTTATATAGTTTTATACCTTTCCTTTTAAATTATTTGTATTTTTATATTGCTATTAATGTTGTTATTATTATTATTTTTATTACTTTTATTTTATTTTTGTTATTTTCATACACATAGTAATCTGTAAAAACATGTAAACTTTTTCTTATGTAAATTATGTATCCGAAGTTGTAGTTTTGGGTGATATGCACCTGTTTACAACCCTATTAACCAAATAAATAAATAAATAAATAAATAAATAAATAAATAAATAAATAAATAAATAAATAAATAAATAAAGAAGAGAAGAAGTGTTGAACGGCGATGGAAAGGGCTTAAGTTAGATGGTAAAAACAGGGAAAATAAGGGAGATTATTTTTTATTATTATTATATATATATATATATTTTTTTTTGTATTTATAGCTATTACGTGTAAATCGTAATTAATTCAAATATGTAATACCATTTCAAGCTGTAATGGCACGAAATAAAATAAAATAATTAGTATAAAAGGACATCATTTTAAAGTATTCAAACTTTTAAATTGATGTCCAACATCAAATTTTAAAAATAGTGATGATAATAGTTTTAAACTCTACCAAATGCTGAGAGGTCAGGAAAAATGCTCAAAAGTAGTTGTATTTCATGAGTAATTTTTGGTTACTCCAGTTTTTCATGTTTTATATAAGATAATGTTGCCAATAATATTTTATCAACCCAGTAAAAAGCTTTTTTTTGCCAGGGCCAAATAGAAAATCAGATACAGTGGTACTTCGATTTACGAACTTAATTTGTATCTGACCGCGGTTTATACCTTGAAAAGTGCGTATCTCGAAACCCAATTTTCCATTATATCTTATGGGAAATCTATTAATATTTCAAGATTCAAAATTCAAAAAAAATATAAAAAAGTATATCCTCAACTAAATGGAAAAAAAAATAAATAAATGCAAAGAAATGAAGGAGTGAGAAAGGGCATTTTTACACTATAAATATGCATTTTGTATACCATTACATATTAATTTTTATTTATGAAATCTTTGATTTTACATGATTAGTATAAAAACCATCTTCCATTAAATTCAGTAGCCACTAATCTCCTTCACTGCACTAATGAATGGTCCCGTGCCTTGGATAACTCCGAACCAGTAGACACCATTTATCTTGACTTTGCAAGAGCGTTTGACAAAGTGCCCATTCGCCACCTTTTGTACAAACTTGAACACAATGGCATTCGTGGCAAACTTCTTGCATGGATTAAATGTTTTCTGTCCAATCTCACATTCAGAGTCAAGATTAATAAATGTCTGTGTACCCCTCATGCTGTACAAAGTGGCGTCCCCCAAGGATCAGTATTGGGGCCCCACTTTTCCTAGTTTATATGGCTGATCTTGATGATATTATTAAAGCGAATCGTTCTTTTTTTGCTGACGACTCAAAACTTTTTAACTCATCTATAACAGACGGTAACACTCTGCAAAATGATCTGAAGAGTATTGCCACCTGGTCAGCTAATTGGATGATTCCCATCAACGAAGGTGAATCTACGGTTCTGCATATGGGGTACAATAATCCGTGTCTCGACTACTTTATTGATGGGCAAAGATTGAGCAAGGCGTGCGAACATATTGATCTGGGAGTCACCATATGTAGCGTTCTTAGTTGGTCTAAACACGTAGTTGAGGTAGTAAAGAGGGCGAATCGGATAATTTACCTTATTAAGAAGAGTTTCTACTTAACTCCAACACTTTTAGTGAAACTTTTTACTACGTACGTGCGACCGCTACTCGAATTTAGTGCATCAATATGGTCACCCAAACTCCTCAAAGATATAAGACTGCTGGAGAGTGTGCAGAGACGTTTCACTAAGATCCCATCCACACTTCGTTTTCTTTCATATGAAGCAAGACTACGCAAACTAGGACTACCGGTTCTTGAAGCTCGTCGTACTCGTGGTGACTTGATAATTATGTACCGCTTGGTTACCAACTGCTTCAACTGCGATATAACCCCATTAATTAATATGAATACTGACTCACGACTTCGTGGCCACAGGTACAAACTTAACCACGAAAAATACAAAAAGAATGTGCGTGCTAATTTTTTGACAAACCGAGTGTTTGTATCTTGGAATTGTCTGCCCGCAGAAGTTGTCCAAGCTCCAATAGTACAGGAAATGAAGCTCAAAAAATGACAAAACCTCGCAATTTTTTCGGCCAGCATCGATTTGGATAAAAATTTGGAATTAGGCTCATTTCACCCTCTAGTTCATTTTCTACATTGTGCCGTTGTACGCTTTTTGTTTTTTAAGGGTGAAAACTACCCCTAATTGTAAAAAATTATAAACTAACATTTTAAACCTTAATATGGGTTAAATTTGGTTTGGATTAGCTAAATATGGATCGTTTTATGCTTTAGAATACAATTTCATAATGTTTCAACCCTTAAAAATCAACCCTTGTTGGAGCTTAATGTAAAAAAAAGTATTTATCTTAAAAAATGGTTTCATCTTGCATCGATTTGCACCAAAATTTGAAATTAGGTTCGTCTCACCCTCTACTTCAAATTTTATATCATGCTCATGGGCACTGTTTATTTTTTAAGGGTGAAAACTACCCCTAATTGTCAAAAATTATAAAATAACGTTGTAAACCTTAAGATGGGTAAAATTTGGTTTGGATTAGTTGAATAATGAATGTTTCATGCTTTGAAATACAATTTCTAATGTTTCAACCCTTAAAAACCCACCCTTGTTAGATCTTGATATAAAAAAAATTATTTATCCTAAAAAAATGATTTCGTCTTTCATCGATTTGCATAAAAATTTGGGATTAGGCTCATCTCACCCTCTACTTCAAATTTTATATCATGCTCATGGGCACTGTTTATTTTTAGAAGTGAAAACTACTCCTTATTGTCAAAAATTATAAAATAACATTGCAAAACCTTAATACGGGTAAAATTTTGTTTGAATTGGTAAAGTAATGATCGTTTCATGCTTTTATAAAACCCACCTTTAATAACATTGCAATTTTTATAAAGTACTTCAATAGATCTACATAGAAAAAAAAAGTAGTTACATAAAAAAAAAATTATTAATCTCAAATTACACTGCATATTCACATACATTTAAGCATACATAGCTCCTTCATTTTTAGTTTTTTCAAAAACGATTTTGTAGGGCTTTTCAAGAGCTATAAGACTATGTAAATTAAATTCCTTATGATCCCTTAGTTTTTAAATGGGGTGAGTTTGAAGGGCTCGAATAAGGTGGTGTTCGCTTGTAAATAGAGGCTTTAAACGGCTATATCTCGCCAAATATTCACTGTACAGAAAATATATGCACAGGAAAATTTAAGTCATTAAAAAAGCTACAATTTAGTACTCTATCATTTTTTTCGTATCTCCAGTAATTTCGGAGATATTTTGAAGAAAAGGGTGAAAAATACGAAATCGCAAAAAATCGTCCAATTTTCAAACTCCAATTTTTCTAAAATTAGGCATTTTAAATTGGTCAAACTTCTTGGGTGTACTGAAAATACATATATGAAGAGAACCACAGAAGGGTGAGGATCAATTTTAATTAGGGGGATAAATAGGGGGTTGTTTTCACAGATTTTTTCGTAGAAAAAAGTAGGTACCGACCTTATTTTGATCATAAGTCGCTTAATTTTTATGCTAGAGACTTTTTTTTGTTTTTGTTTGAAAGGTCTAATCAAATACTTTAAAAAAGATTCAATGAGTTTTCCTCGAAAAATGCAAATTTTACCTGTTATTTGACTTTGAATCTTTCAAATTATGCATTTGGCGAAAAAAAGTTAACCATTAACATGCCGTATCTCGGTTCGTATTGGTCGTAGAAAAATAATAAAAAAAGGATTTTGTTTGTTTTTTTAAAAGCTACAATTTTGCTTTCTACAGTTTTTTTGATAAAATGCATATTTTTCGAGTTATTCGCAAAAAACTTTTTAAAAACATCGATATTTTCGTCGAAAAACTGTTACTTTCAACCGCGAATAACTCAAAAAATATTAGTTTTACGAAGAAAACGTAAAGAACATTTTTTTCTTAGAATTACTTTTCCCATCGATTCCTATAGTTAAAATGTAGTAAAAAATTTTCACCCCCGAGATGGGGTGGCAACCACCCCCAAGGTTTTAGCGTACACCGGCATGATGTAGAAAATGATCCTTGGGCTATTCCCTACCTTCTGTGCAAATTTCACGTAATTCCATGCTGGACGAAAAAATTGCGAGCCAAAATGCTTCATTTCCTGTACTACAAGTCTCAACGCTTTCAAGAACCGGCTGGATGAGTACATTAATTTGTTCCATATAAGCTAACTTTTTGTTTTCATTTATTTCTGTTTAGTCTTTTTAGGGTTTTGTAGGTATGACCAAAAAACCCTTATACCGTCATTTTGTCGTCTGTCTGTCTGTCTGTCTGTCTGTCTGTCTGTCTGTCCGTCTGTCTGTCTGTCTGTTCGGTTAAAATTGTAGCCAAACGGCTAAACCTAGAGAGTTGAAATTTGGCATGCTTATACAACTCTTTGACCCGCACATAGGAAAAATACTAAAACATCTAAAAAACATACCCCCCTAAAAATATAAACAAATATGTGCTCATCGAAAACAAAAATATTTTTTTTTAATTCTGAGTAGGGTATCAAATGAAAGCCCTTAGTACGTGGATTAACGATCAAATTTTTATTTTTGCAAAATAAATTATTTTGATGCGATTTTTGCCAAAATTGTGCAAAAAATTTTTTGTCCCACACCCTGTAGCCCAGATGGTTTAAACTAAAAATCTAAAAAAATTCCAAGTAATGTATATTGGCGTGAACCGAAATAGTACAACAGGAATTTTTGATCAGATTATGTTTTCGGCAAATAACGCATTTTTTGTGGTTTCTGGTTCACAAAGTACAAAAGTTATACCAATGTAAGACACACATTTACAAAGCGTCCGATGGCGCAACGGGTTAGCGCGCTGGTGTCGGATGCTAAAATTCTCTGGAAAACGAAGGGTTTCGAGTTCGAGTACGGACGGAGTAGTGAGTTTTATTTTTTCTGTTTTTTTTTTTGCATTTTTATTATGTTGAAATTATTTTGTCAAAATTCTAGTTATATTTAATTTTTAAGAGCGTAAATTTAATAACCAGTCTTATTATATGATTAACAGACGATAAATTATTTTAAAAATATCGTTCATTTTGCCGTGATTACTATAAAGTAAAATTTGTCCTACACACTCAGCATACCGCCTTCACTTATTATATACCTGCGAAACCCTGAAATGTGTGAATATTCACACTTCACATCAATTTTTTTTACTTAATCTTTATTTACTTTATTTATGTTGCAATGTATCATTTATTTCTGTATGTTCTATATATTTTTGTTTTGTATCAATATGTATGAACACACAAGCCTCCGGCTTTGTTCAGTATATTAATTAATAATAATAATAATAAAATTGTAAAAAAAAAACAAGTTTCACAAAATTGGTTTCGTGGTTCATAAGTGTCCAATTTGTATAATCAGTTGAATTACGGGTCGGCAAGCTCAGCTAAACGTGTATACATATATACTGATGCAGTACGCTGCATTAAGCTTATTTTTAGTGTTAGAGAGAAAAAAAAAAAAAAAAAAACAGTGTAATTTAGAATAAGCTTTAGTTAATTTGAAAAGAAAAAAATCACGGTTCTTATATTGAGCGGTTCATAAGTTGAGGTACCACTGTACTCAGTTGGGGTTGCATAAAAAAATGTTTCTTTTTTATTAAAGTAGGCGTATTGGCAAAAAAGTATTTATTTTCCGTTATTTCGGTTTATTTACTTATCAAAACTAACCACCGCAGGCCGCACAAAGAATCTGAGGGCCGCATGCATCTCGTGGGTTGGTCATCACTGTTTTAAGCTATTAATATCATTAATTTACTATAAAAAAATATTAAAAACATACCCTAGCTTCCTGATCTCCAATAAGACAAACAGCATGGACAGAAGGGCACCATTTCTTAAATTCATTCATCCAATTAGCTAATGTAGATTTCGGTACAATAACAATATGCGGACCAGGACTGCTCTTGTAGTGTTTCATAAAACCCAGAAGAGAAATAGTCTGCAGAGTCTTACCGAGACCCATCTCATCGGCAAGTATACCATTAATGCCATTATCATAAAGAGATATCATCCAATTCAAACCACGGATCTGGTAATCTCTCATCTCTCCATTCTTGATATAATGTGGAGATGTATCGAAACGTATTAATGATTTTGTTTTCACATTTGTTTCCGCAAGTAATTCTTCATCTTCTTCTTGCTCTGTTTTACGATGACGGTGACTAAAAATAGTAAAGAAATGTAACATAACGCTTTTATAGTTAAAAATTGATGTGAAGTGTGAATTTTCACATTTTAGGATTTCATAACTATAATACAAATAAGGTATAAATAAAACAAATGCCTCATAAGTTTTACTTATTTTATCTCACTCGATACTAGTATTTCAACAGTTATATCGTAGTCAAGAGTTTGCTACAAACTAAACTTAAAATTTAACAAACATTAAGTCTGTACTACATTATACTTTTCTGCGTAGCACTACGGATTTTTTGACTACTTCAGTAGTATTGAAGTAAAAAGTATAATGAGAAACACAATACTATCCGACGTACTACCCAACTTTACAAACTAGATTCAGTCAGACTTTTATTTAACGCACCAATACTTTGTCAGGTCTACCAACTGCACGTTTAATTTTATGTTGTACTGTTTCAAGATTATTAAAGTATAAGGTTGTCTCGTAATTGTAGTGGTGGTGGTAGAGAGGCTACGCGTCATCCGTATGCTAACGAGACGTCATTCTTTGTTTATCGTATATATTATCTATACGGGAAATTTGAATTTTGGCTATAAATATAAAAAAACCTTTAATTTTTATTTTTTTACTTGTTTTAATTCCTTTTTTCTTCAAAAGGAATCTTTCTTCGTTCTAAATAAATTTTCTTACATTCATTTTTGATGTGAAGAGAATAATAATTAAAATATTTCAATATTTTAGTTTTAGGGTGTCCCCCCGTAACTACCCTAATATTCAACAAATTGAAAAGAATGCATAGAACAAATAAGACTTGTTTTCTTGTAAACAATTTTTATTGTATATGTTTTTCTGTTAAGATAGTTCTGTTTATAAAGGAAATATTTTAAGTTTTTTAGTACCAGTTTTAACCCAGAAACACCCCCTAAAAAAACTAAAAAATTTTGATATACCATGCCTATATTTGAATCCTGGTTCTACTCTATTGTACCTAATTCCGTTAAAATGCGTCCAGCCGTTTTTAAAAACTAATATAACCTCCAATTTTATTAATTACTATATTATTATAGCAATTTGTTTTTCTATTTTTTTATTTAAATATACCTAAAATTATATTTGTATTTGATTGTATTGTTATTTATTAACTATAATACAAATACCCATCATCTTAAATTTTATATAAATCAGTATAAAATTTCCTTAGGTTTTTATTTATAATTTATTCAGTAGAACTGTCTTGAAATAAATATCTATTATGAAAATAGTCAATAAAAATATTTAAAAACGTGCAACATCTATATTAATTCTGTATGTTAGTTTGAACTACGCATATGTGTGACGTATTACCACGCTCTGATTGGTCAGAAGTTAGGAAACAACCTTTACTTTAATAATCATGGTTGAGATTTGGCCTTGTAAATAAAAATTATACTGACGAATGGTTATTATGATTGAATATAAACTAGTATAATTCAACGATATTTATGAATTAGTAATTATAACCAAACTTTTATCTGTCATTTCAAGATGTTAAGTTGGCAATGGAAAGTAACAAAAGACAGAAGGTGTTCAATGCGTATTTTTGTCGTTTTTTACTTCAGAAGGTAGTTTTAAAGTTTGAATGACGTCAGAAGTTTGAAAGAGTAGTGAAAAGTATAATGAAAAACAGCCTTAAGTCTGTTCTACATTATACTTTTCCCCTAGGCAATAGGAATTTTTTACGTGGTATAAAAAAGTATAATGTGAAACAATACTCCCTTCAAACTTCCAGTGCTATCCGGCATCCAAAACAACTTTTGAAACTATCTTCAGTTCTATAGTTTATCTAACCAAACAAAATCCCCTGAAAATTTGTAAACTACTTTGAAAAATATTAAGAGGGTTTCGGTCCGATTAATCGTCGACCATCATAACTAACCAGTATACACTTAGATAAAAATTGATGTATTATTTGCGTTTTACTATGTTTATTTAGGGTCATTCTATGTCAAGTGGTCTAATTTTAAAAATAGCCCACACTCCACCAACTCCGTTTTAGTTAAAATATTAACAGGTTGTAGATAATCTTCGAGATTAACTTGTACAGAGTTTTATTAAATATCCAGCGTGATATGGCCTTTTGTTTGAAGGTCTGCCCGGCAACACGTTTCGATGGTCGGAAATTACTATCTGTATATAATTCGACAACCAAATCAGCTGTTTATCTGAAAATGAATATTCAAGTTCATCTTATTCCCGTGAATAAGAAAAAAAGCATGCTGAACATCCAAAATGTATTGCCCTTTGCAGGATAGGGGATGAAAATACACAAAAAAAAGTCAGATTTGCAAATTTAAGCTCAACTTTGGGGTCCATTATTTTCAGAACGAACAAGCAGGAATGTTTGCAATTTGGTGTACTTATTCAAGATATACATATATCTTAGTGTAGTGCTAAATTATCAGCCTGGTTACTCAACTAGTTGTGGAGATATTGCACTACAAAAATTCTGTAGGACACAAAATCATCAAAACTGACTACACAAATATCAGGAAATTTTAATCTCAGATTCGATTTTTTTCAGTACCAATGGAAAAAGCAGGTTTGAAACTATTACAATCAGGTTTATTCTTTTTTAAGTATTTTTAGCTTAGGCCGCGAACATCAGAAAGCTGGCACCAGCTTTACTGGCAACAAGCGCTGATCTGCCGCAGTATCTGTCCATGTTTTCAAATATAACCGCATACGCTGTGTACTGATCGGCGCCGGTCGGTGTCAGCTACCCGCTTACCGAAACGTTTAAGCAATTTAAGCAACTTGTTGTCAGCGCCGAATATTTTTACAAAAAGGGCAAATTTTGGATTATTGCATGTATACCTTTTCTTTTTGGTTCCATTTTTAAATATAGTGATTCTGTTTGAAACAACTCATCCATAAGATGAATCAGACTTCGCCATTTTCACTTATTTCAACATATAATTGAGTCAATATACGAAAGAGTAGCTATATACTTTCAAAACTATAAAACTATATGCGTTCACTTTATGCTAAGCCAATATAATTAAAAAATGTATGATAAATAGGAAAAAATAAATTAAAAAAAAAAAAACTTCAATCTATAGATTATGTCATCTGTCAGTGTCACATGCAATATCAGCGTTTAGCGTGTGCTCAACCAGTAACCCAGTACGCTTGTTTTCGGTACCGATTATCAGCGCTGATTTACCGGCTTTCTGTATGTTCGCGGCCTTAGACATGAAAAACAGGGGTAAAATACTGATTAAACATACGCGATCGAGTTCATTAGCATAATGGTGCCAGTTTGTGATTCAACAATTTTCAACACAAATCGCATAAGGATTGAGCGTCTACAACTTAACACATTAAAAATTGCATTGGCCCATTATTTCGTCTTGTTTAAGTTCAACTACAACTGCAGTTTTGCCAACCATCACTCTCTGAACGTCCGTTATTTTGCACATACCATAACTGCATGTATATCTTGGTCTTTAAGATATCCCAGAACTTTACGCAAGGCCGACTATCGCACAAGAACTGAGATGTAAACAATTACATTGGATAGAACACGTGATGAGGGTAAAAGAGGATATGGAAAAATAAACTGGACACCTGTCGGCCAGTGAGAAAATCTCGTAACTCAAAATTGGATACAACCTTGAAAGATTTATGAGTTCTCCTATTGAAATTTTAAACTGTTAGTCCAGGAAACCATACTTTTCTTCTCCTTTGTTAGTTGGGTTGATTTTTGAACTCCCTCACATAAGTCCTCCATGTTGATCTGTTGATTGCCTTGTATTCCATATACCAAAACTTGTTAGATATTCATTTAGCTGATATGTTAATTTCTTGCGTGGTGTTTCCACTACTCGTTGGGTATCCAATATTCCTTTCCACATCCTCTTTCATCCTTATAACGTGTCCTATCCACTGTAGCCATTTACCTCTCAGTATGTGATACTCGGCCTTGCGTACAGCTCTCGGATATCTTAAAATCCAAGAAATAAACCCAGTTATGTTATATGTAGAATAACCAACATTCAGGACGTGAATATCGGTCAAATTGAAGTTGTAGTTGGAATTTTTGATATGTAAAGTTGTAGACGCTCACTCCTTATACGATTTGTATTAAAATTGTATACTAATGAACTCCGATCGCGTATGTTTTATCAGTATTTATAACTCTATTTTTCAAGTCTTACCAAAAAAGAAAAAAGCTTATTCTAATAGTTTCCAAGCTGTTTTTTCTATTGGTACTGAAAAAAATTAAATCTGAGTTTATAATTTCCTGATATTTGCAGATGAACCTATTTATCCAATTAAATAAATAAATAAATCCGTTCTACTACAGGCCTATTATAAGCCAGACATAACACTTGCACTTGCCGACAAGTGGAGAGAAATAAACCTCGCTCTGTTCATTCACCAAAGGTATTCCTGAATTAGTATGTTCTTGTATTTCTAAAAATTCCAGCAAGTGCATTTCTTGGCTTTTTTTTTATATATATACGTAAAACTTTGTAATCAGTTATATCCAAAGAATGACCATTATCGATTACATGTTTCGCTATAATGAAAATATTGTTTTTAAAACCCTTTGAGGACAAATTTATTTTATTGATAAAAATTATTTACTATTATTATCTACGCAAAATGATCTTCTGGAAGATAAAAATAACTTGGAAACTGTATAAACATTAACTTCCCTATTAAGGCAACACATCTTTCACCATGGCTAATACCAAAAACCGGTAAGAACTTCAGAAATAATTTTTAGATATGTGGTTAGCAGGACGAACCAGTTGCCCTGAAAGGGTTAATTAGTGAACAATCTGACCTATGTATTATATAAGGGCAATATTGGCATTTAGCTTGATATCCTTCGCTTTAATTATCAAATTGAATTTTATCTATTTGGTTATTTACTAGGTTGTGTTTCAAATTATTGTTATTATAATAAGCTGGGATTATATCAAGCTTTTTCAATTTAGAACCTATTTTAAAACTACTTTTACCAAGACAATTTTCTACAATTAAGAAAATTTCTAATTTAAAAGGATGTATGCATGTTTAAAATTGCATTTTAATTTTCAGGTTAATAATTTTGTCTATTTTAATAGTACTGTACCCATTATTTAGCGCAATTTGATGGATTATTTTGACTTTTTTTTTATTAAACTCGAATTAAGAAAATGGTAATTGGATTAATCCAGTGGTTCCCAACCTTAATAACTTGCGGAGCCCTTTTTAGAATAAATTTCTATGGCGGAGCCTCTTAGGCCTACCCTATGTCTTACAAATTAAAGGTGTTTAGAAGAAATGTTAAGGGGGTTGATTTTTTCACTATGAATTCACTTTTCTCTTTCACAGCTCACTTATTGATAGATAGACAAATTTTTATAAAATGAAGCAAATAAACAAAATACCGAGTCAGAAATCACACGGACATACATTCAACTTGGCAAATTTTCGTTCAGAATGTAATTTCCAGTTTTCTTATTTTGATTCTGTTATTTCTAATTATTTTCATTTAATTCAATTTTTATTTATTTTATTTCCTGGAACGGCTGCGGAGCCCCTGAGAAGTGCACACGGAGCACAGGTTGGGAACCGATGGATTAATCAATAGTTTTTTTCTCGAATCAAATTTCTAATAAGGTACCAACGGTTTAGGAATAAGTTCATGAACATATTTATTGCGCAATTCCGATTTAGGACGTGTAAAGCTGGGTCTAAATTAGCGATCCGAACCTATAATGTACCACGTAACGTAACGCACGCTTGAAATCTACTTGTCGCAAACGTATTGCAATATTAATGTAAACAGCCCGAGAGCGGAGCATGCTACGAGCAAACGAAATAGTGGTTTAAAGTTAATACAGTATGGCTGATCGTATGAAAGCTCTCGGGCATGCTAACTACCTCGAACGCGTCCAGCTGATCTTGGCGAATCCTTTTGGCCCAGTTTCTGAAAGCTTAGCTGAGTTTAATCTTTCTGGTTAAACTCGGTCACAATATAACAATCTCATAAGTAACCATAGCAACCATTTACTAACTAGTTATAGTTAACTAAGCTTTCAGAAATCAGCCCTTTGTGTTCGCGACAAAAGCCGACACCGAGTGGATTAGGTCGAGGGCTTTGCAAACCGCTCGGAATGTACACACGATCCCGTCCATACTAGACAAAAAAAATTACACGGCGTGGTACATTACAGTTTCGCCTCGTCAATCTAGACCCAGCTTTAGTATTCTTGTCACCGCGAATGCTAAAATTATCTGACTTATAACATAGTAATCACGGTGTAGAAAATTAACTAATAAATAACTAATTTATTAGTTAAATTCAACGAAACTAACAATGTGCATGTTCTATGTTTTTGCTGTAATCTACAAACACGATAATTTGCTATGAACAGATTACGTAATTGTCTGAAGGTTGCTGCGAATAACAAACATCTTATTAGAAACAGTAACTATTCCATCCGTGAACACTAGAAGGAATATTGTGCACGCGTGTGGTGCTCTAATCTATAAGAAACTTGATCCGCGAGTAAAGCTACTGAATACGGACATTTTTGTGTCGTGGATGACGTATACCGAGATCAAGGAAATTAAGAAATTTTCAATTTCGAAGATGGATTTAAATGAAGTTAAAAAATTACTTATAATATATAGTAATAATACATGCAAATTTCTTGTTATTCGCCGATGATATGAAATTATACGTTCCAATTAGGAGGCCATCGGATACCGCCCTCCTACAATCAGACCTTCAAGACTTATACCTTTATTGCCAACAAAACAAATTATTTCTTAACCTCGATAAATGTCAAATAATATAATTTACGAGAAATAAAAACGTAGTTTCTTTTCAATATAATTTTAACGGTCAGGATTTGAAACGGTCATCAGTAATTAAAGATCGAGAAGTGCTTCTAGATTCAAAACTTTCTTTAGGTTTTGTAATTCGTACTACTTAAAGTTTTAATTCTATAAACGCTTTTAAAAATCTTTACTTTGCGTACGTCTCTAGTATCTTAAACTATTCATCCGTTATCTGGAATAGTTCGTATGACAAATACATTTTCAAAATTGAAAAAATTCAGAAAAAAGCCATGAAGTATTTCTGCCCTAAACGTAATGTCCAATACGAAAACTACTATGATTCCTGTCTCGGAATAAATATTCTACCACTTCAAAAGCGTCGTATTTTATCTGACATGTTGATGCTTTACCGAATAGTTAATAACATAACTTCTTCTAACGAACTCCTACATCTTATCGAATTTCGAATCCCTGCAAACAATACCAGAAGTACTAACCTATTCCATCAAACCAGTTCAAACACAAATTCATTCACTAACTCGCCCATCATTAGATTTTCCACTATATATAATCTCTTTTTTTTTCTCATATAGATATTTTTAATTTTTCCAAACAAAAATTTCGGGAATTATGTATTCATAAATTGCATACTATAAGTGATCCTCAATCTTCTTCTATTTAATCTTGTAAAAAATTAAATATAATTTTGTAATAACATTGTAGCTTGTAAACACTGTAAATTGTAAATGTGTGCACTTTACTGAGTCAGTCCCGTCTGCGCTCTGATCATAAAAAATAAAAAATAAAATTAAAATAAATTACTAATAATCTATCTGTTCGCATAAAGATAAATAACTGTCGCAATTATAGTATCGTATGAGATGACATAAAATTAGTGAAACTTATAGAGTATTTGTTATATCTAAACCTGTACTACACAATGTTCCACCATCAAATTTCTGATACTAAGTTTAACATATTTTATTTTATATATACGAGATAGGCGCCAAGTTTCAGGCCTAATTATGTTCCAGGCGTAATAGAAATAACTGTCAGGTAACACCATCTATGAGTGGATGAATATAAAAGCATCTCCCGCCAATTATGTCAGTCGTTTGAAGACACTATTTTGGAGAACAATTCTGTAAGCTTTTCGACATTTCTTTTTACTCCATTAGTGTCGGGTTGAAAGTTCCTAAAGTACAGTATGCAGAACAGTTACCTTCACAGTGTGAAAGTGACTGTTGACAAGTTATAAAATAGATCCCCAGTTCACAGTTCGAAAGCAACAAAACGTGACCAGCTGTGAGACACTTTTGGATCTTTGACATGACAACCAAAAGAGAGTACTAGAATCCATCGTCCAAGGGGATGAAAATATGGCCCTGTATTAAATACACTTATCAAAAAAAGAATCCATGGAACAGCGTAGACCAGCGGTAGGCAAACCGCGGCCCGCATGTGGCCCTTGTAGGCATTTTATGCGACCCGCCAATATCCGCAAACAATTGCTTTTTAAAGTGAAAAAATTTGTAAATGGAGGCGAGATCTTGTTTTTCTTCTTTAAAAATAGACGTGAGACCGCTGTTTTTGCTCTTCACTTTCATATGGAGAGGACACCAAAATATTTTGTGCGGTCCGCGCCATCCTGTTATAAGGTCAATATGGCCCACGGTCCAAAAAGTTTGCTCACCGCTGGCGTAGACTATTCTCTAAAGCTACTGAAATGTTAATTTTGAGATATAAGAAGTATGTTGAAGGACAAGGAAACTATATTGAAAAATGATATCATTGTGAAAATGATCAACCCTAGAACATAGTTAGGCTGGAAGCTTTTGGCGCCTTCGTATATATATGTAAATACAACGTTTTTAAACAATATACCTATGTAATTCTTCTTCTTCCTGTTGTGACATAACCCGTGGTGGGTCTTGGCTTAAATAAAAAAAAATACCTATGTATATATGTTAGATAACACAAAAAAATACAAAAATATATACATATTTGTCACTTAAGATACTGAGTATCTTGTGGTGATTCACATTAGTATATTCAGTATTAATACATTAGTAAAATAGTTAAAAAGAAATAAATGAAATCATAACGGGAGATTATATTTTTTCGACAGAGTAAGCCGTGGAAGAAAAATACAGCAATATAAGGTACGGACATGCCGAAGATGCCTCATTGCTCGTGATCGATGTCGCGGTCGATACGTACGGGACATGCCAGAGAGATTTATCCTTTCAGTGTTTTGTGAGACTAGTTGCTATTTTTCTCCACTTTCGAGCCAAAACATGTCTATTAAGGTATAGTTTGTCCCACAAACAAGTATCCATTAAATACTAAATTAATTCATTCATCTTTTATCATGGAATAATGATTAATCACAATGAAATAATAAAATGATATTATTATTATTGTAATGATTCAACGTATCAGTCCTATCTACGGCTTTTGTTTCAAAAGTTTAGTTTTAGGGTGTACCGTCTTAACTCCCCAAATATTCATACAAGTGAAAAAAATGCATTGAACAAAATATACATTTCCCTGTTAATAATATGGGAGATATTTTAAGTTTTGAAGTAAGTGTTAATCGCGAAACACACCCATAGAATAAGTATTTTTAGATGCCACTTAGCCTAGGTTCAAATCCTGGTTTTACTATTAGGTTGGTGCACGATTATCAGGCGTTTTTGTAGGCGGGTTT
This sequence comes from Liopterus haemorrhoidalis, assembly GCA_963971575.1. Lineage (NCBI taxonomy): Eukaryota > Metazoa > Arthropoda > Insecta > Coleoptera > Dytiscidae > Liopterus > Liopterus haemorrhoidalis. The sequence goes on from OZ020611.1 coordinate 100,229,209, forward strand.
TTTGTTAATAAAAATTGCTGCTTTGTTTGCTTATTTTAATAAAAATATTATTTTATTTAAGGTTATAAAAATGCGTGTCGATAATCATACGCATATTCGTCATATTATGCTTTACCACAAAAATGGAAAGCAGCGCAGTCATTTCGTGATCTCAACGAGCTTTTTGGCGAAGGAACTATCAGCGAAAGTCGCTGTAGGGAATGGTTTGCCCGTTTCAAATCTGGCGACACTAGCTTGGAAGATAAACCAGGAAGACGTCGACCATCAGATTTCGACAACCAGGCACTTTTGGCTGCCGTGGAAGAGAACGAAAGCTTGACAACTCGAATGCTGGCCGAAGACTTCAATGTGTACCATTCAACCATCGTTAGTCGTCTCAAAAAGCTCGGAAAGGTATGGAAAGTGGCTGGATGGGTCCCTCACGAACTCTCCGACAACAATAAAGCCGAACGTGTCCGAATTTTTATCGATTTGCTGCAACGAAACGAGCAATACGCCTGATAATTATGCACCAACCCAATATATTATCGTATGAAATTTGGTGCAAATATATCCAACCATTTCTGCGTAAATTTTGGACAGACAGACAAAAAGTGTAAAAACCAAATAAGAGGCCGAAAAAATAAAAAAAACAGATACACCCTCCAATTTTAATTATAGAAAAGTGAAAACAATAGACGGGAAATGGACGTAATGTGATAAGCAACATCCAATCAGAGCGCTAGCTACATCGATACCTACCTTTCTAGTACGATGTAAAAACAAACTATTTTGATTCTACCCCGATCACGCTGTAGACCTCTATGTAATCAGCGAGGGTGAACTACCGCGAGTATCCTCACATGCACGGTCCCACTTAATACTGTACATTTGTTTTAAGCGAAGTGATAATCTATTCATCAACACCACGGCGACCGCGAGCAACGAGGCATTTTCGGCATGTCAGTACCCTAAGACATGCTGGAGATAATCGAGTAACAACAAAAACAAAAACTGTTTACTACTGTCATTTTTAACAATTCAGCTAGATTAAAGAATTTATGTTTAATCATTTAGATCAGGGGTCGACAACCTAGTTTTCCGCCACGAGCCGCTTTCAGTAACTTTTTTTTTTTGCGGGCCATATTTTCATTTGTAATTTTACTTATTTATTATTTATTTATTTTTTTTTTCTCTTTTTCTCGCCGGTTTAGTACAGTATGCAGAAAAGTCACCTTAACAGTGTGCAAGTGACTGTTGACAAGTTACAGAATAGATCCCCAGTCCACAGTTCAAAAGCAACACGTGACCTGCTGTGAGGCACTTTTATATCTTTGCATTGACAACCAAAAAGAAGTACTGGAATCCATCGTCGAAGAGGATGAAAATATGGTCCTGTATCAAATACTCTATCAAAAAAAAGGGACGGTGTAGACTATTTTTCTACGGGCATTGAAATGTTAATTCTGAGATGTAAGAAGTGTGTTGAAGTAATGGGTTGATGCAAAAGTTCGTCCCGTTTCTTTTTTGGCAAAAATTGAAGAACATTTTACAGTGGAACCTCGGTATACGTCCTTAATCCGTTCCAGATCATTAGACTTATACCAAAAAGGACGTATACCAGACGTATTTTTCCCATAAGAAATAAAGGGAAAATGATAAATCCGTTCCGACGAAAAAAAATCATATTTTTATTGGCATATTATACATTGACGTGGTTGTATAAAATAATTTACCCGGCCAAGTCCCGGATACGTATGCCACTTTCATACTTATCAACAATCTCATTTTTCACCTCTATGGTGATCCTAACCATTTTCTTCGTTGCTTGGCTCTTATTATTAATTTTCTTAGAACTCATGGTTAAAGAATTTAATAAAAATTTACGAGAAAAATTACAGATTCACGTAAAAATTCACAGTTATTGCGCGAGTCGTTCACTGTAGGGTAGCAACTGCGATACTGACTCACATGACAGGTAAACAAGAGTATCGCGCGGTGCTGTGACTCATTTTAACTCATACAAGTTCTTGCACGCACGCGAGTCGTATTCCAAACGAAGGTCGTATACCAAGCAAATTGTTTCGCGTCCAAACAGGACGTATACCAAGTTGGACTTATTCCAAAGCAGACGTATACCGAGGTTCCACTGTATTTACTAAAAATTACTTTTAATCAGTATAGTTAGTGCCGTTCTGTTAGATGACCTTTCTCCAGCCCTCCGAAAGCTGCATAATCCAGCGCTCGTAGAAGTTTTGAGGTTTCTGGCTAAAGAACTGATTCAGGAGATTTTTCAAGTCTTTCAAGGAAGTTTTTACCATCTCAGCTCTTTTGAAGCGATCTAAATAAATTGTATTTGGCAGGTGCATGGTCGGGAGAGTATGACGGATAAACCAAAACATCCCAGTCAAGCTGTTAAAGTTTCTGTCAGGTGACCAAAGACACGTGTGGCCTAGCATTGTCCTGATGGATCGCAATGCCCTTTCTGTTGGCCAAATCAAGGCGCCTCTGATCGATTGCTCGCTTTAATTCACTTAGTTTGGAACAGTATTTCTCCGAATGAATGGTCTGATTTTCATGTTACAGCTCATAATAAACGATTCCCTTCTAATCCCACCAAATACATAGCATAGCCTTCTTCGGATGTAAACTGTCTTTTGCGCTGGTTGTAGGGGAATCTCCGCGCTTAGACCATGATCCCCTACGCTTAAGAGTATAATAAACAATCTATTTTTCATCACCTGGAACCATCCGCTTTAAAAATGGATCGAGTTCGTTGCGCTTCAATAGAAAATCGCAAGCAGAAACTCTATATAGCAAATTTTTCTCCTTTAACTCATACAGCACCCATACATCAGCCTTACTAACCATTCCAAGTTGGCGTAATCGCCTTGACATTGTTGACTGGTTGATTCCAAGAATTTCTCCAATCTCTCGAGTTATATATTATATATATTATATACAATATATCGCGCCAATATTTCGTCGTCATCAGTCTTAGCCGGTCATACAAAACAACCAAATAACAAAAATGTTTTCCGTTGTACTGACTGAAATGTTTTCTATCAAATGACCTCAAAACTTTAGAAGTCAATAACACTTCTGTTTTGCATTGCAATGCCATCTAGTGCTAAAAACGGGACGAACTTTTGCATCAACCAGATACAAGGAGACTGAAAAACAATCGTTGTGAAAATGATCAACCCTGGAACATAGTTAGGTCGGAAATTTTTGGCGCCTACCTCGTATATATACGTAAATACAACTTTTTTAAACAATATACCTATTTAATTCTTCTTCTTCCTGTTGTGATACAACCCGTTGTGGGTCTTGGCTTAAATAAAAAAAAAATACCTATGTATATATGTTAGATAACACAGAAAAACAAAATACAAAAATATATAAATATTTGTCACATAAGATACAAAGTTTGTATCTTGTGGTGATTTACATTAGTATATTCAGTATTAATACATACAGTAACAGAGTTAAAAACAAATAAATGAAAAACATAACTTGAGATTCAAAAAAAAAATGTTTTTTCGTCAGAGTAGGTATGCTGGAGATAATCGAGTAACAAAGGTAAAAACTGTTTACAACTGTAATTTTTAACAATTTAACAAGTTTAAAGAATGTGTTTAAGCATTTAGATCAGAAATTGGCAACCTTTTTTATGTCATGGTCCGCATTCATGGTTGGTTTATATACGGAACAAAAATATGTAATTGGAAATAAGAATAGTACATAAGAATAAAAAATAAGAAACCGTTTATATCGGACATAACATTTCATCGCTGGGCCTGCGTACTTGCGTTGGTCTGTGTTTAACGGTTGTCGCATGACAGGTTGTTGTGTTTAATATAATCTTTAAAAAAATTTCGAGTTCAGTAATATGGATTCAGAAGATTTTGTAAATTTATTTGCTTGTGTTTCACACATTATATTGTTGTTTCCAACCTTCTGATCACAGCTGGAAAACATCTGTTGAACAAATTTTATTACGGCTGACATTTTGACCGTTGTGCGCATGCTTATCGTCTCTTATTTTTGGAATAGGAATAAAAAGTTAAATGTTACCAACTTTTTTTGTGTTAAAAGTTAAATTTCATTCCTACATAAACCGATATGCGGCGCAGCCATGTTTTAACATCTTGTATACTATTCTTATTTCCTATTCCTTATTCTTGTTCCGTATATAAACCAACCATTAGTAACAATTTTTTTTTAGCGCGCCATATTTTCTCTTGTAATTTGAATTTTTTTACTATATTAACTTCCGGTTTACACATATTTACAGCGGCATAAATATGCCTAGTGTGTAAGAAGCCTAAAAAGAGCGGTAGTAAAATGTAGGCTACGGTGGATGAGAAAAATACAATTATATTTCCTTATTATTAGTGGGCTGCATTCGTTTCACGGGCCACAAGTTGCTGGTCCCTGATTTAGATCAATTAATAGGATAAAGACGGTGGTCACATATCCCATCTAGTTTAGTCTTTGTCAACTTAGAATACTGTGTGTAAGAAGATAGGAGCACTTTGTCTTTGTTTCTGATTGCTAATATTACCCCTATTACAATGTAAAAATGTTTTTAGTTCAAGTTGACAGATGTACAGTGTCGTACATTTGGATAAATTAATATCATTGTCTTCGTGAATATTGTATATAGATCGAAATATATATTATTTATAGCAGTGTTTCTCAACAGGTGGTCCGCGCACACAAAATTTCATTAGTACTAATAATGGGTCTTTATGCAAAAATAATGTTTTTCCTGAAGTTGGTGGTGGCCAAAAACGAACATGTAATGTTACATTTGACATATTGGAGAAACAGCATAAAATGTTCTGCGCAAAAAATGCTTTAATAAATATTTATATGAGAAACTTTCAGTGGGATTCTGAATGCTGGCGTTAAGTTACGTGTATGTTAAATAACTCTCACCATAGTTACGGACAAATGTCAAATCGGTATTCTCAAAACTCAGAGTGACCTGTCCACAGTTAATTTACGCCAACATTGATATGTTCTGCAGATGTTTGTACATGTTTTACATTTAGCCAATCAAATAAGAGTATTAATTTCCTGGCAATTGAAATAATTCGATTCTATTATAATAATCATAATATTTTATTTACAATCCAGTTATTCCATACTTCTTTTAGGATTATTATAGAAAATATAAAAATAAATTTTATTTAAGTATATAATTTATAATTGTATTAATTTATGTATATAATTGCTGGCATATATTTATATTCTATTGCAGTAGTATTCAACAGAAGATCCCAAATTTTTGCCTCCCCAATTTGATATATTCTGAATTCTACCCACCGCCCCCAAGTAATCTTTTGAATGTCTGCACTAGATTCTCAAGTGATTTGTTTTTAAGTTTTGCCACCTCCCCGATTTTAGTGATTTTTAGAATTTTTACCTCCCATTACCCCCAACTTATTTTCTGAATTTTTCTCTCCCTCATACTCAAATGATTTTTTTTTTTTCTACTTTTGCCTTCCTTTAAAGTGATTTTTTAAATTTTTGTCCCCCCTGCCCCCGGATTGTTCTCTGGCTTTTCACCTCCTCCGCCCTCATGTATTTTTTTTTGTACCTCTGCATACGTCAAATGATTTTTAAAAATGTTGCCCCCCGCCCCCTTACCATATTCTGATTTTTTACCCTCCACGTCCTCAAGTGATTTTTAATTTATTTTTTATAAGCACCATCCGTGGCTAATAAACCGGGGCGGTTTATTTTCTAGTTTAAAATTTTGGCTAAACCAGGGATTAGACTTTTACAACGTTACAAAATTTCTTTGTAGATGGCAGCACATAACAATTTTACTAAATAATACAAGGATTATCAGTGGCTGTAAAACAATGGTGCGAGCTACCATACTTCTAGTTTAATGACAAAACACTATCTTAGGTTAGGTTAGGTTAGTAAGTATTTGGTTAGAAAAAGCCGAGCGAAGCGAGCTACCCATCTTCTAGTTTAATGACAAAACACTATATGTTTCAAGAAACTCGCGCTAATATAATAATGCCGCCTGTTTAGAACCATCGTATGTAAAACAAAACATGTGTAATCTATTCCCGGGTTATACCAAAATTTTTCCTCTGTTTCCAAGTAATTTTTAGAATTATTGCTCAACGTGATTTTATTCAATAAAATAATATTTCTGTGAGGATTTTTATTGCCTACTACTTTTTTTTTGTAATCTGTAATAGAATATGCAGTCATATGCGTTATTTGATAAAGATTGATGTAATTTGAATTATATTATAACTTCGAATCTAAAATTTTAAAGGCTAGAATATGTTAATGTTAATACAAACTTCCTATCAACGCTGCGATTCATCTGGCGTCAAGTCACTCCAACTTTCCGCGTTAATGTGCACAGACACTTTCGTTCAGAATCGCAATTCGACAAAAACCGCCGTGACCTAACGTTAACCCCTGTAGTGACTTAACGCAAACTTTCAAAATCCCACTGAACTTTAGCTCTGAAGATATGTTGTTTATGTTATTGTTTTATTTAAACCTTTTTAACCAAATCTTTCTTTTTTATTTATAATACACAATTTTAAAAGAATTAATATTTTTTGAACGTATGTGTATTATTAATCTTGTTAAATTATTTCAATAACTTATCAACCAATACCTTTTTTATATTAAAAAAAAAATCTCTGGCTGACACAGTTACTACGCCCATGTCCTATTTGCAACTTTTTTTAATTTACCGCTATTGTGTAAATCGTACTCGGTTCGCAGCGCTAGTGTCCATTTACCATAACTATGATATGACGTTACAGTTGAAAACCTTCCCATGTTGCCAATTCGCAAATTGTCAAAAAAAAGTTAGGTTTTATCGAACTACTTCTAAAAAGATATTGAAAACCTATATTTCCTATGGAGGAAAGGAATTAATGTAAATTATGATGCAAAGCAGTTCTTTCCAACCGATTTGTCGCGAAATTTATTATTTAAATTATATTAAGTGTGTAATGTAGTACTAAATAAAAAAAATAATAATTTCTGTGTATAATGGCGCGTCTACATTGAGGCAACATGGTAGCATACGACAAGTCTGATGAGACCACAGTGACACCAACACTGGGAGCGTGCTACTGTTTATTGTTGCGAGATCTGTCAGTTTACTGAATAAATATGGCGGATCGAAAAATTTTATTACATTTTATAACTATAAATAATATCAAGCGAATTTATACTATTTTATAACAAATTTTAATTCCATAACAAAAACATAACCTTACTTAATTATTTTTATCAATATTTCTCATACTCTATTTTATCAAAACTTTTATTTACTCACTTAAATTTAAGTTGCTAAATAATTTTTGTTGATACAGCAACGCTTACAACACTAGTTAATTTAAAAAACAAATATTTCTATAATAACAACTATCAAATATCAAAATGGCGAACATGTGGCTTTCAGAACTGGTAGCGTGTCGCACGAAAACTCTTTGATGTTTACCGCCAAGCAACGGGAACGAGCAACATGTCGCACGGCTCCCATCAGACCGCTGCACATTAAAAGCATGCGACCGTTCGACATGTCGCATGCTACCAGGTTGCCTCGATGTAGACGCGCCATAAGAATTATCAGAAATAATTGTTTTTAGCAATGTGTCGTGTTCTTTTCATTAAATATTTTATTTAATGAAAAATAAAATTTAACCTCATAAAATGTAAAGTAACACGTAAATGTCAAACCTGACTAAAAATGACTGAACAATACAATCTCAAGCTGGCAACGCGTAAAACCCGTACCAACATAAAATAAATACATGTACTAACTGAGTTATGGATAGATGTTGGTTAAATCAGTGTTTGTCAACAAAAAATGCACCGCCGACCAGTAAAATATATAATTTTCTAACGCGGACCACTAATAATAATTGTTGGTTCATTTTTTGCAAGAAAACAAATATATTTAATGTGCTACTAACTAAATTTATTTTATTTGTAGAAGAGTTTACAGAAAATAAACAAAATATAAATTATTTACATAAGATATATAAAAAAAAACTGCAAAAAACACATATAAAAACTTTCGCGGACCACTAAAATTTGTCTGGGGACCACTGGTGGTCCGCGGACCACCTGTCGAAAAACACTGGGTTAAATCACATCATGACATTGGTACTTAAATTAACCAAGTGAGACGTCATATCATATTTATTGTGAATGGAGTTTATCTACTCACTTCTTATTTGACACAGACTATAGTTTATAAGTTTATTATTTTATTTATTTGAGGTTCTTTATTTAAGAATTTGTGTTCATTTTTACCTGCTATTTTATAAAAAGTAAATAAGTAAATGAAATTTAAATTTGCTCAATAGCTCTGTAGTATTAAAAGTTATGAGTATTTTAAATGTTCCAAATTTATTTAGACATACAGTCTGTTCCAAACGGTTAAGCGGAACTAAATGGGAATTTAGTTCTTTTAGGTTGTCACGAGAAGGGACCTTGCTTGGGTTATTTCATTTTTTACGTTGGGATGTCAAAATTTAAAATTCCAACAATGAAACCATGGAAACGAATGACATATGTCAAAATTAAATATATTTTTTTTTTATATTTTAATGACAAAAAAATAAATAAATGGGAAATTTGTATTAAGAACGACACAAAAAATCAAAATATAAAGAAAATGACATTTTAAAATGATATTAACCTTAACCAAAAAATGTTAATTGTAAGTATGATTTACAAAGCTTAAACAAAACGGCCGAAAGGCACGATTTAAACGATGAAAGTAACTAGATTGCAAAATCTAGTTCCGCTTAACCGTTTGGAACAGACTGTACGTGATTTTTTTTTAAACGCGTACTCTGACGAATTATGTTCTTTTTTTTTGAATCACACATTATAAATTAATAAATATACATATCACAGAAATAAATAAAAATACTTAGCACTAAAAATCTTGGCAAGATCTTGTATGTGCATGCCAAAATTTCAACACGATATTACCGCCAGTAGCCACAATATCTACAGCAAATATACATATTTGTAACAGTATAAGGGTTTCTTGGTTTTAACCAGGGTTTCCCAACATTTTTATCGACCGACCCCTACATACACAATTCCTTTTCCGACCCCCAAATGAAATGTTTTAGTTACCGAGTTATACAAAAATAATAATAATACTTGTTACTGTAATAATAATTATTTAAGGGTAATCAATAACCATTTATTGAAATTGAAATCAGAGTTCAATACATTAATAGTATAATGGTGACAGATGACAGAGCACAAGTATTTTTGCATCGGATACAAAATTGTTCAATTTTATCCTTAAATCACCTCTTTCAGATATATCCAGCCTGTTTCTACTCTCTTTCAATATATTATTCAAATAAACCCGGCTTGAACAAAATTGAGAACTAGGAAAAATTATTAACAACGTTTTCTCAACTTTATTCAATTTTGATTATTTAATTCGTATTTCAAAATTCTCCCAAAATGCTGCATATCCTTTAATGTTGAATACAGATTTGACCATAAATCTAATATTTAAATATTAATAATGAATACTATTACAATTCTTTAGTGATAAGAAAAAGGGTGTTAGGTCAGTTTACTTACCTATTGTATTAAAAGAACACATTAATCTTGAAATTACTGTAAAGGCTTACATTCAAATCTATTTAACAATTCTATAAGTAAATATTTAGTGATTCAATACATTTGTATATAAGCCTTTCTGGTAATTTTAAAAATAGAGTGTGCTTTACATACGTTTCTTCAACAACTTACTTAGTTATTGACTTAACAACCTTTTCCTTGTCACCACAAAATTATTAGTCGAAAAAGGAACTAACGACCACTTTGCATAGATCGAGCTCACCTTCAAGCCGGCTATCGCTAGGGGGTAAATATCGACTCTATTGGGAACCTTTGGTTTTACCTATGAAACCCTAAAAATTGAACGAAACGGTTTTTATCACTTGCCTATGCTATATAATAGATATAAAGCAATAAATAGTTTTTACAAGTACTGAGGAAGAGAAAGAGAGAAGAGATATGAATGGAGATGGGGAGGAAACGAAATAGAAACAGCAAAAGAATATAAGTATTTAGGAATATATTTGAAAAGTAACAAGATAATGGAATATATGAGAACGATAATTAAGAAAACTACAGTGGCCATGAAACAAAGTTGGAGTATAGGAGAGCAAAAATTTGGAGGTCTTCAAAACAAAAATGTAACCTTTTGACAGCATAGTACTGTATGGCGCAGAAATATGACGCTGGGAGAACAACAGGAGATAGAAAAACTGCAATTGAGATATATAAAATAGGTCTTAGGATTGAATAGAAACACTCCTAGATATATAGTTCTAAAAGAAACAAAGAGAGATAAAGTATATGTTGAAAAAGGCAGAAGAGCTACCAAAACAAGAATAGGAGATAATAAAAAAATATTACATGAATGTTGAAGAGAAAAAGAACAAAGAGCCAGTCAGGGAAAAGTAAGCAGTCAATGGGAAGGAAAAAGAGAAGTTTTTTTTATCAAAAAGCGGAGGACAGGTGATAGAGAACATAATAATTGAGAAAACTGGAGAAATGCTAGGACAAGAGCAGTACAACAGAATAAGGGAACCAAGATTTCAAATTTGGGATTAAATACGCCGTGGGTACCAAGATTTTTAACGAAAAGCTGAGACTGGGTGCCGGAGCGAGGGCAGAGAAATATGAGGAGAAAGTCAGAAGGGAAGAGAACAGGAAAATACTAAGGGAATGCTGGGAAGAAAGAATGAAGGAAGAATAAAAAGACAAATTGTCGGCATGGGAAGAGACAAGAAAATAGTACTTTTGGAGGTGTAGTATGGATATAAGAGAAGCAGAGAGGAAGAGAAACGGAGGAACGGATATAGTAAGAATTGAGGAGGGATATGGAGGTACAGGAGCAGGAAAGAACAGACAGAATAGACAAATTGCGGAGTGTGAAAAGTTATAAAGAGATAAGAGTCATCGGAATTCAGAGATACTTGAAGGGGAAAGAGGAAGATCAGGGGGTAGTCACAGGATAGCGAGGTTGAGATGCGGCAACGAAGAGAGGAACAACAGGTACTGGGCAAAGCCAGAGGACAGGTTCTGTAGAATATGCAAGGAAGAGGAAACATTGGAGTATTTAGCCAAGAGATGCAGAGAGATAGCAGTCTGGGAGGAAGAGGTAAAGGAACTGATGAGTGAGGAAGGCAAGGGAGAAAGATATGCGAGAGAATTGGAGGAAGGAAGGAGATCGGAGAGGAAAGCCGGAAAGAGAATAGGAAGAGAGAGGGACACTGTAAGAAAAAAAAAATGAAAAAATACTGTAAATATCCGTATTGTATATTATTATATTATTTTAGTTTCATATCTTGTAATATTTAATACCCTAAACGCCGCAAGGTCTAGGTGAAATAAAGAATATATAATAAACTATCTATCTATCTAATTCAAAACCGATTCAAAGTTGTATAAATATAATATAAATTATAATTTAACATTTAAAGAGACATATTGGAGACATAAAAGAATCACATATGACATATGAGTCACTTTTTGGCTACCCTTGAAATAAATAGTCTATCTAGACATGCAAAAACAGAACCATTAGCAAGTGATAAGACCGTCCAGTCACGCAAACGCGGCTACTATTAACTTTTACAGTACTATCCATTTACAACTAACAGTTACAGTACTATCCATAAGATAAGATAGTATAAGAATTCTAGCGATATATGTCGCTTAGTTCACATATAATTATCTCCCCTTTTGCTGTAACATAATACAACAAAATGGGATGCAATATTGTGCAAGAGTGGAACAAAGAAATATGATTCATATATTGACAAAATATATAAAGATTAAATATTAAGAATAGTAAAAACAATAAACTTATTTGTTACACAATATCGTAGTTAAATTAATTATGCGTATTTTTATCTGAATCTACAGGTATCATCAAATACAATAGTAATATGGTTGATGCATAAGAACAATTAACAATATATAAAACTAATACTATTGGTTTAGTAAAAACACCTTGAATGTTTCATAAAACATTTTAATTATTTATTTAATAATATTAACCTTTAATTTTTCTCTATGTGTTCAAGTAGTGGTTATAAATGATCATCAGGTGGATCAGATAATCATTTAAACTTTGTTAGACTCTTAAAGTAGAAATTATATGTTCGAATACTATATTGTAAATAAAACACAATTTAATACTTACTCTCCCGCATTTCCGGCTTCTTCGGGTTTCACTTTACGCGGTCTTCCAGCTTTTGGTTTAGGTGTTCCCTTAGATTGGTTACTTGTCATGAAATGTGAAAAAATTTCTGTTTGTTTGAGTAAAAAGTCAAACCTTTTACCCCTATCATTTTCCAATTTTGTTTCAAAATCTTCTCCTTTCCCACGAGAAGATAAAGTATCACTTGAAGATTCATTCTGTACATAATTATAAACATTATGTGTATTCCCATTGTGTGGTTATTAGCATGTATGAAATCAATGCACAATACTTACCGAATTTTCTCCGCCGTCGGGGGTATCCTGAGTTTCATCAGGTTTTGACATTTTCGCCAAACGATGATTTTAAGCAAATATAAATACTGAACAATAGGTTTTACTCATACAAACATGTATTTTAATACACAAAACACCGCTATAAAAGCCTGATGGCTGTTACCCTGGCGGGAGAATGACGGGTTAACTGACAATTGGATATAAATTAGGTTGGCAAGAATGAATAGAACATTTAGAAAAAAAATCATAATTTTTTAATTAAAATATCAATATAACTTCAATTCATATTTACAATGTAACGAAGAAATATAACAAATTAACACATTTGTAATAAATAGATTTCTTAAATACTTGCTTAATATAACAATTTTAGAAAACAGAATTAGTAGTAAGAAGAGAACAATCAATTTCTGGTTGCTAGACATCAATTTGACTGTTCTGTTGATTATAAACAAGTCATTTATTCGGGAAAGTGTTAATTAATAATCTCAAAATGACAAGCATGGTAAGTTAAAGAATTATTATTATTTAATTATATGTTAATTGTAAACTTTTTCAGTCAGCTAATCCGACTGTCCAACCTTCGGCGTTCAAAAAACAAATAAGTGGTCCACCTGGCAGAAAGAAGTCAGGTGGACCTAAATTTGAATTAAGTGAAGAACAAAAATCTGACATAAAGGAAGCCTTTGATCTGTTTGACACCGAAGGTCAAGGTAAAATTGATGTTAAAGAACTCAAAGTTGCGATACGAGCACTCGGTTTTGAACCTAAGAAAGAAGAAATTAAAAAAATGATTGCCGATATAGATCCAGAAGGAAGTGGAAAATTATCATTTGAAGATTTTATGTCTTTAATGAGTGCTAAGATGGCAGAAAAAGACTCGAAGGAAGAGATTTTGAAAGCATTCCGATTGTTTGATGATGACGAGACTGGGAAAATAAGTTTTAAAAATTTGAAACGTGTTGCGAAGGAGTTAGGAGAAAATTTAACGGATGAAGAACTTCAAGAGATGATTGATGAAGCAGATCGAGATGGAGATGGTGAAATAAATCAGGAAGAATTTCTAAGAATTATGAAAAAAACATCACTTTATTAAATTCCCATATCATAATTTTTCTTCAACTAAGAATATTTAATCTTATTTTTTATATATGTATTGTATCAAATCTAGTCAGTATTTTCTTCAAATTAAAGTACAAATAAGTATTATAATTAATCTTGAACGCATGTTTTACACGGCAATTCTTCTCTATTAACCACACCTCTTTCAACAACAGTCCCATCTGCCATTCCAAAATATACTTTTTGAGCCAATCCAACAAACAATCCAGTTTCAACTACACCAGGAATGTTTATCAGTTTATCGTTAACTTTTCTCCAGTTTGAACTTTGATCGTAATCCTTCCAGTCCAAAATAAAATTTCCATTATCAGTTACGCAAGGTCCAGCCTTTGCAACAGCCATCCGTAAAACACATTCGCCTCCAAGTGCACGTTCAATTTCTTTCTTTATTGGTACATATGCCATTGGAACTACTTCAATAGGTACTCCTTTCTTCCACTTTTGACCTAAAGTGTAAGATTTCTTCATGAAATCAGCGATAACTATCATTTTTTTGGAATTGTGCGCTATAATTTTCTCTTGTAGCAGACATCCTCCACCGCCTTTTATTAAAGTGAGATTCTCATCTACTTCATCTGCACCATCAATAATAACATCCAATTCTGGAGTTGTATCTAAATTTCCAAGTTTTAGATTATATTTAACAATTAACTGTTGTGCTTGGAAAGATGTTGGAACACAGGTTACTTCAAGTAATTCCTTTTCAACTCTTTCGGCTAACCTTTCAACGGCATAAACAACAGTTGATCCGCTTCCAATACCTAGTTTTAGTCCATCTACAACGTTTTCGTCAACTGCTTTATAAGCTGCGAGTTTTTTAGCGTCTTCTAAATGTGACATTTTTGAAATATTTTTCGAATATGAAACTGCTCTTAACAGAAAATTTAAAATTCTAACCATGCCGCGAAAAGAGGTTATGTATATTTTACAGATGGAGCTGCTGACCAGTGTTGCCAGATGTACGATTTAAATCGTATTTGTACGATTATTCTTGCATGTGTACGATGTACGACTTCTTGGTATCAGATGTACGATTTTTTTGATGTTTTTATTGATGAAACATATTTATTTATATACATTTTTAGTAAGTTAAATATTAATATTATATAATGCGATATATTAAATATTTTAGCCCTCGGATTTCATTTCGACGCGCTCATAAATAGAATGGTTTATCTCGCTAAGATCGGGTATGCTCGGGCATATTCGAATATTCAAAAATATAAAGCTCACTCCTCATTAGTTATACCCTTTTCACACTAGAACTTTAACACGAGTGAACTTAAAGTTCACCGATGTTTAACATCGGTTTGCTTTCACACTTGATGATTAAATCTCCGGTGCAGTCATCAGCTACAGTAATTTTGTCCTTAAGTTATGAACCACGCCTGTGTCACTGGTATAGAAAAATTTCGACACGGCCCCCTTCACGCCGTCCCTGGATGCAGCATGTTATGTTTCACTTTGCCGCTAGGCAGCAGTAGTGTTGTGTAGTTCCCATTGGTTGTTCCCCTTCTCTACCTCCATAGTTTATTTAAAATGGCTGTCGAAGTTGACAGATTTTATATAATGAATCTCGAATCTTCGAATTTTCTTATTGTTATTCTGTTTTTGTGGTTTTCGTTCCACGACATGGTAAGTAGTATCATTCATATTTATTTTATATATTTAACACGGCAAAAGTTACTATTTTTATTTTTTATACAAACGAAATGTTTACAGTAACAGTTTGAGTTATTGTCATGTAAATTGGTAAAATGTAATTAGAACTAGAACATTGTCATTAGTCAATTATTTTGTTGCGTATTTTTTTTTTTTAGATCTGTAATTGTACTGATATTTTGGATGGTACATTCAGTACATCAATTTTATAATTAAGAAAGGCTAAAACAATTCAAAATTTGACTTTGCTATTCATTTAATTTCCTTTTACCGACATTATTTTCAAGGCTTGAAATGTACCGGAGCGGTGTTCCAGATTGTACAATTTTGCTCTTTGAGCCCTAATTATATTGCCTATGAGCCTATAATTAATTTCTTAGCTTAGTGGGCAACTAGATGTAATATTTACTGTGGAATTGGTCACGAGCTCCCTTTTTAACGATTAAAGTGGGCTTTTGCTAAACAAAATGATCAAAAGCTTAATTCAAATCTAGTTCTGCACGAAGCTAAGAAATGAGCTTTATATAGGCAATCAATAATTAATCTGATATGTTAATATGATTGCTGACATATAAAATAAATTAGTTCCCTGAATCAGCCCCACGGATTTACTTGACGTATTGACAAAAAGAATAATTGAATATTATTTGTTTCAGAGTAAAACGTCGAAATACTGTATAGTGCCTGGATGTACAGATTATGCCAATCGAAGTATGTTTACGTTTCCTACGACCCAGGCACTTAGGAACAAATGGCTGGAAGCCATTCCTAACATTGTGGAAGCACTGTCGCACTCTGTTTCGAGTAAGGGCTTTAGGTACTCAAGTCTAAAAAATTATAGAGTGTGTAGTGCCCATTTTAGAAGCGGCCAATTTTATATGCCGGAGCAAAAAAAGTTATTACCGCATCACGTGTCATTCTACAACAAATACCAGATTAGAATCAAAATCCACATGTCTTTAATCCATATTTTTGTTATAATATTACTCTCCCTGTAATATAGAGCATTATAGGATATTCTAAACGTTTAAGTGTAACTAAATGGAATTTTTATGTTAATTTTAAATTAAAAATATGTTTAATTATAAATTATCACGAGCCAACTTTTTAATTATTGAAGTGGGCTTTTACTAAACACAACGATCAAAAGTATCATTTAATCGATTACTAGTTGCCAAAATCTATAGTTTGTTTATTTGATTTAAGCAGAACTAGATTTTGAAAATTAGTAACTAGTAACTTTTAACGTTTAAATGTGGCTTTCGATCATTGTTTTTAGCAGAAGCTCACTTAAATCGTTAAAGGATCAGCTCGTGACAACATACAAATAAAATCCATCTAGTTCCTCTGAAACGTTTGGAATAGCCTATAATTCCGCTTAAACCAAAGAAACGGGCTTTAGTTTTAAAGCTATGTTACATGTATGCTGTTCACTTTTGTAAAAACAAACTTAAAGGAAATTTTGATTTCAATAGTTTGCACCTTTGAAATTGTATGTCATGTTGGTATTGAAAAATGTTTATATCGTAATTATAATGATCATAACTAACAATTCTGAAGTCTGTTTTACAGCGTTTTTTTTTTTTTTTTCAATAATACACTACAAAAGTAACCAAAATAACCAGATCTGGTGTGTCCTTACAAAAGTGAAAACAATGTACTAATATTAGAAATAGTACTAATTATCAGAACGAATTTTGTACGAAAACAAAAAACTCATACGATATTTGAATGCATGTAAAAAAAATCATACCATTAATCTAAGTGTCACAATCGTTGGATTTTTAATATCCACTATTTGTAAAAATAAAACATGCGATTATTGTTTCAATTTTTTTTTATGTATTTGTACATACATATATATATATATGTATTTTGGTTTCCTAAGCCATCTTCAGGAAGATTTATATTTGCCTTGTTTTAAATGTTTCAACGAGTGCATTCAACTATTATAATTTAATTAATATTATCCACTATTTTAATTGTAATATATTTTAGTATAAAAATATGTTTCTTTTATCACATCATAGATAACGGGCTAAGATTTTACTATAGCAAAGAGTTCGGTAACCTATCGCTCTTATGCTAAATATGGCTCTGTGACGAAGTCAACATGGCTGAGCGCCATAATGACTAGAGATAATAATAAGTGTTTTGATATTAATAATAATATTTTGATTATATTTGGTGGAACTTTTTATTGTATACTTCATCAGCTGAAATCAAACTTAGATGTATCGTATATTAGATATTTTTCTTTATGAAGGTTGTCGATCTCCGAACAATATTATTTATGTATCTACTATATTTCTATGTATGTTTTATATATGTGTATCTATAATAAGTAACAATAAAATGCTTAATTTTATATCCTTTTTTTATTTATGATCCCTTGCAATTTTTAGACTTGCATACATTTTTGTTTTATTAAAATTTTATTACAATTTTGAATTGTAATAACATTTTATATAAAACAAAAATGTATGCATGTCTTTAACAACTATTTTTTTTTTTTAATTTTGGGAATAATAATGGTAGAAACATTCAAATTTCGCGGGTTAAGCGAAAGTTAGTTATGCAGCATGCTAATAGAGGGTACTAGTTACACTGACAAAAATATTTATACAGCGAAGGCGCTTCTGGTGATATTCTGTGGTTATGAACTGTCTGCGCAGACGCACATTTTGAATTATTATAAACAAATATGGATATTTCATTTCATTCTACAATAAAGAATATATTACACCTGTATTAACATGTAAGTCGATACATTTTATCTCAATTATTGTAACTCTGTATTTTATTAAACACATTATTAAAATAAATAATTTTATTATAACAATAAGAATATACTTCGTATAACGTCGATATAATACAGTATAAACGGTTCACTTTTGTAAGAACAAACTAAGAGGGAATTTTGTTTTCAATAGTTTGCACCTTTGAAGCTGTATGTCATGTTGGTATTAAAAAATGTCACTTTTTTAAAATGTCGATCCATTTGACATATGTCATAATGAAAAATGATATCTTAATTATAATGATCATAACCTTATCAACCTAAAGTCGGTTTTACAGCCTAAGGAATATTTTTAATTGACATTTAAAGTCAGTAACACACCATAAAAGTAACCAAAATAACCAGATCTAGTGTGTTCTTACAAAAGTGAACAGCTTATATTCTTGTTTATGATAATACAAAATGTTGACAGCACAAATTCAAAGAGTATTTTTTTATAAAAGAAATTATGTTGGCAATGTGGACGATGTTTAAGACGCAGATCTCTGTCTTCAACATCGCTTGTATTTAAACGAGGTCATACGTTTCACAGCGTTTAAAGACAAATTCACTTTAACATCCGATCTTAAAGTTCTAGTGTGAAAAGGGTATAAAAGTACTGTACTCAGTGGCGCACCCAGAGGGGGGGCCCTCCAAGAAGGATGTAAATACCAAATATTTTAATTAGTGTAGTGTATTTATGAACAAATAAAACACTTAATTAAACATAATATAATATTCTGTATTTTACTTGACATTCAACGTCTTAATTAGAAAAACATATATTAATTCATTCGTAACCAAGGAAACAACAACATAGAATATACTACATATCTCCTTCGCTTATTTAGATTTCGTGCCATCGAGGTAGTCATCATATGGCTTCTTCGGTGGTTTTCGTATTCTATTACTGCGCTGAGGTTCTACTATCGGTTGCTGTAAATTACAGTCGGGTAGTTCTTGGGATTGTTGTCTATTAAATATCTGAGTATCTGTTGCTTGATCACCAGGTGTTACCGGTTCCAAAGGTCTTGTTACATTAGAAGATGAATTTGTTTGTTCTTCTAAATAAGATTCATTTTGAGATGAATCATGTGTGTTTCCCAACGATTCACATGGTGTGGTACGTTGCCTTAACTGATCGGCATGCTTTCGTATGATACGACCTTCAGACACCACTTGGTAAGAAAGAGGCCCATTTTGTCCTCTTATCACTCCAGGCCGCCAACCTCGGGTCACTTCATTTTTCACCCATACCTCTTGATTTAGTACGAAATATCTTTCCTGCGTTTGGGTATCATGGTAACATTTTTGTTTTGTTATCTCCTCCAGCATCTTCATTCTTGGATTTGGTTTTAAATTATCTAATTTTGTTCTCATTCTTCGGCCCAAAAACAACTCACTTGGTGTCCTACCGGTGGTCCTGGAGGGTGTATTACGTAGAGAGAATAAAAACTGAGAAACCGTTTTTTGGCGGTTCTCATTAATTGTTGAACCACATCTTTCCTTAAATACGCGAATGAAACGCTCTGCTAACCCATTTGTCTTACAATGATAAGGAGATGATTTGATGTGTTTGATCCCGTGCCTTTTACAGAAATCTTCAAATTCAGCTGAAACAAACTGCCTTCCGTTATCTGAAACAATCTGCGCTGGTACCCCATATCGAACAATCCACTGGTTTAATTTTGTTATAATTGCCGAGCTTATTGTCGACCTTAAATCGAATAATTCTACCCATTTTGAGTAGGCGTCGACCATAAGCAACCACATTGTTCCCAAAAATGGTCCAGCAAGATCTATATGAAGTCTTTCATTAGGCTGTTCCGGAATATTCCAAGAAAATAACGGCACTTCCCACTGATTAGGTCTGTTTCTTTGGCATTTCTCACATTGTTTTACAAACCATTCTACATCAGTATCAATATTTGGCCGGCATATGTAATGACGACATAAAGATTTCATAGCAACCATCCCTGGATGACCTTCATGAAGAATATTCAGAATATGAACTTGAAGTTTCTTCGGAATTATTAAACGCTGATTATTCCACATAATTATATCATTATCAATTGATAGTTCTTCTTTCTTCCTCCAATATGGCATTAATTCTGTATCAATTTCGACAATATTATTTGGCCAACCTTGTTCCATATTTTTTTTAACTTTTGTCAAAACTGGATCTCTTAAAGACTCTTGCCGAAGTTTTCTTTCACTTACTTCGATATCAAACAAGGTTACAGATTTAATTTTTCCTATATCATTACTTAAACTAAAATCTTCTGCTTTTGATTTCACCGGAGTTCTAGATAACACATCAGCGCATACCTTGTATCTACCCTCACGGAAACATATTTCATAATTGAAGTTATTTAAGTACAATGCCCAACGTATCAATCTATTGTTAACAGTTTTCGATAAGTCTCGTTTGTCTCCAAACAGTCTTTCCAACGGACGGTGATCAGTAACCAGTGTGAATTTTCTGCCCCAAACATATTTATAAAATTTAGTGACTCCAAAAATTATAGCTGCTGCTTCTCTATCAATTGATGAATAATTTAATTCAGAATCTTGCAATGTTCGTGACGCATAAGCGATGGGAAATTCTTGACCATCTTCTTCACGTTGCATTAAAACTGCTCCTAATCCTTTCTCGGACGCATCGCACATTAAAATCAAAGGTTTTTGGGCGTTAAAAATTACAAGAGTTGCCTCTTTTGATATACGACCTTTTATGATTTCAAAAAGATTTTCTTCCTCACTTGTCCATCTCCATTTTTGATGTTTACTAGTTAATTTGTGTAATGGGGCTGCCAACTTATGTAAATCTTTGATAAATCGTTCGTGGTAGTTTACCATACCCAACCATCGTCGTAATTCTGTTGCATTTTCAGGTTTTGGTGCTAGTTTTATTGCTTGTATCTTGTCTTCGGTCGGATGTATACCCAACCTATCAATTTTATGCCCTAAGTATTTTACAGAATCTGTTAAAAACTTACATTTCGTTTTCTTTAGTCGTATACCAACTTCTCTCATTCTACCTAAGACTTGGTGAATTTTTCTCATGTGTTCTTTTCTATTCATTGCTGTAAGGCAGACATCATCCAGAAGTGTGCCACAATTTTCAATACCACCCAGTAATTTATCCATAAATGTTTGAAAAATACCTGGTGCAGTAGATATACCAAACGGTAAACGCTTGTATTGAAAATATCCCATATGTGTTGCGATTGTTAAATACTTTCGAGATTCTTCTTCAACTTGTAATTGCAAGTAGGCGTCCTTCAAATCTAACACTGTAAACTGTTGTCCTCCAGCTAATTTTGATACCAGATCCTCGAAGGTGGGTAGAAGGTGTTGATTCTCTATTAAATACTTATTGATGGTTATTCTAAAATCGCCACAGATTCGGACAATCCCATTCCCTTTATCGACCGGCACTATAGGTGTTGACCATTCAATCGGTGTTTTCAATGGGTCAACCCTTTCAAGGACTCCCTCAGCCTCTAATCGCCGAAGTTCCTGTTCCACTGGTGTCATTAAGGCGAATGGCAATCTACGTGCGCCAAATGCTATAGGTTTGGCATCTGGTCGCATATGGAGTTTAACTTTTGCGTTTTTAATTGTTCCCAGGCCATCCTGAAAAATATCGTCAAATTCTTTCAAGGTTTTTAATATATCATCATTTACCAACGTACCTGGATGACCTGGATTATTTTTAGTTTTTTCTAAATTTATTTTATTTACATAAACTCCTGTGGGTAAAGTCATTCCAAACTCCAATACCCAAGGTAATCCAAATAATGGTATAGGTTCATGGCCATTATTCGTTTTTATAACCGCCACCTTTAGTATTTTTAAATTATTTTGATATTTGACAGTAACATCACACTCTCCCAGTGTGTCCAGTACTGTACCAGCATAGTTGGATAGTGTACCAGTATTTACTAATTTAGGTTTTCCAATAGCTTTCCATAATTTTTCTGTTATTATTGAAGATGCAGCTCCTGGATCGTATCCCATTTTGACTTTCCTGTTGTTGATTTGTACCGGTATCCACGCTTGGAACTTCATTTTGTTTTTGGTTATTCCACATATATCTTCATAGTAGTTCTTGTCACTGTCTTCTGAACTACCCTCTTCCGTAGACCTTACTTGGTAAACCTTATGCTTTACTTTATTTTTGCTATTACTTTCCTCGGATTCCTTTCTATTCGCACGACATACCCTCGCAAAGTGACCTGTTAATCCACATCTGAGGCACGATGCCTTTAATGCTGTACATTCATTTATTTTGACATGCCATGGTCTCCCACATCTATAGCATTTCTTTTCTTCTGCATCTTTCGTTTTCCTGTACGGTTTGAAAATTTTTCCAATTGAGTTACTGTTTTCCTCTATATGGACTTCTTTTTCCGCCCTTTCCATCGACATAGCCAAATTAAAAACTGTGTCAAATTTCAATTCGCTGTCGTTATCAATAGTATCGGGCCAACGTTGTCTAACTTCAATCTCTAATTTTGGGTGATTTAAGCCAATGACAAAGCGATCACGCAAGTATTCATCTAATGCACTTCCAAAATGGCATATTCGACTTAATTCTCTTAATCGATTAGCGAAATTTGTCATCGCTTCGCCTTCTTGACGCGTAGCACGTCCAAATTCTAACCTGGCTGCAAATTTTGTTAGAGATGGCTTAAATAATTTTAGAAATGCTGTTTTAATTTGTTCATAACTTTTCATATGGGGTTCGTGTGGATAAAGATGGTTTCTCAAAGTTTCTAAATTTTCAGGTCCTACATAAGCCAACAATAATTGTTTTTTGTATTGCTCGGATCCATTACCCAATATACCTTTTACTGTGCACAACATTTCGAACCTATAAATGTATGCGTCCCACGATAATTTATTTTTGTCGAAATGTTCGCAACTAAATTTCTCCATTTTCTTAATATATGCTGCATCATTACCATTTTGGTAACAAACTGGCATCTCTTGTGGTACCTCTTCATGTATTTCATTTGGCATTTTGTTTTATATTCAATATAAATCCTCGTCGCCAAAATATGTAGTGTATTTATGAACAAATAAAACACTTAATTAAACATAATATAATATTCTGTATTTTACTTGACATTCAACGTCTTAATTAGAAAAACATATATTAATTCATTCGTAACCAAGGAAACAACAACATAGAATATACTACAATTAGCATTATGGATCTTAGGTAAATATATAGACATGGATTTAAAAGTAGAGATGAGGACCTTTTTTTCTCATCACTTGTATTTTACTAGTGAGGACCTTTTTTTGTTCATCACTTGTATTTTACAAGTGAGGATCTTTTTTTTGGCCATCACTTGTATTTTACAAGTGAGGACCTTTTTGTTTTTTTGTCATCGAAGCAAGGAGCTTTTTTTTTATATCTTCACTTTTTTTTGTCTACCCTCCCCCAAGAAAAATTCCTGGGTGCGCCACTGACTGTACTACAAACTGAAATCGGCCTTGTCTGTATTAATATAGAGATATGTATTTCCCTGAGAGTACTCTAATTTTACTAAAATACCTTGTGATTTTTAGTTTTCAACTACTTAAATATTTATGCATGTGATAGGTATTAATGTGATTTTTACAAAATGAAACAAGATACTGATTTATATATATATATATATATATATATATATATATATATATATATATATATATATATATATATATATATATATATATATATATATATATATATATATATATATATATACACACGTATATATATATATACATGTATATGTTAATGTTATATAATTATTATCTAAGTATTTTGAAAATTCAATAAAAATTTATAAAAAGGACTTTGCTGTATTATATATTTTTTATCTTTTTCTGCTACTATAATTGTGCAATAGAAAAATATATACCTAATACTTTTTAAATTAATTACACAGCAAATTTTTTGTACGATTATTTTTTAAAAAATACGATTGTACGATTTTTTTCTTGAAAATACGATCATTTTGAAGTGTTGGTACGATTTTTTCTTTTTCACCATCTGGCAACACTGCTGCTGACGAGTACAGAGTACACAATGTTGCCAGATCTATCGCTATTATCCCTAAAGCGGTATTTCTACCGTTTCCAGAGTTTATCTACCGTTCTCCCGTTTTAACATAATAGTCAACCGCTTTTTAGTATCTTATTTAGAATTAAAAATGCAGCCTGTTTCTTTGGTTTAGGCGGAACTAGATTTTCAATTTTATAGTCCGTTCAAAGGTGAGAATGCAGTATTGAGAACTGACACGCTCGTATACGCAGTCTGGTGGTCAAATATTGTACTACGCGTCTGTAGTACTGTTTGAAATTATTACATATTTTCTAGTGTTGATTTTTTGTTAAAATGTCGATAGATACATTTTCATAAAATAAAAATGTACTGTGCTTAACTTAACCTGTTCGCTGTTAGCATATTGACAGCTGATTAGATTAGATTAGATTAGATTAGACTTTATTTAGCATTATTTTGCTACATAAACAAATATTAATAGGTACTAGGTAAATATAATTTCATATAATATATTTTAAAGTAAATCTAAACAATTAATATTAATATTTCACACTTAATCTAAAGTATATAGTTTTAACAAAACATTCAAATAACAAATAAAAATAAAACATTTACTTATTTTTCTAAATAATATTTTTTTAATTTCAATTTAAATTGTCTTATATTAGCTATTATCTGTCTCATTTTGTAATACGAAACTAACAGGGAAACTTCATTTTTTATGTTGTATATTTAAAATATCACCTTAGGGTGGTAACACCTTTCAAAATATTTGACAATTCATAATTGACATTAAATTACGTATATGTCAACTTACTAACACAAATTGTATAAAACACAAATTGACAAGCAATTTGAAATATATTTTATGCCACCAGAACAGAAAATATGAATAAGCGAATTAAGATGAAATAAATATTTGTATACAATTCAAAATATTTGACATGTCAATCACAAATTTGACAGGGCAATTTGGTATCTGACATGCAGTTTTTGAGTGAATATAACCTCAGTATAATGCAACTTCACTAAAAATGTAAAAGCCAGATTTACAAGTTTACATGGTTTCAAAAAAGTCTATTTACACCACAACAGTCACCAAAGTAACCAGATTTAGTTTCGTATTACAAATTGAGACAGATTATACTTCTCTTATACTATCTGGTAACTTATTATAAATTATAACTACCTTAAAAAATAACGAATTTTGTGCTGCTTGACTGTTTTTGACTCCAATGCAAAAGAATTTTTATTTCTAGTATTATAACTATGTATATCTTTGAAAACTTTTAAAACATTATTGAAATATTTTGGTACTAACCCAAGTTTGATCTTATGAATAAAAATTAATGAATTAATTTCTAATAGATTTTCAACTTCTAACCACCCTAATTTACTGAACATTGTTTTTATATACGTGTATTTGTTACATTTTAATATGGTTCGCATGCCTCTATTTTGTAAAATTTGCAACCTTTTTAATTCCCCTGAATTTGCCAAACATAATATAGTTCTCGCAAAATTAAAGTGCGGTAAAATGATTGTATTAAATACAGTTTTACGAGCCCAGTACGATAAATGCTTACCACATCTGTTTAAAAAACCTATCTTTTTAGAATTTTTTTTACAAATATAATCTACGTGTTCACTAAATTTTAATTTGTTGTCTATCATAATGTCCAAATATTTAAGTGTTCACTATTTCTATTTTGGTATTTTCTATACAAATTTTAATATCTTCTATTTTCTCTCTTATGTACACATTACCAAATATCATTGCTTTTGTTTTGTTTGTATTAAATTTCAATTTATTGTAATTTAACCATTATTGTTAGTTCCTTCAATATAAATTAGCGTATCATCTGCAAAAAGATGAAATTTGCAGTGAACTAAAACATTTCTAAAATCATTTATATATAAAATGAACAGTAATGGTCCCAAGATACTACCTTGCGGTACACCATACTCTATCAACTTTTCTTTTGATCTTATTTTGTCACATATGACAATTTGTTTTCTATTTTCTCAGTTTTAAAACCATTGAAGTGCATTTCCTCTAATCCCATACATCTGTAATTTTTTAATTAATCTGTCTCTATCTATTGTTTCGAATGCCCTTTTTAAGTCTAAAAATACTACTTCTGTGCATAAGTTTTTATCTAAATTTTCTTTCCACTTGTTCAAGAGGAACTGAAAAGCCGTTTCACAATTATGATTTTTTCTAAATCCAGACTGAAATGTAGTTAATATGTCATTTTCCTCAATATAGTCTAATAATTGCTCATTTACTACTACTTCCAAAATTTTGGCATTAGTTGGAATTGTATTAATAGGCCTGAATTCATCTACCTTCTTTGTTCCTGCTATTTTCCTTATCGGTACAATTGTTGTTATCTTAAATTTATCAGGTACTACTCCTAACTCTACCGAACTGTTTATAATATTTATTATTGGATATTTTAACTCCTCTAATGATATTTTTAGAATTTCTCCTGTTATACTATCAGTATTAAGCTAGATCAGTATTGAATACTAGACAATTCAGCCATATTACCTTAAAAAACAGCGCCGCCAACGGTAATGTCACTTCTCAATTGAGACACGCTCAGATACGCAGTCTGGTGATCAAATATTGTACTAGGCGCCTGTAGTACTGTTTGAACTTATTACATATGTTTTAGTGTTGATTTTTTGTTAGAATGTCGATAGAAGTAGTGAAAAACTGTAAAAGTAGAACAAATTATAGTGTTTTTGGCTGTCTTTCAAGACAGGACAAAGATAGGCATCTTAGTTTTTTTCTATTCTTAAGAAAAATGGAGCGAAAGTTATTATTAAGTGCAGATTGGAAAAGATTTGGTTATGGACAGGAGGAAGGCATGGGAATATATTTTGAGTTAAAAAGTAACTGATACTATGCGCGTTTGTTCATTACATTTGTCGCAGAAAAACTAAACTGCACTAATATATTAATAATAATAATAGCTAATAATATTAGCTGCTTCTCTCCAACTAAAACTAATTTTATTTCATGAGATAATGAACATAATGCACTTGTTTACAAACATGATCCATATATTATAAGTTCAGATGACCAACATTCAGATGTACCACATAAAATTAAATGCCCGGCATTTAACACCTCTCACCTACAAATTACACTTCAATAAATCTACTGAAATTAAACTTTAAATACTGTAATTTGATGCCCACCTTCTGTTATAAACCTCAATACATGTGTAGCGCGTAAAAATTAAAAAAAATCGCAAATATTTACTGGCATTTTCATAAAATAAAAATGTACTGTGCTTAAATTAACCTGTTCGCTGTTAGTATATTGACAGCTGAATACTAGACACGACAGCCATATTGCCTTGGACTACAGCGCCGCCAACGGTAATGTCACTTCTCAATAGTAACTTACTTACCAGTGTTGCCAACCTTTTCATCACCTTTTTCCCGCGCTCCATGTTAAAAATTCCCATTTTCAATGAAATATTCTCCTCAAATATTTTTGGTTAATGTTCCGTGTAAGTCCATCACACATAACTCGTCAGACAGAAAGTATATGCTAGTTGGAATAAGATTTGGTCTTGACGAAGCGCCGCCCCTTTCTTTCAAAACATAACATTTACGATTCACTTTATCTTATCCAATATTTTTATTCAAAACTGAAATCTGAATAAGTACTTGATAGTTATCCGTTCCGAAATCCAAGCAATTATTTAATAAGTGTTTACATTTAGCTCCTATTAACGTTTTTAAAGAAAAACTTGAATAATAAAATTTCAGTATTTATACGCTTTAAGTCACATTTAAATGGTTTAAATTAGAATTATACTATACATATTTTGAAGAATATTAACATTAGGTGTGTTCGATTTGCACATTTGCAGTAACTGTTTACTGCCGCGTTAAAAAATCTGTTCGTTTGGTCGCAGTAACTGCAAATCTGTTCAATTTGTCGTAATTGACTGCCAGTTTATGACGCTACTGCGAAAAAGTTACAGCTGTTTCTCTTGCGGATTATTTGTTACGGCTGTTACGCTTTAACGCGGCAGTAAACAGTAACTGCAAAAGTGCAGATCGAACACACCTATTATTAAAAGAGA
This sequence comes from Liopterus haemorrhoidalis, assembly GCA_963971575.1. Lineage (NCBI taxonomy): Eukaryota > Metazoa > Arthropoda > Insecta > Coleoptera > Dytiscidae > Liopterus > Liopterus haemorrhoidalis. The sequence goes on from OZ020611.1 coordinate 100,257,473, forward strand.
GGATCCTCAAAAATATCAATATCTTCCGACCTACCAGTTTTATGTTTGAAATAGAACATTCCGTTTTTCGTCGCATTCATAGATGCTAAATTATGTAAATGTATTAAAGCTGTATAAAGCATTTATATATCTTCACTATATGCAAACAATCAATGAAAAAACTAATTAGGTTAGGATTAGTTTTTAAAAAAATTTTAGACAGAAAAAACTTAAACTTGCTAGACGTATATAAACAGGTACTCATAAGGAATTTTTACCTGTTTCCAATGAGATTTATAGGATACGTATTTTGAAAAACATTAACTTCATAAAGAGTTCCAAAATTATCAGTTACATATATTCGAACGTTCCTTGTGTTAAAAACCGTATTTTTCTGCCAACTACAGATGCATGAATGATTACTATTGGCTCCCCACTCTTACGACCATGCCTTCTCGTTTCTAACGTTATAATATAATTCATTCTAAGCATACAATCCTAGTTGCGGTGGACTAATACGGAACATTAACCATATATTTTTTTTATTGGCAATATTATTACATAAATAATAATAAGTTCCCACGCCTAGATAGGCGCATAAGGGGCAGAGGAGGTAAGTTCTCCGTTTCTATATAGACCAACGGTGATAGATATGAAAGCCACGTTATCAGTATGACGTTTCGACCAGTCCTATTATCCATGAATAATTAGGTACTCATTTATAAGTATTAAATACTGGAGGCTGAGTCGACCCCAACGCTGTATGCACAATATCGGAAGATAGAAATCCGAAAGAGATGGGAGGCTTCAAACCAGCGTCCCTGTACTTCGTGGATAGCCGTCTTAACACTGAGCCACGGCAACTCATACAATTACATATATTATTACATGAATTATTTAATAAAAGAACAACGAATACGAGTATATGCTAATTTTTAAAGGAATGCATATTCTTCTGATATAGTTGTATGTGTTGATCTGCAACGGAATACTTTACACAAGTGATATTTTCTTTTTGTAAACTTTTACGGAAAATACACATTGCATTGAGTTTATTTTCACCAATTCGATTCCTTTTTTTTTGTTGTAATATCGGTGACCTTAGAAAATATTCTTTCAGCTTCACCGTTGAAGTGTGGGAGTGACAAAATTAATATTGACAACATGCCTACATTTTTAAACATAGGTTCGTTTTTAAAAAATGATATGAGAAAAATTCCCACATTTGGCCCTTATTTTCCCTCCAATGTTCAAATTTTACCGCCAAACGGGAAAATTCCCGCCAGTTGGCAATTCTGTAACTTACCGATTAAGTGAGGCATTTGATAATTTTGTTTAGCAAAAGCCTGCTTCAAACCATAAAAGAAGAGCTTATGACAACTCACAAAAATGAAAATTCCAGTTAGTTCCGCCTAAACGTTTGGAATAGCCTATAGCACGTTTCTTTGGTTTAAGCGGAATTAGATTTTGAATTCTAAACATTTTGTGTAGCAAAAGCAAACTTCAAACATTAAAAAATTAGCTTGGGACAGCTTAAAAAAATTAAAATTCCGATTTTGGAGATAAAAAAAAAGGTTTTTCGGTAAACTTTTCAGTCTACTGCCACAGTATATACAGTAGTTTCCCTCGACCGTTTTTCTGTACCAGTGAATAAATTAAAAAATATGAAATATTATTTTATATTTAAGTAATTTTCCTATTTTATTATTATACTACTTTCAATAATTTTTGTATAATATTTTTAAAATTCATTTTAGAGTCTTAAAATGTAAAATTCTTTTGTTTCGACCGTATCCATACGCGTAATAGTCTGTATCGTTCTTTAGCATCCTGGGTAGGACGAGGTAGCTCGAGGTCACGAAAATATGGTACATGAACATCAAAGGTTCCGACAAGAGTGGGAATACTGTATTATAATGTGCTACTGCCATCTCCCGTTATTTTTCGTGCTTTTCCACCGCCACAACAGAATTTCATCTGGCAACACTGCGAGTAGAGTCGGTTCCTTTGGTTTAGGCGGAACTAGATTTTCAATTCTAGTTACATTTATCGATTCATTGAAGCAAAGCCGCAGTAAGGGGGGGCGGAGGGGGCGATGGCCCCTAGCGCACTAAGGAAAAGGGCGCCGACGAGCTTGACTAAGGGGCGCCACATTGCGAAAGTGAGTTTTTTTTTGCTCATCACTTGGATTTTGGGAGGTGAGGACCTTTTTTTTTGCTCATCACTTGGATATTGGGAAGTGAGGACCACTTTTTTGGCCAAGGGCGCCAAAACACAGTTTTGCCGCTAGCGCAAGTTTTCCTTACTGCGGCTCTGCATTGAAGCCTTTGATAATTTTGTTCAGGAAAAGCCAACTTCAATATATAAAAAAATAGCTTATGACAACTTACATAGATGAAAATACTGGTTAGTTCCGCCTAATCGTTTGGAATAGACTGTACCTTCATAAAAAGTTTTTCATTACATTTTAATTTTTATAATAAATGCCAACATTAAACATGAAATAACAAGCTCTGTTTTCGTGGCAACTTAAAAAAATGAAACTTCCACGTAGTTCCTCTTAAACTAAAGAAATATGTAGGCTATAGCCTGTTTCTTTGGTTTAAACAGAACTAGATTTTGAAAACTAATAATTATTATAGGTTAAATGAGGTTTTTGATCATTTTGTTTAGCAACACCCCATTTCAATCAATAAAAAGTATCTCTATGGTAAAAAGTGGCACTTGACAACTTTTAATCCAAATTTTAAATTGTAACTAAAAGTTCGGTACTGCTGATTTCACAGAAACGTCAAGTTTCATAACCTCTATATTTTTAAGTTAAAATGAATTCAAGAAAATTATTTGTTTTTACTAGTCAATTGTTTTTCAAGCGACAGCTGCATCTACATCCTTTGCGGGTATTTCATAAATACATTTATTTATATATTTAATTTTATCTTATTCAGAAATTTCATTTTCAGTTGCAAAAGCTTAAAGAAACAAAAAATCCACTATGTATATTTTCTGGGATACAACCAACAGGCTCTGTACATTTAGGAAATTATTTAGGTGCGATAAATCATTGGAAAACATTGCAAGATGAGAACGATAATGTTATTTTTAGTATTGTCGATCTTCATTCAATAACATTGCCGCATGTAATTTATAGTATATTAATTTATTATTATAAAGATTAATCATTCATTTTTTTTATAGGACCCAAAAAAATTGTATGATAATATTTTAGAAATCGCTGCTACATTAATAGCATGTGGCATAGATCCTAAAAAGAGCATATTGTTTCAACAGTCGATGGTGCCCCAGCATACAGAACTATGTTGGCAGCTGGCCTGTCTTACGACAATGGCACGGTAAATTGATTTCTAGCAATAATAAGGACTAAATAATGTTGTTATTTTTGTAGATTAGCACATTTACCTCAGTATAAAGAGAAGTCTGCAACATTAAAAGATATACCTTTGGGTTTATTTATATATCCAGTTTTGCAAGCAGCTGATATATTAATTTATAAGTAAGTATTTCATTATTACGTAAAATTATTTAGACTTTAGTTATTGAAAAGTTACATTACCGTTGGCGGCGCTGTGATCGAAGTACATATGACTGGCGACAGCAATACTTAGCCGTCAATTTGCACATACCGAACAGGTTAATATAAGTAGGTACAATACGTTTTTACTTCATTAGGACTGTAATGTAGTCAAGTGGACCCAACTGAACTCAGTACCTCGCCTGTGTATTTGTAGATGTTTTTCATATAAATAGTTGTTTCATTGTGGGGAGGCAGAATTGGTATAAATATTGCCTGTGATAATGTTGGAATTTGCAATTTTTATTTATTTACTGGGTGGCGGTGATGTGAAGTTAGATAAAGTTTAGAAAATTGTGAAACAGAAAATTAAAAGTAAAACAAAATTTCAACATTATGACAGATCGGGGTCAACTATTTTGTTCAAAAAAAAAAAAAAATTCAACTGATCCGACAATATTTTGTTTAAATTGTTAAGTCCAAACAAATGCATTATTACGTTGCGCGCAACCTAGGTACAGTTCGATTATATAAAGTAGTCCAGTCAAGGTCATATTCGAATTTTATGAACCAAGATATTAGCCATGCCTATCAAAATCAGGTCATTGACGTAGCATACATTTTTAGCTTTAGGTCTTTTAATTCAGATCCATTTAACATTCTTTATTTAAATGATTGGTATTTAAAGTCTGTTCCTTTGGTTTGGGCGGAACTAGATTTTCAATTCTAGTTACTTTTACCGATTAATTGAAGCTTTTTATCATTTTGTTCAGGAAAAGCCAACTTCAATATATAAAAAAATAGCTAATGACAACTTACAAAAATGAAAATTCCGGTTAGTTCCGCCTAATCGTTCGGTATAGACTGTATATGCTGTTCACTTTTGTAAGAACAAACTAAGAGGGAATTTTGATTTCAATAGTTTGTACCTTTGAAACTGTATGTCATGTTGGTTTTAAAAAATGGCAAAAAATGTCAATTTGACATATGTCAAAATAAAAAATGATATTACAGTCTGTTCCAAACGGTTAGGCGGAACTAAATGGGAATTTCGTTCTTTTAGGTTGTCACGAGAAGGGACCTAGCTTGGGTTATTTCATTTTTCACGTTGGAATGTCAAAATTTAAAATTCCAACAATGAAACCATGGAAACGAATGACATATGTCAAAATTAAATTATTTTTTTTGCATATTTTAATGACAAAAAAATAAATAAATGGGAAATTTGTATTGAAATATTGTAATTAGTGAATATAACCTCAATATAATAAAACTTAACCAAAAGTTTAAAAGCCAGATTTACAAGTTCACATGGTTCCATAAAAGTCTATTTACATCACAACAGTCACCAAAGTAACCAGATCTAGTTACGTATTACAAAATGAGACAGATAAAGTCTGTTCCAAACGGTTAAGCGGAACTAGATTTTGCAATCTAGTTACTTTCATCGTTTAAATCGTGCCTTTCGGCCGTTTTGTTTAAGCTTTGTAAATCATACTTACAATAAACATTTTTTGGTTAAGGTTAATATCATTTTAAAATGTCATTTTCTTTATATTTTGATTTTTTGTGTCATTCTTAATACAAATTTCCGATTTATTTATTTTTTTGTCATTAAAATATCTAAAAAAAATATTTAATTTTGACATATGTCATTCGTTTCTATGGTTTCATTGTTGGAATTTTAAATTTTGACATCCCAGCGTGAAAAATGAAATAACCCAAGCAAGGTCCCTTCTCGTGACAACCTGAAAGAACTAAATTCCCATTTAGTTACGCTTTACCGTTTGGAACAGACTGTATATATATGACTCCGTTGCCTAATCTTAATTATAATAAATATTAATTCATATTTATTTACCTGCTGAACTGCATGCACAGTTAACAAAGGTCCACTGTTTTCTTCGTCCCTTAGGAAATATTCGTATAATCCGTCTCAATTTGTAATACGAAACTAGATCTGGTTACTTTGGTGAATGTTGTGGTGTAAACAGACTTTGGCGTATCCGTGTGAACCAATACTATGATAATATTATAAATGTATTGTCAATATACAACATAGAAAATGAACTTTACCTGTTAGTTACGTATTACAAAATGAGACAGATAATATAAGTTATAAACCAGTTCATTAGACTGCTTTCTTAACGTTTTACTTTTTTTACTCAGCTTATTTTCAATAAACAAAACAATTATTTAAAATACAAATATTGTCTTGAAAAGGACAGATTTAATGAAAATCGCTATTAAATAAATAGCAAAACAAAGTTGTAGACGCCACTGGTTCAGTACGAATGACACTACAAAACATTAGTAAGCTCAGACAAACCCCGAGGTTGGATAACTTACGGTACATGTTTATATGTATAAATATGTTTCTCGTAGCTATACCAGGCTGAGAAACAATTTTTTTTGACATGCTTCATTTGTATTTCTCTTACTATTTTGCCAATGTAAGTGAGAGAAAAACACACCAGTACGTTAATTATTATTTCATTCATATGACCTTGACTTGGACTTCTCTGGATAATCGAACTTTACATACTTTCTTAAAATGCAACTAAATATATGCGACGTTTTTTAATTTTTAAGTCCTACACGAGGTACATGTATCGAGGTATATAACAGAAGGTGGGTAACAAATAACAGTATTTAAAGTTTTATTTCAGTAAATTAAGGGCCGGTTCTGAAAGCCTAGTTAACTATAACCAAATAGTTAGAAAATGGTTGCTATGGTTATTTATGGAATTGTTATATTGTAACAAAGTTTAACCAAAAGATTAAACTCAGCTAAGATTTCAGAAACCGGTCCTTATTTAATTTAATAAATTTTAATTTTTTATTATTATTAAAAACACATACATACATAAATATACAATAATTTATACATTATTTCTACATGTTCATATATACATATTATTTAAAGAATAACTATAATATATATTACATAGAGTTAATAATAACATAGCCCTTTCAGACTAGACCCACAAAGAACAAAGTTCAGCGTGTGGTAACATTATTTAATTTAATACAGAGGTTAAGGCAATTAACTCTTATGAAATTGTATCAAAAAATTGATGTGAAGTGTGAATTTTCACACATTGCAGGGTTTTGCAGGTATATAATAAGTGAAGGCGGCATGCTGATTGTGTAGGACAAATTTTGCTTTGTAGTAACCACGGCAAAATGAACGATCTTTTTAAAATAATTTATCGTCTGTTAATCTCAGAGCTTTAAAAACAAATTTTATGTTAAAATATTTTTTTGTTAATTTTAATTCGAATACCTAATATCATTATTTAGATTTCTAAATAAGTGCAGTATTTTTTTTATATAACAAGGTTCATTAAGATTTTGAAAATTGCGCCTATGGCTTTCATTGGTTGTCTTAAATCATACGCTCCGCCCCTCTGGTTTCGTATAAATGACTAATAGAATGAAAATATAATTCCAATTGGTTATTAAATTTACGCTCTTGAAAATTAAATTCAAAATTTGCTAAAATATAACTAGAATTTTAACAAATTAATTTAAACAAAATAAAAATTGGCTCCACAAGCTAGGAACGAACCTGCGTCGTGTATAACAAATCTGTATAGTTGGCGCGCAACATAGCCTCTAGACCACCACACGCTTAACAACTCAGCGTGTTATATGAGTATAAGCTATATGCATCGTCAACCAAAAAACACAAAAAATGCGTTATTTTCCGAAAACATAATCTGATCAAAAATTCCTGTTGTACTATTCCGGTTCACACCAATGTACATTACTTAGAATTTTTTCAGATTTTTACTTTAAACCATCTGAGCTACAGGGTGTGGGACAAAAATTTTTTTGCACAATTTTGGCAAAAATAGCGTCAAAATAATTTATTTTGCAAAAATAAAATTTTGATCGTTAATCCACGTACTAAGGGCTTTAATTTGATACCCTACTCAGAATTTAAAAAAAATATTTTTTTTTTCGATGAGCACATATTTGTTTATATTTTTAGGGGGATATGTTTTTTAAATGTTTTAGTATTTTTCCTATGTGCGGGTCAAAGAGTTGTATAAGCATGCCAAATTTCAACTCTCTAGGTTTAGCCGTTTGGCTACAATTTTTACCGAACAGACAGACAGACAGACAGACAGACAGACGACAAAATGACGGTATAAGGGTTTTTTGGTCATACCTACAAAACCCTAAAAACGAAAAATCATGCATTCTGCAGAACTGTAGAATATAATGAGGAGTAAAAAAAAAAAAATGAAGAAAAAATGAATACAAAGTTTGTGTCCAAAGAAGTTGGCAACAAGAAATCAAAAATACATCATTATTGAAAAAGGCTCTCGAGTTCAGAATCTGTTAATGAAAAAATCCATTTTTTTATTATTATTTTGCTATTCCTGATGGTCAAAGTTAATACATTTGAATTTATGTAATTAAAAAACATATTATGAACACGATGTAACAGATATTGGTAATTACATTCCGATTTATGTTTTTTATGTTTAGATGGGATTGCTAGTTGTTTACTGTTACACCTAGTGGATATATTTATGATTAGGAAATTTGATAATATTTGGATGGTTAATAGTGTATGTTGCTATTGCCATTATATACAATTGATCAATTTTAAGTATTCTTTATGTAATTTTTAGTTGCTCCACCAATTGAAGTGCAATTTGTAGGCGAGCAGTTGTTAAATACCGGGCATATAATTTTATGTCGTACATTAGAAGATGAGTGTCAATGATCTAAATTTACAATACATCGACGGCATTCTGTTTGCAACAAGTGCATTATCTTCAGTGCAGGCGCACATAGTCATCGTTGCTGTGCGCCAAATTTTAATTAACCAACATCTTCAGTGCCTTATGAAATAAAATTAGTTTTAGTTGAACAGGAGCAACTAAAAGTTAAATCTGCAACTTGCACCTGTAAAGCAGGTGCACCTATCACCTATGCTCCTGTCACCTATGCGTATTGTACTATTTTTTATGCAATGTTGTTTTGTATTCAATTTTGTCAAAAATATTTTAATTATGTACATAAACTTGATTTTATAACAATTATCTTTAATTTTAGAGGGACACATGTACCAGTTGGCGAAGATCAGGTTCAACATTTGCAACTAGCACAAGACTTAGCACGTATGTTTAATAAAAGATACGGGGAAACTTTTGCAGTTCCACGCTCTGTACTTATAGGTATTTATTAAAGTTAGTTTTTTGTATTACTTCATTTCTATTAAGACTTGAATTACAACTTCAATAAGTTCTCGACTTGTGTTGTATAGTATATTATTTAAAGCAGAAATTGTCCTCGAGAAATCCTACAATTTCTTTATCTGGTATAATAATAATCAATAATCAACAATAAGTTTTACAAAGTTTCAATAGATTTAAGAGCAAAATCTTAACCCTTCGTAAGGCGCAATTGATCTGTAAAATACACTGTCCGAACTTTTTAAGTATAGTCCGTTTCTTTGACTTAACCGGAACTACATTTTGAATTCTAGTAACTGTTAACGTTTGATAGAAGCTTTGGATCATTTTGTTTAGCAAAAGCCATCTTCAATCATTAAAAAAATAAGTCGTGATAACTGAAAAAATTAAAATTCCATTTGGTTCTGCTTAAACGTTTGGAATAATCTATATCTCATTGGCTGATTAATGTCGGAATTTTAGCGTCCAGATAACCTCTTCTGCCGTAACCAACGTCGCGGTATAGTTTCGACTGATAATAGTTATTTTTGTACCATAACCAAAAAGAGGATCTTTTTCGTCCGAATCTCAATTTGAGGCGCAGCCGAGGCCTTCAAACAGATACAGACTAAAAAGAACGTTTTAGTAAAAGAATATAATAAATTTTTGGGCAATCAAAAGTAATTTTTGTTTGAAAAATAAAATTTATTTATTTACTTAGCGATATACCAGGTCTACAAGTATGAAATGCGGATTTTTTTTTTTTTAATAAAACATATTAAACTCAAAAGAACAGTAAAAGTTTATTTATTCAAAGTATGCTCCATTAGAAGTTATACATTTTTCCCATCTTTCAGGCAATTTGTGAATACCTCGCCAGTAGAACTCTTCCCCTATCCCCGCAAACCATTCATCTAGCCATTGTTTCACATTTTCATATGAACAAAAGTGCTGCTCGGCAAGTGCGTGACCCATCGATGCGAACAAGTGGTAATCTGAAGGGGCCAAGTCTGGTGAGTAAGCGGCATGGGGTAGCACTTCCCACTTGAGTGCCTCCAATGTGTTGCAAACTGCTTTTGCCTTATGTGATGGAGCGTTATCGTGAAGAAAGATTACCTTGTGCTGTTTTCTTTCGTATTCTGGTCGTTTTATGAGCAGCGAATGGTTCAATTCGATCAGTTGTTGTTGGTAGCGTTGGGTATTAACTGTTTCACCAGGTTTTAACAATTCATAATAGACCACACCCTTTTGGTCCCACCAAGTACAGAGCATTGTCTTTTTGCCAAAGCGATTCGGTCTTGCAGTTGATGTGGATGGTGAGCCTGGGTTCACCCATGATTTTTTGCGTTTGGGATTTTCAAAATAAATCAATTTTTCAAAATAAATCCATTCTGTGCAAGCAAAATTTCACAAGTGTTTTTGCGTTTTTCCATCTGCCTCTCATTCAATGCATGTGGAAGTCATCTGCTGACTTTCTGGATCTTACCCATCTCTCGTAGGCGATTGAAAACAGCTTGTTGACTAACGCCTAACTGCTCTGCTAGTTGTTTTTGTGAATGACTATCGTCTTCCTGTAGCAATGTTTCCAATTTTGTATCTTCATATTTTTTTGGAGGTTTTCCATGTTCTTTGTCTGTAAGATCAAAGTCACCACTTTTGAAACGCCGAAACCATTGTTCACACGTATCTTGCGATGGAGCATATTCTCGAAGCAGTCGGTATGATTCAGCAGCAGTTTTTTTCAAATGAAAACAAAACAGTAGTACTGTTCGCGAATGCTCTTTATTTGGCACAAAATTTGACATTTTTAACACGGTAAAAGAAAACTATATGATCACTCTTCAAATTATAACCTATACGTATTTAACACTTAATGATAACTTAACAAAACGCCATATGTGTTGAAACTTTGAACTATACACTCTGTTTGCGCGGCAAGTTTGAAAAAAATCCGCATTTCATACTTGTAGACCTGGTAATTTATGGTTATTCTAATTATGAATATTTGTATCTCCATTTTATAAATAGATCATAATGTTTTTCATATAATTCTACAGATTTTGTCGGTAATACATTTTATTTTTCAACATTTGCTTGTTGTTCAATATCTTGTTTTTGTAGTGTATTCCTCATATCGATATCCAAGATGGACACCGTTGTTTATATTAGAATGTGTCTCCAACATGGTTTGTTTACATTTTCCTAAAATAAATCGTTGCCTCCCGAATATTTACTAAGTTACACGAATATCATTTGTTTCTTATTGCCGAAGTTACCTTCTTTACGTGTTTTTGTTTGATCGTGCTAAATAATTTTTTTTGTATACATTTTATATATAAATTTATATATAATAAAAGTGGTATATCGCTTTATAGGTAAGTTAAAAGGTAATTGAGGTTATTGTTTGTTTTCCATCCGTATACTAATACTAGTGGCACGTTCTGTTATGGATTAAATATGGCATGCGCTGTTCATCTTAGTTATTGATCTGGGGCGTATTAATTAATATATCACTATCGGCATTGCTGTTATCTGGATCCAATTTTTTCAAATTGTAGCACCTTCAACACAAAATTTTAAACAGTAAAATAAATATAAACACTAACAGGGCTATTCAGAGACAACGTTTTAAACACTGCCTAAATTAAACACTGTTTAAAATTTAGACAGTGTTTAATTTATTTATGTATTCAGAAACATAGTATTATCTGTCTCATTTTGTAATACGTAACTAACCGGGAAAGTTCATTTTTAGGGTTTTGTAGGTATGACCAAAAAACCCTTATACCGTCATTTTGTCGGCTGTCTGTCTGTCTGTCTGTCTGTCTGTCTGTCTGTCTGTCTGTCTGTCTGTCTGTCTGTTCGGTCAAAATTGTAGCCAAACGGCTAAACCTAGAGAGTTGAAATTTGGCATGCTTATACAACTCGTTGACCCGCACATAGGAAAAATACTAAAACATCTAAAAAACATATCCCTCTAAAAATATAAACAAATATGTGCTCATCGAAAAAAAAAATATTTTTTTAAAATTCTGAGTAGGGTATCAAATGAAAGCCCTTAGTACGTGGATTAACGATCAAAATTTTATTTTTGCAAAATAAATTATTTTGATGCGATTTTTGCCAAAATTGTGCAAAAAAAATTTTGTCCCACACCCTGTAGCCCAGATGGTTTAAACTAAAAATCTGAAAAAATTCTAAGTAATGTACATTGGTGTGAATCGGAATAGTACAACAGGAATTTTTGATCAGATTATGTTTTCGGAAAATAACGCATTTTTTGTGTTTTTAACTAAAATATGTTAACTATTTAATACGTTGTGTAACATATCACAACAATAACTCTCGTGGCGTGGTTGGATTCGTCATGCGCTTAATAATATAAGTTAACTTGCAAACTAGGGTTCGAATCCTGTTGATTTTATTTTTTATTTTTATTTTTGCATTTTTATTTTGTTTAAATTATTTTGTCAAAATTCTAGTTATATTTGGTAAATAGTGCATTTAATTTTTAAAAGCGTAAATTTAATAACCAGTGGAAAGTGTTGAAATTATAATTTAATTGTATGTTTGACGAAATCAAAGGGCGGGACTTATGATGTAAGCAACCAATGGAAGCCATAGGTGCAATTTTCAAAATCTTAATGAACTTTGCTATATAAAAAAAATACTGCATATATTTAGAAACTCTAATAATGGTATTAGGCATTCGAATTAAAATTCATAAAAAAATATTTTGACATAAAATTTGTTTTGGCATCCCAAATAATCATCGTTCAGTTACTAAATACCTGCAAAACCCAGAAATGTGTGAAAATTCACACTTCACATCAATTTTTTATGTTGTGTATTAACAATACATTTATAATATTATCATAGTATTGGTTCACACGGATACGCCAAAGTCTGTTTACACCACAACAGTTACCAAAGTTACCAGATCTAGTCTTGTTTTACAAATTGAGACGGATTATATGTAACTATTTTTTTAAACAATATCTAAACTAAACACTGTTTAAATAAAGACAGCTGAAAATTGTGCAAGTTGGTAATAAAATAATTGAACTTAACTTTGGTCTATTTCTAATTTTTATTTGCTAGAAAGAGATAGAATATCACATTTATAACCTTACGATCCATCAACGACATAGCTCTTATGTACTTTCTTTTTCTAGTCGGTATTGTTCTATTTGTTACACATTATACTGCCGTAAGAGTGATTTCTGAATAAATACATGATATACGTCTATTATTATATGAGAATGGCTGGACCGATTTAAAAAAAAAAAAAAAAATTTGATGCACCTACCTTACCTATTTCGGTATATGTAGGTTTTTAAGACAATTATTTTCTCGAGAACGGCTAGACAGATTTTAAAACTTTTTTTTTTGAATTAAATTGAATTTATACCTAGTATAAATCCCGGTGGTTTAATAATTTTAATATGATAGATGGGCCCTGCCATTTTATAATAATTTCTCATTTCTTTTTCTTGATGCAATTTTATAAAAGTATCTTTTGCCAACGCAATTCTCAGTTGCCAACGCAATTGAGGATGTATCAGTTGTGTTCCTAATGTTCCCCTACCGAAGTATCTTAATTCGGATAATAATTGTAATTTTGAATCTATAGGTATACCGTCCCTTATATGTTACATGAGTAATTTCATTTTCAACAAGGTGGTGTATAAAGTAACTACCTGTTTAGAAAAACGACATTTTTCACGAAAAATTTTATCACTATAATTATCATAGGGATTTTCCCTGTCCATTTAAATTCTGACAAAATTTGTATACACAAACTTATTTATATCCTTCACTTCTTCAATATCTTCTAAATATTCTTCCACTGAATCACTCATTTAGAAATCTCACGTAGATATAATAGTAATCTTAATACACAAATTTAAACAACCCACATACGTTGTTTAAAAATGTTGATTAAATTTTAACGTAACTACGGTAACTAGATTGAACTGTAACTAAGAAAAACAGTGTTTAAAAATTAAACAGTGTTTACAAATTGTCTTTGAATAAGAAAAAAATAAATAAATAAATAAAAATAAACACTGAATTTAGACAGTGTTTAAGGGGGGTATGGTCAGAGCAGCACATTTTATAGCCATTTTCAAGATTTTTTTTAGAAAACTGTTAATAGTAACTTGATTGGGATAATACCTACAAAAGAACAACCTTTGAAGAGTATCCAAAAAAAATTTTATTGAAAAATATCGTAGATTAAGCTCGTGACATGAATTTGAAATTTTCGTTCAGGACAAAGAGTTGATTTGCGGTGAGACACATAACTAATGACTGGATCATCTAAAACAAAAAAAAACAAAAATATTTCGTTAGTTTATGAGTTTCTTGAGGTAACGCTGTCGAGATATTTTTTTTTTCTTGCTTTTTTTTTATAGAATTTTTTACAACTGAAAACAGAAATTTCGAAAAAAAAATTTCCGTTTTTTTTCATTTTTTTGACCTCAAACTTATACCAAAAATTACATAATCTAGATATTTGAAAAAACTCGACAGCGTTACCTCAAGAAACTCATAAACTAACGAAATATTTTTGTTTTTTTTGTTTTAGATGATCCAGTCATTAGTTATGTGTCTCACCGCAAATCAACTCTTTGTCCTGAACGAAAATTTCAAATTCATGTCACGAGCTTAATTTTCGATATTTTTCAATAAAATTTTTTTTGGATACTCTTCAAAAGTTGTTCTTTACTGTAGGTATTATCCCAATCAAGTTACTATTAACAGTTTTCTAAAAAAAAAATCTTGAAAATGGGTATAAAATGTGGTGCTCTGACTTAATTTAACACTGTTTATTTTTTCTCCGAATTTTAAATAATAAATCTGCAAAATATTTTTCATATCGATAAAAGGATATATGGTCTATTTCAAAGTAGAAAAATGTGTGTAAGCAGATAGGAGCTGTTTGTCCTTGCTTCGGATTGGTTTAGATAGTCATCCCTATTACACTGTAAAAATATTGTTTTTAGTCCAAGTTGACAGATGTTCAGTGTCGTACATTGGAAATATATACAGTCTGTTCCAAACGGTTAAGCGGAACTAAATGGGAATTTAGTTCTTTTAGGTTGTCACGAGAAGGGACCTTGCTTGGGTTATTTCATTTTTCACGCTGGGATGTCAAAATTTAAAATTCCAACAATGAAACCATAGAAACGAATGACATATGTCAAAATTAAATATTTTTTTTAGATATTTTAATGACAAAAAAATAAATAAATGGGAAATTTGTATTAAGAATGACACAAAAAATCAAAATATAAAGAAAATGACATTTTAAAATGATATTAACCTTAACCAAAAAATGTTTATTGTAAGTATGATTTACAAAGCTTAAACAAAACGGCCGAAAGGCACGATTTAAATGATGAAAGTAACTAGATTGCAAAATCTAGTTCCGCTTAACCGTTTGGAACAGACTGTATTATTTATATTATTTAATTTTTCTCATATATTTTGTTATTATTTACATATTTAGACTTTTATTTATATTCTTGGCGTAGATTTTATGGAGAAAATTCTCCATGTAATTTGTTTTTACGCAGTTAAATATTTTTTAGGTTATCTGACATATAAATATTTTTTGACAGTTGACAATTAACAGATCAAGAAAGAGGACTAATGTGAGGCCAAAAGACAGCCCAGCTGATTGTGCCCAAAGGAGAAGTTATTGATATAATTTTTAGACCTTCATATATACATATATTTTTAATTTTTATTTACAATAATTATTTAAATAAGAAACTTTAGCTCTGAAGATATATTGTTTGTTTTATTGCTTTGTTTAAACTCTTTTAGCCAAATCTCTCTTTTTATATATAGTACATCATTTTTAAAATTAACATTTTTTTAACTTTTTCAAATTTCCCATTAAACTGAATTTATGTCGTATAAATAACGTAAGTGTATTATCTACCTTGTTTATTTCAATATCTTATTAATCTTTTTTATATTAAAAAAAAATCACTTGCTAACCCAGTTGCTACGCCCATGCCTCAGTTGTACTTATTTTAAATTTCCCGCTATACTGTATTTGATCAGTGTAAATCGTACTCGGTTTGCAGCGCTATCTACTTTTTTCTACTTTGAAATAGACCATAGAAGTGTGTAGAGTTTCTCGTTTGTGCCTACGAAACTCTAGACATTTCTATACGTTGTTTTATCCGCAGATTCTTAAAGAATAAACCTGCAAAATATTTTTCATATCGATCAAAGAATATAGGAGTTTCTTATTTATAACTACGAAATCCTAGACATTTCTGTATGTTATTTTGTCCGCAGATTTTTACAGAATAAATCTGCAAAATATTGTTCATATCGGTCATAGGATATAGGAGTGTCTAGAATTTCTTGTTTATGCTTACGAATCTTAGACATTTCTATACGTTATTTTATTCGCAAATTCTTAGAAAATAAATCTGCAAGATATCTTTCATATCGATCATAGAATATAGGAGTGTCTAGAGTTTCTTGTTTATGCCTACGAAATCCTAGACATTTCTATATGTTATTTTATCCGGAGTTAGCCACTCAAGAGTTCCCAGTTAGCCAATCACGAGAACCTTAGGAAAAAATGACGTCACAATGTTACCCAGATCACTAACACACACTTGCTAATAGGGGATACGCATAAAATTTGTATTTCCTTAAAACTACATTATTTTGATATGTTAATGTTAGTTATGTCACCTAACAAAACAAAAATCACATTTTAATTAACATTATAGCCAAATTTTTTAATTAAAATATTGTAAATTTGAAATATTCCGAGCACGGGGCGAAGGTTGCCGAGTAGAAACGACTGAGCATGACGTCAAACGATAGGGTTTTCACATCACAGATACAGACAGCTACAACATAATCTTCACACGTGTGTGTATTGTATTGTTCGAGAGTTTTGTATTTGTTTTTAAACAATTTTTCACGTATTTACTATTAAAATGGCAGATAAAGATTTTGTTAGGGCTCAGAGTGATAATTTACCCAACATTGATGCATTTATGCACACAACATAAAGTTTACTTTTTTCTGAAATATCGGTTTTATTTCGCCTCATAGTTTTCAGCCACAAATTTCGCCTTTTCTGTTGTTTTTCGCCATTAGGTAATGATATAAATAGTTTTTTTGGATTTCTAGTTGAACTAATTGTGCACATCGGTACTGAACAATATTTTCGATAATGTTTCGAAGTACTGGGGCCTGGATTTTCCATATTTTAATATAAAATTTAATTCGGTAAACATGTATAAATTGTTTTTATAGAATTAAACTTTATTTTAATTAAAATCACTCTCCTTTACATAACCTATAAAAGTTACACAAACAAATAATTCACAACAGACTATGTTCGCTGCATAAACAACCGTTCGCTGGATTGGCTAGTAGTCTCATGCGTCAGTTAGAAAGGATTATGACGTCACACGTCGTTTTCGCGCGCTACATACATTTTTGATTTTTTAAAGCCTTCAAATTAAAAAAAAAAAAATTAAAAACTGTTTTTTATGTTTATATACAACAAGAGGAATATAATAAAAAAATAAAAAAAAATCATGCCTATCCCCTATTATATATGTACGATAGCACGAACCTAGTCGTGCTGTTATTAAATAAAACTGATATTTTTTCATAGTAATTTAATATTTTTATTTATTTTAATGGAATATTACAAAGTAACGGACCAATCAATTTCCTAAACAGTAAAATGTTTAACAATAACATGTTAACAGTAAAATGTTGAACAATACACACTATACAGTTAATTTAGGTTATTCACAACAACTGTCAGATGTTTCCGTGTAATTTAAGAAATGATACATAGATGGCGATAGTATCTAGCGGTTTAAAAAGTAAGCGAATCGGTGCCAATAACAATCTTTCTACGTGTGCACTAATCGGCAACAACTAGCGCCGAGAAGAAGGGCTTATAGATGCCTATAAATTGGCACTAAAAACAATCTTTCTGTGTATATACCCTTACGTACAAATTCGACTTAAAGATAGACTTAGGAATAAAACTTGTTTAGCTTCATATTTGAATATTTCTTTATTAATTATTACAGATAGTGATGTTTGTAGACTTAAAAACTTGAGAGATCCAACCAAAAAAATGTCTAAATCTGATCAGGATCCAAAGAGTAGGATAGAATTACTAGACACTCCTGACGAAATTGTCAAGAAGATGAAAAAGGCTGTTACTGATTTTACGTCTGAGGTATTAAATGTTGGATAAGACTTTAAGTTTGCAACACTGATAGTAATTTTACAGGTATTCTATGATCCAGAGAACAGGCCAGGAGTTTCTAATTTAATGAGTATACATTCAGCAGTTACTGGAAAATCTATGGAAGAAATCCGCACTGACGTCAAAAATATAAATACTGGACAGTAAGTTTATTTATTTAGTTTCGGGAAAAGATGCATATTATTTATTTGGAATGTTTGACAATATCTCGATAAGAGTTGTAAAAGCAAAGTAAATACTACAGGCATATACTCGTGCTAAATGAGGAGGTAACATTCAAAACGTGATTTGTCACACAAAATTCAAATTTGAGATATTGGTATCACCGTTTTCATCTTTTTAAATATATAAAATAAAATCATTAAATTAATCTAAAACGTGTTTTGTACCATTCAACACGAGAAAAAATTGAAATATGTGTTTTTTAATTTTTTGATGAACTTGTAAACTTGTACAAAGAATTGATATACAATCTTCCATCTATAGAAGTTCATCAATAAGAGGTTTTATGTGATTATTTGGAGAAATAAGTTGTGATTTGCTTATTTAAAAAATTGATGTGACGTATGAATTTTCAAAAATCGCAGAGTTTCGCAAGTATATATTTGTTTGAAACGGGGCACCCCGAAAATCTCCTTTATTTGTAAAGATACAAAAAATCTTCAGAACAAAAGTTAAACTAGACATAAAGGCCCATCTAAAGGTTACTATAAGAATTCTGAGGCACTTCCGGTTTCACCGGAAATGATGTCAACTTTTCATCTAGCATAGGGAATCGATAATTTTATATTTTTTTCCTAAAATTACATTAAATTAGCTTTACAATGACACCAAAAAGTCATATTTACAAAATAATAATCAACATAAGTTTTACAAAGTTGAACGTAGCAAGCTTTGAAAACAATAAAAAAAGAAACAAAATATCTCTAAAATAAACTATTTGAATATTTAGAGAAAAAAAAGCAAAATAAACTATTAAACTTTTGTTATTTATAAAACATTTAATTGAAAAATTAAAATTTAAGTTATTTCATGTTATTTCATATAATAACTAGTTATAACAGTTTATTTTAGAGATATTTTGTTTCTTTTTTTATTGTTTTCAAAGCTTGCTACGTTCAACTTTGTAAAACCTATGTTGATTATTATTTTGTAAATAAATGGTCGCCATTTTGAAATGGTTAACATAAAAATATGACGTTTTTGTGTCATTGTAAAGCTAATTTAATGTACTTTTAGGAAAAAAATATAAAATTATCGATTCCCTATGCTAGATCAAAAGTTGACATCATTTCCGGTGAAACCAGAAGTGCCTCAGAATTCTTATAGTAACCTTTAGATGGGCCTTTTTGTCTAGTTTAATTTTTGTTCTGAAGATTTTTTGTATCTTTACAAATAAAGGAGATTTTCGGGGTACCCCGTTTCAAACAAACACCCTGTATAATAAGTGAAGGCGGCATGCTGAGTGTATAGGACAAATTTTACTTTGTAGTAATAACGGCAAAATGAACGATATTTTAAAAATAATTTATCGTCTGTTAATCTAAGAGCCTTAAAAACAAATTTTATGTTAAAATATTTTTTGTTAATTTTAATTCGAATACCAAATACCATTATTTAGGTTTCTAAATATGTGCAGTAATTTTTTTTATTTTTTTTATTGCTAGGTTCATTAAGATTTTGAAAATTGCGCCTATGGCTTCCATTGCTTGTTTTAAGTCATATGCTCCGCCCCTCTAGTTTCGTATACATAACACATTCCAACTGGTTAATAAATTAAATTAAATTTGAAATATTACGCTCTTGAAAATTAAATGCAACATTTGCCAAAATATAATTAGAATTTTGATAAAATAATTTAAACAAAATAAAAAAAAAAAAAAACATTAAAAAATTGTCTCCTCTGCCCGGGAGCGAACCCTAGTTTGCTGCGTAGCAAGCGAGTAATCTATATATTATATATTCTATAGTGTGTTACAGAACTATAACTTTTGTACATCGTCAACCAAAAAACAAAAAATGCGTTATTTTCCGAAAACATAATCTGATTAAAAATTCCTGTTGTACTATTCCGGTTCATACCAATGTACATTATTTAGATTTTTTTCAGATTTTTAGTTTAAACCATCTGGACTACAGGGTGTGGGACAACATTTTTTTTGCACAACATTTTGGCAAAAATCGCATCAAAATAATTTATTTTGCAAAAATAAAATTTTGATCGTTAATCTACGTTCTCCTAATAAGGGCTTTCATTTGATATCCTACTCAGAATTATTTATTTATTTATTTTATTTTTTTTCGATGAGCACATATTTGTTTATATTTTTAGGGTTATATGTTTTTTAGATACAGACGACAAAATGACGGTATAAGGGTTTTTTGGTCATACCTACAAAACCCTAAAAATGATAAATAAATAATAATAATAAAAACAAATAATTTAAATCACTTTACCCAAACACCAAAAGCAACCGACGGTACTGTAATGGCTGCTAGCTTTTAAATCAAGTAACGCATTGTTACAAGTGAGAAATACGATTCTGAACTAGAAATAATGAATACATTCATCAATATATTTTAATTTAAATATTTTATTTAAATTTTATTGTGATGAAATTTTCGCAAGTTATTTAAATTTAGTTTAAAAAAATTAAATAAAAGCTGTTGGTACTCAAATGACGAATAAAAATGGTTATCAAAAATCTGTTGATTTTGATGTGATTGTAGAAGAAATATTGTCCTAGACATCCAACATACTGTTGGTTTCTTACACTTATTAAATACTTACAAAATCCTAAAATGTATGAAAATTCACACTTAACATCAATTTTTTATACAGGGTCGATTAATGACAAGTTCTCATTTTTTGAAAAATGTACATAAATTGAGATACCGATTTTGCATACGACCTCCTCTACTGCCTAAAAATAACTAAAGTAGGACCAGCCAAAGAATACACATCAAGGTCAACTATAAATTGTCCGGTATTAGTTCAAGAATAAACCATTGGCGGCGGGATATAACGCTGTCTGACAGCGACCTAATTTATTAAGATTCTGCTTTATATTGGTAGTTTGCAAGGTTATATAAATTACAAAATTATTAAATATAACATAATATTATTAAATTTATTAATCTAAATACATGATTTACCGACTATTCAAGTCGGTGTCTTGTTACATGACGAATACAAATAACAAAAATGTGTACAATATCTGCAAACACACAAAAACCAGAATTTTACGGAAGGACGCCTATGAAATAGCTAGTTTTAGACTTCGCCGGTAGAGCATAAAATTTAAGTCAGCAAGTAAGGGTAGACTACGTTCATCTTAACTTCATGCCAGGGTATCATAAATTACGTGAACAATTCTGCGCGAGAAAACAGCTGATCACATTGACGTACATTAGGGTTTTAAACAATTGTTGTGGAAACTAAACACACAAAATCATGTATTTCAAATACATTTTTACTCATGTTAGTACACGGTATACCTTGAAACGTACGAGAAATAAATAATAATAATGGAAATAAACAAACAACATCGCACAATACGCGTAGTTAAACACAAATCAAAGTAAGTGACGCCACTGAAATGTGTCAATCTAGCGGTTGGTAACGTAATGGACGAAATTTGGTTTCTGCGCAGCTGAGTCGGTATCATAGGCCTGGCATGAAGTTAACTTGAACGTACTCTACATTCAATTTGACGCTCCGAGTACGTTTTGTAGACTCAAACTTGTTCGATTTGATGCTCGGAGTACACTCAATTACATTCGTTTTGCGGTTGAGGATGTATTTAGAGTGCGCTCTATGTGCCCGGGGTTTTAAGACCGGGCATAAGGGGCATGACGGAAAATGCTGGGAGAACGATGGGAAAAGTACTACAATTTTTACCGACCGCCAACAATATATATTATATAAGGGAGGTATTCTGATCATACCGATCTTGACATTTCGAGATTTCGATGGATCTCCACAAATTGAGGTCCCTACATAACGTTTTGACTATTTTTAGCATGATGTCTGTCTGTCTGTCGGTCTATGTACATGTGCAAACCAAATTCGACTAAAAGGATTTTTATGAAACTTCATATTTAAGCTTTTGACATCAATGGCACGAGTTGATCAATTTTTGGTAAAAATCGGTTAACTAGAAATGGCAGTTTACTCGTGTTGGTTTTAAGATTTTTACAAATATTTCATAACAGAGAAATATTTCGAAAAAATTTATTGAACAAAATTTGCTGTAAAAGCAATAACTAACAACTTAGTTATTAAAATTAACATGGAAGAAACAGGGTTATATTGTATTTGTAAATTCATAGGAGATCTCTAAGATGTTTCTCGAGTTTTGTTTCGGGATTTCCCCCTGGTCTCAGATGAACTTCGACTGGGACTGCTTGCAGTTTTCCAAGAACATTTTCGAAAGCTGTAGGATATACCCGAAAATGTGATTTGAATTGACGATCTGTAAAATTTGGCAGCGTATATTCTGCAAACCCCACACTTCATCATGAAAAATAATTCAACAGCATACCGAAGTACATAATTTTGATTTATGACCGACGTGAACTAACCTGAAAGTAAAACACCGCCTAAAATTGTAAGGTTAGGTTCTTTAAACATTACGTCACAACCCACGCTTGCTCCGTGTTCGAGTTGCTGCGTTCCGTCATTGTTCTATTCATAACGTCACCATCAACTGTTCGCTCAGCGCTCGCTTTACCCTGCACAACTCGAATGTGCCCAAAGACATACCTATAGAGCAATTTTATCGAGAATAGAAAATAAGCTAGAGACTTAAGTATGTTTGTTCTTCTATCCTCCTCTTCGAAGAGAAGAGTCCCCTATCTGTGAGACGTGTAACACAGAGTTGGCTGTGTTACACTTTTTAACTGAGTGTATACAGTTCGAGGACGTCAGGGAGAGGTTAGGCCTGTGCTATGATCTGTCAGTTGCTTTAGGTGACGACAGGGTACTCATGGACAGGCTGATACTCTTCCTGAGAGAATCGAACTTATTGTTTTATGTGTGAAGTCTTGCACCTTATTTTAATGTGTTTCTAGTTATTGCTTGTGATATTCGAAGGTAATTGGTCCCTTTACAGCCTCTTACCATCACCCTGAGTCTGTTAAAATTTTCGAACAGACTTTTTATATTATTTATTTGTGTTTGTCAGTGCAAGATTTCTTTTATTGAGTATGCGTATTTTTAATGATTTTATTTATTTATTTATTGTCTAATATATTGTTTTTAATATATAGTCTAGTCATTTAAATGGGCTGCGTTAGGCGCAAATAGCCTTTGTTGCTGTGCGTCAAAAATTTTAACTAACTAATTCTTCTGTCCTCTTGCTTTGTTAGATTTCGACTTACGTTGTTTCTTTCTAACAAATTGTATGTGTGAGACATATCTAATTTCATCATTCGATTTATCTCTGTATACATTCCTCATTGATGTGCAATCTTTGGCTGGTCCTACTTTATTTGTCATTTATTTACAATACTAATTTTTGTATTTGTTTTAGGTACAAATTTGTGGTAGCAGAAGCAGTTATTTCCCATTTAACTCCTATAAGATTAGAAATAACTAAATTAATAAGTGCTCCGGAATATTTAGTGAGTATTTTAAAAGATGGTGCGGATCATGCAAAGGAAATAGCTGAGACTACGGCGCAGCAAGTTAGAATAAGATTGGGTTTACAATTACCTTCAGATGAGCGTAGTAAAAGTAAAAGACAAAGTGTAAAACTATAATAAAGTTGAATATTACAAAAACTACATATTTGTATGAAATATTTCAATAAAATAATCTTTTTTACAATTATTAGTTAATATTGTGTAATATGATGGTTGTTATATTATCTATATTTTTAAAATCGTAGCCTGCTTAATACGTTGTCTGCGAGACGAAAACTGAGTACCTTGTCGCTGACTGCGTTTCTGATCCCCGAGGTGCAGTAAGTTGATTTAATTTATATACAATAGATACTAGTGATGTGCCGGATCACATAACAGTCAGAACTGTGGATACAGATACGGAAACGGATTATTTGGATCCTGATCCGCGGATACGATCTTGTATTTAAGTAGAAAAACGAATGATCTTGAAGCGATAACGTGATGTGTCGCCTGGTTCCTACAAACAAAAACATGCCAACTAACAACTTATATGAGTTCAAAATCACTCACTAACTTTTTTTGATTAATTTTACTGTAATATTTAATGTAGAGATACTACACCAGCGATTCCCAATCGATGATTCGCGAACCCCCAGGGATTCATGAAGGTGTTTAGGAAGTTCGAATTATAAGTTTTGTAATTGCGTCGGTTCACTTTATAGGAGAAACTTTTTAAGATTGCAGCGCCAAATGCGGCAAAGCTGGAACACTCCAAAAGTGACATGAAACTGTTGCTCGTGTATTTGTTTACATCGTGAAAATGAACACGAGTTGTATTTTTCCTGTATTCCGAGTTTTTTTTTTTTTTAAGATTGAATCTTCCTTATTCACGATTTACATTGCGGCACACAACAAAATAGATTGTTTTTATTTCCATGATTCACAAAAATAAAACACAAATCACAAAAAAACATGTATTTCTCCATTGAACAAATCAAAACAATGTCACTTTCGTATCTTCCGCAAATTGCCACCAGATGTCAGGGTGCTTAGGAAGTTTCCCCTATTAGAGTACGTTCAAGTTAACTTCATCACAGGCGAATATTACCAGTTCCTTGCAAGTGATGGGCGTTTACGTGTAAACATCAGTTGTTTACATATACATGTAAACAATGTCAACAACATGTCAACACACGTAAAATTCAATTTAGGGACGCTAATAACTAAATAGTAGTAATATTCGTATGTTAAAGTGTGTAAAGCCGCATTTAGAGCTCTTTGAAATTAACACGTTGTGTTGCTATAGATTGTTTTAACGAGGGCAATTGATATGATCGGACAAGCTCGTACTATATCGCTCAACAGTAGTATAGCAACGACAAAGCACGAGCATGTCCGATCATACCAATTGCCCTCGTTAAAACAATCCATAACAACACAACGTGTTAATTTCAAAGAGCTCTGAATGCGGCTTTATACATAATATGTAACAAAATGAGTGGTGGCCTTATAAGAAATACTCATGAAAACAAATTAATAATTTTAATTATATGCAAACTTTTTAAAATATACGTAATACTAATAAGAACGTTCATTTTAATACCTTATTAAGTAATTAAATACATTGTTTTTAAAAAAAAGTAAGATTACATGAATGACAGAAGGTAATACGCATGCGCAGTAAGTGTTTACATGTTTACCTTGTTTATCTCGAAAAAATATTTTTGTTTACATCATTTGTTTACACGTAAACAGTGGTGTAAATTTACGTGATGTAGTCTACGCGCACATCACCAGTGATGGGCGTTTACACGTAAACTTTAATTGTTTACGTTTTAATTGTTTCTTAATTGTAAACTTATGTAAACAATTGGTCAACAATGTAAACTGTCAAATAATGAGGTTTGTTTTAGATATTTAATACGAATAATAGAGAGTTAATGAACAAGTATATTCAGTTCAAAACAATAAATTTATAATAATAATAATAATAATAATATTTTATTGAGCCTGTTAGTGATCATAGAAATACAGAGGTTAAGTCAATATAATGTTTACATAGGTAGATATTCTACTGTTTAACAGAATTCAAAATTTAACATTAGTCAGCTTTGTAATTTAAATATTCAGAGATTGAATAGAACGTATGTTCTAGTAGATATTTCTTAAACATATTTTTGAATAATTTTACATTGGTTATACTTTTAATGCTATCAGGGACCTTATTATATAATCTTGCAGCTATAAAACGAGGACTTTGTTCGTACAAGGTAGTATGGTGCCTCTCAATATTCAAGCTAGATTTACTCCTTGTATTGTGATTATGATAATCACTATTTATATTAAAGTTACTGTAATGATTTTTGACAAATAGTGCGCATTCTAAAATAAAAAGTGAGGGAACTGTTAATATTTTAAGATTTTTGAATACATTTCTACAGGAAGTTCTATATGGAGTAAATGTCAATATTCGAATAGCTTTTTTTTGCTGCAAGAGAATTTTGTGAGCTTCTTTTGATGCTCCCCAGAAAATAATAGCATAATTTATAATTGAATGAAATTTCGCAAAATAAACCGATCTTAATACTGAAGGTGAAATAAAGTACCTGAGCCTTTTTAGCATATAACATGATCCTGATAGCTTAGTATTTATATAATCAATATGTGGAGACCAACGAAGATTTTGATGGATTATAAGTCCAAGAAATTTGAGTTGTTGGGATTGCTGGAGGGAATATGATTTATTAAAAAAATGGTGAGAAGAAACCGAAGGAATAGTTCTGAAGAACTAGGTTTTGTTTTAATTAAAGAAAATGAAACAAAATATAGGGCGTTATGCAAAATTTGCAATGAATCTTTTCGTTATTAAAAAATATAGGCTGATTTTCTTAAAGGTGAAATTTAATGTATTTTGTTATTAAAAAAATTAGACTGAATTTTTTAAGAAAAAAGTTTTTTATTTTTCATATTCATATTTACTAATTTGTATATAACACCTGTATAATGATGCAAATTCGATTTTTATTAATATGTATATTGGCTTGTCCTAATTTTATATACTTACTTTTTCATTTAATCGTTTCATTAAAATTTTATTATTTATAAAAATGTATTGAAAATGAGGTTCTGTAATTCAAAACAAGTGCGCATGTCTAAATCATTGTTTTCATTGTTTAAGTTGTTTACATTGTTTACAAGAGTTTTTGTGTTTACTTTACATCAATTGTTTACGCGTCAACAATGAGGTAACGTACATCATGTAACTTACGCGCCCAACACTGCATCACTGTTCCTTGCGCAGAAACCAAATTTCGTCCATTACATTACCAACAGCTAGCTTAACACATTTCAGTGGCGTCACTTACTTTGATTTGTGTTTAACTAAGAGTATTGTGCGATGTTGTTTGTTTATTTCCGTTATTATTTATTTCTCGTACGTTTCAAGGTATACCGTGTACTAAAATGAGTAAAAATGTATTTGAAATACATGATTTTGTGTGTTTGGTTTCCACAACAATTGTTTAAAACCCTAATGTACGTCAATGTGATCAGTTGTTTTCCCGCGCAGAATTGGTGACGTAATTTATGATATCCTGTGATGAAGTTAAGATGCACGTACTCTAGACATTTTCATGCTATTTTGTTATTCTCAAAATCCATTGTTAAATTAAGTACTTTATGGTACATTATTAGGTTTATTATTGTGGAACTGGAAGTAACAAAAATCTAGAACTAATAAACAGGTATGACAAATTAATAGTATAAAATTTAAGGGAGTAAAGTAGATATTAAATAAGTCCTATTTAATGCAAAACATGTATATTACAAAGTTTACTGTTTCGGAGATATTTGACTTTAAATAAGGGGTTTGATGAACGGAATTGATTTTTAGGGTTTTGTAGGTATGACCACCAAAAAACCCTTATGACGTCACTCATGTGTCTGTCTGTCTGTACGCTAGCAAATTTTTATTTTTGAAAAATCATCTTTTTTATGGGATTTTTTTTTTTTAATATGTCAAAAAACTTTCATGCCCAACCTGTCTGTCAGAGGGGTTGAACTAAAAATCTGAAATCTCCTAATAAACATTGATAGGAACCGGAATAGTTCAACAGGAATTTTTGATCAGATTAGTTTTTCGAAGAATGTCAATTTTTTTGTGTAGTAGATAAAAAAATATTAAATTTTTTTTTATTGTGTATCAAAAGAAAGCTCTTAGGGCGTAAATTAAGGAACGAAATGGAGTTTTTTAAAACACGGATTTAGCCAAAAATGTGCTAAAAAATTTTTTGTCCTGCCCCTTTTTACCCAAAGGGGTTAAACTAAAAATCTGAAAAAAATATAGGTAATATACATTGATCTGAGCCGGAAACGTAGGAGAGAATATTTTTAATTCATGGTTAAATTATGGCTAATAATGTTATTGATTTTTTGTATTTATGGCCAAGATAGTGTGTGTCTTTTTATGAAATTAAAAATATAATAATAGTATATTATTATATGAGCGATTATGACAGCCATTATTCACGAAGATTACGTTTGAGCCCACGAGCCGCAGGCGAGTGGCGCAAATCATCTGTTTTCTAAAAAAAGTATAGACTTTTTCCACACCAATTAACACATTGACTGCCAAGGCAAGATTCAGGATTCTTGTCTCAGAAGTCAATTTGATATAGCCATATTATATTATTAAGTCAATGTACTACAAGTAATCTCGTACTCGGCGTTCTGGGCAAGAACGCTAACTACGAGAAAACTCGTAATTGGCAGTCAACGTGTTAAACAAATAAATTAGACTCAAAATTGATAATTTTAATGGAAGTGATAGCGTCATCCATGTTGCCTGCTACCACGGAAGTTTTGGCCCCTCCCATTGCCATTGTCAAATATGATAGGATCAGCGAGCGTGAATACCGGAAATGTAGGTTTTTGATTGCCCGTAAACCGTGAGTTATGAAACCATAATTCACTGTAGTGACTCCAAGAAAAAAGTCCCATACTAAATATCTATGAATTCCTCAAATGTGTGAAAATTCACACTTCGTATCAGTTTTTCCAAAACACTTAATATTAAAAAATTACCTCGTATTGAATTGTGTAAGTATAAACTGGCATATCTATGTATTAGTTCTAATTTTATTATGATTAAAAAATATGGTAAAAGCATTAATTTTTTAATATTGATATATCTCGATGTAATATGCATCATTCCGAACATTTTTTGAACTCGATTGAAATATTCTTAATACAAAAGAACAGTTGAAATATTTGTGCATTATTTCAGATATAGCAATTGTTTTTTTATATGTATACTTTAAATACAAGATTTTGTGAAAATTAACAAGATAAAATACATGTACTTTGTCTGTGTTTTATATTATTTTCTTATGATGATGTATGCTTCGCGCCATAAGTCACGTGACAAGGACAAGACCATATACGATTTTATGTAAGAAAAAGAAGAAGGTAAAATTTTCCTACAGTCGTTTGAAGTTTGTGAAAAGTTGAGTGATATTAGAAAATTAGAAATATAAGCATGAAATGACATGTGCAGAATAATAATATGAGTTAACAGCTTTTAATATTATTATGTATAATCGTGCAATATATATGACATTGAAAATTAACGTACTTATATAAAACTTGTTAATTTTTGTCATTAGGTAGAAGGTTATGTTACTGTTTCACCTCGTGTAGTGTCTTTTTCTACAATAATACAGTCAGAGATCATATATTTATATCATTAATATAAAATGGAGCTCTCTGAAATGACAGACGTTGCTGCAATTTTAAGAAAATGGGAAGAGGAACATAGTGAAACAAATTACAATCCTGAACCGACGTTAACTAGGTTAGGATCAAATTTACTGCATCAAATGTTATGTACCAATATTGTATCAAAACATATGTAACATAAGTTTATTTTGCTATAGATTGGCCGAAATTATAGAAGTAGAGACAGATAATTATCTTAAAATGGATCCTGATCCATTTGATGAAAGACATCCATCTAGAGCAGATCCTGATTGTCAGTTAGGACATATATTAAAAGTTCTTTTCAAAAAGGATAATCTTATGACAAAGGTATGTGAAATAATTAATTATTCATAGATTTTATTTATATTTGTTTAGAGTAATTTTAATTTTGCTAAATAGATTGTTATCATAAATTTTGTATGTTCGTATTGTTCTCACTAGGGACTAAATACAATGAAAATGAAATAACGATATTAACCGATATTAAATTTTTTACAGAACAGAAATGTATCGAGAACTTTTTTTTGTCAATATCTAAAACGAAATTGATAATATTTAACATCAGTTTAACTTAATGTTCTTCAGTTTATATTTTACTATTATATGTCTTATCAGTAATTTAACCTTGGTTGCAAAAACTTGTAATAGTTTACAATTAAAGAATATAAAACCGAATATAAATTCAATTTTATTGTTATTTAATTGTAACAACCTTACTTTATTAAAAAGCATATATAATACAGGCTGTTTATTTTAATTTGTCCACTATTGTTATCTTGAGAACTATAAAAACTACAAGATTGATTAATTTAGACAATAATTGCCATTTTATAAGAAAATATAGATGAGCGAAGCAATTTTTTTGCAACTCTCTTATTTTTAATGAAAACACTCTTTTTGTTTTGTTTATTTAATTGAATAATTCATTCTGAATTCAGCGATATAAACTAGTACTGACACCATAACAATTCTAACAGGTATTAAATTCTGGTTTTCAGGCAAAAACCAAGTACAGTGCAATCATTATTTCTTGAACGTTATGCAATACTTGACGGAAACATTTAGTTACCAAACTTATTCCTAAGGACATGTATACATAGGTGTACATTTTATTTTTGTTACCTTATATGAATTGATTATTAAATAAACACTATTTTTCTCTACACGTCAATCGAGTCTGACCACTGGTCATACCACTATAGTCTGACCCTATTACCTCGAATAAGTTTTATTTGAACAATATTTTTATAACTCTTTTTATTAAGGAAATAATCAAGATGAACTTAAGTGTTGCTCACTTTGTATTGCCAGTGTGTAACACACACCTACAGCGACAATATAAGCAAAGACACTGTACACAAAAATAAATTTAAATCATAGCTACAACATAACCCAATTTTCACATGTCTAGTTATTTTTCTTGTCTGCCAATCAATTTGCCACCCTTACATGGTCTACTTAAATAAGGAAACATTGTGAATGGATTATGTATAGGCTATTTCAAATGTTCAAGCGGAACTAAATGGAATTTTTATTTTTGATCAATAGCTTTATTTAAACGTTAAAATTAATGTACTTATATAAAAAGTTACTAGTTTTCTAAATTTAGTACCGCTTAAATCAAAGAAACATATAATATTGTATAATCTGTCCCATTTTGTAATACGAAACTAGATCTGGTTACTTTGGTGACTATTGTGGTGTAAATAGACTTTTGTGGAACCATGTGAACTTGTAAATCTGGCTTTAAAATTTTTGGTGAAGTTTCATTATACTGAGGTTATATTCACTCAAAAACTACATGTCAGATACCAAATTGACATGTCAAAATTGTGATTGACATGTCTAATATTTTGAATTATATACAAATATTTATTTCATCTTATTTCGCTTATTCATATTTTCTGTTCTGGTTGTATAAAATATACTTGAAATACTTGTCAATTTGTGTTTTATACAATTTGTGTTAGTAAGTTGACATATAATTTAATGTCAATTATGAATTGTCAAACATTTTGAAAGGTGTCATTTCAGAATAACCACCCTAAGATGATATTTTAAGTATACAACATAAAAAATTAAGTTTCCCTCTTAGTTTCGTATTACAAAATGAGACAGATAATTATAATTTTTACAACAAATTTTTATTTTTATCCTAAAGCTACGTTCACAGCACTAAAATTAATAGACTATACGCTATGAGTTGTTCACTGTTGATTGTCACTACAAGTTTGTATGGAAGTTTGTTGTAGTTCATATGGAAACGCAAGCGACCGTTCACAGCTCTAAATTTAATAGATTATGCGTTGTCAATTGTCGACTGTTTTCCAAAGTTATAGTTAGTGCGTTGTTTTAATGAGACAGGCATATAAACACACATTAACTATCTCACTTTACATAACCTAATAATACTGTTGCACAAATTTCAACAATTTTCGGAAATTGCGAAACGAAAAAGAATTGCTGTAGTTCCGGTTATAATTTTGTTATTAAAATTTAGTAAGAAATCACGATCTCGCTGATGTCGGGTTCGTAAAAAGACACGTAAATGCATTTATTCTATCGTAGTTGGTTTGAAGAAACATAGTTACAACATTCGTTACGCATTCATTTTCATAGCTGTGAATTCTGTCATTAAACGTTAAAACTGTCTACTAAATTTATCCACAACGTACAGTGCATCGTAGGCTAATTGTGAACGCGGCTTACATATCAAGGCAAACTGTTATTTAATGTATTTATCATAATAATTTATTAATTTAATATTTTCTAAAAAAAAGGTAAAATTGCTGTTTGTCAAAAAGATTATTTTTATGAATTCCCTCATCCAGAGTCGCCTTATCCATTAGGGACTTTAGGTACAGTACCTAGGGCCCAAGAATATTATAGAGTCTACGAAAACAGGCTGCAATTATCAAAACCTGTGACAAGAATTGGGAAGAAAAACTAAATTTTAAAATAAAGAAATTTTATATTTTAACCCAAAAAAATATAAGTAAATCATACTTAAAAAAAAAAAAAATAGAAAAATGTTTATAACGATGTTATAAGTTATAAGAGTGCCTAGAGCATACGAAAACCTTAATGCGGTCCTGCTCTTCTCGTATTTATAATCAGTCTATAAACTGAAGAGCAAACCTGTGGCCACAAGCGGTAAATCGTTGTACCAGCTGTTTGGCCGCTTAGTAAGGGTATGAACGTGAGTTCAACTCTTGCTTATGTCAAATAATTTGTAAAATAAATATTTATACAAATTACAGGATCTACTTAGCCGTTCGCAACCGACTATAAACTGTAACTGCCTTCCTGTGTACGCTTAAAAATGGACGTAATACTGACCATATTATTCCTGAATGTACACAAATAGAAAATATGGTCACGAAACAGGAGGTCTATGCTCATCTCGGGCTGTCGCGCCATTGATGATGATAAACTGAAGAACTTTGAGCTAAATTGGTATAAATCGGTATTAAATATTATCAATTTTATTTACTTCTTGAACAAAAAAACAAAATATAGCTCCTGTTTTCGTTTCCTTTCTTCGTTAATACCATTATTTCGCTTCGCTCCGATTTCAGTTCCTGTTAGAAAATACCAAACTAGGATAATAACTACATTTTGCTTGTTTTATGTTTCAGCTAGTGAACGATTATCTCCGTGATTCATACTATGCAAGATTAAATATAAGTGGAAAAGATGTTACCAAACTAAATATAGCTGCTTGTCGTTTAATGCTAGACATAATGCCTGGTTTAGAGACTTCTGCTGTATTCCAGCCAGACATGGATGGATTAATACAAAGGCTTATAAAGTGGGCTACGAACTCCATTGAACCTTTGCAGAGCTATGCCACTGGTTTATTAGCTGCTGCAATGGAAGTTCCAGAAATAGCAACTAGATTCAGGTAGGTAACTATGCAGTCATTATGCTTACCTTTTGGTTGTCTTGAAAACCTGCGTGTGTGTATTAAAGACTGTCTCAATATATAAATTGTATTTTTTTTGCTTAAAATTTTTGATTTATGGATAAATGATAATTGAAGGAAAAACATAGTGTGTACACGCGCGGCATTCATATTCCTCGCTAGTTCTACAATACACTAATTTTTATTTCAGTTTTTACTGAATCTTATATGTAAAAACGAATTTCTGTTTGTTTGTCTGTTCTTTATATAAAGCCAAACGGATAGACCAATTTTCACCAAATTTAGTACAGGGGGGTATAATAATCCGAGAAAGGTTTTAGCAGGGCTTCGAACCGGAACTGAACCGAAAACCGAAAAAAACCGTTATTTTTGTCGGAACGAAAACCGGAGCTGAACCGAAAAAAAATATCGGTTTATTTCGGTTCAGATAATGTTTATGGGAGTGAGCCAAAATATAAAATACATTTTATTTAAGATTATTTTTTAAACTGATGAGCAGAAAAAAATCGTAATGTTTTAACTGATAAGTAAAAAGAAAAAATCCGCTTCTATTATGTGGCGGGGGGGGGGGGGAGATGAACCAAAATAAGGAATAAAATGTTCTTCTAAATTATAGTAGAAAATAAATTTCTAATACAAATAAAAGCATTTAAAAATTTATCACTCGGAACTGAACCGAAAACTGAAAACCGAAAAAAACCGTTATTTGTGCCGGAACGAAAACCGGAACCGAACTGATATATTTTTCTTTAATTGAACCGGAACAAAAACCGAAACGAAAAAAAAAACGGTTCGAAGCCATGGGTTTTAGTGAGGGTTCCAACTTTGGCCAGGTCACTCCTAGGGGACGTTATGGGGGGTAAGCCATCAGTTTCGCATTCCGTGCAATTTGAATTAATTACATTGGCCTTAAGAGATATATTGGCATAATGTAGACAAAAAATGTAGATCTTAACTAGATCTAAAAAAAAGTCCGTGAGAGCATATACCTATCATGCACCGATATCCTGTATCAGGCTACTTTCTGTTTTTAAATGTAATATTTTTTGTATTGTTAACTTTATAGATGCATAACATCAGAGTTTTATAGTGATGTATCAATTATTTTAGAATAATAAATAAGCATTTCATTGCAGCAGAATCAAACTATTTTACACAATGCATCAAAGATTGATAATAACGAAGCTATCACAGTGTAAAGTGTACACATACACAGAAATGTTGAAAGTTTTACATATATGTCGCTATTTGGTACGGAACTTACCAATAGATGGCACTGTTGGAGAATTCTTTATTTCCCATTGCTTAATAGTTAATTGCAAATTATATTATCGTTTTATATATTTAACTTTATCGTTGTAAGAGTTATTTTCTACTTTTTTGGATTTAAAGTTGTTAAATGTGGAGCCCTGCAATGTTCGCAGACGGAGACATTGACCAGGTTCCTGCTCTAAGGAGCTCGTTCGCGACGATCGTAAAGCAGGACTCACGATCTAAATGAAAAACGCGAAATAAAGCGAATGGACTTTATTGGGCGCAATCTCACGCGATTGTAGAATGCTGGAGATGGGATTGGATATATACAAGTTAATGAACTTACCTAGTGGTTGAAACGTCACGTAGCAAAGAGTCATTTGAGCTGCTGTAATTTTCGTAATACACCAGGTCTAGAATGGAGAGTTTGGACACACAACCACAATCGATTTAATAAGTCCACACTGTATATTCGCGAAAATAGACTAACCAACACGAATGTGAAT
Source organism: Liopterus haemorrhoidalis (assembly GCA_963971575.1). Taxonomy (NCBI): domain Eukaryota; kingdom Metazoa; phylum Arthropoda; class Insecta; order Coleoptera; family Dytiscidae; genus Liopterus; species Liopterus haemorrhoidalis. The sequence goes on from OZ020611.1 coordinate 100,292,523, forward strand.
GCATGCGTAAAATGCATTCACGATAACAAAAAATAAACAAATTGAGGTAGGACAAGCTACTTCTACCCCTGCTTAAAGAAGCACGATACTAAGAGCTTAGATCAGCGGTTCCCAAACTTTTTTGACCGCGACCCGGTACGAGGTTTTAAAATTTTTCGCGACCCACCTTATGAAAAAAAAACATTTATTTACAAAACAAATTTTATTTTAAAGCAGTAGCTTTATAGTAATAAAGAGTAATAAATAGTAATAAGGAGTATAGTATAGTAATAAAGAATATAGTATAGTAACAAAGAGCACAAATACACACTATTCTAGTGATTAACTGACGTAAAAAAAAATAATATGTACAAAAAAAAAATCTTTTTTGTGTTTTTACAATTTTTTTCGCGACCCGGCAAAATTTTTCTATGACCCGGTGCCGGGTCGCGACCCACGCTTTGGGAAACGCTGGCTTAGATAATGCGGTGACCGAAATGAGCGACTAAAATACTAAGACACGAGACGAATGTATATGTAACGTACATTCGTGAATATGACCTGAGCGGCAGGGCGCTTGCAGGTAGAACTGAGTACACGAATATTAACAAGACACAGTCGGTACGAGCGTTCTATTGTTACCAAAGTAAAATTAATTTTGGACAGCTAATCCCCCAACTAAATATTAAGAATTCGCGTGGCTGGCGCGAACAAAAGTAGTTAAATGCCGTAGCGAAGCACGGGTACCCCAGCTAGTATTTAATATTTTTATACTTATTTATTATTTCAGAGAGATGAATTCTAAAATGGTACCTTTAATGTTATTGAGATTAAAAAGGCTACAAAACAGTAAAGCACCTCATAATGGAATCGTTACCAGTGGTAGACCATTTGCACATTTAGTTAATAATAGTGTACCAGATGAAGGGAATGCAAATGGTATAGCAAAACAAGAAAATGAAGAGAAAAAAATAGATGATTCTTTGCTAATGTCACCTCCACGATTAACCAGTCCTCTAAGGCCAGAAACCGAACATCAAACACCTGTTAAATCTGATACTAGTATGGTAAGTTTTTTTTTTTTTTTTTTAATTGTTGAAATAGTCATGAAATAATGTGTCACTGTCCGGTATCAGATTAGTGCCATATTTGGAGAAAATATTATTTAAACATTCGTAGTAATATTAATTTATGCCGTAAAAATATATTGAATATAATTCATTTATTTGATTTAGGTAAGCGGGACTAATTGAGAGTTACGTTTTTTAAGTTGTCAAACATTTAAGCGGAACTAGATTTTGCAATCTAGTAATTTTTATCAATTGAATCGAGTTTGGCTATTTTGTTTAAGCTTCGTAAATCATACTTACATTTAACATTTTTAGGTTACAGTGAATTGTCATTTTAATTAAAATTTGATTTATTGTGTCATTAATACAAATGTTTCATTTCATAAATTTTTACATTTTCCAAATATTTATAAATGTATTGTATAGTCTGTTTCTTTGATTTAAGCGGAAATAGGTTATGAAAACTAGTAACTTTTAACGTTTAAATGAGGCTTATGATCTTTTTTTTTTTAGCAAAAACCCACTTCAATCGTTAAAAAGTCCCCTCGTAACAACTTGAAACAAAAATGAAAATTCCATTTAGTTCAAAAATTCAAAAACGTTTAGTTTCCATTTAAACGTTTGGAATAGCCTTTATATTGTATTTTTTATAATAAATGTCACTTAATAGTCAATGTCAACATGAAATAATCTAGACAAGCTCTGTTTTCGTGACAACTTATAAAAAACAAAACTTCCACTTAGTACCACTTAAACCAAAGAAACTGAACTACAGGTTGTTTCATGTTGGCATTTATTATAAAGTGACATATATTATTAAAAATTTAATATATAATACAATTTAATTTTTTTGCAAGACATAAAAATGTAAGTAATGAAACGTTTGTATTAAGAATTACACAAAAAATCAATGAAAATGACATTTGTCTTCATGACAAATGTAAGTATGATTAACAATAGCTTAAACAAAATAGCCAAATGCCCGATTCAATCAATAAAAGTTACTATATTTCAAAATCTAGTTCCGCTAAAATATTTGGATTAGATTAATTAATAAAAGTTGACATTTTTTTTTAAATGTTACGTTTTTTACTAACAAACTAACTTTTTTTTTCAAACTAACGGGAAATTTTGATTTCATTAGTTTGCACCTTTGAAATCGCTGTGTTGATATTACAAAAATAACTAAAAATGTCACATTATTATTTGACATGTCATGTTGAAAAATAATATATTAATTATAATGATCATAAAAAAAAAAGAATTCTAAAGTCCGTTGTATAGTGTAACGGATTTTTTAAATGCGAGTAATGCGATATAAAGTAACCAAAATAACCGCAAACAATCGCGGACCCCTCCATAAATACAGATTAATTATAGACCACATATTTAATTAACAAAGGGTATATTCGATTTGACGCTCCGAGCGTTCCGAGCACTTTCTGTACACTCAAACGTGTTCGATTTGATGTTCGGAGTACACTCAATTGCATTCGTTTTGCGATCGATCGAGCATTTAGAGTGCGTTCTATGTGTTCGGGGTTTTAAGACCGAGCATATGGGGTATGACGTAAAAAAGTGGGGGACGGCGGGAAAGAAATGAAAGTTTAAAATTAAATTATAAATAAAATAAAAATAATAGCTTTACACAAATAACAATAGACAAATAATATTGTTATTTGTCTATGGCTACAGAGTACAGCCATTTTATGTATTTGTGACGTTCTGTAAACAGCAAAAAAAATATTAAAATACACCGTGCATAAAATTAAAATGAAAAAAATTCAATAAATTAATTCATTAATTATTATTTAATTTTTAATTAAATTTATTTCTTCATCATTGAAAAAAAATCAAGGAAAAACCGAGGTATATAATTTTGATTCATGATTGACGTGAACTAATCTGACAGTAAAAACACCGCCTAAAATTGTAGGGTTAGATTTTATAAACATTACGTCACAACAATGCTCGATCCGTGTTCGAGTTGCTGCGCTCCGTTAGTGCTCTATTCATGACGTCACCATCAACTGTTCGCTCAGCGCTCGCTCTACCCTGTACAACTCGAATGCACCCAAAAAGAGTGTTAGCGGGAACTGTTTAAGCATTGCTTACTTTATTACAAGATATACGAAAGAAGTTAAATTAAGATTAGAGATATATTGCAAAGTGAAAAAAAAAAACGGTGCTCTTGCTTCATACTTTATTTTGACAAATATGCCAAATTGATAGATCGAAATCGTAATGAATATAGAAGTTAATTGCAACCCTTATATGAGTTAACGGCAGCAGACTATTTTTAACTTCTTCCCACACTGCATAACCATTCGCAAAAGGGTTTCGTGACACAATTTCTCGGAGAAGAATAACATCGTCCTCGTATTTAAATCGTAAACGTTTTTTATCTTTAACTTGCATCATTACTCACAAGAAGTCGCAAGAAAACTCAACAAATTTTAACGTCTGTTCCAAACGGTTAAGCGGAACTAGATTTTGCAATTTAGTTACTTTCATCGCTTAAATCGTGCTTTTCGGCCGTTTTGTTTAAGCTTTGTAAATCATACTTACAATAAACATTTTTTGGTTAAGGTTAATATCATTTTAAAATGTCATTTTCTTTATATTTTGATTTTTTGTGTCATTCTTAGTACAAATTTCCCATTTATTTATTTTTTTGTCATTAAAATATATTAAAAAAACAATTTAATTTTGACATAGGTTATTCGTTTCCATGGTTTCATTGTTTAATTTTAAATTTTGACATTCCAACATAAAAAATTAAATAACCCAAGCAAGGTCCCTTGTCGTGACAACCTAAAAGAACGAAATTCCCATTTAGTTCCGCCTAACCGTTTGAAACAGACTGTATGTTCGAATTTACTCCGTTGTGAATTTTGAGGTTAAATTGACAGGAGACCTGTCAAAATTAAGGCCCTTTAAATAAAAATGCTTTGCCGTTATTTAAATTAAATAAAGGTAGCCTGTATTTTAATAAAAGAAAGAAATTAAGGATATATCAACTGCGCATGCGCACATGTCAAATAAAGGAAAACTTTATTAAAAGATCAGTAGAACAGAGGTTGCAATATCTCTCTATTGATGAAATATTTTATTCTACAAATGAGAATATTAAATTGGAAAAACAACTGAACATCAAATAAAGGAGTTATTTAAAAAAGTACATTTTTCAAATGGAACCATTGTATTTTTTTTTATTCTTTCGCATATATCAATTCTGTTACATATATAGCAATAAAATGTATTTCTTTTTTAATAAATCATCAGGGCACTGTGGATCTAAACCCAATATAAAAAAATTATTAAACTTGATCATCAATTGCCAAGATCAAAAATTTAAAAAAAACATTTTTCATTTTATTAAAATTTGAAACTTTGGAATTATTTATTACCTTTATTAAATAAGTAAAACACATTACAAAAAAAAGTTTACATTTTATATAGGTATTTAGGATCTATACAGTATGTATGGATCTTACACCACTTAGACAGGTCTGTGTGTGGTATCCTGTTACACAATTTAAACTTATCAGTTCGATATAAATATAATGTCGAAATTTTTCTATATTAATAAAGGTTAGTTAACATATACTATAAATCACAATACAATTACAATAATGTAGATTAGTTTTACTTAGGAAACGTACTTGAAAAGAAACGAAAAAATAGTTTGAATCTAAATACTACGTATATCCACTAAACACATTTATGAACTCGAAAATATGTAATTTAAATCATCAAAGTCGATGTCATTTAAAAATTGTTTTGCTCTTAATTTATAATTATTTCTTTGAAGGGTCAAATCGTTAACATCTAGATATTTTTTAAATTTATTATGAATTTTCGGGGCATAATAGAGAAAATACTTTTGTCCAATACTTTTACTGACTTTATTCACAATTGCGCGTTCTTTATGTCTAGTACTGTAATTATGGTTAGTAAAATTAAGTTCGTTTGAATTTTTGTATGTATACTTTAATATTGCATATGAATATAATTGCAAAATGTGTGATATGTTTGCTTCTTGGAATAAGCCACTTGAAGGATAAAAGATACTTTTACGAAGCATTATTTTAACAATTCTTTTCTGCAGTGTAATGACTTTGTTTATGTATATCTTAGCAGCTCCTCCCCATCCAATTAAGCCATAAGTAATTGATGATTGTACAAGACCATGATAAAATAATTTTAATTTGCCGTATGGGATAATGTTGGTTAGCTTTTTAATAAAATAAATAAACTGTCTTAGTTTAGAACACAAATTTTTAATATGAATATCCCACCTCAAGTGCTGATCTATTGTTATTCCTAGATATTTAATAGAATTTACTTTTATTATCCGATCACTGCAGTCATAATTTATTCTGCAACATTTACTTTTATGAACTGTAAATTCATTAAATGTATCCTGAATATTGGAAGTAAAGTGAATAAATTTCGTTTTCTTAATATTTACTGATAATAAATTATTATCAAGCCAACACTTGATTATCTGCATATCTTCTTCAACTAACTTTTTTAAATGGGTCCAAGACTTAGTTTTAAGGAACAAAACAGTATCGTCTGCAAATGACATTAGATGTCCGTGTAAGTTTTGTACAGTGAGAAGATCGTTTATATAGAGAATGAATAAAATAGGTCCCAAGGAAGTTCCTTGACAAACACCACAATTTATGACTTGAGGTGTGCTTTCTTGTTTATCATATAGTGTTTGTTGGGTACGATCGCTCAAATACGTTCTAAAAAGGTTTAGGGCAATACCTCTTATTCCCAATCTTTCGACTTTACTCAATAATATAGCATGGTTGACTGTATCAAAAGCTTTTTTCAAATCAAGGAAAACAGCTATATTAGCCTCAGAGTTGTCGACTGCAGAATAAGCTTTTTTTGTAATTTGAGCTATCGCATCTTCCGTACTACGTCCTTCGATAAAACCATATTGAGAAGAAGACAACAATTTATTCTTAATAACGAAACGCATAAGACGTTGTTTTATTAATTTCTCTAATAATTTCGCAATATTAGATGTTAGCGATATTGGCCTGAAATTATTTACATCTTTAATACTGCCAGATTTGAACAAAGGCAAAACAATAGCTCTTTTTAGTTCGGGTGGAAAGATTCGTAATTATACTTGTTTTACAACGTACGTTCTTTTTTATTACTACTTTCTTCCATTGCCACTATGATTTTTATGATAATGTAAAAAAAAATTAAAACTCACACAAAATCAAGTCTTAATATCTTTTTTAATATTGAGTTTACCGCATAGTGCCCTTATGATTTATTAAAGAGAAATATATTTTGTTTGCAATATACTAAATATACAGAGGGTTCGGTTAAAAAAAATGTATTTTGAAATAATTTGCTTGTTTGAAGTTTAAATTGTTTGTTTAGTTCAATATGCTTATTTTAAGAATAAAATACTTCATCTTTGCTAATTTAACTTCCTTCGTATCTCTTATAATAAAGAAGTTCTCATTGCATAAATAGTCACTGCTGGCACCCTACACACTATTCATATACACTTGTTCAGAACAGTGTATTATTATTGTTACTAATAAATTTTAATAAATGTTAAATGTTTTCAGTTATCAGATTCAGAATCTGGAAGTGTACGAAAAAAATTAAAGACAGATTTTAATTCAGAATCTCCTACCGTTTATCATAATCCATACCAAAGTCCGTTAGTGCATAAAGGTAAGTTTATTTAATTTTTTTATTTAAATCATTGACTGAGAACGGAACAAAAACGAAATGATGATATTAACCAACGTTTTTTAAAGAACGGAAACGAAAAGAAGGTCTATATTATTTTGTTCATAAACCGAAACGAACTTAATAATATTTAATACCAGGTTTAACTGATTAAACTTGATTTTTTTCAATTTATAGTCCAATTAATATTAATGCGATAATGGAGTTCATAAAGACTTTTTTTTTTACCCATAGCCATTTTCGTTTTTTATTAGGCGATATTTAATTTAAAGGGACGCAAGCCTGTAGCTGCAAACGTTAAATCGTCTGTACCTGCTACTTGACAGCTAGGCAAGACAAGGGCACGGACGTGAGTTCAATTCCTGCTTATATCAAATAATTTGTGTAAAAATATTTATACAAATTACAGGTCTTGCTTAGCCGTTCGCAACCGGCTTTAAACTGTAGGTGCCTTTCTGTGTACGCTAAAATAAAATGGACATAATACTGACCATATTACTCCTGAATGTACATAGATTAAAAAATGGTCATGAAACCTGGAAACAGAAGGCCTTGGCTCACTTCGGGCTGTCGCGCCAATGATGATGTTGACTTAATTAAAGGTTTAACCAGTTTGACAGTATGACAGTTTTGAATATTCCGGTAGTAAATTTGTTTAAATGATATAATTACGTAACAGTAATTTACTTAACATTTTGTACTAGCTGCTAAAGATGGCAGTGTAAATTACACGATGATTATGAACCGCTGTTGGCTGATGCCATCCACGCATAAACATGAACTAAACATATCTCTCAAATTTATATTTCAAAAATGGAAACACTTATCTTTTTAAATTTATATTTTACCAAATCATTAAAAGTAATAATGTTTACTCAATGACAATTATTAATTATTTTTGGAAACAAATTTAAACATTTTAAAAAGATCAAAACACTTGTAATTTTAAATTACATAACAACATTTTAATAGATACAAATAACGAACATCTTAAAACATTTCTATTTAACTCCAAAGGTCCATTCACAGCTCTAAAATTAATAGACTATACGCTATGAGTTATTCACTATTCATTGTCACTAACAAGTTTATCATTTGGTAACACAAGCAACCGTTCACAGCTCAAAATTTAATAGACTATGCATTGTCGACTATAGACAGTTTTCCAAACATTTTAGTCAGTGCGCTTTTTTAATGAGAGAGACATATAAACATTAGCTATCTCACTTTACAAAACCTAAAAAATACTGTCGCACAAATTTCAATAAATTTCGGAAATCGTGAAATAAAAAAGAATTGCTGTAGTTGCGGTTATTAATGTATTAATTTTGTTATTAAAATTTAGTAAGAAACCACGATCTCGCTGATGGGGGGCTCTTAAAAAGTCACATAAATTCATTTATTCCTTCGTAGTTGATTTGAAAAAACATGTAGATGTCACAACATTCGTTACGCATTAATTTTCATAGCTGTGAACGCCGTCATTAAACGTTAAAACTGTCTATTAAATTTATCCATAACGTACAGCGTATAGTCAATTAAATTTAGAGCTGTGAATGCAGCTTTAGTTTCATTATTCATGCTAATAGACCATATTAGTAACTACTTCACAAAATGGTATCCATGCTGCCGCCTGGCGGTTGGTTTCCTTTTATTTGAATTAAGCATGTTGTTTTTTTTTTTCAATTGTATTTTGGAAGTATAAATTAAGTTTTCAAAGTAAGAAAATGCTTCACATCAAAACTACAAGTCAATATTTATTTATTAAAATTTTTATTTTGTACATTATAATTTACAGTCTGTTCCAAACGGTTAAGCGGAACTAAATTTTGCAATCTAGTTACTTTCATCGTTTAAATCGTGCTTTTCGACCGTTTTGTTTAAGCTTTGTAAATCATACTTACAATACACATTTTTTGTTAAGGTTAATATCATTTTAAATTGTCATTTTCTTTATATTTTGATTTTTTGTGTCATTCTTAATACAAATTTCCCATTTATTAATTTTTTTGTCATTAAAATATATTAAAAAAATAATTTAATTTTGACATAGGTGATTCGTTTCCATGGTTTCATTGTTGTAATTTAAAATTTTGACATTGCAACGTGAAAAATGAAATAACCCAAGCAAGGTCCCTTGTCGTGACAACCTAAAAGAACGAAATTCCCATTTAGTTCCGCCTAAGCGTTTGAAACAGACTGTAATATGTCATTATTTTTGAAGAACAATATTATTTTGCAGGTTAAATTTGAAAAATTTACATTAATAATCGTTATTATGGCAAGTAACATATTAATAAGTCTGTTTGCCATTTCTAAATAGGTTGAAAGAATAATATGATGTTCTTATTTTATCCATTGTTTTTCATTTTCATCTGTCAAAAACGAAGAAACTAGAAATTAAGAATGTGGCACCAGTATGCATTCTGAAACAAAATATTAATGATTACTTAGTTTTTATTAAATAAATACTAAAGATATTTCGATTATCATATTATTTAAAAACGTAACCTATAAATATATCTTCGAATCCTTATTTATATGTTTATAAAAACATTATTCTATAATATAAGGTATCTGAACAGTATATATTAGGACATACTTATCAAAAATTTATATTTTTTGCTCCAAAATTGAAAATATTAATAAAATTAATGTAACAAACACATGTATTTTAAATCTACCCAAAAATTCCAAAGGAAACCGTTGTCAGATGGCAGTACATATATGTGACGTCACACTAATATGGTCTATTATAATAATAAATAAAAATTGAAAATAAAATAACAGTGAGAAAGAATAATAGATAGATATGTGGAATAAAAAAATGTTTGTATGAATTTAGCTCTTGAAAAATGTATAAACAATTATTCCGTTCAGATTTGTTAAGAGGATCCTACACTCCACCCGCAAGGAAATCACTATATTTGTAAATAATTCATAAACAGAATCAACAAATAATATATGATCTTTACATACATTTTTATTAGATATTAATTGTTTAGATAGCATGAGTAAAATCTGTCTAATTATTAAATATGTTATAAAATGTCGCTTTTCTAGTATTTGCCCATCTACGCAACTGATCAAAACAAACAAAAACATGTAAAGATCATATTTTATTTGTTGATTTCGTTGTATTATTTTTTTTAAATTCACTACTCTTTATGAATTATTTATCATGGTAATACCGTTTTTTCTTTTTAGTTTATTTTATTCTAGTTAAACCAGTTTTAAAGGATTATAGGATATATATTTTATTTAGGAATTATTCCTTTAAAACTGGTTTAACTAGAATAAAATAAACAAAAAAGAAAAAACGGTTTTACCATGATAAATAATTCATAAAGAGTAGCGAATTTAAAAAAATAATACAACGAAATTAATAAATAAAATATGATCTTTACATGTTTTTGCTTGTTTTGATAAGTAATAGGCGTAAATAATAGAAATGGTATTTTTCGTTTTCCTTCCGAACGGAAGTGCACGGTATTTTTTTCGTTGTCAGTCTCTGATTTAAAAATTAAATAAAAATGAATAAAAGTGTTGAATTTATTTTTATATGTTAGGGAACAGTGCGATAAGTATGACAGAATCAAGTAATTCTTCCTGGGCAGAATTAGAAAGTTATGTAATCGGCAGCGTTCAAATGTTTCCACCAACACATTCAACAAGACAAATGCTTATTCTGAGATACCTTACACCAATGGGTGAATACCAGGAATTTCTAAGTCACGTTTTTGAACATAGAGCACTCGATATTATACTAGGATACGTCAATATAAGAGAAACAAGAGATTCCAGATTAGCATTTGAAGCTCTTAAATATTTAGCAGCATTATTGTGTCACAAGAAATTTTCTTTAGAATTTATTCATGTTAATGGACTACAGGTATGTTAATATAATTTCACTGTTTTGTTCTAGTTTTTTTTTTTTTTTTTTTTAAATAAGAATACAGTAATTAGTACTGTTGAATATAAGTCATTATCATGTCTTTATTTCTATGTCTCTAAAAAATTGGCAATTTTCAAATGAAGAATCTGCAATAACTACTTTCAGAAACACTAATTTTTATTACAAAGGCAAACATTATTTGAGGGGGCTAGAAGTAAAAGGATTTAAGCACATAATTTAAAGTTTCGAGAAAATTAGCTTCAAAATTAATTGCTCTAGGAGAATTTTTAGTTTTAAGATAAGTAAAACAGCGAATCTCTCTCCATCTTAATGGGTAGTCATCAGTATTGTTCTTAGGATCTTGCAGTAAAATGGTTCAAGCGTACTTAAATCGTTTTACCAATAGCTGAAATAGCAATTTATTTTTTCAAGTTCGACAGAGGGTGTTAGTAAAGCGAATTCTGTTGAAATCGTTTTACTATCTAATAATAATAATAATAATAATAATAATGTTTAACTGACGAAATATGTACTTAGCTTGAATTTAGAAAAAATTGCACTTGAATCATTTTACTTCTAACCCCCTCATTTAATTAATCGTTGGTAATTATGTATAGAGGCCGATAGTGATGGTTGGTTTATATACGGAACAAGAATAAGGAATAGGAAATAAGAATAGTACACAAGATGTTAAAACATGGCTGCGCCGTATATCAGTTCATGTAGGAATGAAATTTAACCTAAACACAAGAATTGTTTGGTAACATTTAACATTTTATTCCTATTCCAAGAATAAGAGACGAGAAGCATGCGTAGAGCGGTCAAAATGTCGGCCATAATAAAATTTGTTCAACAGATGTTTTCCAGTATGATCAGAAGGTTGGAAACGACAATATAATGTGTAAACACAAGCAAATAAAGTTACAAAATCTTCTGAATCCATTTTACTGAACACGAAATTTTTTAAAGGTTATATTAAACACAACAACCTGTCAAGAGACGACCGTTAAACATAGGCCTACGCAGGCGCAGCGACGAAATATTATGTCCGATATAAACGGTTTCATATTTTTTATTGTTGTGTACTATTCATATTTCTCATTCCATATTCTTGTTCCGTACATAAACCAACCATGATTACTTTGAATAAACAATAAATTAAGTATTTTTTTACCATTTTTTTTTTTTAATCGGCAATTTTATATGCAACATCCTAACATAATATGTATGTCGAATGTTTTATTGAATTGCATTTTTAGAAACTGTTGAGTGTTCCCAGACCTTCAGTAGCGGCTACTGGTGTTTCTATATGCCTGTATTATTTAGCTTATTGTGAAGATGCCATGGAAAGAGTTTGTCTCCTTCCAAGTAACGTTGTTCGAGATTTAGTCAAGTAAGTTATAACATACATGTTGCCATGCATCCATGTAAATGTAATACTGGTAGTAGTAATGAAATAATTAAATGTAAAATAACGTTTAGGTATGCATTGTGGCTGTTGGAATGTTCACATGATTCGGGTAGATGTCATGCAACTATGTTTTTCGCCCTTACCTTCCAGTTTCGAATTATTTTAGCAGAATTCGATGAACAAGATGGTCTAAGAAAACTATATAATGTGGTAAGTCTCGTACAACTTTGCTTTTCTTAATGTGTAACTTATTGAAGAAAGATTCAGATCCAATGTAGTAAATTATGTAAATAAGATTAATTCCGCTTTTTTGCACAGTTTTGTATTATTTTTAGAACTGTTTAACTTATCAATAAAAACGCTCACCGACTTACTTACTTTTCACGATATTTTATTTCGCGCCATCTGTCACCGCGTGAGAGTATTTGTCAGGTTGGCACCATAATATTACGTTTAGGGGGCGACATCCCCGGTTCAGTTTCTTACGCTCAGCGCTGTGTGTCAATATATTACCGAGAAAAAACTTGCCCTTTAAGCTTATGAACTACCGTGCGATCATTATTTCTTGTCCGTTACATAACAGTAAACAATGAGTTTAAAAATATCAAAACTGTATTCTAATTCACAGTTGAAAATCCCAATCAGATTACTTCGTTTGCCCGAACTCACCCGAGGAACAACGAAAATATGTAATATATCATATAAATTTAATCAATATTATTAATTATCAATATATAAACTTAATACCTCTTATCAACTCATTGGCGTGTAGAGAAAAACAGTGTTCATTAAATAATCAATTCGTATAAGGAATTGTTTCCTAAAGTGTGGTACGCGTACCCCTGGGGTACGGAAAGGGATTGTAGGGGGTACGCTGGGAACGAGTGACGAGCAAGTGTTTATTTACACTTTATAGTGATACCTGGCCCATCGTCCTTTCTCTCGTCTCAGTGTTACGAAAATTTTGGAAGGGGTACACAGATGTCGAAACTTTGGGAAACACTGGTATAAGGTAATAAAAATAGAATGTAGGCCTATGTGTACATGTCCTTGGAAATAAATTTGATAACTAAATGTTTCTGTCAAGTATTGCATAACGATCAAGATTTGATGGTTCTGTATTAAGGCTTCGTGTTTCCAACCGTAGTTTACTTAAACTAAATTGGGTATTGTTTACTATCTGTGTGTTAAGTCACTTTGTCCGTATTTCCATATGCAGTTGACAAACTATTATAGGTATAACTTAGACGCTGACCTAAGAGCCGGTTAAATTACTTAGTACATGGTTTAACCTCAAATTTCTTAAATTAAGATTTAATTTAAGAAAAAATTGGAAAGAAAAAGTAAATAAACATAGATTAAGGTAAAAGGTTATTCTATTTTCATAAAGTAATAAATAAAAACAATATCCCAAAAAACAAATATAAAATCCCAAAAATTATAATCCCAATGATAATAACATGTTAAATACTAAATTAATTGTAACTGATCTAAACAAAATAAAACTTAACTATTGTTATTGTGTAATATATTTAATGCCACACTTTAATTTCTAATTCTAAAATTTTAATTGATTTAATACTTAATTTTACTGACCGCCAACATATATAAAGGAGGTATTTATTGTGATCATACCGATTTTGACATTTCGAGATATCGATGGATCTCCACGAATTGAGGTCCCTACATAACGTTTTGACTATTTTTAGCATGATGTCTGTCTGTCTGTCTGTCTCTCTGTCGGTCTGTGTACACGTGCAGAGCAAATTCGGCTAGAAGGATTTTTATGAAACTTCATACTTAAGCTTTTGACATCATTGGCATGAGTTTATCAACTTTTGGTAAAAATAGGTTAACTAAAGTGGGAGTTTACTCGTGTCAGTTTTAAAATTTTTGCTAATATTTCACAACAGAAATATTTCGAAAAAAATTATTGAACAAAAGTTGATATAAAAGCAAGAACTAACAACTTTTATTTGAGACATTTTTTTATAAAGCAGCATAAATTAAACAAATACTTTGTGATGGCGTTTGGTCTTGTGGTGGCCACAGCTGATTTTTTAGTATATCGTCTAGAACAGGGATGAGCAACCTTTTTTTTACTACGGGCCAACTAGAAATTTAAAAATTTCCTGCGGGCCGCATACGAAATTTATTAAAATATGAACACAAGATGATAAACACAAATTATCTATTTATTAACAAAATAACAAAATTATTTTTAAAAAAATACACAAATAAGACATATAATAGAAATGCTAGGTATAAAAAAACAGTCAAAGATAATTATTATGGGGAAAAAATCATAAACAAATTTTAATGAGAAGTTTGGCATTGCTTCTTTGCAACCAATTGCTCTATATTGCTCTTATTTATGCTTTAAAATATATATGTATCTTCTGTAATTTAATGGCCAGTTTTGAAATTTGACAGACAAAAGCTTTGACGGGCCGCACGAAAAAGTACTCCGGGCCGCAGGTTGCTCATCCCTGGTCTAGAACATGTATTTTTCTTTAAATTCTCTATAATACATTATTGTATTTTACAATACAATACTAACTACTCTGCTGCTAGAATGTATTTCACAAGTACTTTGTGATGGCGGTCGGTCTTGTGGAGGCCACAGCTGATTTTTATTACTAATAATTAATAATTCTAATTGCCCGGTAAAACTAAAATCAGTCAATAATTATAAAAATGAAAGTACATATTTAATTTCGATTAGCAAAAAATAATTTAATTATTTTATTATGACAGTCATTTCACTTTTTAAATTACTATAAACAAACTTCTGCAAACCTTTAGGCGGAACTAGATTTTGAAATCTAGTAATTTTTATCTATTGATTCGGACTTTTGGTCATGTTGTTTAAGCTTTGTAAATCATACTCACATTGCAAATTCTAGATTAAATTGATTGTCATTATAAAATGTCTTTTTCATTTCATTTTAATTTTTTGTTATTAATAAAAATTTCCCATTTATTTATTTTTTTTTGTCTTGAATATGTAAAAATGTTTTAAAATTTTTAATAAATGTCATTCGTTTCCGTGGTTGCACTGTTGGAAATTTAAATTTTCACGTACCAACGTGAAATATTAAATAATTCAAGAACTAAATTCCCAATTAGTTCCGCCTAAAGGTACGGACTAGCCTGTATCTCACTCTGGATTTTAGCCAGTAATACCAACTATATTAACAATATACTTGTTCGTGCCGAGTCACAGTTTGTAAGCTAGCGGGTTAAGCGTATTGGAAATACACCATGTTATTTGCTTTGGTATTTAACCCAGAGAAGTTAACAAACTAGAGTTAGTAACTTTTATATTTAGCTACAAGTTGGAAATAGAAAGCTTTAGTCTCACTCGGGTGTACACCGAGCGGCATTTTGGAACACCGTACCGTTGTTTCGCCGCTGCGGTCAAAAAACAGCTCTGCGCGCTAGCTGTATTAAGAATATTGCAAAAAATTGCAAAATTGAAGTTGTAAAATTGTATGTATTTTCCTACAGATTTCGACACTTCCAATTTTATCAGTTGAAGAAGATTCCACTTTAAATTATGATACAGAATCTGCTGCCAGACAGATAGTTCGGCATGTTTGTGTAGCTTTTAAGAGATATCTCGAGGCACATTTATTTATTAAAGCAGAACAACTAAGAAATCCACAGTATAGACATCATACTTCTAGAAACAATTCTGCGCAGTGTAGCTTTAAATCTTATAAGCCACGGCCTGAAGAAGTACAGGAACAGATTGAAACATTGTTAGATTTAATGTCATTTAGAGCACATTGGCCACCTGTTGACCAGCTATTAAAGTTGGGTGGCATTACATTACTTTTACAGATCATAGCTTTTGCTTATGAATGGAATTACAGTGGAAGGTAAATGAATTTAAAAGTTGATCGTAAGAATATTGTCAACATAAAATGATTTTTTTTTAGGGCTGAAACAGTGAGATCGGCATTAGATGTTTTAGCGATTTGTTGTGTAATGCCGAAAGTACAGCTTCTGTTATGTGATAGAGTTGATCTACCAGAAGAAACAATTACAGTTGGAATGAATATTATTCTTGGAGCTGCGGATGGTGAAATTGTTGCAGATGCAGATGTACAGAAAGCTGCTCTTGGAGTTATAGTAAATTGTGTATGTGCACCAATTCACAGGGTAAGTTTTAAATAAAGGTAACTATCAGGTCAATCCATAAATGTATGCGTATTTTTGGAAAATTTTAAAACATGGCTAGTAAAAAACAACCTATTCATTTATGGTTGTTTGCTAAAGAGCGAGTTAAATGTTTTAACTCGAGCTATCCGTAACTCAAGTTAAAATGATGTTTTTTTATTTTGTTTTAAATCCAGTTAAGCTGCGTTAACAACTCTAAATTTAATAGACTATACGCTATGGTAATTCAAGCGACTATTCAAAGCTCTAAATTTAATACTATGCGTTGCCTGTGGAGGCATTTCTAGGATACGTCGAAACGTCACGGTTAGCTGAATGAATTTTAGTATATTAATTGTACTTCACGGTACTTACTTTGAAAAGCCCTTCCACATAGTGGGTTCCAAGACTTGCGAGCGGAATCAAGTCTGAAACCCTAAAAGCAGGGGTCCCCAAACTACGGCCTGCTGGTCAAATGCGGCCCGCGCCCGCATGCCACAAAAATAATGTACGGTTTAAAGATTTTTGTAAATATGAAAAAATGTTCATTTTGTTCCAAAATCCATTTGAAGTAGATCCGGATCAGGTTGATGTAAATATGCAATTAGAATTGATAGATTTGAAATCTAGCAATACTCTGAATTCTTTATTTAAAAATGAAAATTAACTTCAGTTTTATTCTTTGTTACCAGAAAATAATTATAGCAATATTAGAAATTTTGCTAGAAAAATAATTTCTATTTTTGGAAGAACTTACATCTGTGAACAAACTTTTTCCAGATTGAAATATATAAAATAAAAAAACCGTTCAAAACTGACTGATAGTCATTTGAAAGATTTTTTGACTATTGGTGCTTCTAAATCGGCATCAAACATAAATAAAATAATTTATCTACAAAACAAGCACATCAATCACATTAAATATTTGTGTTTATTTGTATCTATTTGTATTTTTTGTTTGATAATTTTATATATCTTCATAAATAATAAAAAATTCTACAAGTTATATTATTAATATTATTTTCGTTACTTATATCCGGCCCGCCCATATTTTTAAATGTTCACATCCGGCCCTACCTCTAAAAAGTTTGGGGACCCCTGCCTAAAAGGTTCGCTGGTCAGTTTCTTAGATCCTTTATGACAGGAATAAGGGTGTTTGAATTAAAATCTGCAATTTACTTAATCTACGTTTAATGTTTAGTTAATACTGAAGTTAATAATTACATTAGAACTTATAATTACAAGATGGCTACGAAATCCCATGAGAGACACCATAAAAACCTCACAATCACCGTACGCCACATAAGCTTCTTAAACACCTCACAACACTCACAGTGTTTAACCCGTTATCGAGGTTCGTTCAATTCAGCAAAACTGTCCTCAACACTTCCAAACTACTTTTGGTTCACTACATGCTACTGGGTTTCTCAACCAAAAAATGCTTGGGAAGTTCATCCGACTCTGGTGGTGGTTTGCTCACGACTCCCCGTCTCTCACAAGATTTCCCCAGCCCTTTTCTTAAAATCTAGTAATTTGTTCACTGAACCTAATTTTTTTGTGGTTACTAAAATAATCAGCTCTCTAATTAACAACAAAAACCTTTTAACTTATCTTAAAGGCTCGTATTTCTATTCCCAATAATGCGTAACCCCAAATAATTAATTTTGACTAATTACCTACGAAGTCCATATCACTGAAAATATATGGTCGCATATCAGCATTGTGTAAACATTCGACCATGTACTTGAGATAAATGGGGACAACATTTTAAACAAATCATATAATATACGATCGTAAATTCTATCCTTGTCTTTCAACATTTAACTAAAAAAAAATATATATATATAATAGCTCAACTAATCTTTGAGGATGTTTAACTTAAAATAGACTAGTTTTTATATTTAAATAATTTGAATATTTTTAAATAATTGAATAATCTTATTTTAAATAATAATGAAATTTTATTTCTGAAATTACCGCTCCCACATGTCGACTGTAGATAGTTTTCCAAATTTATAGTTAATGCGCTGTTTTAACGAGACAGACATAAACTTACATTAGTTATCCCGCTTTACATAACCTAAAAATTACTGTCACACAAATTCGGAAATCGTGAAACGAAAAAGATTATTAAAATTTAATAAGAAATCACGATCACGCTGATGGGGGGTTCGTAAAAAGTCACATAAATGTATTTATTCCTTCGTAGTTGGTTTGAAAAAAAACATAGATGTCACAGCATTTGTTACGCATTAATTTTCATAGCTGTGAACGATGACATTAAACGTAAAAACTGTCTATTAAATTTACCCACAACGCACAGCGTATAATTAACCAATTTTAGAGCTGTGAACGCAGCTTAACTCATGTTAAAATAATGTTTTTGTATGTTGTTTTAACTTGAGTTAAAACAAGTAACTCGTTCATTAGCAACCGGCCATTGTATGCATTTGTTTCCATTATTTACCAACAAATAAATCGTCATTTTGAAGGCCACAAAATGCGATTTTCTCAAAAATATTGTTACGTAAGGATATACAAGTTTTACACGGTTGAATAGAGAAAAAAAGTTCTATAATAATATGTAATATAATATGTGTAGCGTAATTTGAAGAAATTTTATTTACTGTCATAACTTTTGCAAACCAAATGCAAAAAAAAAAATTGATACGGTTATCGTCTGACCCCTATTGCCCGAAATAAGTTTTAATTGAACAATATTTTTATAACTCTTTTTATTACGGAAATAATCGAGGTGAACATAAGTGTTGCCTTACCCTGTATAAACAATACAATTATAAATTATATAAATAGTTAGAATTTATTTATAAATTTTCTACAATTATTAAAAATGTAGTATGGAATAACTGGATTGTAAATGAAATAATAAACTGAATGACAGATTGAATTATTTCAATTGTTAAGAAATACTCTTCTTTGATTCACTAAAAGTAAAACATGTAGAAAGACCTGCGAAACGTATTAACGCTGGACAGGTACACTGAGATATGAAAATACCGATTTAACGTTCGATCGTAAATATGTTGAGCTATATTTAACGTCTCCGCGACTTAACGCCAACTTTCAGAATCCCACTGAATTTGGCATAATTTAACCTAAGTTGGCCGACCGGCGTAGCGTAGTGGTAACACATGTGCTCTGCGTTGCTAAGGTCTCTGCTTCAAATCCAGTTCTGGCATGTAATTTTCTCAAAAATAAAAATCGTCCGGGCTAATTGCCGAAGCAGCAAAGGCCAAATATAAAAAAAAAAAACCTAAGTTGGAACGATTGTTGTTTTCGAGAATCCTCCATACATTCCCGATTAAATGGAATTCGCACGCATTTACGGGCTGACCTGATAAACAAAATAAAATTAACTTTATGATGTTTTTTATTCCATATATATTATTTTTTAAGATTGGTGGTACCCAGTCAAAATTATCATTAAGTTCTACACCATCACCTTCTAAAAAGACAAAATGGAAATCTTCCGAAGAACTTATTCAAAAAGTTTGGGATAGCGTAAGATCTAACAATGGAATAATGGTTTTATTACAATTAATGAATGTTAAAACACCTATCACTGATGCTGACTGTATCCGAGCACTGGCATGTCGAGCTCTAGCAGGTCTGGCTAGATCAGAAACGGTTAAACAGATCGTTAGTAAATTACCATTATTTACTAATGGCCAACTACAAAGTAAGTAATTTTATTGAGTTGTGTTTAATATAAAGTTATCCAGTAAACCCTCGATTTAACGAACTTCGAATTTAACGGATCATTGATCGATTTTTAACCTCTTGACCTGTTATGATGTATAAAAGTTGTTTTAGAGAACTATATAAGACTTATTATAAGAGATACAAAGCAGGTTAAATTTGGAAAGATCAAGTATTTTACTGTACAAATAAGATTTTTAAATTGGAAAAAGACATCACACATACAAGTTATTTCAAAAAAGTATATATTCATTTTTAAATGAAGCATTCTGTATTTTTTAGCCTGTCGTCTACAAAATGTATTTTTCTTTAACAAAGCATAAAAGCACTATTTTAATGATAATAAATAGAGCCCTGCGCGGATAAGCTTTTTTGTATCCGCATCTGATCCGAATCCGCATATCCATGATCCGCGTCCGCAGCTTTTGTAAATGATAAATCCGCATCTGCAAAAATATCCGCACAACAGGTTTTGCGGTTGCAGTTGTCAGTTTGGAAAGAACTAACATGTTTCGCCTTATTTGGTAATCGCTGCTCTAAAACACTACTAAAAATTTTTGGATTTACCAGTTTATAAAAGCCAAAAGTTTTGGGGCCTAGATGCGCCAATAACTATGAAATCTAGAGAGAAACAACAATTTTTGGGGGCCAGTTTAAAACATACTAATCAGTTTTATGTAAAAAAAAGCGTTTATTAGATTTAAAAGCCAGAAATAGAGCAGGAGTATGAAGAATTACATCGAAAGTATACCAATATATGGCAACTTTTGTCCAAAATATTATTTTCTATATTCAATAATAAAAAGAAAGTTATGTTGATTGTCTTTTCAATCTCGATTATGGACAATTGTCAATAACAATAACATAGACTGAGATTGAATGCTACAAAATATCACATGTGTATACAGACAACCGAAGGTAACCGAGGACTGTAAGTCCGAACACAATCGCATGTTTCTCCGAAAGTAACTGAAGATTTAATGTTCACGCGGATATTGCGCATAAACGCATATGAAATATTATCCGCATCCGCATGGCTTAAATGATAATTTATCCTTATCCGCAGTAATTAAGTTGCGGAAATCCGCGGATTCGCAGGGCTCTAATAATAAATATGCCGAGTGAAAAATGTTAATACATTAGACATATAGTTGTGGACAAAATAATAGTAGTATGCTCAAAATTAACGAATCAACGTATTTTTTTGTTAAACAGTTACTGTTAATGCAAATATAATATTGAATAATGAAATAAGTAGATGTAAGATGATATACCAACTACTACAATTTTTTTTATTTTTGCTAGTATTTACAATAATTATAAAATTAGAAAAAAAAGGTTGGACATAATAATAGTAGTATTTATTATTTTTATGTTTTATTACAAATAATTAATTTTATAGATAATTAGTGACACTAAATTAGTAAAATAATATTAAAAATATTAATATTTAATTGCATGTCCCCTATTTTGAATCACAGATTTGCACCGATTCGGCATGGAATTGATCAGATCTTGACAACGTTTTAAAGAAATGTTTTTCCAAGCATCCTGAACAACGTTCCATAATTCGTGCTGATATCTTGGTTTTTCTTTATAAACTGCCTCTTTGACATCGGTCCAAAGGTTTTCGATGGGATTGAGATCTGGTGACCAATCTCAATCTGCGCAGGCCAATCCATAACTTCAATCCCCTCCTCCACAAACCAATTTTTTACCCTACGACTGGTATGTTTTGGGTCGTTGTCTTGCATGAAGACCCATTTTAGCGGCATATCCTCTTCTGCATAAGGCAACATGGTGTTTTGTAAAATTTCCAGATAAATATGTTGGTCCATAATTCCATCAATCTTATAGATGGGCCCTACGCCATAATAGGAAAAACAAGCCCAAATATTTATTTTTGATCCACCATGTTTAACAGTTTTTATAGTGTATTGCGGTTTGTAGGAAGAGTTAGGTGGCCTTCTTACGTATACCCTGCGTCCACTTGACCCAAATAAAACGAATTTTGCTTTCATCAGACCACAAAATGTTCCGCCATTTTGAAGCAGGCCAATCTTCATGTGCTTTTGCAAAACGCATTCTGGCTACAACGTGCCTTTTTTTCAAAAGGGGAACTTTCCTTGGACTTCTGGCGAATAATTTGCTTTCTAATAACCGCCTACGAACTGTTCTGGAAGAAACTCTTAAATTTAAATCATGTTTAATTTGGCGGGAAGTCACAAAAGGATCAGCAACAGCAGCACGTTTTATTAATCGGTCTGTATGGTCAGTTGTTTTTCTTTTTCGGCCCCTTGTTTCATCAACATTTTTCCATTTTAATGCATTTCTAATCATCATAGGAGAACAATCTAATGCATTTTGAATAAATTCATATGTTTTTCCCTCTTGTTTTAATTTTATAATCAGTTTTCTTTTTTCTTCACTACAATGCTTCCCACGGCCCATAATTTCTGTTTAAACAAATAAAATTTCTCAATTACTAAGGATATTTCATTGAATTAACACTAATAGTAATCTTACCTTTGATAAATGTCAATAAAGTCCAATAAACAAAAAGCTAATACGAATAAAACGACAGAAAACAACAGATATGTTATTTTAACAAAACAGATCTGAATACAGATTCACAGTAACTTGAACAAGGCTACCAATGTTATAACTCACAATGCTACCAATCAATGTTATAATTTCCCTATTTAACATTTGTACCACATTTATGTAAAAAATTATTAATTTATTTTTAAGCTTAAACAAGATTTTTATTAGAAATAATTATTTTGCTAAACACTACTATTATTTTGTCCACAACTGTATAAGGTGAAAAAAAAAAAAAAAAAAAACAGTAAGCCTTGGAATAGAAAGACAGCTATATAAGGCATGTTGCAAATAATCGAGCAACAACAAAAATAAAAACTGTTTATTACTGTCACTATTTTTACAGTTTTTGTTTATTTAACCCATTCAGAACGGCTGACATACATGATCATTTTCACACAGGTGCTTGTCATGGTCGGGTGACGTACTTTTACAAAAATATTATATAAAGTCATTTCCGAGTGTCGTGTTTTCTTATTATCGTTTCATAGCTTATTAACGAACATATACGACAGCGGTAGATCGCATATATGATACTCTGACGTACCAGTACGCCACAGTGCTAGCATTGTCTACCGGCTGACATACTGGTTCGACCCAGGCTGTCGTTCTCGGCCGACTGATGTACCGATACTTCCAACATAACTATTATTTGTAGTTATACTTATTTCTCTTTTATGATATTTATGATATAAATAATATAAAAAGTATGTATTATAAGAAAAATGCTGAACCAAATTAAGGAACCAAGCAGCCCAGCAGTTGTTTTTAAATTATTATACGAAGAAACTATTTACTTCACTCATTGTCATTCTTTTACAGTACCTCTTATAGATCTCAAGATTGCAATAGTGAATAAATTTAAATGAACACCATGTTTTTTATTTATATTAATTACGCATGAGTGAAAATGTTCATTTACTGACTTACGAATATGTGCTTGGTTGGCAAAAATGGACACCCCCCACCTCTTATTAATCCTTTAAATCGAGGGTTTACTGTATTTATATTTGATTTTATTTAGATTTGGTGAGAGATCCAATATTACAAGAAAAACGGAAGGAACATGTATCTTTCCAAAAATATGCACTAGAATTAATGGAACGTTTGACAGGCAAAAGGGGGCATGATTTAGAAGTTTCCCTTGCTAATATACATAGGGTAAGTTTTATTTTTATACTTTACTTTATTTAATAGTCGAGTGCTTTTACCATCTCTGATGTCGGGCTTTCTGTGTGTTGGAATGTAAAGTCCATTCTACATTATACTTTTTTAATACTATCCAACTCTGACGTCATTTCAACTTTTGATACTACAAAATATAGTGGGGGAAAAAAATAAGAGACAGCGATGCCTTCCATCTTTTATTACTTTGTGATACTCTTCACTGCCAATTTAAAAAATTCTACTTTCAGGTGACAGACAACAGTTTGGTTATAGAACCAATTCTAGTAACCAATTTATAAATATTGTTTAATTGTGCTAAGTTTATATTTAATTATATGTTCTAAATAAACTTCTTATCAACTTAATGAACTTCTAAAAGATAAGTTGTAAACAAAAACTAAAAAGTTGGTACGACTGAGAAGAATACAACTGCCATCCAAAAATTTGACCGGAGTTAGTTTTGAAAATAGTGTAGTTTGTAGTGTAGTATCGAAAGTTGGAAGAAAGAATTGTGTTTCACATTATACTTTTTATGTCAGTACTACGCAAAAAACCTGTAGTGCTTCGCAAAAAACTATAATGTAAAACGGACTTTACTTGTATTTATTCTCTTCTTTCACGGGGGAACGGTACCACAGTTTTTTAAATTTATTCCATTCTTGTATTCTATTTCTTGCATCATTCCGGGGGAATTCTCATCTGTCTACTATTTTTTTTTTTTTAATTTTTTTTATTTCTTTACAACTTTCTTTTAGGCCTTCCTCTGCGTCTTCTTTTAGATACCCTGACTTCTTATACCTTTTGAACATCCCTACCTTCATTCATCTTTTGGATATGACCATACCCCATATCAATAAGCCTTTTTCTAGAACTTCTACAGGTTTGTTTCCAATTTTTCTTTATACTCCACATTTCTTATTCAGTCCAATTTGGTCTTCACCTTGATCTTTTGTGGGACCCTCATTTCGCTGTTTCTTATTCTGCTTCCAAGTTTTTCCGATGTTATCCAAGCTGCTGACACGTTTGTGAATTTTGTTCTACATTATAGTTTTTTGTTAAGCACTACATATTTTTTTTTCTTTACTTTTTGTATCTATCTCCATTCATACTTAGTTTGACGTATAGATTTTTATCGTATTACTTTTCCAAGAGTACCAAAATTAGGATTTGTTTTTCCCTACTATTTTTTTTACAAATATTATTAAAAATACCCTTTCACGGCCAGGTTAGTTTCAAAATAGGATCAAAATTAAAGAAATCAAATATATCGCCAGCCTTTTATAATAAATATACAATTAAAAATTTACTCGTTAAAAATAAATTAGATAAAATTGATTTACACAACAAAAGTGAAGTTTATCAAGCATCGTGCCAAGATTGTTCAACAATATATATAGGCCAAACTGGTCTAAAATTTGCTACAAGATTTGGTGAACATTTGAAAGCCATCCAAAATAAAAAAGTAGAACAGTCCAACATAGCAGAATATATGATCACCAATAATCATAACCTTTCTGTTAATGACTTTAAAATCTTACACATTCACAATAAAAGCCTTAAACTGAACCTTTTAGAATACCGAGAAATTCACAAAAATGTTAACTCTGGAATTCCCTTAATGAATGACCAGATTGACGTTTACAACTCACCCCTAATAAATCGGTAAAAAACGTTTTCCCTTATCTGCTAATATGGTTTACACTTGTATTCTCTACCATTAATATTTGTTCCCACTGAATGTATCTGTTAAAAAATAAGTTTAGTTTGTAATTTGAACTCCTGTAGATGGCATCACTGCCGAAATACGTATAGAGTAACATTAAACTTATATTTGTTTATATAACCTTACTGCTTTCAAAATTTAAAATATTACTTTTATCTTGCATTTCCTTTTTTTATATTACAATACTAAAAATTTGGTTCGATTAGCAATATTATGAAAATTTTCATTATTACTGTTAACTTTAAATATTTTAGTTTTGACAGCTCTCAGAATATTTTTGCATCAACAAGTGACTATAGGTTTTGCTTTAACAAATTTCACAACTTTTAAATTTCAAGGCCTCTTTTTAATCGCCTGGTACGCATAGAGGGGTGTAGTACATTTTTCAGACGACTTTTAGGTGAAAAACTGTGCGTCTTTTGCCGAATTCACGAATTATTATTGTCTTATAGTACTATTAGAAGACTAATTATTTGTATTTATTCTTTCTTTACGCAGGCTAACATTGTAGCACAAACTAGAATTCATTTCAATGATAGACAACTGCTACAATTAATTTATCAAGACCTAATGTCTCGAGGTTTGTCAGATTCTGCTTCCATGTTACAAAAAGAAGCTAATCTCGCTACTTCAGCATTCCCTAATGCAACAAATACTCCAACTCCATTTAGATATACTCCAAGTGTAAGCAGTGCGAATAGGGTAAGTATCGATTTTTAATACAGAATACCTATTTTTTGTTTCATCATTGGGATTTCATAGACTATAAAAGATGAAAGTTCGGTTAGATGAGACAAAAGTTGCCTTTTTAAAGGAACAATTTAGTTTAATAGATAATAAAATATTTTATAAGATTACCATAGGCACCTTTGTATTAGTATTTGGATTATTAAATGCAGATTGGATTAATAAATACAGAAACTGCAAGTTTTTCTTTATTCAACGATGTTGGTGTACATAGAGTGCTTTGTCCACGAGATCAGGCTAGTGACGTCATCATATATGCGCCAAATAATGTTAAACCAATAGCAACACAGTTTGCAGGCAATTCTACGTCCGTTGCTTAACAACGAAGCTACTATACGAATTCTGGTTTCTGCGCATGTGACATCACTGGCCTGTTCTTTGAAAAAATATTATTTTCAGCCTCGTCTTTTATCGGGAT
Source organism: Liopterus haemorrhoidalis (assembly GCA_963971575.1). NCBI lineage: Eukaryota > Metazoa > Arthropoda > Insecta > Coleoptera > Dytiscidae > Liopterus > Liopterus haemorrhoidalis. Next base: position 100,319,154 of record OZ020611.1, read on the forward strand.
CAGGACATCATCATGCCCTTAGATCACTATTCACCCAAACCAAAACAATGATCAATGATACAGGTGTACCGACAGCACTCTCAGTCAATGGAGGAAGTGCTCCTTTCACGCCAACAGGAATAAAAGTTGTCAGGTATTGTATTTACTGTGATTTTACTTTAACATTAGAGGAGGGCGTGTATTTTGTAACTCATGATCACGCCCATGTCCGTCAATATATTTATCCTCACGTTCACTAACGCATGAAAATTTTCATTTTATACAAGATATCCTAGAATGTTTACCTTTTTTTGAAAGAACAAAACACTTAACCCTTTCGTTATGGGATTTTTTTAAGGTTGCAGTGCCCCAAATACGGAGTTTTAAGCACACTTTGTAGGCGTATGTTTTTCGTAATGAAAGCCAGTACGACGCCCTTGCGAACGTATTGGGTTTTGGGTCTCAGGGAATTACAATTACTTATTTATATTGATAATTTTTATAGTACTTTATTAGAATCAATAATTTATAATACAAATGTAACATAATTAATTATCATAATTAAGTATCGAACAAGTTAACATTTTTCATGACTTAATTACCTTACATGCAGGGCTTCGAACCGGAACTGAACCGAAAACCGAAAAAAACCGTTATTTTTGTCGGAACGAAAACCGGAACTGAACCGAAAAAAAATATCGGTTTATTTCGGTTCAGATAATGTTTATGTGAGTGAATATAAAATATATTCTAAGATTAATTTTTAAACTGATGAGCAGAAAAAAATCGTAATTCGTAATTTTTTAACTAATGCGCTACTATTATTTCGGAAGAGGGGGGTTGAACGCCCAGACCCCCCCCCTGGCAGCAACCTTGGTATGATTATCAGAGAATAAGGAATAAAATGTTCTTCTAAATTATAGTAGAAAATAAATTTCTAATACAAATAAAAGCATTTAAAAATTTATCACTCGGCTCGGAACTGAACCGAAAACCGAAAAAAACCGTTATTTTTGCCGGAACGAAAACCGGAACCGAACCGATATATATTTTTTTAATTGAACCGGAACGAAAACCGAAACGAAAAAAAATAACGGTCCGAAGCTCTGCTTACATGTACAATTTTAAGCAATTAAAATATAGGAAATTATAATCATAAGGTAATATGCATAGGGGAAAATAAAAAAAAAAAAAAACTATAAAAGAGCAAAAAAAAATAAAATAATAATAATAATAATAAAATAAAATATGTAATTAAATAAAACTAACAACATTAATGGTAAATAATGACGAGAATTTAGAGTAAAATGTGCTTAGTTATTTTATGCTTATATTTTTTAAACGGAAGTTCGTGTAATTTATGTCTTCCAATAGCTTGAATAAGAGGACTATCATTAAGAGGATCCTATACTCTTTGCGTTAGGGCATCTATCGTTCCCGCCTGCTCCCCCCAATTCAAGGAGGCGTGGACGATATCACTGACAGTACACTCAGAATCATAACACATATTACACACATATTTGTTATTTTTGTGTGAGTCAACGGTCTGAGATATCTTTCTCAAACCTCGTGCAACGTTCGAAAAAAAATTATGCGCTTTAAGATTGACAATACTTAATTAAAATTACGATATCTATTTGAAGAACATTTTAAAAAATAGTTTTTAAAAAAAGAAAAAAATAAATAAGCGAATTAAAAAACTTACCAAGAGATTTATAGGTACATATACATTTAGTGTTTAAAACAGTTTTTTTGGACTTTTAGCTTCCGCAAAAATGTCTATTAAATCTTCATACCTCATTAATCTTGCTCGGTCGTTTTCAACACTAATTAATGTTAAGTCACAAAACCGCTGTTGTCCTATAGTACTACTTAGAAATTTTTTTATACTTTTTAACTTCGAAAATGTTATAAGAAATGTTAAAAAATAGTATAAAACCTGTGCATTACATACCGTCGAAATTGGATAAAATCGTACTATAGTCTATTAAAAATATTTGGGCAAGTTCTCTTGTTCTGCAACATAATTTAATTTTGTCCAACAATGCTGATCTAAAACTTATTAATTTTTTTATTTTATTGCTCTTTGCTTCGGATACTACATTTTTGTTATTAATTTTTAAAATAATTTCAGTCAGTTAACGATCTTAATATTTCAATATAATTAAATCTTAATGCAATTAACGAATCATACCTGGAGGACTTACCAAGGCGGACACAGTTTCTTTAATATAACGGAATTTACAGGTAATTGTTTAAGTAATTCCCATCTTTTCTTTTTTACACTGTTGCTAAAAAATACATAGATTTGGCAAACAATATTAAAATATTCTGAAGCTTGTTCCCTGCGGCTATAATGTATTCAATCGGTCCGCGGAATTACTATTATGCGTTCTCATTCGCTCGTTATTGCCATAATTGGAAGTTCAGTGTTGCGCATTTTTGTCGTCCAAAGAACTGCAAGGATTTTATGCGGAGTGAGAGAGAACACATTTACCGCGTATTTTCTGAGATGGATTTTACTTTATTTTGAAATTTTTCATCAATTCGGCGCCCTATAATTTTGGTTTTGCGCCGCGCCGGGGTGCATTCGCACTGCCAGCACCCCCGGTTGCTACGCCCCTGTACTTAAGCTATTTTTTAAGAGAACTATTCATCAGATTTACACTAGAATAGGAATCTGCAACCTTTACACGTCGGGGCCGCATTTAATAACGAAATTTTACATTTTTTACGTCGCGGACCGCAATCAGTAACAATTTTTTTTTTGGCGGTTTTAATTCCTTTTTTAATTCCTCTATTTTAAGATCTTAAGTTTTTGTTTACGTCGGTTTACATAATTTATGTCGGAGTAAAAACCCCTAATGTGTCAGATGCCTAATCAGCTCGGTAATGTGTTGACTACGCTGGATATGAAAAGAAAATATTATATTTTCCTACTGGTGAGCCTACGGGGTTCAGTCGTAAGCTGAATAATGACATTTACACAATGACGCTAGATGATGTTTATTGGTCTTTGTCATAAACATAGATTGTTGGAGCAAAAGAAAGCGATTGTTAAATGTGCTCTGCAAGTACATTGTTATATTTCAGAAATTCAATACCATTTTTACATTGCTAGAGTGATGATTAGTTTCTAGTTTTCTGGTACTCTGTTACAGTTATTAACTTTGTTAATCCTGTGCTTTGTAATTAATAAAACTTAAGACAATATAGAAAATAATTTTATAAATAAGATCGGAGTCAAATTATGAATGGTTTTCAAAGCTTTCAGATGGTTCTCCAAACTATGGCTCTACAAACGTTCCCCGGGCCGGTTTAATTTGCCAGTCGGCTTTATATTTGAAGGGGTTAAGTGGCGCCCCATATTTTGGCTGCGCCCGAGGCAAAGTGCCTCCCAAAACCGGCGCACCATTATGGCCGCGCCCGGGGAAAAAGATCCTACAAAAGCTGCGCCCTATTCTTTGACTGCGCCCGAGGCAAAAGCGCCCCTACGAAAGTTGCGGTTGGTGGCGCTGTATTCCGGACGGTGTCCCGAGTCAGAGCCGCTTGTTGGGATTTTGCCGCGGGCGCAGCAAAATATGGGGCGCAACTTTCGTGGGGGCGCTTTTGCCTCGGTCGCAGCCAAAGAATGGGGCGCCGCTTTCGTAGGATGTTTTCCCCGGGCGCGGCCAAAATATGGGGCGCTAGTTTTGGGAGGCACTTTGCCTCGGGCGCAGCCAAAATATGGGGCGCCACTTAACCCCTTCAAATATAAAAAAAATATTTATTTAAAAAAACACTAAAAATGACTTAGTTCCAACCCTTCAATGATTTTTTTTTTTGATTTATTCAAAGGAATACTAAAATTAACTTAATCCACCCCTTAAAATACAAAATTTTAAATTTATTTTAAAAAACTAATATGTATATAATCCAACTCTAAAATACATTTTTTATTTATTTATTCAAAAGAACACTTAAATTTACTTAAGCCAACCCTTAAAAAACATTTTTTATTTTTATAGTCAAAAGAGCACTAAATTTTACTTAATATAACTCTTAAAATACAATTTCTTTTTAATCAAATAATCACGAAAATTTTCTTAAGCCAACCCTTAAAATACAATTTTTTTATTTATTCTAATTCCCACCAAAATGTACTTAATCCAACTCTTAAAATAATCATTTTTAATTTTAAACAAAAGAAGACTCTAGCTCTTATAGTTATGGCCCCAATTGTGTACGGCCCGAATTGTCCATCGCCCCAGTTGTGAATGGCCCCAGTTGTCAAAAGCCCCAATTTTGTACGGCCCCAATTGTCCAATGCCCTAGTTTTTAATGGCCCCAGTTGTGAAAAGCCCCAATTGTGAACGGCCCGAATTGTCTTACTGCCCCAGTTGTCTGGTTACCATTCTGATCTTAAAAATTAGGATAAATTAATTAAGAAGATTTAAAAAGACCGGTAAATAAATTATAAATGATTTTTTCCCTCTAAAATATTTTAAAATCTTATGTTTATACTGAAATAATCTATGAAATAAATCTTCCGAAAGATAATAATGACCTTGGATAAGTTTTGTCACTTTTCTTACTTGACTGTACTTGGGGCGGAGTTTTATAGATTCATACTTCTGTCCGCTAGAGGCAGCATATTTTCAATTAAAAAAAATCATTTTGACTATTCGAATTTTGCAGTACTACTAACTAATATAAGTCACAGTTGTGTATGTATGTACAATCGACACATTAAACTTTGCTTGCATTGTGTATTTTTTCATTTTTTTTTGTTTTTCTTTACTTTCAAATTGCTTACTTTGCAAGTGCAATTATTCATAAACAGGAAGGAATTTAAGAAAAAACAATCAACAGGATCAAAGATTTATATATTATCTTTACATATGTTTTTGTTAAATTTTGATCAGTTGATTAGCGTAGGTAAAATCCGACAAGTCCTAACATGTGTTTTACGTTCCGCGCGGACCGAGTATAGGATCCTCTTAAAGGGACACTTAGCAAAGAATTTCTCTATTAACTTGAAAATAAAGTCTTTTGTTAATTGAATATTTAACTCTTCATGGCTATCTACTATTTTTTTATATCTAGGATAATTTCCAACCACTCTAATGGCCGGTTGCTAAAGTAAGAATTATCCCTAACTCGAGTTAAAATCATTTGTTTTTGTATGTTGTAACATATGAAAACAAATGATTTTAACTTGAGTTAGAGAAAACTCTTACGTTAGCAACCCGCCATAGAACTTTTATTTTGGATCACCTGAATTTTTTTATAATTAGAACAGGAGGTATTCTTCAGACAGGACAGGCATAAGTTAAAGTCGGTCGAATGCAGGTTTTATACATAAGAATTTTGTTTTTTAGTGAAAGTCTTGAATTTCGAATTTATATTGATATAATATAGAAAAACACAGATACAATTATAGAAAAATTAATGATATGAAGCATACGTATAATTTAATAATTTTAATAACGTAAACGTACGCTTCTCGTAACAAACATACTTGAATAAGTGAAATATATGCGTTTCTCGTCAAATATCACGGTAAAAACTTATATCGAAAATATACGCTCTTCGTTCATTGGACCCATATATACGAAACATATACGTACACTTCTCGTAACGAAAGGGTTAATAATATTTATATCTATTATAGGTTATATACTTTTTTATTTTAACGTACAAATGGATTTTTTCTCTAAGTAAGACGTCAAAAATTGACGTTAATTTTTGCAATACCATTTCAAACATAAATGCTATTCGCTAAGCATATTTGTGTTAAAATTGCAAGTTAACGTTCTACTAAAATGGTGGCTTTAAAAGTTAACGCTGGTGTTTAATTTGCAAAATTGATGGATCTGATTTTAATTAATGTCATGGTAATAGAAGAAATTGTAGAAAATGCAAGAAGGTAATACAAAATGCAGACTATAGATTACTGTTTAAAGTGAAAAGAACTAAGAAACTAAGATTCAAGTAACTCATTTGAGTTACAGTACGCAGGTTTAAAGAAATGCATGGTATCTACCATCCTTGTTTAGCCTTGAATCTCAGTGCAATTCCTTGAATTAAAATTTTAAGCGTATAGCGACCCTTGATATTCTGACCATAAAATTTAGTTTTCGTTATGTATATATCATATTAGACATACATATGTACGTGAAAATTACCAGGGGGGAAAAATTGACTTGTATTGTCTGGGCGATCGAAGAAACCTCACACGACGCATGGCCATTTGAAATACATCTATTTTATCAAAAGGACTAGATCCAAATCTAGGTTTGGTTATATCACTCCGCCTTTACGTTGGACGAATTTGACTTATTAACTACGTCGCTAACTTCTTTACAATGTCTTCTTTATGCGCATAGACTTGGTAACCATTTCTGGTGCAAGAGAGAAAAAAAAAAAAAATAAATAAATAAATAAAAATAAAATAAAATAATAATTAAATAAATAAATGAACAATAAGAATATTATATAATTTATGAAAATGTATCCTGGATTTTTTTTTAAAAATTACGTGGAAATTTTTTGAATCTTCTGAAATTTAAAACTGAATATTTAGTAGATACAGTGAAATTGTTTCGTCAAACCAATATTTTTTTGTGGTACTAGTATTTCACACCACCTTTTTTTCGCTTTCATTTGCTATGAGATCAGACAGGCGTTAAGATATAGACACGTGGAACTATATGATGATATACACACTTTTTTGTTCCATTTTAAAAATATTAACTTTAACAAGAAATAATTTAATAATAACGTGGAAATAATTGGTTATGTTCTCGTTTAACATAAGCAGAACACTTTGAAAATACCGTAGTGTATATAAATTTATGGCCTGTTCACAAGAAATGTTAACACCTCGCGTTAATATATAATTTTAACAAATGCTCTTACAGAATAGCATTTTCAAAAAATCATTAGACAGTGTTAAAATAAAAATATTAACGTGACGTTAATTATAACGCATTTCTTAGAGAATGAACCCGAATGTAGGGGAAAGGTACTTGTGAAAAAATACATCATTAAGATGCCTTCTTTCGTGTCGCTGTACCTCCTCAAGGCGGAAATGGAAATTTTCCAACTTACTGACACAGTACTGGCTTAATGCTCTGGAGCTCTTTGCGAGTTCTAGATTTTAAATGAAGCAAAATCATGGGGGGTCTTCACTTTAGACTTTCGATTTGAAATAACCCCATAGGAAGAAATCCATGGGTGTTAAATTAATGTCCCTCTCTTCGGGATCACTTTTCCAGGGATCATAGCTGGAACGGCCTCAACTGACAGTTTTGTGGTATGCGCTGTGACTCCATCTTCTTATGTGTTCATTGTAAACATTTCAATTCTGTATCGATGAAGGGGGGGGGGGTGCAACACCGTTTGCATTCTCATATAAGTAAGATCCGATGCTCTCATTGCCATCATCAGCCTGCTGGAGTTTGAGTTGCTCAAACTGAAAAAATAAAATAGCGTTGTAAAGAGAATTTTACAAGCCAATATTACAATGTTGCGTCACATGGCGCTTCTTACTATTTTTGTGGTAAATGCCACCCTTTAACATTTAAGTATCATCTATTTGATTAAGTTTAATTAACAATATTTGTGTTTCAGGAGACAGGCACCTAGCACTTCTAGCACTCCAAGGCACTCAGAATTAAATGCGAATAGTTCTAAACTACAGAAACAAATACATCATGAACCTAAATTGGGTGTTTCGAATCCTACGACATCTAGTGAAGAACAGCCAGTAGCAATCACCCTAAACTCTATTATAACTGAATACTTGAAGAACCAGCACGCATTATGTAAAAATCCAATGTCCACTTGTCCACAATTCAACCTTTTTGTGTAAGTTACAATGTTTTTTCTTTTGATAATATATTTTGCAGTTAGTTTAGATTTTGCCGTAATTTATTTTAATTTGAAGATCTCAGTAGGTATTATCGAAATTTTCACCTTACTGGGCAATCAATTGACGGGTCTATACAGCCTCGAATAATTAACCGACCGACAGGCGCACTCGATCTGTGAGGTACATAGATCATAGTTTAAAAAGTATTTGAAATAATTTAAATGTATTTGAAATAGTAGGGGAGATTGGAACTACTAGGGAAATATTTGAAATACTACGAAATATATGAAATACGAGGGCTACCTTTTAAGTTTTTACAAAAAATAACAAAAAAAAAAAAAAAAAATCGAACAAACGGTTTTATTGCTTTTCAAAATATTCGCGTTTAAGATTTATATATTTTTGCATGCATTCAAACCAATTCTTGAAACATTTTTTCCACTCTGAAGTTGGTATCTCAAAAATATGGTTTTCAACAGCTTCTTGAGGTGATGAAAATCGCTGTCCAGGTATTTTTTGTTTGACATTGGGGAACAAAAAAAAGTCGTTAGCGGTTAAATCAGGTGGATACGGGCAATGAGACATTAATTCGATGTTTTTCTCCTTCAAATAATCAATTGTTTGATGTGCTGTGTGGGAGATTGCAGTGTCATGATGAATAATGTTACCTTTTATGATTTTACAAACGACCTCTAGATGACAATATTAAAATGTGTCACTACTATATTCGTAAATTTTGACATTTGTTATTGTGAAATCAGTGGCAGCTTATAAATTGACGGAGTAGTATGTTGACAGTGAGCGTTAAAAAAAACAAGTTTGTGAAAAAATTGATATTACTCGTGAAGGTTTTCGTTGGATGATTTTTTACGATTTTAGTAAAGGCCTAACTCAACAACAATGCATAGATACGCTTCGTTCAACTTTTGGTAATGAAGCACCATCAGAAAAGACTTTTTACAATTGGTTTGCAGAATTTCGTCGTGGTCGGGCGTCCGTCAGTGATGAATCTCATGAAGGTAGATCAAAATCAGTTGTGATTCATAAAAACATCGATGCTGTGCGCAAAATGATTGAAGAAGATCGGTATGTGACTTACCGTGAGATAGAGGCATCCTTTGGCATATCGCAGACTGCAATACATTCGATTTTGCATGAACATTTAGTTGTGAAAAAAATCTATTCCCGATGGATTCCGCATAATTTGACCGAAGGTGTAAAGGGAATGCTAAAAAAATTCTACTTAGGCACTGCAAAATACGTATACAACATCGTTACAGGTGACGAAGCTTGGATTTATTCATATGAACCTGAAACTAAGCAACAATCCACTGTTTGGGGTCTTCCAAGATGAACTGAAACCCACAGAAGTTGTTCGTTCATGAAGCAGTTCTAAGAAAATGATCGCTTGTTTCTTCGGTTTGTTTCTTCGGCTCAAGAAGATGATGAAGCCTTCGAAAACCATGTTTTTGAGATACCAACTTCAGAGTGGAAAAAATGTTTCGAGAATTGGTTTGAACGCATGCAAAAGTGTATAAATCTTAAAGGCGAATATTGTGAAAAGCAATAAAATAGTTTGTTCTAAAAAAAAAAAATCTTTCTTAGTTTTTGTAAAAACTTAAAACGTAGCCCTCGTATCATTGACAGAGAATAGATGCAATTTTGCGATGTTATTTTCACTCTTCGGCGTTTCACTGGATTGTTTTATATACGGTGTACTTAATTTATTATCAAATGTATTTTATATTTTATGATATCATATATATATATATATATTTACTGTATGACAGCAAAGTCAGCTCTAGTTTTTTATGTCAATTTTTACTCTATTCTATTTATTTTTTGTTTATTGCTATTAATGATTGTATTACTTATTATGTTATAGTCCTCACAAATGTCCTGGGCCCATTCAAAAGATTACTTCATCAGTTAACTTCACAGTACGAGCGTCTCGAAGAGCTCTAGGTTACCCATCGAAAACACTTGATTGCAAATATATTCATAGCAAGTTCTGTGCTGTTCAAACTATAAGGATGACCAATGATGAAGGTTTCTTTACTTGCGCGAGATATATGGTAAGTTGTTTTTTTTTAATTTTTAAGCATAAATATAAAATTATTTTGTATTTTATTGGCAAGACCTGGTTTTCTGAATCAGAAATTCTTCTTAACCACTATTCTACTTAACTTAACTTAAAGGCTACTTTATATTGAGCAAGTAGCGAGGAAAGTCAAGTTAGCAGGCTACTTGCTTGCGCTTTTCATAAGCAAGTAACATAAATAAGTATGTGTTGTTCACATTTATGTAGTTAATTCTGACAAGTTTAGTTGTGGATTAACTGTGCAACTCTTAAAACTGAGTCTGAATGAGAAATGAAAAAACGAGTTATAACAAATTCAAACACTATCGGCTATAAGTAGAGAATCTTTTTAAAAATTATAATATTTTTCATTGAATGCAAAATTTGATAATACAAATTTAGTTTTTCTATTCTTGTTAGGAAGTAAGTTATTTAGAAAAAAAAAAAAAATGTTTACATAAATTTTACAAAAAGTTATACGATATTTTAAAAACATAATGGGCCAAAAGTAGAGTCCTAAATAAAAATTATTAAAAAATATAACAAAAATGTAATAAATTTTGAAAAATAGTTAATAATGAGTGTAGTATCTTTCATTCTTTATTACTTCCGCGCATTTATGCTTCATAGATAGTAATATACTATTATATTGTACAAGTGTTGGTATGTATGTTCTATTCAACTTTGGTATATCTTCATTTTTCCGGTAACGCGGAGAGAGGAAATGAACCGGCGTCTTATCCGGGTGATATTTTTTAATGCTTAGGCTTAATTTTATTTCGACGGGGGCTACTGACTAATTTTTATTGATAAAAATCATGCATTTTTTCCTCGAGACCGTACCGTTGATCGCCAACAAATTTCTAAAAAGCTGAACATATCACGGATACTTCAACGACACGGATAGTTCTTAGTTGACGATATACGAATGTGTTATAATTCTAAAGATACATTTAGCACAAAACTAAGTCGAAAAATCTACAATAGATTGTTTTTTTAAATAATCGCTGAATTGTGTAAAACATACATAAGTGTGGGTAAATATTACGCATAGTTTTTGTAATATTCAAGATTTCAAACATTTTTGCTGACCATAAAATTGTTTTACAGTTAAAAAGGTTACTGAGCTGAAAATTACTAAGTAAGTAGGTAATAATCGAAAACTAAATATTATTTTAAACATGTAAAATACTATTTTAAGTTGTAAATATCTTTCGATTAATTAATCGCCAGAGTTTTACAATTCATAGCTAAACCAAGCTCCACTACATTTTGAGTGTAAATTAACAGAAGAAATGACAACTTAGTTTTCTATTTAATATAACCACCATATTACTTTTAAATTATTTTAAAAACTTGTAAAATCGTTTTTAAGGTATGTATGATTTTTGATTAGTTAATCGAGACAATTTTGCATAAATTCTTCTTAAGTTAAACCAAGACTCACTGTATATTCTCTCCCACAGTTATAATGACATTTTTTGAGGTTATTTCTACCGGCACTGCTCCGCGGACCACGGGTTGAAGAACACTGCATTATACCACAGATTTTAATTAATGAGCCCATACCGTTAAAGAAATGTTTGGTCCATTTCGTTCGTCTTTTTTTATATCTGATGATGACGCAAAATGGTTCTTTATAGACACATTTTAATTTATGTATCAACAATTGAGTAAGTGTTTCTAGGTCTATACTAGCGTCGGCGAATCAATGGAGTTACGTCACACGACGTAACAAACAATTGCATTGTTCCAAACAATACAATCGTTTGTTACGTATTGTGACGTAACTGCGTTGATTCGCCGACGCTAGATACCTAGTTTTGGTAGTGCTATTATACTATTTCTTTTATTAAAATTATAAATAGTTTTACTTACTACTGAACGCTGCAAATTTAATTGTTTAGCAAACCATTTTTTTTTCACCGTTATATATATACATATATTTAAAATTATTAATTCCTTGATATCGTTGCTTAAATATACATCCCTTGGCATTTTTAATCTTCAAAATTATTACCCAGAACACAAAAAAATCAACTATTATAACAAATTTCCCAAGTTATACTGAATTAAAATAATAGCTGCTTTCCTTTTAAGAGTTAAAATGCTTGGCTAAGCTAAGAAGTTAGTCAAATGTCTTAGCAAGGGAAAGGGGGGAGGAAAAAACTTAGTTTATCTTAGCCAGTGTCTTATAAATGGAACGCTCTTATAACTTAGATTAACTTAGCTTAGCTTAGATTTCTTAAGTAAAGTGGTAAAAGGAAAGCGCCTAATGTTTCTCTATTTATAGCCTAACAGGTTTCAATAAGTCTGTTATCATTTTTACAACAAATATTTTTAAGAGCAGGTTCTAACGTATTATTTGTTGTTACTATACCAGGAATATAATTCAATAACATTTGTTACACTAAAAACGGGATTTATGAAAATGATTTAAAAAATAGTTATGTTTCTCTATTTATGGCCGATAGTCTATATGTTAAGAGTTGCCCCAGGAAGAGATTTGAAAAGAATTTATTGTGCGGTATCAAAAAAAGAAAAAAAAAATCAGAACACTCAGAAGGACCGAAAAGTAGTTTTTCTTTTTTAAATTTATTTTAACATTTTTTTTTTTTTTTTTCAAAAATGTTGTAACCAGGAAGAATAATCTAAAAATCCGTTATATTTTATATATTTAATTTATGGTATAAATTATATTTTTAGACAAAACTTATTGTTTTTTTTTTTTTTTTGTATTCATGGCTAAATTATGTCTAGTAATATTATGGATTTTTTTGTATTTATGGCTAAGGTAGTTTACATCACATATGAGAATCGAACTACAGTTTTTCTACGAGCTATGTTATGTAATGCAAGCTACGTAGCATTCATGTGTGAAAGTACAGCCTTTAGTTTTTACTTTTTAAGGTATCGAAGAGGAATAAATCATTTATAGTAGTGAAATACAAACTTATAAATCAAATAACGCATTGTTATAATTCGTTTTATAAAATTGAAAAAAAATTAAACATTTATCAAATCATGTCATTATTTATTTAATGAACACTTAACTACGAATCAAATTGCAGAAAAAAAAAAGCTTGATTTTTTTAAATTTAGTATAAAAAAAATAATTGAAAGCTCTTAAAATCGTTTTGATGTGATTATAGAAAAGAATATTGCCCTATAGTCTAATCAAACGTTAGAATGCAATACAGAGAAAATGTTTTTTCTTCCCATACTCTCTAATGGGTTCTACCAATAACGCTATTCTGTCCTTTCTTGACGACGTTGCCGGCTGTAAAACGCGCTGATCTGTGAAGACGTGTTATTCTACATAGAGCTATTCATTTTTGTTCTGTGTTACGTAATTTTGTACAGAAGTGATTTTTGTAAATCAACTCATAAAATCCCTTATAATATTTTGGGTTCGTTGACATATTTAACACTTTTACAACATTTGGAAACACTGCTCCCATTTGCTAAAGAGCAATACTGCATTCTAACGTTTGATTGAACTATAGTCATCCAGCATTTTATCGCTTCTTACACTTATTAAATACTTACAAAACCTTGAACTGTGTGAAAATTCACACTCCACATAATTTATTATAAAATATTTGATTTTTTATAAAATAAATAATTATGTGGATTATGGTGGATTATGGGATTAGACAGAACGACACCAGGATATATAGTGAGAGAGGAAATGAAGAGGGAAAAGCTGAGAGTGGGTGCCGGGGCGAGGGCGGCGAAGTATGAGGAGAAAATCAGAAGAGACGAAAGAAGGAAAATATTAAGAGAATGCTGGGAAGAAAGACTGAGGGAAGAACAAAAGAGTAAACTGTCGGAATGGGGAGAAACAAGGAAAGAGTACTATTGGAGATGTGGGATGGACATAAGAGAAGCTGAGCGAAAGAGAAATGGAGGAAGAAACATAGTAGAAGAATTGAGGAGGAGAGACAAGGAGGTACAGGAGCAGGAAAGAACAGTAAGAATAGAAAATTCCAGGAATGTGAAAAGGTATAGAGAGATAAGGACGGTAGGAATACCTAAATATTTGAAAGGAAGGAGAGGAAAGGCAGGGGGCAGAGTTAGAAGGATTGCCAGATTAAGATGCGGAAATGAAGAACGGAGTAATAGGTATTGGGCAAAAACAGAGGATAGGCTATGCAGAATGTGTAGGGAGGAGGAAGAATCCTTGGAACACCTAACAAGAAGATGTGGAAAGCTGACAAAATGGGATGGAGATATAAAGGATCTGTTGAGTGAAGAAGGAAAAGGAGAAAGGTGGGTGAGAGTACTCGAGGAAAGAAGGAAGGAATGCGGTGAGGTAAGACAGAACTGAGAACAGGAAGGAAGAGAGAGGTAAAGGAAGAGGAAAGAAAAGAGGGAAGAGAAGCGAAGAAAGAGAGGAAGAACAACTGGAGTCAAGAAGGAAGGAGACCGGAGACGGAAGCCGAAAAGAGAATAGGAAGAAAGAGAGGAACACCGGAGGAAGAATGTAGAAGAAGAAGAAGAAAGAAGTCATAAAATGTAAAAATGTACTATAATATTATTATTTTATTTTATTTTATTATTATTATGATTTTTAAATGTATTGGTTAAAACCCTAAACGCCGAAAGGCCTAGGGTAAATAAAGAATTTATATATATAAAATAAATAAAACGTAAGGAATTTTCCTAATCCTTAAGCTACGTTCCGAGCTCTTAAATTAGTCGACTATAGGCTATGTCTTGTGCACTGTTGATTGTCACTACAAGTTTGTCATATAGTAACACGAGCAATCTTTCAGAGCTCTAAATTTAATACATAATACGTTGTCAATTGCCGATAGTGTTCCAAACTTATTGTTAGAGAGTTGTTTTAATGAGACAGACATATAAACACATTGGCAATCTCAGTTTACATCGGAGAGAACGTTTACATTGTATGCCTTTACATAACCTAACAAAACGACATCGCGCCGATTGCAACAAATTTGCCCAAAATTACAAAACCGAACAGTAAATATGATAAATATGCTGTTTAGGTAATTAGGAAGACGATAATAGATAATAAAGATTTTGCGAAGCCGCCGTAGTTGGTTTAAAGACACGCAGATGCCCCACCATTCGTAACGCACTAATTTTCTAAGCTGTAAACGCTACCTTGAATGTTAAACTATCTACTAAACTTATCCATAACGCACAGTGAACAGTCAACTAATTTAAAGAGCTCTGAACGCAACTTTATTCTTCTCTTTAATTTAGTATTGCATGATGAAAAGATAAAAAAATTTTTTTGTTTTTTTTTCCGGTATATACGCACTGTATATACCTATATATGTTAGAAATAATGATCGCACTGATCATTATTTCTTGATCGTTATGCAATACTTGACAGAAACATTTAGTTATCAAACTTATTTCCAAGGACATATACACATAGGCGTACATTACATTTTTGTTACCTTATACGAATTGATTATTGAATAAAGACTATTTTTCTCTACACGAATGACTACATCTATGAGTTGATAACAAATATTAAGTTAGAAAGACATCTTCGTTGTTCCTCGGGTGAGTTCGGACCAACGAAGTAATCTGATTGGTATTTGTTAAATTTGGATTTTCAGCTGTGAATTAAAATACAGTTATGATATTTTAAAACCCATTATTTACCATTATGTAACGGTCAGGATTTAATGATCGCACTGTATCATCGCAATCGCCATAGATTCACTGTTAATTGGGGCATCCGGTACCTTGTTTGATGCTCATTGACTGTCAATATCAAATGTTCAGCGATCATTATAATGATGTTGTTTGTTTATTTCTAGCCTGGAAACCAACAAATAATTGCCGGTGACTATTCTGGGGAAGTAAAAGTTTATAACATCCACACAGGTGCTGAGGAAACATCCGTTTCATGTCACGATAGTTATATAGTTCATATTGAACCGAATAAAGATGGAAGTTTAATTCTAACTAGTTCAACGTGGGGTACACCTCTTTCAAGTTTATGGGGAAACAGTTTTGTAGCACTGTAAGCATGAATATAAAATAAGAGGTGCTTTATTTTTATAAAAAATAATTTTTTGTTCAAGGCAAACTTTCCAAGAAGAAGAACATGTAGAATTTAGCAAATTAACGCAAGATAAAATTATAGGAACAAAAGGGGAAGTAGCAACGGTAAGTAATAGAAGTAATATTTTAAAATAATAGTTAAATAAAACATATATGGCCGATTGCTAAAATAAGAATTATCCCTAACTCGAGTTAAAATCTTGTTTTTGTATGTTGTAACAAATTATTTCAACTTGAGTCAGAGAAATTCTTACGTTAGCAACCCGCCCTTAGTGAGTTTCACAAAAGATATGTTTATTAATATTCTATTGGTAACTCAAATTAAGGCGTATCCATTCAGCCACAGTAAGACGAAAAAATCTGTCTTTGTTTACGCATGTTTCAGCATGTGTTTTTTGTTTCTGTCGATTCTCACTCCGTTTTTACAATGAATTAAGTGATTTAAGATAATATGACTAAATACTTCTTGTGTCCATGTATGTAATTCAGAGGACAAAAATCTTCCGATATTGGATGAATTTTATTAGAAACGGTTTTGTGTATGACAGAGATTCCATATCAGTCTTTAGTTCTGCAATTTAATTTTAATACTAATGAGAAAAATGCGTTAAATTGTAATTGCGTTAATAATTGTGCCATTTTACTTGTTTTGCTACAAGTGAAGAAGAAAGTTTCTTTATTGGTATTTCCAAAATTCTGCTACTATTTATTGAAGAGAATTTATGCTGTTCAGATGTTTTTAAATAATCTGTTAACGTTGCATTTTCAGTTTTCCCTGTCTCGCATGTGCAAGAAAATAGTTTAATGTTGACTGAACTATTATAATTAAAATAATTAAAAACCCCTGTTATTGCAAGCGGATGTTCCGAAAGTGTGTTTATTTGCAAATATTTAACTTTTTTTTTTTGGGAGGAATATATTACCAGTTCTCTTTCTATAAAATTTATAGAGAAATGTGTAGATTTTAAGTACTCAAATAAAAGGTTTAATCTTAAGTATTAAATTTTATTTTGTCTGTGAGTTTAACATAGCATCTATACAAAGATACCCATCGGGAAATTACGTTCCCATTTAAAAAAATCAAAGTTGTCCTGTAGTACCAAGCAAAAATATTCTGTACTTCCAGTTTGTTCCGGTAAATTTCAATTCTACCACTCAATTCTTTAGGTTAACTTTGGTTATCAAATTTCTTACCAACTTGCTCACACAACCCATTTTCGAGAAAAATCGTATGCCCTCTACCTTTATACACCCTCTAGATCAAGGGTCGGCAACACAGAGTCCGAGGGCTCCGTGGCGCCCTCGGTGAGATTTGTATGTGCCCTTGCTTTCGAGACACATACATACTGAGCCCAATATCCACATCGCATCTATTGGTGATTCGACTTGAGCGATCAGCGCTAGATTATAGACGATCTTGCGAACCACGAGTGTTTACATATTTTACGTTTTTAAGCGGCCTAAATAACAGTTGAATTTATATTTCGCCCTTATTGACAAAAAGCTTGCCGACCCCTGCTGTATATGATAGTTTTATTTTATGTGAAAAAATTAAGAAAGAAAAAGTCAAACCAAAATACTGTTAGTCTAATAATATGGATCTCACAATACCAATGTCAAAAACATCAATAGTTCGTTATTGTCTAACTAATTATCTTTTAGCCAACCGGCGTAGCGTAGTGCTAACACATCTGCTCTCCGGTGCTAAGGTTTCGGATTCGTATCCCGTTCAGGCATGGAATTTTTCAAAAATAAGAATTGTCCTGGCTAATTGCCAAAGCAGCAAAGGCCATAAAAATAAAAAAAAAGTTATATTTTATTTTTATTTCTAGATATATGATACAGCGAGTGGAAAGAAATTAATATCTTTAGTTCCTTCAATAAGTAACCAGTATACTAAGAACAAAGCAACGTTTAATCCAACAGATGAACTAGTCCTTTCTGACGGTGTTTTGTGGGACGTCAATTCGAACACGCAGATACATAAGCTGGATAAACTAAATCAAACACAAAGTGGTATTTTCCATCCTAATGGTCTAGAGGTAAGTACGTGGTTTTATTTTATGTTTAACTGTTTTTTTAGTTATACAGGGGTGGGTGAAAAAGTGTGAAAAATGTGAACGATATTATTTCTTTATAGTTTATATAAATAAAATGCTATAACTTTTTAAAGTTTTCTGTCTGTCTGTACGGTAGATAATGCGGCAAAAAAAAAAATGTGTCGTTGAAAAAAATAATTATTATTTTTTTTTAAATTTATTGTTTGGTATCAAAAGAAAGATTTTACGACGTAAATCAAGAAATTAAAGTAGTCGTTTTTTTTAAATTTCTTTATTTTAAAATGATTTTTAAATTAAAAAAAAAAAAAAATTGATGTGAAGTGTGAATTTTCACACATTTCAGGGTTTTGCAGGTATTTAGTAACTGAATGATGATTATTTGGGATGCCAAAACAAATTTTATGTCAAAATATTTTTTTCTGAATTTTAATTCGAATGCCTAATGCCATTATTTAAGTTTCTAAATATGTGCAGTATTTTTTTTACATAGCAAGGTTCATTAAGATTTTGAAAATTGCGCCTATGGCTTCTATTGGTTGCTTAAATCATTAGCCCCGCGCTCTGATTTCGTATACATTCAAATATAGAATTGTATTATAATTTCAACACTTCCCACTGGTTATTAAATATACGCTTTTAAAAATTAAATGCAACATTTACCAAAATATAACTAGAATTTTGACAAAATAATTTAAACAAGAGAAATGCAAAAAAAAAAAAACAGAAAAATTAAAATTTACAGGATTCGAACTCTAGTTTGCAAGTTACCTCTTTGGCAAATTACAAAGCAATGACGAAACGCACATCGCTATGAGCGCTGAGTTATCTACTGGGTTACATAGCGAATTAAATATTTAACATATTTTGGTTAAAAACACAAAAAATGCGTTATGTTCCGAAAACGTAATCTGATCAAAAATTCCTGTTGTACTATTCCGGTTCACACCAATGTACATTACTTAGAATTTTTTCAGATTTTTTGTTTAAACCATCTGGGCTACAGGGTGTGAGACAAAATTTATTTTGCACAATTTTGGCAAAAATCGCGTCAAAATAATTTATTTTGCAAAAATAAAATTTTGGTCGTTAATCCACGTACTAAGGGCTTTCATTTGATACCCTACTCAGAATTAAAAAAAAAATATATTTTTTTTTTCGATGAGCATATATTTGTTTTTATTTTTAGGGGGATATGTTTTTTAGATGTTTTAGTATTTTTCCAATGTGTGGGTCAAAAAGTTGTACAAGCATGCCAAATTTCAACTCTAAGTTTAGCCGTTTGGCTACAATTTTTACCGAACAGAGAGACAGACAGACAGACGACAAAATGACGGTATAAGGGTTTTTTTGGTGATACCTACAAAACCCTAAAAAATGATACCATTTATTATAAAATTATTTCTTATTAATTTAGTGATGACTTACATACAAAACAAATAACTAAAAAAATCGTTTGGATTTTTTATTTTAAATTTTATTGTGAATTTTCGAAAATTATTTAAATTTAGTTTAAATAAATTAAATCAAAGCTATTTGTACTCAAATTAACGAATAAATGTCACTATCATGATTTTGATGTGGTTATAGAAAATAATATTGTCCTAGTCATCCAGCATTTTATTAGCTTCTTACACTTAGTAAGTACCTACAAAACTCTACAAAAAAGTGTGAAAATTCACACTACATCAATTTTTTTATTATTATGTCGTTTATTAAGATTTTAAATTAATGTGTAGAGTAGCGGTCGTTCGTATTGACTGGTCAATCGCGACGTTCATAGTAGTCGATCTCGATGATTTTTTGTGCGTTGAAAGTCCTATTTTGGTTGGCCAAATGAAAATAATAAAACCGGAGTATCGTACCCATATTATGACGGATATTTACTTGATTCTATTAGATTGGCTTTGTATTATTACTAGATATATAGTGCATTGTCGATAGCATGCAAATACAGCCTTCACGTTAACTTCAACCTTCCAGAACATGAAAAAAATTTATGTGAAGTGTGAATTTTCACACATTTCAGGGTTTTGCAGGTATTTAGTAACTGAATGATGATTATTTGGGATGCCAAAACAAATTTTATGTCAAAATATTTTTTTATGAATTTTAAATCGAATGCCTAATACCATTATTTAAGTTTCTAAATATGTGCAGTATTTTTTTTACATAGCAAGGTTCATTAAGATTTTGGAAATTGCGCCTATGGCTTCTATTGCTTGCTTAAGGCCGCGGTCTGACTAATCGAGTGCTGTCGATCGTTTGCTGTCGAGCAAATTTCAAACACACGTTAACTAAGGGCATGAGTCGCACTGAACCATCGTTTACCGTCAAGTAGCATCAAGTTGTTTGTATTTCAAACCGGTTTGAATTTCACTCGACGCTCGACGCATAGCACATGCGATTTAAGCATATTAGTTCATAACCATATATTATTTGACAGTTGGAACGTCAAAAAAAAAAACAAAATTAACTGTTTGATAGTTTTAGGTTGGAATATGCACTATTTGACAAGTGAGAAACAAATTTACTTGACACTGAATGATCGATAATACTCGACAGTACTTGATCAGTCAGACCAGCTTTTAAATTTTTAAACGACACTACACGACTCGACGCTACGTTACACGACGGCGCTCGATCAGTCAGACTGCTGCCTAAATCATTAGCCCCGCCCTCTGATTTCGTATACATCAAACATAGCATTAAATTATAATTTCAAAACTTCCCACTGGTTATTAAATTTACGATTTTAAAAATTAAATGCAACATTTACCAAAATATAACTAGAATTTTAACAAAATAATTTAAACAAAAGAAATTGCAAAAAAAAAACAAAAAATTTAAAACTGACAGGATTCGAACTCTAGATCGCAAGTTACCTGTTTAGCAAATTAGAAAACCAATGACTAAACGCACATCGCTATAAGCACTGGCTTATCGACTGGGTTACATAGCGAATTAAATATTTAACATACTTTGGTTAAAAACACAAAATGCATTATTTTCCGAAAACATAATCTGATCAAAAATTCCTGTTGTACTATTCCGGTTCACACCAATGTACATTACTTCGAATTTTTTCAGATTTTTAGTTTAAACCATCTGGGCTACAGGGTGTGGGACAAAAATTTTTTTGCACAATTTTGGCAAAAATCGCGTCAAAATAATTTATTTTGAAAAAATTTAATTTTGATCGTTAATGATCGTACTAAAGGCTTTCATTTGATACCCTAGTCATAATTTTAAAAAAATATATTTTTTTTTCGATGAGCACATATTTGTTTATATTTTTAGGGGGCTATGTTTTTTAGATGTTTTAGTATTTTTCCTATGTGCGGGTCAAAAAGTTGTACAAGCATGCCAAATTTCAACTCTCTAGGTTTAGCCGTTTGGCTACAATTTTTACCGAACAGACAGACAGACGACAAAATGACGGTATAAGGGTTTTTTGGTCATACCTACAAAACCCTAAAAAGAAGACACATTCTTACTAAAATTTATTTAAAACTGGTTTAAAAATAATTTAATAAAGAATATAATTTTTTGGCATTATTATAAGTAAAAATTTAATGTACTTCTACCACAAAAGCTTGGAGACCACTGGTGTAGAATATAATAACATTTTACCACTTTAATTTATTTGTTACTTCTGATAGATATTTTAATTAAAATTCTTAAAATATGATATTTATCTTTTGTAAACATAAACATTTCATTATATTTCGTGCTTATCAAATACTTGTAATTAATAATATATTACAGTCGACCCTTGACATTAGCAGGGGTTACGTTCCCGGGGTCCCCGTCTATAATGGAAATTCGCGAATAACTCTGACCATAAAACAAAAAATAAACGTGACTATGAAACCTGCGAATGTTAAGGGACAGATGATTTTTTTTTTTTTTTTAATAAATATATATAAAAAAATATATATATATTTTTTTTAAATCTTCGATTTTAGCAAAGAAATGTAAACGAAATAGATTTCCGACTAGAGCTAGATCTAAAAAGTATATTTGAAGCATGATTTTCACACATTTCACCAGAGCTTCATAGATGTTTAATAACTGGATTAAGCAAACAGAATTTTGGTTAATCGGTCCCTGTTTCATTAAAATTGACAGACGAAATAAATATAATTTCTGACAAATCTGTTTCATAAGTGTTTTTTTAAAATTTGGTTTTGGTATCTTGTGGCCATTAATCAGTATATCTTTATTTATTTATCTTATTTATTTATTTATTACTTGACATGGTTACCAGTCATTCTTGCTGATCATTACATTATGGCGACCGGCATTCATTAAAATTTGCCAACATTTTTGACAAAATAGACGATATTCAATGTGATGTCAGTAACACTAGCGCCAGTTGTCAAACTAACGAGTATAACGAACTTTATTTTCAACGACGTATTGGATTTGAAATTTAAATATGTTGAAATTGAAGTTCATTCTATTCAAGAATTAAAAAGGTGATTAGATGTCGAGCACTACAAAAAGCTGGAAACGGGGAAGTTTTAATAGAGAGGTTAAGTTTAAGTGCACATCGATTTTTAATAATAATAATAATAATAAATTTTACTAATAAATATAAATTCGGTTTACGAATAGTTAACATGTAAACAGTAAAACGAATATCGTCTAATTGTCGAGAATTGTCACCTGTCAATGTTTATGAAACAGTATCTTATACTCCATTTCAAATAAGAAGTTATTAGTTAGCGATGCGAACCACAACAATTTACAAAGGACAAAACAATATAAGCAGGAAGTTTAAAAATTGGTTACAACTGAGGCAAGTAGCCATAGTGATTTTTTAATATAAAAAAAAAAAAACTTTCCAGGTTTCATGACCGTATTTTCAATCACACTGATTGAAAATGTACACTACATTCAGGAGTAATATGGGCAGTATTACGTCCATATTTTAGCGTACACAGCAGTACTTGTAATTTTTATAAATATTTTTTACACAAATTATTATTGCTATTTGTTTATGATTTTTTTAAAATTTACAATCTACTTCATTGAGAGTATTAAGTAAATTAGTTGTAGTTAGTCGACATGTAGGGAGACATCCAGTTACTTTTCTCCTTATACAAAGTACAAATATTTTAGCGCTTGCGACCACAGGTTTGCTAAAAGTATTTAAATAATTAAGACAACTAATACCCTTACCTTATTTATACAAAACCAATTAATAGATAATATTTTGACAAAATTCATTTCTTTTGTTTAAGAGGAACTAAACAGGATTTATATTTTTTAGGTTCTCACGAGCTCACATTAGATTTCAAAATCCAATTCCGGTTAAACTTTTGAAATGTGCTATACAAGAAAAAATGTATACAAAAATCTATTTCGAAAAAAATATTTTTTTTTATAATTGTTTCTAGCATTTTATATAATAATCCTATCCTATATTTCTACGATTTCGTAGAAATGTGCGAAAGTGCGAAAATTCACTCTTCACATCAGTTTTTACTACCTCATCATTTATCAACCGGTATATGCAAATATGTAAGGTGACCATTCGTACAGGTTTTACCAGTACTGTACTGTTTTTTTGGTCATTGGTCCTGGTTAGTCGTGAAATATAACCAGTACAGTTTAGGGACACAAAATCAAAAATTATTTATTTTTCAAAAGATCGATTAATCGTTTCTTCGTTCAGTACGCGTGTAAATTTAAACACAAAATACGGTTAAGCAGTGCGCCGGTCTTTTCAAAATTACTTTCTTAAAAAATAAAAGAAGTACATTTTATTTTTTCACTTAAAGGCAAAAAAACTAAGCTTACAGTCTGTTCCAAACGGTTAAGCGGAACTAAATGGGAATTTAGTTCTTTTAGGTTGTCACGAGAAGGGACATTGCTTGGGTTATTTCATTTTTCACGTTGGGATGTCAAAATTAAAAATTCCAACAATGAAACCCTGGAAACGAATGACATATGTCAAAATTAAATATTTTTTTTAGATATTTTAATGACAAAAAAATAAATAAATGGGAAATTTGTATTAAGAATGACACAAAAAATCAAAATATAAAGAAAATGACATTTTAAAATGATATTAACCTTAACCAAAAAGTGTTTATTGTAAGTATGATTTACAAAGCTTAAACAAAACGGCCGAAAGGCACGATTTAAACGATGAAAGTAACTAGATTGTAAAATCTAGTTCCGCTTAACCGTTTGGAACAGACTGTAGTTCATTTTAATTAAGAATGCAATATGTAATAATAATTTTTGTTTTATTTCTTTAACTATAAAGTTAAAGAGTAAGCGGCTGTTGACCTTGCTTCTGATTGGATTAGTGCACATGTAAATCTACAGTTAATAAAATAATACTAGTCAAATTCATGACTTTTACATTAATTGTTCGAAACTTTAACTCAGAAAATATGTTATTTGTGTTATATAGATTTTTATATTTTAAAAAAATTAATTAATATTAACGAGTTAAAAAATTAATATTATAACGTAAATGTATCATCTGTCTTGTTTATTTAAATTCTTTATCATTCCAGTTCATATTTAGGGTTTTGTAGGTATGCCCAGAAAACTATTATAACGTCATTCATGTGTCTGTCTATCGATAAAAATTGTGGCCAAACGGCTGGAACTAGAAGTTGCAATTTGGCATACTTGTACAACTCTTTGGCCCACATATAGGAAAACTATTGAGAGTTCAAAAAACACTTCACTGGAAAAATATGTATATACAAATACCGTGCGATCAAAATTTCTTGTCAGTTACATAACAGTAAACAATGAGTTTAAAAATATCAAAACTGTATTCTAATCCACAGCTGAATATCTCAATTTAACAAAGAACCAATCAGATTACCATATATATATATAAACTAGTATATGGCGCCTGGCCTATCTCTCAATGTAAATTAAAATGTTCCAACATAGAGAGTAAGATATACATATGTCTGTCTCTTTTGGTGACCGTAAAACACAATGCGCATGCTCGGGTAGTGTCAATTCATTTTGAAAAAGCAGGATAAAATCAGATGAAATGACATTTACATTTAAAAAAATAAGGTTAGAAGTTATCAAACAAAAATCCTAATTATTTGGTTTATACTATTTGGTAAAAAAGACGTAGCTGTACCCGTTTAAATGGTTAATATAATATTTACTGTGAATATTGACTGATTATTTAAAAGGAACAACACACTTCTTTACTTTAAAATTACATTTAGGGTTGTAATACACAATTTGCTGGCATTTTCGTTATAAATTCGAACTCTTTTCACAATTTAATACAGACAAAACTTCATATAATATTTCTAACAGAAAGAATGACGCCACATGTCCACATACCTAGCTCCTTCTCTTAACTCCCGCTACGTAACTGTAATTTTTTCGACCAATAGCAAGGTCGTAATTTAGACATGCGCAAACAATTCACCGGGCATAAAGGGGCACGACAATACATAGCTCCATCCTTCTATCATGGAACATCTAGCCAGCGTTCATGCGCCATATACTTGTTTATATATATATATATATATATATATATATATATATATATATATATATATATATATATATATATATATATATATATATATATATATATATATATAGATTACTTCGTTCTCCCGAACTCACCCGAGAATCAACGAAAATATGTTTTCCTAACTTCATACCTGTTGTCAACTCATTGGCGTGTAGAGAAAAATAGTGTTCATTTAATAATCCATTCGTATAAGGTAATAAAAATAGAATGTACGCCTATGTGTACATGTCCTTGGAAATAAGTTTGATATCTAAACGTTTCTGTCAACTATTGCATAACAGACAAGATTTCTTGATCGCTCTGTATGTATTCAACGAGAAAATAAATATTTTCTTTTTTTTCTAGTTTTGGATGGGTTATTAAATGAAACCTCTTATTGCGTTGATAAACTAACACATTTTTATTATAAAAAATTGATGTGAAGTGTGAATATTCACACATTTCAGGGTTTCGCAGGTATATAATAAGTGAAGGCGGTATGCTGAGTGTGTAGGACAAATTTTACTTTGTAGTAATCACGGCAAAATGAACGATATTTTTAAAATAATTTATCGTCTGTTAATCATATAATAAGACTGGTTATTAAATTTACGCTCATAAAAATTAAATACAACATTTGTCAAAATATAACTAGAATTTTGACAAAATAATTTCAACATAATAAAAATGCAAAAAAAAAAAACAGAAAAAATAAAATTCACTCCCCGTACTCGAACTCGAAACCCTTCGTTTTCCAGCCAGTTCAAGAGCGCTCTAACGCATGTAGCCATTGAACGCTATGCATCTGAGTGTCTTACATTGGTATAACTTTTGTACTTTGTGAACAAAAAACCACAAAAAATGCGTTATTTTCCAAAAACATAATCTGATCAAAAATTCCTGTTGTACTATTTCGGTTCACACCAATATACATTACTTAGAATTTTTTTAGATTTTTAGTTTAAACCATCTGGGCTACAGGGTGTGGGACAAAATTTTTTTTGCACATTTTTGGCAAAAATCGCATCAAAATAATTTATTTTGCAAAAATAAAAATTTGATCGTTAATCCACGTACTAAGGGCTTTCATTTGATACCCTACTCAGAATTTAAAAAAAATATTTTTGTTTTCGATGAGCACATATTTGTTTATATTTTTAGGGGGGTATGTTTTTTAGATGTTTTAGTATTTTTCCTATGTGCGGGTCAAAGAGTTGTATAAGCATGCCAAATTTCAACTCTCTAGGTTTAGCCGTTTGGCTACAATTTTTACCGAACAGACAGACAGACAGACAGACAGACAGACGACAAAATGACGGTATAAGGGTTTTTTGGTCATACCTACAAAACCCTAAAAATCAATATTTTTTGCCAAAAATGTGTCAAAAAAACTTTTGTTCCCCACTCCTTTTCCCGAGGGGTTGGTTTAAAGATCTTAAAAGATTCTCAGTAATGTAGATTAATGGGAATCGGAATAGTTCAACAAAAAAATTGATCATATTAGTCCTTCGTATTTTTTGTCGTTGACAAAAGTAATTATTTCTTTCAAATTTATTATTTGATATCGAAAGAATGCTCTTAATCTACATTATAAGATTAAGGAAATAAAGTGGTTTTTTTTAAATTTCTCTATTTTAACACGATTTTTGCCAGAAATGTGCTAAAAAACTTGTCCTACATCTCATAACCTTGGAGGTGTTAATATAAAATCTGAAAAAATCTGTATAATACACATCAATGTGAACCGGAATAATACAACAGGAAATGTTGATCTGATAATTATTTCGAAGGTTATCTGATTTTTGCAACATCATGTTCACAATATTAATCTGACTGACTGTAGAACCTGGTAGCTATTAAATATGATTGTAAGTCTCTAGATTAAAGCACGTGTTTTGTTCTTTTAGAAATTTTTTATTTTTAAAGTGTGTCCCACAAAACCTTGAAATGTGTGAAAGTTAGGTTTCTTTGCTCCAAAAACCATTTTTGCTTATATTTTATGGTCCATTCTACACACAATTATATACCACCTCAACTGGCTTTATTCTATTAAATACTCAGATATATAAATAGATTAATATATTATTGTTATATTGCAGATTGTTTCAAATACAGAAGTATGGGATCTTCGGACGTTCCATTTATTGAAAACAGTACCAACATTAAATCAGTCGCAAGTTTGTTTTGCTCCTATTAATAATGCAATGTACGCCATCGCACTTGAACAAGAATCTGATGATGATACTACTTATGATTCCAGTTTTAAAACTTTAGATGCTTCAGATTATTCTAGTATAGGTATGTATTATATTTATATACTAAAAGTTTCAAAGCGATCGAGGTTTCAAGGTTATTAAATATTTACCTCTATTTTAAAAAGAAATAAAACAATTACTCAGCTAGTTATTAGTACAGACTGGCAAAATGTGCTTTAAAATAATAAAACATAAAGATATGTACATTTCCTTTTCTTTTTTTTTTTTTTTTTAATACTCGTTAATTATTAAAATAAGATTTTAAATTTGTTGGTACAGTCTGTTCCAAACGGTTAGGCGGAACTAGATTTTGCAATCTAGTTACTTTCATCGTTTAAATCGTGCTTTTCGACCGTTTTGTTTAAGTCATACTTACAATAAACATTTTTTGGATAAAGACCAACAAAACATACATTTGCATTTTCTATAGATTCATATACGTACATAAATGGTTTTCAAATGTACTCACGAGTCATAAAAATTGCTCTATTTGGATACAAGTTTTATTTTGTATATTTTGGGTTATTATGGCATATTTTAAGGTGACCATTTTTTGTCAAATATAAAACCAGGACATTTAAAATAGCTCAAGTACAGGCGTGTGCAATAGGAGAGGGGTCCTTGGGTCCTGATCCCCCCCCAGGATTTAAAAAATCATATACTAAGCTACTAAAAATAAAATCACCTTTTTTGTTGATAAAAAACAAATTATAGTCAAAATGTAATTAAGATTTCAAACCACTTCTCCCCCATAAAGAGGAGTAATAAATTTTGTATTATTTATTGGATATTTTTCAGAAATAGACCCCCCTCTCAGTTCATTTTTCTAGGAGCGCGCCTGCTCAGTCAGCATGGAAACAAGTGTCTGTCGTAGAATATATATTTAAAAAATATTGCGAAGTACAGTCTGTTCCAAACGGTTAAGCGGAACTAGATTTTGCAATCTAGTTACTTTCATCGTTTAAATCGTGCCTTTCGGCCGTTTTGTTTAAGCTTTGTAAATCATACTTACAATAAACATTTTTTGGTTAAGGTTAATATCATTTTAAAATGTCATTTTCTTTATATTTTGATTTTTTGTGTCATTCTTAATACAAATTCCCATTTATTTATTTTTTGTCAATAAAATAAGTAAAAAAAAAAAATATTAAATTTTGACATATGTCATTCGTTTCCATGGTTTCATTGTTGTAATTTTAAATTTTGACATTCCAACATGAAAAATGAAATAACCCAAGCAAGGTTCCTTCCCGTGACAACCTAAAAGAACGAAATTCCCATTTAGTTCCGCTTAACCGTTTGGAACAGACTGTACTGATAAGATCAAAAAATTAAAATGCAGTCGACTTCCCTAAGTCATAGTTCACTGAAAAAAATTCGAGATACAGAAAATTCGAGTTACAGAAATAACTACAAAATGAATAAAATAACGCTTACATATGAATTTATTGACAATAACAACATATGTGACTGCATGAAATCAACAAACTCTATATGGATGTACATATAAACATATATAACATACATAATAAAAAAAAACAAAATTCTGAATAGCAAACATTATTTCTTAAAAAAGTCTGTGATTTTGGTTGTTCTACATTAAAAAAAAAATCTATCCACAAAGTTCTCTAAAATTGTTAACGCGCGATACAGTTTTCTTTTCTGGTCATTTTCGTAATTGTTACGGGTGCGGTAATTATCAGTAACTACAGCCTAGCGCATAAATACAGGTATAGCTCGATATACATTGCTTCAATTTAAGCCGATTCACTTTTACGCCTGCTCTAAGAGGTTGAAAGAAAACTATGTTTTTTGTTTCACATAACTTTTATTTTCACTGACTGCAGTTTCGGCTCTCGCCATTGTCAAAGTGTCAATGTTTTGCAACTTTGACAATGGTAAGAGTCGAAACTGCAGTCAGTGAAAATAAAAGGTATGTGAAACAAAAAACAATGTTTTTATTTCAACCTCTTATGTATGCATATACATACTATATTGATTGTCATTACCGCTCCACCGCAATAGTTTTTCGGCCGCTTACCAATAATGGTGAACTAAACTAAATCATAAAGGTGCGTGATACTTGTATATCGTCGGCTTACTTGAAAAACCTTCTAAGTCCGATTTTCAGCTGTATTGATTTGTTTTGTTTTTTTCCCCGTACAATAGTACAAAAATGATAAAATGATCATAAAATGTTTTGCCCATTATAACTGAAATTGTATTATTGATATTTCATGAAAATTTCATAAAATAGAGTTCTAAAATAATGATTGTAGCAAGTTTTTTGCCTCTCCTGAAAAGTTATGCTTCTCGGACTTTAGTATTTAGTAGTAGAAGTATTTACAGGTATGCAGACGATATTTAGATTTTGACATTCTATTAAGGCCCGGTATTTCGAACCATAGATAAAATTGACTATCTATGGGATAAGTTGTTATCAAGGAAATAAACGGTTTTTTGCGTATTTCCAATTATTTATCTATAGAGTAACTAAGGCCCAGTATTTCGAACCATAGATAAAATTGACTATCTATGGGATAAGTTTGTTGTCAAGGGAATAAACGATTTTTTGCGTATTTCCAATTATTTATCTATAGAGTAACTAAGTTATCTATAGGATAAATTATTCACAACGTGTAGGTACTGATAAATATTATCCATTGGATAAAAATGACAGATCTTGACAGATAGGTGTCAAAAAACATTTTATTGATAAACATATGTACATAATATAAGCATATATACGTAAAATATATATTATAACAAGTACTATGTACATATTAGACATACCTACACTTTATATACATATTACATACACCTGTTTACATTATGTGTACTATTTTATTGTGTAATTACCTATATGAAAATAAATTCAAAATAATTTAGTAATCTACTTTAAATTTATATTGAAATAAAAAAATATTGTCGATTATTTTTCGATAATTTACATTTATTTTTAAAGAAAGAAATCATGGATGTTGATTTAGAAGATTTGCAAGCAGACGATAATGAAGAAATTGTAGAGTATTTAGAACGTCCATACATAGTTCGTGTTAGACCAAATCATATGAACCATTGGGATGAGAAATAAACGGTCGTATTTAATTTTCAGTGATTTTGCATTTCTATTCTGTATGCAGGATGCATTAAACATAATACAATTTTTTATCCCAGGCCCCTTGTTTATCTTTTAGATTTACAGCGTCAGTAGCTTTATTTTCTATAACATTTTTGCATTTTAACACAAGATTTACAAATTGCCTTGTTTCAGAAATATTGAAATTTGCGCTTCTTGGGCGTTTATCGCACATTTTTCTGTACAAAATTTTGATAGTTTTAATGTATTTTGACAGTTGTATCTATCTCTCTTTTATTCGTGCGAGTTGCGTATATGTAAAGTCTGTTCCAAACGGTTAGGCGGAACTAGATTTTGCAATCTAGTTACTTTCATCGTTTAAATCATGCTCTTCGGCCGTTTTGTTTAAGCTTTGTAAATCATACTTGCAACAAATATTTTTTGGTTAAGGTTAATATCATTTTAAAATGTCATTTTCTTTATATTTTGATTTTTTGTGTCATTCTTAATACAAATATCCCATTTATTTATTTTTTTGTCATTAAAATATGTAAGAAAATTAATTTAAGTTTGACATATGTCATTCGTTTCCATGGTTTCATTGTTGGAATTTTAAATTTTGACATTCCAACGTAAAAAATGAAATAACCCAAGCAAGGTCCCTTTTCGTGACAACCTAAAAGAACGAAATTCCCATTTTGTTCCGCCTAACCGTTTGAAACAGACTGTATCTCTTTGTTTAAGATAACGCTACTAATACCAACATAAAAAAAACATTCTAAAATATTATTATCAATCAGAATAGCTACCTACGGGATAACTAGAGTTGGAAATACAGAAAGCAATTTATCCTAGCGACTATCAAATGGATAATATTATCCCATTGATAGTTATTCTTATGCATAACAGTAACGTGGAAATACCGGGCCTTAGAAAATTATTAAATATATACAACTGATAACGAACTCGGAACAATTTTTAATATAATTGTTGATAAATAGAGATGCCGAAAACAAAATATTGTTATTAAACTAAACAGATTTTAAACAATAGGTTATGAAAGAATTGTACGGTGCGCCATCTGCGTAACTTCTTAAGCACATGTTATTTGGGCATGCGCAGAAATGAAATTGAACAAAACTCGATTCCTGGAGAAAAATTTTATGCATAATGAAAAATATAGTTTTCACAGTCAATCAATATTTGAGGAGGTACAAAACAAAACCAACTTTATCACAGTCATAAAAATTTTGGGTATTAAAAAAAAAAAAGTTTTTCGAGTTTAGTTTAATCACTACAATGATTTTTTTTCGGTAAATCTATTGTTTATGGTAATACGATTAAGATTAAATAAGCCAGCCACATCGAAAATTTAATAGTTTGTGAGATAATTCACTTTTTTATTTGGAAAAAGTTGGTTTTGCTGAGACATGTCTGGATAAAGTAGGTTTTGCTGACATTTGATTGGATAAAGCAGGTTTTGCACCAAATTGCTTCCAATCTCATTTCTTAAGAACAATATAATAAAAGCAAAATAAAATATTTGATGCAAAGGTCATGGAATAAAATTTTAATAGAGATTGAAAAAAAAAAAAAAAAAAACAAAATTTTTCAATTTATACGTGTTATAACTTGTTATTGTCAACTTGTATTTATCTACATGTGTTTGTAACCTGCGCAAATAGAGAAAATAATGAAGTAATGTGATTGCCTGAAATGGAAAGAGTTGATTTTGCACCAGATTCGCTTGTGGGTAAAGATGGTTCTGGTTTGTCTTGCACAATTCGATGCGACATTATAAAGGGATATCGTTGATTTTGTTAATATTTTTTCTGTTTTCTGAATAGCTTTCAAGGGTAAGAAATGATAATCACGTGATATCTCGATTTTGAAAAAAATGTGACAGTCGGTTTTGCATTGTGCCTCCTTATTTATCAACCGGTATATGCAAATATGTAAGGTGACCATTCGTACTGGTTTTACCAGTACTGTACTGTTTTTTTGGTCATTGCAGGACCAAACAGACTAACCAGGGTTAGTCGTGAAATAACCAGTACAGTTTAGGGACACAAAATCAAAAATTATTTATTTTTCAATAGATCGATTAATCGTTTCTTCGTTCAGTACGCGTGTAAATTTAAACACAAAATACGGTTAAGCAGTGCGCCGGTCTTTTCAAAATTACTTTCTTAAAAAATAAAAGAAGTACATTTTATTTTTTCACTTAAAGGCAAAAAAAAAACTAAGCTTACTTCGCAATATTTTTTTAATATATATTCTACGACAGACACTTGTTTTCATGCTGACTGAGCAGGCGCGCTCCTAGAAAAATGAACTGAGAGGGGGGGTCTATTTCTGAAAAATATCCAATAAATAATACAAAATTTATTACTCCTCTTTACGGGGAGAAGTGGTTTGAAATGTTAATTACATTTTGACTATAATTTGTTTTTTATCAACAAAAAAGGTGATTTTGTTTTTAGTAGCTTAGTATATGATTTTTTAATTCCTGGGGGGGGTCAGGACCCAAGGACCCATCTCCTATTGCACACGCCTGTACTTGAGCTATTTTAAATGTCCTGGTTTTATATTTGACAAAAAATGGTCACCTTAAAATATGCCATAATAACCCAAAATATACAAAATAAAACTTGTATCCAAATAGAGCAATTTTTATGACTCGTGAGTACATTTGAAAACCATTTATGTACGTATATGAATCTATAGAAAATGCAAATGTATGTTTTGTTGGTCTTTATCCAAAAAATGTTTATTGTAAGTATGACTTAAACAAAACGGTCGAAAAGCACGATTTAAACGATGAAAGTAACTAGATTGCAAAATCTAGTTCCGCCTAACCGTTTGGAACAGACTGTACCAAAAATCTTTTTTTTAATAATTAACGAGTATTAAAAAAAAAAAAAAAGAAAAGGAAATGTACATATCTTTATGTTTTATTATTTCAAAGCAAAAAATGGTCACCTTAAAATATGCCATAATAACCCAAAATATACAAAATAAAACTTGTATCAAAATAGAGCAATTTTTATGACTCGTGAGTACATTTGAAAACCATTTATGTACGTATATGAAGCTATAGAAAATGCAAATGTATGTTTTGTTGGTCTTTATCCATTAGATGAAAAAAGTCGTAGATTACGTGCGTCAAAAATTTTAACTAATTAATTAAATAACGCTTGTTCATAAAAAAAGATCGCTGCAGACCATAGAAGATTAACGTATTTCGGTTTCTTTCAGCTATAGACCGGGAGCTCATGACAGTTTTATGGTCTCCGATTTAATACAACATGCCTTTTGGAGGAGAGAATATTTACCCTGTAACAACAAAGAAAGAAGGGTACTAAACCCCTGCACGCTTTCTGGTTATATGGAAAACTGCATTTCAACTTACACAATATTTTGTGATTTTATCTGCTTTAATAGTGCTTGCCCTTTTATCAAAAGAAAGTTAAAACAAATTTAAAGTCTTCAAAATTATAGGCATGCGATTCACAGGGTCCCAAAGGGCTCAAACGGTCACATGAACTTGTAATAAAAAAATATGATTTTCCGCGTTTTCATGCAGCATGCCGAGGAAAAGAATTAAAGTTTGGGTGGCAGGAAAAAAATTGGCATGTGGCCCTCGTTGGCCCAAGGGTGGAAAATTTCGGAAAAATTTTGTGAAAATTTTAATCACCCAAACTTTTTCCGATATTTTCCACCTTTGAACCGCCTGCCAATTTTTTTATAGGGGCTTTATTACACAAACTTTAATTATTTTCATCGGTATGCTGCATGAAAACGCGGTAAATCATTTTTTTTTTTTTATTACAAGATCACGTGACCGTTTGAACCATTTGGGACCCTGCGAATTACATGCCTATAATTTTTAAGACTTTAAATTTGTTTTAACTTTCTTTTGATAAAAGGACAAGCATTATTCAATCAGATAAAAACACAAAATTTTGTGTAAGTGAGAATGCAGTTTTCCATATAACCGGAAAGCACGCAGGGGTTTAGTACACTCCTTTCTTTGTTGTCACAGGGTAAATATTCTCTCCTCCAAAAGGCATGCTGAATGAAATCGGAGACCATAAACTGTCATGAGCTCCCGGTCTACTACACATGTTTTATTATTTTGTTTATGAAGCATGTTTAACTTTTATTATATATTATAAATAATTCATTTAAAATACTGCAATAAAATAGTTTATGTAAAATTCTAGTTGTTTAATATTTGTTTATATTTTATAATTTAGAGATTTTGATTGCAAATTTTAACAGATGGTTTAAGATATACCGCCTTAAAAATTCCAAAACTATACTTTATTTAGAATGAAGAGATAGTAATTACGCACTGTTCACGTAATAATTTCGTTTTAATCTCTCGTCGTCAGTTGGTTGTTGAGTCGTTAATTTCACTCAACAGCCAGTAGAGTAGCGACTTCAATGCTTCAAGTGATTTTATTATTATTTCTGCATTTCGAACAGGGTGTAACTAATTTTTTTTTAATGTACTTATATTTCTTTTTTTTTTTTTAATTTCTCGTTTTAATTGTTTGATTTATTTTATTTAAATTTTACGAGATATTAAACATTACTTTATTTTAGCAACAATTGATGTGAAGAGAAACATTTATGATCTTTGCGTAAATAGTTACGATACTCAAATAGCTCTAGTAGAAAACCAAGGAATGTACCATTCGATTCAAGAAAGCGTGGTCCGCCTTTATGATGTTGGTAGAAGAAGAGATTATGAAGACGATCAGGTAATTATAATTTTCTATTTGATATTTTCCATATTTAGAGTTTCTTAAACAGCCCTCGAAAACCTACTCGCACATTCTCATTTTGCGAATGGATGTCATTTGAGAGTAAGTTATCAAAAGGCTTTTTTTTTTTGTTTTTTCTGTCCATTTTTAACCAAGAATTTAATTACTGGTACTCAATTTAACTAGCATGTTCAGTTTAGATCAGAGAGTCGAACCGAAATTTATTTCGTTCCGGTTTTCGGTTACGTTCCAAGTAAACATTTACCGTTCCGGTTTCGGTTCGTCGAAAAATTTCGGTTCAATTCCGGTTCGGTTCCGGTTCAAATAACAAGTTAAATTTTAATAAACAATGTCTTTTCTCTTATAAAAATAAAAAATAACAGTTCGTATCATCGTAATATTATAAGGAAGAAAACAGAATAACAAAAAAAAAATTTAAATAATATTATATTAAAATTATTAATCAGTTCATTCAGTTGAAAAAATTACATTTGAAATTTAAAATGAAAATAAAATTAAAAATTCACATTAATATATTCTCCAAATTAGATTCTGATAAAATCATTCTTTTCTCAGTTAATATAAGTTTTAGTAACGAAAAATTTCTTTCTCCACGACCACTATAGAATTTACCAATTCTAAAACCAATTTTGACCACAGAAAGTTAATATTCTAACACAAGAGGAATGTTATTCTAAAGCACTTATCTTCTTATGCATTTCGCGTGTATTTCATTCCATCACTTGTTATGGAATAACTATTCCTTACTTGTTGTCTTTTGTTTTTGTAGGGTTACATTAAGATATATGCAACGTTTACATTAAATAAATGCAACATAACTTCCTAACCTAAAATAGTGGCCGATATGCGGTAAATTAAATTAAAATTAAACAAATAATAAATAAAAAAAAATAGTTTAATTAATCGATTAATTTGTTATGTAATATAAATTATTTGTTAAGATAAAATGTTTTTTTCTTTCTGGTGGTCGTGGAGAAAGTAGGGTCTGTGACTCGGTTGGAAGAGAAAATTCGATGCTCGTGGTTCCTCACGCTCGCCTTGTTCCACTCGCATCGAATTTTCTCATTCCAACCTTGTTACAGAATATACTATTCTACACTAATGATGCGATTATGGTCCAACATGTAAATCTTACAGAATTTTAGGTTAAATGAATCTTTAACTTCGACTGTTAAATTATTTAAAATTTTGCTATTATGGTCAACTAAATTTAAATACTTCAGCTACAGAATTGTGACCTTGTTAGAGGCTTATTAAGTAACGATCAACTGAGCATTGTCTGTCTCTGTCTGTGCGCATTGAATAAAGAGAGAAAGCAATAGTAAAGGCATGTTAATTTAGTGTTTTTAGTGCTGGCTGTCAGAACATATAACATGATATAACCAAAAACTTTATCTTTATTTAATGAAGCAAAAACAAAAATATACATAGCAAAATGAAGTACATGATTTATTATACCATGTTTACAATATTTACCAAAAAATAATAAATAGTAAAAGTATCATTTTAAGATAAAAATGTATGTTCATAGGTAATTTTCATTTAAAAAATAACACACATGGCTTAAGCGATTCGTAATGAGCCTGCATACTTGGTTTATAGCTTTGCTTAAATTACTCTGACACATGCAATTAAAAATGGGGTTCCCCACAGTTTTTTGGTCAGAACCAGTTGCCACAAAGTTGATAGTTCCTAACACTTTGAGATGTAGTGGAAGTTCGTCTTGCATTGCAGGTTGTCCATTATGTAGTGGTTGCAAAATTTCGTAGAAAATAATTTCTTTTGACATCCGAAAAAAAAAAAAAAAATCTAAAACTCAGATTAGCCATTTCAAATGGATTTTCTGTCTCTTATAAATCTTCGTTCTATGCGAAGATTGTTCCTAAAAATACAAAGTACATATTTTTGATAAATTATAATGTTTATAAATTTATCTTTTATTACCTGCTGTCATCTTCCTCGGCAATTAAATGAACTAAAACATGGATCAATTCCATTTTCAGGAGTTTTAAAGTATCATTCACAGCTCATGTTTTAATAGTACGTAATTCATAGTGCATAATGTTAATGGATAATGTTAGTAGCTAGTCACAACACTTTGGTACCATTCATAGCTCATGTTTTATTAGATAAATCGATCTAGCTGCCATCTACACGCAATAGAAATTACTAAACAATTTATAATAAAAATATCTTGTTATTAAATATATGTATTGTTTTTTTTTTATTAATGTACTTCTAAAAAGAACCAAAATAATATTTATTAAGTTAATTATTAAATAAAATAACTATAATGTTTCTGAAGCTACTCACTCTAACCTAACTTTTTGATTTCACAAAAAAAAGTTAACTTTTGTTTCCACCCTGTTTCCCAGAAGTGTTGGTCTAAAAATCTGAAAAAAATCTCAATAATGTACATTGATGGAAACCAATATAGTTCAAAAGGAATTTTTGTCAGATTATTTTTTTTATTGTTGAAAAAATACATATTTTATTTTGAAAGTTCATGTAGTATTTTAAGGAAAAGCTCTTTGTACATAGAATAACAAACGGTACATTATTTTCAAAATATTGTTCATTTTGACTTGATTACCGCAAAAAAAAAAAATAATGTTCCACACATATAGCTGCTTTAACTTGGGTACTAGATACCTGAAAAACACTAAAATATGTGAAATTCACACTTCACATTAATTTTTTATTAGATTCAACACATTTATTAATTAGTACATCATAAACTGCAGCCACAAGTCTTTTTATAATTTCCTGTATAATATATTCGTCTATTTTGAAATGTATCACTGTATAGCTGCGAAACCCTGAAATATATAAAAAATTCTCACTTCACATCTATTTTTCAATATTAGTTTCAACATTTTTACTAATAATTATGTCACAAGCTGCATGCACAAGTCGAAATTCGAATTTCAAGTATAATATATTCCTTCATTTTGAAAGTTGTCAGTGTTTTAATGTTAATGTTAATGTTAGAAGTTTGAGGTATACAAACTTCTAACATTATGCGTTAAATATTTTCTTACGCTTATCCACTAAATTGGAGCTATGAATGCTTATACGGATTTGTGTAGAACTAACATTGTTATGTGTTAACATTAACATTATGAATTACGTACTATCTATTAAAACATGAGCTGTGAATGATACTTAAATTGCTTTAGTTTAATTCACTGTATTGATATCTGACCGAAGTCAACTGCTTATTTCTTAATAATAAATACTTATTTTGTAAGACTAACTTACTGCCAATTTTGTTACTATTATGCACAGAGTCCGCTTAAACGGACACCCCAAAGCGCACGTTCCAGGAGGCCAAAAAAAAAAAATAATAATAATAAATAACTGCTGGGTTGCCTTATGTTGCCAAAATATTTAAAATTTATAACTTCATGCACTAATGAGTTAATAATTAGCATTGGGTATTTATTACTATACCTAGGCCCGGTCTTTCCTCCTTCGGGTAAACCTGTAGGTTACTAATATTGATGGATGTAGCTGTTACCTCTTGATGGAACATTTTGAATAACACAGAAAACACGAAACACACTTGGTATATATATTTCGGCTTATTAGGCCATTATCAGAAGAATGAGATACAAAGAGTGTTGACAAATTATAACTAAATGTACAGGCATAAACTATTTACTAATAACAGAGAGGGGATTAGGGAATACCATTGTCCAACGTCTTGAGTATCGGCGATTCTAACAGATCTAATTGTTCAGTTCAGCAGTTGTAGTTTATACCTGTACATTTAGTTATAATTTGTCAACACTCTTTGTATCTCATTCTTCTGATGATGGCCTAATAAGCCGAAATATATATATTGATACAACCGACGTGGTCAGACCAATGATATCCAACAGGCGACCTAAGACCTACCGTTATTTAAAGGATTTCGCGTGTATATATGCCAGATATAGAATCTACCAGTTATAACTCTCAGGGCACACTGAGAGGGGTAAGAAAATCTCAAAAAAAAATTTCGCTATGTTTAATAAACATTATTAGACCCAGTATATGGAACCGCTTTTTCAGTATCACCTGTATAAAATAGTGTTGTTCAATCGACATTGTCAGGCCTTGCGACGTTGCCAATTTTATCATAGTGTATAATATGATTTGTAAAGTTGAAAACATTCAAACCGACTCATTCAGTCAGTACTGTTCAGGAGTATGTTTACACTCAAGAGTGCATTTTAAATAAATAATAATAATATTATATGTGAAAAAACACTTGTTGATAATTCATATACGTATTTGCAATGTAACATGTGGATCAAAATGTCCGTTCTTCGGGCGGCTATGTTTTATATAAGAAAATCTCCTTTTTTTTCGACAAATGACACGTGCATTATGAATACTCAATTAACAAAAGAAGATCTGCGATTTATAATACATAAGCTATCTGAGACTGAAAGACTTTTTGATCATAAGTTAGTAATTACATTTAATATATGCCGATTATTATTTTATACATAAAATATATTCGGGGGATCCTCCTGTGCTGTTTTTTTCACGCGTTTTTGAAAATGATTACACTTCAAATTAAATAATTTTGTTACTCAATAAAATGAAGAAATATTAGTCAATACTGTCGCATACCTGACCCGAAAAGCACAGCCACTAGGTTGTACTGCGCATTAAAATATATTTTTACAAATTGTATCTTGGTTTTAATTATATTGGCGTATTATTTACGTATTTTGTTATTAAGGACATTTATTACTGTATAAATTCAGTAAACTATTACTGTCGTGATAATAAAAGGTAATATTTACAATTATATTTCTCATATGAAAAATAAAGAGAAGTCATCATCATCATTAACGCGATAGCGCGAGATGAGTCTAGATCTCTTGATTTCAAGTTTTGTGACCACATTTTCAATCTGTGTACATGTAGGAGTAATATAGACAGGATTAAGTCTATTTCTTATACACAGAAATGCCCGTACAGCTTATAGCCGGTTGCTAAGCAGATCCCGTAATTTGTCTAAATATTTTTTACACAAATTATTTTAACAATTTAATTATTATCTACTTGCGAGCGGTCAACGGCAAGCACAAACGATTTATTGCTGGCAGCCACAGGCTTGCTTGTGATAAGTAAAATTAAGCAAGATCCTTAGAATCACCGATAAACGAAATTTTATACACCAAAAAGAAGTATGCGTGTCAGGTGGATCATAAACGAGAAAAAAAAAATATTTGTAAAAGGTGGTTTAATTAGACCTTTTTGT
The DNA here is from genome assembly GCA_963971575.1 of Liopterus haemorrhoidalis. Lineage (NCBI taxonomy): Eukaryota > Metazoa > Arthropoda > Insecta > Coleoptera > Dytiscidae > Liopterus > Liopterus haemorrhoidalis. Next base: position 100,360,082 of record OZ020611.1, read on the forward strand.
TATATCTCACTGTTTTTTTTTTTTTTTTAATTGCAGTTTCGGCTCTGGCAATTCTCAAATTTGTGAAAATTTACATATATAAATAAAATTGGAGGTTAAATCTGTTCTTTTGTAGGGTTTTGTAAAACCCTTATACCGTCATTTTGTCGTCTGTCTGTCTGTCTGTTCGGTAAAAATTGTAGCCAAACGGCTAAACCTAGAGAGTTGAAATTTGACATGCTTATACAACTCTTTGACCCGCACATAGGAAAAATACTAAAACATCTAAAAAACATATTCCCCAAAAATATAAGCAAATATATGCTCATCGAAAAAAAAATTTTTTTTTTACAATTCTGTGTGTGGTATCAAATGAAAGCCCTTGAAACCTGAATTAACGATCAAAATTTTATTTTTGCAAAATAAATTATTTTGACGCGATTTTTGCGAGAATTGTGCAAAATTTTGTCCCACACCCTGTAGCCCAGATGGTTTAAACTAAAAATCTGAAAAAATTCTAAGTATTGTACATTGGTGTGAACCGGAATAGTAAAACAGGAATTTTTGATCAGATTATGTTTTCGGAAAATAACGCATTTTTTGTGTTTTTAACTAAAATATGTAAAATATTTAATCCGCTATTTAACACATTAAAGGAGTGAACGTTCGTAGATCAGTGGTAACGTTCTTGCTTCGTAAGTTGCAAACTACTGTTCAACTCCCGTCAATTTTTATCTTTTCTGTTTTTTTTTGCATTTTTATTTTGTTTAAATTATTTTGTCAAAATTCTAGTTATATTTTGGAAAATGTTGCATTTAATTTTTAAAAGCGTAAATTTAATAACCAGTGGGAAGTGTTGATATTATAATTTAATTCTATGTTTGAATGTATACGAAATAAGAGGGGCGGAGTTTATGACTTAAACAACCAATGGAAGCCGTAGGCGCATTTTTCAAAATATTAATGAACCTTGCTATATAAAAAAAAAATATACTGCAAATTTTTAGAAACCCAAATAATGGTATTAGGCATTCGAATTAAAATTAATAAAAAAATATTTTTACATAAAATTTGTTTTGGCTTCCCAAATAATCATCATTCACTAAATACCTGCGAAACCCTGAAACGTATGAAAATTCACACTTCACATAATTTTTTGTTGGTACCCATTTTTCGTTTCTACATGTTCCAAGTGAATGTAAGACAAAATTCACAAAAAAAAAATCTCTCTGTCTGTCTGATATGCTTTTTTTCTATGGGTTTATTTACCTGACATTCAAAAAACAAGAGCTATATATATTTTCTCGTAATTTAATGTCATGACAGAGTGAAACCAGGTTTCGAGCCTATGATATGGCATCTTAAAATTTGAAGTTAAGAGGCGAATGTAGCCACCTCCAAAGTCCATCGTTGCACGCGGGGTGCGGTGGCGAGAAGTCGTATTACGTCATTGGGGGAGTGACCAAAGTGGAAGTAGCTTACAGGGAGAGGGAAAAGTGCTAATATTTATAAATCAACCTGTATTTTTGGGAATCATAAAATATAGATTAAATATATTCGAATCAATTTGATTTTTTTTTAATTTCATAATATGAAAGAAAATATCAAAATTTTAATAAGTAAATAAGTAAATAAATTTTAATAAAAAATAAAGTAAATAAATTAAATATTTTAATAAGTTTAAATTTGTATTTTGATTTATTTTTAATTTTCAATTTTACAGTGCTATACTTTTTTCAATTTCACATGACTGTTACTCAGTAATTGAATAAAAATTACAAATGTTAACACTTAACCACTCTATATTGTAATTTTATCTTTAAAATAAGCTGTTGTATGTGAAAAGTGATTAATATTTATTACCAATTCTGATTTTACAGATAATTTTGTAGAAATAATAGTTTATTTTTTATCATCAAAAAATTATGTTAATAATCATAGGTTCACCCCTTTAGGGGTTGATTTAACCTTTTGGTTAAACTCGATTACAGTATAACAATCCCATACGTTACCATAACAACCATGTTCTGACCATTTGGTTATAGTTAACTAAGCTTTCAGAAGCCGGCCATAATTATTTAACTTAATTTTTGGGACCATTTTTTTGTGTCAATATGAATTTGTATTCTACCACGGCAAGTCTAAAATAAAACAGGTAAATTTGACGTCACAAACTATTTTATTCCAAAGATCTTCTGTTACCCATTTCAACCGAATTCAAAGATATGTGTAGGAAACGAAGGCGGAGCTTTAGACTCCCTCTACTATGATTAGATTAGTTTAAAACCACGCTACCAGATGGATACATCTCTCGATGCTTGTAAATGCCAGTATTTCATATAAATAGTGTTTCGGTGTGGGCCAAAGAATTGGTGCTAAATATTAATTAATTTTCATAAATAAGGGCTCATTTTAAAGATAAAAGTACAATCTATAGGATTCTAGCTATGGAATTTGCAATTGTTATTGATTTACGGAGGAACAGTGATGTGAAGTTAGACAAAGTTTAGGACATTGTAAAACTGAAAATTAAAAATAAAACCAAATTTTAACTCTTATATCCAACGGAGCCAATCTTTATCTTCAAATTAAAAAAAAAATCAAATTGATCCGACAACATTTGGTTCAAATTCTCTGGCCCTTTCAAATGCACGTATCCGTTGAGCGTAACCCAGGTACAGTACGCTCTTAAACGTACACATAAATGTTCAATACTCAAAATGAAATGGGAACTTTTGTTTTTTACAATTATTTTTATTTTTTACAATTAAGAAAAGTAATTGTTTAAACGAGTTATTTGTAATTTGAAATTTTTTGTGTTCTTCTTTGGAATTAAGAATAAATTATGGACATTGATGTCCGTATTAGAATAATTTTCTGTGAAATATATGAACAAAATTCAAACTTATTAAAATGTACATTTATTTGGGATTCTAATAAAAATATTAAATAAATTTAACGTCTCATTTGAAGCACTAACATTCAGCACGCTTTAAAAAATCTATAAACTATAAAAATGTAATTATTTCTAAATTGGAAAAAAAGAAGAATTTCATGGCGCAAATACCAAAATTTTAATTTGAACAAATTTGATACAAATCGGTTATATGCCTTGTTTTCAAGTATCTACGAGTCTGCCAAAACTAAATTTGAGTTTAAAGTTTTTCTGTAAGACAAATTGAAAGAAAATATTTAAGTTCTTACAATGAACTAAAATTATCATGACTGGAATGTTTATCTAGCTCATTCTATACAGTGTTGCCAGATTTAAGGCTTGACAACGTCGACTGAATTGTGCTGGTCTGACAAAGTCGGAATCTTACATTTTTTGTATAAAAAGTTATATACAAAAACTACTGGCGCGCGCTCTTCACGACAAATCAGTGAACTAAATTTGTATATAAATATACGATCTACCCTCGTATTCAGACCATTTGTGAAATTTTCTCTGTCATCGCTGCTATATAATCAGGTTGCAAGAGCTCCAAAAAACATGAAAAACGTTTTCAGACCATTCCCCTGGTCTGAAAACGTCAATTTCTATTCCAGGGGAATGGTCTGAAAACGTTTTTCATGTTTTTTGGAGCTCTTGCACCCTGATTATATAGCAGCGATGACAGAGAAAATTTCACAAATGGTCTGAATACGAGGGTAGATCGTATATTTATATACAAATTTAGTTCACTGATTTGTCGTGAAGAGCGCGCGCCAGTAGTTTTTGTATATAACTTTTTATACAAAAAATGTACGATTCCGACTTTGTCAGACCAGCACAATTCAGTCGACGTTGTCAAGCCCTAAATCTGGCAACACTGTATAGAATGAGCTAGATAAACATTCCAGTCATGATAATTTTAGTTCATTGTAAGAACTTAAATATTTTCTTTCAATTTGTCTTACAGAAAAACTTTAAGCTCAAATTTAGCAATTTTGCAATAGCAAACTTTGCAATTCAGAAATAATTACATTTTTATAGTTTATAGATTTTTTAAATCGTGCTGAATGTTACTGCTTCAAATGAGACGTTAAATTTATTTAATATTTTTATTAGAATCCCAAATAAATGTACATTTTAATAAGTTTGAACTTGGTTCATATATTTCACAGAAAATTATTCTAATACGGACATCAATGTCCATAATTTATTCTTAATTCCAAAGAAGAACACAAAAGGTTTCAAATTACAAATAACTCGTTTGAACAATTACTTTTCTTAATTGTAAAAAATAAAAATAATTGTAAAAAACAAAAGTTCCCATTTCATTTTGAGTATTGAACATTTATGTGTACGTTTAAGAGCGTACTGTACCTGGGTTACGCTCAACGGATACGTGCATTTGAAAGGGCCAAAGAATTTGAACCAAATGTTGTCGGATCAATTTGATTTTTTTTTAATTTGAAGATAAAGATTGGCTCCGTTGGATTTAAGAGTTAAAATTTGGTTTTATTTTTAATTTTCAGTTTTACAATGTCCTAAACTTTGTCTAACTTCACATCACTGTTCCTCCGTAAATCAATAACAATTGCAAATTCCATAGCTAGAATCCTATAGATTGTACTTTTATCTTTAAAATGAGCCCTTATTTATGAAAATTAATTAATATTTAGCACCAATTCTTTGGCCCACACCGAAACACTATTTATATGAAATACTGGCATTTACAAGCATCGAGAGATGTATCCATCTGGTAGCGTGGTTTTAAACTAATCTAATCATAGTAGAGGGAGTCTTAAGCTCCGCCTTCGTTTCCTACACATATCTTTGAATTCGGTTGAAATGGGTAACAGAAGATCTTTTGAATAAAACAGTTTCTGACGTCAAATTTACCTGTTTTATTTTAGACTTTCCGTGGTAGAATACAAATTCATATTGACACAAAAAAATGGTCCCAAAAATTAAGTTAAATAATTATGACCGGCTTCTGAAAGCTTAGTTAACTATAACCAAATGGTCAGAACATGGTTGTTATGGTAACGTATGGGATTGTTATACTGTAATCGAGTTTAACCAAAAGGTTAAATCAACCCCTAAAGGGGTGAATCTATGATTATTAACATAATTTTTTGATGATAAAAAAAAAAAAAAACTATTATTTCTACAAAATTATCTGTAAAATCAGAATTGGTAATAAATATTAATCACTTTTCACATACAAGAGCTTATTTTAAAGATAAAATTACAATATAGAGTGGTTAAGTGTTAACATTTGTAATTTTTATTCATTTACTGAGTAACAGTCATGTGAAATTGAAAAAAGTATAGCACTGTAAAATTGAAAATTAAAAATAAATCAAAATACAAATTTAAACTTATTAAAATATTTAATTTATTTAATTTATTTTTTATTAAAATTTATTTACTTATTTACTTATTAAAATTTTTATATTTTCTTTTATATCTTGAAATTAAAAAAAAAATCAAATTGATTCGAATATATTTAATCTATATTTTATGATTCCCAAAAATACAGGTTGATTTATAAATATTAGCACTTTTCCCTCTCCCTGTAAGCTACTTCCACTTTGGTCACTCCCCCAATGACGTAATACGACTTCTCGCCACCGCACCCCGCGTGCAACGATGGACTTTGGAGGTGGCTACATTCGCCTCTTAACTTCAAATTTTAAGATGCCATATCATAGGCTCGAAACCTGGTTTCACTCTGTCATGACATTAAATTTCGAGAAAATATATATAGCTATTGTTTTTTGAATGTCAGATAAATAAACCCATAGAAAAAAAGTATATCAGACAGACAGAGAGATTTTTTTTGTGAATTTTGTCTTACATTCACTTGGAACATGTAGAAACGAAAAATGGGTACCAAGAAAAAATTATGTGAAGTGTGAATTTTCACACGTTTCAGGGTTACGCAGGTATTTAGTGAATGATGATTATTTGGGAAGCCAAAACAAATTTTATGTTAAAATATTTTTTTTATTAATTTTAATTCGATTGCCTAATACCATTATTTGGGTTTCTAAAAATTTGCAGTATTTTTTTTTTATATAGCAAGGTTCATTAATTTTGAAAATTGCGCCTACGGCTTCCATTGGTTGTTTAAGTCATAAACTCCGCCCCTCTGATTTTGTATACATTCAAACATAGAATTAAATTATAATATCAACACTTCCCACTGGTTATTAAATTTACGCTTTTAAAAATTAAATGCAACATTTGCCAAAATATAACTAGAATTTTGACAAAATAATTTAAACAAAATAAAAATGCCAAAAAATAAAACAGAAAAAATAAAAATTGACGGGAGTTGAACAGTAGTTTGCAACTTACGAAGCGATAACGTTACCACTGATCTACGAACGTTCACTCCTTTACTGTGTTAAATAGCGGATTAAATATTTTACATATTTTAGTTAAAAACACAAAAAATGCTTTATTTTCCGAAAACATAATCTGATCAAAAATTCCTGTTTTACTATTCCGGTTCACACCAATGTACATTACTTTTCAGATTTTTAGTTTAAACCATCTGGGCTACAGGGTGTGGGACAAAATTTTGCACAATTCTCGCAAAAATCGCGTCAAAATAATTTATTTTGCAAAAATAAAATTTTGATCGTTAATTCAGGTTTCAAGGGCTTTCAATTGATATCATTCACAGAATATTTGCTTATATTTTTAGGGGAATATGTTTTTTAGATGTTTTAGTATTTTTCCTATGTGCGGGTCAAAGAGTTGTATAAGCATGTCAAATTTCAACTCTCTAGGTTTAGCCGTTTGGCTACAATTTTTACCGAACAGACAGACAGACAGACAGACAGACGACAAAATGACGGTATAAGGGTTTTACAAAACCCTAAAAAAGAACAGATTTAACCTCCAATTTTATTTATATATGTAAATTTTCCACAATTTTGTAAATTTCACTTAGAAGATAAAAGGTTGTTAAATGATGCTTGTTGTTACGTTTCACAGATTAGTTCACTGACTGTAATTTCGGCTCACCGTAAATTTGAGAATTGCCAGTGCCGAAACAGCACTCAAAAAAAAAAAAACAGTGAGATATAACATAAAGGTCTAATTAAACAGCCTTTTACAAATATTATTTTTTTCTCGTTTATGATCCACCTGACACGCATACTTCTTTTTGGTGTATAGAATTTCGTTTATCGGTGATTCTAAGATCTTGCTTAATTTTACTTATCACAAGCAAGCCTGTGGCTGCCAGCAATAAATCGTTTGTGCTTGCCGTTGACCGTTCGCAAGTAGATAATAATTAAATTGTTAAAATAATTTGTGTAAAAAATATTTAGACAAATTACGGGCTCTGCTTAGCAACCGGCTATAAGCTGTACGGGCATTTCCGTGTGCGCTAATTGCGCTTTTTTTAATTGTGTATTCATAATGCACGTGTCATTTGTCGAAAAAAAAGGAGACTTTCTTATATAAAACATAGCCGCCCGAAGAAAGGACATTTTGATCCACATGTTACATTGCAAATATGTATATGAATTATCAACAAGTGTTTTTTCACATATAATATTGTTATTATTTATTTAAAATGCTCTCTTGAGTGTAAACATACTCCTGAACAGTAGGACTGAATGAGTCGGTTTGAATGTTTTCAACTTTACAAATCATATTATACACTATGATAAAATTGGCAACGTCGCAAGGCCTGACAATGTCGATTGAACAACACTATTTTATACAGGTGATACTGAAAAAGCGGTTCCATATACTGGGTCTAATAATGTTTATTAAACATAGCGAATTTTTTTTTTGAGATTTTCTTACCCCTCTCAGTGTGCCCTGAGAGTTATAACTGGTAGATTCTATATCTGGCATATATACACGCGAAATCCTTTAAATAACGGTAGGTCTTAGGTCGCCTGTTGGATATCATTGGTCTGACCACGTCGGTTGTATCAATATATATATATATATATATATATATATATATATATATATATATATATATATATATATTAATATATGTAATAAATTAATTTTGTGGAACTTTAACCAAGTATGTTTCGTGTTTTCTGTGTTACTCTATGTTACTACCCGACAGATAAAGTTATTTGGAACTCATCGTTCATCTGTTGAATAAATGTCAGTACCAATCAGTGAATTCAATACGTCAGTCTCATTATTCGTTAGATAATTATCCGATAGATACATTTGTATTGAAAGACGGGATGACATTTAGTCAGCACAGAAAGTATCACATAATCTTATCTGTTAGATAGTTACCTAGAGGTTTACTTGAAGGTGGAAAGACCGGGTCTTAACATTTTAATGATTTTGTAAAATATAAATTTAAAATAAGTTTTCAGTTCATTTTTAGTTCAATGCTTATTTGTATAGGTGATCAGTATCAGCAACTTCTAGGAGTTGGCACAATATTTTAAATGGTTTCCGGTTATGTAACAACAATCATTTAAAATCTTGCTGTATAAGGGCAAATAAAAGAACGTAGTTTAACATCTGCCTTGCTACAAATGAATAAAATTATTTTCCCAACAAATATATTTTTAATTTTGAAAAATGCTAACAAAGAAATACTCGTCGCTTTAATAGAGTACTTAATAGGAACAAATATATATGTATAATATAACTTAGTTTTCATGTTTACTATCATTAACTTACTCTGATCTCTATTGTAAACCATACCATGGTCCCCCCTCCATAACCAATGTCCTGCTGTGACGGGCCTCACTAGCAATATCACCTATTCAGAAATTATCCTTAGACGATATTTTCCCTCATTACCATTAACTTATATACTTAAAAAATAAATAATATTTATACATATATATCGTTAAAAATAAATAAATTCGTATATATAGCTCCAGACCAATTTTTATAAAACAAAGGTCCGAAACGAAGTTTAAAAAAATAAAAAATCTGCCTTAGTATCTAATTTTCTATTAATTAGTTATTTTCGGTACTTCCTTTTAGTTATTTGTTTTATTTTAATTTGTCTTTGAATTACAGGAAGAAGAAGATGACGAGGATGATATCGATGGTTCTGAGGATGGTAGTGGATCAAATTCAGGCTCAGACGATAATGATGGTAAGTCTTTTAAATTAGTGTTATATTTTTTATTTATTAGTTATGGCCATCTTTAAAACAAAATGAAATTGTAATTCTCTATTTACTTTTCACATCCATGACCTACAAAGCAAAATCACTTCACACTATTCGTGATGAATTGTACGTTACTGAATCGAGCCTAAACTCACAGTCGGGTTTATTCTGTATCTAAAAAAGTTATTATGTCGATGTGGTTAAATCAATAGGTTATATTTGGAATTTTAACTCCAGCCAAATACATGGTGTTCTTATTTTAACCAGCTGTAATTCTAACCTTTAAACGACAAATAGCCAGAAAAAATTTTTTTTGAAATTAATTATGGCAAGTCTGATTATTTTAAACCAATTATTAATAAAACAAATTGAGCAAAAAGAGGTTAATAAGTGAAAAATTAATATAGGTGAACAAAAAAATATATATATACAAATGCTTTTTGGGAGATCAGTTCGAATTATACAAAGACAACTGTGTTATATGAGTTATATAATGAAATATTTTCATTTTTCTAATACTTCTACGGAATATCTCGTTTTACAAATTTGTTGTTTTTTTGAAAATCTAAAAACCAAGAGTTCCCGATTACAAGTAAATATTTAAAACTTTAAAATTGTGATACATTTATAAATTTTGATGTCTCTAACCTGAAATAATCTTAATATAGAAAAAAGAAAAATATTGATATATATATATCAAATAAAAATCAATATAAGCAGGAATCAATTAAAATTTGCATGATTCTGCGTATATTAACAAAATAAAAACGTTTCTTGATTATACCTAGGAAATCTTAAAAAGCTGCTTAATGCGTGTCGTTTAAAAATTAATATCGGGCCGGGTACGGCTCGCGGGCCATATGCTGAACATCAATGGTATAACTGTTTCTGATTATACCTAGAAAATGCTAAAAAGCCGCTCAAAGGGTGTCGTTTAAAAATTAGTATCGGACCGGGTACGGCCCGCGGGCCATTTGCTGGACATCAATGGTATAGCTGTTTCTGATTATAGTTAGGAAATCCTAAAGAGCTGTTTAATGCGTGTCGTTTAAAAATTAATATCGGGCCAGGTACGGCCCGCGAGCATAACATTAATTGACAACATTCTTTAATCAAACTGACTGGAGAGCTAAGAGTTATATTCTCGCTAAGGGAGCTGCTGTCGGAGTACGTCATTCCCCACCACTCAGTTCGTGACCCACCGTATACCGCAAGACCCGCTTGCACCCAGGAACTTACACGTTACGGTCCGACACACAGGAATTAGGGATTTTATATATATAATTTACTTTCTGTACCCATAATTATTTATATATAAATATTGTATATTTCCGCAATATAAATTTATTGTATTTGAACATTGTTCACTCACGATTCACCCATAACACTTGTTTACATTAAATCCACACTTACACTAGTAAAATACGTTCCCTTGTAGATAATTTCACAACATACTTTTAACCATATGGTTAAAAAGTTATAACTTAACGTCTGGGTTATAACCTGAGATGCAGAATAAGAAACAAGGTTAAAAATTTAACGCCTAGTTAAAATGTTACTTTCTAACCACCATTTTTAACCAAAACTTTTTAACCACAAAAGATACAGAATAGATTTGACTATGGATGATTAAACTTTTAGGGTGGGAGTATTTTCCAATAAATTGCACTACTATATTTTGTAAAAAGTGTATCTTAAAATATATGGACAGCTCTATGTATTACCGTATTTTTCGAACGATAAAACGCACTGTTAATTTATGAGACAATTTTCAAAAAATATACGTGCATCAACTACAAAAAAAAAGCAAGGAAAGCCATGAATTTCCACCAAATGCCTTTGATTGAAGTACAGCTCAACTAAGATAGCATGACCCTCAAAATAGGCTGGTTTGTCGCCATAGAGAATTAGGTATAGGCTATTCCAAATCTTTAAGTGAAACTAAATGGAATTTAAATTTTTAAAATTTATCGACAAGTTTAAAATTGACACAAAATTGACATTTGTGAAACTTTGTTTGTTGTCATGAATGGATTCTCATACCTTTAAATTGAAAAACCTTTCTCGAAAATGTGTTAGACACCCCATATATTACGATGCAGGCAGCGATGCAAGCATCGAGTCACGATTGACGCGATGCAAGCGTCATTGTGTGTACGGCGGCCTCTATGATGCCGCATCACCGAAATCGTGAGTCGATGCACGCATCGGCATCATGACAGTATTGGAGAGCCTGTATGCCGCTTCACTGATGCTGACTCCATGTTTCAACATGTGTAGGCTTGCATCAATGTTTGCTTACAATTCCTGGGTGAATTTTATTTAATAGCTATTGAAAATGACGGTCATCCATTCTTAAATAATTGTAATAACCTTTTGGATCATTTATTCTTAATTCACTCAATAACCGGCAATAAGGGTGCGCACAACCGTATAGTTTCTTATACAAGACTAACAATCTGAAATAAAGTTAGTAACAATCTATACATCAAAATTTTCAGCGAATTTTTATCTATCTAATAGCATATTTTTAATTGTAAAAAAGCTGCCATGTATTTGTAAATAAACAAATTGCATTATAGACACCATCTTGTAAACAATTCAACGCATATTTGTGTACCATGCGGTGTACCAAATTGTAGCTAAAGCTTCATTCTACAAATATATTTCATCATATTTTGTTCTATTGTGAAAACTAATTATAGTTATTGCATTTGGTAACCTACTTTTGCCGCCGCCTTGATGCTGCGGGTAAAAATTATTTATTAGATGTAAATAATACTTGTACCAAGTGACATTTCATTATCTTCGAGTATAATCCGTCTCAATTTGTAATACGAAACTAGATCTGGTTACTTTGGTGACTTATGTGGTCTAAACAGACTGGCATATCCTTGTGAACCAATACTATGATAATATTATAAATGTATTGTCAATATACAACATAAAAAATGAACTTTCCCTGTTAGTTACGTATTACAAAATGAGACAAATAATATAATATTTTTCGACGAAGTTTCTAAACTATAAACAATCATGTCGAAAAAAATGTTAAAAAAATGTTAAAAACATTATTTGAACATTTCTACTCAATATAAATACAAAAAAACTATATAAATATAAAACTTAATTGAAACCCACAAATATATTTAAAAAATTATAGAACATTGTTGTGTGTGATATATTATTAAGTTATTGAGCAATAACATTTTTGCAATAATTTTTTCTACAATCAAAAATATCCTATTAGATAGATAAAAATTCTGTGCAAAATTTGATGTATAGATTGTCACTAATTGTATTTCAGTTTTTTAGTTTTGTATAAGAAACTAATAATCTCTGGGGGTTGTACGTAGCGTTAAGCCAATTTTTACACCACTTCCTTTTAGCTTCTGTAATTTTTTAAGTGACACACCAATTAAGGCAATTATCATTTGCAATGGTACATCACTATTTATGTTTATATTTTATTCAAAACCGGTGATAATGAAACAAACGTCGAGCTGTATACTAAACAAAGCTGTGTTCAACCGTCGACCCAATGTTTTGCATCGAGGTATGCATCAGTAGTGTGTGTCCAACAGCCATCGATGCCTGTTTCATGATGCATTGGAATCGATGCCGTGAATCGATGTATGCCTCATAGTGTATGAGGGTTTTATTCTTTCTGAATATTTATTTTTTAACTTTATTTAAGTCTTCCGTTTCATCATTTAACTTGAGAATATATTCAATATTAGAAATTTAGAAATAATTTACCTATTAAAAAACTTGGGGTTAAAAAACTATTGAGCACAGAATGTTTCAATTCGGTGTCGAATGCCAAAAGTATGGGAAACACTGAGTTAATGTAAATAACTAGTATAGTCGGATTGCTGATAGGTGACTGTTCGTTGCTACAAGTATCGATATACAATATTATATGCTTTCTCTGTCTATATCAGTGGTTTTCAACCAGGGTGCCGCAAGCACATGAAAAGGGTGCCGCGAGCTTTTCAAAATAAATTCGCCGCTATTCTCGGAATCGAAGAGCCGTTTCTTACAGAAAATACGCGGGAAATGTGTTCTCTCTAACTCGTCATAAAACCCTTGCGAGTTTATTGGACGTCAAAAACGCCCGACCTTGAACGGCTCGCTCGCTCGCTCTCTCTCTAGTGTGACATATTTAATAGTAGGATGCCGCGAAGATCTCACATTTTGCATAGGGGTGCCTTCACCTAAAAAAAGTTGAGAACCACTGGTCTATATCATTATAATTATTTGCATACCCATAGTAACGTATAGTGACGCAAGTTTACAACTAACCTTCCAAATTATTTTAATAAAAAACAAAGCATTAGAAACAAATGGCATGATTCGTACTACTAATTAGAGCACGAAAATAAATTCACAGCAGTACTCAAACAAACAAAAATATTAATTTTAAGGTATTATAATAATTATAAATTAGGAAAAATTTATAGTAGTACTATTTTTGGATTATAATTTGTTGTTTAATTAAATTAAATTTTTATGTTTCCCCTAAGCACAAAGTAATAACATTTTAAGTAAAAATATATTTATTCATATAATATATTGCTACAAGTTGTATTAAAATGTTTATTTTTATTTTAAAAAAATTAGTAACTGTAATGCATGATATCGTCGTCATCTGAACTATCGCTGTCATTTCTTGTATTTATTATTATTGGATTAATATCATCAGCAATCATTTTTTACCATTTCCCACCATTCATTTATTAAATATTCGATTTTTTTAACAGATTTTGCCTATGTTTCACAACTAATTTGAAGCCATATTTTAATTAATATTTATTTCCAGACACTGACAGCTAAGACAAATAACAAAAAACATTTTTAAAATCGCTGAAAAATGGTAACTAGATTATTATATGAATGCACTACTTGATACATGCATGTAACAGTCACCTATCAGCAATCCGACTATAGTGAGAATTTTCATCTAAATGGAACAAGTAACATCACAAGAATATATCGTTTGTTGAGTTAACATAGCTTTAGTTACTAAGAACATAGATTGTACTGTCTTAATTCACAGATACTGCAAATATATTATTAGATGCGGTGAACGCAGCCGAGAATGAAAATGGGGATAATAATTCTGATAATGACGATGCCCAGTCTCAACACTCGGACGATTCCAGCTGGACTGATGTATCCGATGTTGGTTCTTCTTTCGACTTAAACAGCGGTTCGGATGATGACAGTTCCACATTGAGTGTTTTAGAAGATTTACTTTTCCGCTGACGTCAAAGGTCAATACATCTTGAAACTTTAATCTTAAAGTATATTTTTTTATTTTGTATTTATGTGACACTGTAAAATTTCTTATGAGAAATGAAGACTTTAATGATATTTAAGTAAAGGCAGAATTGAAAGAGAAATTTAAAGATTTTAGTTTTTAAAGTAAATCTAATGGGATTTTAGAAAAAAAGTGCATAAATAATATTTATGTAAGTCTATTCTTCGCAAATGTTTAAACAAATAATATATAAATATCATAAATCTCTACATCTTGTGAGTGAATCATGTATTATGTGACTGTGAATATAAGCTTTCGTTTAATTTTTGAGCATTTTATTTAAAAACATAGATTCAGTTTTAGAGACATATGTGTTAAATATAGATTATGCTAAATAAACCAGATAACCGAGTAAAAATTAGATTCATATTAAACATACAAACATCATATGTTTGTGCTAATAATTCTAGAGATTGGCATTTTACTTGCTAAAAACATGAAAAAAGTTTAATGAATAGTATAGTTCATTTCAGTTAAAAACGCAAAGGAAATTAGGAGCTGTTCGACCTTGCTGCTGATTGGTTTAGTTCAGGGATCGGTAACAGATGGGCCAGAGGACAAATGCGGCCAATAAGAAAATATAATGTTTACTTTTCTATGCTACTTACACGTTAGGCGTAATTATGCCGACATAAATACGTGTACACTGGAGTAAACAAGAACTTGGTTTGGTAAAATATATATATATATAAAGGAAGTATTCCCGCAAAAAAAAAAAAAATTACTGAATGCGGCCCGCAACGTATAAAAGGTTGCCGACCGCTCGTTTAGTTTGTAGTCAAGTTTATAAGTAAACAAATAATCTTGCTGTCAACGTTAATGGTTATCAGGGCCGTGCGCTGGCATGGATCAATGGAGCCTCCAAGCGCCTTTCATATATTTCATATTTGTTTATTTTTATAATCAGATCATTTCTGTAAAAAGTTACTTTAATAGTTACCGTGTAGTAACGTTACTACAAGATAACTTTTATAGTGACTTTAATAGTAACTTTAACATTTTTCGTATTCTGTAATATCCAACTGTAGTGACGTCACTATGAAAGTTATATATTAGTGACAGTTACTGAGAAAAGAATGAAGTTAGTTACAGAAGCGCAACACGCATGCGCATTGGTGGTATACAGATGACAGTGGTTAAGAATGTCAAAATATTGTATTGCATACATTATTTTGTTGTTATATAATATAAGCTGTTCACTTTTGTAAGAACACACTAGATCTGGTTATTTTGGTTACTTTTATGGTGTGTTACTTGACTTTAAATGTCAATTAAAAATATCCGTTACGCTGTAAAACCGACTTTAGGTTAATAAGGTTATAATCATTATAATTAAGATATAATTTTTCATTATGACATATGTTAAATGGATAGACATTTTAAAAAAGTGACATTTTTTAATACCAACATGACATACAACTTCAAAGGTGCAAACTATTGAAAACAAAATTCCCTCTTAGTTTGTTCTTACAAAAGTGAACAGCTTATATATGTTATGGTATATACATTTATAAAATATTTAAAAGAAAACAAAATGAGTGAAGAAATTAAAAAAAAAAAACGGAATGGAAAGACAAATTCTCGACAATAGAACCAGTGGCATAGGCGGGTGGGATTTGGAGGTTAGAACCTCCCATGAAGCTGGATTTTTTATTACTTCGATGCATTTTCCTTGTTTTGTCATTACTTCCATACGTCTCATTTTATAACCCTCCCCCCTTATGAAACTATTTTTGCGTCACTAAATAGATCTTTGGTTAATTTTTTTAAAACCAAAATTATTTTTTTTTTTAAATAATTTAAAAAAAGACTCATTAAAAATGGGGAATTGGAAAAGACTTTTTGATCTTTAATATATTTCATCTCCTGCAATATAAACATTTACCTACACTGATACATACATATTTTATATATATATATTTAATTTATATAATTTTCTTTACTCGTCTTTTTCATTTTCTATTATGTCTAAAAAATACACTTAAAATCAAATGTTTGTCATTTTTATCTTCATAAGAACTAAGTTATTACTTATAAATACCAGCATTTGGTAGTTACTATGATAGGAACTTTTATAGTAACATGTTACTAAAAATTGTAGTAACTTTTGTCTTACGGAATACGAAATACCCCAAAGTTACTATGATAGTAACTGACCTTGCTCATAGTGACAAATTTAGTTACTATGATCATAGTAACTGAGTTACAGAATTGGTCTGATTATTTGCTGAAAGAATAGCCATTAATACAAAGGTGTGAGTAGATACTTTTATTTGGAGAAGCGGGTATTGCATTCGTAATAAATTTGCAGCCTTAATAATTTGTCACCTCAGTATTATACTGTCTTATGGGAATAAGACAGTATAGGCGTCTTATGGGAATGTCTGCTCTAGGCGCCAAAATATCACCGCACGGCCCTGATGGTTATTCAACGTCTGCCATTTTCTAGTGAATATTAACATTGTGCATGGAAATATGTATTATTTGTTGGGAATATTTTAATATTTTTAATTATTGATTCGCACATTTAGACAAATATATTTTTAATTAAAATTTCCCACAATACAGTATTTGCAGTTTGTAAATCATACTTGGTTCACAGCGCTTAGTATTGCATTTTTATTTGAAATGTACTGTAGTATTTACTTTAATCAGTATTTATTATGTGGTGAGTTCTAAATATTATAAATATTTTGCTTCAGGACTTGCAAAGGCCCTTTTAAGCATCAAAATTAAGGCAAATTTATTTTATAATTATTTTTAAAATATCTAAAATACAAAAGAGTTCAGATATATCCAATTTACTACTTAAAATTTCGACCGGTCCTATTATCCCTGTATAAATAGTTACTCATTTTAAGTATGAAATACTTGAGGCTGAGTCGACCCCAGAGCTGACTGCACCTTGTCGGCCTTGGTAGCGTAGAGGTAGCGCTCCTGCTTCACGAGCCAAAGGTCCCGGGTTCGAATCCTGGTCAGGGCATGGATGTTTGTAAGCCACAGGGTAATTGGGATATTTAATTCTGTACTGAGCTTAAAAAAAAAATAAAATTAGTGTAAAATGATCAGAAATTAAGATGCTGTTAACAAAGAAAATTTATAAAACGGTCAATTATTTTTCATTGTCCTTTTTTTTGGGGTTTTGTTGGTATGACCAAGTTGGTGTAACCGTTATACTGTTACTCATGTGTGTCTCTGTCTATTCGATAGAAATTGTGGCCAAACGGCTAGATATAAAATGATGAAATTTGGCATACTTATTCAATTTTTTGACCCACATATAGGAAAAAATACTGCGACTTCAAAAAAGCAGCGCCCGAAAATATAAACAAATATATCAAAAAAATATGTAGTAGACATATTTTTAAAATTTGAGTAGAGTATCAAATAAAAGTTCTTAATACATAGATTAACGATCAAAATTTAATTTTTGAAAAATAAAATTAAAAAAAAAGAATAGATTCTCCAATACGCCTATATAGGCGTATTGGGCAGAGAAGATAATATCCCCGCTTCTAGACCGCTGGCCGTAGATATGAATACCACGTGGTCAATGTGGCGTTTCGACCGATCAATTATCCTTATACCATAGTCCGTTCAAACGTTAGAATGCAGTATTACTTTTAAGGCAAATGGGGGCGGTGTTGCCAAATGTTTTAAAAGTGTCCAATTTTATGTTATTTTATTGTTAATTCATTGAACTAAATGAAAAATGTATCGGACACTCGTATCGATTAGAAAAATTAGCTTGGTACAAATATGAATAACCATTAGTAGAATACCGTGTCTTCACAGAATAGTGTGTTTTACAGCCGGCAACGTCGCCAGGACAGAAAAAGACAGTCATTTGGAGAACCCATTGAAGAATATGAAAAAGAACTATTCCATTTGCCTTGTAATGCATTCTTCACTTTGAACGGACTATATTTAAAGGGCGCCGCAAAGCAAAAAGTTTGTGAACCACTGCTGTAACCCAAAAGGGCTAATCCAGGGGTCGGCAACATTTTTAACGTGGCTGGCTGCATTCAGTAACATTTTTTAAATATATTTTTACGTCGCGGGACCTTCAAAACTTACTGAAACTTCAAAAAATATAAACAAATATGTATTTATCGGGAAAATAATAGTGAAATTTTGAAAGATGTCAAATGAAAGCTCTTGATACGATTAACAATCAAATTTTTTTTAAATTTATATAGAAAGACTGTCATCTTTTTTATATTTACGTCAATAAACTACAGCAGGAATGTTAATCTCATTTGCATCGCGCCCTTTTTTCATACAGAAGAAGAATAATAAGCATTGACGGAGCTTCAAATATCTCGAAGGGCACCTTGAAATTTGTTGATAAACAGAAAACGGAAAAGAGAGTATATTTTACTTTTTTAATAGTATTTTATTTAACCATATAATGGGAACTATAAAGGTTAAATTAAATTTACTATTTTTTTAATGATAAAACTAGTTGTATATAAAATATTGTGTTTGACTCGCGTATAATGGCTATATATCACTCGGATGATTACAATCCTCGTCTACGGCTCAGGTTGTTCATCCTCGTGAAATATATTTATTGTATGCGAGTCAAATACAATATTTTTTCCACACCTATTTAATTATTAGCACTTTTTTCGTGAAAAATAGTACTCATAAATAACTACAGTGAATTATGGTTTCATAATTCACTGTTTACGGCCAATCACAAACCTGCATATCCATAAATCACTCTCGTTGATCCAATCATATTTGACAATGGCAATGGGAGGGGCCAAAACTGCAGTGGTAGCAGCCAACATGGATGACTCTATCACTTCCATTAAAATTATCAATTTTGAGTCTAATTTATTTGTCATGGAACCAGTTTTATCAATATTAAATTAGTTAATTTAATTTTAAAACACAAATTCTGAGAGTCAATTGTTTAACTTCAGAACCTACGTTTCAAGATGAGTAATTGGCTAATAGCCAAAGCTGCGAAAGCCAATAAACAAAAGGGGATAAAAAGATGACTAACGAACCATCAGCTGATAATATCGTACAACAATGTTTAAAATATATTTATTTATTGTTTTATTTATTCTAACTTGTAAATAATATTCTAGTAATAAATATGGGCTGTGTAAGGCGCAAATAGCCATCAACGCGGAGCGCCAAACATTATAACTAATTAACTAACTTACTAAATAAAAACTTGCAGTGTAAAAAAAAAATAATTTTTCACTGGTGAGCACGTATGCGCTTCTCTTTTTACACTTATTGGAATATGAAGAGCTTTATGTGTTTACAGTTGGACACATAATGCATTTTTATTTGATGGTCGTAGATAAATATATTTTCATCTTACATAAGTCCAATAAACGAGGGTTGCCTTTTATATTTCGGGATTTGGGATCAAAAACAATTATTTATCAACAAAAGTGCCTTTATTGTTTTTCAAAATATTCTCCATGAAGATCAATACACTTTTGTATACCTTGAACCAATTTTCGAACCAATTTTACTACTCCGATAGAGGCATTTTCCACTTCGATTGTCAAATTATGTGGGATCCAACGCGAACAAATCTTTTTGACGGTCAAATGTTCATGCAATCATCACTGCATCAATGTTTTCCGGAACAACAACCGATTTTGGACGACCTTCACGAATTCGTCCTTAAGCGAACTACGACCACGATTGAAGTCGGCAAACCAACGATAAACAGTAGTCCTTGATGGTGTTTCATCGCCGAAAGTCGAATTAAGTTCATCGATGCACTGTTGTTTTGGGTTAATCCACGTCGAAAGTTGTAAAAAAATAATGGCTCGAAAATGTTCACGATTTAATTCCATTTTTAGCCGAGATGATATTTTTCAAGTTACTGTAAACAACACAAATAGCGCTCGTACGTCAAAACGTTCTGAGTACATATACCGTCAACAATGTCAAACTACGATAGAAACGTCAGTTATAAGAGGCAACCCTCGTATATTTTTAAAAAAATATAAATAAAAACAACTTTTAAATGGCTCAAAATTGAGAAAAATATTTCAAATAAAATGTATAAACAATTTTAATGTGTATTAAAAAAAAAATAATAATAATAATAAATAAAATAAATTCAGAACTCAATAAATATAACACTAACTTTTTTTTAAACGGAAACACCATAAGATTTCGCTACCATAAAATAGATTTATTCTACTTTTAAATGATGTATAATTTCCTATATTTATTTTTTAAAATATGTACGCTGTAAATTAGGGGTTGGCAACCTTTTTTACGTAACGAGCCGCATTCAGCAACATTTTTTGCATTGCAGACCGCGTTCTGTGTCATAATTTTTGGCGGACTATATTTCTTTTTGTAATTACTATATTTTACTATTTTAAGTTCTTGTTTACGCTGGTTTACACGTATTTACGTCGGCATAAATACGCCTAATATGTAAGAAACTAAAGCCTGCAACAGAATGCACAGCGCGCCGTCATTTGCGACGGCGTTGCGTTAGCGCCGTTGAGAACGCCGTTGAATTTTCGCCTGCATACAATGCAATCATTTTTAACGCCGTCAAAGTGTCACGTGACAACCTATATCTGTGTTTATACGTGCGCTTTCTTGTATTAAAATTATAATGGATGATGAAGACTTGTGTGTAATGTTATTTATGTTGTATGCAAGTCATTTATACGTACAAACACTTTACCATTCAGTAAAAACTAAGGTTAGGTGTTCTGCGTCAACGTTCAACGGCGTCAAAAGTTGGAAGTTGACGAACATTCAGTATCAACGGCGTTCGAACGCCGCTAGGACGTTACACATTCTGTGCACTTGCGTACGACAGCTTGGTGTTAACTTTTCTCTGACAGATAGCGCCGTCCAAACGCCGTCAACGCGCCGTAGAACTCGTTGCATTCTGATTCCCACTTTAAAGCAGCGCGGCAGTAATGTACTGGCTACGTTGGATAAGAAAAGTAAAGGTTATATTTTATTACTGGTGGGGTGCATTCCCCTTCTGTAGATTAAAGACAAACTTAATAAATTTCGAACGTAGAGTTGCGTATAACGGTGCTTTTTGTCGCCCATATCAGAACATTCATAAATATTTTACGCTGTTTTACGCAGTTCTACACGCTTGGTCTGGATTCAGTTTTAGACTCCGACCAGTACGATGATTAACAGTTGAACTGATCTTAACCGTTAAAAAATAATTACTGGACATAAAAATTAATATTAATTTAATATATTTGTGTTATGACGGTTAAGATTTACCTCGTTTTACGCACCACAACCAGGATAAATATACCCAGTAAACTCTTCCTCAGAATGATAGAAGCATATTTTGATTTGACATTTTTTTTTATTAGCTGTATAAAACACCTTGTGTTAAAGGACATTTTAATGTCTAGCTTTCATTTTACGTAAATGTTAAAACAAGGGGGGCGTTAAGCGAACGCAACACTTGGCACCTGTTGAGTATGTTGAACATAGCTGCTGAGTATCAACACTCAACCTGCTTACTTTGTGATTACAGTAACGGACAGCAAGTGAAGTACTGCGATCTGTTATTCAACATACTTAACAGTTGCCATCGCTAAACGTTCTTATTTAATTATTTTTTTAAGGATTTTTTTCTTAATGATGTTCATTCATAATGATTTCACAGTTGTCATAACAAAAACATAACATAATCTAAGACATATGAAAAATTAGACCACAATGAATATATACTGTTTTTAAGCACTTTATTTATGTATTTTCCTTGTGTAAAGCCTCGTTTATAATAAATACATAACATAGCCATAGCATAAAAAACGCAGTAATCTCTTTGTTCTGTTTATTACAAACAGTTGTTCAGTACAGTCAAACCCTGTTTGAAAATGCATATACTATGTTATGGACCTATATAAACCAGGCTTTATTTTTGTCTTATGTCGATTATGAAATCAACTTATCAAAATATATGTGGATGTAATGTATGACATTTATAAATACATTAATGTACATAATTAGAATAGCGCTATAGCTTATAAGTTTAATTTTAAATTGTCAATGAAAGTGTATATTATTTAAAAAACAATATAAAATATATTTAAAGAAAACATATTTATTTCTTCACTTGAAACCAATGGAAAGTCCACTGCAGTATACAGAGTACCCGTTTTTCTAGCCTAACCATTGGGAATTTGTGCACTGTAAAGGGTACGAAGTCGGTTAAATCAAGGCAAAGTTGCCGCATTAGTTGACCACTTGAATGATGTATTTGGTTTTCCGGAAAAGTGCACAGGTCACTAGATATGAGCGAAAAACTGATTTTGGTCGATTTACTTTTTGGCTTATAACTTTTTTGAAAAATAAAGATGACACACTTATATACAAAATAAAATTTACCTTCCATCCCAATTCAGAATATATATTGAAAAATTTATTTAACAAATTAGTACAATCTGAATCAAAATAAAAAATAACAATTATTAAACATAGAACAGAATGAATGTGAATTTCTGTTCTAACTGGTGTAAACTATTCACACACCTCAGACTGATGATGACCACTTTTCGTGGCCGAAACGTCTCCATTTTATTAATTCATAATATATATTTTATAATTTGACGATCAACAAAGAAGTTTTATTTATATATATATTTATATATAAGGTATGTTGGAGTTTTCTCGACGAATTTGAATATTATAAATAAAACACTATCTTGTATATTCGTCAATTTATTAAAAGAGTAATTAAAACGTTACAGATACGTTTCGTGCATACAGTTGCACATCCTCAGTCATGTAAAAAACACAGAAAAATAATTATTGCAAGCATGGCAGGGCCACGTCACATTACAATCACAATGGCCCTGCCATGCTTGCAATAGTTATTTTTCTGTGTTTTTTACATGACTGAAGATGTGCAACTGTATGCACGAAACGTATCTGTAATGTTTTAATTACTGTTTTAATAAATTGACGAATATACAAGATAGTGTTATATATATATATATATATATCCAATTTTGTTATCATATTTTTTTTGCAAGCAATTGATGATAACTCACGTTGTAACAATTGGATATCGTTCTAAATCTAAAATCGAGTTTATTGCAAGTTTTATATATAAATATATATATTTAAATAACACGGTCGTTTTGTGCGTTACCTACGCCTGTTTAAAATTTTTGTACCGTCCTTTATGAAAATTTAGAAAATCCAAAAATACAATAGTTCGTTACCAAACATTATATCTTACAACTCTTTAAGAAATATTTTAATTGAAGTTGCCAATGTTGATATTTCCAAAGTTTTCTTGACATGAGTTCAGTTATGTCACCTGGGTTCATGCACCCTTTGTACCCCGTTACTGAAGGGGCAGAATGTACATAAATAGTATTTCAAATAAAAATTATCAATAATCAGGAAAAAACTTGTAAATGAGAGAACTATTTTGCGACAAAGGCAGTATGAGAACAGTGTTTCTCAACTGATGCGAAACACAGATGCGCCGGTCAACAGAAGACATACAGGTATGTATAATTTATTTCAAATTAGATTATCATCATCATTTTCTATCTCTTGGCGTTTAGCTGATTTATAATCTTTCGACCACCTGTACGATTTTTTAATGACTAGTAATAAATATTTTCTTAATAACTGGTAATAAATATATTTTATTAACTGTTAATAAATACTTTTTAATAACTTGTTGTTTTGAATATCGATAATACCCTTTTCACACTAGAACTTTAAGATAGGCCACTGACGTTTAAGATTGTTTTGCATATTTGACTCTAAAGACCCAGGAAAGGGCCTACACGCGACTTTAAAGGGAACTAGAGACAAAATTGAATAAGGTTCTCACTTCTAAAATAAAAGTGATGACAAAAGAAGGACATCGCCTCTTTATTATAACAAAAACGCGAAACAACCCCCATGTCTTTGGAGCTCTTTGGGGTAGGGTTACCAGACTTTACAATCATAAAATACGGACATTGTGGTAGAAAAAAAAAAAAAAAAAAACGGAAAATTAATAAAAATATAATCTAGAATATTTATTATACTGTTTATTCAATGCAATATTAGTTATAATAGTTGTTTAACTAAGATTTTTGTTCGAGTGAACTTTTTTTAAGAAAGCTTTATAATAGGGGATACGCATAAAATTTGTATTTCCTTAAAACTACATTATTTTGATATGTTAATGTTAGTTATGTCACCTAACAAAACAAAAATCACATTTTAATTAACATTATAGCCAAATTTTTTAATTAAAATATTGTAAATTTGAAATATTCCGAGCACGGGGCGAAGGTTGCCGAGTAGAAACGACTGAGTATGACGTCAAACGATAGGGTTTTCACATCACAGATACAGACAGCTACAACATAATCTTCACACGTGTGTGTATTGTATTGTTCGAGAGTTTTGTATTTGTTTTTAAACAATTTTTCACGTATTTACTATTAAAATGGCAGATCAAGATTTTGTTAGGGCTCAGAGTGATAATTTACCCAACATTGATGCATTTATGCACACAACATAAAGTTTACTTTTTTCTGAAATATCGGTTTTATTTCGCCTCATAGTTTTCAGCCACAAATTTCGCCTTTTCTGTTGTTTTTCGCCATTAGGTAATGATGTAAATAGTTTTTTTGGATTTCTAGTTGAACTAATTGTGCACATCGATACTGAACAATATTTTCGATAATGTTTCGAAGTACTGGGGCCTGGATATTCCATATTTTAATATAAAATTTAATTCGGTAAACATGTATAAATTGTTTTTATAGAATTAAACTTTATTTTAATTAAAATCACTCTCCTTTACATAACCTATAAAAGTTACACAAACAAATAATTCACAACAGACTATGTTCGCTGCATAAACAACCGTTCGCTGGATTGGCTAGTAGTCTCATGCGTCAGTTAGAAAGGATTATGACGTCACACGTCGTTTTCGCGCGCTACATACATTTTTGATTTTTTAAAGCCTTCAAATTAAAAAAAAAAAAATTAAAAACTGTTTTTTATGTTTATATACAACAAGAGGAATATAATAAAAAAATAAAAAAAAATCATGCCTATCCCCTATTTTTAATCAGTTCATAAAACTCAAAATAAGGACTGTCCGTACTAATTACGGACGTCTGATAACCCTACGTAGGGGGGGACTCATCACTAATATTTGGTTAGGAGCATTCATAATTTCAATGCTTATTTTTAAATTTTGTTTATATATTCGTATTTGTCAAACACACAAGTCGACGAATTTCTCCTTTTTATAATAAAGGAATTATATTTCTGTGCATGCCACGAAGGGATTCCCAGTTCTACCTGCACAAAGAGCCGGCCTTAGCAAGTCTGGCGCCCCGGGCGAGAGTTTTCTGCCGCCCTCATAAAAAAAAAAAAAAAATTAAGAAGGTCTTCACCTCCCAGATGCAAGAGAAGAGCAAAAAAAAAGGTCCTCACCTCCCAAATCCAAGTGAGGAGCAAAAATAAAAGGTCCGTACTTCCCAAATCCTTTTCACTTGGATCAAAAAAAAAGGTCCTCACTTTTAAAATACAAGTTATGACCTGACCGTCCGTCGCCCGACCGCGCGCGCCCCCCTAAGGCCGCTACTGCCTGCACATTTAAACCACAGATGCCGCACATCGTAGTAGAGTAATACACTTCAAACTAGGAACCCCATAAGATTGTATAGGGAAAATTTGCTAAGCGATATGACATCTGGTGGGATTTTAGCAACTACAGAAATAGACATTCTATCGCGCTTTTTTTTTATAAAAAATGTTTGCATAAAAATATAATTGCATAAAAACAAGTATTAATATTGTAGCAAAATTACAAAAACCACCAGTAAACATTAAAATTCACGTTGTTTATATGTAACGAATGTCTATTTTGAAGGTTCCAAGTATGCCACAATAGTGCTGCGATCTTAAAATACTTCCCCTATGGTTAGTTACGCTGCAAATTTTTCATTATAGAAAGTTAGTAGTGTGCACACACTTACTTTCGTGTACTAAAAGTTCAAGTGTATTATGCAAAAGTCAAAGACAAATCTTTGCCTGCAAGTTGGGTGAAAGATTACCATGTTTTAATCCTGGAAGGTTCAAGAATATTTTGCAGATACGTGGGCTACCTTTTAAGTTTTTAAAAAACTATGAAAGAAAAAAAAATTTTTTTTTGAACAAGTCATATTGCTTTTCAAAATATTCGCCTTTAAGATTTATACACTTTTGCAGGCGTTTAAACCAATTCTCGAAACATTTTTTCAACTCTGAAGTTGGTATCTCAAAAACGTGGTTTTCGAAGGCTTCAACAGCTTCTTGAGGTGATGAAAATCGCTGGCCACGCATTTTTTGTTTGACATTGGGGAACAAAAAAAAGTCGTTAGGGGATAAATCAGGTGAATACGGGCAATGAGACATTAATTCGATGTTTTTCTCCTTTAAATAATCAATTGTTTGACGTGCTGTGTGGGAGCTTGCTTTGTCATGATGAAGAATGAAGCGACGTTTTTGGTAGTTTTTACTGATTTTGTCGATGACCTCTGGCAAACAAATTGTTGTATACCATTCAGCATTAACTGTTCAGTATAACCGAAGAAACAAGCGATCATTTTCTTGGAAGTACTTCGTGAACGAACAACTTTTATGGGTTTCGGTTCATCATGGAAAACCCAAACAGTGGAATGTTGCTTAATTTCCAGTTCATATGAATAAATCCAAGTTTCGTCACTTGTAACGATGTTGTATACAGATTTTGCAGTGCCTAGGTTGATTTTTTTTAGTATTCCCTTACACCAATCAACACGCGCCTTTTTTTGAGCTTCGGTCAAATTATGCGGAATCCATTGGGAACAGATCTATTTCACAAATTAATGTTCATGCAAAATCGAATGTATTGCAGTTTGCGATATGCCAAAGGATGCCTCTATCTCACGGTAAGTCAGATGCCGATCTTCTTCAATCATTTTGCGGACAGCATCGATGTTTTTTTGAATCACAACTTTACTAAAATCGTAAAAAATCCAACGAAAACATACATGAGTAATATCAATTTTTTCACAAACTTGTTTTTTTTAAACGCTTCCTGTCAACAAACTACTCGGTCAATTTATAAGCTGCCACTGATTTCACAAAAACAAATGTCAAATTTTACGAATATAATAATGATACATTTCAATATTGCTATCTAGTGGTCGTTTGTAAAAATATACAAGGTAACCCTCGTATTGTATGCAGGAAATCAGGGACGTAGCCAGAATTTCAGCTTGGGGGGGGGCAAAAATAACAAAATATTCTAAATTGGTCGGTACGACCTTAATTACATGACTTGGGTAGAAAATATCAGCGTTGTAGGTCTTTTGTAGTACTGTGAAACCTCTATCTATCGTTTTTGAAGGGACCTATTGAAATAAACTATGGATGCGGGAAATAAATGATTGCGGGAATATAGAAAAAACACATTAATACATATTGAAATGTTTAATATGTACATACATACATATTCTAAAAATGATACATGTTTTAGGTATAAATCAATTTGTTTAAATAAAAAATATCGTAACAAAATAAAAAATCAGCTGTGGCCACCACAGGACCGACCGCCATCATAAAGTACTTGTATAAAATACATTCTAGCAGCAGAGTAGAAATAACTTTGCCTAATATTTTCTAACAGAGATATTATATATCATGACCATGGAAACGTTACATATGAGTATGATAAAATTGAGACTTTTACAAAAAAAATAATAATAAATAAATAAATTTTACAAAATTTTTTCGTTTTATCAAAAAACGTATCAAATAAAAGTTATTAGTTATTGCATGTATAACAACTTTTGTTAAATAAATTTTTTCGAAATATTTTTCTGTTGCTAAATATTCGCAAAAATTTTAAAATTGACACGTGTAAACTCCCATTTCTAGTCAACCGAATTTTACCAAAAGTTGATCAACTCGTGCCATTGATATCAAAAGCTTAAATATGCAGTTTCATAAAAATCCTTTAGGCCGAATTTGCTCTGCACGTGTACACAGACGGATGGACAGACATCATGCTAAAAATAGTCGAAACGTTATGTAGGGATCTCAATTCGTGGAGATCCATCGAAATCTCGAAATGTCAAAATCGATATGATCACAGTACCTCCCTTATATACGAGTATGTTGGCAGTCGGTAAAAAGGAAGCTGCATGCAGACAAAAAAAAAATACTTTGTATTGTATATAATCTTTCATCGTCATTTGCTTTTTGCCTTTTTTATTGCCGTAAGAAATTAATATTTATTCGGTGTTACAAATTACATTTTTTTTCGGCTTACAGTAATTTAAACGATTAATACGGTAAAACTTCTAACAACCTAAATTATATTTTATATAAGATAACTATCCTGGGGGGGGGGCATTTGCCCCCCCCCTAGCTACGTCCCTGCAGGAAATCATATTGAAGATTTCAAAATAAATGTCCCTTTGAACATTTTTCAGTATGTTCCAGTTATGTCGGTAGAAGTAGCTTCTCCAATTGTAAAACAATACTAACAAATAGGAGACATAATTTACAACAGAAAACATTGAAAAATATGTAATTGTAAATTGTTATAAACCCAATGATTAAGTCTGACTGATAAATTATTGATTATATGATTGATTTAATATATTATTATTATTATTTTGGAAGATATGAATAAAATTTATAAATTAGGTATTATATTTGAAGCTTTTATAGTTTTCGATTTGCGATTTTTGAGATTTTTTTCTATTTTTCGTGATTTTTTCTTCATTTTAGGTGCTTTTTATTTGCTTTTTCGTGCTTTTTATAGGCGCTTATATTTTTAAAAAAAATAATAGGCATTTGTTTTTATTATTATAACAGGCAAACATTTTTGTTTTACTTTAAAAATTTGTTCAAAAAATTGTTAATTATATCCCTATTTATTAAATGTTATTAATAAATAGAGCGCGAATTTATATGAATTTAACACTTTTTTGAACAAATTTTTAAAGTAAAACAAAAATGATGCTTGTTATAATAATAAAAACAAATGCCTATTTTTAGTCAAACTACAATCATTTTTAAATTGCTTTATTAATAAGGAGAGAGGGCCCCAGAAACCGTTAGCTCCTCGGGCCTTGGTGTAAGTGCAGGACCGTTCCTTTGTAATTAATTTTTTTGCACAAATTATGAATTTCTGTAGTGGTGTATAATATTCTTGCGCCCTCTACCCTCCCGATTTGATACCACTGATAAGAATTATACATGTGAATGTAAAAAAATAATTATCGTAAGAAAAATTTATTGTACTGTCACTGACACTAATTATTTTTGTGTTGTAAATTGTAAATTAATCACAAAAAAATATATGTATATTTTGAAACATTCTGAGATTGTTTTATATAAATTTATCATTTAATTAAATTTTGTCGCACACTTCTATTTTTTCTATTTTTTTCAATTTTGAAAACTATTTAAAAATATAATTACAATCCACGAAATTTAATTAAAATTTAAGATAACTGTTATTACATTTCCAGTGATTCTAAACCCTGGTTCACGATCCAAAGTTGGGTCACAGAAGTATTTTAGTGGGTCACGGACTCTTTGTTTTCCTCGTCAAGTTTCTTAAAATCTTTAAAGTTTCGTAGGTGTGACCAAGAGATCCTATACTGTCACTTTTGTGTAAGGTGTATATTGTGGCCAAACAGTTAAACCTAGAAAGTTGAAATTTGGTATACATATACAGTTCGTTGACCCACATGTAGGAAAAAAATGATTTTAAAAAAATACTTGGCGCGAATATATATACAAATTTAAAAAATGTTTGTGAGTATGGAATGAAACCTTTTGGTTAGTGCGTAAATGAGCAGGTTTTTATTTTTGAATAAAAATAATTTTATTTTGTTCGTTAGGTTTCCCGAAATACTTTTTTTAGCCGTCACATTTCTTTGTGACGGCATTTTGATTGGGTGTCCCGCAAAAGTCCCGCATTCTAACATTATGTCCCGCATTGTAACTTGTATTTGAGAACCTTTTTTTGCTCTTCACTTAGATTTTCGGAAGTGAGGACCTTTTTTTTTGCTCTTCACTTGGATTTTAGGAGGTGAGGACCTTTTTTTTGCTCTTCACTTGGATTTGGAAGGTGAGGACTTTTTTTTTGCTCTTCACTTGGATTTGGGAGGTGAGGACCTTTTTTTGCTCTTCACTTGGATTTGGGAAGTAAGGACCTTTTTTTTGCTCTTCACTTGGATTTGGGAGGTGAGGACCTTTTTTTTGTTTGCTCTTCACTTCCGTCCCGCATTGCCTTCTTAAGAAAATGGGCACCCTATGCTTAAGTTCCCGGGTTCGAATCCTGGTCAGGGCATGGGTATTTGTGTTTGTCCTTAAAACCTCATCCCCATTAATAAATAAATAAATAAATAAATAAAATAAAAAAAAAAGAATCACCATAAATTTATCAACGCTCCCAAATCGGATTTGGGTCACCGTGGAAGTTGTAGACCTAAAACTTCACTCTTCTGAGTGAAAGGCTCGTGCCCAATATAGAGTAGCAGTATGGTAGTGAAAACTATGGCTCGGTGAGACTACTGTGGGTCGTTTATGGGTTCAGAAGTTTAATAGGTTTTACTGGTATAGTATTTCCAAAATAAAAAGGCCACTCTCCCTTTCTGATTCCAATAATGACTGATAGTATAACTATTATACCTGCTGAGTTTATGGTTCTGTTAAAAATAGTTGCCAGGACCGTCAAATTATTTTTAAAAAATGTGTTTTCTTATTTGCTATTTAGAATGAATTGTATATACTCACATGACATTCCTTCACATTTTTATAAGGCTTAGGCTGGCTATATTTGAATTATAAATACAGGCATGTTTAAAAATCGTTTTAGTCTTTATAGTCTATATTAAATCCTTCAAATTTGCACAAACAAAAATCATTCTTTTTTTGCAGCAAAAATAAATTCTAGCAACTTCAAATAATTATACATATGGCTAACTTTGTATGGAAATTCTGTTCCGTCTTCTTCCAACTTTTTTATTAAAATATGCACAGTCGGCACTATATTTTTCGAATAAAAGTCGTATGTTTTATTTATTATTGTTTTAGACATAAAACTATCTATTTTTTGAAACGGGTCGTTTTCGATGCTGAATTTTGCCATGAACATTGATACGTTGAATTGTCCTGTATGGAACACTAGTTAATTCCGCAGTTCTAAGTATAGGGTTGTCATTACCTTCCGAAACTAACTTTTTATAAACGTTCAGTATTAGAATTTTGTAATCTTCTGACAAATGTAATTTTTCTTTAGTAGCCACGTCCACATTTTCGCACTCCAAATCACCTTGCACAGATTCACTATTTTCACTACAGAAATTAGGAATTTCTTCAAAATCAAATGGTCGCCAAAGAGCCATGTATGCACGCTATGAACGTTGAAAATTATCTAAAAAACAAGTATAACAACCCCTAAAATTTAAAAACAATAGGATTATATATTTGGAAAATATCCTTAATGGTTTTTAAGAAACTTGAATTGAACAAGTGTTACATCTATTCGATTTAAACTAAAATTCCTTTAATACCTCTTATATTCTTTTTACAGCTACGAGTCTTGGGATTACTGCCATAAACCCATTACTACATTGTTAAGCTTTTTAACAAGAGTGACCATTTCATTTTGGAAATACTATACATAGGCTATTCTAAACGTTTAAGAGCAACTAAATGAAATTTTTATTTTTGTAAGTTGTCACAAGCAGACTTTTTAACGATTATAATGGGCTTTTGCTAAACAAAATGATCAAGAACCTCCTTTAAACATTAAAAGTTACTAGTTTTTAAAACCTAGTTCCGCTTAAATCAAAGAAACAAACTATAGGTACGATGGGTCGCCCAGACAATAGGTTTAAACTTTTTTGTTCGTGAGCAAAATAGTTTGAAAACCACTGTTTTAAACTGAAATCAGATCATCAAGATCAGTTTTTCGAATATTTTAGTAGTTTATATTCCTAGATATAGGTATATCTTTAAACTATTTAACAACAAAGTGTGGAAAAATACACTTGTAGATTATGTAATCGTTATTTATAAATGTTTTTTTTTTTTATAAATCACGTGTTTATTGATATAATTAATGATAAATTATTACACCTATTATTAAAACTATTAAAAAGAATAATAGTAGAAAAAAAAAACATATTTTCATTTTCATTAATAAATATAATGGAATGTTGCGCAAATTTGTGCAAAGGGATTCAAACTTTTCTGCTGAATTTATAGTTGTTACCACAGCAACGATATTTTATTTGTTTATCTGATACAACTAGAGTCGGTCGCAAGACGGCGCCCACACAATGCCCCACTGCGCGACCCTCCCCCATTTTGTAGGTATGACCACCAAAAAACCCTTTTTCATAGTGAAATCTCTTAGTGCAGTGATGGCGAACCTATGACACGCGTGTCACGGGTGACACGCCAAGACATTTTGGGTGACACGCATCGTTTACGGACGGTCTTCGACCAAGAACAATAAACGCATCTGAACTCAAGTGTTGGTCGACTTGAAGTCCAGACTTGAGATTCTGGAGAGAAATCGTTTGGAGAATGAAAAATAGTGCCACTTAGGAAATTTGAAGTGCTTGGAACCGATTACCGGACACTTTAGCACTGAAAAATCTAGCGATAGCTTTATTCACAATTTTTCCATCTACGTACTTTTGTGAGATCTTATACTCGGCGTTAAATAATATTAAAACCAATAAAAGAAATCGACTGACAGATGAAGTTAGTAGCGCTTGCTTGGGCTTGAAGTGCACGAAATACCAACCTTCAATTGAATTTAGCAAATGCAAATCAGCAACAAAAAAGTCACTAATGTATAGAATTATTAGTTTTTGTGTTTTTAACAAACAGATACATCAAAAATTTTACTATTTTACTAGGGCTGCGCATATCACAAAATTATGGATATTTCTAGACGTGACACGGTACCCGAGTTGAGCTAGGTTTTTACCCAATTTTGACACACCGAGCTCAAATGGTTCGCCATCACTGTCTTAGTGCGTGGGTCAACAAGCAAATTTTTATTTTTGAAAAATCTTTTTTTAGGGGGGTTTTCGCCATAAATTTGTCAAAAAACTTTTACCCCCCACCCTATCTCCCAGAGAAATTGATCTAAAAATCTAAAAAAAGTCTTCACAATGAACATTGTTGTGAACCGGAATCAGAGCCGGCACTGACGGGTATTCAAGGCATGTGGCGCATGCGGGTGCCACTGCGAGGGAGGCGCTAAATGGCCAAAACAATATAAAAGGTCTTTACTTGAAATGGAGAACTTTTTTTTTTAGGTTTTCACTTGAAATTTTAAAGTGAAGACCTCTTTTTAGGGATTTGTAGGTATGACCAAAAAACCCTTATACCGTCATTTTGTCGTCTGTCTGTCTGTTTGTCTGTTCGGTAAAAATTGTAGCCAAACGGCTAAACCTAGAGAGTTGAATTTTGGCATGCTTATACAACTCTTTGACCCGCACATAGGAAAAATACTAAAACATATCCACCTAAAAATATAAACAAATATGTGCTCATCGAAAATAAATATATTTTTTTTAAATTCTGAGTAAGGTATCAAATTAAAGCCCTTAGTGTGTGGATTCACGATCAAAATTTAATTTTTGCAAAATAAATTATTTTTCATTGGTTCCCCAATTAAAATTTATAAAAAATTATTAATTTTAACTCTTAAAATAATACACTCCAATCAAATTCCTAATGTACTATTTCAAAATGCATTACACTGATTTTTTTCAAATTTTAAAACCAAAATTTCTACGAAATAGGACTTGGGACAAAAAAAAAAAAAAATACCACATTTTGGCAATATTATTATTAACTTTTTTTTTTTTCGAAAATAATATGAGCCAAGTCCCTTAAAAAATTATGTCAACACCGTCACAAATTAATCATTGAAAAGCTTTTATTTTCTTTAACAATACCGATAAATACAAATAAACAGAGCCGTAGCGATGTTTTCGGCGCCCTTGGCAAATGAAGTAAATTGATAAAATTTACTTCCCCAAAAGCAAATGAAGATAAAAAAAAGGTAAATTCAAGTGAAGAGCAAAAAGAAAAAGGTCTTCACCTCCCAAATTCAAGTGACGGAAGAGCAAAAAAAAAACGCAATGACGCCCCGCATGAGACCCCGATTAAACTTCGCGCCCTTATCAAACCTCGCGCCTTTATCAAACCTCGCGCCCTTGGCAAATGCCCCGACGCCACCCCGTTGCTACGTGCTGCAAATAAACATACACGCGTTTAAGTACGGAACTCTGCTATTGCCATGCATTTGATGCGATGAAGCATGCTTTGTATTTACTTAGGTAGGGGAGCCAAATCGAAACTGGCTCTGTTTTTAGACGGTTTGATGGCCTCCGCGGAGAAGTGGCGGGTAGAGCGAGTTGTCAGACCATGCGGTAGGATTACATTAAAGCGATTGCATCGCGTATTATAGTGTGTTTTTTTTACTGTGTCGTGTCGTGTGTGTGTGTGTGTGTTGTATTGTGTTACTATTAGAAATGAACAATATCAGTAACCCTTTGAAAAATACATTTTCTTCGTATTGCCTCGAGGAAAAACTCGAAATAAAACAACTGGGATACCGCTACCGGATTTGGACATTTTGAAAAAATCTGGATTGTTTCTGCCTCTGCTTCTAAAACACGGACAAGAAAATTTAATAGAAAGATTTACTTAAAGAACAATTGGATTTGCGGATGCGATGAAAAGCAACCTGTGTTTTGTTTTTCTTGCGTTTTATTCGGGGGAGAATTAATATGGACGAAGAACAGTATTACGGATTTAGTGTACATCAGGGGAAAAATTTAAAAATAAAATGAGAAATCGAAGGTACATATGAACAATGTTTTGTAATTTTTCTATGCGTGGCAAATCAAATATTTTAACCCAATTAAACGCAGCCTATAGAAACGCAATAGTAGAACACAGTGAAAGAGTTGACAAAAACAGGTATGTTTTAAACATAATCATAAATTGTATTCGATTTACAACCTGCTGCCTGAGATTTTGGTAAGTCACTTCTATTTAATTTAAGTAAGTATCTATATTTAGGTAGATAAGTACCCGCGATAAGTATTTGTATTTATCATTTTTAAATGACTTCTCAATTTGTCTACATTAAAATTTGTGAGATAAATTACTGCAAGGTGAGCGGATTCAAAACTTTGCGTAAAATGGAGGGGGGTAGAGGATTGGCCCTACTACTCAATACTGTCACGAGCCGCCACTGCTTCAGAAACGTTGACCACCAATATTGAGAACTGACACGCTCGGATACGCAGTCTGGTGGTCAAATATTGTACTACGCGACTGTAGTACTGTTTGAAATTATTATATATGTTCTGGTGTTGATTTTTTGTTAGAACGTCGATAGATACATTTTCATAAAATAAAAATGTACTGTGCTTAAATTAACCTGTTCCCTGTTAGCATATTCACAGCTGAATACTAGACAATTCAGCCATTTTGCCATGAATTACAGCGCCGCCAACGGTAATGTCACTTCTCAATAAGGAACAGATTGTATAGGGAAACTTTTTAAGATTTTAATTTTATACATTGTTGAGGACAATTTTCATTTTCATTCAACTACAATTATTTTAGAAGCAAAAAAGTTTTGAGTTCACTGTAAAATGCCGGTTAAGGTCAACAATCAACTTGTTATCTATACTATTAAGTTAAAAACTGTATAAATAGGCACGGGTTGTAGAATCGAGTTACATTTTTAAAGGTTAACTTTAAAACGTAAGTACTAAATTAACAGTCAATAAATTACATACTATAACTGTGTATTATTATAATATACATCACGATAACGGAGAAAAAAATAAGATCCCAGCGCCACGGTGGTCAATTTTTAAATTCGATAGAAGATATTTCTTTATTATTTAAACATTTGTGTACACTTATTTGTTGATAAAACAGCAAAACAGGTTTATAAATTATTGTAAAATATATTTATTCGTATAATTTTAGCTTGACAACTGTGTAACAATAACTTTGAATATCCTCTATCGAAGTTAAATATTGACCGCCATAGCGTTGGGATCTTGAATTTATTTCAATGAACCAATAAATTTTTCCAACACTAGTTAACATTATACGTTACAGATGGCTCCGGTTGTAGAAGTTGTTTGCGAGAGAGTTGAACTTGGCGAAGGCCCTCATTGGGATGCTGCCCAACAATGTTTATATTTTGTTGATATTTTGGGACAATACATTCTTAAATATGTTCCAGCAACTGGAAAAACGACCAAGGCAAAGATAGGTAAGGAACAATTATAATTTTATTAAATGGTGTTTTTGCTGTATCAATTATTGCGATTCAATTTTATGGGTAAATTTTAAGTATAGTCTGATTTTCATACCGGACGACTCAAAACTCAATGCAACGCATTGTCATAACAATGTATTTGTTTACTGCGTGTTTTGTCTGTTTACAACAAATTGGCTATAACTTCAAAAGTTATGCAAGAAATATTTTATGCTATTGTGGTGGTGGTGGTGACTCTAGTGTGGAGTACATGAAACAACTTGATCAGTTTTAATCAAAGCGCGAATGAGCACGTATTCTTGCTTACAATTTAATTTAAAAAAATAAATACTCTTTGTTTTTTATCTCTTAAAGTATGCATATTACTATTTAAATAAATTTAATGGAATTTCTAATTAATATTTCTTTCACATACCTATTTTATAAGTAAAATTATGTCAGTGTTTCTCAATATTTAACAAACAAACGCCCTCTTCCAATTAAATGCATAGGATACTGATATCTCTTTCTACCCCTATTTTATGAAAACTTTGCAGACAATTTATTATGTTGCAAAAGAAACTGGCCTATGAATATTAATTCATAGGCCAGTAATAAAAAATTTGTAGATTTTGTACTAGAAAAATATTGGTTCAAATAAAATATATAAAATTAAAAAATAATTATAAATATAAAAAGAGATACAAAATTTACAATAATTTATTAAAAAATTAGTTGTGGCCGCCACAGCGTGACTAGACGTGTCCGTACAAGAAGAATGCTCACGCGAAAAATGCCCACAGAAAAGTACTCGCACGAATAATTATCCACTTTTATAAATCACATGGTTACCCACAAAACATATTTTTGCTATAGTTATTAGATTCACATTAGTTATTTGAAAAGCAACAATGTATTGTGTTTTTAAAAGTAGAAATATGTAATATATTTTATTAAAATAGTGTTTACTTTTCATAAAATTAAATGATTTGATTTTAAATTACCTACCAATTAAGTTCAGAATAAATTATTAGTGGTTATTATACAAAAGATTTTCAATGTACAATTAAAGGCCATAAAATATTTTCAACAAGCTAAGTAACTGGTACACAGAAGTAAATTTTTGTTTAAGTCTATTTGTTTTTTTGTATGTAAAAATAAATCATGTAAGTTAGAAACCGGTTGTCAACAAAAGTTGACAAAAGCAACATACCTGCGATAGTATTATCAATAAATTGTTACATACGTTCTGGACGAATAACAATGGTAAACAAAAATGAACTTATTTTTTGTGACATGAACAAAACATGGTGTATCCCACGTAAAATTTGACCTAAAAGCCGAAAATGACTTTAGATTTTTTCTATCACCCATCATATTTATGCTATGAGGTATTGTTGGTTTCTAACAAAATATAGCGATAGACGTATTATAGTCGGATTGCTGATAGGTGACTGTTCGTTGCTACAAGTATCGATATTCAATACTATATGCTTTCTCTGTCTATATCATTATAATTATTTGCATACCCATAGTAACATATAGTGACGCAAGTTGACAACTAATCTTCCAAATTATTGGAATAAAAAACAAAGCGTTAGAAAGAAACTGCATGATTCGTAGATATCTTTACTATTTAGAGCGCGAAAATAAATTTACAGCAGTACTCAAACAAACAAAAATTTTAATTTTAAGGTAATAATTATAAATAAGAAAAAAATTATACTCATACTTAAATTTTGGATTCTAATTTGTTGTTTAATTAAATTAAATTTTTGTTTCCTCTAAGTACAAAGTAATAAAATATTAAGTAAAAATATATTTATTCATATAATATATTGCTACAAGTTGTATTTAAATGTTTATTTTAATTTTAAAATAATTAGTCACTGTAATGCATGATATCGTTGTCATCTGATCATTGCATATCGCTGTCATTTCCTTTATTTATTATTATTGGATTAATATCATCAACAATCCTTTCCCTTTCCCACCATTCATTTATTAAATTTCCGATTTTTTTAACAAATTTTGCCCAAGTTTCACAACTAATTTGATCACAGGCTACTTATCACATTTTCAAAACTTCGTTATCACCAT
Organism: Liopterus haemorrhoidalis; assembly: GCA_963971575.1. Lineage (NCBI taxonomy): Eukaryota > Metazoa > Arthropoda > Insecta > Coleoptera > Dytiscidae > Liopterus > Liopterus haemorrhoidalis. The sequence continues at coordinate 100,398,849 of OZ020611.1, forward strand.
ATCCGTGTCATATCATAATATTTTTTTTTATACACCAAATTAGTACTTATATATAGTGATAAGGAGGTAATCTTAGTACTTCATGATCATACGTTTGTGCCAATGTATCAATAATATAAACTGGTTCAGATTGTTCTTTCTTAACAATTTTTAAAAGATCACATTTTAAATCATTTTTTGAAAAAGTTATGTTATTATTTATTAGGCAATTTTGAATTTGAGAATACCAGACCCTGACAGCTAAGACAAATAACAAAAAACATTTTTAAAATCGCTGAAAAATGGTAACTAGATTATTATATGAATGCACTACTTGATACATACATGTAACAGTCACCTATCAGCAATCCGACTATATTATTAATTTTAACTTACCTCAAAATATTGTTTCTCCACGACCACTATAGAATTTACCAATTCTAAAACCAATTTTGACTACAGAAAGTTAATATTCTAACACAAGAGTTGGAATGTTATTCTAAAGCACTTATCTTCTTATGCATTTTGCGTGTATTTCATTCCATCACTTGTTGTGGAATAACTATTCCATACTTGTTGTCTTTTGTTTTTGTAGGGTTACATTAAGATATATGCAACGTTTACATTAAATAAATGCAACATAACTTCCTAACCTAAAATAGTGGCCGATGTGCGGCAAATTAAATTAAAATTAAACAAATAATAAATTAAAAAAATAGTTTAATTAATTGATTAATTTGTTATTTAATATAAATTATGTGTTAAGATAAAATGTTTATTAAAAAATTATTTGTTAATTTTTTTTTTCTTTCTGGTGGTCGTGGAGAAAGTAGGGTCTGTGACTCGGTTGGAAGAGAAAATTCGATGCTCGTGGTTCCTCACGCTCGCCTGCGGCTCGCGCTCGGAATGTTCCACTCGCATCGAATTTTCTCATTCCAACCTTGTTACAGAATATACTATTATGATGTTTTACGTCGATATTTCGTTTCTGAAGCATCCCTAATTAATGTTCTCCACTCTGCAACAATCAAATTTGGGCTCCATTTACTTTCATATCGCTTTCCCATGGCGGAAATATCTTAGTGGAATCGTTCCCTATGTTCATTACTTACTGCACCCAGATCTTCTGGGAAGAAATGTGGATGAGAGTCCAGAAAGTGAATTTTTAAAAACATCCTACATCCCATTTCTTTGTAGTATGTAGTAATCAAGTACTTCATTCACGATATCTCTTTATAGATTTAAGTCTCGAACTAAGTCATTAAGTTCAACCTGTGATATCAGATGAGGCTCTGTTGAACATTTTGATACGTTAAATAAAGGATCAGTTTCGATTTCTTTTACGAATTCTGCATGACCACTTGAAGAATCAGCTGATTTAGATTCTTCTTCATCTAAAGTCCAAAATTCTGGTCCTTCGGGACAGGAAGTTCATTATTATGTTCGACGGGTCATAAAGCTGATGGTAAATTAGAATACTGTATAGTATGTTTAGACTTTGATCCAGTACCTGTTATATTAGTGAGGCAAAAATAGCAATCCGTAATATGGTCTTTTGGTTCTCTCCAAATCATTGGAATTTCCAAAGCGCATTTTACGATTTGCATCTTTCAACCAACCTGTTAACAACCTTACACAAGTCTTACAACATGGGCCATGTTTTGTCTTGATTTCCAACTTTAACTTCGAAATAAAGTGTGTAAGCTTTTCGCATAAGCGGGGTAAAATTACGTTTTTGCGATTTAAAAGTCAACTCTCCGCATATATAACAAAAAGTTTTGGCACTATTTACGTACTGCCTAGACATTATACTTAAAATTAAGCAAAATCAAAGTAAAAGAAAACTATAAATTACTTAGAACTCAAAGAGTTACCAGTCGCGATACAATTGATCTTAAAGTATTTTGATTGTTTTCTTCCACTTGTAATAATATTTCCAACTGCTTCTCTTCTGTAAGAACGTGGGATATTGTTCTTTTTTTATTATGTTTTGACTTATATTGAGACATCCTTCGCGATGAAATTTATTAACTAGTCTTAAAATTGTAGAGGGATTTGGTATTGGCCGATCTGGATAAGTTGCACTAAATACAGCAAAAACTTCTCTTAAACTCATTTGGGAGTTATACCAAGTTACCATCATTATTTTTTCTTCATCTGTATATACATGTTGATTAATTTTTAAATCAGTAATGAGCAAAAGTATACACACTAATTGTCTATGTTGCAAATGAAAATGAACACGATTTATATTGCTGTCAAAAACTGTATCCATGATAATGACATAGTACATGTTGCATAAAAGAATAAATTCACTGTATGTAGATTTTTATTAATTTTATTTCCGATTATTAGTTTTGTATAAGAAACTATTGAGAACTATAGGGTTGTGCGCCGCCATAAAGACGGTCTTTTGACCCGACAATAAAACAGCGTGTTAATCTTTGTGTTACTTTGATACTTGAATAACAATTTAAAAAAGAAACAAGTAAACAATTTAAGTATTCTGTTACATACATCAGCGTAAAATCAATTATTTCATTGTTTTTATTATTATTATTATTATTTTTTTTGTTCTTAGCCTACTTAATGCATTTATTTAATTATTATTTGCGCCTTTATTTTACATCAAAGTGATACTTACGTGGTTGGCGTGTTTATATAAAAGTTTGCCCTAATTTTTGTGCCTTTCAAAATAAGTAATAATACAGTGGATATCGTTTATAACGACGTTGAAGAGACCAATGAAGGTCGTTATAACCGTAGGTCGCTATATCCAAACACTATAAATACAATGTTGAAAAATATGTACATTTTATTTATATTAGAAAAGAATAGCAAAAACAATATTCAAGTGTTACAAAACAAACAAACAAAAAAAAAAAAAAAACAATCAACTTATTTTACAAACAACTTAACACTTATTTTACATACGTATGTATGTATGCATACATATTTAAATTTTAACAAAAAAATAGACCGGGAGCTCATGACAGTTTTTGGTCTCCGATTTCATACAGCATGCCTTTTGGAGGAGAGAATATTTACCCTGTGACAACAAAAAAGGGATGGTACTAAACCCCTGCACGCTTTCCGGTCATAGGGAAAATTGCATTTCCACTTAAACACAAAATTTTTGTGCTTTTCTCTGATTTAATATTGCTTGCCCTTTTGTCAAAAGAAAGTTATAACAAATTTAAAGTCTTTTAAATATATGCATGCGATTCGGAGGATCCCAAAGGGCTCAAACGGTCATGTGATCTTGTAATAAAAAAATATGATTTTCCGCGTTTTCATACAGCATGCCAATAAATAAATTTGTTATAACTTTCTTTTGACAAAAGGGCAAGCAATATTAAATCAGAGAAAAACACAAAAATTTTGTGCAAGTGGAAATGCAATTTTCCCTATGACCGGAAAGCGTGCAGGAGTTTAGTACCATCCCTTTTTTGTTGTCACAGGGTAAATATTCTCTCCTCCAAAAGGCATGCTGTATGAAATCGGAGACCAAAAATGTCATGAGCTCCCGGTCTAAAATCTGTCATTTTGGTTTGTTTTTGTGATTTTTGGTTTTATAATTTTTTTTTTTTTTTTCTAAACCAAAGAAACAAGCTATAAGCTATTCCAAACCTTTAGGCGCAACTAGATTTTGCAATCTAGTAACTTTTATAGTTTGATTCGAGCTTTTGACTTTGTAAATCATACTTACAATAAACATTTTTAGGTTAAGGTTAATATGATTATAAAATTTCATTTTCATTATGTTTTGATTTTTTGTGTCATTCTTAATACAAATTTCCGATTTATTATTATTTTTTTAAATATGTAATAATATTATATTATCAACAAACGTCATTCGTTTCCATGGTTCACTGTTGAAATTTTAATTTTTTACATACCAACGTGAAACATGAAATTACCCAAGCAAAATCCCTCCTCGTAACAACCTAAAAGAACGAAATTCCCATTTAGTTCCGCATAAACCAAAGAAATGACCTTTAGTTTTAAAAGTTTTCTTTGAAGCCATTTTCAGATCATGATGATTTACATTAAGTGATTAATTTTTAGAAACGGGTATTTTCGTTAATTTTTTTTTTTAACCTGAATAAGTGGGTTTATTTAATCTAATAACATATATTAAAATATAATTCTTTTATGTAAAAATATGCATATGCACAGTAATGACCTATTTATTATCATTTTTTTTTTTGTTACAGATGAGGGCACTGTATCACTGATCGTCCCTGTAGATGGCACCACTGATAAGTTTGTCATTAGTATCGGCCGAAAGTTAGCTATTGTTACTTGGGATGGTGTAAGTACGAAGGTATCCAAAATCGAACCATTCATTGAAGTTGATGCGGAAGGAGATGCCAAGCATAACAGAATGAATGATGGAAAAACCGATCCTTCTGGTAGACTTTGGGCAGGTATAACATATTCATTTTTAGAATAATGATATATTATTTCTATTAAACAAAATTGAAAAATAAGTGTGCATAAGGTGTTGTTTTGCCGATACGGTTAAACACCCGAAATATGTTTCTAATTTATAAGCGTCTACCGCAGTGGTTCCCAAACTTTTTCGGTTCCCGGCGCCCTTAATGTATTAAAATTCTCCCGCGGCGCCCCACATCTATACATCAATACATCCAATTTTTCATTTTATTTTATTAGTCTAGTAAAAGGGGATGCGCCAGGAAAGGAAATTTTGAAAAAAACTACATTTTTACTGGGTGGCACTTCAGGCTTCTAGTAACAGAACCGACCGCCATCATAAAGTACTTATATAAAATAGATTCTAGCAGCAGAGTAGAAATAACTTGGCCTAATATTTTCTAACAGAGATATTAGTTATGATGATCATGGAAACGTTACATATAAGTATGAAAAAATTGAGACTTGAGAAAAATTTCGAAAAATTTTACAGAAATTATTCGAAATTTTTCGATTTATCAAAAAACGTCTCAAATAAAAGTTATTAGTTATTGCTTTTATAGCAACTTTTGTTCAATAAATTTTTTCGAAATATTTTTCTGTTGTGAAATATTCACAAAAATCTTAAAATCGAACCAAGTAAACTTCCATTTTTAATCAACCGATTTTTACCAAAAGTTGATCAACTCGTGCCATTGATGGCAGAAGCTTAAATATGAAGTTTAATAAAAATATTTTCAGCCGAATTTGCTCTGCACGTGTACACAGACGGACAGACAGACAGACGGACGGACAGACAGACCGACAGATATCATGCTAAAAATAGTCAAAACGTTATGAAGGGACCTCAATTCGTGGAGGTCCATCGAAATCTCGAAATGTCAAAATCGGTATGATCACAATACCTCCCTTATATATGTTGGCGGTCGGTAAAAATTACTTTTTTTTACTGGGCAACACTTCAGGCTTCTAGTAAAAGGGGGTGCCAAAAAGGAAATTTAGATAAAAAAAACAACTTTTTTTAATGGGCGGCACAAAAAGGAATAAAAAAAAAAAATCTAAAATGCTTCTTTCGTTATGTTATTTTTTTATAACCATGTTTTTTGTTACTATACCAAAGTTGTAAATTTTGTTTTTTGCAAGACTCAGAAATTATTTAGTATTATAGTAAAAATGGTAATTATATATGATTATTTTATTTTGTTTTATTTTATAATAATTGTCAAAAAAATTATTTAAAAAAGATATGTGGGGGGGCGCATAACCTTATTCTGCATCGGGGCGCCAGGTACCCTTGAGCCGGCTCTGGATGCAGCTGGGGTCACAGCATATTATGTGGAGCCCGGCCCCCCTTGGACCCCCCTAGCGCCGCCGCTGTTATATAACAATAAAATTCCTAAGTACACTGACAAAATGCATTTATGAAGCTTTAGAAATAATGACTTAATTCTCATTATTGGACAAACTGGTAACATTTAAGAATTTTTGTAGATAATTCTAAATCATCTTGGTATATGTACAAGAGATATTAAAACAGATTCAATAACAGATTATACACCATTATTTTATTAGTTTCCTTATTCAAAATATATTGTCAACTATTTATTGCCTTTCACTTGTCTGAGAGTTGAGGTTTACCGGTATACGGTTATTCTACCGGTCGTTCATGCACACCATTGTCACCAGTGGTTTCAACGCAGCTGCGACCAACAAAAAAAGTCCGGTAAAAAAACCTGTTGTCTGCGCAAACTCTCCTCAGATAAGACCAGTATAGAAATAATTATTTCTTCATCAGAGCTGCTACATAGAAGAAAATCGAAATATTATATAAGTGTATATAGTAGATAAATAAATAAATATAAGTACAATATTGTTAGACATACCTGAGATATTAGTAGTGAGTAGGCTGACCATTTTCTTGAGAAGGCAATGCGGGACGGTCCAGGGTGAGGACCTGTTTTTTTTTTGCTCGTCACTTGGATTTTGGAAGGTGAGGACCTTTTTTTTTTTTGCTCGTCACTTGGATTTTGAGAGGTGAGAACCTTGTTTTTATTTGATAAGGGCGCCAAAACACGGCTCTGCGTACATGAGAGGAAAGGAGTACAAAAGATAACAAAAATGTGTTAAACGATTTAACAATTGTGGCTAGTATAATTTAATTACCGCGACAAAAAAATTAACAATTGAATAAAAAATATCACAAAAAAATAAATTACACTGATAACTACATATACCACTAGCTCAAAAAGAAATAACATAAGGGTTGGCTATGGAAAAATAAAATAATGTCTACTGCAGGCTTTATATAACCTTATGACAACAACAAAAGTCATGACAGTTAATTAATTCTAAAGCTTGCTGATGACATTACTTTTATTTTCCATAGCCAACCCTTATGTAATTTCTTTCAGAACTCATGGTATAATGTAAATATACACATTTTAATATCAAAATTCAAAAATTATCATTATCAAACTATAGGAAAAGTAGAGCACTGACAGTTAAATTGATGTAAAGTTAATTAGAATTAAAAATGCGGGACATTTTGCGGGACAAATATCAAAATGCGGGACATTTTGCGGGCAAGTAACAATGCGGGACGCAGAGTCAAAATGCGGGACTGTCCCGCAAAATGCGGGACGAATGGTCACCCTAGTAGTGAGTGAATTATTTCGTAACTGGTCAGCTGTAAATAGTTGTGCTTTATTTTATGTTCCCGTACAACATTTCCACTTCTATTCACAATGAGTACGAACGCCACTGAATCTCTCGGTTCAAAACGACGGCCTGTAGAGGGTAGGAGTTCCCGCCCATCTGACAACAAAAAGATATCCTTATGTTGGACAATTTATACTTAATAACCATAATATTTTTATTCTTATCCAAAATATACTTCTTTTTTAGGTACAATGGGACGCGAACCAGTTCCTGGTGAAATTGACCTGGAGAAAGGATCCTTGTTTTCGTTTAATTCTAAAAAAGATTACAAATCTCAATTAACTAAAGTCAGCATTGCCAATGGATTGGCTTGGGATACAAAAATAAACAAGTTCTATTACATCGATTCACCAACTAAGAGAGTAGATCAGTTTGACTTTGATATCAAAACTGGAACTATTTGTAAGTTAATATCAATGATAATAAATAGTGGTATATCGCTAAGCAGGGCTTCGAACCGGAACTGAACCGAAAACCGAAAAAAAAATGTTATTTTGGCCGGAACGAAAACCGGAACCGAACTGATATTTTGTTTTTTTAATTGAACCGGAACAAAAACCGAAAAGAAAAAAATAACGGTTCGAAGCCCTGTTGCTAAGGCGACTGGAGGTCGTGTTTTGACCTAGACAGCCCTGCTTATAAATTATTAAATCCGGTATCCTGATAGTAACTTTTTGTCCCATAAAAGTTTTTTTGCAGACTGTAGATTCGGCGTTAACCATTTTTGTAGTTGATCATCGCAGCTTTGACAATGGTTAATGCCGTAACAATCTATATATCAAAATTTGCAGCGAATTTTTATCTATCTAATAGGATATTATTAATTATAAAAAAAAACAGAATGTAATTGTAAATAAACAAATTGCATTATAGACTCCATCTAGTAAACCATTCGATGCATATTTGCGTACGACGAGGCAATTTGTAGCTAAAGCTTCATTCTATAAATATGTTTGTAGATATTTTGTTCTATTGTGGAATCAACTTATAGTTATTGTACTTGGAAATTTACTTTTCGCTCCATATTGAATCTGTCACGATTCTCAATATAAGGTGCGTTCGGCATAAGTTAATAATCTACACATTCTGCACAATTTGCACAAGATGCTTGTGTAAATGTGTAAATTATGCAGAATGTGTAGATTATTAGCTTATGCCGAACGCACCTATAGGTAGTGCGGATAAAAATAATTTAATTTTCGTAAAGAACACGTATACCAAATAGCAATCCATTATCATCAAGTATAACATTTTTCGACGTAGGTTCTAAACAGTCATGGGATTCAATTTGCATGGAATCAAAATTTTCACAACATTCAAAATAGTATATTTATTTAAATTAAACATTAAGATATGTAATTATTTTAAATATTGCCAAATAGCCCTCTGGTTTTCAGTCAATTCTACACTTTTACACGAGGATCATCCGAACTGTGGTTGCTTCTTAACCAATTTAGCACTATCGATACTGGATCCCAATCTATTAAAGGCAAACCATTCAAATTAAGACCGTGTATATAGTTTCTATAGTTTCTAGTTATTAGAGTTTCATAGCCCTGACTAAACGCGAATTTTTTCGAATTAGTGGGGGACAGCGCGAACCGTTAAGGTGCGTACTGACTTGAACATTTGTACGCGCACGGATTATGTGCAGGTACAAATGCTCAGGTGAGTACGAGGTACAATTTGTGTGCGCGTACAGTAATCCTGCCACGAATGCTATCCGTAGCTTGTCGGTCCCACCGATAAGATCAAAGAACTTGTACGCTCAGTGAAAACGTCTCAGTGAAACCAGTTGAAAACGTAGGGTTATGGTTAATCGTTCTTTCGCGGGGACATCCCTTATAAATCTTGTCTTTCTCCCAATTTTGTGACCAACTTTTTTAACGAGTAGTTCAAAATCTGCCGCTGACATTCGAACAAAATTTTGAAATTGTCCACTAACCTCTTGCATTTGCAGTTCTGTTAGCAAACTTGAACTATTGTATATTTCCCTGCTTCTATATAGTTGTGTCATCCACCACCGTTTGTTTTGTTTTTCTTTTTTTTTTTACTAAGTATACTATGGCCACATTCAGCAGACTCACCAGTGAGTTACCGTACTTACTCACCGGTCGCCATTTTATTAACCGTATTTCATTAACGAAGAGTTGCTCACCGGTGGACATTTTGACAGTTATATCTGTAGTAACAAAGAATCAAGCACAAAGCAAGTAAAAAATTATGGAATTGAGTGTTAAGTCAGTTTACTTAGATATTGAGGAGACGTATATAAAGAACATGTACTTTTAAAATTACTGTAAAAGCTTCTATTCAAAATTTACTGTCATTTCAATCTGTCATTGTTCAAATATTGTAGTTTTCATATACGCCGTTCGACAACGCTGCCAAAAAATGTGTATTTAGTCAAATTCACCGGTAAGTCACCGATGAGTCTGCTTAATGCGACCTATGTACGCTGCACTTATTAAGTCAACAACATTACTTTCCGCCATCGTTGACACTACTTACTTTAAATAAATATGTGCGTGGATATAACTGAAATACGCGGAGCGAGATTTTACGCGCACAAATTAGAAAGTTGTGTGTGCAAATTTTTTTACCCGCACGAAAATACTTGCGCGCGTGAAAATCCGTGCGCGTACAAATGCTCAAGTCAGTACGCACCTTTAGAAAGCGAGCGTTTGTTAACGATTAAGTTACGCGCATAATCTATTTATAGATGTAGAACCAGTCTTGTTGGACAGGGCCGCCCCTAGGCTGTGGCAAGTGGGGCACCTGCCCCAGGCCCCGCGCCTGTAAGGGCCCCGCGCTTCGACCTTTAAGTAATAAAATAATAAAATACATTAAAAATATTATTCCAAATTTTGTAAATAGTTGGAAAAATATTATATTTTTATTGAATATAAGTATGTGTACTTTGTTAATAGTTAATAATATTAAAGAAAATATCGTTATTCAATATATATATATAGATGGGGCCCCGCAACTCCAATTTTGGGGCCCCGCAACTCAAGTTTTGCCCCAGGCCCCGCAAATGCTATGGGCGGCCCTGTTGCTGGACATTATCAGTATTGCTCCTTCAGTATCGGCGAGATATACTTTTGTCAAAACGTCATTCCCTGTATCTAAAGTATTTTAACAAGCGGTTCGCCGAACTTAAAATTTCTTAACAAACGGTTCGAGCGAACCAGTGAGAACCGGGTGAATCCCATCACTGGTTCTAAACTATAAACAATCATGTCGAAATAAATGTGGACGTATTATTTGAACATTTCCACACATAACTATATAAATTACAGAATAGTGTTGTCTGATATCTATTAAGTTATTGAGGGAATAGCTTGTTTGCAACATTTTTTTCTACATTTAAAAATATCCTATTAATAGATAAAAATTCTATGCAAAATTTAATGTATAGATTGTTACAAATTTTATATCAGACTGTTAGTTTTTTTAACAAACTTTTAAGCTTTTTATATTGTTGACAATATCTTTGGCGTTTTTGTGTGGCGCACAACTTACACTCCTACTTGTGACGCCCCAGCTGTCAACTATTCAATATAATATTATTTATTAATACATATTCTTATAATAAAGATACCGATGCTTAAATAGTTCGCGCTAACATCCTGTATAATATTTATATAATATTTTAGCAAATCGTAAACCTGCATTTGAGTTCGAAAAGCATGGTGTTCCTGGAGTACCTGATGGCATGACAATTGATACCGATGGAAATTTATGGGTAGCTGTATTCTTTGGTGGCCGAATTTTACATGTTGATCCCCGCACTGGCAAGCTTTTAAAAACAATCGAGATACCAGCTGAACAAGTAAGACTTTTTAGGGTTATATCACGCATGTCTATTTGCCTGTCTATCTCTTATACCCTTTTTACATCAGATTTTTTCGGATGTTAAAGTGAATGTGTCTTTAAACGCTAATGTGAAAACGTATGACCTCGTCTAAATACAAGCGAAGTTGAAAACAGAGATCTGCGTCTTAAACATCGTCCGCATTGCCAACATAATTTCTATTATAAAAAAATACTCTTTGAATTTATGCTTCTCTTATTTTATCTATGTTGAGCTGTTATAATTTTATATATGGAATAAACTAATAATAACTGAATAACTAATATAATTAATAAGCTAATAATAACTATAATAATTTAACAATTACGTAGATATATATATATATATATATATATATATATAAAATAGGTAAATCTTGACGTTGGTATATGTAGTAAAATAAACAGACATGTGTGAACCTCCTTTCACACCTCGTTGACTGAAGATGACTACGCTTGAGCAGTCGAAACGTTTCTTATTAATTGAAGTTTTATTTTACTATATATATCTATATATATATATATATATATATATATATATATATATATATATATATATATATATATTATATTATATTTATTTATGTAATAACGTAAATAAACTTCTCCCAAACTCGATATATAAAATAATGACAGAATAAATTCAAACGATATGAAATTATGTTGGCAATGTATACTATCTTTACATGCAGATTTCCAGATGGCAGCACCGGAGATTTAAACATCAAATGTGAAAGCAAACCGATGTTAAAGATCGGTGACCTTTAAGTTCATTCGTCTTGAAGTTCTAATGTGAAAAGGGTATTAGAAGAGTACGTTCATCTTAACTTCATCACAGGGTATCATAAATTACGTCACCAATTCTGCGCGAGAAAACAGCTGATCACATTGACGTACATTAGGGTTTTAAACAATTGTTGTGGAAACCAAACACACAAAATCATGTATTTCAAATACATTTTTACTCATTTTAGTACATGGTATACCTTGAAACGTACGAAAAATAAATAATAATAACGGAAATAAACAAACAACATCGCACAATACGCGTAGTTAAACACAAATCAAAGTAAGTGACGCCACTGAAATGTGTTAAGCTATAGTCCGTTCAAAGGTGAGTATGCAGTACAGGACATAGGAGCAGTTCTTTTTCATACTTTCTAATGGGTTTGCACAATGACGCTATCCTTTTCTTGTTTGTCGACGTTGCCAGCTCTAAAACGCGCTGATCTGTGAAGACCCAGTATTCCACAAATGGTCATTTGTTTTGTGTTTATATTTAGTGTTATTTTGAGTTGATTTTTGTAAATCATATGAGTTTTTCATATTATTATAATTGACACATTTGACACTTTTACAACATTTGGCAACACCGCTCCCGTTTGCCATAAGACTAATACTGCATTCTCACCTTTGAACGGACTATAGTTGTTAGTAATGTAATAGACAAAATTTGGTTTCTGCGCAAGTGACTGGTAATATTCGCCTGTGATGAAGTTAAATTGAACGTACTCTATGTAGAAATTAGAAATTGTAACGAAACGGCTAGACTGTCTATAGGGAAAATACTGAGACTTAGAAAAACACTTCACCCGAAAAATATAAATAAATTTGTATTTTAGAAGGAATAAATATTTAACAACTTCTTATCTAAAATAAATATTTTTTAATAAATTTGATTTGGATATCAAATAAAACCTTTTGATGCGTAGATAAACGAAGTAAATGTTATTTTTTAAAAGCGAATATTTTCGCTAAAAATGTGAAGAAAATGTCTTATTCTTCTTCTTTTTTGGGCACTATCAGTCAGGTTAAGTTTTGGCCTCACTCACATAAGCCCTCCATCTCGATCTATTCATTGTGAGGTCTTGCCAATTACCCTGTATACCAATAAAATATCCTACACCTTATTTCTCAGAGGGGTTGGTCTAAAATTCTGAACTTATCAACAAATTAGAAAATTATCAACAATATACATCGATGGGAACTGAATTAGTTCAACGGGAAAAAATATATTATTGTATTTATCTTATCTTATTTAAATTTATTGTGTGATATAAAAGAAAGCTTTTAAGACGTAGATTAAGAAACGAAAAGTATTATTATTATTTTTTAATTCGACTTTTGCCAAAATCATTTTAAAAAACTTAAACTTAAACAATAAATAAACAAGATTTATTTTTAAGAAAATCTTAATGTTTAAATCAAAATTAAAATTTGCTCAATAACTCTATATTTTCAAAGTTTTTGTGAGTTTAGGCTAAACTAACTAAAATTTTCATTTTTGTATGTTGCCATGAGCTCGGGCTTTTGCTAAACAATATGATCAAGAACCTCACTTAATAGGTAAAAGTTACTAGAATTCAAAATATAATTCCGCTTAAACGAAATGGGAAATAAAGAAACGGGCTATTGAGAAGTGCCATTACCGGTGGCGGCGCTGTTCTCCAAGGCAATATGGCTGTTGTCTCTAGTACTCAACTGTCTATATATATATATATATATATATATATATGACTTTCTATATATATATATATATATATTGTATGAAAATGCGCGTAAATATTTGCGATATAACAGAAGGTGGGCATCAAATTACAGTATTTAAGTTTAAGTTTTTAAGTTTATTTAAATTAAGTTTAATTTTAGTAGATTTATTGAAGTGTAATTTGTAGTTGAGCAGGTAATAGATGCCGGGCATGAAATTTGATGTGATAAATCTGAGTGTCGGTCATCTGAATTTACAATATATGGATTATGTTTGCTAACAAGTGCATTATGTTCATTGCCTCATGAAATAAAATTAGTTGGATAGGAGCAGCTAAAAGTTAAATATGCAACATGCAGGTGCAAGCATATTAGTGCAGTTTTGTTTTTCTGCGACAAATGTAATGAACAAACTCGCATAGTATCAGTTACTTTTTAACTCAAAATATATTCCCATGCCTTCCTCCTGTCCATAACCAAATCTTTTCCCAATCTGGACTTAATATTAACTTTCCCTCCATTTTTCTTGAAAAAAGAAAAAAACTAAAATGCCTATCGTTGTCCTGTCTTGAATGACAGCCAAGAACACTACAATTTGTTCTACATTTATAGTTTTTCACAACTTCTATCGACATTCTAACAAAAATTGAACACTAGAACATGTGTAATAAGTTCAAACAGGACTAGAGCGCTTAGTACAATATTTGACCACCAGACTGCGTATTCGAGCATGTCAGTTCTCAATAGTTCTAGCCTTCCAAATTTATTCAAAGACATACGTGATATATTTTCTCAGCACATTCAGTTTTTTTTTTTTTTTTTTAATCAGACGATACCGTAAAAATCTAAATTACTGATGTAAAGGTATTTCACATTATTTTTTTTATTTATATATTTACCATTGATTAACATATAATAAATAATTAAGGATAACAAATAATAAATAATTAAAAACGTTTAGAAAGTTTAGAAAGATAAGTATGTCTCAAATGTTTAAGTCTAACTAAACGGGATTTTTATTTTTTTAAGTTATAACAAGCTTACTTTTTAACGATTGTATGTGGCTTTTGTTAAACAAAGTAGTCAAAAAGCCCAGTTCAAAGTTAAAAGTTACTAGATTTGAAAATCTAGTATCGCTTAAAGGCTTAAACCAAAGAAAGACTATAGTGCTTATTTTATTTATTATTTTTTTAAATTATAATTTAGTACAGTAGAGTTCCGATTATCCGACCTTCGATGATTCAACATTCCGGGTTATCTGACAATACTCAAAATATTAAAAAAATAATAATAATAGGTTATGCCGATTTTAAGAACATTGCCCAAAAGTGAAAATAATTTAAAGCCTGCAATCGCAATGTTTAATTCATAGTATGTACTGAGTCTGTATAAAACAAAATTAAATTCATAAAAAAAAAATAAATATTATGATTTATTATTTTCGACGTACCGTACAGTGTGAATAGTATATTCTGTAACAAGGTTGGAATGAGAAAATTCGAATTTTCTCTTCCAACCGAGTCACAGACCCTACTTTCTCCACGACCACCAGAAAGAAAAAAAAAAAAGAAAAAATAATTATTTTAACAAACATTTCATCTTAACAAATAATTTATATTACATAACAAATTAATCAATTAATTAAACTTATTTTTTTATTTATTATTTGTTTAATTTTAATTTAATTTGCCGCAGATCGGCCACTATTTTAGTATTTTTAAGAAAGTCATGTTGCATTTATTTAATGTAAACGTTGCATATATCTTAATGTAACCCTACAAAAACAAAAGACAACAAGCATGGAATAGTTATAACAAGTTCCATAACAAGTGATGGAATGAAATACACGCAAAATGCATAAAAAGATTAGTGCTTTAGAATAACATTCCAACTCTTGTGTTAGAGTATTAACTTTCTTTAGTCAAAATTGGCTTTAGAATTGGTAAATTCTATAGTGGTCGTGGAGAAAATATATTGACTTAATTTTCTTTTCCGTATAAGTATTTTATTATTTTCTACAGCACTTGTTTCTAGTACTTTCGGATTATCTGTAATTCTCGGTTATCCGACCCTTTCGCAATCCTGTTAGGATTCTACTGAATATTAAAGTTCCTTTTTTATGCAATGATTATAGAATGTTTTTTCATTTCACAGACAACTTCTGCAGCATTTGGCGGTCCAAATATGGATATTCTGTACGTAACTAGTGCCAAAATAACTATTAACGGCAAAGAACAGAAGGAACCTGCAGGCTGTGTCTTTAAAGTCACTGGTACTGGCGCCAAAGGACATCCTGGTGTCAGCGTCAAATTATAATTTTTTTATTGTAAAATGCTTTTATGTATTTTATTCTTTAATAAACATTTTTGAGTAAATTTTGTTTCAATGGTAAAATCCCCCCAAAAATCGCTCTGAACACCCCCCCCCCCTCCCAGAAAAGCTTGGAGAAAAAAGATATTTTAGGTTATCACTAATATTTTCAGAGATGACTACCTTGTTTTACGTCTTTACTTGTATTTTAGAAGTGAGGACCCTTTTTTAGGGTTTTGTAGGTATGACAAAAAAACCTTAAGTTAGTTTTACACAGTTCAATTAATTGATCAACAAATTGATCAAGTTTTTTGTCAATTGAAAATTTATTGGTAACCTTGGGAACAAAAACAACACTTTACACACATCCATTTATTTATCAATTTTTTTGAAAATTTTTACATTACCAACAGTAAAACATGTTGACATATTTATCAAAATGTAAATATTGAAAAAATCTTCACAAAACTACGAGCTGTGAACAAAAACAAAAGAAATAACCTAGATGATGATAAATTAGAACGTTTCAGGTTATGTTAGATTTGAAAACGAAACAAAAATAATATGTTTCGAGGTTATGCTACGACTAAACAGTTGGCAATATCTTAACAGATAAAAATATACCTAGAATTCCCTAAAAAATTGATGAAAAATTGACGAAAAATAGAACTTGTTCTTTACACACATCAATTAATTGAATGTCAACTTTTTCAATTAATTGCATCGTGTGAAACCCACTTTACGTGGGAAATTCAAATTATGATTAGTTGACAAATTAAATTTAAATATTTTGAAAAAAAAAAATGATTTTGACAATAAATTAGTTGGTATTTTTTTTTTTTAAATAAATTCAAGTTATGATTAGCTTAAAAAATAAACTTAAATATTTTGAAAAAATAGAATTATTTTGACATTAAATTAGTTGGTAAATTTTTTGAAAAATGATTTCAGGATTAAATTTTTTGACAAATTGAATTTAAATATTTTGAAAAAATAAATCTACTTTGACACTAAATTAGTTAGTAAATTTTTTGAAAATAAATTCATATTATGATTAATTTGATAAATATATTTTATACATTTAGTAAAATTAATAAAAATTACTTGAGAATATTTTGAGTTGAAATATTTGAAATAATCTCCCGTATTATTACAAAGCATTGCATTTATTTATATTTTGTAAAAATTGTTCATTGTAGAAATAAAAAATCAGCTGTGGCCACCACAGGACCGCCATCATAAAGTAATTGTATAAAATATATTCTAGCAGCAGAGTAGAAATAACTTGGCCTAATATTTTCTAACAGAGATATTATTTATCATGACCATGGAAACGTTACATATAAGTATGAAAAAATTGAGACAAAAAAAAATTAAAAAATTTTACAAAAATTTTTCGGAATTTTTAGTTTTATTAAAAAACGTCTCAAATAAAAGTTATTAATTATTGTATTTATAGCAACTTTCGTTTAATAAATAATAATAATATATTTATTTAAGTTGTTCGTATCAGAATACAATAACTTACGTCAAGATACAATATCATACATAAGAAAACAATCATCTTACATTTTTAGCTGTTTAATACTACCAATGAACTCATCCATGCTGTAGAACGCATGTTCTAAAAGAAATGATTTAAGTATTCTTTTAAATGTGGCGTCATTGAGATTTTTTTAGTTCATTGGGTAGTATATTGTACAAGTTAGTACCTAGCGCTGTAGGCATGCGCTGGGTGACTGTATACTTACACAGTGGCGTACGGAACATTTTCGTCTTTATTTCTTGTATTATAATCATAGACATCATTATTCTTGACTATTTTTTTACAATTTTGTTTTGTATACATTAATAAATATATAATATGGAGGGATGGGACCGTCAAGATATTTAAGTCTTTAAATAAGATTTTACAGATTTAAGATTTTAAATGTTTTCGAAATATTTTTCTGTTGCTAAATATTCGCAAAAATCTTAAAATCGACACGAGTAAACTCCCATTTCTAGTCAACCGATTTTTACCAAAAATTGATCAACTCATGTCATTGATGTCAAAAGCTTAAATATGCAGTTTCATAAAAATCCTTTTAGCCGAATTTGCTCTGCACGTGTACACAGACGGACAGACAGACAGACAGACAGACAGACAGACGGACGGACAGACAGACCGACAGACATCATGCTAAAAATAGTCAAAACGTTATGTAGGGATCTCAATTCGTGGAGATCCATCGAAATCTCGAAATGTCAAAATCGGTATGATCACAATACCTCCCTTATATATGTTGACGGTCGGTAAAAATTAAAATGTATATGAATGTGGATAGAAATGCATGAGGAAGATATACCATGCATTCTTATCCAAATGACAGACTGGATCCTTGTTTCTTTGTTAATATCCTGTGTATTTGAATTATTTTTAATAGCCCAAAGTGTTCTATTTTCAAAAATTATTTTTGCAATTTTGATTTTTGCAAGTTTTTGAGAAATGGTAGTCTTTGTAAAACTTGCTATAGCTCTTAATCCCATGCCCCAAAAAAAAAAAAAAAAATGTAAAAATTACCAGTACTAGACTGAAGCCTGCTCTTTTCAAATAGTTAATTTTCAATTTTTTATATTTTCCAGTTTTTGAAAATCTTTAGTTTAAATGAACACGTGTTTGAAAAAATAGCTGTAGCCCTTTTTCTGGTACCCCAAAACATTTGAATAAATCTTAGTTAATAGAAAAAAGTATTATCTTTCCAGATATTTTTACAAATTTGATTTATCTTTTCTATTTTTGAGATGTGGGATCATTTGTAAAAGAGTCTCTAACTCTGAGAATCGTGCCCCCAAAAAATTGAAAAAATTCAAACTTATAGATGCTGCTGCCCTTTTCAGAAATTCAAATATTTTTTTATTATCTATGATAGTTAACGTAAAAATTATTTTTCAAAAATACGTTAAGGGGGACAGCAGAAAAATAACTATAGTCCTTGCACCCGTACCCCAAAGAATTTGTAAAAATTACCAGTGATAGACTGAAATCTGCTCTTTTCAAATATTTAATTTTTAATTTTATATATTTTTCAGTTTTTGAAAAGTTTTAGTTCAAATGAACACATGTTCGAAAAAATAGCTGCAGTCCTTTTTCTGGTAACCCAAAAAATCTGAGAAAATCTCAGTTAATTGAAAAAGGCATGATCCTTCCAGATATTTTGACAAATTTGATTTATCTTTTATCATTTTTGAGATGTGGGATCATTTGTAAAAGGGTCTCTAACTCTATGAATGGTGCCCTCAAAAAATTGAAAAGAATTCTAACTTATAGGTAACGTCGTGCTCTTTTCATAAAATCACTTTTTATTATCTAGGATAGTATTGGTAAAAATTAATTTGTAAAAATACGTCGATTGGCGCAGTAGAAAAATAACTGTAGCTCTTGCACCCGTACTCCAAAGAAATAGTAAAAATTACCAGTAATAGACTGAAGTCTGCCCTTTTCAAAAATATACATGCCTGCCATGTTCGAAAAAATAGCTGTAGCTCTTTTTCTGGTATTCCAAAAAATCAGAAAAAAACATAGTTAATAGAAAATAGTATGATCTTCCAGATATTTTTACAAATTTGATTTATCTTTTTTAGTTTTTGAGATGTGTGATCATTTGTAAAAGGGCCCCCAACTCTGTGAATGGTACCCCAAAAAAGTTCATAAAATTCACACTTATAGATTGAGGGGTGCCCTTTTCGGACTAAGGCTGGCCGAGCGCACTAAGTCGTGCGGTTTGTACTGGCGGAAACCCAGTACTACCGTCCGGTCGATGGTTCGAGCCTCGTTCGTTGGTGATATTATTCGGGCGAGAATAATATGTTTACATTACTCCCATTTTCACAATCATTCACCCCTCATCCAGGTGTAGGAGCTCGCCCCCTGGCATCATCGATTAGCCTCGTTGCAGAAATAAAGGCCGATGTAAAATAAATAATATAATAATAATAATTGAAGCTTTTCAGGTATACTCATAAAATGTATTTATGTTGTTTAGTTTTTGAGATATGAGTTCATTTATAAAAAGGGTTTTAGCTCGCAAACTGGTACCCCAAAAAAATTGAAGAAATTTAAACTTATAGACTAAGAAATTCTTATTTCAAAAACCCTAAGAGATTTGTGTTATCTTTTTTAGTTTTTAAGAAAATGCATTTTTTAGATGTATTTAAGGGGGTAGTTGAAAAGTTGCTGTAGTCCTTTCTGGTTGCCCAAAAAATGTATAGTTGATGGTAGATTTAAGCATACTGTTTTTAAAATTATTGTCATGTCATTGTGTATTTTTATATACAAATTGTACCCCATTTTATAACATGTATAGTTGTATATTACACTTTAATTCCTAATAAAAATATAGAACTAATATTGTGTTTTCTTCCAACAACCTACACCTCCCTTAATGTTTCAGGACACTGAAATAAGGTAATTATAAATGAGATATTTAAATAAAATGTTTAAAAACCCTGTGACACAGAGGGATGTAAATTTGTTCAGATTGGGATTTGAACCCACGTCTCTCTCTAATAGACAATTGTTTTACCACGCAGCCAAGTTTTGTGGTTTCGTTATGATACCACCAATTCAACATCCCTGTGCTCCGGGTTGCCTAGATACAGTAATGTCCCCTCAAAGAGGTAGCTAAGGATATTTAGGAATTATCTCGGGAACTACAAGGGTTAGGGCCTCTAGATTTGGCACAGCTCTTCACTAGGGCCTTTAGTATATGCTATTAAAATTTCATCCCCCTAATTCTTAAGGTCGGGGTGTTACTAAGCACTTTTTATATCTCACAACCCTTATGAGTTAGAGGGTTAGTTTTCGGTACGTAGGTACATCATGACCTACAGACCCTACAACCATCAAGGGTGCCCAACAACCCTTATAGTTTATGAGATATTTAATTATTAATGTTCAATGACATCACATATTAGAGCAAAACTTTTATTTTATTTTATTAATAACTCAAAAACCATAAGGGTTGTACGGCTTTCATTTAGGCTGTAGGGTCCTAAGGTCTTATAGTAAGTACGTACCGAAAACCAACCATCTTATTTTTAAGGGTTGCGAGATATAAAAAACAATTAATATCACGCCTTCCTTAAGGGTTAGAGGAATGAAATTTTAATAGAATATACTAAAATCCCTAGTTAAGGGACGTGCCAAATCTGGAGGCTCCAGCCCTTGCAGTAATAAAATAAAATAAAAATTTCGCTCTAATATGTGACGTCACTCAACATTATTAATTAAATATCACATAAACTATAAGGGTTGTTGGGCACCCTACATGGTTGTAAAGTCTGTAGGTCATGATGTACCTACATATTGAAAACCAACCCTCTAACTTTTAAGGGTTGTGAGATATAAAAAGTGTCTAATAACACCCCAACCTTAAGAATTAGGGGGATGAAATTTTAATAGCATATACTTAGTGCCCTATTGAAGAGCTGTGCTAAATCTGGAGGCCCTAGCTCATGTAGATCCCGAGTTAATCCCTAAAAGCTCTTAGCTACCTCTTTGCATTCCTAGTCTCCTGATACCAAATCGCCGGATAATATTCACTTTACTCGAATAAAACCGTGTTTCTTGTTAGCAGAACTAGCGAATGGGCATTACTGTATCTATGCAACCCGAAGCACAGAGGTGTTGAATTGGTGGTATCATAACGAAACCACGAAACTTTGCTGCGTGCTAAAACAATTGTCTATTAAATAGGGACGTGGGTTCAAATCCCAATTTGATCAAATTACATCCCTCTGTGCCACAAGGTTTTTATACATTTTATTTAAATATCTCATTCATACTTGCCTTATTTCCGTGTCCTGAAACATTAAAGGAGGCACAGGTTGTTGGAAGAAAACATCATTTTCAGAAACTCACTTTCAACACCTTTCGCCAGGGTGTTCTGAAATATTAATAGGTGTAGGTTTTAAGAAGAAAACACCATATTATTTTTATATTTTTATTAATAGTTGAAGTGTAATATATAAATACATTTAAATATCTCATTTATACTTACCTTATTTCAGTGTTTTTTCAGTGTCCTGAAACATTAATGGAGGTGTGGGTTGTTGGAAGAAAACACAATGTTAGTTCTATATTTTTATTAAGAATTAAAGTGTAATATACAAATATACATGTGATAAAATGGGGTACAATTTGTTTATAAAAATACATAATGACATGACAATAATTTTAAAAACGGTATACTTAAATCTACCATTAGCTATACATTTTTTGGACAGACAAATAAAAACAGCAACTTTTTAACTATCCCCTTTAAATACATCTAAAAAATACATTTTCTCAAAAACTAAAAGAGCTATATAACACAAATCTCTTACGGTTTTTGAAATGAGAATCTCTTAGTCCAGCGGTTCCCAAACTTTTTTGACCGCGACCCGGTACGAGGTTTTAAAATTTTTCGCGACCCACCTTATGAAAAAAAAACATTTATTTACAAAACAAATTTTATTTTAAAGCAGTAGCTTTATAGTAATAAAGAGTAATAAATAGTAATAAAGAGTATAGTATAGTAATAAAGAATATAGGTTAGTATAATCTGTCTCATTTTGTAATACAAAACTAGATCTGGTTACTTTGGTGACTGTTGTGGTGTAAATAGACTTTTATGGAAACATGTGAACTTTTGAACCTGGCTTTTAAATATTTGGTTAAGTTTTATTACATACAGGTTATATTCACTCAAAAACTATATACCGTATATTCCGGCGTATAACGCGCACCTCAAATCTGAATAGATTTATTTTAATTTTTGCATGTATTCCTGGTATACCGCGCACCCTTATAATCTCCTTTCCTGGAAACACTTTTATGCCAATATTCCTTCATAAAAACGTATGTATAAGCCGGTAAGGTATATCTGTCAATCGGTTTCGGAAAAGGTTTTGTTTTAAGTTAAGTTTATGTCATAATAAAGATTATTTAAATTAATAATTAAGGTATTTTTTGTTTGTTATGTATATAAATAATACTACTATAAATAAATATGTATAAATTTAGATAGTTTAGTTGATTATTATTTATATTATGTATTCATTATATAACAGGAATCCTATTTATACCCTATTTAAAGTCTGTTCCAAACGCTTAGGCGGAACTAGATTTTGCAATCTAGTTACTTTCATCGTTTAAATCATGATTTTCAGCCGTTTTGTTTAAGCTTTGTAAATCATACTTACAACAAACATTTTTTGGTTAAGGTTAATATCTGTAATATCATTAAAATATGTAAGAAAAATAATTTAATTTTGACATATGTCATGCGTTTCCATGGTTTCATTGTTGGAATTTTAAATTTTGACATTCCAACGTGAAAAATTAAATAACCCAAGCAAGGTCCCTTTTCGTGACAACCTAAAAGAACGAAATTCCCATTTAGTTCCGCCTAACCGTTTGAAACAGACTGTACATTATTACCATTCTAATCTTCGAACGGGTAAGTTTTATACCCGGCGTATAACGCGCACCCAACAAATTTGACAAAACTTTCAATGTTAAAAGTGCGCGTTATACGCCGGAATATACGGTATGTCCAAGATAACAAATTGACATGTCAAAATTGTGATAGACATGTCAAATATTTTGAAAGGTGCCACTTCAGAATTACCACCCTAAGATGATATTTTAAATATACAACATAAAAAATGAAATTTCCCTCTTAGTTTCGTATTACAAAATGAGACAGATAATAATAAAGAGCACAAATTCACACTATTCTAGTGATTAACTGACGTAAAAAAATAATACGTACAAAAAAAATTTTTTTTTGTGTTTTTACAATTTTTTTCGCGACCCGGCAAAATTTTTCTGCGACCCGGTGCCGACCCGGTCGTGACCCACACTTTGGGAAACGCTGTCTTAGTCTATAACCGTTTGCGAGCTAAAGCCCTTTTTATAAATGAACTCATATCTCAAAAATTAAACAATATAAATACATTTTATGAGTATATCTGAAAAGCCTCCACCTTATTCTACAAGTGGTGATTTTTTCAGATTTTTAGGGGTACCGAAAAAAGGACTAAAGCTCTTTTTGTGAACATGTGTTCGTTAAAAGTATTTTTTTTTTTTAACCAAAAGACCTAAAAATTTGGAATTGATTTTTTTCTGAAGGACAGGGCTAAGTCTATTACAAATGATGTTTTTAAATTTTTTTAAGGTAGGGGTACAATAATTACAGTCATTTTTCTACTGCCCGATTTTATGCTAATTTAGAATTGCATTTTTTTCAAAATCTAAAAGTGGTAATAGAGGTCTCATAATATTTTGTTAAAGGGCACCCTCCAATCTATAAGTGTGAATTTTATCAATTTTTTTTTGGGGTACCATTCACAGTGTTGGTGACTCTTTTATAAATGATCACACATATCAAAAACTAAAAAAGATAAATCAATTTTGTAAAAATATCTGAAAAGATCATGCCTTTTTCAATTAGCTGCGTACACCGTACTCTATCAATCCAGACCTTGCTCCGGTCTTCCCCCCCTGTTGTCATAGAGACTGCAGAAACAATCTCTGTGGAGTGCATTCAAACCCCAACCAAGGGTGAATTATTACTAATCCTTGTCATGTTTAAAGTTACGTAATTTCTAAACGTGGAGTTTGTGGTCTCGGTACGAGAGGTAAGGTGGGGACTATTGGTATCGCAGAACCCAGAACACTTCGGAACCCAGACAACCAGGCCGGACAAGTTTGCCAGGTCACCCGCACAGGTAGTGTGAAGACCCGGGGAATACTGCAACAAATGAATGCTTCCGGCCTATCTGGAAGGGCTGATAGGTAGGTTATGAGGACAATCCTCTGGTCATATAAAGAGGCTGGTGTCTATGTTTCAAAGACAAATATCTTACATTAAAATAAAAAATAATAATAATAATTGATTTAAATAGACAGTACTGATTTTTTTAAATATGTGAGGTCCTCCTGCAAAGGGGTTGTGGCGCCCGCACCGTTCCGGTTCGAAAGAGAAAGGTGCCGGACGTCCACATGGGCAACGAAAAAGATTCGTGTGACCCCCCGCACGTGACGGGAATTAAATTACTGTACCGGAGGCGTAAGGTGGCTGTAGACGCACCTCACGACCTCAGACTAATGAGAGAGCTGGCTAAAAACAGGCGAGTTACTCCAGTGCAGATCGCGAACACAAAAAAGGGAGACAGGGAGGTAGAGACGTACTTCACTTCAAGGGGTTTCTCTCGAAGACTTACACAAGTTGGAATTTGGTTAACCCTCGGAACATATAGGTTGAAACGGCGAGGCCCACAGTGCGAATAAGGAGGAATAAACGACCACCAACCTCTCCTCTTGAGTCCCTAAACAAACGAGGAACCTACGGGCTGCACTTGAGTAACCGGAGAAAATATTGAATTAATGTTACTAACAAAATTTAAATTAGGAAAAAGTATTGAATTTATTTTAGCCAGTCTCATTCGAATATTACCATAACAGGCGTGATAGATAAAATAATTTACAGAAATTAATCACCTGGTAGACGTGTGATAAAAATTCTACAATTTAAAGGTGCGAATTGTAGTCGAAGCACACATAAATTTCTTGGCGTTGATAGTTTCTCCCCGACACAACCAAATAACATTGGGGTGAGACACTTAAGACACAAAAATTATCCTTAATTGTATAAAAGGTTATAAATATACCGTACTAGCTGAGTACCCGTGCTTCGCTACGGTATACTGACGGACGCATTAGTGTAAAATCCTCAGTTTGTTTTTAAACATGTGTATGGGTAACCTTTGTAAGCAAAAACCTAGTCGATATCTCATCTGTCCTAAGAGATATTGAGGAAACCATGAAAAAACATTATACCCTTTTACACTATATAGGGCTCGAACTACTGAGTAAAAAAAAAACTGTAAAACTTTTTAAACATTTTAGAAAGACATATATATGTTAAAAGGAATATTATAACTCAACAAACGAAGAAAATGCGAAGAGTTTTATAATTCTCTCTAGGGGTTGATTAGGGTATAATTTTGACATAACTTTATATTTTTATGGGTAACCTTTGTAAGTAAAAACCAAGTCGATATCTCAGTGGTCCTAAGAGATATTGAGGAAACCGTGAAATCACATTTCAGCCAATTTCACCCCCTTATAGACCGAATTTTGAAAAATTCCATATTAGTGGGTGCTTACGTCATGGAGGGAATATATTTCCCGAATGTCTGTATGTCAAGGGACGTTCTATCGAATAAAAATACCAATTTACCCCGTTAGGAATGAAATTAAAAAAACTGTAAAAACGCTCTCTAAATATTTTGAATAGAAACCTTTTTGCACCAAAATGAAATGTTATAACTCAGGAAATACAAAGGTTTCTATAATTCAACCCGAATGTAGATTCACCCGTTTAGGAGTTGATTAGGGAAAAATCCTGAATAAAAAAAAATGTATGGGTAACCTTTTTAAGCAAAAATCAAGTCTATATCTCATTAGTCCTAAGAGATATTGAGGAATCCCTGAAATCAAATTGCATCCCTTTTCACCCCTTAGGGCTGGAATTTCATAAAACCCCTTCTTAGTGGGTGCTTACATCATGGACGGAATATAATTACCGAATTTCATGTCCCTATGTCCAAGAGATGTTCTATCAAAAATGAGTGTTATAACTCAACAAAGATTGGAACTAAGAAACTGGAAATACGAAGGGTTCAATTTAGAGGTTAATTAAGACAAAATTCTGAATTCCTATGTTCTTTAAACATTTGTTTAGATAACCATTGTAAGTAAAAACCAAGTCGATATCTGATTGGTCCTAAGAGATATTGAGGAATCCCTGAAATCATATTTGACCCCCTTTTTAGACCCTTCGAGGTCAACTTCGAAAAATCTCTTATTGCTTCTCAGGTGCTTACGTCATGGAAAGAATATACTTTGCGAATTTCATATATCTATGTCCAAAAAACGTTCTATCGAATAAAAAAATACCCATTTACCCCTTTAAAGGTGAAATTTTAAAAAACTGTCAAAATTATTTCGAGGTATTTTAAAAAGACACCTATGTGCCAAAAAGAAACCTTATAACTCAACAAACACAGGAAATACGACGGGATGTAAAATTCACCCCGATTGTAGATTCAACCCTTTAGGAGTTGATTAGGACAAAATCCTGAAATAGGTTTTTCGGCATTTGTATGAGTAATCTTTGTAAGAAAAAACCAAGTCGATACTTTATTGGTCCGAAGAGATATTAAGAAATCCTTGAATTGACATTTCACTCCTTTGCACCCTTAAGGGATGCAATTTTAAAACACTGTCAATATTATTTGGAGATATTTTAAAAAGACACTTATGTGCCAAAAAGAAATATTCTAACTCAACAAACTCAGGAAATACGACAGCATGTTTAATTCACCCCGATTGTATATACACCCCTTTACGGGTTGATTAGGACAAAATCCTGAAATAAGTTTTTCGGCATTTGTATGAGTAATTATTGTAAGAAAAAACCAAGTCGATATCTTATTGGTTCTAATAAATATTATGGAATCCTTGAAATCACATGTCACCCCTTTTCACCCTTTGGGGCTCAAATTTTAAAAAACTGTCAAAACCATTTCGAAATATTTTAAAAATACTAAATCTGAAATAAGTTTTACGGCATTTGTATGAGTAATCTTTGTAAGCAAAAATTGGACCTAAGAGATATTAAGGAATCCTTGAATTCACATTTCAGCCCTTTTCACCCTTTAGGGACGTAATTTTGAAAAACTATCAATACTATTTCGAGATATTTTAAAAAGACACTTTTGTGCAAAAAAGAAATTGTATAATACAACAAACACAGGAAATACGACGGGATGTATAATTCACCCTGTTTGTAGATTCACACCTTCAGGGGTTGATTAGGCAAAATCCTGAAATAAGTTTTTCGGCATTTTTATGAGTAATCTTTGTAAGCAAAAACCAAGTCGGTATCTTATTGGTCCTAAGATATATTAAGAAATCATTGAATTAACATTTCACCCCTTTTCGCCCTTTAGGGATGTAATTTTAAAAAACTATTAATACCATTTCGAGATATTTTAAAAAGACAACTACGTGCAAAAAATAAATTTTATAGCTCAACAAACATATGAAATACGACGGGATGTATAATTCACCCCGTTTGTAGATTTACGCCTTTAGGGGTTGATTAGGACAAAATCCTGAAATAAATTTTTTGGCATTTGTATGAGTAATTATTGTAAGAAAAAACCAAGTCGATATCTTATTGGTCCTAAGAAATATTAAGGAATCCTTGAAATCACATGTCACCCTTTTTCACCCTTTGGGGCTGAAATTTAAAAAAACTGTCAAAACCATTTCGAAATATTTCACAAATACACCTATGTGCCAAAAAGTAATGTTACATCTCAACAATCACAGGAAATACGACGGGATGTATAATTCACCCCAATTGTAGATTCACCCCTTTAGGGGTTGATAAGAACAAAATCCTGAAATTAGTTTTTCGGTATTTGTATGGGTAATTTTTGTAAGCAAAAAGCAAGTCGATATCTTATTGGTCCTAAGAGATATTAAAGAATCCTTGAAATCACATATCACCCCTTTTCAACCTTTAGGGGTGAAATTTTAAAAAACTGTCAAAACCATTTCGAGATATTATAAAAAGACACCTATGTGCCAAAAAGAAACCTTATAACTCAACAAACACAGGAAATACGACGGGATGTATAATTCACCCCGATTGTAGATTCACCCCTTTAGGGGTTGATTAGGACAAAATCCTGAAATAAGTTTTTCGGCATTTGTATGGGTAATCTTTGTAAGCAAAAACTAAGTTGATATCTTATTGGTCCTAAGAAATATTAAGGAATCCTTGAAATCACATGTCACCCCTTTTCACCCTTTGGGGCTGAAATTTTAAAAAACTGTCAAAACCATTTCGAAATATTTTAAAAATACACTTATGTGCCAAAAAGTAATGACACATCTCAACAATCACAGGAAATACGGCAGGATGTATAATTCGCCCTAATTGTAGATTCACCCCTTTAGGGGTTGATAAGGACAAAATGCTGGAATTAGTTTTTCGGTTTTGTATGGGTATTTTTTGTAAGCAAAAAGCAAGTGGATATCTTATTG
Source organism: Liopterus haemorrhoidalis (assembly GCA_963971575.1). Classification (NCBI taxonomy): domain Eukaryota; kingdom Metazoa; phylum Arthropoda; class Insecta; order Coleoptera; family Dytiscidae; genus Liopterus; species Liopterus haemorrhoidalis. Next base: position 100,427,782 of record OZ020611.1, read on the forward strand.
GTCCTAAGAGATATTAAAGAATCCCTGAAATCACATATTACCCCTTTTCACCCTTTAGGGGTGAAAATTTAAAAAACTGTCAAAACCATTTCGAGATATTATAAAAAGACACCTATGTGCCAAAAAGAAACCTTATAACTCAACAAACACAGGAAATACGACGGGATGTAAAATTCACCCCGATTGTAGATTCACCCCTTTAGGGGTTGATTAGGACAAAATCCTAAAATAAGTTTTTCGGCACATGTATGTGTAATCTTTGTAAGCAAAAACTAAGTCGATATCCCATCGACCCGAAGAGATATTAAAGAATCCGTGAAATCACATTTCACCCCTTTTCGCCCCTTAGGGGTTGAATTTTGAAAAATCCCTTCTTAGTGGGTGCTTACGTCATGGAGGGAATATACTCTCCAAATTTCAAGTTTCTAGGCCCAAGGGTTCGGGCTGGGCGGTGATGAGTCAGTCAGTCAGGACACTTGCTTTTATATATATAGATTTACAAAAATATGCACTAAACTGGTACATGTGAGCGAACCAACAGTTTGTATATGACAAAGAAAATATTAATAATTAAATTTGAACAATTTAACCCTAAAATACAAGAAATATGCAAATATATACAAACTGTTGACTGGCTATGGCCAAACTGGCATGCGTAACAAATAAGTTAACCCCCAATTGCAAATGCAACAATAAAAATACAAATAATGGCCAGGTTAACTAAATGTAAAACAATTAGTAATAAATCATCTAAATGAAAATAATAAAGAAGTACGCCACTGGTGTTGTCTGAAACACGCTGTGGGTTAAACAACTAGTCTCGAACGACTATAAATATAAAAATTAATAATAAATAATATGTAAACAATTAATATATAAATTATCTTAACAGAGATAATTCTGTAGGATGCCACTGTAGTTTACAATTTATACCAGTGGGTAAAATCGGCTGTTCTTAGGCGATTATAACACATGAATTAGACAACAATAAATATATGGACACTCGTAGAAAATGCTTAATAAATAATTATTATTTAAACAATTAATATATTTGAAATAAAAATGTATTTACAACAATAAATACATTAAAAAGATGCCGTAAAAAACGGTCAATCTGCTAGAGTGTATCAGATACAAACACACACTAAAGTTTAGGGGTTGTAAGCTCCTAACTAGCAAAAATAAACTATCCTTTGTTCAAAACACGTGGTTTTGGAAACAAAGGAAGTTGTATATTAAAGTGAAAATTAATATGATTTTCTACTTACACGTATCTTATTTACAAATAAGATTTAAAAAGAGATACTTAGATGACCGCAGGGGTTGTAGAAAGTCCCTTGGGATGCTATGATCCAGGAAGAATCTGGAACTCGTCCGAAATTCTTCTGGTTTGCTGGCAGGTAGCCAGATAATCGCACGGATTATAGGAGGTCAGAGATCCGCAAATCTTCTGACGATATTTGGCGCTGATGGCCCATGTTCGAAAAAAACGTAAGAAAATCACAAAAACACAAAACTTGGATGTTCACTCTCACAAGGTTTTTGCAATAATAATGTTTTTGCGGGAGAAAATGAACGCATTAGCGGAGACCGACCAGTCAAAACCTAGAATTCGTAGGAAATGTTCGGTCTCAAATAAATATAAAAAATTATATACTAGGTGTTTCGAAAATAGTATATAATTAAACGAAATTAACGAAAATAGTATATAATAGTAAATAATAGTATATATACAGTATTTTCCACCCAGGTAATAATATTTTTGTTTTGCGCTCGACGGGCGCAACAAAGGTAAAAATGTAACTTTTTAAATTTGGTTGAAAATTTTTTGAAAATATATTTCTTCAACAATTTTTAATCTTCAATATCTTTCAAAAAAATAATCTGATAAAAATTTCCAAGCGCATTATTCAAGTTCACATTAACGTACATTAATCTGAATTTTTTGAAAATTTAATTGTAAGGTTGCCTTGCTCATACATATGAAAAAAATCTTATTATTGAATTAAAATCCGCATCTGTGTCTGAATTTTGAACCCAGCGTCTATCTCGGAATTTTTAGCAGAGTCCGTCTCCAAAATGTGAACTTAAATGTTTCTCGAAACTTTGAACCTAAGACCGTTTTTGAGTTAATCCAAATTTGAATTAGAGATTTGGACCAGAGAACCCAAGTATTCTACAGGCAACCATTTAACTGCAACGCTACGGAAGTTCCAAAATAAAATAACAAAAAACTTCTTTACCTCTCTCGCAGAGTCTCCTAAAAATCCCTCTGCTTGTCCATTTCTAACTCCTATCTAACATAATTTCGCCCCTGTCCTCGGCTTCCTTCATCCGATGGCTTTTAAGTCTCCATATCTGCACACTGTTGGAAAATTCTTCTCTAAGAATGCTGGTCACAACCTCCATCACGATGCAAGGTTTATCCAAACATACGAAAGATTTGGGGCTCAGAAATCAAGATGCCACAAATATGCGAGACCTACAAATTCCGTTAACAATTAGAAAATAGAAATAAAACAATTATAAACTTTCATTATTAATACCAGTACACTCGGTTATGTGAATACTCAAATGAACCATCTACTAAATTGGACAGTGAAAATTTAACACTTTAGGTTCTAAAAATAGAGTTCTATGTGATGATAATAACTGAATATTATAAAAATAATCATGAACAGTTAAATAAGTTCATCGGAGACTGTAGTAGTATTTAATAAGAATGTTCATTGGAACCAAAGATATATTTTCGATATTGATAACTTACCAGTAAGTTATTGCGAAAATGCATTAGTAAAATGCTTGGCTGCCAAAAATGTGCAAAAACAAATAATCCAATATTTTTTTTTTTTTTTTTTATTTTTAATGGCCTTTGCTGCTTTGGCAATTAGCCAGGACAATTTTTTTATTTGAGAAAATTTCCATGCCTGAACGGGATTCGAACCCGAGACCTTCGCAACGCAGAGCACATGTGTTACCACTACGCTACGCCGGTCGGCATCCAATATTTTAATGTACTAGTTTCTATTAATTCACATAACCGAGCGCCTACTGTAATTGTTGAATAATAACAATAATGAATTGAAAAAACTTAACGAAAATTATCCTTCCTTTTGAAAACCGTATTTTAAGTTGTGGTCCGGGCGTCCGATGTGTTGGCGGAAACCGACCAAACATTCGCCGATATCGAGTGCAATCCCCGGTAAAATCACTTTTACATAATATGAGACTGGAAATAAATAACAAATTAATTTAAAAAGGAAAAGATGTATTCCACGGTTATGATAAATAAAAACAGAAAGACACAAAATATCTGGTAATAAATTTATGTGATGTATTATTTTAAATTATCTTTAAAATTCCCAAGTTAAATTTATTGAATAAACACCTGCATTTATTAAACTGTATACTTTAATGTTATTCTCACTAATGACTTGAATTCCGTATCTTTATAATCCCACAAGAATGTACTAATAAATGACGTCGATTTTTGCGACGCTAAAATATAAATATTATAAAAAAATAGCCAAATATGCTGCAAAAAATCAAAATTTTAAATATTAAGATCCTAATATTTTAAAATAAATGAACACTCACCTATTTTTATTTATTTCCAAAGTATATGAGAAGATCCCCAACATTTTTTCTGGAATTTCTCAATAATATTTATTTAAATTATTTAAATTTTTATTTTACTGCCCTTTTAAATTATTTATTTATCATTTTCTCTACAAATACACTTTTTTACACTATTTTCAAATTTCTTTTGGAAAATTATTCACGAAAGAAGATGCGTGCAGTTCCAAATCTCATCCATGTTGCAAATGACGCCGTGACGTAACAATAAGTTGCCAATGTGCGGCAAGAGTTCATCTTCACTTGAATTACGTATAGGGCTGACCGAAAGAGGAGGGGAGACGGGAGATTTTATTTTGAAAAAAATCGTAATATGTAAAATGTATATATGTATAGTCTATTTCACGATAAGATGAAGTGAGTATCTACTTATGGTCCTAAACACAGTGGGTGGTAATTACAAATAACACTAATCCCTTGTTTGCACCCATAAACTAGTCAGTGATGTATCAGTTATAAATTGCAGATGTTTTAAATATCTTTTTACTTCGCTTTGAATTTTCTATCAGATAACTTGTGATTTGTGTAAAATAGTTCAGTACCTGTTAGAAAAATGTGGCGTCCTTGGAACGAACAATTAACTTCTGAGCAAGCAAATGAAGCAAATGACTATGTGACCATGATAGAAGATGATGATATAGTGCAAGATACAATAAAAAAAAAATCGGGAAAAAACTTGTATATATTTACCTGTAGAAGCTAAAGAAATTGTGGCCAATGTGTATTTATATTTAAGGAACCGCAAAAACAAACAAGCGGCATTAGAAGAGACAAGCAAGGCAACGAAAGTAGCGATGACAACAGTATGGAATATTGTAAATAAATCCATTGATAGGAGAAGAAAACGAAAGGATTCAGGCATATCAAATTGTTTGGATGGTTTCCAGAAAGATGTAATACGGCAAAAAATTTACCAAATGTACACCGAACAAAATGTGCCAACATTGGACATATTGCTCAAAAGATTAATCCAAGACCAGTGTGAAATTAATTGTTCAAAGGTGACCTTATGGCGTGCCCTTAAAAGTATAGGGTTTCAATTTAAAACTTTAAATAAAAAGCAGTTCCTTATGGATAGCGATTAAAACTTTTGAGACAAAATTATTTAAAAAACATTAAAAAATACAGAGAAGATAAAAGGTCAATAATTTATTTAGATGAAACTTGGCACGACGCACATGAAACAAACTCAAAAGGTTGGGTGTATACGTCAAATAATTATTTGACGTATCCACCCAACCTTTTGAGTTTGTTTCATGTGCGTCGTACCAAGTTTCATACGTTTATTTGACATTTAAATGTCAAATAAACGTATTACGATACTTCATGCAGGTTCTGAAACTGGATGGATACCGAATGCACTCTTGCTTTCTGCGAAAAATATCAAAGATTCTAGACTCGACTACCATGACGATACCACGACGGAAATGTTCGAAAACTGGTTCGAAAATAAATTACTTCCGAATATACCGGCTAACAGTGTTATTGTTATGGACAATGCAAGTTATCATAGTCGGCAACTAAATAAAGTACCGAATAGTGCAAACAGTAAGAAGGAAATCCAAGACTTTTTATATAAATATGATATTTACTTTGAAGAAAGTTATAAAAAAAATTGTTTAATTAAATTATTAAAAAGTTATAGTTTTTCTAAAGAATATGTTTGCGATAATATTGCTCAATGCAAAAGACACACAGTTTTACGACTACCTCTGCATATTCAATCCTATTGAACAAATGTGGAGTCAGTTAAAGGCGAGAATAAAACGGAATAATGTTTCTCCCACTTTAAACGGCACTGTGATAGAACTTATAAAAAAAGAAGTGGAAAATATCCCTGTAGATAGTTGGAAAAATTGTGTAAATCATGTTATTAAAACTGAGGACAGTTATATTCAAATAGAACGTACTATAATCATTAATTTAGAGACTGATTCAGAGAATGATTTGGACTTGTAAGATTTTTTTTTTTATCTTAAACATTATTTAATTTAAAATTTATTTTATTGTAATGTTTTAAATTTAATTATAAGTTCTATAAATTAATTGTATTTATAATAAAAATAAAGTTTATTTTGATGATATCTTATGTTTATTTCTTGTTATAATTGTGTCATTACATGGTGTAATGTAATTTATACCTGATACATCTCTGGCTAGTTTATGGGTACAAACAAGGGATTAGAGTTATTTGTAATTACCAACTACTGTGTTTAGGACCATAAGTAGATAGTCACTTCATCATATCGTGAAATAGACTATACATAGGTATGTAAAAATTTAGTTTAGAAAATATATAGTAGTATTTTATTTTTAAATAAATTACTATATTTATATAATTATAAAATAACATTAAAATTCATTTTTAATTCTAAATAAACATAAAATTAGTTTCAATATTACATTTTTTTTTAAATTTATTATTTAATTATTTTTCCTACATCGTCCTGACAATTTAATTTTCCGTCTACTTATAGTTATAGGTTGCATAGGAATTCGGCCACTTCTATTTCAACGAGAGGTTCCTAAAAAATAATGTTAAAACATAAATTACACATTGTATCGTTGAGAAGCACTGTAAACATACCTAATGCAAATGTGTACATGTTGAAGGCGCAATGTGACACAAATGCTGAAGATGTTTTGATGCTTTTTAATAGAGACTTAAATTTTGATATACATTCTTTTACTTCTAACGGAGAATTTGTTAAAAAACATTCGAACTTTGAAGATATATCTTTTATATCAGAGCGATCTTCTCTTAAAATTTCTTCCATTTCTTTCACCTGATTTTTACTCCTATCTTCAGCATTTGCCTGGACATTCATACTCACTGTCTCGGTTTCAAAATAATTTTTATTCATTGGCTCAACGTTTTTACACCCATACAAAGGTGCTAAAAAATCATTTAAGACATTTTTTCTGATCGCAACGAAATATAATTTTAATATGTAATTTTTCTGTCTATTCTTTTAAAATATTCCTCTGAATTAACAACACCACAAACCCAATCAATATGTTTACATATATTACCTGTTCTGTCAAAATCACATGTACAACTTGCCGGTCGTCAGGAAAGTTCTGAGCGTTTTGTAACTCGCTAATTTTCAACGCATTTTTTTCTGAATATAATATTTAACAAATATATATTGTTGTTATACACTGTTTTATTAAAAAAATTCTGTTCCACAAGATGGTACTGTCAATTTTTACTTTACCCTGATTTTTAAGGTTTTGTAGGTATGACCAAAAAACCCTTATACCGTCATTTTGTCGTCTGTCTGTCTGTCTGTCTGTCTGTCTGTCTGTCTGTCTGTCTGTCTGTCTGTCTGTCTGTCTGTCTGTCTGTCTGTCTGTCTGTCTGTCTGTCTGTCTGTCTGTCTGTCTGTCTGTCTGTCTGTCTGTCTGTCTGTCTGTCTGTCTGTCTGTCTGTCTGTCTGTCTGTCTGCTGTCTGCTGTCTGCTGTCTGCTGTCTGCCTGTCTGTATGTCTGTCTGTCTGGTTGGTAAAAATTGTAGCCAAACGGCTAAACCTAGAGAGTTGAAATTTGGCATGCTTATACAACTTTTTGACCCGCACATACGAAAAATACTAAAACATCTAAAAAACATATCCCCCTAAATATATAAACAAATATATGCTCATCGAAAAAAAAAAAAATATATTTTTTTACAATTCTGTGTAGGGTATCAAATGAAAGCCTATGGTACGTGGATTAACGATCAAAATTTTATTTTTGCAAAATAAATTATTTTGAGGCGATTTTTGCCAAAATTGTGAAAAGAATAATTGTCCCACACCCTGTAGCCCAGGTGGTTTAAACTAAAAATCTGAAAAAATTCTAAGTAATTTACATTGGTGTGAACCGGAATAGTACAACAGAAATTTTTGATCAGATTATGTTTTCGGAAAATAACGCATTTTTTGTGTTTTTAACTAAAATATGTAAAATATTTTATCCGCTATTTAACATAGTAAACGAGTGTATCTGCGTACGTTGGAACAGTACAGTGGAAACGTTGTCGCTTCGTGAGTTAAAACTACTGTAAGAAACTACTCTTCGAATCCCGTCAATTTTTATTTTTTCTGTTTTTTTTTGCATTTTTATTTTGTTTAAATTATTTTGTGAAAATTCTAGTTATATTTTGACAAATGTTGCATTTAATTTTTAAAAGCGTAAATTTAATAAACAGTGGGAAGTGTTGAAATTATAATTTAATTCTATGTTTGAAGGTATACGAAATCAGAGGGGCGGAGTTTATGAACTAAACAACCAATGGAAGCCGTAGGCGCAATTTTCAAAATATTAATGAACTTTGCTGTATAAAAAAAATACTGCAAATATTTAGAAACCCAAATAATAGTATTAGGCATTCGAATTAAAATGAATAAAAAAATATTTTAACATACAATTTGTTTTGGCATTCCAAATAATCATCATTCACTTACTAAATACCTGCGAAACCCTGAAATGTGTGAAAATTCACACTTCACATAATTTTTTTTTCTTATTATTACAGAAAAAACTGCGACATGTCGAAGGAGCAATTTCGAACGATTTTTTATTTTAATTTCAAATTAGGACAATCCGCCGCGGAAACAGCTTGATAAATTAACCTAGTGTGGGGCCCGAGTAGTGTTGGAGAAAGCACCACATGTCGTTGGTTCCAGAAATTCCAGGCCGGAGATTTTAACCTCGAAGATGGGCCCGTAGTGGTCGACCTACAGTAATCTAGGACGAGGATTTGAAGAACCTGGTTGAAGCTGACCCGTCCCAAACGGTTCGGGGGAATGCGAGAGAACTAGGCGTCAGTCACACTGCTGTTGCAAATGGTTTAAAACGTATTGGTAAGGTGAAAAAACTCGAAAAGTGGGTGCCACACGATTTAAACGATCGGCATAAATTGTCACGTTTTAAGGTTTCTTCTGCCTTGCTCCTGCGCAAAACGACCCGTTTTTGGTTCGAATTGTGACGTGCGACGAAAAGTGGATCCTATATGATAACCGGAGACGTTCGGGACAGTAGTTCTATGGTTACGATATGGTGGACGGCAGCCGGTGTCATCCAGTACAACTTTCAACAACTGGACCAAACCATTACAGCAGAGTCTTACTGTGAGAAAATCGACGAAATGTACCAGAAATTATCCCAGCAGCAGCCGACATTGGCCAACAGAAGAGGTCCGATCTTATTGCATGACAATGCCCGTCCACACGTTTCACAAATCACCATCCGAAAACTGAACGGATTGCAGGTTGAAGTTCTGCCTCACCCACCATACTCTCCAGACCTCTGGCCAACCGACTACCGTATTTTCAAGGACTTTGACAACTTTCTCACCGGTAGAAGGTTCACCAATCAGGAGTAGGCAAAAACGGCCTTTGTCGACTTCGTCGAATACCGAGCACCCAATTTTTGGTCGGATGGAATAAATCGACTTGTATCGCGTTGGCAAAAGTGCGCTGATTCCAGTGGTGCTTATTTTGACTAAATCGAGTAAATATTTCGAAAGTTATTGTGGTTTGAAGTTTATATATTAAAACGCTCAGTACTTTCCTGACGACCAATATTTTACCGACCGTCAACATATATAAGCAGGGGCGTATTTACCCACTCGGAGGCCCGAGGCGCAACTTCTCTGAGAGGCCCCCCTTCCGGGGCCCTGGTAGGCCCCCAGCATGCGCCTCATGCGCCTAGTGGGAAATACGCCCCTGTATATAAGGGAGGTATTGTGATCATACCGATTTTGACATTTCGAGATTTCGATGGATCTCCACGAATTGAGGTCCCTACATAACGTTTTGACTACTTTTAGCATGATGTCTGTCGGTCTGTCTGTCTATCTGTCTGTCTATCTGTCTGTCTATCTGTCTGTCAGCAAATTCGGCTGAAAGAATTTTTATGAAACTTCATATTTAAGCTTTTAACATCAATGGCATGAGTTGGTCAACTTTTGGTAAAAACCGGTTAACTAGAAATGAGAGTTTACTCGTGACGGTATTAAGATTTTTGCGAATATTTCACAACAGAGAAATATTTCGAAAAAAAAAAATTTAACAAAAGATGCTATAAAAACAATAACTAACAACTTTTATTTAAGACATTTTTTGATAAAACAAAAAAAATTTGAAAAATTTTTCGAAATTTTTTCTATTTATTGTTCTATGGTGGCCACAGCTGATTTTTTCCTTTTTGCCTCCCACATTGATATTAGTATTTTCTATTTAACTATTTTTTCTATTTCCTTCCAACAATCATTTAGTAACTGTTTACTCTAGACACCCTACCCTCCGGTTGCTCAAAACAATGTAAACTGATTTTAAGAATTGCTAAAACAAGTTTTTAATAATCCTAATTTAAAAACGCGCGTAACCGGATATCGTCATTGCGCAGGGCATCACTCTGACGGAGACTGTTGTAAACAACATCAGATTAACTTCCTTTTGTATGGCGAACGTGGAGTTCGTCTGTTGTGTTTGAAATAAAGTGATTTAGTTTTAAGTAATAAGTATGGTAGGTTTCATTATTTTTAGTGCATTATATTGGATTTAAAAAGAACTATAAATTATTAATAATCATATAAAGTGAGCAGTTTTAGATTATATTGTGATTTAAAATATGTCTCAAGCCACGTGTTTTGAACATAAGCGGCATGTTTCAGAAAGCATTGAAATATTTAAGAATTTAAAGAAAAAATGAGTAATTATGCTATTAAATCTTCTATATTTTGGCCATTTGCTTAGTTTTATCAAATATTTAAATTAAATTTATAGGTTACTATTAAATAATGTCACTTAAAAATGTCAGTTTCAATGACTGAATCTCTAAAATACGGAAATTAAATATTTTGTCTCTACATTTTAAATAAAGCAATTTTACATTTGTATTACCTCTATTAAACTTGAAAAGTTATTAACTCGAAATTGATTCTTCCCATTTCAACATGTGATGTCCCATATATTTTTCAGTTCCTTATTTTAAGTAATATCTTGAGTATTTGTATCCATATTATTTAAAGTTATTGAAAGTGAAAATAGAAAGCTAATTTAAGATCTACCGCTGAATCCATTTGCCTGTTATGTATTTTACTCTACGTTATATGTTTACGATTAAGCTAATTGCTTGTAATTTTTTATTTCTATAACTAATTCGAATTTTGCTATGACCTTTTAAGTTGAAGTACTTAACCTAATTGTTTTGCTCTCGAGGAGAATACTCAGTTTCTTAAGATTGATAACTATTGGCGTTTTCAGTTGGGTGCTGTACTATGCACTCGGGGAGTAAATATCGTATTCGATTGGTCATGCTGTCGTTCCAGATTTGTTAAAAGTTATATTCGATTCAGATAAGTTACAGTTCGTCGAGTGACCGTTGAACACTCTTTTCTTGCTCTGACTAAAGAGCTAGAGCAACGCCGAGCAATAGGGCGCACGATGTTATTTCAAAACTAGGTTAATTATTAGATCTAGTTGAAACTTTATTAAATAGTCTTAATATTAATCTTTTTGTATAATAAATCAAATTAGGAAATTGAAAGAAAAGAAATAATCTAAAAAAAAGTACAAATAAAATACAAAAAAGAAAATTAGATATTTATTAAACATAAGAACATCAAATAAAAATTAAATCTATATTTTCAAAAAGTTAAACTGACCTAGGCAATAAAAGAAATTTTCAATCTCATTAATAATTAAATAACAGTTTGCTAATATAAATAAACAGAAAACAAATAAATTATTGCAAGCACTAAAAATAAAAAAAATAATAAAAATTATACACAAAGTATTTTCCTGCATTGTTTACGCAGGGAAATCACTATTTGTAAATAGTAACAATAATAAAAACATACTTGGTTGGGAGTTGCTCTGGCGTGCTCGCTAGTAAACCTCAGGTCAGGTATGACATCATTTGTTCGCTCACAACAATTTTAGAGTGGTCCATTCGAAAACGCCACATGTTACTAAAAAGTTGTTGATTATTTTGGGAAAAATAGTCAACAACACAGACCCGTCTATATATACATCTATCAAATTTCGGCTTCAGCTCTAATTTTTTTTAAGGAACTCTTATTTTTTTCTGAAGGAACCTTCTTCCACACTGCTTTCGATCTTTATTTTTTTTCCAACTCTGGCCAATTGTGTACTTTCAGCCTTTTCATGTCTCTCTCAGTGTCAAACTTCAAGAGTGTTTTCTTACATTAATTTTAAGTAAAAAAAGTTATAACAATTACTGAAATTGTGTATCTTTGTTACAATATTTTAACGAGTAAGGATAGGCAACAACTGCTTCTCAGTGTTAAAACTTGTTGCACATTGATTTAACTTATACTCAATAACTAATTCGAGCAGCAATGTATTTACAAGACAGAGCACTGCCACATTTTCACCGAATGGTGTCTGATTTCATTAATCAAACCTATCCAGATAACTGGATCAGCCGAGGAGAACCAAACTCTTGGCCAGCATGGTCCCCTGACCTGCAGATAGGACCAATAATTGAAACAAATTACTTCAAAGAATTTTTAATGCTGCAGCTGAAATGCATCTTAATTCTCACATTTAAGAGAATGTGCCAAGTGCTTAATTTGATCGTGTCCAATTTTGTATTCAAGTCACAAGTTTTTGAATTTGAATAATTTTTGTGATTTATTTAGTTTACATCATTACTATTTGAATTTCTCAAACAAAAAACATTATTTATGAAAAGTCTTAAATTTTTCTTTCATTAAGACAACATGGTAACATTGTCAGATTGCTCTAGTTGATAAAACTTTTTTTGCTTAAAATAGATAAAAGCAAGTACTCTCAAATTTGACACATTCTGGGATACTCTACGTGTGCCATATTGAAATTAATTCATGAAAGTGTATTCGTTCGGTGTTTGTAGTATAAGCTAACCGGGAAAAACATATTTCATCCATTTAGCGATCGCTATATGACACCGTCACTCTGAAAAATACTGGTCTTCACACAGATTGAAAATTTCAAACAGTGAGTCTGAGTCGAAGTGGTTAAAACAAAAATGTATTTTTAATATGATGATTTGATTGGTCCGTGTTGCTGAAATCTCAGTGATTATAATTTATCAACATACCTGAATTAACAAATTAACATTAATAATATTTTATATAAAGGTAAACTATTAACTTATTCCTTTCATTTTTTTTTTCCAGTCTCTCGCAGCGGCTCGTCCGCTTATAAGCGTTTACAATGAGAAGTCCGAGGAAATTAAAGGAGATGCAATCGCCCTTCCTTCCGTATTCAAAGCCCCAATCAGGCCTGATGTTGTTAACTTTGTACATCAACAGATGTCAATGAACAAGCGTCAGCCCTATTGCGTGAGCAAAGAAGCTGGCCACCAGACTTCTGCTGAATCCTGGGGTACTGGTCGTGCTGTTGCACGTATTCCCAGAGTACGTGGTGGCGGTACTCACCGTTCCGGCCAGGGTGCTTTCGGTAACATGTGCCGTGGTGGACGCATGTTTGCCCCCACCAAGCCATGGCGCCGTTGGCATAGGAAGATCAATGTTAATCAACGTCGTTATGCTTTAGCTTCTGCTGTTGCCGCTAGCGGTGTTCCAGCTTTAGTTATGAGCAAAGGTAAGATATTCTATCTATAATTTGCCGACCTTCATTCTATTTATCTACTTGTTATATCCGGTGCAGTGTTTTTAACTCTATTGAAGGCAACTCAATGTAAGAAATCACGCCACGAAACCTACACGACGAACGCGTTTGGTTTGAACCTAGCCCATCTGATAAAATGGGGGTGTTTTAAATACCCTTGCATCGTGCAAAATTTCTTTGATCACTTAGACCAGTGCTTCCCAACCGCCGGTCCGCGATATTTTTTTTACTATGCAACTATTCTCCTAATAAGTTATAACCCATTTAATTTTGAGATGAAAATCTCTGTCCTTAATCTGTTAATTACTTAAGTAATAATTTGTTTCTTTCTTCACTAATTATATGTGATTTTTTATTTCTTATTCTTTTTTTGTTTGTAATCAGTGCAATAAAAATATAAAACTTTTGCAATACATATTACTTTCTAAACTTGCCGGTCCGCAATGAAAAGAGGTTGGGAAACACTGACTTAGATAATACAAGCCATTTTTTTATGGAAATTAATTAATTGATCGGTAAATACAAATTTTAATAAAAATATTTTGCCAAGAATTATTTCATTATCAGAAAAAATATTCATGTGATCAGCTAAAATAACTTATTTTAATTTTAATTTTTTGAGCATTACAAGCTTAAGCTTCTGTTCTGTTATTTATGCATTATAATAATAATAATAATAACGACTTGATCAGAAATAATGTTGCCTACAATACTTTAGAAAATAGACGTAAAGAAAAGCTTTTTAAATCTTATGAACTAAACTTTGTCTTAATCTTGACGTTAGACCCCTAAAACTACTAAGAATGTAAAACTAGACCAGGTTAGGTTATGATAGTAAAGAAATCGGCACAGAAGAACCCGAGTGCCTCAAATTAAGCTAAAAAAGTACTATGAACTATACTTTGTCTTAATCTTGACGTTACTACCCCTAAAACTAATGTGAACCTAAAAACTGGGTCAGGTTAGGTTATGAAGCAAAGATGTCAGTACAGAAGAACCTAAGTGGCTCAAATTAAGCTTAAAAAGTCTTAAGAACTAAACTCTTGTCTTAATATTGACGATATAGCTCCCAAAACTACTGTGAACCTAAAAACTAGGTCAGGGTAGGTCATGATAGTAAAGACGAACCCGAACGACTCAATTAAGCTTAAAAAGACTTATGAATTAATCTCTGTCTTAATCTTGCAGTTATAGCCCCTAAAACTACTGTGAACTTAAAAACAGGGTCAGGTTAGATCATGATAGTAAAGAAGTTAGTACAGAAGAACCCGAGCGGCCCGAATTAAACTTGAAGTCTTATGAACTAAACTCAATATTGACGTTACACCCCATAAAACTTCGGCCGGATACGGCACGCGGACCATTAGGGGTTTCTTGACCATACCTACACAATCCTAAAAGAAATATTTTCTTTTGCTTTTATTTTCTAAAATATTTTTACTGACAATATTTTTTCTGATCAATATCACAAAGTTTTTTGATCAAAAACTGAATTAAATTCTGATAAATTAAATACCAGTAATTTTTTTATCGTTTGATAATATTCACAAACTGGCTTCGCGCAAAAGCGGTATCTTCTAATATTTTTAATATTAAGAGTATTTTTTTTTTATATAGTTTAAATACCTTTAATACCCTGAAATGTGTGAAAATTCACATTTCACATCAATTTTTTTTATTATTATGATGTGGATAAAAATATTAAAGAATGAGTACATGATGATTTGCTTTTGGTCCGTGTTTCTGAACAACATTGATATAACTAACAAAAGCTCTGATATTTATTCGTAATGTTAATATTTTTATATTCTCCTTGATGGATAAAACTTGCCTTTAGTACTTATATAATTATTATTTTCAGGACACATGGTAAATGAAATTCCAGAACTGCCATTGGTAGTTAGTGACAAGGTACAAGAATTGACCAAGACTAAGCAAGCAGTCATCTTCTTGCGTCGCATTAGGGCATGGACAGATATCCAAAAGGTACAGTTAAATTAACAATAAACAATTTATAGGACATAACAAATTTGGAAGGATCAGTAATAATTATTGGATTCTTTTAAGTTTGTTGGACAAATTAAATTGGTGTCATTGCAATATGAATAATATTTTGATTACGATCAAAGCTTGTCGAAGCTACTTGGTGAGACTGTTGTCCAGGAAGAATATAGACGCGGGTTCAATCCCCGCTAAAGAAGATTTGATAATCCTTCTGTATTATAAATGGTTATATGATGATTTGCTTTTGGTCCGTGTTTCTGATTTACCATGACCTTAATTTCAAAAGCTCTGATAGCTAATTCATTTTAATATTATATGTATTTTGAAAGTATATATGCAGTAGTGATACATATTATTAACGATAAACTCAACTGTTTTATTTATTTTCCAGGTATATAAATCCCAACGATTCCGTGCTGGTAAAGGTAAAATGCGCAACCGTCGTCGTATCCAACGTAAAGGACCATTGATTGTTTACCATCAAGACCAAGTAAGTACTAATTATGTTTTATAATCTGCGATTTACATATGTTATTAAATATAGACTAAATAATTGCATAGAAAACTTCAGTTTTATTTATAACCATATAATACCATAGATGAGAGTATTGTAAATATCTGATGAATATCCTGTTACTTGTTAATTGGAACTAGATTTTGAAAACTAGTAATTTTTTTGGTTAAATGATGGTTTTGATCATTTTGTTCAGCAAAAGCCCTCTTCAATCATTAAAAAGTAAGCTCGTGACAACTTACAAAAATTTAAATTCCATTTAGTTTCGCTTAAACGTTTGGAATAACCTATAAATCTCAAATTATAAGATATACAACATCGATTAAATTAGGGGGACAGTTTTAAGGGGACAATTTATTGGTGCAATAATATCTTTTGAATCAGCATGTGTAACTTCGAGAAGACCGCGGGCCGGATAGTGAATATGAAATATATCCACGAGCCGGACTCTTTTTTTTAGGGTTCGTGTGGAAGAATGAGTAAAACAAAAAAAACGCGGATGTATCTTAGTCTTCGACAACGGAAAATAATCTTACGTTGCTGACGAGCTGGTTTTTTGAGATTTGTAAGTTCTCGCAGACCTGATACGGTCACAATATAACAATCCCATAAGTAATCATAGCAACCATTTTCTAATTATTTGGTTATAGTTAACTAAGCTTTTAGAAACCGGCCCTAAGAGTAATGGTCGTTAGGATTCTTGACGCAGTCACTCGAAAAATGAATTTTCAAAGCAAACTTAGAAACGCTTGTTTGTTAATTAGTCATACGTGCTATTTATTACCGACCGGAGTATTGTTTAACGGAGGTATTGTGATCACACAGATTTTGACATTTAGAGATTTCGGTGGATGTCCACGAATTGAGGTCTCTACATTAAGTTTTGACTATTTTTAGCATGATGTCTTTCGGTCTGTATGTCTTGTTTGCCTAAACGGATTTTTAAGAAACTTCATATTTAAGCGTTTGACATCAATGCAACCATTTAATCAACATTTGGTAAAAATCGGCCAACCGGAAGTGGAATATTACTTAAATATATCTTAACAGACAAATATTTCGAATAAAATTATTTGAAGAAATTTGCTATACAACATAGGTATAACCTGTTTCTTTGGTTTACAGGGAACTAGGTTTTGATTGCTAGTAACTTTACCGTTTAAGTGATGCTTTTGATCATTTTGTTTAGTAAAAGCCCAGTTCAAACCTTAAAAGGAGACCTCATGGCACTAACAAAAATGAAAATTCCAGTTAGTTCTGCTTAAACGTATGGAATAGTCTATAATTTATATTTATTTATTTATTAATTTTTTATTTATTTTTTGTTAATGATATATTTTACTGAATTTAACTTATGGATGAGCACTCGGTGTGTGGAAACGCCTACTGAATTTTTGATTTAGTTTAAAAATTTTAAAACATGTTAAAAGGTATCTTATTTGATTACGTATTTTGCAGTGGTGGTCGGTTCTGTGATGGCCACAGCTGATTTTTTTTGACTACTCAGGTGCCACAACTAATGGCTCACTTACTCATAATACTGTCGCATTCTGCGCAGTACAGTTTCCTACCGGCCAGCTTTAGTTAGCTGGTCTGTAGATATAAATAAAAATGAATTTCGGGCCAATATGGTTAAACAATTAACTTTTAGATAACTCAAGATTAAGAAAAATATTTTAAATAAAATTAATAGATAATTTAAATGTGTTTTTAAAAATAATTATGTTTATATTATATTTAAAGATGTTGCATAATTAAATTTTATAAATTACAGCATTCATGAAACTAGAGAAAACTGGCAAATTTCTAATATATTTATACATATATACATATATATTTTTTTAAATTATACTATTTATAAATTATTTTAAATGATGAAAACATTTAGAGCACTGGGTTATGATAATCCATGATTACTTGTTGACAGCTGATTTATTTTCTTAAAATTGTAATTTGGTAATAAATTTGTAATAAGTTAAAATTGATATATTGTTGTTTATTGTAGGGTTTGCGTCGTGCTTTCCGTAACATCCCAGGTATTGAGTTGTGCAGTGTTGAACGTCTGAATCTATTGAAGCTCGCTCCTGGTGGCCATGTTGGCAGATTTGTCATCTGGACCCAGTCTGCATTCAATAAGCTCGATAAGCTTTTCGGAAGCTGGAAGACATCTTCTTCCCTTAAGAAAGGTACTTTTTAAATATTCATAAATTTAATTGGTTATATGAAGTATGAATTTCATAAATTATAACCAGTGTATTTAAAGCAAGGTTTTGAACCTGCGTAAAATACGGTTTAGTTTTGGTTTACAGTTTTCTTAATCTCTACAGTTCGATTTGTTGGTCCGGTTCAAAAATTAGCAATTTGAACCAATTTATCAATCTGTTCCGATTTATTCAACAACTATTAAAGGGAGCATTACACCCATGTTATATATTTTTAATTTCAGTAGGTTATTAAATGAAAGTTAATATTTATATTAACAGACAATAAATAATCTTTAAAATATTGTTCTAAATCCGGTTATGGCAAAAAAGGGTGTTTCAGATATTCAGCTTTCGATCCCTCTGTTGGCCCCTTTTATTTCTTAGACAACTACGAAATTCTTAAATGTATGAAAATTTACACATCAATTTTTTAACAATAGAAACTTAATTATCGCAAGCTGGTCTAGTTTTCGGGGGCAATCTTTTATAATTTTGTTTTATTCATGGCCCTCCCTATATTAAATATGAATAGTTTTTAGATGCACTGTAATTTATACATGATGACTTGCTTTTGGTCCGTGTTTATGATCATTTACTGATTATTCTTCAAAAGCTCTGAGCAAATTACTTGGTACAGTGCAAACCGTTTAACATGAAACCCTGATGACAAATATTTATTCGTGTTAAAAGAAGTAAACAAAAAATACTCCCAATGTTTTTGATGTAATAATCGATAATAAGATAGAAAGTAAAAAAATGCTCTGATTTTTTTATTGTGCAGTTGAGGGAGATAAATTTACTTTTTTACTGAACACGAAATTCACCACTTTATATGTTCCATATTTCGAGAATACACTGTAAAATGTTTTGCTTGCCTACAGGTAGTGCAATTTGTTTAAAATAGTAAGGACAGCGTGTTGCAAGCGGCATAATTGTATTTATTGTTTATAATCAAATGTAGACCTTATCAATAGAAAGTTTATTCATAAATTTGTAACCAGTAATCAATTTGGTAACGACACGGCAGCTGGTATATTTTTGTGTCATTTTGAGATAAAAATTATTTTCATATTAATCGTTTTTTGTTTAACATGTAAAAATAAAAATAATAATATAAGTATGGAATCATGCAGATCTGCTAGTCCCGACAAAAAGGACTAGAATATATTTTTTTATGTTAAACGGTTTCCACTGTATTTATTGTTATTTTCGTATAATTATTATTTGTGAGCTAGTAATTCTTGTTGCATAATTTAGAGTGTTAACAATATTAATTTGCAGGCTACAATCTACCCCAGCCCAAAATGGCCAATACTGACTTGGCTCGTCTTCTCAAGTCTGAAGAAATCCGCAAGGTCTTACGCGCACCAAGGTACAGTAATTTTACTATAATAAACTGCTTTCCAGGTGCCTGTTTTGCTTATTTAACCAAGCACTTGCATACCCAGTGTTTTAATTTCGCTTTTCAGTAAAACGGAAAGTTGAACGCTAATTTACCGCCTTGTCTCCTCAAACACCAGCACATTAGTTGGTGCTGTCATAAATGTTAAAACTGTCTACTAAATTTATCCACAATGTACAATGCATAGTCTACTAATTTTAGAGTTGTGAACGCAGCTTTAAACTGCAAATTGCAAGAGCTAAAGCCAATTTTAAGCGATTTCCTGATATGTAATTATAAAATTTCAAAATCATTGTGTATATAGGCTATGCCAAACGTTTAGCAAACTTAATTTTGAAATTTAGTAATTTTTATCTATTAATTCGGACTTTTGGTCATTTTGTTTTAGCTTTGTAAATCGTACTCACAATGCAAATTCTAGAGTAAATTGATTGTCATTATAAAATGTCCAGAGTTGCCGTGGCTCCGTGGTAAGACGGTTGTCTACGGAGCACAGAGACCCGGGTTTGAGACCCCCACCTCCTTCGGATTTTTACCTTCCGAAAAAAAAAAGTGTAATCAGCTCTGGGGTCGACTCAGCCTCAAGCATTTCATACTTAAAATGAGTACTTGTTTATACAGGGTTAAAACAGGGTCACAATGACCACGTGGCTTTCATATCTATAACCGGCGGTCGATACGCCTATCTAGGTGTTGGGATCCTATTTTTTTTTTTTTTTTTATAAAATGTCCTTTTCATTGCAATTTAATTTTTTGTCATTCTTAATAAAAATTTCCCAATATTTTTTTTTTTGTCTTCAAAATATATAAAAATGTATGAAATTTTTTAATAAATGTCATTCGTTCCCATGGTTTCACTGTTGGAATTGTAATTTTTCACTTACCAACGTGAAATATAAAATAACCCAAGCAAGGTCCCTTCTCGTGACAACTTAAAAGATTCCCATTTAGTTCCGCTTAAACGTTTGGAATATTCTGTATGTATGTCGATCCATCCTGTTAATAAAGCTTGGTATATAAAAAAAAAAAAAAACAGTAGGTCATAGAAAAATAATATGTCGGTTTCTTACGACGATTTGTATAGGTCCAGTTTAATGTTACATTATGAAAGACGATTTCGATCTTTATTATGGAAATTTCATTTAAAATACCGCAATAAAAAATGTTGTAGTTGTTTGGTATTTATTTACATTTTATAATTTAGAAGTGATAAGTGCAAATTTTAACATGTGGTTTAACACATGAATTCTATTCCAAACGATTAAGCGGAACTAGATTTACAAATCTAGTATTTTTACAGATTGATTGAAGCTTTTGATCATTTTGTTCAGGAAAAGCCAACTTCAATACATAAAAAAATAGCTAATGGCAATTTACAAAAATGAAAATTCCAGTTAGCTCCGCCTAATCGTTTGGAATAGCCTGTACCTTCACAAAAATTCCAAAACCAACTAGTTTTTTTTTTTTTTATTTAACATGTATTGTTCATGTTTTATTTAAACTCTTTTTAGTAAAATCCCAGGAGAGTATTAAAAAGTTTGCGTTCTATAGTGAACTATAGGAAGAACTTATTAGATTGTTTATTAATTAATAAAATGTTTTCTATTACAGAAAGAACGTTCTTCGTCGCGTACGTCGCCTCAATCCATTGGTTAACACACGCGCCATGATTCGTCTGAATCCATATGCCGCCGTACTGAAACGCCAGGCTATCCTTGCTAATGAGAAGAGACAAAATGAAAGAGATATTTTGCTTGCTAAGAGACGAGGAGTAAGTATTTTAAATCATTTTTAATTATTATCACTGTTTAAAACAGTAACGATGGTGGATTTTTTCCCACAAATTGGTCAAATTTAAAATTTTGATACACAGGTCAAATATTTAATGTTTTACATAACTTTCTAATATAATTCAATTTAAAACATAACAACTTCAATAGTTGTAGCTCTACGAACATCATTTCGAAATTGGCTTGATGCGCACGCATCTCTTAATTAGATACGCCTGTAAGTCGGAGACAACGGAATTTTTGACCAGATTATTATTTCAAAATACAGTGAAACTTCGAACTTCAAACAATCCATTCCAGGAAGCTGTTAATAATTGAACGTTTTTACTTATAATAGTGCATACACAATAGTATTTTATTTAACGAGCATATAATGCAGGCTATATTGCACGAGTTTGAGTTTACCATCCGCACCTTAGGCGAGTTTGGTTTTCTTATTATAAACTATTTTTGTCAAATAATTTTGCTGTTAAATCAATAATAAGGGAGAAATAAGTACATTTTAGTTTTAGAGTGTACCCGTAATTCCCTAAATATGCATCCAATTGAAAAAGATGTAGAACAAAAAATATTTGTTTTCTCATTATAAATAATTTTTGACATCCACGTTTTTGTTGTTAAGTCTATAATAATAAGGGAGACACTTGAATAGTTTAGCTTTAGAGAGTCTTCCGTAATTCCCCGCATATTCATCTTATTGAAAAAGTGCATTGAACAAAAAAATATTTATTTTCTTATTATAATTTTTTTTATTATACAGATGTTTCTGTCAACTCAATAATAAGAGAGATATTTTAAGTTTTTTAATATACAGTTTTAAATTCATAATACTCCCTTAGAATAAAAATTTTGAGATTCCTTTATAGTTTATGTTCTAATCTTGGTTGTACTATTATCATCATATCAAATTTCCTGAAAATATGTTCAGCCATTTTAGCGTGAATCTCAGGCAGACAGACAAAAATTGATTTTTTTTGTTGTCTTATAATGTACTCTGTTAGGCGCAAATATCCATAGTTGTGTGCCAGATTTTTTTTTTTAAACAACTAATTAACTGTCTTATAGTCATCCGAAACGTATAGAAACCAAATACGTATGGCCGTATGAAATACAATATTTACGTCTAATACAATATTTGACCACCAGACAGCGTATTCGAGCATGTCAGTTCTCAATAGTGTCCAATTTTATTAATATAGGTTGATTATTATGGCTTGTACATGATGACTTGCTTTTGGTCCGTGTTTATGAACATACACTGATTATACATTCAAAAGCTCTGAACAAATTCTGTTAGGAATATCTATTTCCATATTTTACTGTGAACTATCACTCACGTTTAATATTTGTTTAGATCACCTTGCCCGAAACACATCCAGCAATTCGTACACAGAAGATGCAAGAGAAGAGGCGAGCGATGATCTTGAAGGATAAGGCCGCCAAGCCTAAGAAAGCCAAAGCTCCCAAGGCCAAGAAGGATGCTAAAGCTGCCGCTCCAGTTAAGGCCGCCGCACCAGCCAAGGCGAAAGCCCCAGCAAAAGCGAAAGAACCCGCGAAGAAAGCTGCGCCAGCTAAAAAGTAGTCTTTGTATTTGTTATGAAGACATATTGTAATAAAACAACTGAAAATTATATGGTGTTTCTTATAAAATATATTACTTTTATATTTATGTATTTGTTTCAAGTTGGTATTTTCTTGGAAATGCAGGTAAATATATGATGTACAGTTAGTGCAAAATTCTGTTTGTGTTTTTATGGTCAGGTTACACTTCTTTTTTTAAGTTTGTTGTTATTTGTCTGATTTAGAAGGTAGGTAAAACAGATTTTAATGATATATTAATTCTTAAGATATACGCTATTCCAAATGTTTAAGCGGAACTAGATTTTGAATTCGATGGTAATTTGCTCCTTTACAGCCTCTTACCATCACTCTGCGTCTGTTCATTTTTTCGAACAGACCTTTTATATTATTTATTTGTATTTGTCCGTCGAGATGTATAGATTAGTTTTGGAGGTGTTTCTCCACACTTCACAGCCTTAAAGTACTAAAGGTTTTATTAGAGCTCTTTATAATAGGAGTGCATACTTTATTTTAAGGGCGGATTTTCGATTTACTAGGGGGTATAGTTTACGAAGTCCGGTATATGCTTGTTGCAGTTTGATGTTGATGTGGTGGCTCCAAGTTAGATGGGTATCTAAATGTAGTCTTAAATATCTCACAGTTTTATCTTTTGCATTTATCTTTATCATTTGATTTCGGATTCCCTTTAGGGCAAATATTTTACCTTCGCCCTTGTCCGTATTAAGTAAGTTATATTCCAGCTTTTGAGCCAACGACAAATAATATCTGCATTGACCTGCAGCTCATGTATTGCTTGCTGTAGTTCCAAGTTTTGCGTGATAATTGCGGTATCATTCGCGTACATAGAAATTTCTACTTGAGCTGTGGGATATCGCTGGCATAGATGTTTAATAAAATTGAGCGTAAATATACTTCATTGTGGGACTTTTTTGTTAAACTTTAACCAAATATTAAAATATGATCGCACATTATCTATATTTTATCCATCTATCTACAGTAATATCCCGCCACTCGACGTTAATTCCTTCTGAAAACGCGTCGAATAGCGATTTCGTCGAGTGGAGAGTCGAAATAAGAAATAAAGGGAATCATTTGTACATATATACATACACATATAAGGAAATACATATATGTATAATTTTTTAATACACTGTTTAAAATTTTGAGTAATAACAAATATAAGTTAAAGTATAAGCATACATAAAACAATAATGTACAGTAGTCATACACTATACTCAGTGGCGGATCTAGCTTTTTGGGGGCCCAGGGCTTAAAAATGCCAAGGGGCCCCACACATGCTCTTCATATGTTGATGTTGAATAGTTTTTATAAGTGAAGAGCAAAAAAAAGTTCCTCACCTCCCAAATCTAAGTGAAGAGCAAAAAAAGGTCCTCACCTCTCAAATCTAAGTGAAGAGCAAAAAAAAAGGTCCTCACCTCTCAAATCTAAGTGAAGAGCAAAAAAAGGTCCTCACCTCCCAAACCTAAGTGAAGAGCAAAAAAAAGGTCCTCACCTCCCAAATCTAAGTGAAGAGAAAAAAAGAGGTTCTCACCTCCCAAATCTAAGTGAAGAGCAAAAAAAAATGCCATACCTTGCAGACAACTCAGTCACACGAATACCACTTTCATATTTGGCTTTATATCTTTTTTTCTGTTCCATAGTGATTCTTACTGTTTTCCTTTTAGCTATGCTTGCATCTCTAGCCTTCTTTGGACCCATAATTATAAATATAAATCATTTATTTTAGCAAAAAACAAAAAGTTCATAGCGGCACTAACTCTGAGTTGTTTTCGTCAATATAACTAGGCGCGAACTGCTGGCCATGCGTTCATTTCGCTTTGTTTTCCAAAATACCTATGTATTACTTGATCGGTACTCGAGCGTCGAATAGCGATGCTCCGTCGACTCTCACTCTCGACATTTACGTCGAATGGCGAAAACGTCGAGCCAAAAAGCAGTCGAGTGGCGGGGTATTACTGTATTAGGAATCACAAAGTAAAAATTAAAATGGGGCACGTTAGTAGATTAAAAATATGTTTATTAAAAATTTCAAAATTAACACAAAAATCAATAAGTAACAAAAAAAATTAATGAGATGTTTGAGGCTGTTGGAATTTCAATAATTTGTTAATGTCGGGTTCCAATTTTGGTTACTAAGGACATTGGTTAGTCGCTCAATCGATTGAAATTCTAATTTAATTTTTTTAATGCTTATTTACGCGATACCAATAAGAGGGAAATTTTATATTTGGATAGATAAATAGATAAAATGTCTATTCATGAAAACGGCATTTTAAAAGTATTTTAAAATGCCGTCAAATTGATTTCTTAAAAGGTATGCCATCCCCCTTGACTGCCTTAACGCTCCCCATTTATCTCTGGACTCACTACCGCCCCCATGAAAGGTTCCAGCGCCCACTGGGGGGCGGTACTGTCCCCATTGGGAACCATTGCTCTAACCCAGGAGTTCTCAAACTTTTAATGTGAAGGCACCCTAAATCGATTATATAAAATTTCCGGCACTCTCATCATGTGCATAAAATTATAAAGACATTTTATTTATCTTAGGAAAATATGTTTTTAATTAAAAAGATATTCTTTAAATGAGAACAAAAAATACACAAAAAAATAATGTGATACATGAGCTTGATGTACCATGAGTTCAAAAAGTAATTACATAAGGGTTGGCTATGGAAAAATAAAATAATGTCTACTGCAAGCTTTATATAACAATAAATAACTTATGACAACAACAATAGTTATGACAGTTAGTTAATTCTAAAGCTTGCAGTAGACATTATTTTATTTTTCCATAGCCAACCCTTATGTAATACTTTTTGAATTCATGGTATTTTGGACAAACTTTCATGTTCTACCGACTTCAATCTTTCCTTTGGAATTTGGACGATTTTAACAAATTTTCATCTCTACTTTTCGTAAACACGATTCAACACTCGTCCTTTAGACAAGCATCTGACAGTATGAAGAAGAAGGTTTAAATGCTCATATCCAAGTTCTTCACACAGTTTTGCGAACACCCGTAATTTAAGAGGCCTACTCTTAATAAAATTTATCATCCTAATGATTTCATTCAGAACAGTTGATAGCTCCTCTCCCAGTTTTTGAGATTAGGGCTTGTCGATATAAAAATAATGAGTAGATAAGATAAGAGTATTTTCCTTTTTGGCAAGTGACACAAAACCCTTCATGTGTCAATCATGGTCAGTGCACCATCGGTATATAATCCGACACATGATTTCTGTGATAAATCTATGGATTTCATAAATTCATTTGAAATTTTTAACATTATCAATGCGCAATACCGAGTAGTGATTTTAAAACGATGGGAAGTTAATGTAGGCATCTACGAGTTGTACCCGTTTGCATTCATTCAGTTCTGTAAAATTTTATTATGTGTATAAAAATACATACGATGATAAATTTCACACCACGCTCGCGGCACCCCTACAAGTAATGAACGGCACCCACTTTGAGAACCACTGCTCTAACCTATGAGGTTATATAACATAGAGACTGAACGCACGGAAAATTGGATTTCGAGATACATACTTTTTAAGATACGGACCGCGGTCAGGAACGAATTAAGTTCGTAAATCGAGATACCACAGTATTAAATCTTCCATTACTCTAGGTGCGTTCGGCATAAGCCAATAATCTACACATTTTGCATAATTTACACAAGAATCTTGTGTAAATTATGCAGAATGTGTATAATCTGTCTCAATTTGTAATACGAAACTAAATCTGGTTACTTTGGTGACTGTTGTGGTGTAAATAGACTTTTTTGAAACCATGTAAACTTGTAAATCTGGCTTTTACATTTTTAGTGAAGTTGCATTTAACTGAGGCTATATTCACTCAAAAACTACATGTCAGATACCAAATGGACATGTCAAATTTGTGATTGACATGTCAAATATTTTGAATTGTATACAAATATTTATTTCATCTTAATTCGCTTATTCATATTTTCTGTTCTGGTTGCATAAAATATATTTCAAATGCTTGTCAATTTGTGTTTTATACAATTTATGTTAGTAAGTTGACATATACGTAATTTAATGTCAATTATGAATTGTCAAATATTTTGAAAGGTGTTACCACCCTAAGGTGATATTTTAAATATACAACATAAAAAATGAAGTTTCCCTGTTAGTTTCGTATTACAAAATGAGACAGATAATAGATTATTAACTTATGCCGAACGTACCTTCTATTGATTAGAAACATCTTCGGTAGTTGCTACGCGCCAAGTTTGATCGAACTCTTTGGATAAATGTTTGTTGTGTGTTGTTAAGAATTTTTTTTCTATGTGTCTATTGTTGTCTATATTTATTGTAATATTATTAATATTTTAAAATGCGACTACCTACTGAAGTAAACGATAACACTATTAGGGTTTACAATATTTCCGAAAATGTTTATTTAAGAGACGCAGAACAAATAAAACCTGACAATTTTTTATGGGACGTTAATTGTGTAAGAAAATTGAGAGATTTATGTTTATTGTGTATAATACAGTGTTGGAAAGGTAAGCATACACCTGTTCGCATTTTTAAAGATTGTTATTTGAAACGTGTAGAATAAGTGAAATAAAAACAAATATATTGCTATAATAATAACAATATTTATTCATAATTTGAGTCAGTACGTATTTAAAAATGTGGTACCATCAGCATACAGCATGGTTTTGATTTTATTCATATATAGTGGCAGATCATTTATATAAGTTATGAACAACAGTGGTCTTAAAATTTATCCTTGAAGCACCCCCGATTGTATCTCCAGTTCAGTTGATTTTTAACCACTAGCCCATACGTGTTGTATTATTTTAGGTAGGTAGGATTTTAATAAATTAGTGCTATCAGGGTTAACATTACAACAGTATACTATGAGATTTATTTTCTGGAGTCTAAAATAACATGAAATACTTATTAATCTACTTGTGATTTCGCCAAGGCCGATAGGTGAGGTGGCACGGCAACCGCATCAGGCGCTAAATTAGAAGGGGCCCCAAAAGGAATAAAGAATGAGTTTTATTTTATTGGTCACCCGGTCACTCAGATTTCCTTTTTGTTGCTCACCCAGTCACTCGAGTTTTCCTTTTTGATGCTCACTTAGTCATTCGGATATTGTATTATTTACATTTTTATATAAGTAAAATGAATATCACTAACACTTTGCTGATGTTAGGTTTGCCTAATATAGCCTAATCTAACCTACAGGCCCGTAATTAGGGCGTGGCGGAAGAGGCGCCCGCCACCGGCGCAAAATTTTTAGTTGCTGTTTTTTTTTGCTCATTACTTAACCATAACTCTATTTTGGAGATATGGTCCATTTTTTTGCTCATCATTTGTATTTTGGAGGCGAGAACCTTTTTTTTTTGCTCATCACTTATATGTTGGAGATGAGGACCTTTTCTTTTTTTTTTACTCATCAGTATTCAAAACAGGGGCAACTAAATATTCAAGAGGGCGCAACTTGGACACTTGCAACCAGCGCTTAATATCTTCGTTACGGCTCTGCTAACCTAAACCTTGGTTCTCAAACATCCAACTAAGCCGCAATATAATTGTTAAAACGTACAGGCTGCGATTTCATAACACAAACTGCCCCAGTCATTTAAAAATATTCGGAATTATAAATGACGAAAAATGCTAACACTGCAGTACTAAATCCAGAAATGGACTAGATTAATTAATCGAAACAACCATCCAAGAAAACATACAGCTCCCAACAACAGTCACAAAAATTTTAGCACAAGCCAATGATAATATTTACAAAGCAATAGCCAAATTTCTCATCGATACCGGGTAGAGACTTATTAGTACTCATACTCATTAACAACCTCTGTAACTGGATTGTAAACGATCCCATGGCTAACTCTAACCCAGCGTTTTCCAAGGGGGGGCGGCTCTCTGAGGGGTCGGGAAAGCTTCGTCAGAGGGCCGTGAAGTCATATAACATAGAAGCATGAAAATATAACAGAAATGCGCTCACATTTGCTTGAATTTTAACTAACTAACTCCTCTATAAATATATTTATATAGGGGACCGCAGATAATTATTTCGGGAGGTTCCCATGCCAGAAAAGGTTGAGAAACACTGCTCTAACTGATAGTCCTGCCGTGACGGCCCCTTGGCAAGATTCTTTATTCTTTAGGGTAAAGGCGGGATAGATGCCCCAGTTATAGAAAAACAATCGTGTTGCATTAATCTTAATTATTAAACTTTATCTGTTACTTTGCTATAATTCTTAGATAATCTTACTACACAATAACATAAGATTAATGGCGGGTTGCTAAAGTAAGAGTTATCTCTAACTCGAGTTAAAATCATTTGTTTTTGTATATTGCAACATACAAAAACAAATGATTTTAACTCGAGTTAGAGATAACTCTAACGTTAGCAACCTGCCATAAAACATTTATTTATTTAACTGGGAGGAGAATGGGGTGGAACAATTCAAGGAGCGCAGGGAGATATAAGGAGGTCAGAACTATAGGGGTACTAAGCTACTTGAGGGGAGAAAGAGGAAGGTCCGGAGGGAGAGTTAGGAGGATTGCGAGGCTAAGGTGCGGGAATGAAGAGAGAGGAAATAGATATTGGAGGAGACAGGAGGATAAGATGTGCAGGATGTGCGGGGAGGAGGAGGAAGATGTAGAGCACCTCGCGAAGAGGTGTAGGGAGATGACAGAGTGGTCGGGGAGCACATTAGACCTGTTGCACGAAGATGGAAGGGGGGAGAGCTGGGCGAGGGAATTAGAGGCAAGAAGGATTGAGATTGGGGACGGATAACAGGAAGGGGTAAAGGAAGGAAGAAAGAGGCCCGGTGGGAAGCAGAATGGGGGAAATGGAAGGAAGGAAGGGGGCTGAGGTTACCTGGAAATGGGGAGGAAGGAAAGGAGATATGAGGAGGGGTGAAGAAATGGTTGGAAGGGAAGAGAATGGAATAAAATAAATTATAATGTAAAGTAATGAAATGTGATGTATGTTTAATAGGATGTTGGGATGTTAATAGGAGATATATGTTTTGTAATTATAATTGTAGTAATACCCAAAACACCGAAAGGTCCAAGGGAAATAAAGGATTATATATTAAAACATTTATAATTATTCTAAATATATAAAATTAATGATTTAAAATAGTAGTGTAATTGGCCATATATCCCATATCGATGGGATTTTTGCCCCATATGGTGGCATTTATGCCTCACTAAAATAATACATTTGATTTTGACCAACAATTTTAATATTTTTTTAAAATAACAATTAAAAATTACAATTTAATCAAAATTACAATTTATTATTATTTTTTTTACCGACTGCTAACATATATACGGAGTGGTCATACCGATTTTGACTATTTTTAGCATGATGTCTGTGTGTCTGTCGGTCCGTGGAGATGTGTAGAGCAATTTTGGACAAACGGATTTTTATGAAACTTCATATTTAAGTTTTTGACATCAATGGCACCAGTTGTTCAACTTTTGGTACAAATCGGTCAACTATAAATGTAAGTTTACTCGTGTCGGTTTTAAGATTTTTGCGAATATTTCACAACAGAGAAAAATTTATAAAACATCTATTCTACAAAAATTACTATACAAGTAATAATTAACAACTTTTATTTGAAACATTTTTTGATAGGACTTAATAAATTTTTAAAACTTTTCATATTTTTGCGATATTTTTTCCAAGTATCTATTTTGGCATACATGTTGTTGCGTGTCCTTGGGAAAATGTTAGTATAAGATTATATATATATTTATATATTTTTTATTATAAGATTATATATACAATGCCCGAGCCATATATCCCACATTTATTGCGGCCTTATATCCTTTTTCTATGGGATAGATGTCCCATCTGTTTATTTCGAATGTATACAATATGGAGCATTATTTTCTACTCTATAATGTGAGGTTAAGTGTCTTCTGATACCTAGTAATGAAACTAATTTTGTTAAAGTTATAGTTACGTCATAAAACCTTAAGACAAAATGTCGGAATTATTGAAATACAACCACTCATATGAGCACCTACCTTTACAATTTAATTTTTCTTAAACTATTAACATTGATGATAATTTAACACATTTATTTCAGAAGACTGTGTTTCTCGTATAAACTGTCAATACCGAAATGATACAAACACACACCGTTATGGATATATGCGAAGTGGGGCGTTTATCCCACTGGGGCATCTATACCAACTTTACTATATACATTCCTTCTCATCATCACATATTCTCAGGGTATCATATTAAGTTAATAGTAGCTAAAAGTCATAAACGGAAGGAAAAAAATAATATCGAGAGTACTTTTTACAGTCTCCGAGTTGCCCACCGCCGAATTTGCATCACCGAGTTGACCTGTTCCGAAATATAATTTATATTATTCGAACTGACCCGGACGCAGGGCTGGGCCAGGTTCTAGGTTCTCGGGCCGAGACCGTGCAGGTTTCTAGAACCGACTCTACATTTAGCCACCTCTTTTGGCCTACCATTTGTTAACCAATACTCTAGTGGTATTTCTGCTTGTAGATTATCCACGTTACGAGGAATTAAAAATATTAAACGACAGATTCGAATTAGTAAATTTGTTACCCTGTGATCTACCTTTAGAATTAACTGTACCTATTATTGAAGATGATTTTTATTGGAAGAAATGTTACAAATTTCGTTGGCCAAATTCACCTCTACCTAGCAGACTTCTAAAAGATTTACATCATTTCATTGGCCCTGCAATATCAAACAAATTTAAAAAACCTGGAAGAAACACATATACGGGTATAGAACTTTTAAAAACAGGTAATAGTACTGATTTTCTTTTGATGTCGCATTTAGATGATGCCTTATATAAAAAGACAGGTCGCAAGTTATTCAAGCAGATGGTCATTCTTTTTGCGGTTGTTACTAATTTCAAGTGAAAGAAAAAGGACACTGAACTTTTGGTTGGGTGGATATTGTAAATTTTCCAAGAGTTCTTTTGTCTTCATCACTTGAGTGGAAAAAATAAATTATAGTATTTCCAAAATGAAATGGCCACCCTCACTTATTGATTCCAATAATGGCTGACAGTATAACCATTATACCTGCTGAGTTTATGGTTCTGTTAATAGTAGTTGACAGGACCGTAATAATTATTTAAAATAAACGGGTTTTCTTATATGCTATTTAGAATGAACTGTATATACTCACGTGACATTCCTTCACATTTTTATCAGGCTTAGGACTGGCTATATTTGAATTATAAATATAGGCATGTTTAAAAATCGTTTTGTTTTAAAGTCTTTATAGTCTATATTACATACTTCAAATTTTCCCAAATAAAAATCATTCTTTTTAGGGTTTTGTAGGTATGACCAAAAAACCCTTATACCGTCATTTTGTTGTCTGTCTGTCTGTCTGTTCGGTAAAATTGTAGCCAAACGGCTAAACCTAGAGAGTTGAAATTTGGCATGCTTGTACAACTTTTTGACCCGCACATAGGAAAAATACTAAAACATCTAAAAAACATATCCCCCTGAAAATATAAACAAATATGTACTCATCGAAAAAAAAAATATTTTTTTTAAATTCTAGAGTAGGGTATCAAATGAAAGAAAGCCCTTAGTACGTGGATTAACGATCAAAATTTTATTTTTTCAAAATAAATTATTTTGACGCGATTTTTGCCAAAATGGTGCAAAAAAATTTTTGTCCCACACCCTGTAGCCCAGATGGTTTAAACTAAAAATCTGAAAAAATTCGAAGTAATGTACATTGGTGTGAACCGGAAAATAATACCATTTTCGGAAAATAATGCATTTTTTGTGTTTTTAACCAAAATATGTTAAATATTTAATTCGCTATGTAACCCAGTATTTAAGTCAGTGCTCATAGCGATGTGCGTTTAATCATTGGTTTTTTAATTTGCTAAACAGCAGGTAACTTGCGAACTTAGAGTTAGAATCCTGTCAGTTTTAAATTTTTTGTTTTTTTTTGCAGTTTTCTTTTGTTTAAATTATTTTGTCTTATAGCTATATTACTTTGTATTATAGTTATATTTTGGTAAATGTTGCATTTAATTTTTAAAAGAGTAAATTTAATAACCAGTGGGAAGTGTTGAAATTATAATTTAATGCTATGTTTGATGTATACGAAATCAGAGGGCGGGGCTAATGATTTAAGCAACCAATAGAAGCCATAGGCGCAATTTCCAAAATCGTAATGAAACTTGCTATGTAAAAAAAAAATACTGCACATATTTAGAAACTTAAATAATGGTATTAGGCATTCGAATTAAAATTCATAAAAAAATATTTTGACAATAAATTTGTTTTGGCATCCCAAATAATCATCATTCAGTTACTAAATACCTGCAAAATCCTGAAATGTGTGAAAATTCACACTTTACATAAATTTTTTTGAACTTGTCATTTATGGTAATTTAAAATTATTAAAATATTAATCATTATCACTTTTATCATTGTTTATATGTTTATATCACTATCAGAGTTTGTGTCACTACCACTGTCATTTAAATTAATAATTATTGAAGATTTATATGGTGGATTTATAAAAAAAAAATTTTCAATTGTTTTTACATGTTCTACACATTTTTCCAAAAATTTCACCAAAATTACTTATTGCCAAGCATCAATTAATTTTACTACAATGTCACTTTCTGTCGGTGTTGTATTTTTCCGGCGCACATTACCTTTTAATTGACTCCATATTAGTTCTATGGGTTTACTAATCTATCTGATTCCATAATAAGTAAACGTTTATTTAACGTTCTATATCTAAATCCTAGCAACTTCAAATAATTATACATATGGCTAACTTTGTATGGAAATTCTATTCCGTCTTCTTCAAACTTTTTATTAAAAGATGCACAGTCGGCACTATATTTTGCGAATTAAAGTCGTATATTTTATTTATTATTGTTTTAGACATAAAATTATCTATTTTCTTGAAAACTTGTAAATCGGGTCGTTTTCGCTGCTGGTTTTTGCCACGAACAATGATACGTTGAATTGTTCTGCATGGAACACTAGTTAATTCCACAGTTCTAAGTATAGGTTTGTCATTACCTTCCGAAACTAACTTTTTATAAACGTTCAGTATCAGAACTATACAATCTTCTAGCAAATGAAATTTTTTTTTAGTAGCCACGGCCACATTTTCGCACTCCAAATCACCTTGCACAGATTCACTATTTTCACTACAGAAATTAGGAATTTCTTCAAAATCAAATGGTCGCCAAAGAGCCATGTTGTTAATGTAGGCACGCTATGAACGTTGAAAATTAACTAACAAACAAGTATAACAACCCCTAAAATTCAGAAACAATAGGATTATAAATTTAGAAAATATCCTTAATGGTTTTTAAGAAATTTCAATTGAACTAGTGTTACATCTATTCGATTTAAATTTAAAATTCCCTTAGTACCTCTTATATTCTTTTTACTGCAATAAGTCCTAGGATTACTGCCATAAACCCATTATGCATTGTTAACCTTCTTAACAAGACCGGCCATTTCATTTTGGAAATACTATACGTATCTTTGATACATCAAATTAAAAAGATATGAAAATACGCTGGATAAGTAAAGTAAACAATATTTTTTTCTTATTGATGGGCCACATAAATCGTGCGGCGGGCCGCCAGTTACCCACGTTATATTATAGAAATAGATAACGCTATATTAAGGCTGTTTTACATTATTATTTTCTTCCACTTTCAAACTTCTGACCAGTGATGGGCGTTTAAACTATAATTGTTTACGTTTACGTGTAAACTTATGTAAACAATTGGTAAACTTGTCAACAATGTAAACTTTGTAAACTGTCAAATAATGGGGTTAGTTTTAGTTATTTAATACCAGTGGCGCAGCCAAGGGGGGGGGTTGACGGGCCTGGGCCCCTCCCAGAACCAGCAGTTACTCGGCGCTCTCCGGATAGTTGAAGATAGAATTTGTTAAACACAACCAGTGGCGCAGAAAGGGGGGGGGGCGACGGGCCTACGCTCTTCCCAGGACCAGCAGATTACACGGCGCTGCCCGGGGAATTGAAGATAAAATTTAACCACAACAGTAGTTAATTTTTCAATTACTTCATTGTAAACAATATTGGCATTTTCTTTTTTTTTTTTTTTCTTGATAAAGTGACATAATTATTGTTCAAGTGAGAATACATCACTTTCCAAATATGCTCCAACGAATTATATGAAGGGGAGCGTTGATCCTTTTTTCCCCCTGACACATTGACTAAAATATTCGCCCAGTCAAATGATAAAACTGTTTTAAACAACTAATTACTCGATTCAGATAAGATAAAGTGGAAATCTTCGGTATAACTTTCAGAATGTAATTTTAAAATGACACCTCAAACGTGAAATAGAGTAAAAATAGTAGAAATATAATAAAGAGAGTAGTTTTGGAGACAATAGCGCTCTTAAAATCAGTATTTGGTTTTATGTAGATATTGTAGATATATAATATATGTGAATATCAATATCTTCTTAGGTATTTTTGAAATTATAATGTTTTACACACAAAAAGGACTGATATAAGTTGTACTGAACAACAGTGGCGTATTCAGAGGGAGGGGGGGGGACAAGCCCCCCTCCAATAAAAATTAAGGTTCAGGGCCGTATGCGGCCCGCGTGCCCTCGAAATTTGATTCGGCCCTCCCCAATACAAAATCCTGGCTGCGCCACTGTTTAATACGAATAATAGAGAGTTAATGAACAAGTATATTCAGTTTAAAACAATAAATTTATTAAAAAAATGGTGGGAAGAAACCGAAGGAATAGTTCTGAAGAACTAGGTTTTGTTTTAATTAAAGAAAATAAAAGAAAATATAGGGCGTTATGCAAAATTTGCAATGAATCTTTTCGTTATTAAAAAATAGAGGCTGATTTTCTTAAAGGTGAAATTTAATGTATTTTGTTATTAAAAAAATTAGACTGAATTTTTTAAAGAAAAAAGTTTTTTATTTTTATATTCATATTTACTAATTTGTATGTAACACCTGTATAATGATGCAAATTCGATTTTTATTAATATGTATATTGGCTTGTCCTAATTTTATATACTTACTTTTTCATTTAAAATCGTTTCATTAAAATTTTATTATTTATAAAAATGTATCTATTGATAATGAGGTTCTGTAATTCAAAACAAGTGCGCATGTCTAAATCATTGTTTACATTGTTTACGTTGTACAAGAATTTTTGTGTTTACTTTACATCAATTGTTTACGCGTCAATAATGAGGTAACTTACATCATGTAACTTACGCGCCCATCACTGCTTCTGACGTCATTCAAACTTTTAAAACTACCTTCTGAAGTAACCCGTAAATTAATCACATTTTCAAATTTTAATGCACAAATTAATCAAAAATTTTCATGATGTGTCCTTCTGCGACTTTTTTCGATCACGCAGTTTTGTTGAATACAATTTTACATGCCTTACCGTGGCGTTAGTTGCCTGTGGCTTGTTGAAGAAAGAAGGCATCGTCTAAATCAGGGGTGTCCAACCTTTTTCCATAGTCAAACCCAGGGACGTAGCCAGGGGGGGCATAGGGGCATTTGCCCCCCCCCAGGATAGTTTACCCTACATAAAATATAATTAGAGCCCTGCAAATCCGCGGATTAACCTCGGATATCCGCTATTTTTCTGCGGATGCGGATAAATTACCATTTAAATCGTGCGGATGCGGATTTTATATCATATCCGCTTATCCGCAATATCCGCGTGAATATAAAATCTTCGGTTGGACGCCTTTTCCTACGGAAGACGCGTTTAGAACCACAAAAATGTATCGTTGGCATTTGTATTGGGCTTATGGCAAGAGTAAAATAATGATTAACATTACGGCACTTTTCACTTTTTAATTAAAGTCGTAGATACAACCATTTTTTTGGATTTATTGTCAGTTTATTAATTAAAAAATAATTATGTAAAGTCTGTTCTTTTGGTTTAGGCGGAACTAGATTTTTAATTCTGGTTACTTTTACCGATTGATTGAAGCTCTAGATCATTTTGTTCAGGAAAAACCAACTTCAATATATAAAAGAATAGCTAATGACAACTTACAAAAATGAAAATTGCGGTTAGTTCCGCCTAATCGTTTGGAATAGATTTTACTGTATCGCCTTATTTTGCATTTTTGGAAATATTAGCCAAAATTAACCATGGCAATTGCCACATTTAAAAACATATGAAGCTCATATCAAATTTAAAAAAATAAAAATATCTTGAAATCGTCATATAACTTTCATCTTTTAATAATAGGATGAATTTAAGAATTTAATTTTATTATTAAAAACTCATTTTTATAAATTTGTTGATCTTATAGGACTTTCCTTGTTATTTATTGGTCATAAATGTGATAAATTAATCTCTTTAATTATTTCTAAATATCGCTGCTCTAAAACAATAGTGAGATATCTTAAAAAACTAAGTTTTTGAGATATTACTGTTTGAAGTTTTAGGTTTTATATATGGTAAACTTGGTTTAAGAGTCGAATAATTGTAATTTCCATCTTTATTTTTTAATTTATATAATTTCAGTATGACGTTAGATAGAAAACATATTTCTGGACCCAGTAATATGTAATGTGATAAAAATTTCAGTAGTTTTAAAGCAGCGATATTCCAATAGACGAAAAAGGTTAGTTATTTCCAAACAGACAGCAAATCCTGTGCGGATATTTTTGCGGATGCGGATCGGATGCGGATATTCATATTTATAAAGGCTGCGGATGCGGATACAGAAAAACGTATCCGCGCAGGGCTCTAAATATAATTTAGGTTGTTATAAGTTTTCTTCTTAAAAGAAAATTTATAACTTTACCGGACTTTTATTATTTAATATACTACAAAAGACCTAGAACGCTGTTATTTTCTACCCAAGCCATGTAATTAAGGTCGTACTGACCAATTTAGAATATTAATTTTTACCCCCCCCCCCCCCCAAGCTGAAATTCTGGCTACGTCCCTGGTCAAACCATATTTAATTCTAGATACATATGTTTCACACAGAGCTTTGCCAAATACTCAATAAAAGTATTTCAAATATCAAATACCGATGAAAATATTTGAAATAATGTATTTCAAATACTTAAATTGTATTTGAAGTACTTGGGAAATATTTAAAATACTAAGAAATATATACT
Organism: Liopterus haemorrhoidalis; assembly: GCA_963971575.1. Classification (NCBI taxonomy): domain Eukaryota; kingdom Metazoa; phylum Arthropoda; class Insecta; order Coleoptera; family Dytiscidae; genus Liopterus; species Liopterus haemorrhoidalis. Next base: position 100,465,731 of record OZ020611.1, read on the forward strand.
AGGGAAATATTTGAAATATTAGGAAATATTTGAAATACTAGGGAATTATTTAAAGTACTTTGAAGTATTTTAAATATATAGTAGGGAAATATTTGAAATACTGGACAAATATTTGAAATATTAGGAAATATTTGAAATATTTGAAATAATAAAGAAATACTGGATATACTAGGAAAATATTTGAAATATTAAGAAATATTTGAAATACTGACTTTTTCAAACAACAAATTTCAAATACAAATAATGGAGAAAGAATTTGCAAATCCCTATACCAAGAGCATTTTTTTGAAATATTCGATGTAGAATATTTCAAATACCAGAAAGTAATTGAAATACTTTTTCAAATATTTTATTTCAACTGTTCCCAGCTCTGGTTTCAAGCCTTGTGGATATTGAGTTGGAGCGGAGGCCAAATATTTAAAAATCACTTTAGGACTGGAGGTAAAAATTCCGAAAATAAATTGAAATCGGGGTGAAGAAATCTTGAAAATTAATTAAGGATGGGGGAAAGGGGGAAATTCCGAAAATCTCTTGAGGCTGTGGGGTATTTATTCGAAAAATCTCTTAAATCCGGCTCGCGGGTTATAGGTTGGACTCCACTGGTGTAAATAAATTATTAGATATAGTTGTATCTAGCAGTTATCCTAATTTATGAATATTTTATTTAGCTATCTGTACTACTTCTTATCAGCCTTTTACTAGCCATGGAGTGTGTTTGGTAAGTATATTACGCAGGCAGTATTTTGCCCGTAATTGTCCAAAAAGTTCTGTAGATTCTTGTAAAAATGAAGAAAAAGAGAAAAAATTTGACGATTTAACAGATATTTTACGAGAATTTGATTTTCCATTGTACAAAACCTGGAAATCGTGCTTTTTGGAAAGATATATAAAAGAAGAATTGGAAAGAATGTCACCAGATCAATTTAATCAAGAATATGTAAGTATGTAGTCCAGTGGTATGCAAACTGTAGGTCGCGATAAGCGGCGGATTTAACTTTTTGAAGACCCTGGGTATGATGATTTTTCGGACCTGTTTTATAATTCAATGAGTAGCGTGCGGTGGGGTTGGATGTAAGGTATATGGCAAGCCGTTTTAAAATTTAATATTAAGTTAGTGTCGTCTTCAAAATATTACCTATCTCATAGACACTTCGAATTTAATTTACAATCCAAGTCCAGTTGCAAACATTTTTATGAGAGACGTACATTTTTCAACTTATTTCTATGAGAGTGGCATGAATTTGTATTGGGTTGTTACATAAGTTCGTTTTTTTTACCTTTTATTCAATAAAATATACATTCTAAAAAAAACTTTTATTATCAAATGTACTGTCCATTATTTTCTATCACTTTGGACAAACGCTCAGGCAATTTCATAATGCATCTCTCCAGAAGGTTCCGTCTTTGCTCTCGAAAAATCTGTAGAGCTGAATTTTGATATACCTAGTAGGGACATAAATACAGTTACAATAATGAACGTATCCAATAAAAATAATACAAATGAACGCACCCCAATTTAAACAGGTGATAATCGTGAGTTAACTTATAAATTACTTTACTGTGGAAAGAATTTGATTTTGTGTTGTGTGTTACTATGGAATGGTCAGACAAAGAAAACCGAATTGCAGTTATTGCGCTTTATAAATGTAAAATGGAAAAATCATTTTTAAGACGCTACAATCACTCGGCATTAGTCGAATGTTTGTGTATCGGTGTATTAAATTGTTTGAGGAAACTAGGGACATAAAAGACCGTAAAAGATCCGGTCGCCCGAGAACAGTACCCACGCCACAAGCTATCAAAGCTGTTAAAGCCAGAATAGCAAGAAATCCGTGGCGAAAACTCTTCCGTGGCGAAAACAAAAAATTATGTCCCGCGAAATGAAAATTTCGCGAAAATCAATGGCGCGCATTTTGAAAAAAGACTTGGGTCTTGGGGCCTTCAAACACCGCACTGGATAGTTACTGTGTCTCTTAAACAAAATAGGATGGAAAAATCGAAACGCTTGTTAATCAAGTACGCAGACGACAAACACAAAAAAATCCTTTTTACCGACGAGAAAATTTTTACTATACAGGAAAAATTCAACAAACAAAATGACAGGGTTTTTGCCAGGTCATCTACTGAAGCCGCGGAAGTAGTTCCAAGCCATTTGTTCCGTTTTCTACAAAATTCCCTTAACAGAAAAAATTTCGCATCTGTGGACAAAATTCACCTGGACAGATTTTTCGAGAGCAAAGATGGAATATGATATTGCCTGAGCATTGGACCAAAGTGATAGTAAATAATGGACAGTACATACGATAATAAAAGCGAGATGGCTTTCTATACTAAATGATGCGCGATGTATTAATAATATATTAATCTAGAATAAACATTATTTTCCCGATTTGGTCGATAGGAGTTTTTTGAAAAAGGTAAAAGATTTAAATAAAATCACATTTTGGCAAGAAAAAATATTGTACATTTTCATTTAGTCGTAGTAAATGACAAAAGTTGATACATATTAGGTTTGTTCGTTTTGCTACCTGGCGTTTTACTGCAAAACGTGGTTGTAATTGAAGCAGCGTTTAATTTATTACTGCAAAACGCGGCTGTAAGAATCTAAGTTATCAAAAACGCAAATTCTGTTCGTTTCAGTATCAGTTGAATACATGACGTAGATCAGGCATGCACCAAGGGAGAAGCTCACGTTCTTAGCCCCCCCCCCCACATTCAAAAACACATTTTTACGGACACATTTTGCTTGTAAATGAACGTGAGCCCGCCACCCAAAGAATAATTGGTTCCTGAGCAGGCCCTGCCTATTGGTTTGGTACAGTAGAACTTTTTGTGTTTAAAAATTTGCAACTCTATCTATTAAATTGTTATAATTTAATAACTGCACAATATCATATTCTATACAAATTAGGGGTACATCGTTTAGATATAAATTACTTAAAGAATTACTTAAATATTTAGAAATATTTTAAAAATACTTTCTACATTGGTGAAATAGAATGTAAACAGGATTTCTTACGTTTTCTCCCCTGGCATATCTTACCAGGTCTACAAGTATGAAATGCGGATTTTTTTTAAAAATAAAACACATTAAACTCAAAAGAACAGTAAAAGTTTATTTATTCAAAGTATGCTCCATTAGAAGTTATACATTTTTCTCATCTTTCAGGCAATTTGTGAATACCTCGTTAGTAGAACTCTTCCCCTTTCCCCGCAAACGATTCATCTAGCCATTCTTTCACATTTTCATATGAACAAAAGTGCTGCTCGGCAAGTGCGTGACCCATCGATGCGAACAAGTGGTAATCTGAAGGGGACAAGTCTGGTGAGTAAGCGGCATGGGGTAGCACTTCCCACTTGAGTGCCTCCAATGTGTTGCAAACTGCTTTTGCCTTATGTGATGGAGCGTTATCGTGAAGAAAGATTACCTTGTGCTGTCTTCTTTCGTATTCTGGTCGTTTTATGAACAGCGAATGGTTCAATTCGATCAGTTGTTGTTGGTAGCGTTGGGTATTAACTGTTTCACCAGGTTTTAACAATTCATAATAGACCACACCCTTTTGGTCCCACCAAGTACAGAGCATTGTCTTTTTGCCAAAACGATTCGGTCGTGCAGTTGATGTGGATGGTGAGCCTGGGTTCACCCATGATTTTTTGCGTTTGGGATTTTCAAAATAAATCAATTTTTTATCGCCAGTAATGATACGATGCAAAAAAGACTTTTTTTTGTATCGTGCAAGCAAAATTTCACAAGTGTTTTGTGTTTTTCCATCTGCCTCTCATTCAATGCATGTGAAACCCATCTGCCAACTTTCTGGATCTTACCCATCTCTCGTAGGCGATTAGAAACAGCTTGTTGACTAACGCCTAACTGCTCTGCTAGTTGTTTTTGTGATTGACTATCGTCTTCCTGTAGCAATGTTTCCAATTTTGTACCATCATATTTTTTTGGAGGTTTTCCATATTCCTTGTCTGTAAGATCAAAGTCACCACTTTTTAAACGCCGAAACCATCGTTCACACGTATCTTACGATGGAGCATATTCACCATAAGCTTCTCGAAGCAGTCGGTATGATTCAGCAGCAGTTTTTTTCAAATGAAAACAAAACAGTAGTACTGTCCGCGAATGCTCTTTATTTGGCACAAAATTTGACATTTTTAACACAGTAAAACAAAACTATATGATCACTTTTCAAATTATAACCTATACGCATTTGACACTTAATGTAATAACTTATGCAGTAACTAATGCAATAACTTGTAGACCTGGTATATACCATAATATAATAATAAGATATAAAAATCAATTTCTGTTTGTTCTTTATGCAAAGCCAAACGGATACACCAATTTTCACAAAAAAAATATGGTGCAGGGGAGTAAAATAATCCAAGAAAGGTTTTAGTGGGGGTTCTTAATTCGCCCATATCCCCCTAGGGGGCGTTATGGGGGGTAAACCATCAGTTTCGCACTCTCCGTGCAGTTTGAATTGATTACGTACGCTAAACCTAGAGAGATATATTGAGGACATAATGTAGACAAATAATGAAGATTTTAACTAGATCTAAAAAAAAAAGTCTGCGAGACTATATACCTATCATGCACCGATATCGTGTATTGGGCAATTTTCTGTTTTTAAACGTAATAGTTTTTGTATTATAAAGTTTATGGGTGCATAACATCGAAGTTTTATAGTGACGTATCAATTATTTTATAATAATAAATTAGTATAAAGTAAGCGCATGCACAGAAATGTTGAAAGTTGTACATGTATGTTGCTATTTGGTGCGAAACTTACCATTAGATAGCACTGCTGGAGAGTTCTGTATTTCCCATCGTCTTATAGTTAATTGCAAATTATTTTATCGTTTATATATTTAACTTTAACGTTGCGGCCGTTATGTTCTACTTTCTTCGATTTTAAGTAGTTAAATGCCGTAGCGAAGCACGGGTACATCAGCTAGTAATAAATGAATATTACGTTTCAGATAAAAGATTTAACAAATCTGTGCAATAAATATGTTTTTATCTTGGAACTGTCATCTTTAAAATCAGCGTGTGATAATGATGAGTTCGGACTCAGTCTTGGAGATCATATTTCATTGGATACAGCGATTACAGGATTGAAGAATCTGTTTGAATTTTCTGTTTGCTTCAATGAGGTTATCGCGTAACAACTATTATTCACTTAATTTAAATATAAATATAATATTTATTTTATAGGGTAATTTAGGAAGCAATTTTTCATGGGATAAAATGAAGACATCTGAAAGAGATTGTAAACTACTGAGTCAAGGATTAGAAAACGCTAATCTTAAAATTTTAAGGTGAGTTCTTGTACAAAATAATCTTAAAAATAAAATAGTTAAGACAAAGTTCCACACGCAGTACGAAGGTTACCTTTTATGTTTTTACAAAAGACCACTAGATATTGAAATGTGTCCTTACTATGTTTGTAAAATTTGACATTTATTATTGTGAAATCAGTGGCAGCTTATAAGCAATTTATTAATTGACTGAGTAGTTTGTTGACTGTGAGCCTTAAAAAAAACAAGTTTGTGAAAAAATGGATATTACTCGTGAAGGTTTTCGTTGGATGATTTTTTACGATTTTAGTAAAGGCCTAACTCAACAACAATGCGTAGAATCGCTTCGTTGAACTTCTGGTAATAAAGCACCATCAGAAAAGACTGTTTACAATTGGTTTGCAGAATTTCTTCGTGGTCGTGCGTCCGTCAGTGATGAATCTCGTGAAGGTCGACTAAAATCGATTCTGATTCAAGAAAACATCGATGCTGTGCGCTTAATGATTGAAGAAGGTCGACATGTGACTTACCGTGAGCTAGGGGCATCTTTTGGCAAATAGCAGACTGCAATACATTCGATTTTACATGAACATTTAGCTGTGAAAAATATTGTTCCCGATGGATTGCGCATAATTTGACCGAAGCTCAAAAAAATGCTCGTGTTGATTGGTGTAAGAGAATGCTAAAAAAATTCAACCTAGGCACTGCAAAATCCGTATACAACATCGTTACAGGTGACGAAACTTGGATTTATTCATATGAAGCGGAAACTAAGCAACACCCCACTGTTTGGGTCTATGAACCGAAACCCACAAAAGTTGTTCGTTCACGAAGCACTTCCAATAAAATGATCGTTTATTTCTTCGGTTGTACTGGACATTTCGCAACCATTCCTTTAGAGGATCGGAGAACAGTTAATGCTGAATGGCATACAACAATTTGTTTGCCAGAAGTCATCGACAAAATCAGAAAAATCAACCAAAAATGTCGCATCATTCTTCATCATGACAATGCAAGTTCCCACACAGCACATCAAATAATTGATTATTTGAAGGAGAAAAACATCGAATTAATGTCTCATTGCCCGTATTCACCGGATTTATCTTATAACGATTTTTTTTGTTCCCCAATGTCAAACAAAAAATGCGTGGACGGCGATTTTCATCATCTCAAGAAGCCGTTGAAGTCTTCGAAAACCATGTTTTTGAGATACCAACTTCAGAATGGAAAAAATGTTTCGAGCAGGCATGTAAAAGTGAATAAATCTTAAAAGCGAATATTTTGAAAAGCAGTAAACCAGTTTGTGCAAAAAAAAGTTTTTCTTTCTTAGTTTTTGTAAAAACTTAAAAGGTAACCCTCATAATCTTAAAAAAATCTCTTAAAACAAAATTCCTCCCACAGCATTGTAGCCAGAAATCTTACAATCATCAAAATAAGCGAAACAAAATAATATATATCACAAAATTATATTAAAACTACATTTCAGAATCGAAACTTTTTGCCACTTTTATAACATATTCGTATTCTTCAACCATAAGTATGTAATTAGAAAATGAACTGTATCACAATATTTCCATCTTGTAAATTGAGTGATATATATTCGAGTGGAACACGGCAAATTATTAGTGGTGGCTGGTACATAAGAGCTACAGAGCTTGAAAGTATCAATCTAAATAAGTAGCTATGTCATTATGCCATTTTTTTGTAGAATTCTGCGTTCCGATATTGACTGCGAGAAATTGAAGGTCATCTTAAGGCCATTAACGCACAACAGAAATTTGATAATATTGGATCTTTCACATTGCAAAATTGGGAATGAAGGTGTTAAAGATATTACAAAACTTTTACAAGAACATCCTACTCTGAATACTGTGATATTAACAAATAATTTGATAGGTATGTATGAAATACATATATTTCGTAATCATATATGCGTTAAAGCCTCATTCATATAGTCGGATTGCTGATAGATGACTGTTACATGTATGTATCAAGTAGTGCATTCATATAATAATCTAGTTACCATTTTTCAGCGATTTTAAAAATGTTTTTTGTTATTTGTCTTAACTGTCAGTGTCTGGTAATAAATATTAATTAAAATATGGCTTGCGGCCAATTATTAAATTCACAAACTTTAATTTTAAATCTGCTGGAATAAACAACAAATTATAATCCAAAATTTACGTAGTATAAGTTTTTCCTTATTTTAAATTATAACCTTAAAATTAATAATTTTGTTTGTTTGAGTACTGCTGTAAATTTATTTTCGCGCTCTAATTAGTAAAGATATCTACGAATCATGCTGTTTCTTTCTAATACTTTGTTTTTTATTCAAATAATTTTGAAGGTTAGTTGTCAACTTGGGTCACTACGTTACTATGGGTATGCAAATAATTATAATGATATAGACAGAGAAAGCATATAGTATTGATTATCGATACTTGTAGCAACGAACAGTCACTTATCAGCAATCCGACTATAGCTCATGTTTTAATAGATAAATCGATCTAGGTGCCATCTACACGCAATAGAAATTACTAAACAATTTACAGTCTGTTTCAAACGGTTAGGCGGAACTAAATGGGAATTTCGTTCTTTTAGGCTGTCACGAGAAGGGATCTTGCTTGGGTTATTTCATTTTTCATGTTGGAATGTCACAATTTAAAATTCCAACAATGAAACCATGGAAACGAATGACATGTCAAAATTAAATTATTATTTTTTATATATTTTAATGACAAAAAAATTAATAAATTGGAAATTTGTATTAAGAATGACACAAAAAATCAAAATATAAAGAAAATGACAATTTAAAATGATATTAACCTTAACCAAAAAATGTTTATTGTAAGTATGATTTACAAAGCTTAAACAAAACGGTCGAAAAGTACGATTTAAACGATGAAAGTAACTAGATTGCAAAATCTAGTTCCGCCTAACCGTTTGGAACAGACTGTATAATAAAAATATCTTGTTATTAAATATATGTATTGTTTTTTTATTCATGTACTTCTAAAAAGAACCAAAATAATATTTATTAAGTTAATTATTAAATAAAATAACTATAATGTTTCTGAAGCTACTCACTCTAACCTAACTTTTTCATTTCATAAAAAAAAAGTTTCCCAGAAGTGTTGGTCTAAAAATCTGAATAAAATCTCAATAATGTACATTGATGGAAACCAAAATAGTTCAAAAGGAATTTTTCAGATTAATTTTTTTATTGTTGAAAAAATACATATTTTATTTTAAAAGTTCATGTAGTATTTTAAGGAAAAGCTCTTAGTAGATAGAATAACAAACGGTACATTATATTCAAAATATTGTTCATTTTGACTTAATTACCGCAAAAAAAAATCAGCTGTGACCACCACAGGACCGACCGCCATCATAAAGTACTTATATAAATTACATTATAGTAGTAGAGTAGAAATAACTTGACTTAATATTTTCTAACAGAGATATTATTTATCATGACCATGGAAACATATATATAAATATGAAAAAATTGAGACTTGGAAAAAATTTCGAAAAATTTTACAGAAATTATTCGAAATTTTTCGTTTTATCAAAAAACGTCTCAAATAAAGTTAATAGTTATTGCTTTTAAAGTAACTTTTGTTTAATCAATTTTTTCGAGATATTTTTCTTTTGTGAAATATTCGCTAAAATCTTAAAATCGACACGAGTAAACTTCCATTTTTAGTCAACCGATTTTTACCACAAGTTGATCAACTCGTGCCATTGATGGCAGATGCTTAAATATGAAGTTTCATAAAAATCCTTTCAGCCCAATTTGCTCTGCACGTGTACACAGACAGACGAACAGACGGACAGACAGACCGACAGACATCATGCTAAAAATAGTCAAAACGTTATGTAGGGACCTCAATTCGTGGAGATCCATCGAAATCTCGAAACCTCAAAATTGGTATGATCACAATACCTCCTTTATATATGTTGGCGGTCGGTAATAATGTTCCACACATATGTGTGGAACATTATTGAAGCTATATAGCTGCTTTAACTTGGGTACTAGATACCTGAAAAACACTAAAATATGTGAAAATTCACACTTCACATCAATTTTTTATTAGATTCAACACATTTACTAATTAGTACATCATAAACTGCAGCCACAAGTCTTTTTAGAATTTTCTGTATAATATATTCGTCTATTTTGAAATGTATAACTGTATACCTGCGAAACCCTGAAATATGTAAAAAAATTCACTTCACATCTATTTTTCAATATTAGTTTCAACATTTTTAATAATAATTATGTCACAAGCTGCATCCACAAGTCTTATTCGAATTTCAAGTATAATATATTCCTTCATTTTGACAGTTGTCAGTGTTTAAATGTTAATGTTAATGTTAGAAGTTTGAGGTATACAAACTTCTAACATTATGCGTTAAATATTTTCTTACGCTTATCCACTAAATTGGAGCTATGAACGCTTATACGGATTTGTGTAGAACTAACATTGTTATGCGTTAACATTAACACTATGAATTATGTACTATCTATTAAAACACCACCATTAATGAACCAACATTGTAGACAATTCTGCATGTAAATATCATTTTAGAAAGATTTGTATCCCCTGGGTACCTACCCTATAACCAAAAACAATAATGAACTCATGTTATAATCTGTTCACTTTTGTAAGGACTAGATCTGGTTATTTTGGTGATTTTTATAGTGTATTACTGACTTTTAGAAACTTAGTTTTTTATAAAAAAGGCTTTTCAGTTTTGGGTTATGTTTGTATTATTTTAGGTTAGTATTACGAGGGTCGTCTCAAAAGTAAGTTACACTATTTTTTTAATCCGTGTGATTGGCGGGAAAAGTCTGGGAGTCTCAGGAAATTTGCGTCTGGGTGTAGTGGCAGCACTGTAAAATTTATATGCGCGTGCGTCGATCAATCCGGCAGTCAGGCTCCAGCCACTATGGAGACACCACTTGCTCCTACTACCGATTGCGAAATTCATGGTGTTATTCGTTTTTTGGCGGCAAAAAATAAAAATGCTACTGAAATTCATTGCGAGTTGTGTAGTGTTTGTGGTGAAGACGTTATGTTAAGGCCAATGGTGTCTCGTTGCCGCCAATCATTCATTGAAGGGAGAAGAACATTACACGATGAACAACGAAGCGGTCGCCTCCCTACTTCCCGCAGATGAAGCTGATGTTTCCGCACTGAAGCAACATCTTGGGGGAAGACGCTTCACAAACGAGGATAATTTGAAACAAGAAGTTGAAAGATGGCTAACCAGTATGGCGGCAGAATGGTATGACACTGGATTGAAAAAACTTTGATCACGGTACCAAAAATGTATTGAAAAACAATGCGATTATGTAGAAAAATAAGTTTAATATGTAGGTACTTTTCGAAATATACCTTTTTAAAATTTGTTTTACTTTTATTCATTAAAAAAAAAAAAAAATAGTTTAACTTACTTTTGAGATGACCCTCGTATATTTACTAAATATTTAAATGTCACTATTCAAAATGAATTATGAGAAATGATATTTTTTAAATGCCATATTTATAATCCGACTTTTCAAATTATTTTTCTGTAGTACCAACATGACCATAATTCGATCCCATAAATAATAATTAGTGTTTAAAAATAGCAGTATTAAGTAGTTAACACATTAATATTTCCACAGGAGCAGCAGGTGCTGAAGAACTAGCTAGCTATCTTCAGGGTAGAGGAAATGAAGAAGGTTTGAAGCATTTAAATCTGAAGCTAAATAATATTGGTGATGAAGGAGGCAGACATTTTGCAGCAGCTCTTGCAAGAGGCTCCAAATGTTTAATACAACTCTGTCTTGCAGCATGTGGAATAACTAGAGAATGTATTGCACTATCTAATAGTTTGAAAATAAATAATACTTTGGAAAAACTTGACTTGTGCAGTAATGATTTTGGAGAAGTAAGTATATATGCTGAGCTGGTCTTAAGCATATTCGACTGATAGGTGTGGTGCACCATTCGTTGATTAAAAAAGAAAAAAAATATATAGTTTAAAAATAAAAATATAAATACTAATTAATAGCATAGTAATATAAAGCAACTATCATCACTTACTCTTAAAAAAGTTATTGTCTAATGAATAATTTGCTTAACATTTTTTTTTTTTTCAACAAGTTTAATTCGTCTACTTATTCAAAAAAAGTGTGTATCCGCATAATAAACCCATAGAATGGATGCCACTGCTTTACAGAAAAATTTTCTGCACTGTATATTGTTGCAATTTGATGAATATTTGAGGAGTTACGAAGGAATACTCAAAAACAGGCATGACCAAACTATGGACCTCAGGATATATCCGGCCCGCATAACTATTTTTTTTTTTTACTCCTCAGAACTTTTGGATTTCTTTTTCTTGCTCGTTAGATATTTCGGTTTTCCTTTCCTTTCTTTTTTTGCTCGTCAGATCTTTTGGATGTGTTTTTACACATGAAGTTTCATAAAAATCCTTTTAGCCGAATTTGCTCTGCACGTGTACACAGACAGACAGAGAGACAGACATCATGCTAAAAATAGTCAAAACGTTATGTAGGGACCTCAATTCGTGGAGATCTATCGAAATCTCGAAATGTCAAAATCGGTATGATCACAATACCTCCCTTATATATGTTGGCGGTCGGTAAAAAGCCTTTTGTGAAATCTTATGGATATGCCCATTCACTAGGTTTGTATCTATTATAAAAAAGGCTGAAGCCATTCAACCTTTTAGTGTAAGTCATTTTACTATAGTAAGAATATAAAATTACTTTCAAAATAAATGTTGAATGTTTTTACCGACCACCAACATAAGGGAGGTATTGTAATCATACCGATTTTGAGATTTCGATGGATCTCCACGAATTGAGGTCCGTACATAACATTTTGACTATTTTTAGCATGATGTATGTCGGTCTGTCTGTCTGGCTGTCTGTCTGTCTGTCTGTCCGTCCGTCCGTCCGTCTGTGTACACGTGCAGACAGTGCCGGCTGTGGGTTTTGCGGGGCCTCGGGAAAACTTGTAAAAAACGTTGCATTTGGTGCCAAAAACTTGCCCTAGCTACTAATAATTGTCAGAAATATGAAAGCGCGGGGCCCCTTTAAGCGCGGGGCCTCGGGAAAAATCCCCGAAGTCCCGACCTCTGAGCCGGCCCTGCGTGCAGAGCAAATTCGGCTAAAAGGATTTTTATGAAACTTCATGTGTAAAAACACATCCAAAAGATCTGACGAGCAAAAAAAGAAAGGAAAGGAAAACTGAAATATCTAACGAGCAAGAAAAAGAAATCCAAAAGTTCTGAGGAGTAAAAAAAAAAATAGTTATGCGGGCCGGATATATCCTGAGGTCCATAGTTTGGTCGAATTTTTTTTTAAGTATCTATTTGTTCATACTTATATATAACGTTTCCATGGGCATGCTAAATAATATCTCTGTTAGAAAATGTTAGGCCAAGTTATTTCTACCTGCTGCTAGAATGTAGGTATTTTAAACAAGTACATTGTGATGGCGATCGGTCCTGTGGTGGCCACAGCTGATTTTTTATTATTACTATTATTTATTATTATTATTTTTTTTTCAGGAATATGGACAAAATATATTGAAGGACATTAAGCAAAACAAGTGTATCATGCATTTGGATTTAAGAATGTGTAATATTTCTGCAGAAATAAGATCTCAAATTGATAAAATTTTATCAGAAAACTGGAAAATCAGACGCGGAGAACTCATTTGTCCACCAAATACCTATACTATGCCTTATAAAATGTTTTAGTACATGAAATGTATTATACAGGATTAGCAAAATATATATGAACGATTTAAATGTTGGCTGCCATTTTGGTTTAATATGTTTCTGTCAACTGATATTTTACAATTGATAGCACAATAAACAATATTTATTAAGTACATATCTTTTGAGAGTACACAAAATTAAGTTATAGTTTTATTATGATTTGTGGTTTTAAGTTCTAGATCAATGTACATTACCTATAATATTGTCACAAAGGTAATCCTAGGTCAGGATCTAGGCGACATCTAGACACTGTGATGCTCAGCTGTTTGATTAAAAAACTGTGTGCCTATGTTGCCTGTTTACGAAATGCATACGCCGCATTTTCGTAATTAGGAAATATTTGTCATGACGAATGAATATTGGAACTGGGTCAACTAGTAGTATATGTACTTGGACGTCGCATGGGATCCGGCAGAGGAACCTAGCCAACTCCCCTACACGTTCCAGTTCACGCGGTGACGACCGAGACACCGACGCCATGTTGCAGGAGGTAATGCCCCTCGGAGGAGGTCCTCAGGTCACTATCCCTGGACAAATGATACCTAACTAGCCGGAGAGCTGTGTCGCACGTTACCCGTCCGGGTTTGATGAGCTTGACTACTAGGCCTGAAAGAGAATGTGGGATACCCCAGGGTGTCATTGAAGAGATACAACAATCCTGAATTAATCCTTTATTGAAATAACGAGATTAAATAAACAACGATACAATCGCTTGAAGAGCGTGACCTGATACAAATAGATAATCAGTACAAACATGAGATGAAATTAGGAACGATACGATAGGACGTAGATGGATTCAAAAGTCCAGGCGTCTCCTGGATACGACGGGGCGCGCCTTTGGGGTAGGACCTTGAATCGTACGGATGTCTGGAGTTACTGGGAATGTAGGAGTAAGGATGGGAGACAACGTCCACGAAGCCGTTGGAGACGGTGTCTGGGCAGTCGATGATCGATGTTTAGCCGACGATGGTGACGGTGTCAGTGGTCCAAACAGCTCGAGGATCTACTTCTGCAAGTTGGAGTAGCGGTCCGGATTCCCGGGTCCTGGATACTTCTTCTCCGATGAATATGGTGGGATGCGTGAGACGGTTTTTGGTGGCAGCGCCGGAGTATTGTTAGAGGAGGCGGGTGTAGGAAAGATAGACCGTACACGGCGTGCAGCTGGTGTGAATGGCGGTGTGTCCGTGCTGAATAGCTCTAGGCAGCGAGCTCTCACGAGGCTGGCTACGCTGGGGGCTGTTGAGCGGAACTTCGGCGTCTGTGTGGTCTTTGGTGGCAGCACTGCGGTCTTCTTTGCGTTGGTGACGGCTAGGCCGGTGAGTGGCCCGCAGTAGGGCCTGGTCGGTGGTCTGGCAGCTGTCCTCGGTGATGTGGGCGGTAGTGTGGTTGGTTTGGTGACCACGTTGTTGATGCTGGCACGGCGTCCTGTTGGTGGCTTGGTGCGACTATGGACCCGAGCGGTGGGGTCGAGTGTAGTCGGAACTGCTGCGGTGCGGACTGCTGTCGGAATTGGGCCCACGGGCCGCGTTGCGTGCGGTCGGGGCCTGGCAGCAGGAACGGCAGAAGTCGGTCTCAGCGGTGGCAGCGCTTGCGGTAGCGCCTTCGGTGCCGTGCAGATGACTGTTGCTATGGGTTGCTGGACGGTGACGCAGCTAGCGGTGCTGGTGGGTGGTGTCGGCCGTTTAGCGGCCGACGTGCGAAGATGCGGGCTCTAGGGTCCCCTCTGGCGGTGAGCTGTTGTTGGATGGTCCTCGGGACGCTGTAGTATGGTCTCTCGATGTTGATTCTTCTCAGGCGGCGACGGTAAGCGATCTGCAGTTGGTTGCGGCGCCTGGAAGGCTTCCCTCTTCGTCTAGCCAGCGTTAAGCCGTGGTGGTCTGAGAGGTAGGAAATAGGATAGCGGGATGGGTTCAGTTGCCGTATAGCGACTGTCGGAACCCTTGCCGTATAGTGAGGTGGGCGAGGTGGACGACGATTCTTGCCGTATAGCGAGATCCTTGCCGAGTAGCAAGGCGAAGCGTTGATTCTTGCCTTATAGCGAGATCCTTGCCGAGTAGCGAGGCAAAGCGTCGATTCTTACCTTATAACGAGATCTTTGCCGAGTAGCGAGGCGAAGCGTCGATTCTTGCCTGATGACTGCTATAAAGCAGTCATTCGAAAATGAACTCTATTATTAATAAATCTTCTAAATATAAGTTTAGGGCTGATTTACGGGTCGCGATCGATAGATAATCTCTCGGTGAATCCAACGATGGGTGATAGATCGTGGTACGACCCCTAGAACGCGAGATATCAGCGATAACAGCCAGTTACCCGTACAGCTGGTGAGCCAAGCAAGCAGTACTATGTGAATGGGAGAAGCTTCAATGCGAGCAGCTTCTCCCGGCTCCTCGACTCCCTGATGGGTAGCCCCCGCCTCGGAGATAGGCACAAGCCGATCCTGGCCAACACCGGGTGGACCGAGGAGTTTTCCAACTCCATGGACAGATTCATACAATTACATTGACAACAGTAAAACATTGTAAATGTGATATATATTTAATAAATTGTATTGTTGAAACCAGGAGTTGCCTTTCAATCAAACCACCCACGTGACAATATTTTCAATTTTTTGGTTCAAGCCCTTTGGGTAATTGAGTGCGGGATAAGAACTTTTTTTAGCACATTTTTGGTTCAAATCGTGTTCAAAGAAACTAATTAAAAAAAACTACATTTCGTTCCTTAATCTACGTCTTAAGTGCTTTCTTTTGATATCACACAATAAATTTTAAAAAAATAATTATTTTTTCGACGGCACAAAAAAATAGATCTTTTCCGAAAAATAAAGCTGATCCAAAATTTCTATTGAACTATTCCGATTCCCATCAATGTACATTATAGAGATTTTTTCAGATTTTTAGATCAATCCTTCTAAAAGATGGGATGGGAGACAAATGTTTTTTGACATATTTTTGATAAAAATCCAATAAAAAAATATATTTTTCAAAAATAAATATTTATCTGTTGGTCCACGCATTAGGTTTTACAAAGTTAAAAAAAAAAACATTTATTTTTTCATTAAATACATAATTGTTTATATTTATCTAGGAATGTGGGTATTTTTGAACTCGGTCATAGTATTTTTGCTATATGTGGGTCAAAGAGTTGTATGAACAGGCGAAATTTCAACTATCTATGTTATGCCTTTTGACTACAATTTCTATTGTACAGACAGACAGAACAGATAGACACATAAGTGACGTTATAAGCAGTGGCGTAAGCACGGGGGGGGGGATTAGGGGGATAAATCCCCCCGTAATAGACGTCGACCACAACACCCTCGACTTGGACGACCTCGACGACGACGAGATGGATAGGCTGCTTGACGATATTGATATTGAAGAAGTCGAGGAACAACATCAGGTATAGTTACACTCGTATTGTTGTTGAAAGTTACCATTATTTATAATAATTAATACTTACCCACATGTTATAGATACCATTACTTCTATTTATTAATGCTTACCAACTTTCATGTGCTTTGTATTTATATTAGGACTTCATGACAATAATTTTTCATTTCAGGCGATTGAGGACGATGGAGAAGACGGTTTGGCGGATTTCCTTGGCCCTGGTCCCTCAAAGAGGAGAAAAGAACATTATTGATTAACATTTCTTTTACACTTTTTATTTTATATAATGTGTTAAATATATTTTGTATTTCAATTTCAGTCGTTTGGTTGTGAACAGTGTTCCGGAGGGCTGCCGAGGTCGAAAACTTGGATTTTGCATCTCAGGCACATACCATAAAAGAAAAAAAAAAAAAAAAGAAACTAACTACCCCCACTTGATGCAACTTAGCCTTCTATAACCATGACAAGGTTACTGGACAATAGCTAACAACTTTTATTTAAGACATTTTTTGATAAAGCAGCATAAATTAAACAAGTACTTTGTGATGGCGGTCGGTGCTGTGATGGCCACAGCTGATTTTTTGGTTTAAGCGGAACTAGATTTTGAATTCTAAAAAAGTTTACCTTTTAAGTGAGGCTTTTGATATTTTTTTTTTTTTTAGCTAAACCCTACTTCAAACCTTAAAAGGTGAGCTCATAACTTACAAAAATGAAAATTCCAGTTAGTTTCGCTTAAACGTTTGGAATAGCCTGTATGTATTTTTGTATTCAATAGTTTGCTATAGTAATAAAACGAGGACCGGCGCGCTAAATATTACCGCCGAGTTTATGTCGCCCTTTTTTTACTCAGGTGCAGAGAGAATAGAGACAAAGGAAAAGCAACACTTTTTTTGTATATGTAGTGGTGTACGATTGGGAAAATATTTCCTTATTGGAATTTATACAAATATTCACTAAGAAATTAAAAAAAGTATATGGTTTCGCAGGTATAACCAAGAAATCCTCGATACTCCTAGACTCTTTGACCGATATAGATAAAAAATTTGCATCTCTATAAGATCTTGCAAAAGTGCATAGAAGTGTCCAATATATCGTAGGTGTAACCAAGAAACCTTAGACACTCCTAGGCCCTTTGTCCGATCTGGACCAAATTTTGCATAGTACTCTTTAGTACTCGAAGGAAATAATGGTTTATAGAAATGTCTAGGTTTTCGTAGTTATAACCAAGAAACCCAAGGCACTCTTAAGTCCTTGGACCGATCTCTAACAAGTTTTGCACTGACCCTGAAAAAGTAATGGCGCATATTATTGTTATTATTATTATTACAACTAAGAGCAGAAGATTTGTATAGCTTTAAAAATAAACAATTAGTATGTGCAAAAACAAAATACATATAACAATACGTAAACAGAGAAAGATAGAGAGAGAGAAAAAAAAAGCTAAGTTAAACTAATCTTTAACAGTGACTTTAACATTTAGAAATAAACATAAATTTATTGTTCTTAGGCCAAATTTGTTCCAAATTTTAAAATACGGTTAATTAAAAAATTAGAACGCATATTTTTTTTCAAAAACCTCATGCTTTAATTTAAAAACATGTCCACGCAGACGGCTATCACTATTGAGGTTGAAAAGTTGGGGCAAGTCGCACTTAAAATCTCCACGCACTATTTCATAACCAAGAAATCCTAGGCTCTTTCATCAATCTGGACTAAATTTTGAAAATTTACTCTTTATAACCCTGCCAAAGAAATACCTCAATGAAGTAATTAGGTTTTCTTAGGCAAAACGATGAAATTCTAGACACTTTTAGGTCCTTTGACTGATTTGTACTCAATTTTGCACAGAAACACTTTGGAACCATGCAAAAATAATGGCGCATAGAAGTGATTAGGGTTCGTAGCTATAATCAAGAAACCCTAGACACTCTTAGGCCCTAACATCTATATGTATTTAATTTTGCACAGAAACAGTTCGGATCCTTCAAAAGAAATGGCGCATAGAAGTTTTTAGGGTTTCCTAGGTATAATCAAGAAATCCTAGATCCACCTAGGCCTTTTGACTGACCTGGACCAAATTTTATTCACTTACTCTTTAGGACCTTGCGAAAGTAATGGCTTGAAAAGTAATAAAATTATATATTTCTGATGCGTTTTCTATTTTTTTGAAAATTTAGTTTTTAATTATACAAAATAATTTTCCAGAACTTTTAGAAGATATTCCATTAAATGTGCGTCAAGAAATGTCGTTCTTCAAGACGATGCACCTGCGCATTTCAGTCGTTTTGTTCGTCAACACTTAAACAATGTATTTGAAAATAATTGAATTGGTCGGGGCGGTCCTGTTTCATGGCCTTCCCGATCACCAGACATAACACCATTAGAATTTTATTTGTGGGGGCATTTGAAGACCATGGTATACACCAGCGTTTCTCAACCGGGGGGCCGTGAAGGCTTCGTCGGGGGGCCGCGAAGTCATACAAGATCGAAATATGAAAATATAATAAAAATGCACTCAATCTTGCAATATAAATTTTATTCATATTTATAAATAAGAGTATTTTATATTTATATTCATAAAAATATACATTTCATAACATAAATAAAATAAATATTATTTATTTTTATACATAATATACTTATTTTGACAACTAATTTGAACTACAGGCTATTTCAAACGTCTAAATTGTCACTAGCTAACTTTGCAATGGAGTAAATGGGCTTTTACTAAACAAAATGATCAAAAGCTTCATTCAATCAATAAAAATTACTAGATTTGAAAATCTAGTTCCGCTTTAACCAAAGAAACAGACTATAAGTAGACTATATCAAGGTCAAATAAATTGTATGTGTCGGTTGATGGGTTTGTCTGACACTGGTTCGCGTTGGAGGTACTTCAAGTATTTTCAAGTTGTATTTTGAAGTAGATACGACTTGAAAGTGCAATATTTTTTATTATATATTTTTTAAATTGCTCTCCAAGCTACAGATAACTCAAGAGTAAGGTTTTAATTAGAATGGAAGGCACTTTGAACACTTGTAAACAAAAATACATTACTTTAAGTTGTTATAGAGAACATAATCGTCATTTAAAAATATCACAGTTTTTTATCAACCGTAAAAGATATTAAAAAAATGTTTAAGTAAAAGTTGTTGAAAATCCCTATCCAAAGATATCCAATATGACATACATTTCCATTTAAAAACTCGAAATTGTCCTTGATATCCTGTACTTCCAGTTTTTTTCTGGGAAATTTCAATACTACCATTCAATTTTGTGATTAAATTTTAGTTCAAAATTTTTCCCAACTTGCTCATACGTCGCCTTTTCGAAAAAACTCGTGTTCCCGTTATCTTGATACACCATATATATATAGGGGGGCCGCAGATAATATTTACATAATTTCGGGGGGGCCCAGGCCAGAAAAGGTTGAGAAACACTAGTATACACCACCGAAATTATGGACCTGGAGGATCTTCGTAACCGGTTGGAAGCAGCAGCGGCGGAAATTCGACAACGCATCGGCCTTGCAGCTTACGTTGATTCATAGATACACCGAGCAAGACTTGGCATACAACAGCAGGGTGATAACTTCGAACATCTGCTGTAAAAGTGCTTATCGTTTTCTTTTGATCCGATAAAAATAAAAACTTAAAAAATTAATATCTCTTTTATTATAAAACTTTTACTAAAGTGTTTTAAGGTTTTTCGCCTTCTTTTGATCTGTAGCATCACCCATTAAAAAAGAAATAAGTCCGTAAACACCCTGTGTATTGGCGCGTCTAAATAGTTTTGATAAATACAGCCAGAAATTTTCTTTGAATAGTTGATTGGACGGCTGTATTAACACCGTACACCTTCGTTCAACACTGAAATTGTTCTTTCCTGGAGGGGGAAAGGGCGGACTTGCGGAATCTTCCGTGTGTACTCAACTCTCACTTGGTCTTCAATCCTAAACAGCTAAAACAACATATCATATCTAAACAATCACGCGTGCAATGCCGAGTAAACAGCTAGTATTTTACAAAAAAATAAACATTGTCTAGTAGCACAGATAATAATATAAAAGTATGCATTTAGACTGTTTTATTATCTTTGGTAGTAGTATACTATGTTATTAGAACTTGGTAGTTTGATATAATTTTATGGAATTATTAGTTAGAACCTAGTGAGCTGTAATCTATAGAAAAATTACTGTTATTAAAACTTGCATTTAATTTATGTACATAGGTTTTCTTGGGATATAAATCTTATTATTATGTTAGAAAAACTTAAAATATCTTACTTATTTATTATTTATATCATTGCAAAAATGTATATAATAAATATTTATGATCATCATCATTGTTCAGATATTAGACTAGTGGTTCCAAACATTTTGAAATCGCGGAGCACTTTTCATTGTAAAAATGTTTGGGCGGAACACAAAAGATATACAAGATATTAGCGCAACTGTTTAAGCATTGCTAACTTCTCTATTATAAGAGATATGAAACAGGTTAAATCAGGAAAGTATTTTACCCTACAAATAATAATATTAAATTAGAAAAACAATTGGCAAACAAATAAAGAAGTTTATTTTTTAAATATAGGTATTTTTAAGTGCTCGTGCCTCTCAGCTATATGCCTCAACAATAAACAGTGTTGTAATGTATCTATACTCTATCTCAGAAAGATTGATAGTAATAAAATTTATTATTTGTAAAAAGTTATTGTTTTTTTCACACAGAAGCGGCCCACAAAATATGAATAGTTCGAAACGAAATATTGTTAAAAACAACCGAGTGTGCCGCACATATTATAATAATAATAATCCTTCGTCGATTTCGACTATAGGAGTCACAATAAATATATATATATACATATACATATATATATACATATATACATTTTTATTCTTCTCTTTATTTTATAGAGTGTTGCGTCTTTCATGTGCTCTAAGGTGACTAAAGAGACCTATTTTGGCTGTAAAACGTCTGTCACAGATAGGGCATGTTAGCACAGCCGTGCTGTTGTTGTCGGATGTTTTCTGTTTCCTCGCTATTGCTTTGGCTCGTACGGCTTGCTGTCTTTGGATTTCATACATGGATAATGCCTCCCGTGTAGTTCTTCTCCATATATTCCGGTTTTTTGCCAACTCTTCCCATTTATGGCAGCTTAAGTTTGTATTTTTAAGTGTCTGTAGTATCACGTCTTTGTATCTTTTCCTCGGGGCTCCTACATTACGAACGCCAGTTTGCAGTTCAGAGTAAAGTATCTGCATCGGTAGGCGTTCTCCTGGCATACGTATTACGTGTCCGACCCACCTAAGTTGGTTTTGCATGAGCAAACACTCTATACTGGTGGAGTTAGCCCTATTGAGAACAGATATATTGTCGACGTGATCCTGCCATTTTATTTTCAATATTGTTCTTAGGCATCGTTGGTGAAATCTATCCAAAGTGCGATAGTGTCGGCGGTACGGGGTCCATGTTTCTGACGCGTACAATAGGGTTGGTAGCACTACAGCTTTATAGACAGCAAGTTTCGTATCGAGTCTGAGGTCGTGGTTTAGCCATACTCTTTTTCTAAGACTTCCAAATGACTTAGCAGCAGCTGATAGTCGATTATTTATTTCTGCATCGAGGCTACCATCACAGCAAATGATGCTTCCAAGGTATTTAAAAGCGTTTGTTTCTTTTAGAGCTTTATCGTCAATAAAAAAGTTAGAAATTGTATTAATTATGTTTGGAGCTCTTACCATAAATTCGGTTTTCGTTCTACTTATTTGCAGACCAAAACGCTTGCTTGTTTCAGATAGTCTTGAAATTGCCTCTTGTAAGTCATTTGGATCACTTGATAACAGTGCACAATCGTCCGCATAGAGCGCATGCTGTATTGTAGAGTATTGCAACTTAGAGGTGGCTTTAAATCTTGATAATTTATGTAGTCCTCCGTCAACTCTATAACGAATGTACACACCACCCAAGTAGTCACAGTAGGCAACATCTAATACTGCTGCAAGGAATATGTTGAACAGTGTAGGTGCAAGAACACATCCTTGTCTGGTGCCAATAGTTACTGGGAATGAATTCGACTGAGTTCCGTTTAAAGAGACTTTTGCTTCTGTTTTGTCGTGCAAATTACGAATGAGCTGTAGAAGTTTAGGAGAACATCCGAATTTTTGTAGTATTATCCAGAGTAATGGACGTGGAACTGTGTCAAATGCTTTGCTGAAATCGACGAAACAGATATATAAGTCCCTATTTTGCTCGATGCATTTTTCCTGCAGTTGTCGGATGACAAATATCATATCGTTGCACCCTCTGTTTCTCCTAAAACCAGATTGTGGTTCTGGATTATGAGCTTCCGATATCGAACTGAGCCTGTTATTAAGTATCTTTGCGAGCACTTTCCCTGTAGTTGATAGAAGAGAGATACCACGGTAGCTGTTACAACAGTGTCTGTTTCCTTTGTGTTTGTATATTGGAATTATTAATGCATTCTTGAAATCCTGTGGAATATCACCAGTTTCCCAAATTTGAATTATAATATCTGTGACTTTTGAAATAAGTAAATTTCCGCCATATTTAAGAAGTTCTGTAGGTAAGCCGTCAGCCCCTGGCGACTTTCCATTGCTCAAGCGATTTATAGCATCATTAACTTCTTCAAAAGTTGGCTTTTCATCAAGATAATGCAGTATTGGGTACTGGGGAAATACATTAGCTACGGAGATATCATACACGTTGTCAGCATTAAGTAACTCAGAAAAATGTTCTCGCCATCTTGAAAGTATATCCTGAGTGTTGTGGCAGGTACCAGAATTGTCCTTATTATGTAGAGGCACAATTAAACGTTGTTGTGGACCATAAACTTGTTTTAAGGCTTGATAAAAGCTTTTCAAGTCATGAGTATCAGCATAACTTTGAATCTCTTCTGCTTTATCTTTCCACCATTTATTTTTAATTTCTCTGATTTTACTTTGTAGCTGTTTCCTCTCTAGTAGTAATCGAGTCTTGTTAGCACTGGTCATATTGTTAATATATGTTATCTCAGCGCTTCTTCTCCGTTCAATGAAATCCTGGATCTCTTTGTCATTTTCATCGAACCAGTCTTGATGTTTTCTCTTGTAGGTGCCAAGAGAGGTTTTAGCAGCATCAAAAATTACAGATGACAAGTCTGACCAGTGTTCATTGCTACTGAGTTGATTTGAGGACATACTACTGGAAAAACTTTTTTCAATAGTGGCTTCTAAGTGTGCTCGAGAGTCTGGATCACGTAGTTTGGCGATATTCAGGGTTGGTAGGACCTTGTTTGTTGGTCTTCTCTCTGGCTTTTTAAATTCTAATTCAAGTCTAGCTCGTACAAGTCGATGGTCGGTGTCACATATTGCTCCTCTCATAACACGTGTGATGAGGACATCTTTCACATCAGTTGTCCTTGTTATTATATAATCTAACAGGTGCCAGTGTTTAGATCTAGGATGCATCCAGGTATTTTTGTATTTGTCCGGTAACTGAAAGATCGTATTAGTTAAGGTCAGATTGAAGTTCTGACAGAGAGTAAGTAATAGCAGGCCATTACTGTTAAGTTTTCCAGTACCGTGGATTCCTAGAATTTTAGGCCAGTTTGAGGCGTCCTTTCCAACTCTGGCATTAAAGTCACCCATTAATATTAGTTTGTCATTTTTCGGAATGCGATTGAGTACATCACTAAGATCAGCATAGAACT
Organism: Liopterus haemorrhoidalis; assembly: GCA_963971575.1. NCBI lineage: Eukaryota > Metazoa > Arthropoda > Insecta > Coleoptera > Dytiscidae > Liopterus > Liopterus haemorrhoidalis. Next base: position 100,489,941 of record OZ020611.1, read on the forward strand.
GTTCTTTAATAAGGTAGTCATTCGTCATAGTTGGAGCATACACACTTACTATGGACATATATTTCTTGTCTTTAAGTTCCATTCGTGCTGTTATTATCCTGTCATTTATCCCTTGAGGCATTTTGTTCAGCAAAGGAATAAGTTTGGTTCGGATGGCGAACCCAACGCCTGACTGCCTCTTCTCATGTTGCTTGAGACCAGACCAGAAAAAGGTATACCCACTAGCCACTTCAACGATCTCGCCAGTTTCGGCTAACCTTGTTTCACTAAGCGCTGCTATGTCGATGTTATAAGTATGCAGTTCTTTTGCAACAAGAGCAGTTCTTCTTTCTGGCCTGTTAGAGTTTACTCTATCCAGTAGGGTTCGTACGTTCCAGGTTGCAAAATTCATTGGTATATATGATTTTGTGTTTCGACCACATTTTCAATGCTTGGGTAGGACGTGGCTATCCTACTCCAAAATAAGTAGGGATGAGCGATGTTTGAGGCACCTTTTCTAGCCTCCTCCTCGGAGTGAGGAAAGCAGCGCTGTCCCTAAATAGGGCTGCTTTGTCACCGCAGGTGCTGCCGAATTCGACTAACATCCCCTTCTTTAGTCGAGAAGCGACCACTCTCCCACGGTCGCCTATGTGCAGGTTGCAGCTAGGACAGTCTGATAGCATTGCAGCTGTCCCACCACCACGCACCCATCGCCATAGGACTTAAACAAAGATGAAGAAAATGAATGAATGAATATATTGTGACTGTTTATGCAATGAAATATTTTAGTGCCAGAAGAGTTGCACAGCTGCTAATGGCACCCTCTCGGTTCTAAATCTCGTTTACCCAAGGCAAAACTTGGTTAAGACGTTGGGAGGAGACCAGAACTGCAGCACTTGGCCGTAGTATTATTTACTTATCAATATTACGCCCTTTAAGCCGTAGTGCTTCTGGCTTTTGCATAGCTTAGACTGCCGTTGGAAATTAAAAAGTTTCTCATTCGCCAAGTCTAACCTAAGCTCTATGTCTTCACTTAGAAAGTGATCGAGGACGGTATGAAATATGCCGCTCTCGTTACAGACCAAGTTGCAGCACTTGACCACTGTATTCATAATAGAGGTTAATACAGCGCCCTATGAGACTACTGTGCATGTAGCCCACTCATATGCATTTTTACCATTGGAGAATGTGACTAATTCTCTCCTCTGCCGCTAAATCCATATGAGATTTCACACACTGGGGAGAAGCCTGCTCCTTTTCGCTATATCTAGCTACCCTTGTCCAGTTTGTACCCTGAGCCGACAGGGTTTGTCGGGGTGTGGCCACTGTGGTGTGCTCACAGTATCTTCTAGCCATGAACAAGAGTTGATGACCTGTCAGGGACCAATACCTACAAGATTTTCAGAAGAAATTCTGAAAACCGGCTATTCGTAAATAGAGGTTTTATCCCTCACACGAACAACCATACACCCATGTTGGCAGTTATGGCAGATTGCTAATTATTGAGTTAAGTAATGTGTTTATATTGTATGTAGAAAAATTGTGACATTTTTACTATAATAACTGAATCAGTATAAAAGAAATATAACAATAAAATAAAATAAAATAAAAAATAAAAAATATAAATGAATAAATAAATAAATAAATAAAAATAAAATGCGTTGCCATTAGATTACAATAAAAATGAAATATGTTTCCTTTTCAAAACAGAAAAAAACAGATAAATACAACAACAACATAATAAGTAAACAATTGAATAAATAAGTCACTAAATAAAAAATAGGTAAATAAATTAGTCAGTAAATAAATAAATAAATAAATAAATAATAAAAGCGTTGCCAGTAAAATAATAATAAAATAAAATAAGAATGGAGAAAGCGTTGCCTTTAAAAGAATCATTCATCTGTTTCCATCTGTTGGTTTTAGTTGAAACTATTGCGTTTAAAATTATGTTGTTGGGAACATTGTGTGACTTGAGTGCAGTAACACACGGCTGAGCGTGGAAAAAACTTGCAAAATTATGAAATTGACGGTCAAGGCCAAGGAATGTACAAATGTTTGTTTTTTAAAAACAAGTATTCATCTAAATTATTTTCAATATTGTTTACTTTGACACACATGCTTCATAAAAAATATGCTATTTGTTTAGCAGATGATGTTTTAATTTTATTAATAAATTATTAGAAAATAAAGTTCTTAATTTCGCTTACCGCCAAGTATACATATTTTCTTTTAAATTATCACACACATGTAGTTTACTTTACCATTTATATTTAATCAATCAACTGTATGATTTAAAAACACTGTTTTAGAGCACTTTTCATATTTTAAATTATTTTATTAATGTATTTAGTTTAATTTAGTATATTTTTCTTAAAAACCCAACATTCTAGCACAGGCCAGGCCTGCCAACGCACATATTATATGGGAATACGAACTAGGGTTAAACACAATAGATCATAAAAATTTTACCCTAAAATTTTTAGGAAAAATATGGTCACAGGGGTGCGTTTAATGATATAATAAATATAGTCACAGGCGTGCGTTTAATAAAATGATAAATAGTAATATAGAAATACACAGAACCAATTTAAACGTATTTAAAATGTGCACGCCACTGGTAACTGCCTGACAAAAAGATTTATTACTATCAGCCTTTCTGAGATAGAGTATAGTTACAAGTATCTAGATACACTAACTAGATACTTTTTCAAGTATCTAGATACAAATTAGATACTTTTTGAAATATGTATCTGTATCTAGATATTTAAATTTAAGTATCTTGTCTCTGTATTTCAGATACTTTGATTGTTACTTTATTTTTATACCATGATACCTAGCTGATATAATAGCATAATTATAAATTGTCATTTTAAATATTTTATTTTTAACTATAAACAAAATTCAGAAAACGATTGAAATTCTGACGTTTACAAATTAAATGTAAATGGAAGAAAAAAAATCTCACCCTTTTTTCGTAGCTTTTGACCGGCCGTAAAATAGTAGGTATTTAGGTAGCACAATTAAGGTACAACACTTAAGGAAAATGAGTCATTATTAATGAAAAATAATTTTTTGATTAACTATTGTTGCTATTATTATGAGCAATTTACTAAAAACATATGAAAAATTATATCCATGCAAGTGGTTTGGGAGTGGACGTGGTTTTGTGTAGCCTTGGGCAAAACAAATTAAGGCCCTTCAAAAGTATCCAGTGATTGAAAATACACTTTGATAATTTTTTCAGGCATTTCTTTACTTGAGGCCTGGCTTTAGTCCGCCTCACCCAAGGGCCGGTCATGGTAGTGTGGATATTAAGTTCATTTCCTAATTGAAATCAGTAAGATAAGTAGGTATGTTTCTTGAAGGACCTAACATTGAATAAATTATTAAACGTTTACATAAATTTAATTTGTAAGCGTGAGAATGTCAACTGAAATTTTGTTTATAAATTAAATTTGTATGGAATGGGAGAAAAAAAAAATCACATATTTTTTAGCAGTAATTTTTTATTAGTGATAAAAAATGATCGTGACATTACACGAATTCCACTACAATTAGGGCTAAAATTTGATTGAAAGGAACAACCTCTTAACAAAATCATAGCTGCGTATCTATAAGACTAACATTAATCTTATAGATACGCAGCTCATACGTTAGCACATATGGCTAACATAATACATACGGTATTTAGTACAAATTTATTTTGTAGAATAATGTTTTACCTTGAATTTAGTGGTTTTTTTGTAACGTCATGGTCATTTTTGAACAGCCTGTATAATACTGATTAACATGCACTGTTTGTTTGGTAAAAAATATGGTATTTTCATTTTTCAGTATTTTTTCAAGTATCTAGATGTATCTAGATACAAACATTTTTGGCATGTATCTGTATCTAGATATTTTTTATAATTCTGTATCTGTATCTGCATCTAGATACAATTTTTCTTAGGTATCTGTATCTAAATCTAGATATTTTTTTAAATGTATCTATTACAACACTGACAATAAGTCTCTGATCATCTGATGCTCTACAGCAGGAGTCGGCAACAGGGCACCCTCTGTGAGATTTTTATCCCTTCTATCTATTTTTACGCCCTCACTATCGAGACACATACATACTGAGCCCAATATCCACATTGCATCTATTGGCGATTCGACTTGAGCGATAAGCGCTAGATTAGCCGACCTTGCGAACCACGAGTGTTTACATATTTTACGTTTTTATGCGCCCTCAATAACATTTGAATTTATATTACGTCCTTATTGACAAAAACCACCGTCGCCTTTTGCGTAAAAAGTACTACTAGTTTATATATAATCGTAATCGTAACAATGCTAATAACAGTGTTTGCAATGGTGCCGAGTTAGGTATGATAACTTTGACTCTGTATAATAACTTTGACTCTATATAATACGAGGGCCACTAGAATTATTGAGACTAAGAAAATCAGGTAGGTCGTAGATTACAAAAGTAGCACTATCTGTTTTATTTTTATCAGTTATTTACCTGTCATTTGAAGCTAAATTGTAAAAGCTAGGTTAGTTAGTTAATTAATTGTTTAAAGAATCGTTGTGTGTCAAAATATGGAATTATCCGAAGAGCATTTATAGACATGTCAGCTACTTGGCTATTGGTGTCTTTGTTACTATCTTACAATGTTTATATGTAACTAAGTTATTACCCGTCAACAATGACGGATTTATAATATAAAAATTTCAATTGTTTGTATGTGTATTTGGTTTTATTTTTTAACGTATCCTAATTTCCTCGCCAGTCGAATCATAGGACAGGATATCACCAGTTAGCTAATCACGGGAGAGGGCGTCACCTGTCAGCCAATCAAGAAACAGGGTGTCCCCAGTTAGCCAATCACGAGAACTTTACCGACTTAAGAATTTTACCGACACTACATACAGACACTTGCTAATTATATAGTTAGATTATTTATTCATTAACTTTTGAAGATGAGAAAACGATTCATTTTTACTTAGTACATTACATTTATATTGTTAAAACTAAAAATAATTTGAGACGTTAATTTATGCCTACGAAACCCTAGACATTTCTATATGTAATTATATTCGTAGATACTTAGAGAATAAATCTGCAAAATATTGTTCATATCGGTTAAAGGATATAGGCTTGTCTAGAGTTTCTCGTTTATGCCTACGAAACACAAAACATTTATATGTAAAATTTTATCCGCAATTTCTTAGAGAATAAATCTGCAAAATATTGTTCATATAGGTCAAAGGAAACAGGAGTATCTACAGTCTCTTGTTTATGCCTACGAAACCCTAGACATTTATTTATGTAATTATATTTGTAGATTCTTAGAGAATAAATGTGCAAAATATTGTTCATATCGGTCAAAGGAAACAGGAGTATCTAGAGTCTCTTGTTTATGGCTACGAAACTCTAGGCAATTATGTATGTAATTATATTCGTAGATTCTTAGAGAATAAATCTGCAAAATATTGTTTATATCGGTCAAAGGAAACAGGGGTATCTAGAGTCTCTTGTTTATGCCTACGAAACTCTAGACATTTATGCATATAATTATATTCGTAGATTCTTAGAAAATAAATCCCATAAAAAAGTACCTTAGGGTTTCTTGTTTATGCCCACGAAACCCTATACATTTCTATAGGTTATTTTATCCGCAGATTTTTAAATAATAAATCTGCAAAATATTTTTCATATCAATCAAAGAATATATAAGTGTCTACAGTTTCTTATTTATGCCTACGAAACTCTAGATATTTCTATACGATGTTTTATCCGCAGATTTTTAGAGAATAAATTTGCAAAATGTTTTTCATATCGATCAAAGAATGTAAAAGTGTCTAGAGTTTCTTATTTATATCTACAAAACCCTAGATATTTCTATATGTTATTTTATCCGCAGATTCTTAGAGAATATATCTGCAAAATACTGTTCATATTGGTCAAAGGATATAGCAGTGTCTAGAGTTTCTTGTTTATGCCTACGAAACCCTAAACATTTCTGTAAATAATTATATTTGTAGATTCTAAGAAAATAAATCTGCAAAATATTATTCATATTGGTCGAAGGATATAACAGAGTATATAGTTTCTTGTTTATGCCTACGATACCCTAGACATTTCTATATGTTATTTTATTCGCAGTTTTTTAGAGAATAAATCTGCAAAATATTTTTGATATCAGTCAAATGATATGGAGTATCTAGAGTTTCTTGTTTATGCCTACGAAATCCTACAAATTTCTATATGTAATTATATTCGTAGATTCTTAGAGAATAAATCTGCAAAATACTTGTAAATCAAGTCAAACTGGGAACACCCTGTTTTCCAGTTAGCCAATCACGAGAACGTCAGGAAAAATGACGTCACAGTGTTACGAAGATCACTAACACACGGTAGCTAATTATATATGTACGATTACATTCTAACTATATTTGCTTAAATATATTAATTGATTGTAAGAATTGCAAAACATTGTTGGTCATTGCTGGGTTGGGGTTTAATATGTCTTTAATGTTGTATGGTAGGTTGTAGTAAGTAAGTATGTTAGTGTTTTCTAGTCTGTTCATGAGGTATTCGTGAGTAAGTCTGGTGTGTCCGATTCTAAGTCTTGTCATGATTATTTGTTCACATCTATTGGTCGCGCTACTTGTTCAGTCTGGTCGAGTAGAGTCTTGTCTTGCTGGTCTGTCTTAAGTAAGTCTTGTTTGGGGCAATATTGAATATTTCATCCTGGCTGCTGTTGAGTTCTCGGGCTGCAGAATTCGTTTGTTTTCCTCGATGCCAGCGTGGGCAGGCACCCAGATGATTTTTATTGATTTTCCTTGTTCAATCATCTGTTGTATCTGGTCTTGGATTCGTTGAATCGTCGTGCTCTTTGAGTAGCGGTTGTCGAGGGCTTGCAGTACGCTTAGAGAGTCGGTGCATACGGCTATATAGCTGTAGGTGGTTACTAATGCCATTTCTAGCGCCTTCTGGATTGCTACTGCTTCTGCTTAGAATACGCTGGTGGTTGTTGGTAAACTGTGTGTTTTCACCTCTTCGCGATGAACAATAGTTATAGAGCAGTTATTGTCCATTTTTGATGCGTCAGTGAAATAGAGTTGATACTGGTGCAGTTCGTGTTTAAGTTGTTTGAATTTGGTTTTTAAACGTTCTGGTTCAGCCTTTTTATGTTCGGTTAGGTCCGTGTTTTTATTTATTTTCCCAAACAGCAAAGACGGGGTATGGTAGAAGGTGGTTGACTGGATTTCAAGGATTAAGATATTGTTGGTTTGTAGGATGGTATTGATGTATTGCTGTAGGTTGGTTTTATTATAAGTAATTAGGGTATTTTGTTTTATGAAAAAATGATTATGCGTCGGATGATTTGATTTAATTGCTAAATTTGTCATAGACAGTTTTTCTCGTCTCTCCTTTAAATTTGGTTTTCCTGCTTCGTTTAGAATGCTAGTGGAGGAGCTAGATCTAAATGCGCCGGTTGCTATTCTTATTGCTGTATGATGTACAGAGTTAAGTAAGTTTAGAGTTGTATTACTAGCGGTGGAAAAGGAGAGAAAAAGTTGGAGTAACGAAAGTTGTGTGACAAAACAGGTGTGAAGAAAAAGTTAATTTTGGAAGATTGGTGAAGTGAAAGAAAAAGAGGAGGCGATAGGAAGAAGCGAATAGCAGTGGAGAGAGTGGAGAATTTCTATCCAGGAGGAAAGCCGAATGTATCCTTTATAATTCTACTAGCGGTGGCGTATGCAATGCAGCTGTAATCCATTTTAGATGAAGTTATGGTTTTATGAATTTTTAGGACGTTTTTGTCTGCTCCCCATGTTGATTTCCTAATGTCTTAATTATGTTCATCCTTTTGTTGCATTCAGCCTTGACTCGCTTGATATGTGGTTTCCAAGTTATTTTCCTTGGTGAATTCAATGGGTACATTATACAGTGTGATATCAGGGTTTGGTTGTTTCAGCTTCTTGGTAAAATGCACAGCTTTTGATTTTTCTACCGATAATTGGAAGCCAGTGTTGTTTGCGCAAGTTTCAATACCTGTGATAGCATCCTGTAGGAGTCGCCTGAGGTTTTCTGAGTTAGTTCCTTTGCAGAAAATAACCAAATCATCAGCATATAGCAAAAATATAGTAGGTTTCTTAATGTTTTCGTTTATTTTATTAATACAAAGTAGAAACAGAGTTACACTCAGAACTGATCCCTGAGGAACATCGTTTTCCTGAATTTTTATATCTGAAAAGGTGCTATTGGCTAAACTAACTCTAAATTTTTGGTTAGTTAAGAAGTTTCTTATAAGATGAACTATATGTCCATTTAGTCCATAACTTTTGATTTCATTGGGGTTGTGGCGTCGCCATGCTGTGAGGTAAAGAGCATTTTAAGTCATGATTCATTATGATTTTTTAAAAAGGTTTAATTACTTGTGAGTGTAAAATAACTTTAGATTCTGTTATATATTATGTTTGTTAGTACACTTCTGCTCTGGAGTAACGCGCCCTTATTTTCGCAATTTACGTGCAATTTGTCATTACGTGTGACGGGTCCTACGATCTTATTCGTAGATCAATGTAGACCCGCGACGCCAACGTCTCTCTCCTGGACGAACGCAACGGGCGCCACAGTTATTATATGGGATATATATATATATATATATATATATATATATATATATATATATATATATATATATATATATATATGTTAGAACGCTTTATAGCGTTTATGATAATATCAATTAAAACACACAAATCCAAGCACATATAAGCGTTTATTACTACGTCTATTTACAATCTGTCACATATATGTTATTATGTTATGGTTACTAACGCAACATATTACAAAGGAGGTCCAAGAACTAGTTTTGACCCTAACACGGCCGTCCTGATCTTGCCGCGTCCTCGCGGCTTCATCTAAATTTAACTGAAAATAAAACAATTTATTATCCTAACACGGCCGTCCTGCTCCTGCCACGTCCTCGCGGCATCTTCAGAATTTAATAACTGCAAAATAAAACAGAGTAAACGAAAACATAATGTTTGTTTTGCCCGTCTCCTTGAGGTTCCTGACCATCCAGAGTTTCACTGAACTCCTTGAGGTCCTTGAACATTCAGCGTCGAACAAAACAAACACATCTCCTTGAGGTCCCTGACCATCCAGAGTTCCTCTGAACTCCTTGAGGTCCCTGACCATCCAGAGTCAACAAAACAAACACGACCATTTTAGGTCCAACAACTCCTTGAGGTCCCTGACCATCCAGAGTTCCTCTGAACTCCTTGAGGTCCCTGACCATCCAGAGTCAAACAAAACAAACACATCTCCTTGAGGTCCCTGACCATCCAGAGTTCCTCTGAACTCCTTGAGGTCCCTGACCATCCGGAGCCGACAAAACAAAAACGACCAGTGTGTCTTGCGGTACTCAACAAGCTATCAATTCTCAAATCAACTATCAATCAGTTCATTTCATTACAGGTTGTCTACAGTACCCAACAAGTTCAGTGACTGTCGCTGCTTCCTACTCAGTACCTTATTATCCCACACGCAACGTGCCTTCTCATTTAATCAAAGCAATAATATATCTCTTACCACTTTAATCATCGTCACTTTTAATCATCATCATCTAACTAGTTACCTTCGTACTATTTGTCTGTCAATAGACAAACGCTCGTCCATTCTGACATTTTTTTATTATTATTTCTCTTCAGATCATTACATTTGCCATTTCAAGTAAATTACACCTTGCTCTGTTATCAATCGCATTGGTAACACAAGTAAAATTAAGCAGAACCCTACGGTTCCCACTGTTTTAGTCCTGGTTGAAGATCTCCAAAGAACAAAGAATACATTAAATGAATTTATCTCCCGCCTCTAAAATATGTTCTAAACCTGCAATAGCTGTAACAAAAGATCTGTGCAAGCAATGTGCACAGTATTACATCGTTCACATTTAGTATTACATAGCATGTGCATCAATTGTAAAATCTGTCATTTATATTAGCACATTCGTCCAATATGTACCATTAGTACAGACCTAAGAGCAAGACATCTTTGACACCTTACAAGACAACTTTGACACCTTTCGGCTGTCAATTTTAAAAACTTAACTTAGTACTTTTGTATTATTGAACTTGGGAGAACTAAAATTTTTACGTTCATTTTGATTTAATTTTTTTTTTAAATTTGCATTTCTGTTAAAGCTAGTTTTCTGAAATTATAAAATCTTTTCTTTTTAGCATACTTATAATAATAATAAAATTGTTCGATTTGCGTATTTAAAATGTCAATACCAGTGATATTTCGAATACTTGCAGGTTTCAATATATTTCGTAAAGAAATAACACACTTTTATTGAGACCATAATTCTGTAATTCATTAATGCAAAATTTAGAAAACACACACAAAAAACTTGGTAAAACTGTCAAAATAAAAATGACAACTACTATTATCTGTCATTTGTCATCTGTCATCTGCCAATGCAAAATATAATCTTATCTAATACTAGCTGAAAACCCGTGCTTCGCTACGGTATATTGATGGTCTCATTGGCATAAAATCCGCAGTTTGTTTTTAAACTTTTGTATGGGTAACCTTTGTAACAAAAAATCTAGTCGATATCTCATCCGTCCTAAGAGATATTGAGGAATCCGGGAAAAAACATTTTACTCCTTTTCACCAGATAGGGGTCGAACTTGAAAAAATCCTTTCTTAGTGGGTTCTTACGTCATACTGAAAAATGTACTCTCCAAATTTTTTATTTCTAACAAAAAAATACTAATTTACCCTTTAAGAGTGAAAGAAAACTGTCAAAACTCATATATGCCAAAATGGAATGTTATAACTCAACAACCGCTTGAAATACAAACGGTTCTATAATTCACCCCGAATGTAGATTCACACCTTTAGGGGTTGATTAAGATAAAATCCTGAAATTCATTTTTCGGCATTTGTATGGGTAATCTTTATAAGCAAAAACCAAGTCTCTATCTTATTGATCCTAGAAGATATTAAGGCGTCCTTGAAATCACAATTCCCTCTTTTCACCCTTTAGGGGTGATATTTGTTAAAGGTAAAAAACTGTTAAAACCATTTCGAGATATTTTAAAAAGACACCTATGTGCCATAAAGAAACGTTATAACTCAACAAACACAGGAAATACGACGCGATGTATAATCTACCCCGTTTGTTGAATCATCCCTTTAGGGGTTGATTAGGACGAAATCCTGAAATAAGTTTTTCGGCATTTGTATGGATAATTTTTGTAAGCAAACACCAAGTCGATATCTTTTTGGTCCTAAAAGAATTAAGGAATTACTGAAATCACATTTCTTCCCTTATTTCACTCCTTTTTCTCTTAAGAGGTGAAATTAAAAAAATGTCAAAATCATTTCGAGATATTAAAAACAAAAACACCTAGATATTAAGGAATCCTTGAAATCACAATTCATCCCTTTTCACCCTTTAGGAGGTAATTTTAAAAAAATGTCAAAACTATTTCGAGATATTTTAAAAAGATACCTATGTGCCAAAAAGTAATGTTCCAACTAAACGAACACAGGAAATATGGCGGGATGTATAATTCACCCCGATTGTAGATCCACCCCTTAAGGGCTTGATTAGGACAAAATCCAAAAATTGGTTTTTCGGCATTTGCAAGGGTAGTTTTTGTAAGCAAAAACCAAGTCGATATCTTATTGGTGTTAAAAAATATTAAACAATCCTTGAAATCACATTTCACCCCTTTTCACTCTTTAGGGGTTAAATTTAAAAAAGTTGTCAAAACCATTTCGAGATATTTTAAAATTTATGTGCCAAAATGAAACCTTATATCTCAATAAACATAGGGAATACGACGGACTGTATAATTCACCCCGATTGTAGATTCATCCTTTAGGGGTTGATTAGGACAAAATCCTGAAATATATTTTTCGGTATTTGTATAGGTAATCTTTGTAAGCAAATAGCAAGTCGATATCTTATTGGTTCTAAGAGATATTAAGGAATACTTGAAATCATAATTCACCCCTTTTCACCCTATAGGGGTCAAATTTAAAAGAACTATCAAAACCATTTCGAGATATTTTAAAAATACTCCTATGTGCTAAAAAGTAATGTTGCAACTAAACGAACACAGGAAATAAGACGGAATGTATAATTCATCCCGATTGTAGATCCACCCCTTTAGGGGTTGATTAGGAAAAATTCCTGAAATAAGTTTTTCGGTAATTGTATGGATAATCTTTGCAAGCAAACAGTAAGTCGATATCTTATTGATCCTAAAAGATATTAAGGAATCCTTGAAATCACAATTCACCCCTTTTCAACCCTTAGGGATTAAATTTAAAAAAACTGTCAAACCCATTTCGAGATATTTTAAAAAGACACCTATGTGCCAAAAAGTAAAGTTGCAACTAAACGAACACAAGAATTCCGACGGGATGTATAATTCACCCCGATTGTAGATCCACCCCTTTAGGGGTTGATTAGGACAAAATACTGAAATTGGTGATTCGGTATTTGTATGGGTAATCTTTGTAAGCAAAAAGCAAGTCGATATCTTATTGGTCCTAAGAGATATTAAAGAATCCTTAAAATCACAATTCACCCCTTTTCACCCTTTAGGGGTGAAATTTCAAAAAACTGTCAATACGATTTCGAGATATTTTAAAAAGACACCTATGTGCGAAAAAGTAATCTTGCAACTAAACGAACACAGGAAATACAACGGGATGTATAATCCACCCCGATTGTAGGTTCACCCCTTTAGGGGTTGATTAGGGCAAAATCCCGAAATTGGTTTTTCGGTATTTGTATGGGTAATACTTGTAAGCAAAAACTAAGTCGATATCCCATCCGCCCTAAGAGATATTAAGAAATTCGTGAAATCACATTTCACCCCTTTTCATCCCTTAGGAGTGGATTTTCGAAAAATCCCTTCTTAGTGCTTACGTCATGGAGGGAATATACCCTCCAAATTTCAAGTTTCTAGGGCCAGGGGTTCGGGCTGGGCGGTGATGAGTGAGTCAGTCAGTCAGTCAGTCAGTCAGGACACTGCCTTTTATATATATAGATGATTCCATACAAGGAATATAATTAATAAAAACTCCAACAAAAATTCTTTGAATTACCTTGTTAAGTCTTTATCCAAAATTTCTAAATTATCAAGAACAAATTATAAATACCATACCTCATTATCTATATATATAAAAGGCAGTGTCCTGACTGACTGACTGACTGACTGACTCACTCATCACCGCCCAGCCCGAACCCCTGGGCCTAGAAACTTGAAATTCGGAGAGTACATTCCCTTCATGATGTAAGCACCCAATAAGAAGGGATTTTTCGAAATTCCACTCCTAAGGGATGAAAAGGGGTGAAATGTGATTTCACGAATTACTTAATATCTCTTAGGGCCGATGGGATATCGACTTAGTTTTTGCTTACAAGTATTACCCATACAAATGCCGAAAAACCAATTTCGGGATATTGCCCTAATCAACCCCTAAAGGGGTGAACCTACAATCGGGGTGGATTATACATCCCGTTGTATTTCCTGTGTTCGTTTAGTTGCAAGATTACTTTTTGGCACATAGGTGTCTTTTTAAAATATCTCGAAATGGTATTGACAGTTTTTTGAAATTTCACCCCTAAAGGGTGAAAAGGGGTGAATTGTGATTTTAAGGATTCTTTAATATCTCTTAGGACCAATAAGATATCGACTTGCTTTTTGCTTACAAAGATTACCTATACAAATACCGAATCACCAATTTCAGGATTTTGTCCTAATCAACCCCTAAAGGGGTGGATCTACAATCAGGGTGAATTATACATCCCGTCGTAATTCCTGTTTTCGTTTCGTTGCAACATTACTTTTTGGCACATATGTGTCTTTTTAAAATATCTCGAAATCGGTTTGACAGTTTTTTAAAATTCCATCCCTAAGGGTTGAAAAGGGGTGAATTGTGATTTCAAGGATGCCTTAATATCTCTTAGGATCAATAAGATATCGATTTACTGTTTGCTTGCAAAGATTATCCATACAATTACCGAAAAAATTATTTCAGGAATTTGTTCTAATCATCCCCTAAAGGGGTGGATGTACAATCGGGGTGAGTTATACATTCCGTCATATTTCCTGTGTTCGTTTAGTTGCAATATTACTTTTTGGCACATAGGTGTCTTTTTAAAATATCTCGAAATGGTATTGACAGTTTTTTGAAATTTCACCCCTAAAGGGTGAAAAGGGGTGAATTGTGATTTTAAGGATTCTTTAATATCTCTTAGGACCAATAAGATATCGACTTGCTTTTTGCTTACAAAGATTACCCATACAAATACCGAATCACCAATTTCAGGATTTTGTCCTAATCAACCCCTAAAGGGGTGGTTCTACAATCGGGGTGAATTATACATCCCGTCGTAATTCCTGTGTTCGTTTCGTTGCAACATTACTTTTTGGCACATAGGTGTCTTTTTAAAATATCTCGAAATGGGTTTGACAGTTTTGTAAAATTCCACCCCTAAGGGCTGAAAAGGGGTGTATTATGATTTCAAGGATTCCTTAATATCTCTTAGGATCAATAAGATATCGATTTACTGTTTGCTTGCAAAGATTGTCCATACAATTACCGAAAAACTTATCTCAGGAATTTGTCTCAATCAACCCCTAAAGGGGTGGATCTACAGTCGGGGTGAGTTATACATTCCGTCGAATTTCCTGTGTTCGTTTGGTTGCAACATTACTTTTTAGCACATAGGTGTCTTTATAAAATATCCCGAAAAGGCTTTGGTAGTTTTTTAAAATTTCACCCCTAAAGGGTGAAAAGGGGTGAATTGTGATTTCGATGATTCCTAAATATCTTTTAGGACTTAGTACCAATAAAATATCGACTTGGTTTTTTCTTACAATGATTGCTCATACAAATGCCGAAAAACTTATTTTAGTATTTTGTCCTAATCAACCCCTAAATGGGTGAATTTACAATCGGGGTGAATTATACATGCCATCGTATTTCCTGTGTTTGTTGACTTATAACATACCTTTTTCGCACATAGGTGTCTTTTTAAAATATCTCGAAATGGTTTTGACAGTTTTTTTTTTTACCCCTAAAGGTTGAAAAGGGGTGAAAAGTGTTTTTATAGATTCCTTAAATATATCTTAAGACCCATAACATATCGGCTTGGATTTTGCTTATAAAGTTTACTCATATAATTAATTAAAAACATATTTCAGGATTTTGCCCTTATCAACCCCTAAAGGGGTGAATTTACATTCGAGGTGAATTATAGAATCTTGCGTATCCCCTGTGTTTGTAAAGCTATAATTTTCCTTTTTTGTATATAGGATAGGTGCATTTTTAAAATATTTAGAAAACGTTTTGATCATCTTTTAAATTTCTACCCCTAAGGGGGGTAAACTGGTATTTTTCATTCGACAAAACGTCCCTTCGAACTAAAAACCTTATATTCGAGGAGTATATTCGTACCATGGCGTAAGCGACCACTAAGAAAGGATTTTTCGAAATTCGGCCCCTAAGGGTTGAAAAGGGGTGAAATGTGTTTTTATGGATACCTTAATATTTCTTAAGACCCATAAGATATCGGCTTGGATTTTGCATACAAAGTTTATTCAAATAATTGTTTAAAAACATATTTCAGGATTTTGTCCTTATCAACCCCTAAAGGGGTGAATTTACATTCGAGATGAATTATAGAATTCTGCGAATCTCCTGTACTTGTAAGGCTATAATTTTCCTTTTTGGTACATAGGTGTCTTTTTAAAATATTAAGAAAGCGTTTTTACCCTTTTTTTAAATTCCACTCCTAAGGGAGTAAATTGCTATTTTTTTTATTCGACAGAACGTCCCTTGGATCTGAAAACATGATATTTGAAGAGTATATTCCTGCCATGACGTAAGCGCCCACTAAGGAAGGATTTTTAGAAATTCGATCCCTAAGGATAGAAAAAGGAAGAAATGTCTTTTTATGAATTCCCCAATATCTCTTAAGACCGATAAGATATCTACTTGGTTTTTTCATACAAAGTTTACTCATATAATTGTTTAAAAACAAGTTTCAAGATTTTGCCCTAATCTACACCTAGAGGGGCGAATCTAGATTCCGGGTGTATTATAGAACCCTTCGTATAACCTGTGTATTTTAAATTATAACATTGCTTTTTGGCATATAGGTGACTAAAATATTTAGAGAGTATGGTGACCGTTTTTTTTTAAATTTCACCCTTAAGAGGGCAAATTTATTATATATTTTTTTAATCAATAAGACGTCTCCCCGATTATTTCCTTACAGTTTTTTTAGACAGCTTATATATAAAAACTAATGTCTGTTTGTCTGTTCACTATACATTCCTAGACCCTAAATTAAATTAACATTTAAAAGACGATTTTTCTTTATTTTAAACTCTACTAATATTAAAATAATTTATTATTTCGATATATCTTGAATTATAGGCAAGAAACATTCAAATACCTCGAATTCGCAGTATTTATTAATGCGCGCTCACGATTCAAATTCTGCCCTCTAATTGGTGGGAGCCATTCTACAGTAAGACACTCATACGTACGTATGTTTGCCCACAGATGGCATCGCCGGAGTCTTTATATTTCTCCCTACTTTAATATATGTTAGTCTTAGTGACTACAATGTTTTAACAGTAATTTAAAGTTGTGGATAGGAATTTATTTCGTATTCACCGTTTGTTTGAATTCGTATTAGGTGTTTGTTCTAGAGCATTTTCGCATATTCAATTTCTTCAGGTCTTTTCTTGGTTGTTATTTCGTATTTTTTGTTTGTTAAATATTGTATCTTGTGATTTTTTGTTAGAATGTCTTCATATTCTAAATTTCTTCAGATCTTTTGAGATCTTTCCCTGATATTTCGTGTTTATTCTTTGTTAAATTTTCTATCAGCTGTGTGTTCTAGAGTAGTATCTTCTTATAATTAATTTCTTCAGGTCTTTTATTAACCATCTTTTCTTGGTTCATATTTCGAATTTATTGTTTGCTAAACTTTTATCACGTCTTTGGCTAAATCCGTGGATAAAATATTCTGTGTATAATTATTTGTTTTTTTAGTCTTATTCTTTTCTTAGTTATTTAATTAATTAGTTCGTGTTTCAGTCATATTTCCATACTACTGTTCGTTTTCGTCACATATGAGCGAAAGACTGTGAAAAATTAAAAAAAACATTTTTTTTTTTCTTATTTTGTATATTCACTTTAGAGCCTTTTAGTTTTGCACCCTTTGTTTTTCTAAGGTCGCTATGGTAACTGAGTTTTTAAATATTAATGGGGAGTTGGTGCAATACAGTGTTGTCCCCATTACAGGAGACGGAGCCTGCCTGTTTCGGTCCCTCTCTTTTCTTATGTATGGTACTCAACTAATGGCTAGAGAGGTGCGTGAGGTAATCGTGAGACACGTAGTGGACAACTGGGAGGAGTTCTCCATCATGTCCCACGACAACGAGGGCAACAACTACAGCAGCTCTGCTGAATATCTTGCTCACATGTCCCGACCATTTACTTATGGTGGTTTATGTGAGCTGGTGGCAGCTAGCCAACTGTTCGAATTCGTTTTCGAGGTTTACCGTAATGGCGAGCTCTATGAGAGTTTCGGTGCTGCAGGTCACCCCGTGGAGAGGCTACGCTTTACGCAGGAACTTTCTAGGGGCCATTTCGATGCGTATCTACCACTTGAACCTGAAGAAGTATACACCACGCTTTTACGCGCTGAGCCTGATTCCGCCTCACACGTCTCACAGTCATCACCTGTTCAAAAGAAGACTCCTGCCAAACATCGTGCCAGAGTCACAAACGCTAAAAGGAGACAACAACTTAAGGATGCTGCCAGGAAATATGCGCAGAGAAATCCTGAAGTGAACCGTGCAGCTGTGGTCAAGTACCAACAAAATAAGCCCCAGTTGCACAGAGCAGCTGTGGCCAGGTATCAACAAGATTACCCGGAGGTGCACAAAGCAGCTGTGGCCAGGTATCAACAAGATTGCCCCGAGGTGCACAGAGCAGCTGTGGCCAGGTATCAACAAGATTACCCGGAGGTGCACAGAGCAGCTGTGGCCAGGTATCAACAAGATTACCCCGAGGTGCACAAATGAATGATGAGCAAAGAAATCCTGGAAGACGAGTAGAAAGGCGAGAACTTCCATGGAAGATCAAGGCTCACTCAGGCATGGCATATGATCCTGACGTGGCTTACGAGACAGACAGCACTGTAGCTCTGGGTGCCATGAGACACAAGTGTCAGTACTGCAATGCCCTTAAGTGGAAGGAGGAAGCTCCTGGCATGTGTTGTAGCGGTGGCAAAGTGCAGCTTCCACTCTCTCTTCCACCTCTGCCCGAGCCTCTGTACAGCCTGGTATTAGGCAGTCACCCCGAACACGTCCACTTTATGAACCGAGTTCGTAAATACAATGGATGCTTTAGCATGACGTCATTCGGGGCCCAGCAGGTTTTACAAGACGGCTTCATGCCGACTTTCAAAGTTCAGGGGCAGGTTTATCACTTGATAGGAAGTCTGCTGCCAGCACCTCAACGGGAAGCTCAATTTATGCAAATTTATTTTGTGGGGGAGGACGAAAGGGAAGTGCGCTTGAGGTGTAGTAACTTTCCTGACGTCAAACAGGGGTTGGTCAAACAACTGCAGAGGATGCTGCACTATGTCAACAAGTACGTGAAGGACCTGAAGACCGCCCTGGATAAGGTGCCTTCAACTTGCAAGAACTTCGAAGTTGTCATCCATGCAGATAGAAAGCCCATTGACGCACATGGGGGTCGCTTCAATGCACCAACAACAAATGAGGTAGCTATGGTGATTGTTGGTCAACAATTTGAACAGCGGGACATCGTTCTGCACAGTCACGACAACACACTGAAGCGCATCAGTGAAATTCATCGATCATACGACGCCCTGCAGTATCCTCTTTTATTCTGTAGAGGCGAAGATGGGTACTCTATTGCCCTGCCTCTGCGTGATCCCGAGACCAAGTTGCCCCTCAAAAAGACTGTTTCCGCAGCGAACTTTTATTCCTACCGCACCATGGTCAGACAAGGAGAGGTGAACCACTTGCTGTACTTCCGCTCCCTTCTCAGTCAATTTTTGGTTGATATGTACGCCAAAATAGAGACTGAGAGATTAAACTATATTAGGAATAATCAAGCGCAGCTGAGGTCAGACAGCTACATACACCTAAAAGATGCCGTGGGAAGGCAGGATGCTGATGCTGCTCACCTAGGTCGAATGGTGGTGCTCCCATCATCCTTCACTGGAGGACCCCGCTATATGCATGAACGAACACAAGACGCCATGACATATGTCCGCCATTACGGCCGTCCGGATCTGTTTATTACTTTCACCTGTAACCCCAGGTGGAAGGATATCACAGATGCACTATTACCTGGGCAAAAGTCTCACGATCGTCACGACATAATAGCCAGGGTTTTCCATCTCAAAGTGAAGAAGATGATGTCTCTTTTGAACAAGGGCAGTCTGTTTGGGAAAGTGCGGTGTTTTATGTACTCGGTAGAATGGCAAAAACGGGGTCTGCCTCATGTCCACATCTTGCTGTGGCTAGAGCAGCGCATCTTCCCTGAAATAATTGACAAAGTCATCTGTTCCGAAATACCCGACCCTGAGCAAGACCCTCTCCTCCACAACATCGTCAAGGCCAACATGATTCATGGGCCTTGTGGCAACTTGAACCGAAATTCGCCCTGTATGAAAGGAGGCAGCTGCAGCAAGAGATATCCCCGGTCACTTCTCAATGACACTCAGACAGGAGACGATGGATACCCGCAGTATCGCAGGAGGTCTCCAGCTGACGGTGGCTTTACTGTAGAAATCAACGGGATAGAGCTGGACAACCGCTGGGTGGTACCCTACAACCCTGTCCTGTTACGTGTTTTTGATGCCCACATCAATGTGGAATTTTGTAATTCAGTGAAGTCCATCAAGTACATTTGCAAGTACGTAAACAAGGGTAGTGACCAGGCAGCTTTTGCCCTTGAGAATGAGAAGGACGAGGTGAAATTGTACGAGAGTGGGCGATACATAAGCAGCTCGGAGGCGATGTGGAGGATCTTGGGGTTCCCCATTCATGAGAGATACCCCCCTGTAATCCACCTTGCTGTTCACCTCGAAAATGGTCAGCGCGTGTACTTCACGTCCAACAACTTGGCCGAGAAGCTCAGCAACCCTCCTCAGACAACACTCTTGGCTTTCTTCGAACTATGCAAAACGGATGATTTTGCAAAAACCCTCTTGTATTCTGAGGTCCCTGCTTTCTTTGTGTGGGAAAAAAATAAGTTCGCGAGAAGAAAGCAGGGAAAGGATATCTATGGCTGGCCAGGAGTTAAGAAGGATCACGTGCTAGGAAGAGTGTACACCATCCACCCAAACAACGCCGAGTGTTATCATCTACGCCTGCTGCTACATGAAGTTCGAGGCCCAACGTCCTTTTCAGAGCTGAAGACTGTAAATGATGTCCTTCATCCCACCTTCCAGTCTGCATGCAATGCATTAGGTTTGTTGGAAGATGACAAGCACTGGGACACTACTTTGGAGGAAGCTGCTCTATGTGATTCTCCCTTTAAGCTGCGGGAGCTCTTTACAGTGATGCTGGTGTTCTGTCAACTCTCCGATCCTTTGAGTCTTTGGGAGAAGTACAAGGACAGTCTCTCACAGGACATCACACGGCAGGTTGAGAGGTTGTTGCAAGGGAGTGTGCAGCAGGTAATGGGCGAGGTGTATAATAGGTGCCTGGTGCTGATTGAGGACGCAGTGTTAACTTTGGGAGGACAGTATTTGATACAGTACGGCCTGCCTCAACCAGCAAAGTCTGGAGTAGTCGAGTTAATGAACAGAGACTATCTGAGGGAGACCAGTTATGACACGAACGCGTTGGCTCAAATAGTGACGAATAACGAGGGTTTACTGACGAATGAGCAGCTCGCTGTCTATCGTCAGGTCCTAAGCAGCGTTGAGTCAGGTGCTGGGCAGGTCTTTTTCCTAGATGCTCCTGGTGGTACTGGGAAGACCTTCCTCATCAATTTGCTTTTGGCGAAGGTTAGGTGTGATCGTGGTATAGCTTTGGCTGTCGCTTCCTCTGGCATCGCTGCTACGCTGCTGCAGGGAGGCAAGACGGCCCACTCTGCCTTCAAACTGCCTTTTAACCTCATTCATGCAGAAAGACCTCTCTGCAATATCTCAAAACAAAGCAACATGGCCCAAGTGCTGCGGGACTGTAAGCTCATTGTTTGGGATGAGAGCACCATGGCGCACAAGGGCGGTCTTGAAGCATTAAATATAACTCTCAAAGACATAAGGAGCAATAATAAAGTGATGGGGGGAGTCACCGTTCTGCTAGCTGGAGACTTCCGTCAGACTCTGCCAGTGGTGCCAAGGGGAACTCGAGCTGACGAGGTTAAAGCGTGCGTCAAGGCTTCATATCTATGGCCCCTCATCTGGAAACTCTCTCTCAGGAAGAACATGAGGGTTCACTTGAAAGGCGATGTATCCGCTGGGCAATTCTCAGAACTCTTACTGAAAATAGGAAACGGAGAGTATCCCGAGTCTGAAGGAAAGGTGACCATCCCTGCAGGTCTAGGGTCAGTTGTGACGAGCCTAGCGGATCTCACAGCCAGGATATATCCTGATATCGCCGAAATCAGGGAGAAATTTATGGACTGGCTATGTGAGCGTGCCATTCTGACCCCCAAGAATGACAAGGCGGCCGACATTAATGACACTTTACTTAAATCATTCGAAGGGGTAGAAATGGAATATAGGTCTGTGGACTCAGTGGTGCGAACGGATAACGCGGTCCTCTACCCCGTGGAGTTTCTTAACACCCTCAACCCTTCTGGCTTACCAGCCCACAAGCTTTTACTCAAGGTGGGGGCTCCAGTGATGTTGCTTCGGAACCTCAACCCACCCAAACTCTGCAACGGCACCAGGCTGCAAGTGAAGGCACTCCATAGGAATGTCATCGAGGCTACAGTGTTCACCGGCTGTGCACGGGGGGAATCGGTATTCATACCACGCATACCACTCATACCATCAGACTATTCCTTCGAGTTCAAGAGACTGCAGTTCCCCCTCAAGGTCTGCTTTGCTATGACTATCAATAAATCCCAGGGGCAGTCGCTGAATGTAGCAGGGATTGACTTGAGGGAGGACTGCTTCTCACATGGACAATTCTACGTGGCCTGCTCCAGAGTGAGCTCACCTAGCAGCCTGGTGATCCTAGCACCTCAGGGGAGAACCACCAATGTGGTCTACAAAGAGGTCCTTAAGTAGTGACAAAAAGGTCGTCGGTATTTTTTTGTGTCTGTTTTTCTTTCTTTTGAAAGTCTTTGTTATAGTTCGAAATTCACTTCATCGTTTTTCTGCATCAACACGCTTTGCTTTATTCAAATTATATTTACTTTTTCCAACACCTCTGTGCGGAACACAAAGTTGTTTAAGATTGTTTTTAAATAACAAATATCTATAAAATTAGAATTCTATATATAAAAATGTCTAAAAATAGCATCTAAAATTTCAAATTAATGACAAATGCAACTTGAACATGAACGTAGTGTAGTGTCATGTCATTCGGACCATAACTTTTAATAATTGCAGGATGTAAGCAGACATGGGGTAGTTGGGCTAAACTTAAATTGTTCATTGTTCATTAGTAAAATGTTTTTTCACGGATTCCTCAATATCTCTTAAGACAGATGAGATATCAACTAGGTTTTGTCTCCATAAGGTACCCATACACAAGTTTAAAAACAAACTGCTGATTTTACGCCAATGAGACCATCAATATACCGTAGCGAAGCACGGGTATTCAGCTAGCTTCAACTATCAATAAGATATAGACTTGGTTTTTGCTTATAAAGATTACCCATACAAATGCCGAAAAATGTATTTCAGGATTTTATCTTAATCAACCCCTAAAGGGGTGAATCTAAATTCGGGGTGAATTATAGAACCCTTTGTATTTCCAGCGGTTGTTGAGTTATAACATTCGATTTTGGCATATATGAGTTTTGACAGTTTTCTTTCACTCCTAAAGCGTAAATTAGTATTTTTTTCTTAAAAATAAAAAATTCGGAGAGTACATTTTTCAGTATGAAGTAAGAACCCACTAAGAAAGGATTTTTTCAAGTTCGCCCCTATCTGGTGAAAAGGAGTAAAATGTTTTTACACGGGTTCCTCAATATCTCTTAGGACAGATGAGATATCGACTAGATTTTTTGTTACAAAGGTTACCCATACACAAGTTTAAAAACAAACTGCGGATTTTATGCCAATGAGACCATCAATATACCGTAGCGAAGCACGGGTTTTCAGCTAGTCTATATATATAAAAGGCAGTGTCCTGACTGACTGACTGACTGACTGACTGACTCACTCATCACCGCCTAGCCCAAACCCCTGGGCCTAGAAACTTGAAATTCGGAGAGTACATTCCCTTCATGACGTAAGCACCCACTAAGAAGGGATTTTTCGAAATTCCACTCCTAAGGGATGAAAAGGGGTGAAATGTGATTTCACGAATTACTTAATATCTCTTAGGGCCGATGGGATATCGACTTAGTTTTTGCTTACAAGTATTACCCATACAAATGCCGAAAAACCAATTTCGGGATTTTGCCCTAATCAACCCCTAAAGGGGTGAACCTACAATCGGGGTGGATTATACATCCCGTTGTATTTCCTGTGTTCGTTTAGTTGCAAGATTACTTTTTGGCACATAGGTGTCTTTTTAAAATATCTCGAAATGATATTGACAGTTTTTTGAAATTTCACCCCTAAAGGGTGAAAAGGGGTGAATTGTGATTTTAAGGATTCTTTAATACCTCTTAGGACCAATAAGATATCGACTTGCTTTTTGCTTACAAAGATTACCCATACAAATACCGAATCACCAATTTCAGGATTTTGACCTAATCAACCCCTAAAGGGGTGGATCTACAATCGGGGTGAATTAAACATCCCGTCGTAATTCCTGTGTTCGTTTAGTTGCAACATTACTTTTTGGCACATAGGTGTCTTTTTAAAATATCTCGAAATGGGTTTGACAGTTTTTTAAAATTCCATCCGTAAGGGTTGAAAAGGGGTGAATTGTGATTTCAAGGATTCCTTAATATCTTTTAGGATCAATAAGATATCGACTTACTGTTTGCTTGCAAAGATTATCCATACAATTACCGAAAAACTTATTTCAGGAATTTGTCCTAATCAACCCCTAAAGGGGTGGATCTATAATCGGGGTGAGTTATACATTCCGTCGTATTTCCTGTGTACGTTTAGTTGCAACATTACTTTTTAGCACATAGGTGTATTTTTAAAATATCTCGAAAAGGTTTTGGTAGTTTTTTAAAATTTCACCCCTATAGGGTGAAAAGGGGTGAATTATGATTTCAAGTATTCCTTAATATCTCTTAGAACCAATAAGATATCGACTTGCTTTTTGCTTACAAAGATTACCCATACAAATACCGAAAAACATATATCAGGTTTTTGTCCTAATCAACCCCTAAAGGGGTGGATCTACAATCGGAGTGAATTATACATCCCGTCGTATTTCCTGTGTTCATTAGTTGCAGCATTACTTTTTGGCACATAGGTGTCTTTTTAAAATATCTCGAAATGGGTTTGACAGTTTTTTAAAATTTCACCCCTAAGGGTTGAAAAGGGGTGAATTGTGATTTCAAGGATTCCTCAATATCTCTTAGGAACAATAAGATATGGACTTACTGTTTGCTGGCAAAGATTATCCATACAATTACCGAAAAACGTATTTCAGGAATTTGTCCTAATCAACCCCTAAAGGGGTGGATCTACAATCGGGGTGAGTTATACATTCCGTCGTATTTCCTGTGTACGTTTAGTTGCAACATTACTTTTTAGCACATAGGTGTATTTTTAAAATATCTCGAAAAGGTTTTGATAGTTTTTTAAAATTTCACCCCTAAAGGGTGAAAAGGGGTGAATTGTGATTTCAAGGATTCCATAAATCTCTTAGGGCCAATAAGATATTGCCTTGCTTTTTGCTGACAAAGATTACCTATACAAATACCGAAAAATATATTTCAGGATTTTGTCCTAATCAACCCCTAAAGGATGGATCTACAATCGGGGTGAATTATACATCCCGTCGTATTCCCTGTGTTTATTGAGATATAAGGTTTCTTTTTGGCACATAGGCGTCTTTTTAAAATATTTCGAAATGGTTTTGATAACTTTTTTAAATTTAACCCCTAAAGGGTGAAAGGGGTGAAATGTGATTTCAAGGATTGTTTAATATTTTTTAACACCAATAAGATATCGACTTGGTTTCTACTTACAAAAACTACCCTTTCAAATGCCGAAAAAACAATTTTTGGATTTTGTCCTAACCAACCCCTTAAGGGGTGTATCGACAATCGGGGTGGATTATACATCCCGTTGTATTTTCTGTGTTCGTTTAGTTGCAACATTAATTTTTGGCACATAGGTGTCTTTTTAAAATATTTCGAAATGGTATTGACAGTTTTTTAAATTTCACCCCTAAAGGGTGAAAAGGGGTGAATTGTGATTTCAAGGATTATAAAATATCGACTTGCTTTTTGCTTACAAAGATTACCCATACAAATACGAAAAAAAAATATTTCAGGATTTTGTCCTAATCAACCCCTAAACACTGGATCTACAATTGGGGTGAATTATACATCCCATCGTATTCCCTGTGTTTGTTGAATTATAAGGCTTCTTTTTAGCACATAGGCGTATTTTTAAAATATCTCGAAATGGTTATGACAATTTTTTTAAATTTAACCCCTAAAGGGTAAAAAGGGGTAAAATGTGATTTCAACAATTGTTTAACATTTTTTAGGACCAATAAGATATCGACTTGGATATGCTTACAAAAACTACCCATGCTAATACCGAAAAACCAATTTTTTGATTTTGTCCTAATCAACCCCTTAAGGGGTGGATCAACAATCGGGATGAATTATACATCCCGTCGTATTTCCTGTGTTCGTTTAGTTGCAACATTACTTTTTGGCACATAGGTGTTTTTTTTTTAATATCTCGAAATGATTTTGACATTTTTTTTAAATTTCTCCTCTTAAGGGTGAAAAGGGGTGAAATGTGATTTCAGTAATTCCTTAATTCTTTTAGGACCAATAAGATATCGACTTGGTGTTTGCTTACAAAAATTATCCATACAAATGCCGAAAAACTTATTTCAGGATTTCGTCCTAATCAACCCCTAAAGGGGTGATTCTACAAACGGGGTAGATTATACATCGCGTCGTATTTCCTGTGTTTGTTGAGTTATAACGTTTCTTTTTGGCACATAGGTGTCTTTTTAAAATGTCTCGAAATGGTTTTAAAAGTTTTTTACCTTTAACAAATATCACCCCTAAAGGGTGAAAAGAGGGAATTGTGATTTCAAGGACGCCTTAATATCTTCTAGGATCAATAAGATATAGACTTGGTTTTTGCTTATAAAGATTACCCATACAAATGCCGAAAAATGAATTTCAGGATTTTATCTTAATCAACCCCTAAAGGGGTGAATCTACATTCGGGGTGAATTATAGAACCCTTTGTATTTTCAGCGGTTGTTGAGTTATAACATTCCATTTTGGCATATATGTGTTTTGACAGTTTTCTTTCACTCCTAAAGGGTAAATTAGTATTTTTTTTGTTAGAAATAAAAAATTCGGAGAGTACATTTTTCAGTATGACGTAAGAACCCACTAAGAAAGGATTTTTCCAAGTTCGACCCCTATCTGGTGAAAAGGAGTAAAATGTTTTTTCACGGATTCCTCAATATCTCTTAGGACAGATGAGATATCGACTAGATTTTTTGTTACAAAGGTTACCCATACACAAGTTTAAAAACAAACTGCGGATTTTATGCCAATGAGACCATCAATATACCGTAGCGAAGCACGGGTTTTCAGCTAGTTCTCTTATAATTTGGCGTCAAATTTCTATACTACCTTTAGCTTATTCTTTATTTAACCTTTGCAATGTTATTGAAAAATTTATTTGCATCTTGTAGTGTTTTCCAGTCCTTGCTATTAGTTTTAATGTACTTTATCCAAATTCATTCTAGAACATTTCAACTTCTACGTATCACTGTAGCTCACCATAATATGGGTACGCAATGTTTTGGGGTTAATTATTTTTTACAGTTTAATTATAATATAGCACTTGTATTTTCCATTTTCAAAACTCTTGTCAGCCAATTTTGACATTTCAATTTATTTTTGCAACTGTCAATCTTTCTGTCATTTTTTTGTTTTTTTCATTTTAATCATTTCCAAATATTTTATGTATGGAACAACAAATACTGGCCAAAATTAGTTGTAGGTGTAGGCATCCCACTTCTGATGTTAGAACGCTTTATAGCGTTTATGATAATATCAATTAAAACACACAAATCCAAGCACATATAAGCGTTTATTACTACGTCTATTTACAATCTGTCACATATATGTTATTATGTTATGGTTACTAACGCAACATATTACAAAGGAGGTCCAAGAACTAGTTTTGACCCTAACATATATATATATATATATATATATATATATATATATATATATATATATATGGTGTAGAAGAATTTCGTCTGAGGAAGAGATGGATGCAATTTATGATTATTTTGAAAGTATTTCGAAAGAAGATTGGTTGTGAACTTTTAAGAAGTTGAAGGAAAGAATAGCCAAGTATATTATTGTTGAAGAGAACTACTTTGAACATATTTCATAAAATAAAATTTTATAAAATATGACCCATGTGTCTTATTCGCAATTATTCTAGCGTGACTCTCGTTTAATATATTTTAATATAGTTACGATTATATTATTCAATATATTATAGATATTATGAGAATAATTAAAAAAGATTTTTATATTTTTATTTTTAATTATTTTGCATGAACATGCATTTTTATAAAATGTGGTAATGTATGATTTTATTATATGACAAAACCAGATTCAGTTGCATAATATATTTCAGATGACATTTAATTCACTGTTTATGGTTCTCGTTCTATTCTTTAGGGTTGATTTTACTCTTTAAATACATTATTTGAATCCTAAGAGATATTTTTTTCATTTTAACATTAATATATACATTTTGCCCAAAATTTTAAAACAGTATATTAAAATAAGAAGGTGATTATTTAATAATTGTTTTTTAATTCTGTTTCTTATCAAAAAAAAAAAAATTTTTAGGCCACTCTTCTCTCTTTCTCTTTCGCCACACCACACAAAAAAAGAGCTCGTGTTAGTCGAAGAAGTAGTGTACGCGAGGGTGAAGAACAAACAATTCGCACTATTGTACATGATTTCTACATTATGGAAAAAAGAACGTCCACCTTGAAGGTATTTTGGAACAAAATTCAAGAATCTGGTGTTAGTTTCGAAGGAGGGAATATTTCTTTAAGAACGTTGCTTCTAAAGTTGGGTTTTAGGTAAGAATTAATAAATAAAAATTTAATTTAACCCACCTTTATTCTTATATTTACACAATAATGTTTGATGTATAATATATTTTCAGATGAGGAAGAGTGAAGACAACAGAAAATATTTAATAGAGAATTATAACATTCATTTGAAACAGATAGAGTACATGCGAAAAATAATGACATACAGACAGAATAGTTAACCGATCATCTATACCGATGAGACTTATATTCATAGTTCTCAAAATAAAAGCTGGTCAGATGGTAGCGAGAAAGGACTGAAAGTTTCGATAGCCAAAGGCAAGAGATTGATTATCGTACATGCTGGAGGAGAAGGTGGTTTTGTACCTAATGGCTTTTTAATTTTTAAATCAGGTCAAAAAAGTGAGGATTACCATGATGACACGAATTTTGTTAATTATAAAAATTAGATGGAAACCATTTTAATCCCCAACCTGCAGCCAAATTCAGTAGTTGTTGTGGACAATGCGCATACTACAATGTGCATGCTGAAAAAGTCCCAAGCTCAAATAGCTTAAAGCATGAAATTATTGCTTGGTTAGAAAAACATAATATAAGCCATGACAACCGTTTAATTAAGCCCGAGCTGTATAAACTTGTTAAACAGAACAGAGCCGGGAAGGTAAAATATATTTTAGATGACATTTTGGAACAACATGGACTCAAAGTTCTACGCTTGCCTCCATATCATCCGGAACTAAATCCTATTGATAAGATTTGGGCCCTTGTTAAAAATTATGTTGCCGCCCATAATGTTAACTTCAACTTAGCTGATGTGGGAAAGTTGACGAGGGAGAAATTTGCATCTGTGTCTGTAGAGCAGTGAAAGAATGTTTGCAACCATGTTAAAAAATATGAGCAACAAATTATAGAGAGGGAACATCTAATGAATAACGCACTCGATGAATTTATATTTACAGTGAACACTGGTGATTCGGACACAGATGTGTTATATGAGAGTGATGCAAATGTCAGTGGGGTCGACTGTTTAGATAGCGACTGACAGTTTAAACTTTTGTTTTGTATTATAAAATTTGTATTCTTTTTTGAATTATAGCAATATAAGCTACATAAATAAATGATTATTATTATAATGTATTATTATTTTGTAAATTTAATAATAAAATAAATTTTACTGCAATAGGTATATATATTTTTTCCCCGTCTGGTGGGCATATTTATTTTTCTATTCATAATTAATTTGCCTTCTCTCATTTATGACTGACATATTTACATTAAACAGCATTTTATTTATATTTTAATATATGAGCAGGCACAATGCAAAACCGACTTTATAACATTTTTTTCCAAAATCGAGATATCACGTGATTATCATTTATAACCTTGAAAACATTCAGAAAACAGAAAAAATGTAAAAAAATTAACGATATACATTCATAATGTCGTATCGAATTGTGCAAGACAAAACAAAACCAACTTTATCCACAAGCGAGTCTGGTGCAAAATTAACTCTTTCCATTTCAGCCAATCACATCACTCCATTATTTTCTCTATTTGCGCAGGTTACAGACACATGTAGATAAATACAAGTTGACAATAACAAGTTATAACACGTACATAACAGCCGTTATGAAAATTAAATGAAATTTTTTTGATTTTTTTTTTCACTCTTAATAAAATTTTATTCCATGAACTTTGCATCAAATATTTTATTTTGCTTTTATTATATTGTTCTTAAGAAATGAGATTGAAGGCGATTTGGTGCAAAACCAACTTTATCCAGTGAAATCTCAGCATAACCTACTTTATCCAGACAAGTCTCAGCAAAACCAACTTTTTTCAAACAAAAAAGTGAATTATCTCACAAACTATTAAATTTTCGATGTGGGTGACTTATTTAATTTTAATCATATTACTATAAACAGTAGATTTACCAAAATAAAATAATTGTAGTGATAAAACTAAACTAGAAAAATGTTTTTTTTTTTTTTTTTTAATACCCAAAGTTTTGATTACTGTGAAAAAGCTGGTTTTGTTTTCTACCTCCTCATATAGCTTTTAAATCGTTCCTTAACCAATTCAATAAAAATTATTATTTAACTCTCCCATTTGGTTTAAAAATATTTTATTTGTCTCCGCCACTGGTGTTATCTTCTTTGCGGAATTTTGTAACAGTCATATACTCTTCTCTCTTTGAGACTAC
Organism: Liopterus haemorrhoidalis; assembly: GCA_963971575.1. Lineage (NCBI taxonomy): Eukaryota > Metazoa > Arthropoda > Insecta > Coleoptera > Dytiscidae > Liopterus > Liopterus haemorrhoidalis. The sequence goes on from OZ020611.1 coordinate 100,520,602, forward strand.
TCCAACGAGTTTTATATTATTTTTTCTATTTTGCTTTTTCATGCCTTTTAAAATTTTAAATTGTTTTCAATTTTGTAAGGAGCAACTAGATCTGGTTATTGAACTAAAACTCTTGAACAAATTTTTTTTTGCGGACCCCTTCCCAACTCTACGCATTTTACATCGTTCTTGAGACTTTCTGAAATTTCTGGTTCAATAATCTTATAGGCACTATGTTATAATTAATATTGGTAAAAATGTATCGCTGGTTATTTTAATTAATGGTCTTGCGCATTTATGATATAGATATGAACATTTTTATTAACATATAGGATAAAAAACATAAAATTAATAAAAATAGTAGTAAAAAGAATTAAAAAAGTTATAAATTATAATACGTTAAACTCATACAAACATTTCTTGGTCAAATATTGGTCAAATTAGATATTATTGTTTAGTTATTTAGCTATGTTAATAACTAGTTAGGTAACAAAAAATACAATCTTGACCAGAGCCGCAGTAAGGAAAACTTGCGCTAGGGGCAGAACCATGTTTTGGCGCCCTTAGCAAATAAAAACAAGGTTCTCCAACTCTACAAATCCAAGTGACGAGCAAAAAAAAAGGTCCTCACCTTCACAATGGCGCCCCTTAGTCAAGCTCGTCAGCGCCCTTTTCCTTAGCGCGCCCAGGGCCGTCACCCCCCCCCCCTTACTGCGGCTCTGGTCTTGGCCAAGTAAGATTCTTATTGAATGAGTTATTTGAATAAAAGCAAAAAGTTGGGGGATGTAAAGTTAATGTCAAAACTGTTTCGCGGACTCCCAAAGGCCTGCGGACCATAGTTTAAGAACCGCTGCTGTAAAACATATAGTTAAGATATAAATTTTCAACATGACATATGTCAAATGATTGAAATGATTAATAATGTGACATTTTCAATTATTTTTGTAATACTATAACATGACATACAATTTCAAAGGTGTTAACTATTGAAATTCCAAAGCCAACAAATCAGAAGAACTATTGAAATCAAAATTTCCACTTAGTTTGAAGAATATCTAATACGTCTCAAGGAGGACATGCGCACTAAATCTGTTCATGGACTTATTCCTTAACTGTTAGTACTTTATTAGAAACTTTATCAGCGAACACATATTTTAAATAAGTAAATAGATAAACCGGTAACAGATCTAAACCCGAAATAACAAATAATTGTAAAAAATTTTGGACGCCTTTTGCTTGGGTTCTTTATAAGATTGGCGCCAATGGCCGGGGCTACATACGCCATAGCTTCGGTATGTCTTTGCTTAAACGTAATTGAAATGATGTAATATAAAGGTAATGAAAAACCACACAAAATAAAGAAAAAACCTGACAATACTTAGTATACAATTATGTTTATTAAACGATAAACATATTGTTTAATTAATTAATCACAAAATAATTTGCTATAAAAACAACTATCTTATTAGTTTCTGTCTTAATCATAGGGTATTGTCTGATGTCAATTAGTTGCCAAATACAAATTTTGTCATGTATGGTAAATCAGCAATTATGCCATAATGAACAGAAAAGGTAAACATTTTTTTTTGATTATGAAGTGTTATAAATAATCAAACATATTCATACATTTGAAATAAAATATTCCAAAAATACAATTGATTTAGGCCCGGTCTTTCCACCTTTTGATAAAGTTCCAGGTAACTATCTGACAGATAAGGTTATTTGTAACTTCATCTGCTGAATAAATGTCAATACCAGTCAGTGAATCCAATACGTCAGTCTCATTATCTGTTAGATAACTATCCGATAGATACATTTGTATAGAAAGAAGGGATGACATTTACGCAGCAGATGAAGTTACAAATAACCTTATCTGTCAGATAGTTACCTGGAACTTTATCTGAAGGTGGAAAAACCGGGCCTTAATGTAATATATCGTATATTCCAATGAATTCAAATACGAAAAATTTGGATCTTAACATGAAAACTGTTTCCTGTACTCAAGTACAGACAAAATACGTCGCTTTATCTTCAAATCAGTGGCGTACGCAAGGGGGTGATTAGGGGGATAAATACCCCTCTTTCCCCGAAGATTCGAAAAGATCTAAAATTATAATTGCCACATTTCATAAAGAAAACTATGTTGAAAAATAAATTGCATTTGGCTAAAAAATTCTTTCATTTCAATGTCACTGACTAATCAAAAACTCCTCGTGTTGGTCAAGATTCATACAGCTTACTAAAAATACTGTATATTTCATTTGAACTATTTTTTTTGTTTTTCTAAATACAGCACAGAAAAATCGTGGCCCAATCGTGGCCAATGTTCTAACATTTTATATGATTTAGTGATTATGTTTTTGATGTGAATATCATATATTAATTTGGTATCTAAAGTGACTCCAAGGTCTTTAACTGATTAAACATTACCAATTAAAACGCCTTTCAAATTGTAATTATAATCAACAATAATTCGATTTCGAGTAAGCATTTTTTTTATATTAAATTTTAGTTTATTTGCAATCGTATATTCATAAAATCTATCGATGTCTACTTGTATTATTTTGCAATCTTCAGTGGAGGATATTTTCTGATATATTTTCAAATCGTCTGCATACATTATAAATTTTGAATGTAGAAAACAATTTAAGTATCATTTATAAAAATATTAAATAGAAGAGAACTTAGATGTGAACCTTGTGGTGCACCTGAAGTTTCGGTACAATATTCTGATGTAAAACCGTTGAGATTTTAACCGTCTTTTGTCCACTTTATGTAAATTAATGAGAGTAAATTAACAAGATGATTAACACACTAACGGAATTACATCTGAATAGTTATTGAGTTTAAGAATCGCTGGTTTAAAGTAAATTATATGTTTAATATTCCCATTTGCGAGTGTTTCAAAATAACTAATTAAATATTATTAATTATTTATATATATTATATACAATAATTAACAAAAATTAAAATATATCAGACAAACAGAAGGAAAGGCGCGTAATAAAATAATTTTAATCAGATAGAACTGAACAAAACAATGCAGGCTATAAAGGTTTTATAGTCCTCATTAATATGTGAGACGACATAGAACAAACACTGGTTCTATATTTGTAAATATAAATAATTTTAAATGTATGCAAATAGCATCTACTATATTCTGTTATTTTATTGTATCATTATATATTAATTAAATTATAATGCTCTTAACTGGGTTTGAACTGGAAAAAGGATTTAGCTAATTTTGTAATTGTAGTGTCCACTATTTTTGCTTTTTTAAGAAGAAATTAGATGAAGAGTCATACTAATGTAAAACACAATGAACTAGCTGTTCTCCTAGCAAAACTAGCTATTACCACAGGTACAAGCCACAATAATCAACTAGAAGTTCCGGACATATATGCATCATAGGCGCCCGCAGAAATTATTCTAGGGGTGGGGGCAAGACCAAAACGTAGATATAAGTGTCATATTCGAACAATGCTTTCCACGTGGCGGGTCTGGGAACGATCCCCGCTGAGGATAAACATTTATTTTCTTGTTAAAAAATGTGTTCTCTATAGTTAAAAATCATCGATTTTGTAAATAAGAACTATCCTGGCTAATAGCCAAAGTTGTTAAAGCAAAAATATAATAATAAACAATAGTTTTTAGGGTTTTGTAGGTATGACGAAAAAAACCCTTATACAGTCATTTTGTCGTCTGTCTGTCTGTTCGGTAAAAATTGTAGCCAAACGGCTAAACCTAGAGAGTTGAAATTTGGCATGCTTATACAACTCTTTGACCCGCACATAGAAAAAATACTAAAACATCTAAAAAACATATCCTCCTAAAAATATAAACAAATGTGTGCTCATCGAAAAAGAAAATATTTTTTTAAATTCTGACTAGGGTATCAAATGAAAGCCCTTAGTACATGGATTATCGATTAAAATTTTATTTTTGCAAAATAAATTATTTTGAGGCGTATTTTGCTAAAACGTGCAAAAAAATTTTATCCCACACCCTGTAGCTCAGATGGTTTAAACTAAAAATCTGAAAAAATTAAAAGTAATATACATGGTGTGAACCGAAATAGTACAACAGGAATTTTTGATCGAATTATGTTTTAGGAAAATAACGCATTTTTGTGTTTTTAACTAAAATATATATGTTAAATATTTAATTCGCTATGTAACACAGTAAATAAGTAAGCGCCCGTAGCGTAGTTCGTAGTGTCATGGCTTAGTAATTTGCAAACTACAGTTGGATTCCTGTCAGTTTTAATTTTTCTGTTTGTTTTTTGCATTTTTATTTTGATTAAATTATTTTGTCAAAATTCATGTAATATTTTGGTAAATGTTGCATTTAATTTTTAAAAGCGTAAATTTAATAACTAGTGGGAAGTGTTGAAATTATAATTTAATTCTATGTTTGAATGTATGCGAAATCAGAGGACGGGGCTTATGGTTTAAGCAACCAATGGAAGGCATAGGCACAATTTTCAAAATCTTAATGAACCTTGCTATATATAAAAAAATACTGCACATAATTAGAAACTTAAATAAAAAGTATTTTGACATAAAATTTGTTTTGGCATCCCAAATAATCATCATTCAGTTACTAAATACCTGCGAAACCCTGAAATGTGTGAAAATTCACACTTCACATCAATTTTTTTTAATGAATTTTATATTGAAATAATTTTTTTTTTCTAAGATACGAATTGGAAATTGGTTCCGAAATCCAGGGGGGTGCAACTGACCCATCTTGCCGCCCCCCTTGCGGGCGCCTATGGACCCAAATAGAATTAAGATTTAAGAATGTTTGTAATATATATTGTACTGGTTAATAGCTTGAGTAGCTAAGACCAATATATTAAAATTTAAAAAAAATAATATTATTAATCTGTTCTTTCCAAATTAATTATCAAATGTTAAGCCTAAATATTTAGCATTTGTTTTCCATGTAGTTAATGTTTTGTTATAGTACAAATGATTTACATGATTATTTTTAAGATTAGTGAAATAAATTGTTTGACACTTGCTACTATTTATTTTTATCTTCCATTTATTGTAATATTTATAAAGTCGATTTAGTGCTGTTTGAAATTTATTAAGAACAACTCTAGGGCAGGAAAGAGTTGCAATTGAACAAATAACAACAGAAAGAGATAGAGAGGTACAGCTTCAGAACCACCAGAATAAAATCACAAGTCTAGGTACTTTATGAATATGGAAGAATACAAATGCAATGGCTGCTACAATATCTGCAAAACAGCAACAAATCCCAAAACACCATAACAAGGTGTGGAAATGAGACAGAGGCACGCAAATATTGGAAAGAAGAGAATGGGAGATTATGTAGAACAGTGTTTCCCAATCGCCGGTCCACGAATTTTTTGCCGGGCCGCAGAATTATTTTTATGTGCAAGTTTATAAAACTAAAAATATGTACCTCGCAATAAATTTATTCATTAAAAAAAAAAACATTTTACTGTACAACTACCTACCTACTTACCTAGTTATAACCCACTTAATTTTGAGATGAAAATCTCGGTCCTTAATCTGTTAATTGCTTAAGTCAGGGCTGTTCAACCTTTTTATATATGAGATCTACTTTTTAGGGTTTTCTAGGTATGACCAAAAAACCCTTATACCGTCATTTTGTCGTCTCTCTGTCTGTCTGTCTGTCTGTCTGTTCGGTAAAAATTGTAGCCAAACGGCTAAACCTAGAGAGTTGAAATTTGGCATGCTTATACAACTCTTTGACCCGCACATAGGAAAAATACTAAAACATCTAAAAAACATACCCCCCTAAAAATATAAACAAATATGTGCTCATCGAAAACAAAAATATTTTTTTTAAATTCTGAGTAGGGCATCAAATGAAAGCCCTTAGTACGTGGATTAACGATCAAATTTTTATTTTTGCAAAATAAATTATTTTGATGCGATTTTTGCCAAAAATGTGCATAAAAAATTTTGTTCCACACCCTGTGCCCAGATGGTTTAAACTAAAAATCTAAAAAAATTCTAAGTAATGTATATTGGTGTGAACCGAAATAGTACAACAGGAATTTTTGATCAGATTATGTTTTTGGAAAATAACGCATTTTTTGTGGTTTTTGGTTCACAAAGTACAAAAGTTATACCAATGTAAGACACTCACATGCATGGCGTGCGATGGCTACATGCGTTAGAGCACTCTTAAACTGGCTGGAAAACGAAGGGTTTCGAGTTCGAGTACGGAGTGAATTTTATTTTTTCTGTTTTTTTTTTGCATTTTTATTATGTTGAAATTATTTTGTCAAAATTCTAGTTATATTTTGACAAATGTTGTATTTAATTTTTATGAGCATAAATTTAATAACCAGTCTTATTATATGATTAACAGACGATAAATTATTTTAAAAATATCGTTCATTTTGCCGTGATTACTACAAAGTAAAATTTGTCCTACACACTCAGCATACCGCCTTCACTTATTATATACCTGCGAAACCCTGAAATGTGTGAATATTCACACTTCACATCAATTTTTTGTATATATTGTTCCCATGATCGACCGGAACGCGTAGCCCGCCACCGGGGGGCATGGAGTGCCCTCACGGGTGAGGGTGTCTTCCCCGGGAAGAAAATTAAGAAAAAATGCATTACTTATTACAATTTTAAAGTTGTTTTACAAGTAAAAATAACCTAATACGCACTAAAAAATAATTTAATGTTTATGAAGATTCTTTATAGGCCCTCCTAGGATGCATTTTTAATTTTATGCAAGATGATTAGAAAATGGTTCTTTGTTTTTAAGTTTTGTTGGTTAGGATATGTTAAGATAATAATTTTTTTCGGTGTATTTTTATAAATTGGTGGTTTTTTGATGTGCGATTACTAGTCTCCTTACGGAAAATTATATATTACATTGTGCCAGACCATCATCTTGCCAGTCACATCTCCAAGTTTATCGTTATTAGTTTTAATTTGAATTTCTTTGCTGGTCACCCCCATGGCAATCAATGTGTTACGATGGCCCTGAATTTATGGACAAAATCAGAATAAAATGTATTTTTAAGTACATGGAAGCAAGAGAAAACTAAAGAACTACTTAAAATCACGCTGCGATCGACTGGTTGGGCAGCCCTGGCTTAAGTAATAATTTGTTTCTTTTTTCACTAATTATATTTGAATTTTTATTTGTTGTTTTTTTTTGTGTTTGTAATCAGTGCAATAAAAAATATAAAACTTTTGCGATACACATTACTTTCTAAACTTGCCGGTCCGCGAATTTTTTCTAGGTAGTTTGCTGGTTCGCTATGAAAAAAGGTTGGAAAACGCTGATGCATAATATGCGGCGAAGCAGAAGAAACAATAGAACACCTACAAAATTCTACAGAAATAGGAAGAGAGCCAAGGACAATTCAAGAACTGTTGGACGAGTCGGGAACCAGGATGACATGGTTGAAAAGGGTGCTAGAGAAAAGAAGAGAAAAAGAGAGAGAATAGTAATATAAAAGTTAAAAGGGCATATTTTAGTTATAAGTTTATGTATAAATGTATATATATATATATATATCTTTTTTCTTTTTGTAAATAGTGCCAAATATTTATTTATTTATTTTTTTTTTGTTATATATATCAAATAGTTAATTATGGGTTATTTATGTAAGAACTATACTCCATTCAAAACCGCAAGGCACGAGTAAAGACTATATCAATCAATAACAACTCTAGGCTGCTTTCCTCATGAAAATAAATAATAAAAAAAAAACTGGACCAAAAATAAAGCCTTGGGGTACGTCATAAATATGGATCTACTTAGAATCTTTTGGATAGACCGTATCAGCAACGTTGAAGTCATCAGGAGTTGGTTGCTAACATTAACGCAAAAGAAGCTAGAATATTTTGGATACTTGATGAGAGGGTTATGTACGGACAGAGCCGTACCAACGCCCTGGCATCGGAGCAAGTGCAAGGGGCGCTATTGTGCAGTGCTTGTATTTTAGAAGCGTTATTTTTAGGTTATCACTTGTATTTTCACCTGTTTATTAAAATAAAAATGAAGCCCTCCCTAAATAAAATGAAAAAAGATAAAATGGGCGCTATTTTAAGTTAAATTAATTTAAAAGAGCTGGCCCGACGAATTCTAGCGCCCAGGGCAAATATTTGAATTGTGTCCCTTAATGTATGATAGGTTTATTTTTTAATTTATACCTACTATTCCTAAACTTTAGGTTTTACTGTAGAAAAAGTACGTGATTCATACTTATCTATTACCATAAAACAATTTCACTCACAAAAGCGCGAAAAAAAAAATATATATACATAATATAAAATTCAATATCCTTAATTTTGCGCTCCATGTTTCGCGGCTGGCGCCCGGTTCCCTCGTGCCTTGGACCGGCCCTGCCTTGAGTCGACCCTGATTGCCATGATGATATCCAACTTCAGAACGGATGATCTGAAGAAGAAGAAGACTGGTACTTGGTCACTTACTATACGTAGAATATTATTAAGGACATGCACACAAAAAGGTTTGCCAACTGTGGTCATGCTAACAGCTTGGAAAAGACAATCAAGATGCGGAACAGCAATTAAGTTTAACTTGGTTTACACCTAGGATTTTTAAAATTTTTTTATTTTTAAACAATAAATTTCCAAATGAATTAAAGCCATACACGATGCTTGCAATTTTGATAGTACTTACCTATGGCATTGAAAAAAACATTTGGTATTAAAAAAGACCAATACGAGAATTGCAGTTTGACTCTGTAATTTGAATATCTACTTATAAATTATTAATTACTTTTTAATCTTTCAAAAAAAAACAATAAGATGGCAAACAATCCATCATAATCAGTTAATTCATACATGTACATATTGTACAATTTACATAAACAAGTTTGATATTAAATGACATCACGTTTTTAAATTTTTTAAAATGCAACGTCCTTAAACAATGTCTTAAACATTCACCAGCTGTCATGTACCATATCATGCATTATAGCACGCATTTATGTATCATTTGTTTAAGGTTAAAAGAACTTCCACAATTATGATGTAGTTATAGCATGCGTTTAAAACATTGTTTATTTATAAACGTACTTGTCAATCTTACTCTTATTTTAGCATTAATACGCATTAATTATTGCATCCGTCTTACAGATGCTTGAATGCGGAATCTTTTACTAAGATCTAATATTATAGTTTACGATTATGATCAGCAGTGGCATAACTATAGGATAGGGGCCCGCCCACTATAATCTTTGTAGGACCCTAGTAGAGGAAAATTAAGTGGCGTGGCGGGGTACCTTCATGCCTGGTGGACGCCCGCCGACCCTGAGGTCCTTGCGGGTTTGTATTCTGCGCAACTGATTTTATTTTTCTCCTTACTTTTAGCGTCACTCACATAAGTCCTCCATCTTGTTCTATTCCTTGTCAGGTCTTTCCAGGTGTCCTAAATACCAATACTTGTTAGATCTTCGGTTAGCTGAGATCTTGCGAGGTCTTTCCACTGGTCGACGAGTATTCAATCTTCTCTCCCATATCTTCCTAACCATTATGCCTCCCTCATCCTCATCAGGTTCGCAACTTATTGTCAGGTTCAAATAATCTATATATATATATATATATATATATATATATATATATATATATATATATAAGTATATTAGATTATTCCGTTCCAAAACTATATAATGTAGAAGTTATTGGGATAAACGGTGGAGGTAAGTAAACTCAACGATTACTGAGACCCTTACGATTACTGAGAAAATCTTACATTTTATTTATAACCGTTTTTTCTTTATATAGACTGTGATATTTAGATTTTTGTATTTTTTTGTGATATTATGTTTAAATTTTTAAATTATCTAGTAATTAGTGTAATGTTTAACACCAGAGGACACTCTTAAATTTTACTTTCCCTTGAAAAAGGTCAAAAAAATTTGACCGAAATATTGGGTCTCAGTAATCGTTGAGTTTACTTACCTCCACCGTTTATCCCAATAACTTCTACATTATATATATATATATATATAATCGTAACTGATTGATCTACTCATAATCAACAAGAGCCCAAAGCACTGGACCTGCAATCATGAAATTCGGTGAGTATATTCCCTCCATGACGTAACCACCCACTACGAACGGATTTTTCGAAACTCATCCTCTAAGTGGGGGAACCCCCTTTTAACCCCCTAAAAGTGGGTTAAAAGGGGTCAAATATGGCTTCACGGTTTCCTTAATATCTCTTAGGTCCAATAAGATATCGACTTGGTTTTAGCTTACAAAGATTACTCATGTAAATATTAAAAAACATATTTCAGGATTTTGTTCTAATCGACCCCTAAAGGGGTAAATCTACAATCAGGGTGAATTATAGAACCCTTCGCATCTTCTGTGTTTATTGTGTTATAACATTCCTTTTTAGCATATAGGTGTCTTTTTAAAATATTTAGAAAGTTTTTTGATCGTTTTTTTAAATTTCACCCCTAAAGGGGTAAATTGGTATTTTTTATTCGATAGAATGTCGCCTAGACAAAGAAACATAAAATTTGGGGAGTATATTCCTTTTATGACTTAAGGACCCCCTAATAAATGATTTTTCGAAATTCGACCTCTCAGGGGTGAAAAGGGGTAAAATGTGTTTTCACGGATTCCTCAATCTTTTAGGTCAATAATATATCGCCTTGCTTTTGCTTACAAAGACTACCCATATAAATGTTGAAAAACTTTATTTTTCAGGATTTTGTACTAATCAACCCCTAAAAGGATGAATCTACAATCGGGTTGAATTATAGAACCCGTCGTATTTCCTGTATGTGTTGTGTTATAATTTTTTTTTTTTTGGCATATAGGTGTCTTTTTAAAATATTTAGAAAGTGTTTTACCGGTTTTTTTAAATTTCAACCCTAAGGGGGTAAATTGATATTTTTTATTCAACAGAATAAAATCCCCTAGACCTAGTACCATATAATTCGGAAAGTATATTCCTTTCATGACGTAAGTACCCTCTAAGAAAAGATTTTTATAAATTGGACCCCAAGGGATGAAAAGGGGTAAAATGCGTTTTCATGCATTCCTCAATATTTTTTAGGTCTGATGAAATATAGAGTTGGTTTTTGCTTGCAAAGTTTACCCATATCAATGTTTAAAAACTTATTTCAGGACTTTGCTCTAGTCAACCCCTAAAAGAGTGAATGTACAATTAAGGTGCATTATAGAACCCGTTGTATCTCATGTGTTTGTTAAGTTATAACATTTCTTTTTGGCATATATGTATATCTTTAAAATATTTAGAAAGTGTTTTGACAGTTTTTTAAAATTTCATCCCTAAAGGGAAATAAATCCCTAAGGTACATTGGTATTACTATTCGATAGAACGTTTCCTAAATCTAGAAATATATAATTTTACGAGTATATTCTTTTCATGACGTAAGAAGGGATTCTGTTCAAAATTAGACCCTTCTGGGGACGAAAAGGGGTAAAATGTGTTTTCACAGATTCCTCCATATTTTTTACGTTTGATGAATTATCGACTTGGTTTTTGTTTACAAAGTTTACGCATAAAAATGTTTAAAAACACCTTTTGCCCAAATTTTACCCCAGAATTTTGCCCTAATCAACCCCTAAAGGAGTGAATGTACATTTATGGTGAACTATAGAACCCGTTGTATCTCCTGTGTTTATTGAGTTACATAATTTCTTTTTGGCATATGTGTCTCTTTAAAATATTAACTGTTTTCACCGTTTTTTTTCAAAATTTCATCCCTTAAATGGTAAATTGGTATTGTTATTCGATAGACAGTTTCCTAGACCTAGAATTACATAATTATGGGAGTATATTCCTTTCATGAAACAAGCACCGCCTAAGAAGGGATTTTTCTAAATTCTATCCTTCAGGGGATGAAAATGAATAATATGTGTTTTCACGGATTCCTCCATATTTTTTAGGTCTGATGAGATAACGATTTAATTTTTGCAGACAAAGTTTACTCATACAAATGTTTAAAAACGTATTTCAGGATTTTGCCCTAATTAACCCCTAAAGAAGTAAATGTACATTTAAGGTGAATTATAAAACCCGTTGTATCTCGCTGTGTTTGTTGTGTTTGTTATAATAATCTTTTGTTGGCATGAAGGTGTCTTTTTAAAATAATTAGAAAGACATTTAACTGTTTTTTAAATTTTACCCCTAAAGGGGTTATTTTTTTTATTCAATAAAACGTCCTCTGGACGTAGAAACATAAAATTCAGGGAGTATATTCATTTCATGACTTAAGTACCCCCTAAGAAGGGATTTTTCGAAATTCGACCCCTAAGGGGTAAAAAGGGTTAAATGTGTTTCCACGGATTCCTCAATATCTTTTAGGTCTGAAGAGATACCGACTTGACTTTTGTTTACAAAGCTTACTGATACCAGTGTTCAAAAATGAATTTCAGGATTTTGCTCTAATCAACCCCTAAAGGAGTGAATGTACATATAAGGTGAACTATAGAACCCGTTATATATTCTGTGTTTGTTGAGTTACAACATTTCTTTTGGCATACAGGTGTTTTATTAAAATCTTTAGAAAGCATTTTGACACTTTTTTTAAATAACACCCTTAAAGGGGTAAATTTGTTATTTTTTATACGAAAGAACGTCCTCTAGACGGAAACATAAAATTAGGAGAGCATATTCGTTCCATTACATGAGCAGCCAATAAGAAGGGATTTTTAGAAATACATCCCCTAAGGGGATGATAAGCGGTAAAATATGATTTTCAATATTTTTCAGGCCCAATGAGATATCGATTTGGTTTTACTTACAAATGTTACCCATACAAATGTTTAAAAATATGTTTTAGGGTTTTGCCCTAATCGAGCCCTAAATGGGTGAATCTACATTTAGGATGAAATTTAGAACCCGTTGTTTCTCCTGTGTTTGTTATAAAATTAATTTTTGGCACATAGTTGTATTTAGAAATATAATCATAGTAATCTTTAGAACGTGTTTTGACCGTTTTTTTTTTTTAAATTTCACCCCTACTGCGGTAAGTTGGTAGTTTTAATTTGATAGAATGTCTCCTTAACCTAGACACATAAAATTCAGAAAGTTTATTTCTTTCATGACGTATGCACCCAATTAGAAAGGATTCTTGGAAATTCAACCTCCAAGAATGTGAAAAAGGGTAAAATGTTTTTTCACGGATTTCTCAATATCTCTTAGATGAGAAGACCAGGTCGATATTGGTTTTGCTTACAAAGATTACTTATACACATATATGAAAACATAATTCAGGATATTGCCCTAATCAACTCCTAAGGGACGAATGTATATTTTGGGGTGAATTATAGAACTCTTCGTATCTGTTGTATTTGTGGGGGTACAGCATTCCTTTCTAACATATAAGTGTGTTTTTAAATTATTTGGAACCGTCTTTTCTTTTTATATCAACCCTAAAAGGGTAAATTGGATATTTTGATTCAATAGAACGTCCATTGGATATATATATATATATAAATGTGAAAGTCTGTCTGCCTGATCGCACGGGCATCACGACAAAATGGTTTGACCGATTTTCACGAGATTTTCAACACACCGTAAAGTGAATCCGGGACAGATTATAGGATATATTTCGTATAAGAATTTTAATGTGGGGGTTTTGGCGGGCTAGAACCTAAAAAAACAGTTTTTTTCGGTATTGGTAAGTCTAAAACTATCATGAACACTTTCGTTTTTTTAGTTAAAATTTATTGTCCATGTTAGAAAATGACTAGAAATCTTTTCCGCAGTAATTTGTCTACGAAAATAACATAAACGTCTTTCTTGAATATTATTAAATAAAACAATGTAAATCAATGAACCTGAATCGAAATGGACAGAGTTAAAATATTATAATTTGGGCTTTATTTTATTTGCATTTCAATTCTGAAGCCTAGAAAATCTTGAATTATGGAAGGACGGTGATATTGGAACACTCACATTTAACATTTCTATTCAGACTAATGTTCTGTTAAGACGTGCTACACATATTTGAATATTTATTTAATGTTACTGACCGCTGATTTGTTCCAAGATTATTCTTAAACATATGTTCAATTAGCTTTATTTTGAAAAAATATATATTTTTTAGCATCTAGTCTTCCGCGAAGCCCTGTTACGTCACCATAAAATGTTATCTAACTGCAATCCGTAATCTGGACCCACTAATTGGTTTTTATAAAACACACGTAAACTTTGATAGAGAGATCAGATGTTTTCTTACGTTGTAAGAGTGAATACTTAGGATAAAATAGTCTGTGAACAACTTGAGTTTTATTTAAACAATAAATCCCTTATTTGTTTACATATTTAATTAGATAATTATATTTCTTTTATAATAACCTTAATTTAACTCATTCTGTGCGAAGAACGGGTATTCTGCTAGTATTTTATTAAGATAACAATAAGGGAGATATTTTAAGTTTTTTAATAAACAGTTTTAACCCCCCCTCTCTAGAATAAAAGTTTTGAAATGCCTTATAGCCTGTGTTCAAATTATGGTTTTACTCTATTTTCATACCAAATTTCGTAAAAATATATCCAGCGGTTTTTGCATGAATCTCGGAGAGAAAGACAGACAGACAGACAAAAATTGACATTTTTGCGGATATTGTCTTAAAATCATTTGAAACATGTAGAAACCAAACGAAATGAATCGGCTAGTCTGCCCGGACAAAGACAATTTCATAAATCTTTCGTCCTGAGAATTTTTTTGAAAGGTATTTTTTGTGATTCTTAAAAGGGTACATATTTTTTAGAATTCAAATAAAATTAGAAACTTTACGTTTACAACACGAAACTTTATAAATATATTTTTAAATGGTTCATTGTTCAAGGATACATTTGTTTGGAGTCAGTAATAACTTCTCCTTGAACAATGCTTAAACCCTAAACCTTAAACTAAATTTTTCCTGGAAATGCCTAGAAATGACTTATAAAAAGACACGTCTCTCTGAAGACAAGATCAGACAGTATTCGTTCCGGTTAGCATTAAGATCTTAGTTAGGGTGATACTGTGTCGGCATTCTGGTGGTCTATCCGATTCTATTTGTTTTAATCTTTTATTATTTTTAATGCCCATATTTTAATCTTTTAAACTCATTGTAAATATTACTTTTAATAAATCAAACTCATTAATTTTAAACCGTCTTACTTAACGTGTGTAAACCTTCACCTTTAAGAACTTAAGTGAACATCTAAGAAACAGACTATTAACAAGATACCTGATCAGTCGGTTGGTAAGTACAACAATACAAATCATTTAATTCACATATCGTAATGATGAACCTTGGATAACACTCACGCCTACTACCCGAACTCCTTTAGTCAGAAATCTCATTTTAGTTTGAGATCAGATTTCATATTATATCACTGGCTCGCTACCTAGTTGATAATAAATGGTACATTGTAAAGTAACGTATCGGGCTCGCTACACAAATATGAGGCCGAAAAAATAAAAAATTGATGTGAAGTGTGCATTTTCACACATTTCAGGATTTCGCAGGTATATAATGAGTGAAGGCGGCATGCTGAGTGTGTAGGACAATTTTGCTTTGTAGTAATCACGGAAAAATGAACGATATTTTTAAAATAATTTATCGTCTGTTAATCTAAGAGCTTTAAAAATAAATTTTATGTTAAAATATTTTTTTGTTAATTTTAATTCGAATACCTAATACCACTATTTAGGTTTCTAAATATGTGCAGTGTTTTTTTTTTTTTTGTACAAGGTTCATTAAGATTTTGAAAATTGCGCCTATGGCTTCCATGATTGTTTTAAGTCATATGTTCCGCCCTTCTGGTTTCGTATACATGACACATAGAATGAAAATATAATTCCAACAATTCCAACTGATTATTAAATTTACGCTCTTAAAAATTAAACACAACATTTGCCAAAATATAACTAGAATTTTGACAAAACAATTTAAACAAAATAAAAATGGAAAAAACCAAAAATAAAATTGTCTCCTCTACCCGGGAGCGAACTCTAGTTTGCTGCGTAGCAAGCGAGCAAGCTAACCGTTAGACCAGGATACGCCTTCTAGTATAGTGTGTTACATAACTATAACTTTTGTACATCGTCAACAAAAAACACAACAAATGCGTTATTTTCCGGAAACATAATCTGATGAAAAATTCCTGTTGTACTATTCCGGTTCACACCAATGTACATTACTTTTTAGGTGATTTTTTCAGATTTTTAGTTTAAACCATCTGGGCTACAGGGTGTGGGACAAATTTTGTTGTGCACAATTTTGGCAAAAATCGCTTCAAAATAATTTATGTTGCAAAAATAAAATTGTGATCGTTAATCCACGTACTAATGGCTTTTATTTGATACTCTACTCAGAATTTTAAAAAATATATATTTTTTTTCGATTATCACATATTTGTTTATATTTTTAGGGGGATATGTTTTTTAGATGTTTTAGTATTTTTCCTATGTGCGGGTCAAAGAGTTGTATAAGCATGCCAAATTTCAACTCTCTAGGTTTAGCCGTTTGGCTACAATTTTTACCGAACAAACAGACAGACAGGCGACAAAATGACGGTATAAGTTTTTTGGTCATACCTACAAAACCCTAAAAACAGATATAGCCTCCAATTTTATTGATATAGATAAGAAACGAGAACTACAATGTTGTGTTTGCTCTTAAACATTTGACGCTACCCAGTCCTATCCAATAAGTTATTGGAAATCTTATTAGAAGATCGATATCTATACCTTAATTAAAATGCTAAACAAAATAGTTTTTTATTGGCCTTAAGTAATGTGATCCCAGTAAAAAATATTGGTACACAATATCCTAGCCACAAATACATTTTTTGTTCAAGATATTTTCGGTAAGACACAATGATACCTATTGAATAACAATGATTGTTCAACTATATTTAAATTGATATTTATTCTTAAAGATAATTGAATAAAAATAACATACAATGAATGAGTCAGAATTTGAAATACCCATATCACCACTTAAATATTAATTGAACTTTACCCAAAATTTGATTCCGAAACCTACCTGCGTTTTTATGGGTGGAATCAGAGAGAACTGCGGTTTATGGAGTTTTTTATAGAATGCTAATTTTGGAATAATATTAAACACATTATAATTGTCTCTGGAAGCATGGTTTTTATAAAAAGTATTAATAATATTCGGGTCTAATGTGGGTATTCTGCACTTACTAGATCAGGGGCCCCAAACTTTTTTGAGTTAGTTAGTTATAATTTTTGGCGCACACAACGATGGCTATTTGTGCCTAACACAGTCCATCTAAATGACTACACTACATATTAAAATCAATAAATTAAACAATAAGTAAATAAATAAAATCAATAAAAATAAGCTTACTCAATAAAAGAAATCTTGCACCTACAAACACAAATAAATAGGATAAAAGGTCTGTTCGAAAAATTGAACATACTCAGGGTGATGGCAAGAGGCTGTAAATGGGCCAATTACCATCGAATATCACAGTGTAATAATAAAACACATTAAAAAGGGTGCAAGACCTCAAACATAAAACAGTAAGTTCGATTCTCTCAGGAAGAGTATCAGCCTGTCCATGAGTACTCTGTCATCACCTAAAGCAACTGACAGGTCATAGCACAGGCCTAACCTCTCCCTGACATAAAATGTGTAACACAGGCAAATCTGTGTTACACGTCTCACAGATAGGGGACTCTTCACCTCGGAGGAGTGTCCAAGGGCCCACCAACAGTGCCCTATACCTCCGTATAGGCGTGTGGTGAGGTTTTCCTCCCTTCGGTTAATCCTGCAGGAAGAACCCCATGGTTTAACGTCTCCCTTAATCTGTCTCAACTTAACGTTCTGTATGTTGCTGCACTCATGTTGCCACATAGCTAAAACAAGATGTTTCAAATGTCATCTAGAAATATGAAACTCACATCAATCATAGATCTGTGAAAGGCGGCTTTTGCAGCTTCATCAGCCGCTTCCTTGCCTTTAATACCAACATGTCCCACCTTTTTTTCGACCCCGAATTGACCCTAATAATGTTATATCGGCCCCTGGGAGTTCACATCGACCACTTAGAAGACCCCTGTACTAGATGAAACTAGTGGTATGTCATATATAGATACATTTGAATTAGTTATAATAAAAGGTTGTGTTAATATAAATAACATGTAGAAAGCTTGTTTTCGGTACTTATAAACTAACGTTTAGTTAGGTATGCTGTTGTCGGCGCTTGTTGACATGGTTTAGTGGACCTGTAGAAATATTATTACCAGTGCCTGTTTACCAAAAAATTTTCATACAAAAAAAGTGGCCTGGTTTATAATAAATGTTCCTGTAGTTGCTTAGGGAAGTAATATATCTACTAAAACATGCCACTTATGCATACTATACGTTGGAAGCAAATTCATAACGAAATAAGAAAATTTATTCTGCCAGTAAGTAATTATAAATGACGATAATTCGCAAAATTAAAGAAATTTTATTAATAACTATCAAAAAAATCAACAAAATATCAGAAAACTGATTTTCAGATTCTTGTAAGCTGATAAATAATGCTTCAAAGATGCTTGTTAGTCAGCGGCGTATGTTTCAAGCGGCATCAAGCGTTCTACGTGCCCGGGTATAATTGAAAGTAAAGCAATGTTTATTCTCGCTAGTCGGCGCAAGTTAGCAACCGCTTATAGGCGCTGGTAACAATTTTTCTACGTGTTCGTACCCTCAATTTACATGTTTTGGTTTGTAGGAACAGCACGACACATCAAACTATCAAAGGTCGTTTGTTTTTCTACTGCAATGCAAGATCAGTATCCGTATCCGCGGATCAGGGCGCACATAATCCGTATCTGTATCTGCGGATCTGGCTTTTATGTGATCCGGCACATCACTAGATGGAACCTGAAAATCCTGAACTTTAAAAACTCACACTTTTTTTAAATATAATGAAAAATTTTGTCTTAGCTAATAAATTGTCAACTTTTTTTTTCACGAAATATAATTAATTTTGTGGTTTTTATACACACACATACATTTCTTCTAATAAGACATATTCTAAGAATTTTGAAATGTCAACGTATTGGATAAATATATGGTAAATTATTTGCGGTTTTTATTAAATTATATGAGGTGTTGTTTAATAACTTCAATTAATTTTATAATAATAAATAAGACAGATGATAAGTACATAGTGTTAGTATTATGTTTATTATATAATGTTATTATTGTACATGAATATTTTGACTGTGGAAATAAGAAACTGACGTCGACAATCAACAAATCTTTATTTAGATATTTAGTTAAATTCCGCGTTGATTCTGAATATGGAATCGGTTTTAGTAAATTGGGTCAAATTTTATCGAGTTTTTTTATGAGATTTTTAGCGTTTGCACGAACTCTGGTTCGTCTTTTATAAGGGGTAGGGCTCTCAGACGTCCCGGAAAACCGGGATTGTCCCGGTTTTGAGGTCTATGTCCCGGTGTCCCGAGACAGTCTTTCGGGACGCCTATTTGTCCCGATTTTGTGTATTTTAATAATTTATTAAGTCAGTCAGGAGTCGCCGCGGGAGTGCACATTATTGGAACGAATTTTAATTTGTCTGACGGTAAAGAAAATAAAGCACCAAAAACTCTATTAAAGTTTTTTAATGACCCGTTAAGTGAGGCATACTTCTGATTCGTTCATAGCCAGGCCAAATCGGTCAATTTGAAAATATTACAAATTGATGGAAAAATCAAATCTATAATGGAAGTTTTCGGTGTGTTAAAAGATACAGCAGCTATGTTTGAAGAAAGATACAGACAGTGTTTTTATCAAAACGTGTAGAAACAATTTTGAAAGAACGTGAAGAATCGGGGCTACTTACTAAAAATGAAATTAATAATTCTAAAATGGAAGTTACTAATTTCTATGAAACATTTATTGAATATTTAAATAAGTGGATAAAACCTCTTGAACATTTTTCAATATTTTCATGGATAGTTTTCAAAGAAAAATCAGAATGGAAAAATGTACAACAAACATTAAATTACTTCAACAATAAGAATATTGAAATAAATGAGAGTTATTAATTCAACCAAATATCAACAGTGTGAAAAATTGTTGAACTAAAAATTGCAGAAAATAAAGACTGGAAGTCTAAAACCACTTAAAAAAGTGGATAATAATTTTATCCAAGATGGATAAGGAATTTACGGAACAGTATTTAGATATTCTAAAAATTTGTGAATATGTTTTTTCTATTCCAGGCCACAATGCAAACGTCGAACGTATTTTCTCGCTGATGGAAATTCAGCGGACCGACGAGCGTAATTCGCTATCATGTGTTACTGTAGACGCCAGAGGCGTATCCAGAGATTTGGGGGGGGGGGGGTGGCGTAAGAAAAAATTATTTAAATTATGAATAAGGTTCACACTTCTAAATTTCAAGTAATGATCTAAAAAAAAAAAAGTCCTCGCTTCGGAAATACAAGTGACGACATGAAAAAAGATCCTCATCTCTGTTTTAAAATTTTCTAGTGTATTTGTGTGTTTTTATTTTCATTTCCTTCCTTCTTAGGGGGAGGGGGGCGGTCTCCCGGGCCCCTCCCCTGGGTGCGCCACTGGTAGAGGCTATTCTACAGGGCGTGGTGAATTTTAATTTTAGTTGTAATGACATGTATGACTACGTTTTAAAAGAAGACGAATTGTTAAAAAGAGCTAAATTCAACCAAAAGTATTTATAAAATGCTTTTGTATGGATTTTATTTGGAAATAATTTATTGCAGTGCTTTTTTTTGTCACAGAACGCGCCGGAACGACATACAGACACCTATGTTCGACGGGTATTTAAAACTATTAAAATAAATTTGAAAATTATTATATCAACTATTGAACAAGAATTTGCTGTGAACTTGTAATCTAAATACTTTCAATTTCATATAAGTTAAGATCTGGATATCATTCTTTTAAATAAAAAGCGCTGATTTATTGTAATAATTTATTAATTATTTATTGTAATTGTATAGGAATTTATTTTTATTTCTGTTAATTATTTGTAATTTTAATTTGTGTGTTATTAATTAATTATATATATAAAAGCCCTAATTTCTGTGTATCTTCGTAACGCTAAGTTCCTAGGTGCTAGCGGGGCTTGAAGTGTGTGGTCGGTCGCTCCCCACCAGTCCGAGCGACGTTCTCCGACAGCAGGTCACTTAGGCTAAGCACATAGTGAAGCAGAGAGCAAAGCAGCGATGAAAGCGGAGAGTAAAACAGTGAAAGAATGTCGCGCTTATAAAAGAGTGTCTACACATAGTGACGCGTTTAAAATCGAGCACGACACGCATTAATCAGCTTTTTAGGATTTCCTAGGTATAATTAGAAACAACTATACCATTCATGTCCAGCATATGGCCCGCGGGCCGTCCCCGGCCCGATATTAATTTTTAAACGACACGCATTAAGCAGCTTTTTAGGATTTCCTAGGTATAATCAAGAAACGTTTTTGTTTTAATACTATACGCAGAATCATGCAAATTTTAATAATTGATTCCTGCTTATATTGATTTTTATTCGATATCAGTTTACCAACGTTGTTGGCAACGGGCCTTCTAGTAAAACAATAATAACTGTAATATAAAATCTAATTAATTCCTCCCGATAAGTTAAAATTTTTCGCGTACAGCATCAAGCCCCCCTCACCCTGTCATTCCGTCCCGGTTAGCTCTGTCGACAATCTGAGAGCCCTAATAAGGGGGCAACACCGTATTTGGTCAATACCATAGGCATGTCTAAGATGATAGTAGAGCACGCGGAGAGCAGCATTATGTCGAGACACGTAGCTCGACGCTGCAACAGATGGACAAGCAGACAGAATGTGCATTATCGTTTCAGAATGGTGGTGGCACAACCTACAGAGTGTGGACTCTGCTATTTTGAATATGCGGGCCCTGTACGCCAAAGTATTTATAACACCATCCTGACACGCAAACACAAAACCTTCTGTTTCCGATCTCAAACCAGCAGACTTAAGAAACGAGAACGTGAGTTCGGTGGACAACTCTAGACTTTTTATTATTATTATTATTATTATTTTTCTATTTTTTTTTTATAAATAATCACGGACTTAGTCCGGGGCTTACAACCGTACGGACCAAAGTCAAGTACCGGCTGCTTATATAGGAATTTATTATTATTATTATTATTATTATTATTATTATTATTATTATTGTTATTATTAATATTATATCTGCAATTCCACATTTCTACAACCGATTTCGACCACAAAACTGTATTTATAGTTAGTTTAAATTTTTGACGCATTGCTTCAAAGGCTATTTGCGCCTAGGAAGCCTAATAATTATCACATGATTGATCTGGACAAACTTCAATATGAAAACAAAACTCTATAACTGGTAAACTTTGGTATTTTTTGTTTTAAATTTCGAATACCCCTCCAGTTGCTTAGTCTTAGAGTCGCCTTTGCTGGCAACGATTGTTATTTGCGTCTGACACAGCCCATATACATGACTCTCTACTATATATTAACATGGAATACATAAAGCATTAAATAGATTTATTAATTTTTATACACATAAACAAGACAAAAAAAAGACATGGAAAAACACAAATAAATTAGAATAAAAATCTATTCGAATATACGAAGAGGCGCAGAACGTGAGTAAGCGGCTGTAAATAAAAGACTAAAATATACAACATTAAAAAATGAGGCATGGCTTCACACAAAATACAATAGGTCTTCATAGAGACATTTCTAATGGTTTATTAATAAATCTGCCCTTGCGTTTAACTATTAGAAATGGCTCGACGAACAGACCGGTAAGGTGTGTTCCACCTTATATGTCATTTTTCCAGCGATATATTTTCTAAAAGTCAGTATTTTTTCGATGTGCAGAATAAAGAATTGTTTTACGTTTTTAAGGAACACCTTTTTCATTTATTGAATGTGAGCACCACCCACCCACAAGAAAGAATGCTTTTGAGCCCCCCCCCCCAATCTGACCGCGTGCCTAATGCTGTCCATACAATAAACTTATTAACAAATTACTGTGTCCTAACCAGAATTACGTAGGCGGACCATAGTCTAGAAATTATAAAGAAATAGTTATATAAAATAAATAATAATTATTAAAAAAACTAATTTACAGATGCCATAATTGTATAGATAAAGAGGATCATGTGTAGAAAAAAGTTAGATTAGTCAAGACAAATAAAGATTGAATAATTAAATTATCAATATTTATTGAACACCTCTCCTATTATTATTGTTATTAGAATCCATAAAAAAGTGTGAATTTCACACATTTCAGGGTTTTGTAGATGTGTAGATATGTAGATGTGTAGACATATGGTAAATATTAAAATTCATAAAATTCAATATTACTTCCATTTATCAACTTACAACCAGTGTTGTAATAGATACATTAAAAACAATATCTAGATACAGATACAGATACCTAAGAAAAAAATGTATCCAGATACAGAAACAGATACAGGATTATAAAAAAATATCTAGATACAGATACATGCCAAAAAAGTTTGTATCTAAATACAGCTAGATCTTTTGAAAAAAACACTGAAACATGAATGTACCGTATTTTTACCAAAAAATCAGTACATATTATTCAGTATTATACAGGCTATTCAAAAATGACCGTGACATCACAAAAAGCCCACCAAATTCAAGGTAAAACACTATTCTACGGAATATTGTACTAAATAACGTATGTATTATGTTAGTCATATGTGTCAACGTATAAGACTAATGTTAGTCTTATAGATACGCAGCTATGTTCTTGTTAAGGCAATGTTACTTTAATCAAATTTTAGCCAAATTAGCGCCATGCCTCAAGTGATGAAATGCCTCAAAAAATTATCAAAGTGTACTTTAAATCACTGGATACACTTGAAAGGTCTTAGTTTGTCTTGCCCAAGGCCTCACAAAACCACGGTCCACTCCCAAACCACTTGTGTGGATATAATTTTTCATATGTTTTTAGTAAATTGGTCATCAAAATAGTATCAATATTTATTCAAAAACTTAGTTCTTATTTATAATGGCCCATTTTCTTAAGTGTTGCATATAATACCTACTATATTTACGGCCGTTCAAAAGCTACGAAAAAGAAGTGAGATTAACATTTTTTTTTACACTCCATATAAATTTAATCTGTAAACGTCAGAATTTCAGTTGTTTTCTGTATTTTATTTATAGCAGAAATAAAATATTCAAAATGACAGTTTATAATTAAACTGTTATATCAGATCGGTATCACGGTATAAAAATAAAGTAACGAGTAAAGTATCTGAAATACAGATACAAGATACTTAAATTTAAATATCTAGATACAGATACAGATACATATTTCAAAAAGTATCTAATTTGTATCTAGATACTTGTAACTAGATACATTAAAACACTGCTTACAAGTGTACTAAATTACAAGCAGCGTGCGCATTAAACTATTGTCCAGTTGCCCAATTAGCCAGCTAAACACGGTATTGCAAGTAATTCGACATCTTTCGAAAAAATAATCACATTAAACTATTAAACTATTCTGGTTCACATTAATATGCATTTCTAAAAATGTATTCACAATTAAAGTTCTTCAGCATGGTTCCTTAATCTACGCTTTAAGAGCTTTCTTTTGATATCACACAATAAAATGAAAATAAAATAATTATTTTTTTCTGATTAAAAATACCTGTTAATTATTTTTCAGATTTTTAGACCAATCCCTCTGAGAAATAGAGTATGTGACAAAAGTTTTTGGACATTTTTGGTGAAAATAGTGTATATTTTTCTTTCAAAAATAATATTTTTTTCGTTTATGTACACATCAGGAGAATTTATTTGATAAAGTTCATTTACCGTAACTTTTAAATGACGTCACAGTTGAAAAACTCACCTTGTTGCCAATTCGTAAACTGTCAAAAAAAGTTAGGTTATATCGAACAACTTCTAAAAATATATTGAAAACCTCTATTTCCTATGGAGGAAAGGAATTAATGTAAATTATGATGCACAGCAGTTCTTTCTAACCGAATGTCGCGAAATTTATGATTTATATTATATTAAGTGTGTAATGTAGTATTTAAAAAAATAAATAAATTTCAGTGTATAAGAATCATCAGAAATATTTGTTTTTAGAAATGTGTCGTGTTCTTTTAATACTTTTTATACAATTTACTTTAATTTTTCGCCTGGTGTCACATTGACACAGCGGGTTCGGGAAGCAAACGCGGAGTGTTCCGAGTCACACTGTTTAACTACAGATCGCTTGAATAAACGAGTTTAGACCTTTTCTCGAACGCTCCGAGCTTGCGTCCTGAACTCACTAAATGATATCGGATAACAATGATAAAGAGTCAATTTTTTATTATTATTCGAATAGAAATGTTTGAATTTCACATGTTAGATACAATTTTGTTTCGAATAATGAATATTCAAATATTATTTCCAGTCAAACAGTTTATTGCCGCTAGCTGCAAGTGTAAATTTCATGAGTATGCTAAATATTACTTTTCGTTAACATCTGAAGATAATAAACCGTTCTACGTAACAGACCTGTCGGTTAAAATTACAAAAAAAAGAACGTAACAAATGTAAATAGAACATATTTTATTAATCATTTATAATATTTGTTTGTCGACCAAGATACAAAATTAAATGTTGTTTTTGTCTACTTACATTACAAATTATAAAACCTTTTAAAATATACAAACACAATATACAGATAAAAGTACGTTATAGAAATATCACCCATCATATTTGATATCTATTACTCTTTTATGAGTTTTGAAAAACCCTTAAAATTTGGTCGAAATCACTCTGTAAGAAATGGTAGTTTACTAAGGTACCATTGCAATTTTTAAAAATTAACTCAACTAATATCTCGAAAACTATTACTTCGATCAAGCTAAAATTTGATATATGATACTCTTTTATGAGTTTTAAAAAACCCTTAAATTTTGGACTCAAACGGTCTTTTAGAAATGGTAGTTTACTAACCATTGCAATTTTTAAAAATTTACTCAACCAATATCTTGAAAACTATTGCTTCGATCAAGCTAAAATTTGATATATGATACTTTTTTATGAGTTTTAAAAAACCCTTAAATTTTGGACTCAAACGGTCTTTTAGAAATAGTAGTTTACTAACCATTGCAATTTTTAAAAATTTACTCACCCAATATTTCGAAAACTATTACTTCGATCAAGCTAAAATTTGATATATGATACTCTTTTATGAGTTTTAAAAAACCCTTAAAGTTTGGTCTCAATCGCTCTGTAAGAAATAGTAGTTTACGAAGGTACCCTTGCAGTTTTCAACAATTAACTCGACCAATATCTGGAAAACTATTGCTACGATCAAGCTAAAATTTGATATCTACTACTCTTTTATGAGTTTTAAAAAACCCTTAAATTTTAGTCTTAATCACTCTGTTAGAAATGGTAGTTTACTAAGGTACCCCTTTCATGTAATTTTATATTAATAGTGTCGACAGTAACATGCTCTCCTAAAATCAAATTAATTATCTTTCAAAATAATTAAAAAGAGACAAAACCATCCTTTGAGCACGGCTATTAAGAGCTTTGGACATTTTTATTACAGTAAAATTAAAACAAAAATAAAATATAACCTCACTAAATAAGCACTTAAATGTCAACTTGACAAATAACGATTGAACAATCCAATTACAAACTGACAACATTGGAAAAATTTACCAACATTAAATAAATAAATGTACTAACTGAGTTATGGATTGATGTTGATTAAAACATATCATAACGTTGGTACTTAAATTAACCAAGTGTGACGTCATCTCATATTTATAATGAATGAAGTTTAACCTACAATTTTTTAATAGTTATTTACGCAACAAGTGCATAAAGGAGTACTTTTCTCACGAATGGTTTGATCTCTTGGATGAAAAAAATAAAAAAATATGATTGTCTGCAAATAGAAAATAAAATAAAAATTGATATATACCTACGACAAAACTAAATTTTGAGTTTTTAAAGTTAAGGTCACGAATTGACTGTAATTTGTTTTCAATGCACTTTTTGATTCTTCTTCGGACTGCCAGATACGCCAGCTGTCCTTGGTTATGGTTCTGTCGCCCCATAACCTCATGTAAATCCATGGAGATAGTGGTATAGCTCCCTTTAGTCGACGTATTATGCTTACGAAAAATGTGAAATAATGAAACTCTTATGAGACTCTTTTTAACACCTTTTACATTTTTACCATAAACACGCATTTTATGCACAAAAACAAGTAAATAAAATGCGTGTAGTAGTTTTTGTAACAGTCGTCGATATTTTTCATTTTTTTTTTTTTTTTATTTGGTGTTTAAGGTGCGTCTTGGCTATTGGCCAAGTTGCAGACGCAGACGCAGACAAAATTACAATATTTTTAAATTTGGGGATTTTTTTTTTTTGAGATAATTTTGTAGATTTGAGAGATGATCTGCGTTGTTGCTTAGAGCTTCTTTGAGTGATATCGGGATCTGAAATCTTAACCTCTCAGCTGGTATTTTGGACAGTCGATGATTATATGTTTATCAGTTCGGGTATTCTGTAGGATTTTCTTTTACAAAAATTTATTTATGGATACCATCCACTAGCTACTATTGGATACCTGGTGTGTGGCCTAATCGGAGACGCGTAATAATAATTTGATCTTGCCTATTTGTATGGCTTTTCCAATAGATGAAATCTTCTTTTAATTGACTTAGGGCCGAGAGTTCCAGGTGCTAATAAACTGTCCAAGAAATTTATTAGCAACATAATTTTTTTTCCGAGAGTTCCACCCCGAAATAGTTATTAGGTTGCTAATAAATGGGCTTATTTGTCTAATAACTTATAGGCAACATGAAGTGCAACATACAACCAAAAACAAGTTCACAAAATGTGTTAATATTTCAATTTTAATTGAAAAACAGTATAATTTAAAAAATATATACAAATGTGTAGTTTTTATACATCCATATTTTTCTATAATAGTGATTTTAGTGTTTTATATACATTTTAGTTGTATTTTGACGAAATCGACGATCTGTTTGGATGAATTTATAAATTATGGACAACCGTTTTTAGAATATTTTGGGCACTTGTTGTAAATGTGATATATAAAGAACAATATATAAATATATATTTTTAAATAAATATTGTCTTTTATTTTTACATATGTATTTCTTCCAATTACGATTAGAATACATTACATACAATACTTTAAGCATTTCTATTTATATAAAAATGATAGAAAATAAGAAGATGTGTGGCTGAAAATTGCTGATAAGTTTAATTCATATTGTTTAAGGAATGTAAAATGACGCAAAATATGGCTGTCTTCTTATTTTAAATCACGTTTGTATTATAAAATGTTATATTTATTAACTCTTTTTTTGTGGTAAAATTTGTTGAACGCCGTTTTATTGTCATTTTAACAGTAACACGAAAATATACGTTACGTCATTGAATGTAAAGTCAAATTATTTAATGTCAAAATATTTAATGTCAAAATATTCAATGTCAAAATTTTATCTCACTTTACAAATTTACGTATAGCTCTATCCCTCTTGCACCGTGTTACTCTTCATAAGAAATACCAATACAAAAACAAAATATTATGTTGTTAATAAACTATTAGAAGGATTTTGTAACTTGGAAATCACCAATAAATTTATTAGCTTCATAAATATATTATGTGTCTTATAACTATTAGGGTCTTTATTAGGAACTGGAACTCTCGGCCCTTAAATGATTTGTTATATCTATTTCTTTATTAAATACAACTTTGTTTATATTTTTCAGGCGATGTGTTTTCTTGAAATGTTAGTATTTTTCCCATATATGGGTCAAGGAACTGTATTTACATGTCAAATTTCAAGTATACTCTATCTCTGAAAGCCTGATAGTAATAAATCATTTTGTCAGGCAGTTACCAGTGGCGTGCACATTTTAAACACGTTTAAATTGGGTTTGCGTATTTCTATATTACTATTTATCATTTTAGTAAACGCACACCTGTGACCATATTTATCATATCATTAAACACACCCTTGTGACCATATTTATCCTCAAAATTTTACGGTCAAATTTTTATGGCCTATTGTGTTTAACCCTAGTTCGTATTCCCATATAATATGTGCGGCACACTCGGTTCTTTTTAATAATATTTCGTTTCGAACTATTCATATTTTGTCGCTTTTGTTTTACCGCTTCTGTGTAATAATACAATAACTTTTTACAAATAATAAATTTTATTACTATCAGTATTTCGGAGATAGAGTATATCTATGTCTAGCCGTTTCTGCACAATTTCTACCGTACAAGCAGATAGACAGTATAAGGGTTTTTTGGTCATACCTACAAAACCATAAAAACGGTAAAACTGTTATCGTGCAATTGGTACTTGACAGCCGGACAGACATTTGCGACATCCGCAAATAAATTCTGTCTCTTGGAAATAAGTCACTTTGCATGCTTTTTGTACTGATGAAAAAATTTACGTGAAGTGTGAATTTTCATACATTTCAGAATTTTGTAGGTATTTAATAAGTGGAAGAAGCCAACATAATATTGGATGTCTAGGAATATTGGTTCCATAATCACATTAAAATCAATAGTTTTTTCATTCATTTTTATTCGTTATTTGAATACTAAGAGCTTCCATTTAATTTTTTTAAACAAAATTTAGATAATTTGCCAAAAATCGTAACGTTTTTTTCTGCATTTGCCTCGTATTCAAGTCTTCATTAGATTAATGAGAAGTATACTAATAAATGGCTTATTTTTCTCAATTTTAAAAACGTGCTTCTCACTATTAACAACGTGCTTTTGATTTATAAGTATTTCATTACTATAAATGATTTATTCCTCTTTGATATCTTAGAAACAAAAATATAAGTAATTCAAACAATAGGTTGAATCACAACGTATAATAGTACGAGTATAATAAAATAACTGAACACTATACAATATACTCTGCAGTGTAGAATGTAGTGTGGTGTTCAAAACTCGGTCGTCAGCTGTTAATTTTTTTTTAATTATATTTTTGATTTCAAAGAAAGACGCACACTATCTTAGCCATAAATACAAAAAATCCATAACATTAATAGCCATAATTTAACCATGAATTAAAAAAAATAATTAATTTTGTCAAAAACAGAAAAACTGCTATATTTTTCAAAAACACAATCTGATAAAAAAATTCCTCTCGTACTTTTCCGGCTCAGACAATGTACATAACCCATAATTTTTTTAGCGTAACCCCTTTGGGTAAAAGAGGGCGGGACAAGAACTTTTTCAGCACGTTTTTGGCTAAAATCGTGTTAAATAAAACGAATTTTATTTAACTATTTTTTGTTCCTTAATTTACGTCCTAAGATCTTTCTTTTGATACCACACAATAAATTTAAATAAAAGATATTTTATTTATCGACCAAAGAATTCTGGCCAAAGTCTCTTACCAAATCGATTGTAGGTTTCGTTTCCCTGAACTGGAAATTATGACACTGCCTTCTCTATTTATTTATAATTCCCTATTGTATGCGCACAGAAACTTAAATGAACTTGTAACATATGGGCAGGTATATAACTACAACACTCGAAATAAAGGCAAAATCTAGCCAACCTATATAAGACTCAAAAAATCAAAAAATAGTACTAACTATTATTCAGTAAAGTTCATGTATTTACTGTCTGATAATTTTAAATCTGAGTGTTTTAATACTTTTAAAAATAAAATATATATATATATTTTTAACAGACAATCCATTTTATTCTGTCAATGAATTCTTGTCTTATAAATTTTAACGCGCTGGCTAGCTAGTATAAATCTCTCTGAACTCTTGTTTTAATATTTAGTGCTATATTTATGTATTTTTTCTTCTATTTTAAATTATTATTTTGTGTATATTATGTGTAATTACGACTGACTTTAAACAATTTATGTATTGTAACATAGTCAATAAATTATATTATTATTATTATAAGGGTTTTTTGGTGGTTTCATTCCTACAAAATTCTAAAAAGCCAAAAGGTCGTTAAACTAATTAAATAATTCTATTAAGAGATTTGATATTAATCAATAAATATTGATTTGCTATGAACGGAATGTTATTTCAACTATGACATTCTCGACTAACATTACATCCGCTTGATGAATAGAATTTGTTATGGAAAATCCAAAGGTGGTACGTGTTATACATACTGCCGGAGACAATCTAAAATAATGAACTAACTCAGCGACTTCCCACTAAACAGGATCGTTCATTTTTCGTTGAAGAAATCCTTTTAGATGTAAACAAATGATAAGCTTTATAATCGCGGACTTTCTTATAATAAAAACTTTTTTCTAAATCCTCACGATTTGATTTTTTTCTTATTATGATGCTATGTTAATTCTCGTATAAATAGCAGGTACAGACGTGCATTTTTTAGTTGATTTGTTGTCGTGGATATAGAAAGGTGTATACAATGATACGCAAGTTTTATGTTTGTTTTATATTTGTATGTTTTGGAGTACAATACTGTAAGTATTATCTAGTTCAGTGTCAGATAAAGCTATTGCGGGGCTTATAGCATGCATTATAGATGAGTCCCAAATTAAAAATTATAAAACATAATTATTTATTTTCATGGTTATTTATTGAACCATGAAAATAAACAATAATGAGCTTTTACTCACCCTATTCCAAAGTAGTTATCACTTATACAAATTTCTCTGATTATTGATAATTTTTGGGTTTCTGAATTTCTAAGTTATGGAATTTAAAGTTAAAATGTCAGCCTCCGAGTACTACTGATTTAAATGTACTTGATCTTGGATTTTTTTATTCTATTCCATCGTTACAACGTAAGTTCATCATCATCAAACGTAGATAAACTAATTGAGGCAGTCAAAACTGCTATCGACAAAATGACGATTACAAAGTTAAAAGAGTAGTTAAGTCAGATGGAAGTAATATTTACAAAATTATACATAGCTAGAGCTAACACACGTCCCGGTTTGACCGGGACAGTCCCGTATTTGAGTCTTTTTACCGGGTCCCGATTGGTTTACAACTTTGTACCGAATTTCTGAAAATGCTACAAATAAAACTAAAATGCTTTTTTCACTAATTGATAATATTTGGACAGCAGGGAGATCTGGACAATCGTTTGCTAGAAATAAATATAAAGGCTATACAGAAATATCTCGCATAGTCCAGATAACCTTTTTCATAAATATCCCCAACTGTTTGAAACCCGAGGAATCAAATAAATACAAAAAATGATAATTGGTTCCAAAACAAAAATTCTCCTTGTCTTTCAATAAATAAAACACGATTAATAAATTCAAATGTCTTAATTAGAAATATTTAAAATATGCATGTTTTTCCGTAAATATCTCGGACTGTTTGAAACCGGACTAGTCTAGGAACCAAATACATACAAAAAATGATAATTGGTTCCAAAACAAAATTTATCCTTTTTTTTCAATAAATAAAACGCGATTAATAAATGCAAATGTCTTTATTAGAAATATTTAAAAATTCATGTTTTTCGTAATTAATTTTTTATTCTTTAAAAATTGCAATATCAATGTCTGCATATATTACTTCTTTGGCCGTTTCTCTTCATAAATTTCTTTGTAGCAATGAATTGCATTTTTTATCGTTCGGCGAATTGTAAGGCTGCGTTCAATATTAGAATCAACTTCTATAATATGGTTTGAAAAGGTTTTGAATCATTCCTATATTTTTTTATAGTTGTTCAGTTGTTAATTCTCGTGCAGGCACTTCAACACAGTCGTCGTTGCCTAAGTTGTCCTCCCGTTCTTCATAAGCCCGTCGTTCATTTATATTAATACGTATTTCATTATCTAGTTCATTAGTGTTCGATTCAATTCACTCAGTTAGGTTGACGGAATCTAACTCTTTGAAACCAAGTTGCTGTCCAATTTCCACTATGTTAGTAGTGACTTTAGCAAAATAAGTTTCAAAACCAATAAAATCATTTGCATAATGTGGTATGTTTTGTTTCCATACTGCCCTCATATTGCTTGCCGTTAATTCGTTTTTTTTTTTCCAAAATTCCGTTTTAGTAGAAGTAAGCTCATTTTCTCCTGTTGTATCTCATAACTTTAAAACGTCAAAAAAAAAAATAATAATAATAATAATCCGCACAAAAGAGACTTCACTGTATAGAGGGAAAAACCCGATCATTTATGTATAAAAAAATAGTTTTGTGTACTAATTCTTTGGAATTTATTTTTATTTTACTCAATTAAAATTTAGTTTGTTTTGAAATTTTCTACCCAGATTATAAATGAATAACTAAAAAACTATTATCTGTCTCATTTTGTAATATGGAACTAACAGTGAAAGTTCATTTTTACTTGCCCGACCTTAATATATAAGGGGCAAGTATTGTAATCCCGAAAATTTTCGATGTCGAGATTTTGACTGATGACCACGTTTCATGGTCCAGGAAATCTAAAAAACCTATTTTCGAAGTGCCGTCCGTATGTGTGTGTGTCTGTATGTGTGTGCCTGTGTGTGTGTCTGTGTGTATACACGATACCTCAAGAACGGTTCAACATTTTTTTGTAAAATTATTTAAAATTTTTTCAATTTTTAATTAAGTCTCAATTTTTTCATACTTATATGTAACGTTTCCATGGTCATGATAATTAATTCGTAACTAGTAAACCAAGCCTTGGACAAAAATTTGTATAGAATATAATTTGATGTATTTTTGAAGATTTATCTAAATACTAGCTGAAAACCCGTGCTTCGCTACGGTATATTGATGGTCTCATTGGCATAAAATCCGCAGTTTGTTTTTAAACTTGTGTATGGGTAACCTTTGTAACAAAAAATCTAGTCGATATCTCATCTGTCCTAAGAGATATTGAGGAATCTGTGAAAAAACATTTTACTCCTTTTCACCAGATAGGGGTTGAACTTGAAAAAATCCTTTCTTAGTGGGTTCTTACGTCATACTGAAAAATGTACTCTCCGAATTTTTTATTTCTAACAAAAAAATACTAATTTACCCTTTAGGAGTGAAAGAAAACTGTCAAAACACATATATGCCAAATGGAATGTTATAACTCAACAACCGCTGGAAATACAAAGGGTTCTATAATTCACCCCGAATGTAGATTCACCCCTTGAGGGGTTGATTAAGATAAAATCCTGAAATTCATTTTGCGGCATTTGTATGGGTAATCTTTATAAGCAAAAACCAAGTCTATATCTTATTGATCCTAGAAGATATTAAGGCGTCCTTGAAATCTCAATTCCCTCTTTTCACCCTTTAGGGGTGATATTTGTTAAAGGTAAAAAACTGTTAAAACCATTTCGAGACATTTTAAAAAGACACCTATGTGCCAAAAAGAAACGTTATAACTCAACAAACACAGGAAATACGACGCGATGTATAATCTACCACGTTTGTAGAATCACCCCTTTAGGGGTTGATTAGGGCAAAATCCCGAAATTGGTTTTTCGGCATTTGTATGGGTAATACTTGTAAGCAAAAACTAAGTCGATATCCCATCGGCCCTAAGAGATATTAAGTAATTCGTGAAATCACATTTCACCCCTTTTCATCCCTTAGGAGTGGAATTTTGAAAAATCCCTTCTTAGTGGGTGCTTACGTCATGAAGGGAATATACTCTCCGAATTTCAAGTTACTAGGCCCAGGGGTTCGGGCTGGGCGATGATGAGTGAGTCAGTCAGTCAGTCAGTCAGTCAGTCAGTCAGTCAGTCAGTCAGGACACTGCCTTTTATATATATATAGATTTAAAAAAATATATTTTTTTAAATTTTTTTTATGGGAGGGCAAGTCTAGAGGAGGCTTCCCTTCGCCACTGGTTTATGTATTATATTGGCAATACATTTATAATATTATCATAGTATTGGTTCACACGGATACGCCAAAGTCTGTTTACACCACAACAGTCACCAAAGTAACCAGATCTAATTTCGTATTACAAATTGAGACGGATTATACCTAAATAACTAAAAAGCTAACTAAACTATAAGTGAATTCGGGCTAATCGAAGCCGGACTATGCAAGGTATTGCTGTATTGATTTGCAAAATTAATAGCCTTAAAATGTACTGTACTATATAACAAAAAAAAAAAAAAAATACAAAAAAATGTTTGAATAAAGTAATAGGCACAGAAAAGTATAAGTCGAATGAAAATGAATAAAAAGCTAAATAGTGTTAGTTTATTTAATACAATACTGGGTTGTTTTTTAAATGTATGAGAAATCGTCTTCCAAATAGCATAATAACAATAAGAAATTTTAATTGCCATAACTGCCTCAGTATTAATGAAAATATCTAATTATTGTTCAAATTTAATGTTTAATTACGTTTAATAAATAGAACTTTTTGTTTTGACTTTTTTGGATAACATTTTGTTTGCATCTCAATTTTTTTTTTTCAAATGTGACAACTAATTTCGCAAAAAATTTAGAAACTAAAAGTGAATACTTATTTTGGGACAGAGGGAGTAATACTTATGTGATTACATAAATAAAAATATATGTACTTAGAAACATATTACATACTTTACAACTTGTACAGTACAAGGTGTAATGCCTGTAGTACACGATGCAATTTCTCGTTTTGAATCTTGTACGATTTATAAGCACACAAATTATTGTATCGTGTACTACAGAATTTTCGTACGAGATCTTGTATGATATTGAAAAACAACCAATATTTATTGTCTGGAACTAAAATATTGGACAAATTTAACCAATAATGGCGCAGTATAAGATGCGCATATCCATGTGACCGAGCGAAGAACTGTTCATCTGTCAAACATATTTCAAGGTTATTTAGTATCAACTTAAGCAATATTTTTTTCTTTTTTTGTTTAAAATAAATTTATTTATTCAAGTTGGGTGTTATGCATAAAACAAATTCAACGAAATCATTATTAATATATCATAATATGTTTTTATTTTCTTTAAACTATTTTATAATGATAATAATGACAACAATAATATTTTTTGATAAAGGAAAATCGTAGTTTTATAGACAAAAATAATAATAACAAAAAATAAATAAAATAATAATTCCTTTCAATTGCAAATGTAATAAATTAGAACAGAAAACGGTACTGCTTTGCGAATCCAGGAGATTTACTGATTTGGGACAAAGATTAATATTATAAATCTTCAAAAATTGGTAAACTATTTGTCCATTCTAGGTTAAGTACAATTATTTGAATTTTGTCAACTTACAAAAATAGACGTAGTGATCATCAATTGGTGCAGATTCAAAGCGATACATATTGGATGGTATACTACAATAATTTTACATCCGATAATTCTGCACTACATTCTCAATGCAATAATTATCGTACGACAAATCGTACGAGATTCAAATCGAGAAATTGCGTCGTGTACTACAGGCTTAAGACTTGGAACGGTTGAGCGAGCATACGAGTACATAATGAAAAATATTTGTCTATTCTTATTTTGTCAGCAAGATAACTTTATAATTTTGTATTGATATTAAGTTGTACAATTTTTTTGAACAAAATATGTTGTGTTATGTAACTAAATAAGCTCGGGCCGGTTTTCAAATTAAAATAACAACCAAGGAGCGGGCAGACTTAGGATATAATACTATTTATTGAACTTTTTACTTCCCGACCTTAATATATAAGGGGCAAGTATTGTAATCGCGAAAATTTTCGATGTCGAGATTTTGACGAATGACCACGTTTCATGGTCCAGGGAATCCAAAAAACCTATTTTCGAAGTGCCGTCCATATGTGTGTGTGTGTGTCTGTGTGGCTGTGTGTATACACGATAACTCAAAAATGGTTTAACTTAAAGAGTTCATTCTGGTACTTAAAAATTCTCCTATTAAATGGGAAGAACCCTATTGTTTTTTATGAAAATCGGTTGACTAGAAATGGGAGTTTACTCGTGTCGATTTTAAGATTTTTGCGAATATTTAGCAACAGAAAAATATTTCGAAAAAATTTATTGAACAAAAGTTACTATAAATGCAATAACTAATAACTTTTATTTGAGACGTTTTTTGATAAAACGAAAAATTTCGAATTTTTTTTGTAAAATTATTTAGTCTCAATTTTTTCATACTTACATGTAACGTTTCCATGGTCATGATAATTAATTCGTAACTAGTAAAGCAAGCCTTGGACAAAAATTTGTATAGAACATAATTTGATGTATTTTTGAAAATTTATCTAAATATCTAATTTTTTTTTTTTTAAATTTACATTTTTTTTTAAATATTTTTTTTTATGGGAGGGCAAATCTAGCGGAGGTTTCCCTTCGCCACTGGTTTTCCAATACATTTATTTGAATTTTTCAAACTTCTTATTAAGAGCTAATGGAATTTTTGAAGTAATTTTCTTTATATATGATCTTTTATAATTAATTATTTTAGTTCTTTTCCGTCAGCACTAACATATTATACCTAGTTGATAGTTGTATAGTTTCAACTTATTAATAACGTATATGAAATAATTTTGTGGTGATTTCCATTTTGAATTCGACAAATATAAAATCCAGATTTTCACATTTTGTTCTAAATGTATTCTGAAAACAGCCCATATTCTTTAAAATTAAATCAATTCCTAAATAATTTTTGTTAAGTCTACGTTGTTAGTTATGAAGTAGAGAGAACATTTTCAACTACATTTAAAAATATTCTTACTCTTAATCGAAGTAGTTCAAAGTTTCATTATTGCTACTATAATAAAATTTTATTTTTTATTTTAAATTCATAGTGTTACCGGTATTACCGGCTTCGGTATTACCGGTTGGTATTACCACAAGATATAGGCAATTCCAAACTTTTAAGAGGAACTAACTGGAATTTTCATTTTCCTAAGTTGTCCTGAGCTCTAGAAGTAAATTCTAGTAAAGTAAATAGATTCTAGTAAAAGTACTAGAAATCAAAATCTGATTCTGACTAAACCAAAGAAACAGACTATACTTCCTAAATAAATAATTAAATTCTTAGGTGTACATGTACACACTAAATCCACATACGTGATAAATTTAAATAAAATTTATGCTAACAAAACTGTTAAAAATTCGCTTCTGCGATTGATGCTGGTATATACATTAATGAATTTTACGAATTAATGATAATTTTAATATAAAATTAAATGGATTAGTATGGGTTCCATTAAGAAAACGTGCGGACAATTGATTTTAACATTAAAAGGAAAGAATAATATTATTGGTATTTATTTGTCTCTATGCTCGAATGGTGTTCCCATATGTCCTTACTGTGTCCTAACTCTGATTATAACTAAATTATAACATAACACATATGCAATTAGTTTAAATACAGTTAATTTATCAAAATATGCCCTTTCACATTTGTTACTCTGAGCCCGATATCGCACCCATGAGTTAAAAAAGTATCAGTACAATTTTTAAAGAATTTCATTGATTTGTTTTTAAGAACCAACAAAGTACGACTCATTACAGTTTGTTCATATATATATTAAAGTTTAATTGGTATAACTAAGAAACCCTTATTAAGGTGAGCATTCACCTGGATCCAGATACTTTGTCCCGCATCAGTAAATATCCCGGAAAATATTTCGGATTTGCAGATACGTCCCCTTTTCAAATCAAGTTAATAGTACAGTCAGCGCCCGCTTAACGTACACAATGCGTACATAGATTCCCGTACGTTAATCGAACGTACGTTAAGCGGACGGTATATTTCCGTATAAATGCATGTAAATACGACTAATTGGTACATACTTTCGGTCCCTATGTTCATACGAACGTACATTTGTTCGTATGAACGTACATATTTTCGTACGAACGTACATTTTTTTTTTGTATAAATGACCAATATTCATTGATTGTTTTGAAGTTACATTTAGGCAAGATATGAGTATGAAGCTTGAAATACAGTGTTACCAATTTTTATCTTTCAATTTTCCCCCTTCAATCACACTTACAGAGCAGAATCAGTAAATAGGTCGAACTCAGCCGAATATGTACACGTATTTACGAAATATGCACATGTATTTAAAAAAAAATGTAACTGAATATGGATACTGAAGATATTAACGATATGTTAGAATCACATGCGGATGAACTTACAACTAATGAGTTATTAGAACTACAAACTACAACTGAAAAAGAAGACCCAAAAACCGAGAACGAAACAAACAAAATACAACTGAAAACAGTAAATGGAATATTAGGCAAAGTGGAAGAACTCATTGACACTATCGAGAATTCGAACCCGGATATTGATAGAAGTTTCAGTGTTGTTAATAATATACGCAATAGCACCGCTTGTTATAAACTTTTATATCAAGACAAAAAGAAAACTGCGGTACAATTGACAATGGACAAATTTCTAATTAAAAACAACAAATAATAATTTTTTAAGTACTTATTTATTTTTCTAAACATGTTTATTTTATATAATGTATGATTTATTTTTATTTTTTTAACATGTATTTATATGTTGGTACTACGTGTTTACTGTTCTATTAGGATTTACGAAACTATTAGGGGCATTAAATTAATAAACTTCAATATCTTGCAAATGATCATTCATGAAAAAAAAGTGTAAGAATCTTTTTTAGGGTTTTGTAGGTATGACCAAAAAACCCTTATACCGTCATTTTGTCGTCTGTCTGTCTGTCTGTCTGTCTGTCTGTCTGTCTGTCTGTCTGTCTGTCTGTCTGTTCGGTCAAAATTGTAGCCAAACGGCTAAACCTAGAGAGTTGAAATTTGGCATGCTTATACAACTCGTTGACCCGCACATAGGAAAAATACTAAAACATCTAAAAAACATATCCCTCTAAAAATATAAACAAATATGTGCTCATCGAAAAAAAAAAATATTTTTTTTAAATTCTGAGTAGGGTATCAAATGAAAGCCCTTAGTACGTGGATTAACGATCAAATTTTTATTTTTGCAAAATAAATTATTTTGATGCGATTTTTGCCAAAATTGTGCAAAAAAATTTTTGTCCCACACCCTGTAGCCCAGATTGTTTAAACTAAAAATCTGAAAAAATTCTAAGTAATGTACATTGGTGTGAACCGGAATAGTACAACAGGAATTTTTGATCAGATTATGTTTTCGGAAAATAACGCATTTTTTGTGTTTTTAACTAAAATATGTTAACTATTTAATACGTTGTGTAACATATCTCCACAGTAACTCTCGTGGCGTGGTTGGATTCGTCATGCGCTTAATAATATAAGTTAACTTGCAAACTAGGGTTCGAATCCCGAATCCTGTTGATTTTA
This sequence comes from Liopterus haemorrhoidalis, assembly GCA_963971575.1. Taxonomy (NCBI): domain Eukaryota; kingdom Metazoa; phylum Arthropoda; class Insecta; order Coleoptera; family Dytiscidae; genus Liopterus; species Liopterus haemorrhoidalis. The sequence goes on from OZ020611.1 coordinate 100,560,853, forward strand.
TTTTTTGTTTTTTTTTTTGCATTTTTATTTTGTTTAAATTATTTTGTTAAAATTCTAGTTATATTTGGTAAATAGTGCATTTAATTTTTAAAAGCGTAAATTTAATAACCAGTGGAAAGTGTTGAAATTATAATGTAATTCTATGTTTGACGAAATCAAAGGGCGGGACTTATGATGTAAGCAACCAATGGAAGCCATAGGTGCAATTTTCAAAATCTTAATGAACATTGCTATATAAAAAAAATACTACATATATTTAGAAACTCAAATAATGGTATTAGGCATTCGAATTAAAATTCATAAAAAAATATTTTGACATAAAATTTGTTTTGGCATCCCAAATAATCATCGTTCAGTTACTAAATACCTGCAAAACCCAGAAATGTGTGAAAATTCACACTTCACATCAATTTTTTGTTGAATATTTTAAAATCTGCAAGTTTTATTGAAACAAATTTTACGTTAAGTTTACTCTTTCAAAATTAAATGCGGTCATTTAATAATCGGACATTTTTCGTGAATCCATATTAAATACGGACATTTTTAACCATAAAGTTGCCATATTAAGGGTGCGCATAACCGTACAGTTTCCTATACAAGACTAACAACCTGAAATAAAATTAGTAACAATCTATACATCAAAATTTTCAGCGAATTTTTATCTACCTAATAGGATATTTTTAATTGTCAAAAGAAGTGTCATGTAATTGTAAATAAACAACTTGCGTTATAGACGCCATCTTGTAAACCATTCAACGCATATTTGCGTACCATGCGGCAAATTGTAGCTAAAGCTTCATTCTATAAATATATTTGGAGATAATTTGTTCTATTGTGAAAATTACTTATAGTTATTGTACTTGGTAATCTACTTTTGCCGCCACCTCGAATCTGCCGCGGTTCTCAATATAGGTGCGGCGGATAAAAATGTTGCATTTTATGTAAAGAATACTTGTACCAAGTGGCATTTCATTATCATCAAGTATAATATTTTTCGACGAAGGCTCTAAACTATAAACAATCATGTCGAAAAAAATGGTAACGTATTATTTGAACATTTCTACACAAAACTATATAAATATAAAAATTATTTGAAACCCACAAATATATTTAAAAAATTACAGAACATTGTTGTGTAATACCTATTATTAAGTTATTTAGCAATAATCTCTGGGGGTTGTACGTAGCGTTAACGCTACGTACAACCCCCAGAGATTAATAGTTTCTTATACAAAATTAACAACCTGAAATAAAATTAGTGACAATCTATACATCAAATTTTGCACAGAAATTTTATCTATCTAATAGGATATTTTTGATTGTAGAAAAAATTATTGTAAACATGTTATTGCTCAATAACTTACTATTAGGTATCACACAATAATGTTCTTTAATTTTTTAAATATATTTGTAGGTTTCAAATAATTTTTATATTTATATAGTTTGGTGTAGAAATGTTCAGATAATACGTCAACACTTTTTTCGACATGATTGTTTATAGTTTAGAGCCTTCGTCGAAAAATATTATACTTGATGATAATGAAATGCCACTTGGTACAAGTATTCTTTACATAAAATAAATCATTTTTACCCGCAACACCTATATTAAAAACCGCGGCAGATTCAGATGGCGGCAAAAGTAGATTACCAAGTACAGTAACTATAAGTAATTTTCACAATAGAGCAAATTATCTCCAAACATATTTGTAGAATGAAGCTTTAGCTACAATTTGCCGCATGGTACACAAATATGCGTCGAATGGTTTATAAGATGGCGTCTATAACGCAATTTGTTTATTTATAATTACATGACAGTTCTTTTTACAATTAAAAATATCCTATTAGATAGATGAAAATTCGCTGAAAATTTTGATATATAGATTGTTACTAATTTTATTTCAGGTTGTTAGTCTTGTATATGAAACTGTACGGTTGTGCGCACCCTTAAATGCAAAAACGACCATTTCGTGTGACGCGATGTACGTTCGCGTGAACAATGTGTACGTTCGTACAAAAGCGACATTTTCATGTTACACGATGTACGTTCGTACGAACAACGTGTACGTTCGTACGAACATAGGATCCGTAATTAATCATGTACATATCATCGAACGTACGTTAAGCGGATGTACGTTAAGCGAGCGCTGACTGTATTTGAAATTGCGTCGTACGCTTTATTTGACAATTATTATTATTATTATTGAGTTGTCGTGGCTCCGTGATTAGGCGGTTGCCTACGGAGCACATGGACTCGGGTTCGGATTCTCCTACCTCCTTCGGATTTTTATCTTCCGATATTATACAGTCAGCTCTGGGGTTGACTCTGCCTCAAGTATTTAATACTTAAAATGAGTACCTGTTTATACAAGGTATAATAGGACCGATCAAATCGTCACACTGACCACGTGGCTTTCATATCTATGGGCGGAGGTCTAGAAACGGAGAATTTACCTTCTCTTCCCCAATACGCCTATCTAGGCATTGGGAACCTATTATTGATTATTATTTTATACTATAAAACTACATATTTATAAAACTATATATTGTTATTTAATAGATTGAGTAAGATAAAAACATGTTAAATATGATTTCATTGAATTTGTTTTCTCCCAAACATCCACTTGAATATATTAGATAAGTATAGAAATTACAATCAAAAGTAGTTTGTGGAAAAGAAATGTTACTAAAAAAATATGCTGGAGACACCCCCCCCCCCCGTCGTCTTGTCCCAGATTGAAATGTCTAACAAATGGTCATCCTAGTGAAAATGACAAAATTTCGTTGTTAAAAACAAACATATTTTTTCAATGTCACTGATGCGTCCTTTCGTGGTTACAAAATAAACGTTTTGCTTTGCGCCAAAAATATTAATTAACAAGCAGAAAACTTTAGTAAGATTTTGCAATACAATCCATAAAATTAACATAACATCCTCATGATGTACGGACTAAGTTGTAAATCACGATTTAATTGTAATTTGCAATTGATATTAATTTTATGATTTTTTAAAGAATACAAAACAAGTAAACGTGTTATGTACATATTTAATTATTGAACATTAATGTTAAACTGAGATTTTATCTGTTCATTATTTATTTTTAGCTTTACAATTTGCTGATGTAAAACATATTCTTGGAACCGCCAACGGTGCAGGTGCTGGAAGTTATTGTAAGTATATTTTTTGTTAATCAAATTTAATTATTATTTATGAGATATTGATATTCATATATTATATATTTTATACAGCTTCTTCAGGCACGTTCAGCAAATCTAGTTCTTCAGGTGAGTAAATATATCGTGGAAACCGTTTAATATGAACCATAGGAATAGAAATGTGTGTTAAAAGATAGTTAGTTAGTTAAAAAAATTTGGCGCACAGCAACAAAGGCTATTTGCGCCTAACGCCCATGAAAATGATTACAATACATATTAAAAACAATTAATAAATAAATAAAATTAATAAAAATACGCAGAATATCACAGCCTAGAAATTGAACATATTAAAATAAAGTGCAAGACTTCACAAATAAATCAGTACGTTCGAGTCTCTCAGGAAGAGTATCAGTCTGTCCATGAGTACTCTGTCTTCACCTAAAGCAACGGACAGGTCATAGTACATGGCCTAACCTCTTCATGACATCCCCGAACTGTACACACTGAGTTAAAATGTGTAACACAGACAAATCTGTGTTACACGTCTCACATATAGGAGACTCTTCACCTCGAAGGAGGTGTCCGTGGGTCCACCAACAGTGGCCTATATGGAGGCGTGTGATGGCGGTTTCCTCCCTGCGGTTAATCCTGCAGGAAGAACCTCTTGGTTTAATGTCTCCCTTAAAATATGTGTTAAAAGATATTCGGATTAATAAAAGTATAAAAGCATGCCAACTGCAGGTATTTGTATTATTATTATCAGAACCGTTTCGTGGATATATGGCGTCTTTTTGCAAAGTTGAATGTTAGTGCCCCTCCCCCATACTTAAACAATATTAAAAATAAACTATATATATTTACAAGCAAGCTGCTAATATAATTTAGTCAAGTTAAGAATGTATACATATACAATATATAAATATTAAATAATTACATATTTATTATACGGGCTTTTGCAGCGACAAAATTCTTTATTAAATCTTTAATATCTAATTTGTCCACATCCATAATTTGTGCAATTTTTGGGCGACCATATCAAAAACAATTCTTTTTTATCATCTAGTACCGGCCATAAAGTAAATATTTTTCGGTTTGGGCCGATTAGGTTATTTTTTTGGCCACTGGATGCTAGAGCCATCTATGTGTCATTTCTTAAGTTACAAGATCTCCATGGTTACACGGAAACAACTGACAGTTAAACATTTATAATTATTGTAATAGAATGTAAATGAATAAATTAAATTTTTCTAATAAAAATTACTTGTGGTCGCCCCAAAAATATAATGTGGACCTTTGCCAAAAAGATCTTTTTCGTCCTCATCTGTTTGAAGTTCTCGACTGCGCCTCGGATTTCAAATTCAGATGCGGTCGAAAAAGATGTACTTTTTGGCCATGGTACACAAATAACTATATAACGTCACTAATGTATCTGTCTGTCTGGATGCCTGTACGATAGAAATTGTAGTCAAACGGCTGCACATAGAAAGTTGAAATTTGGCATGCTTGTACAAGTTTTTAATACATATACCTACCTATACAGGAAAAAAAAAAAGAATTGAAAATTCAAAAAAGTTGCGAGATAACAAATGTAATATAAACAAATAATAATCAAATGATTTTTTTAAAAATTTTGATTGGGGTATTAAATGAAACCTCTAAACGCGTGGATAACAAAAAAAAAAAAAATTAAACAATTTTCTTTATGGAAATTTTGTCAAAAATATGTCAAAAAATTTTTGTCCCCCACGCTATTTTCCGGAGGGGTTGATTTAAAAATCTGAAAAAGTCTCACTAATGTACAAAGATGGGAACCAGCATAGTGTAACAAGTATTATTGATCAGAATAGTTTTCCGAAAAATAGAATAGAATTTTTTGTTTTGTTGAATAAAATAATTATTTTATAAAAATGTATTGTGTGGTGTAGCAGGCAAAAGCTATTGAAAGCTCTCTTATTTAAAAATCTCACCGTTGGTACCAAATTGTAGCAGTCAAATGCTACTAAAAGATCCTATTTGAAAATCTCACCGTTGGCCACCAAAATGTAACAGACAAAAGCTACTAAAAGATCTCTTATTTAAAAATCCTCCCTCTGGCACCAGTTTGAAACAACCAGGGGGGAGGTATTTGACATAAATAATAATATTGAATTTATTTACCATAATATTTTTACATATAAATACATTTTCTTTTTTTTTTTGTAAATAGTATAATATTTCGTACTTTTATTATTTTTATGGTTAGTTAATATGCTAAGCCAAGATGGCTTGTGTTATACAAGGTGTCTCAAAAGAAATTTTATATTTAGTGGATCGATTAAAAAAAAAAAAATAAGCCGTATATAGAAAAAATGTTTATTAATTATTAAAATACACTTTTTGGGGATTTATTTCTTAAAAATAATATCGTCTAAATGTAGACCCTCGCGTTCTCGGCACTCATTTAATCGAACAGTAAAATTACTTATGACGTCTCGGCAGGTGGACTCAGGGATGGCTGCCATTTCATGACGGATATTTTCTTTCAAATGCGCCAGTGAAGTCGGTTTATTGGCGTAAACTTTAGATTTAAGATAACCCCATAGGAAAAAGTCCATAGGGATTAAATCTGGACTGCGTGGAGGCCAATTTATGTCACCTCTCCGGGAGATCAATTTGCCTGAGAAAATTTCACGAACACGTGGCAGAGACATATTGGACGTGTGTGAAGTTGCTCCGTCCTGTTGGAACCATGTTCTTTGGTTATAGCCAGGAAAGTTTTGCAGTTCAGGTACCAAGAAGTTGTCTATCATCTCCACATACCGCTCTGAATTCACTGTAACTGCACGCCCCCTTTCGTCTTCAAAAAAGTAAGGGCCGATAATTCCTCGCGCCGACATCGCAGCCCATACGGTCACTTTAGGCGAATGTAGGGGTTTCTGATGTTTGCGTTTCGGATTCGTTGCGGCCATTAAGATGAAAATGAGCTTCATCCGAAAACAAAATGTTGGTAAACGTTGAAAATCGCTCAATCACCTGATTTACGAAATTAAGCCTCTGACTGGCATCTTGGGGCTTTAATTCTTACACCAATTGAATTTTGTAGGGGTGCAGCTTTAGGTCTTTGAGCATAATGCGATGTAATGATGATCTATGCACATTTAAAGCACTTGCGCGCTTCCGAATTGAAAGGTTCGGGTCGTTCTTGATGACCTAGGTCGCCCGGATTTTGATTTATCCAGCGTTGTACCAGTCTCTTCAAACTTTTTAACCCAATGTCGAATGAGAGGAATGCTTGGCGCATCATTTAAGTGGTGAAAACCTCGAATACTGCAGAATTTTCTACGCGCTACAGTCGCCGAATCACAGTTTTTGTAAAACTCTCGCACGCATAACGCGCGGTCTGCTCCCGAGAAACACTCCATAGCGACTGAATTCCCAAGAGCCAGGCTACCGATTGACATAACCCCCGCGCCCCTCTGATACGTTGCGTTCACGCAGTAAGCTAAATAAATATAAAATTTCTTTTGAGACACCTTGTATTAGTTAGTTTCATTGTAAGTAGTTATCAAAGCACAGTAATTTATTAACTTAAACTTAATGTATAACTTATAACATTATAAGTACAATATATAAATATAATTAATTTAACTTAGGTAACAATTCCCAACAAAGGTGTTACCAAATTATAAAAATGGGGGGAAGGCTGCCACCACTAGTTTAGATAAAACGAGGAAAATAAAAAGAACTGATTTTTTCAGCTTCTCTGTTGATGGGAATTTTAAAGTCAAACAAGTGAAAACATTTTAGCATAGTAAATTTATTGTACAAAAAAAGAAAAAAAATCAATACATGAATAACCAAATTTAAAGTTATACATTAATTGCGTAGTTATCAAATGAAGACAAACCAATTTAAAACAGAATGAATGTATAAAATAATATATAAAACTTACAGCGGACTCAACTCTTGACTGGATCTGATGCATTATATTTACAACAGACCACAGCCAGGACCCGAGTCACTTACAATAAATTTTGATTCTTATTTATACCACACATAATTTGCTAATGTTATTATTAATATTCTGTCTAACCTTAATGATAAAATTGTTAACATAGCAAAATTATGTATTGCATAAACACTCTACATCAGTGTTTCTCAACCAAAAACGCACCGCGGACCAGTATAATTTATAATTTTCTAACGCGGATCACTAATAATAATTGTTGGTTCATTTTTTGCAAGAAATCAAATATATTTAATGTGCTACTTAAGACTTTTATTTAATTTGTAGAAAATCACAGAAAGTTTACAGAAAATAAACAAAATATAAATTATTTACATAAAAAATTTGTATAAAAAAATTTAAAAAAACTGCAAAAAAAACATATAAAAACTTTCGCGGACCACTAAATTTTTCTGGGGACGACTGGTGTGTCCGCGGAGCACCTATTGAGAAGCACTGCTCTACATGTTATTATGAATAATATCTTTATTATCAAAATAATTCTGATGGTACAACTGTTACAGTGGTATCAGAAGAAATCTATTAAGACGTAGATTAAGAAGCGGAAAGTTATTTAAAATTTCTTATTTTAACACTTTTTTTTCAAATTCTTACTAAAAAATTACTGTTTCGCAATCTTTTAACCCAACGGGGTGACACTAGAAATCTGAAAAAAATTTAAGTAATGTACCTGTACGAAAACGTACAAAAGCAATTTTTCATCACATTGTTTTTGACAAAATGAATTATTTTTTCAATTCATGCCTAAATTATGGCTAATAATGTTATGGATTTTTTGTATTTATGGCGAAAGGGTATGTCTTTTTAGGGTTTTGTAGGTATGACCAAAAAACCCTTATACCGTCATTTTGTCGTCTGTCTGTCTGTCTGTCTGTCTGTCTGTCTGTCTGTCTGTCTGTCTGTCTGTCTGTCTGTCTGTCTGTCTGTCTGTCTGTCTGTTCGGTAAAAATTGTAGCCAAACGGCTAAACCTAGAGAGTTGAAATTTGGCATGCTTATACAACTCTTTGACCCGCACATAGGAAAAATACTAAAACATCTAAAAAACATATCCCCCTAAAAATATAAACAAATATATGCTCATCGAAAAAAATATATATTTTTTTACAATTCTGTGTAGGGTATCAAATGAAATCCCTTGGTACGTGGATTAACGATCAAAATTTTTTGTATTTATGGCGAAAGGGTATGTCTTTTTAGGGTTTTGTAGGTATGACCAAAAAACCCTTATACCGTCTGTCTGTCTGTCTGTCTGTCTGTCTGTCTGTCTGTCTGTCTGTCTGTCTGTCTGTCTGTCTGTCTGTCTGTCTGTCTGTCTGTCTGTCTGTCTGTCTGTCTGTCTGTCTGTCTGTCTGTCTGTCTGTCTGTCTGTCTGTCTGTCTGTCTGTCTGTCTGTCTGTCTGTCTGTCTGTCTGTCTGTCTGTCTGTCTGTCTGTCTGTCTGTCTGTCTGTCTGTCTGTCTGTCTGTCTGTCTGTCTGTCTGTCTGTCTGTCTGTCTGTCTGTCTGTCTGTCTGTCTGTCTGTTCGGTAAAAATTGTAGCCAAACGGCTAAACCTAGAGAGTTGAAATTTGGCATGCTTATACAACTCTTTGACCCGCATAGGAAAAATACTAAAACATCTAAAAAACATATCCCCCTAAAATTATAAACAAATATATGCTCATCGAAAAAAATATATATTTTTTTACAATTCTGTGTAGGGTATCAAATGAAATCCCTTGGTACGTGGATTAACGATCAAAATTTTATTTTTGCAAAATAAATTATTTTGAGGCGATTTTTGGCAAAATAGTGCAAAGAAAATTTTGTCCCACACCCTGTAGCCCAGATGGTTTAAACAAAAAATCTGAAAAAATTCTCATTAATGTATATTGGTGTGAACCAGAATAGTACAATAGGAATTTTTGATCAGATTATGTTTTCGGAAAATAACGCATTTTTTGTGTTTTTAAGTAAAATATGTAATATATTTAATCAGCTATTTAACATAGTAAACGAGTGATCCTGTATAGCACAGTGGTAACGTTCTCGCTTAGAGAGTTGAAACTACTGTAAGAAACTGTGTTCGAATCCCGTCAATTTTTATTTTTTCAGTTTTTTTTTGTATTTTTATTTTGTTTAAATTATTTTGTCAAAATTCTAGTTATATTTTGGTAAATGTTGCATCTAATTTTTAAAAGCGTAAATTTAATAACCAGTGGGAAGTGTTGAAATTATAATTTAATTCTATATTTGAAGGTATTAGAGGGCGAGGCTTATGATTTAAGCAACCAATGGAACCCATAGGGACAATTTTCAAAATCTTAATGAACCTTGCTATATAAAAAAAAATACTGCACATATTTAGAAACTTAAATAATGGTATTAGGCATTCGAATTAAAATTCATAAAAATATATTTTGACATAAAATTTGTTTTGGCATCCCAAATAATCATCACACAGTTAATAAATACCTGCGAAACCCTGAAATGTGTGAAAATTCACACTTCACATAAATTTTTTTGAAATTAAAATATATTATTTTTGTTAACAGCTGAGAATTGAGTTTAATCTCTGGTTAAACTACGTTATGTACTGCAACTTGCGGAGCGTTCATGTTATGGCTAACTCGAATCAAAAAAACATACAAAAATATATCATATTAACTCTGAGTTAGGGATAACTCAAGTTAAAACATTTAACTCGTTCTTTAGCAACCGGCCATTTAAAAATAAATTATATTAATAAATTACGGTAAATTATAAATATGTATCATGATTTTGTTTACGTAATATAACAAGTTATTATCTTTCTCAATAATAATTTCTGTTAGAAAGATGGATGTAAGATTTGGTGACGGTTGTTTCTGTGGTTGACCATAGTTGATTTTTTTTTTATAAATGATATGAAGAAATGATTCATTGTTTCAATTAAGATGAATTAATTACTGCACATTTTTTGTAATTCTAAAATCTGACATTCAGCAAAGAAATCTATGTTTATTTATGTAGGTCCATGGATAGTAATGAGAAGCCTACGTGTTATTGTTGAATTAATGAATGCTACTTTAACCAAACTGCCAAAAAAAGTTCGTGCAAGTAGGCACGTAGACCTATCCTTCACAATATAAGAATTCAGTGACCTTGTGGCATATGTTTATTAATTGATTACTATTCTTTTCACAATAAGTGTAAATTAAAATTGCGTTTAATATTTATTTTTATCGATTTTTGCAGCATTCAGTCATGCAAGCTCATTTGCTAGCGCTGGAAGTTTTAGTAGTACATCATCACATGCCGGATCAAATGGAGGAATTGTATCCGGTTTAATTGGCAGTGTCCATGATGATGGTCATGGAGCTGCTGGATCTACTGGTATCATATCATCGACTGGATCCTTAGGTGGAGTCAAAAGTACCGGTGTAGGTCTTGGTGTCGCAATAGGAATCGGTGGAGGTGGAAAAACTGGAGCTGGTAGTTATGGATCAAGTGGTTCTGGTAGTGGATCAGGAAGCTATGGAGGTGGAAGTGGATCTGCCCTTGGAGGTGGTGTAGGAGATCATGGCGGATCACATGTTGCTCCTGGTAATGTAGTGCATAGTGGAGCTGGCTCGGATGCAAGTTCAGGCAGTTTTGGTGGATCGTTTAGTGGTGGACACAGTGCATCAGGATCTGGAACTGGTGCTGGATCAACAGGTATTTTTTGATAGGGTTATAAGTAGCATATTCTTGTTTATTTACCGGTGAATCTAGCCGAGACGATTAGGAGTTCCCTATTTAAATAATGTTTTTTATACCTAGTCTTACCATAAATGTTTTCACAAACTTTTCAATGAAATTTCACAAGATGATTAGAGATATTTTAATTTAATTTTAGTATATAATACGAGGGAAAGTTAGTAATTAGGTCACAAACCGTTGGAAAGCTGAAAATAGCAGTTAGTTATTTCCAAAAGTATCATTAGGTGGCAGCACAATCCAGCTTGATAACACATAAGTGACAGTTGCCGTGTGCGTGTGCGGGCAAAGTGAAAATGGCGATCGTGCTCGAAAAGTATACTGCGGAAGAGCAGCGTGCTGTTGTGCATTTTTTGTGGGCCAAAGACTTTCTGTAAAAGATAGCCATAAGAAAATAGCCATAAAAAAACTGTTTACAGTGAAGAGTGTTTGTCGCGGAAAGCAGTGTACAACTGGGTCGAGAAATTCTCTCAAGGGCGTTTAAAATTGGTTGACGAACACCAAACTGGGCGCCCTGTTCAGATGGCGAATGATGCAACAATTCGACGGGTGGACGAGATGGTTCAAGCTAACAGTCGGGTTACATAGACAGCATAGCAACTGCATTAGGATGTTCTCATGGTTTGGCCTACAAAAATGCATCTTGGCTGCAGACTTTTCGCGGATGATAACGATGTTGAACGATAGGTACGCATGTGACTGAGACTGCACCCCAAAGACAGAACTGCACCACAAAGTTTTATACAGCAGGCATTGGGGCATTGATAAAATGATGGGATAAGTGTATTGATGTTGGTGGCGACTTAATTACTGACTTTCCCTCGTACATACATGCATTTTAATCAAGAGACTCCATTTAGTTTTCAAAAAGAGCACATTTGGCGTTAACACAGTTCTCTGCGGCCTGTTGTCAATAGAACTACGAAAGGTTTTTACAGGAAAACCCTCCGTTGCCTTCATCAGGGAGCGCTTCAGAACATAGCGATATTAAGGTGTCTTTTCTAGCAAGCCATGCCCAAGCAGCAGAAAAAATGAAGTCCGGTACTTTGTTTTCAAACCCCTGCTGCGTAGTCCTCGCCTTATGAGCTGACCAACGAAGAAGGAGTTGTTCGGTTCTTTAATTATCGAGTTCAATACGGTTTCCTGGTAGAGTCTGGTTGACGTTTTTACCTCTTTCTCGCGAAAATGTAACTTAGTGGTACCACTAGTAGTTAACGTCAAACTTAAACTTTAACTTAAACTCTAGTTAACTCAAAATTAAAAATCTTTTCATCAGGGATTTTTTTCTTGTGTCCATTGTTCATGTCACGCTTAAGTAACCAATTTGTCTTGGTCATCATCTATCGTTTAAGTTGCGGTGTGAGGAAGTGCTCTATACGTCGTCGATAAAATAATCACTTTTAAGTACGCGGGATATTGTCATTTTGGAGAGGTTCATTTCACAAGCCATAACTGATTGTCTCACCGGATTTTTACGATTACGAACCTCTACCGTTTTCGTCAGGTTATCTATCCATACGGTGCGTGGACCTGCAGATCTGGGCTTCATCAAAATTTCCAGTCTTAATAAACATTTAAATGATGCTACAAACAAATCTACTAGAGTTTTTCAATTATGAAACGTGTTGAAACTGTCAGACGTTGACTTTCCTACCTTGTGCAATACTATAACTATGAAATATTTCTCATAATTGTCCCAGTTCATTTCAAAATTGTAGTAAAACAACCACCTTTATCTATAAATGAATTCACATCGACCTGTATGCTCATGCCTACCTAAATATTTACTAGTATTGAAGTAAGGCTAGGTATTAGCTGCCACCTTCCTTTTAGAAATCACGTAGAAAATGCCGTTTCCTTCCATACATTTGACAATTATTTCACAGGTGAGGCAGAAAGGACGGATGTTTTTAAAATGGCTAGAACTCACCAGCAGGTGAAATGAGAGATGCGCGGTAGGTGGCGTTAGGTGTGTGAAGTCTTAGCATTTTCTTTACTATTTCTTTTTTAGCGAACATCGCGTTTTTGCGTACGACTATTTCGTCAAGAATAACGAGTCTATCACGGCAGTTCAGCGTGAGTTTCGTCGATATTTCAATATCCATAGAAGTCAAGCTGGTCCTACTTGTAACACTATCAGTGCCGGCTGTGGGTTTTGTGGGGCCTCGGGAAAATATTATATGCGGGGCCTCGGGAAAATATCATATATGGGGCCCCTTCCCAAAAAAGAAGAAATGATACATGAACATAAATTTATCAATTTTAAGTTTAATTTTGTTTATTATAGGTTTCCTTACTTACTCTTGTAAAAAACGTTGCATTTGGTGTCAAAAACTTGCCCTAGCTACTAATAATTATTAGAAATATGAAAGCGCGGGGCCCCTCTAAGCGCGGGGCCTCGGGAAAAATCCCCGAAGTCCCGACCTCTGAGCCGGCCCTGAACACTATCCTACGTTGGGATAAAACACTGCCTATACCAGTGTTTCTCAACAGGTGGTTCGCGGACTGGTGGTCCTTAGCAAAATTTTAGCGGTCCGCGAAAGGCTTATAAGTGATTATTTTTGAGATTTTATGTTAATTTTTTTATGATATTTTGTTAATTTTCTGCGATTTTTGTTCATTTTTCACTGATTTTTTTATTACTGAGATACAATATGTAGAATCTGCATATACAATAAATTTGTTTAATAGTACATTTATTTCTCGTGATCCGCGGTCGAAAATAAAATGTTTTACTGGTCCGTGATACGTTTTCGGTCGAGAAACACTGGCCTATACGACTTCACAAACCTAACGCCACCTGCCTCACATCTCTCACTTCACCTGGTGGTGAGTTCTAGCCATTTCAAAAACGTCCGTCCTTTCTGCCTCACCATGATATTCCTCCGTCAACAGGTCAACCGGTTAAAACCGGTTTTACTGCATATTATTGTTAACAATTCAAAATTAAATGAAACTGTGTCTGTAATACATATTATTTATTAAATATTAAATAATACTCCCTCCGTCCAAAAATATGATACACATTTACAATTTTAATTAATTAGAATGATTTTATTTATGAAATAGTTACAAATATCTAGCAAAACGAAGAATGATACAAAAAGTATTAATTTAACAAGGACATGGCTGTCTTCACAGCTTGAATGAAACATGATAATGTTGTTTGTAATCGTCCCTTACAATGAAGTTTTGCCTTATTAATGTGCGGAATCTTATAGGAATTTCCTCCATTTGCTAACATAGTTGCTTCTAGACAAGTTTACAATGTTTGAAAAATATTATCAAGGGTTTGTATGTTTAATGAATTTAATACAATGTACGTCGATTGTATTCGGTGAAGCTGTATGTTGTAAGGATTGTATAGAAATAAAAAAGCTAACATTCAATACATTAAAATCTGAACTATTTGGCGGTTGTGATTTAAGTCGATTTGGAACTTCTTCCTTGCAATTCAATACAATTTTGATCAAAATTCGCCATTTTGTTAGAACAGAGGGTGTCACTTTAATTTGTCTAAAATAAGCGTTTATTTTTTCTGTGAATTACTTTTGTTATACAGGGTACTTGGCATGTAACTTAGCATGCACCTGACAATGATTAGATCGAGATGGAAGACTTATGTGAGTGACGCCAAAAGTCAACCTGATTGATAGTGCCCAAAGAATAAGAAGAAGAAGGAGAATTACTTTTGTCACACTTATTTGCGCAAAACTATTTGCGCGCTGAAACCACTTATTTAGAAATAGAAAAAAAAGGTCAAGATAATTACTTTCGTTAATCCCACATTTTTTTAAGTAATGTACCATATTTTCGGACGGAGAGAATATATGTTTCTAATAAACAAATAAATGTTCACTAAAATGAAGACCTATCCATTGGTAAAAAGTTTATGAATATCACTTTAGAGAAATTTCAGTTTGTACAATTATCTATTATTATTATTATTATTATCTTGAATCTATACAGTTTTTATACACTTGAACAGACAGAAAGAAACCGCAACTATGCGCATATCAAGCGCATAATCAGATTTTTTTTCTTTCGATGAGTATCACGTACATAATCATTCAATTACATGGCTAATACTGTCCTTAAAAACGTGTAAATTTAATATGGGGGGACAAGGCCGTGAGACGCACAGAAAAATTTCACATCAGTAAGACAATGACCTACATCAACTTATTTGTGCTGCGTTTTTTTCTAATTATTCATCAAAAAAAATTGTATAGGTAAACTGTCTTTTGTTTATGTTTTTTTAGCCCCCACTTTATTTAGGAGGATATGAAAATTAATTTATTAACTAATTATTTATTCAGAATTTTTTGTTTTAGGCATTAAAGGAGGAATAGGAGCAGGGGTTGGACTTGGACATTCAGATTCTAGTACAGGCTCAAGTAACATAGGTCTTGGCATTGGTGCTGGAATAGGTGTCCATGGCTCAGGTTCAGGTAATACTGGAATCGGCGGAGCATTCGGAACAGGCCACAGTGGTAACAATGTTGGATCAAATAGTTTAGCACACAGTGGATCTGCAGCAGGATCCGGCAGTACTAGCCTAGGAGGTTCTTTTGGAACAAGTGGTAGTGGAACTCTAGGCCATAGTGGAACTGGAACAGGTGCTCTCGGACATAGCGGAAACGGTGCAGGAAGTTCGGGGTCTGGAGCAAGTTCCGGAACTATTGGTTTCGGTAGTACACATGGAACAAGTTTTGGTCAAAGCGGTGCTGGTGCAGGAAGCTTAGGTCATAGTGGATCTGGAACTGCAGGAATTGGCAGCTCATTTGGGACAGGTGGCACATTAAATCATGGTACTGCTGGAGCAGGAAGCTTAGGACACAGTGGCGCTGGAGTTGCATCAGGAAGTATCGGTTTTGGTAGCACACTCGGAACAAGTGGTTCAGGAAGCATAGGTCACAGTGGATCTGGAACTGCCGGAACTGGCGGCTCATATGGGACAAGTGGCTCATCAAACCATGGTACTGCTGGAGCAGGAAGTTTAGGAAACAGTGGAGCTGGTTCAGGAAGTGTCGGTTTTGGCAGCTCACTTGGAACAAGTGGTTCAGGTAGTACAGGTCACAGTGGATCTGGAACTGGCGGCTCATATGGGGCAAGCGGTACATCAAACCATGGTACTGATGGAGCAGGAAGCCTAGGACACAGTGGCGCTGGAGCTGGTTCAGGAAGTGTCGGTTTTGGTAGCTCACTCGGAACAAGTGGTTTAGGAAGTGCAGGTCTCAGTGGAACTGGAACTGCCGGAACTGGCGGCTCATATGGGACAAGTGGCACATCAAACCATGGTAGTGCTGGAGCAGGTAGCCTAGGACACAGTGGCGCTGGAGCTGGTTCAGGAAGTATCGGTTTTGGTAGCACACTCGGAACAAGTGGTTCAGGAAGTATAGGTCACAGTGGATCTGGAACTGGCGGAACTGGCGGCTCATTTGGAGCAGGTGGCGCATTAAACCATGGTACTGCTGGAGCAGGAAGCTTAGGACACAGTGGTGCTGGAGTTGGTTCAGGAAGTGTCGGTTTTGGTAGCTCACTTGGAACAAGTGGTTCAGGTAGTACAGGTCACAGTGGATCTGGAACTGCTGGAGCAGGAAGCTTAGGACACAGTGGATCTGGAGCTAGTTCAGGAAATGTTGGGTTTGGTAGCTCACTCGGAACGAGCGGTTCTGGAAGTATAGGTCATAGTGGATCTGGAGGCACAGGACTGGCTGGAGTAGGGTCAAATAGTGGATCTGGATCACATATTGGTGGCTTTGGATCAGGTGGATCTGGATCACATACTAACGGATTCGGTGGATCGGGTAGTGGAACTCACTCTTCTGGATTTGGCTCCTCGGGTAGCGGATCAAATGGATTTGGTAGCTCTCATGGAACAAATGGTGCAGCTAATCATGGTGGATCTACATCAGGAATTGGAGCAGGAAGTTTAGGTAATAATGGTGCAAATTCTGGAAGCTCTAGTACTACCCATATCGGTTCTTCGTCGGGAAGTTTAGGACATGCTGGTTCCGGTGCAGGTTCCAACATAATTGGTTCCAATGGCGGATTAAGTGGTACTGGTACTGCAAGTACGGGGCATGGTTCTAATGTAAATTCAGGAAGTTTCGGACACAGTGGAGCTGGATCAGGTTCTGGAAGTTATGGTCATTCTGGCGCTGGAACCGGCAACAGTGGTTCTAATGGAAATACAATAGGTTCCTCAGCCTTAGGGCACAATGGAGCCGGTATATCCTCTGGAAGTCATACTTCAACTACTGGTTCTGGCAGCCAAGGTAGTGCAGGAATAGGTGTCGGTTTTGGAGGATCTCATGGAGGATCTGGATCAAGTGTTGGCCATTCTGGATCTGGAATCACATCTGGGGTTCATACTGGAATAGGTGCAGGCATACATAGTGGATCTTCTGTAAGTTCTGGAGCTCAGAGTGGTACAAGTAGTTTTGGAAAAACAGGAAGTGGATCATTTGGATTTGGCGGGGGAGCTGGAGTTGCTGGAACTGGACTAGGACACTCTAGTTCTGGAAGTGCAGGAGTAGGTCATGGTGGATCGGTAGCAGGTTTAGCTGTCATTGGATCTGGATCAATTGGTAGTGGAAAAGGTGGTCATACCCCAGCAGGCCTTGCAACAATTGGTTCTAGCTCTTTTGGATCAGGAAATGCACATACTTCTTCTGGAACTACTACCGGATCCTATGGAAGCACTAAAGGAGGTTCTTATGGAAAAGGATCAAGTTATGGAGGATCCAAATCTTTTGGAGGACTGGGCAGTTTTGGAGCAAGTTATGGAAAGAGTTCTACAGGTAAAATTTTATTTACTTATTTGTCTAACTATGATTTTTAGTAGATTTAGGGTTTCGTATATACATATAACCAAAAAACTTTTATACCGTTACTCATGTATTTGATTGTCTGTCTGATAGAAATTATGGCAGAACCACTGAACATGTCTGTCTGACAGTTGAAATTTTGCATGTATATACAAGTCTTTGATCCACATATAGGAAAAATTCTGAGATTTTGAAAAATACTTCGGGATTAAACAAGGTTAATCCAGATACTTTTTATACTTGGATTAACGAACAAAAGTTTTATTTACGTGATTTACTCCAAAAAATCCACCTTATTACCTAGAAGGCATGATTTAAAAATCTAAATAAAATTTAAAAAAATCACATTGATATAAGCGGAAATAATACGCTAATAAGTTTCGATGAGATAATTTATTGCATTATCATAAATATAATTAACTTGAATACCTCACATTAATATTTTAAAAACAACAAATAATTTTTGTATAGTATATTCAGGAAAAGTAATTAGAAATCAAAATTTGTCTAAAAATCTGAAACAATTTGCAACAATGCACATTGATGTGAACCAGAATAGTGTGCCCGAAATTTCTGTTGGGATAATTTTTTGAAAAAATATCAATTTTGGTATTTGAAAAAAAAATATAAAGTAATGATCGGTATTAAGTGGAAGCTAATAATTAGATTAATGGAAGAAAAAGATTTTTAATAATTTCTTGTCCTTAATAAGATTACAACAAAATATACTCTATGCCAGCGTTTCCCAATCTTTTTTATGGCGGACCGGCAAGCGACTTAGTTTAGAAAGTAATGTGTATATGTGTAAATGTTTTATATTTTTTTGCACTGATTACAAATTTTAAAAAAATCAAATATAATTAGTGGAAAAAGAAAAGTAGTAAACGTCATATTCACTTTAGAATTCCGTTTAATTCGGTAATCAGCTTAGTTCCAGCCAGTTATGACGGGTAATGCCTTTTCTCAGTTTGAGCCTCGGGACTAAATGTTAATATACATATCTTTTTTATGAAAAACTTTAATTATTTTGGTACATCCTTTATAAAATTTTTGCTGATTTTTATTTTTATATTGTGTAATTAATTTTGTTCATCCCTATTCAGAATAAACAAAAACGATTAAGCTCCTCGCTTATCGACCAATTCGCTTAACGACTTAGTCGTAGGAGGAGTACCTGTATTGTATAATATCAATCTAAATACGTTCCTAGATACTTTTGATAATTCTTGATCCAATTTTATTCACATCGCTAATGAGTACGTATCATTCGCATGAACTCTTGCTCATCCCCCAACGATTATGTCCCCCCCCCCCCAAGACAAAATCCTGGCTGTGCCACAGTTAAATTATGTAAATGACTACTATATTCAAAAATTATGTTCCGTTATTCCTCGTTATCAGCGAATATTTTTTTTTCCGCAATTTTGGTCACATACAGTTGTAAAATTATATAAAAACCAGTGGCGAAGGGAGACCTCCGATAGACTTGCCCTCCTATAAAAAAAAATAATAATAAAAAAAATACATATATTTTTTTTTTTTAATTTAAAAGAAGATTTAGGTAAATCCGCATAAATACATCAAATTACGTTGTATACAATTTTTTGTCAAAAAAAAAAAAAAAACAATAGGGTTCTTCCCAATTATTAGGAGAATATTTTAGCACCAAAACGAACTCTTTAAGTTAAACCGTTTTTGAGTTATCGTGTATACACAAAGCCGCACACACAGACACACACACAGACACACACACTGACACACACACTGACACACACACACTGACACACACACACTGACACACACACACATACGGACGGCACTCCGAAAATAGGTTTTTTGGATTCCCTGGACCATGAAACGTGGTCATCAGTCAAAATCTCGACATCGAAAATTTTTGAGATTACAATACTTGCCCCTTATATATTAAGGTCGGGCAAGTAAAAAGGGTAAATGTTCGTACGCTCCCACCAGACTAAATTAGAAATAGGCTGTTTGTTTAGAATAGAGTATATTGTAATCGTTAGAAACGAGAAGATGTGATCATAAGAGTGGGGAACCAATAGCATTCATTAATGTATCTGCAGTTTACAGAGAAACACGCGTTTCAAACATGACATTGATAAATCAGAATATAACTGATATCTTTTAGGATTCTCATTTTATGAAGTTAATGTTTTTCAAAATATGTATAGAATAAATCTCATTGAAAACAGCTAATTCCTTATGCGTACCCCTTTATATATGTCTATCAAGCCTCGTTTTTTTTTTTTTTGTCCTAAATTTTTGTTAACTATACCTAACCTACATAATTATCTAGTTTATAGGTGCACATTATTTTATTTTCCCCCCACAATTTGCCTATTTAAAAATGGTGAACTCTAATAGGTGCTCTGAGCTTTGAAATCATTTCAATGTGAATTTAACAGCATAAATACTGAAATTACATTATTAAAGTTTTTCTTTAAATAAGTTAATACGAGCTTAATCTTAACAAATACTTATCAAATAAATACTTAGATTTCAAAATGAATATTATTAAATACCTATACTTATTTAAGTTTCAGTTTAATAAAACATTTGGAAAAGATAAGGCTGAATCGCCAAAGCCAAAGCTAAATCTCATTCTAACTAGTTTGCCCTTTTTCTCTAACCAGTTGGATCTGGTGCAAGCATACGGAACATTAACCAAAAAAAGTTTTAAATAGCGTTTTAAATTAACAGTAGCAGCCGATTGCCGCTGGAATGTGCTCGTAACACTTTGAACCTCATGCCTCGTACGTAGTTGGCCATTGTAAAATCGAGGTATGTTGCTTATACACATAATGCCTATTTTTGTATATGCACAAACTATATGCTTAGTCTTGATATCTGCGTTTTTCTTAATCTACTATATAAACATAATGTACACTACAACATAATGTACACTACAGCATAATGTATCATTTTCATTCTGGTGTTGTAAGCGTGGAACAAGAAATTCAACCAATTGCATCGCTCTATTTTGAAAAAACCCGTACCACGGTGTGGCAGGCGCGGTGTCACAAGTGCTGTGTCGCAAGTTCAGAAATTTTAACTCTGAGCCCTGGCCGCACCGTCGGGCATGCGCATTTCACTGCCATGTACGTCAAATTTATAAAAAACTTAACCTATATCCACCTTATTTACAAATACGTAGTAGAAACTAGTTTATGAAACCATGGCGGCAGATATATTCTTTGCGGAACGGTGACATCTATAGTGAGACACTTAACCGTTTACTCCAAACACTTGTATAAACTTTTAGGTTAGATTTGGGTTAGATACAAATGTTGTCAAAACCGAAAACGCGCTCTTATCACGCCTCCAACCCCACCATGAAATTCGAACTTGCAAGTAGAACACCACGCCTCTCACCCCTGTCGCGCCTTTGACATTACCATGAAAATGATGCATTATGTACACTACAAATAATTATATTTTCTCTGTTCTAATTCCAGGTTCAGGTACTTATGGAAGTACTGGTGCAGTTTCAGCAGGAACCGGTTCCCATTCAGGAGGTGCTGGAGGATCCTCTAGTGGTTTTGGCGGATCTGGAAGTGGATCGGGTACACATATTGGTGGATCTGGTGGATCTTCTACCGGAAGTCATGTAGGTGGTTTTGGTTCCTCTGGAAGTGGTACTGGATCAAATACTGGATCTGGTTCACACATAGGTGGATTCGGTGGATCTAGTAGTGGAACCCACTCTGCTGGATTTGGATCATCAGGTAGTGGATCAAATAGTGGAAATACAGGTCACAATGGTGGATTTGGTTCATCTGGTAGTGGTTTCGGCGGATCGCATTCAGCAGGTGCTGGAGGTTCTTCTAGTGTTTTTGGCGCCTCTGGCAGTGGATCGGGTACACATACTGGTGGATCTAGTGGATCTTCTACCGGAAGTCATGTAGGTGGATTTGGAGCCGTAGGAACTGGTACTGGGTCAAACATTGGATCTGGATCACACACTAATGGGTTTGGAGGATCTAGTAGTGGATCAAATGGTTGGTTTGGATCATCAGGTACAGGGTCAAATACTGGATATGGTTCACATACGAGTGGATTTGGTGGATCAAGTGGTGTAACTCATTCTGCTGGCTTTGGTTCTTCAGGCAGCGGGTCAACTAGTGGATCTGGAACTCATATTGGTGGATTTGGATCATCAGGCACAGGATCAAATATTGGATCTGGATCACACACAAGTGGATTCGGTGGTTCTGGCAGTGGAACTCATTCTGCTGGATTTGGAACTTCAATTAGTGGATCAAATGGTGGATCTGCAGGTCACACTGGTGGAGCAGGTACAGGAGCAAATGGTGGATCTGGTTCACACACAACTGGATTCGGTGGTTCAGGTAGTGGAGCTCATTCTGTTGGATTTGGTTCCTCGGGAAGTGGGTCAACTGGCGGATCTGGAACTCAAACCGGTAAATTTGGTGGTACTGGCTCCTATGGTGGAAGTGCAGGGTCAGCTTCTCACTTGGGTACTGGATCTGATGGCCATTTTGGCGCATTTGGTGGATCTGGAAATGATATAAATAATGGTGCTGGAACACATACAGGTACATTTGGTGCATCTGGAAGTGGTTCTGGCAGCAGTTTGGGAGGATCTGGTTCACATAGTGGAGGATTTGGTTCGTCAGGCATTGGAGCAGGAAGAGGATCCGGGACTCATAAAGGAAGTTACGGAGGTTCAGGTTATGGCGGATCTGGAAGTGGTAGTTACGGTGGATCTGGAAGTGGTTCATTTGGTGGATCCGGAAGTGGTGCGTTTGGAGGATCTAGTAATTTTGGAGGATCAGGAAGTGGTGGATATGGAGCAGCTGGATCACACAAGGGTGGCTACGGAGGTGGATTTGGAGCTGGAGGTAAATATAAAAACATATTTGTATGGGTTTTTAGGATTTCGTAGATATGACCAAGAGACCCTTATTACTTCACTCATGTATCTGTCCCTGTCTGTTCAGTAGAAATTGTGATTAAACAGCTGGACCTAGAAAATTGAACTGTGGCATACTTGTACAATTCTTTGACCCACATATATGAAAAATACTCAACTTCGAAAAAGCACATTGCCTGAAAAATATCAGTGTGTTATCGGAAATTGTTTGAACATTGATAATTTCTTTATTATAAGAGACGCGAAGGAAGCTAAATTACGAAAGTAGAAGTATTTTACTCTATAAATGAGAATAGTAAAGTGGACGTGGATCATAAAATAAACCCGTTATTCCAAGAAAATACTTTAATATGTATTCTTATTTTATCTATCCTACCCCAAGTAATTTTTTAAATTTTATGCCCTCACGTTCTCAGAGATTTTTAGAATTTTGACCTTTTCACTGTCCCCAAGTAATTTTTTCTGCGTCCCCTGGGCCTCAAGTAATTTTTATTAACCTGTGCTGCCCCCCTCAAGTGATGTTTATTTATTTCGATCGATATTATTCCTCTTTCAAGTGATTTTCTGAATTTTTACCTACTCTAAGTTTGTTTTCAAATTTAATGCCCCTTCACCATCCTTAAGTAATCCCAATGGACGGTAGTTACTTCAGCGCAAGCGTAAAAGTGAATCAGCGTACATCGAACCGGCGTATATCGAGTTCTATAGTCCGTACCAAATTAGTTTTCAAGATCGCAATTAAATAATAAAAGTTAGGGAACTGATAAAATTACAATAGAAGTGATATAACTAGGCGTGTCAACCCATACACGTAGGGTAGATGTACACGTAGGAATTAGTTTTTCACATTACGCATCTTACTTAAAGGAATAACAAAAACAAGTATACTTATTTATAGTTAATACTTAAACGTATGTATGCGCCACTGACCGTTGACTATTTACAACGTGGTTGTAAACATGAACCATAGTTCTTTTGTAGTTTATCAATGTGATTATAGTTATATTGATAATTTTATGCCGATCTTCAGAAGTAATACGGTATGTTCCATACCTGTATAAGGTTGGCATAAAGCCTCTTTTATAATAAGCTTATAACTTAATGCATAGCATATCCATAAAGATGTGATAAAGGTTTTTACTTTCCTAAACATCAGTTTCTAATAAACAGAACAAAGAGAGTACTGTGATTTTTATACTATGAATACATAGTACATTACACTGGTCAACACAATTTTTGCTGACTTATATCTAAGAATTGTTTCTTACTAATTTGGTGCTGCTGAACTCAAATATCACATCAGTTTTTGCGTATCACATCAGATTTTTGCTCTACAACAAATACAAATTTTCGGCCAAATAATGCTTCTATCGTTTAATTTTAGACGTCGATACTGTAATTGGTACAAATTTGGCGAACAATAAGGACTAAATAATTACAAAATATTTTTAATTTTTATTTATAGTGAAAGAAAGAAAATGAGAACAGTTTTAAATTACATTTTAATGCATTGGAGTGTTAAAATAAAAATGCAAAATAATTTAAGGATTAAGTGGTCGTTTGTAAGATCTTCTGGAGTGCACCATTCCCGATAAGTCTCTTTTAATACTCCAACAGTAGTCAGCCATCATGTGAGTATCCCGCATCCTTGATAACGTCTCTCCATTTCTTTTAAATCCTGATGGAAACGTTCACCCTGCTCATCACTAACATCTCCAAGATTGACAGGAAATTTTTCAAGATGACTGTTTAAAAAATGAAGTTTCACGCTCATGTTGCACCCCAGATGATGATAATTTTCAATCAAATTTTATACGACTTCCACATAGTTTTCGGCTTTTTTATTCCCAAGAAAATTTTTGATAAGCGCCACGAAAGACTGCCATGCATTCTTCTCCATATCATCCATATGTACAGTGAAATGTGGGATCATTCACTAATTTTTTAATTTGTGGTCAAAATGTGGTAAAAATGCCAGCTTTTAGCTTCTCATTACTGAGACTTTGTAATGTTTCAGATATATATTTGAAACAGTCACCATCTTTGTTCAACGCTTTTACAAACTGCTTCATTAGACCAAGTTTAATATGAAGAGGGGGGAAAATGATTTTTGTTCGCTCCACCAAAGGTTCGTGTATTATGTTTGAGTCTCCAACATTTAAATCTATTCTCACCGGCCATTTTTTCCAGTTGCTTATCTTAATGCTTATCTAATGCTTATCTTAACGTGAAAAGGTGAAAAAAGCCAAAATACGATAGAACAAAAATTTGACGTGATAGGCAGAAACTGTTAACATTTTTGAAATCAGCACCCCAAAATTAGTTAAAAACAAGTATCAGATTTAAGTCAGCAAAAAAAAGTTTAAATTTGTTGACTAGTGTTATCAGTGGCGGCGTTAGGTGTCGGCGACGTCGGAGACTGCCGACGGCCTCGTGCTTGAGGGGGCCTCGCAAAAATTTTACAAGTTATTGATAGTTTAAATATTATATATTAATTATGACTTATGATATTTTTACATTTCTCATTTCGCTTTTCTGGACAAAAATATGTTTATTTGTATTTTTGTCGGTTTTATCATTGGATTCTATTACTTCGACTTTAAATAAATAACGTTTTCTAAATATTAATCTTCTTCTATATATTGTGCATAAAAACTTATAAATTAAAAATTCTCTGTTTAAAAATGAAAATCGGGTCCGCAAATATTGAAAAATTATATTTCCCATTCGAAATAATTTCTATTAAAAATGGCTTAGTAGGTGAAAGATAATTTAAAAGAAAATAAAAATATAAGAAAAAATTAACCACGAAAATAAATAATCATAATACCTATATGTGTTTAAAACAAATATTTGCGTATAAAGAAAGACAAGCCAGAAGACTAGGCCAAATCAAGGTTTGTTTTTACAATCGTTTTTTTTTTTTTACTCAGAAATGAAAGGGGCCTCGCAAAACTAATTTCGCCGACGTCCACGATTGGTCTAGCGCCGCCGCTATCTATTATAAACGAGACTTAAGTTTGAAACTGTATATCACAGAGTACAGTATCAGAGGTGTTAGTCCCATGTTAGAAATTGGCAACACGAGCGCGAGCGACAGGGTAGCGTTGGGCAGTACTAAACTGCATTTGTCACGCGTGGCGGGAATTCCAAATCAGTATTTAATAATTTATACAAGCGTTTCGAACTATTTGGTTCTCATCAGTGCGATGTATCCTGATATTATATGATGACATTTCGGAAATCGCAGACGCAGGCATAAAAAGCATACTTAATTAAATTAATTTAAATAAATTAGGCAAATTAAATAAATTATTGAGTTATGCCTAGTAGATAATTTATCAAAAAATAATTTATTAATGCCAAAATTAAAAGGAATATTAGGCAAAGATTTTATAATAGTGGATTTGGATGGTATGATCATAAAACTTTGAAGAAATTTGTAACATTTTGGGCTATTTTTTATAAAGTGCTAGGTAAAATGCTTTATCTTATAAAGAATATGATGGTAATTTTTAAGCAGCATTTTTAAATTGAGACTCTATAAATGAAGCAGCTGTAGGGCTCAGACTATTAAATATTGAAATGCTTTCATTTCCATTAACTTACCCACATGTGATGTTTTCATTTTCTTAATAGTTTGCCGTAACTTACATATTTGTGATCACTGATTGCGATTTATATTGTAACATAATTGTTTACGAGGATTTAATGTTTTCAATAGACTTTAACCAAAGACTTTGCCGTTCAGCATTTTTGGGCATACAAAAAAATGTTTGTTAGTATAGTCACCAACAGTAACGTTATGAAAATACATATTGTTACATTCGGGCACACAACAGTCATATTCTGTACGTCCAGGTAGTACCATTATTAGTCTAAACACACTTTATAACACTTTCAAAACAATATTTTAAAAATATCACAACTGACCGTTACGAACGTTTGAACGAAATGTGAGGTTATAATTATTTTTAAAATGACAAGACTAAAATTCGACTTCTGCGCCGCCCGATCCGCAGAGGTCCGATATACCTCTCTTTGTCTCTCGTGTTGCCAATTTTCCCTATCTATTAACACCCCCCTGCTGTAAATTACATTCTGATATGATTATTGTTATTAAATGTACTATGGTTGTTTTGTAGGGTCGTCATACGGTGGAGCCAAAAGTGGCAGCTACAGTGGTTCGAGCAGCTTCTCCGGTAGCAGTTCGAGTGCAGGAGCTAGTGCAGGTGGAAGGGATGACGCAGCCAGTGGAATCAAGAAAATCAAAGACCTGCTGAGTGGACCACTGGGTGCTGGAGCAGGAATCGGGGGCAGTATTGGAGGTGGCGGACATAAATATGGATCATATGGAGCTTCTGGGTCTACTTCCAGTTCATTTGCTAAAAGTGGTAGTAAGTAAACCTAAATAAGTAAATAAATAAAGGGTATTGTTTCAACCAGGTACGAAAAATATTGTCTTCCACGAGACGGGTGTAGGGTTTAACTGAAAATTATATTTAGATTAGATAGTAACGATTTTTCATCTAAAACTTAATGTTTTTTTAAACGTTTAATTATTAAAAGGAATGATTTCGATTAACTTTTTCTAAGTTGTTATACTATATTGCTCATCTTTAGAAATGCCATTAGTACCGTCTATAGAAGATACATATTTAGAATATATAGGTACCTATAGTCTAAAATCTATAGGGGAAACTTCTTATTGGGTGCATTCGAGTTGTACAGAGTAGAGCGAGCGCTGAGCGAACAGTTGATGGTGACGTCATGAATGGAGCACTAATGGACCGAGCGTTCTTGTGACGTAATGTTTATAAAATCTAACCCTACAATTTTAGGCGGCGTTTTTACTGTCAGATTAGTTCACGTCAGTCATGAATCAAAATTATATACCTCGTTTTTTCCTTGATTTTTTTTCTGATGAAGAAATAAAATTAATTAAAAATTAAATAATAATTGATGAATTAATTTAATGAATTTTTTCCATTTTAATTTTATGCACGGTGTATTTTAATAATTTTTTTGCTGTTTACAGAACGTCACAAATACATAAAATGGCCGTACTCTGTAGCTATAGACAAATAACAATATAATTTGTCTACTGTTATTTGTCTAAAGCTATTATTTTTATTTTATTTATAATTTAATTTTAAACTTTCATTTCTTTCCCGCCGTTCCCCCACTTTTTTAAGTCATACTCCATATGCTCGGTCTTAAAACCCCGAACACATAGAGCGCACTCTATATGCTCGCTCGATCGCAAAACGAATGAAATTGAGTGTACTCCGAGCGTCAAATCGAACACGTTTGAGTGTACAGAACGTGCTCGGAACGCTCGGAGCGTCAAATCGAATGTATCCTTTGTTGTATGTCGCAATGTAAATCGTGAATAAGGAAGAATCCCACTTACACATTCCATAATTTTCCTAAATCGGGAACAATATCAATTGAAATGACATTTGCAGGTAGAAAGAAAGTTGACCGTAGATGTCTATCATACATAAATGTCTCTATGCAGAGCCGCAGTATGGACAACCTGCGCTAGGGGCAGAGCCGTGTTTTGGCGCCCTTGGCAAAAAAAAGGTCCTCACCTCCCAAAATCCAAGTGACGAGCAAAAAAAAAAGGTCCTCGCTCCTTGCTTTCGCAATGCGCAATGGCGCCCCTTAGTCAAGCCTGTCAGCGCCCTTCTCCTGAGTGCGCCCAGGGCCATCGCCCCCTCCGCCCCTTACTGCGGCTCTGTCTCTATGGATCCAAAAACTATAAATGGGCAAAAATCCTAGACCATGAATGCATGTTTGCTCGTTGCATAAAACGAGCAACTTTTAAAAGTGATTTTTTACGTCCAAGAAAATACTGAATAAAGGCACTTACCGCATCCAAAATTTGTCTAAATCATAAGTTCATATATTAAAAGGCCCCTTCACTTCTTCAGGCAGAGATTTTTATTTTTTACTAATATATTCACTGTAACTTTTGTTGATATCGTATTGACAGACAGTCAAAAAGAATTAAAAATACAATGAAAAACTAAAACTTTCCTTGAAATTTCTTTAGAATAATATATTATTACATGAGTTGCCGTTGCTCCGTGGTACAGAGTACAGGGACGCTGGTTCGATACCTCCTTCGAATTTTTATCTTCCGATATTGTGCACGTCACGCCTGGGGGGACTGGGGGGTCTAGAAACGGAGAACTTACCTACCTAGGCGTTAGGAACCTATTATTTTTATTTTTTTATTTATTATTATTACATATCTTTTAAATTGTAGATTACCTTTTAATAAGAAAAAAAACCTTAAAAAGCTTACAAAATAGGAAAATACAACTTGTGTTCATTATCACCAGGTAATCAACTACTCAAGTGACAGTTTAATGTCATTCTCGAGTGTTCCAGCTGTTGCCGCATATGGCGCTGCGATCTTAAAAAGTTTACCCTATAGGCAAAATATTTGACAGAGTCTGATTATATTATTAAAAATAACTACCAAACGTTCGGAAAACACCATCTATTTCCGTTTTCAAAGGTGCAAGTTCCCAGGGCAGACATAAAGCGTGGTTCAAAAAAAAAGAACGTTAGTGTAGGTTTAGAAACATGACGTATGTCTTTGATTAAATTTGGAATGCTAGAACTATTCGCATAATCTTTGACACCACAAAGCTATTAAGCAAATTAAAATTTAGTTTTGAACCGTTCATTTTTCTTAAAAATAGAACCTCTTTATTTATTTATTTATTTTTTTATACAATGGCAAGGAAAAATGGACACAAATACTTAAATAAACAACAACTGTCAAAAATGACAATAATTATACTCTATCTCAAAAAGACTGATAGTAATACAATTTATTATTTGTAAAAAGTTATTGTTTTTTCACACAGAAGCGGCCTACAAAATATGAATAGTTCGAAACGAAATATTGTTAAAAACAACCGAGTGTGCCGCACATATTATATGGGAATACGAACTAGGGTTAAACACAATAGATCATAAAAATGTTACCCTAAAATTTTGAGGAAAAATATGGTCACAGGCGTGCGTTTAATGATATGATATATATGGTCACAGGCGTACGTTTAATAAAATGATAAATAGTAATATAAAAATACACAAAACCAATTTAAACGTGTTTAAAATGTGCACGCCACTGACAAAAAGATTTATTACTATCAGTCTTTCTGAGATAGAGTATAAAAGTTTTTTTTTTTTTTTGTTTGTTTATCCTACTCTTGAGTATCTTTCTCTTGCACGGCTTACTTTTTAGGTATATGTATATATATTTTTTTGTTGAATCACTTATAAAGTTGTAAATATCTTAGATGTTGTTTTATAGACTGTACTAATACGAGGGCTACCTTTTAAGTTTTTACAAAAACTATGAAAGAAAAAAAAATGGAACAAACTATTTTATTGCGTTTCAAAATATTCGCCTTTAAGATTTATACACTTTTACATTCGGTCAAACCAATTCTCGAAACATTTTTTCAACTCTGAAGTTGGTATCTCAAAAACATGGTTTTCGAAAGCTTCTTTATTTCACGGCTGAATTATGGCTAATAATGTTTTGGATCTTTTTGTATGCATAGCTAAGATAGTGCGTGTATTTTTTTGAGATTAAAAATATAAAAAAATAATAGTAATTTTAAATAGTTGCGAACCGAATAACACACCACACCACACTACACTCAACACTTCAGTTCAGTTAGGAGTTCAGGAGTGTTAAGTTATTTTATTATACTATTACTAGCAGACCCCTTGCCAACAACGTTTGCAAACTGATATCGAATAAAAATCACTATAAGCAGGAATCAATTATTAAAATTTGCATAATTCTGCGTATATTAACAAAACAAAAACGTTTCTTGATTATACCTAGGAAATTCTAAAAAGCTGCTTAATGTGTGTTGTTTAAAAATTAGTATCGAACCGGACAATATACACGCTCTGAATTAATTTATTTTTAGGGTTTAGTAGGTATGAGCAAACAACCCTTATACCGTCATTTTGTCGTCTGTCTGTCTGTCTGTCTGTCTGTCTGTCTGTCTGTCTGTTCGGTAAAAATTGTAGCCAAACGGCTAAACCTAGAGAGTTGAAATTTGGCATGCTTATACAACTCTTTGACCTGCACATAGGAAAAATACTAAAACATCTAAAAAACATATCCCCCTAAAAATATAAACAAATATGTGCTCATCTAAAATAAAAATATTTTTTTTAAATTCTGAGTAGGGTATCAAATGAAAGCCCTTGGTACGTGGATTAACGATCAAATTTTTATTTTTGCAAAATAAATTATTTTAAAGCGATTTTTGCCAAAATTGTACAAAAAAAAATTTGTCCCACATCCTGTAGCCCCGATAATTTAAACTAAAAATTTGAAAAAATTCTAAATAATGTACATTGGTGTGAACCGGAATTTTTGATCAGATTATGTTTTTGGGAAAAAACGCATTTTTTGTGTTTTTTGGCTAATAATGTACACAAGTTATAGCTTTGTAACACGCTCGAATGGAAGGCTTATCTTGGTGTAGTGGTACTTGGGCTGCCTTTTTTACCCAAGTAAGTCAGTTCGATCCCCACGAGAAGAGACAATATTATTTTGCTTTTTTTTGCATTTTTATGTTTAAATTATTTTTTCAAAATTCAAGTTATATTTTGGCAAATATTGCATTTAATTTTTATAAGCGTAAATTTAATAACCAGTGGAAATTGTTGAAATTATAATTAAATTCTGTTTCAATGTACACGAAATCAGAGGGGCGGAGCTTATAACAACCAATGAAAGCCATAGGCGCAATTTTCAAAATCATAAAGAACCTTGCTATATATAAAAAAAAAAACTGCACATATTTAGAAACCTAAATAATGGTATTAGGCGTTCGAATTAAAATTTACAAAAAAAAAAAAATTTAATATAAAATTTGTTTTGGCATCCCAAATAATCATCATTCACTTACTAAATACCTGCAAAACCCTGAAAAGTGTGAAAATTCACACTTCACATCAATTTTTTTTAATTACATTAGATATTTGTTTTTAAAATATCAAAGAGGAATAAATCATTTGTAGTAATAAAATACTTAACAAATAACACATTGTTAATAGTGAGAAATAGCTTATTGAAATAAAAAAAAAAAAAAAAATTAAGCTATTTATCAATATGTTTCTTAATGAAAATAAGAAAATGCAAAAAAACACACAAATTATTTAAATTTTGTTTAAAAAAAAATTAAACGGAATCTCTTAATTCTCAAATATCGAATAAAAGTGATTATCAAAAAACTTTTGATTTTGATGTGATTATAGACCAGTTCTTTTCTTAGACATCCAGCATTATGTTGCTTCTTACAATTATTAAATACCTACAAAACCCTGAAATGTGTGAAAATTCACACTTTACAACAATTTTGTTTTTTTCTTGGAGAGTCCTTATGTTCACGGGATCAAGCCCCTGGGTGCGCGCCTGCTTCGCAATACGTTCGGTTTTTTATGAATTCATACAGTAATCGATTTGGAAGAATAAAAATTTGACAGTTGGATATCTGAAAGAGTTTTCATGTAATTCAGGGTCAAATGTAACTAACTCTTTATTGAATTGGTAATTTAAGATTTTCATGATAAAATTCTTTAGATGTACACTTAAAGACATGTGTTATATTTGAATTTTTATGTTCTAGGTTACAGCAGCGGGGGGTCCTATAAGTCATCGTATTAAAATAAATTAGTATAATACCTCACTTATATTCTTTGTGCAATTTTTTATACATGTTTTATTCATGTGCTTATGTATTATGCCAAAATATTTTAAAATAAAGTAATTTAATTGTTAGTAAATGATATGATTATTTTAGACTAGTATGTTAAATAGTAACTTGTGAAACGTGTCATAACAAGTACAAATTGAATCTGTTTGACAGTGAGGAAAAGAAATAAAATCTATCAGTAAGAATAAACAAGAGAATAGTTATTAATGCAATAAGTGTATAAAGGTAGTCTTTTCAATTAAGTGCGAATTTTCACACGAGGTTTTAACCGAGTACCGAAAATGATAGCACGAGACTGAAAAGAGTCCTTTACACACATTCCTATATTATATTTAGCATTTTTTCTAATACCGAAAATATTAAGAATGACTTTTGGTATCTACCATATTTGTACTTAAGGGTGCGCACAACCGTACAGTTTCGTATACAAGGCTAACAACCTGAAATAAAATTAGTAACAATCTATACATCAAAATTTTCAGCGAATTTTTATCTACCTAATAGGATATTTTTAATTGTCAAAAGAATTGTCATGTAATTGTAAATACGCAACTTGCGTTATAGACGCCATCTTGTAAACCATTCGATGCATATTTATGTACCATGCAGCAAATTGTAGCTAAAGCTTCATTCTACAAATATATTTCGAGATAATTTGTTCTATTGTGAAAATTACTTATAGTTATTGTACTTGGTAATCTACTTTTGCCGCCACCTCGAATCTGCCGCGGTTCTCAATATAGGTGCGGCGGATAAAAATGTTCCATTTTATGTAAAGAATACTTGTACCAAGTGGCGTTTCATTATCATCAAGTATAATATTTTTCGACGAAGGCACTAAACTATAAACAATAATGTCGAAAATAATGTTAACGTATTATTTGAACATTTCTACACAAAACTATATAAATATAAAAATTATTTTAAACCCACAAATATATTTAAAAAATTACAGAACATTGTTGTGTAATACCTATTATTAAGTTATTTAGCAATAACATTTTTACAATAATTTTTTCTACAATCAAAAATATCTTATTAGATAGATAAAAATTCTGTGCAAAATTTGATGTATAGATTGTCACTAATTTTATTTCAGATTGTTAGTTTTGTATAAGAAACTAATAATCTCTGGGGGTTGTACGTAGCGTTAAGGATGGTTTCCAATTGACGTAGACGTACAACGTAAAAATAAAACGTAGAACGTATATTTTGTTGCTTTGGTTTCCAATAAACTTAGAATATCGTGTAAAAACTCTTTAAGTAACCTCTTAGTAAAAAAAATTTCTTAAAAAGTGTTGAATAACATGTATTCGTCAATTAATATGGACGACGATTTAGCAATTTTAGCAATTTTTATTGTTACCATTATGCTAATTATTCGCAAACAACGTCGTAAACACAAAATATCTAAAGCACGATGGTAGTTTAGACCAATTTTGCAACCAGGGCCGCCACATTGGTGGCAGCCGCCCGTGTGCAAACATACATAAGACCGGCTTTTCTAGAATCGAACCGATTGTCGCCCGTGCGTAAGCTTTCATAACATCGCCCTTTACTAGTAGGGTTCTGTAGAATCAACCCCAAATTCCGGCCATTTGTTGCGTCGCCCGTATGCAACGCACACACTGCGGCCCTGTACGCCGAAAAGTTTCCACAATTAGTTTATCTGTTATATATTAAACAATATATATTTATAATTAAACAATAATCTAACCATGGTAATTATTTATTTCCCTTATTCCAATACCGTTAACCCAACAAATGTTGAGAGGTTTTATCTATCTACATACGACATATTGAGTATGTTTTGTCATTTTATATCATTTTTTCCTATTGATCAGACCTAAAAACGTAGACGTGAAATATAAAAATATGAATATTCTACGTGAACGTTTCTACGTCTACGTCCATCTACGTCTGATTGGAAATCCTAGCATGCATTTTCCTATTACTTATATTTTCACGTAGACGTAGAATTCTACGTCTATGTCAATTGGAAACTATCCTTTAGTACCAAAATTGCATATAAGATGACAGGTAATGTCCATAATTGGTATAATAATTCCGGCGTTTTGTTGGTGGCTAGTTAAGGGTGTATCACCTAGAAAGCTATCCAAGTTTTATTTTGTAAGTCTTTTTCGAGGATTCAAGTCTTCACGTCTTCAGCTATCAGACACGAAACATGGAAAAGTAACATGCTTCTGCGTAGATAACGTTAACAATAAACCCATCTCACTTGATCTGACTGAGAGGGCGAGACCGCGCAGGCACATTTGACGACTTGGATTTCGTCTGTCTTCTAGAAACAGGGGAAATATATCTCGATGTATTTGCTCAGACTTAAAGAGCTAGGTTTTTTTGTAATGCTGTCACACACACAAGACTTCGATTCGAATTCAAAGACTTTAATTTTCCAAGTTTAGACTTGCATAATAACTCTAGTGTGATAAGGCCTTTAGAAGTACTAGAATTGATGCGCAAGAAAACGACAGTTTTGAACATGAAGTACACATGGAATGACATTTGCATGGAGGTTAAATCATATAATTGTAGAACATCCTAGACTCTGACTGCGTATAAAAACGTACGTATTTCACCTAAATAGATAATCTAAATCAGTGGTGCGCAAACCGTGGGTCCCGACCCCCGAAGGGGTCGCGAGGAAATTTTTCGGGGTCGCCAAATTCGAAGAAATTTATGACATTAAAAAATATAAAGCTTTTCTTCAGTAAGTATCAGGTACCAGTAAAATAGTGATGTGAAATTTTATTCTTTATAAAAATAGAACTATATTTTTTTACGAAAACAATTGTCTGTATTAAACTCTTTCAAAAACACCCTGTAAGTGCAAATCCCAGAAATAATTTCACTTTAACTACGTTGACGATTAAAAAAACGTTTATTGTCTATCCAGGGGTCGCGACAAAATTTTACACAAAATGGGGGGTCGGAAATGAAAATAGTTTGCGCACCACTGATCTAAATAATAAATACAGGGACGAAAATTTTATATTTGAAGCAAATCCTAGAACGTAATGTTTTAGAACAAATAATTGAATTGTACATACATTTTAAGTTTAGATTTAACAATACTATATTAAAATCATATAGTTATATATCTATTTTAGGACACAAAATGAGAAAATACCTAAAAGTGAAAATTATTTTGGAGCAGTAATACCAAGATTTAATTTTAATACACTTAAAAACCAAATGAAAACAACAAGTGCATTCAAATATAACTTTTCAGCCCCACCACACTTATTCATTCCAGTCGTTAGACCCAGGGCCGTAACGACGATATTAAGCGCCGGCGGCAAGTGTCCAAGTTGCGCCCTTTCGAATATTTTGGCGCCCCTATTTTGAATGCTGATGGATAAAAAAAAGGATAGCGAATCTAAAAATTGATGTGAAGTGTGAATTTTCACACATTGCAGGGTTTCGCAGGTATATAATAAGTGAAGGCGGCATGCTGAGTGTGTAGGACAAATTTTGCTTTGTAGTAACCACGGCAAAATGAACGATCTTTTTAAAATAATTTATCGTCTGTTAATCTCAGAGCTTTAAAAACAAATTTTATGTTAAAATATTTTTTTGTTAATTTTAATTCGAATACCTAATATCATTATTTAGGTTTCTAAATAAGTGCAGTATTTTTTTTATATAACAAGGTTCATTAAGATTTTGAAAATTGGGCCTACGGCTTTCATTGGTTGTCTTAAATCATACGCTCCGCCCCTCTGGCTTCGTATAAATGACACAGAATGAAAATATAATTCCAATCGATTATTAAATTTACGCTCTTGAAAATTAAATTCAAAATGTGCTAAAATATAACTAGAATTTTAACAAATTAATTTAAACATAATAAATATGAAAAAAAAAAAAACAAAAAATAAAATTGACTCCACAAGCCAGGAACGAACCCTGTGTAGTGAATAACGATCCTGTGTGGTTGTCGAGCAACTGAGCCACTAGACCACCAAACGCTTATCAACTTAGTGTGTTATAAGAGTATACATGTGTGCATCGTCAACCAAAAAACACAAAAAATGCGTTATTTTCCGAAAACATAATCTGATCAAAAATTCCTGTTGTACTATTCCGATTCACACCATTATACATTACTTAGAATTTTTTCACATTTTTAGTTTAAACCATCTGGGCTACAGGGTGTGGGACAAAAATTTTTTTGCACAATTTTGGCAAAAATCGCCTCAAAATAATTTATTTTGCAAAAATTAAATTTTGAATGTTAATCCACGTACTAAGGGTTTTCATTTGATACCCTACTTAGAATTTTAAAAAAATATTTTTTTTTTCGATGAGCACATATTTGTTTATATTTTTAGGGGGATATGTTTTTTAGATGTTTTTGTATTTTTCCTATGTGCGGGTCAAAAAGTTGTACAAGCATGCCAATTTTCAACTATCTAGGTTTAGCCGTTTGGCTACAATTTTTACCGAACAGACAGACAGACAGACAGACAGACAGACAGACAGACAGACAGACAGACAGACAGACGACAAAATGACGGTATAAGGGTTTTTTGGTCATACCTACAAAACCCTAAAAAGTGATGAGCAAAAAAAAAAAAACGTCTCACCTCCAACATACAAGTGATGAGCAAAAAAAGGTCCTCACCTCCAAAATACAAGTAACGAGCAAAAACAAAGGTCCTCACCTCCATATTGCAAGTAATATGCAAAAAACAGCAACTAAAAATTTTTCGCCCTGCGCCGGTGGCGGGTGCCTCTTTCGCCACGCCCTAGTTACGGGCCTGGTTAGACCTCAAATCATCGAATAAGTAGAATGAATAGAATGAGAATATTGTCCCAACAAAACGCGTATTCTGATTAAACCGAAACCAGAACTGATACAACAAAACGCACCCACTGTTACAATATCCATTTATTTAAGGAAGGAAATATATGAATACATTCTCAAACTTTTATTTCAGAAGTCACTAAACATCTTAGATACAATCAGCAGAGGGAAAGGCGAGGGCGAACGGGGCACAGTCCCAGGGCGCTCGCTGTTAGGGGCGCCAAAATGAGCGCTCAAATATATACATTATCAGTAAAATATTCAGAAAAATATGGAGGTACCAAAAAATGTTCTGCAAAATATTAAAACATTATTTTCAGCATGCATATTTCTGTATATCAATAACAAAAAAAGTTCATTTGAACGATCTTCCGGTAGTGTTTCGAAGACAGTTTTTTAATAATTTAACGTAGAAAGTGATCGTTCAGCAATACCCATTTTTCTCAGGGGGATGCGTAAGACAGAATATGTTTCTTGGGGGGTAGGGCTCACGCATTTAAACGTTCAATTACATGAAAAATTACCCTTTAAAACGTGTTTTTTAATATATGTCGGGGGGCTCAAACCCGTAAGCCTTTCCGTAATATTTTTAACGGATTTTATAGGAATATATTTGGATAAATTCCTTTTTTACTTATCTACAAACATTTTTTTGCTGACTTTGTTGACATTTTATATTATATTAGCGCACCCAGGAAGTTTTGTTGGGAAGGCCCGGAAGACAAAATTATTTAAATTATGAAAATATAAAGTGATGACCTAAAAAAAGGTCCTCACTTCCAAAATACAAGTGACGATCTAAAAAAAAAGGTCCTCATCTCTATTTTTAAAATTTTCGTGTGTTTGTGTGTTTTTATTTTTATTTCCTTCCTTCAAAGGGGGGCCCGGGCCCCCTCCCTGGGTGCGCCACTGGTATTAGCAAATTTACTTTATTATAAATGGTATTCGGAAGTTAAAATATTTAAGCATTATTGCAATCATCTGAATTAAGAGAATATGTTTGAAGTAAGTTTTCGGGTTTTAAGTCTCCGTATTATTTTGTTCTGGAATTAAAATAGCCAAATATTGTAAAATATGTGTATGTTCTATAAATCTATATTTTAGCTGTTTATTGAATGAATTCAAAAATTGATTAAATACGGTTATTCTGTAATAAATTTCAAGCATTTCTACGTTCATATTATTAAATTTCTAATAAAATCAGAAATTTTACTAAAACTGCCTACGTATTTAATAAAGTTATATAGATTTTTAAAATTATATTTCCTTATTTCTATTATTTTTGTTGATATTCTTGTTCTTGAACATTCTTTGTGAAGTGCACGTGCACCCAACCACCCCATACTGGTACGCCATTGGACGGATTGGACCTTCTAATAAAAGGGCGCAGTTTGGCTGACCCGGGCGCCAAAAGAGCTAGTGCCGGCTCTGGATACAATGCATAACTACAGATTTACTGCTGTATTTTGTAGTTGCTAATTTTAATCTTTATTTCTTTTGTTTTATTCTTTCTTTCTGAGTTCTTTGGAAAATTTTTCATAAGAAAATCATGCTCTGACCAATTAGTACAGCCATATGCTACATAACCAACCATTTCCTTTATAATTTTAATAGAAATTAATGTAAAAATGTAGCTACACTATTTATATATTGATAATGATATTATGATTATAAAATTTCTTTCGTCGATAATAATTGACATAAAGTAAAACCTGTCAGGTTAAAAATCGTATTTTAGGTATAAAATCTTAAGTATAATTACCGCCGACTGAAACAGTAATTTTTAGTTCAGTATTTGATAATAATAATAATAATAATAATAATAATAATAATATTTATTAAATAGCACACTTGGCTACATATTTGATAGAATATATTGAATGCAATAACAGTTCACAGTTAAAATATATTTAAATAACTTTATTTTAAAAAATTAAAACATACAATCTCGAACATGTAAATGAACAATTGGACTCTTAATGGCCGTCGATCACTTCAATCAATAGAAAAGAGACGCTCATTATGCCCTTTTCACACTAGATCTTTAAGACGATTGAACTTAAACTTCATCGATGTTTAATATCGGTTTGCTTTCACACTTGATGTTTAATTTGAAGAAGAAATCTCCATGTAAAGCTAGTATGTATTGCCAACATAATTTCATATCGTTTGAATTTATTCTGTCATTATTTTGTATATCGAGGTTAGGAAAAGTTTATTTTTTATATTTATTTAAATAATAACGCAAATAATCTTCTCATAACCTCGATATATAAAATGATAACAGCTGAACATAGATAAAAGAAGAGAAGCACAAATTCAAGGAGTATTTTTTTATAATGGGAATTAAGTTGGCAATGCGGGCGAAGTTTAAGACGCAGATCTCTGTCTTAAACATCGGTCGTGTTTAGACGAGGCCGTACGGTTTCACATTAGCGTTTAAAGATCCATTCACTTAAACATCCGATCTTAAAGATCTAGTGTGAAAAGGGTATTAGCCAGACTGTTACTATAGTAACACAGATACTGTATACTGTCCGATCAATTCTGTAAAAAGTTACTGTGTAGTAACGTTACTACAAGATAAAATATTATAAAAGTATAATAACTTTCATTCATGATAGTAACTGATCTTGCTCATAGTGACAAATTTAGTTACTATGATCATAGTAACTGAGTTACAGAATTGGTCTGAATGTCTGTAGTAATTAGTAAGTACAGTAAATATAAGAGAGTAACCAGATATTTTGTTGCGATTAGTAATGATTTTGTTGGTAGTTGATTATTTAAGGCAGTGGTTCGTAACCTTTTAGTAGTCGCGGCCCCCTTAAAATCCGAAAGTATATTCTCGGTCCCCTTAAAATCCTAAAATATTTTCGCGACCAGTACCCCCCCCCCCCATTAGATAAAATACTTTATTTATTTAGATATTATAGTGACAAAAAAAACTCTTAAATGTAACAATAATTCATAAATAAATCAAAAAGCAGAACTTAACATAATATTTATACAGTGAATTTATTCTTTTATGCAACATGTACTATGTCATTACCATGGATACAGTTTTTGACAGCAATATAAATCGTGTTCATTTTCATTTGCAACATAGACAATTAGTGTGTATATTTTCGCTCATTACTGATTTAAAAATTAATCAACATGTATATACAGATGAAGAAAAAATAATGATGGTAACTTGGTATAATTCCCAAATGAGTTTAAGAGAAGTTTTTGCTGTATTTAGTGCAACTTATCCAGATCGGCCAATACCAAATCCCTCTACAGTTTCAAGACTAGTTAATAAATTTCATCGCGAAGGATGTCTTAAGTCAAAACATAATAAAAAAAGAACTACATCCCACGTGCTTACAGAAGAGAAGCAGTTGGAAATATTATTACAAGTGGAAGAAAACAATCAAAATACTTTAAGATCAATTGCACAAACCGTTGGTGTCAGTACTGGATCTTTTTTTTAACTTCTTAAAAAAAGAAAAGTTTTGATCATACAAATTTCAAAATCATCAAGAATTGTTAGAAAGGGACGCAGCAGTACGTATGGATTTTTGTTTTGAAATGTTTGAAAAAATTAATTCCGACCCAACAATGCATCAAAGAATTTTATTTACAGACGAAGCA
Organism: Liopterus haemorrhoidalis; assembly: GCA_963971575.1. Classification (NCBI taxonomy): domain Eukaryota; kingdom Metazoa; phylum Arthropoda; class Insecta; order Coleoptera; family Dytiscidae; genus Liopterus; species Liopterus haemorrhoidalis. Next base: position 100,601,710 of record OZ020611.1, read on the forward strand.
ACGTTTACTCTAAATGGTGAAGTGCACAGACAAAATTTTAGGTACTGGAGTCGAGAAAATTTACATTTGTTTCATTCCTCCCGAACTCAAAATCCGCAAAAATTAAATGTTTGAGCAGGGATAATAGGAACCAATATTATAGGGTCTTTTTTTATTGACGATAACCTTAATGCCGCAAAATATCTAGCCCTTTTGCAAAACCAAATATTACCTGCGTTGCGAAACCTGAATATTAATGGACAAGTATGGTTTCAACATGATGGCGCACAAGTCCATTATTCTAGAATAGTTAAAGAATATTTACATAGAACTTTCCCAAAAAGCTGGATTGGAAGAGGAGGGTCGATGAATTGGCCAGCGAAATCTCCGGATTTGGCACCCAATGATTTTTTTTATTGGGGATATTTAAAGGCCAAAGTAGGAATGTTGCTGAACTGCAAGACATAATTGTTTAAGCATCCAACAATATACCTCAAGAGCAATTGCTGAATGTTTTAATGTCATTTTTATGATCGCTTAACATTTTGTATGCAAGTAAACGGAGAAACTTTTGAACATTTATTATAAGTTTTTATTAGTTATTTATTTATTATTATTATTATTTTTTTAATTTGTATTTTCAATAAAATATTTTGATTTTGCTAGTAAATATGGTTTTTTCTACGTTGCAAATGAAAATGAACACGATTTATATTGCTGTCAAAAACTGTATCCATGGTAATGACATAGTACATGTTGCATAAAAGAATAAATTCACTGTATATGCATAATCAGTGCGTAATACTTATTTTAAAATATTGATTTTATTGACAATATTTTTTAACGTTGAGGGCGCAGCGAGCGCAAGCGAATATTAAACTTCACAGATATATATAGGAAGCCACGTGAGTAAAAACTGTCAACGTAGCGTGTAACTAAAAATCAAATGGAATTTTCTACAAAAAATAAATACGAAGAGATGAGGATACGCTCCTATTCCAAGATAAATAGTAAAAAATACCAAAAACATAAAATAAATAGTTATAAGCAAGTCAAAACAAGCGAGAACAAAATTTATAATAATATTTAATACTATCGGTAATATAACTACATACACCATTATAAACCAAATGCGCCAAATTAATGAGACTTCTGTTGTTGAATACACTCCACTAATTTGTCTATTCGTACTTCAATTGCGTTACTTAAAGCTTATCGCATGCAAGAGTCTATTCGGAGTCGTTTACGTTGCTTCGTTTTAATATTGTCTATTGTGGAAAATCCCTTTTCGCACAGATATGTGGAAGCAAAAGGCAATAAATGTTGTATGGCGATGGTGAACAGGTGCGGATATTTCTTCCGAATATGTATCCAAAATTGTACCAAACTTTTTTTCTTGAAAAGTGAATTCAAATTTAAATCCTTTATCAATTCAATCAGAGTGTCTTCGTGGGTTGGTGATAAATTGATATTACCAGGTCTACAAGTATTAAATGCGTATTTTATCAAACTTGCCGCGCAAACAGAGTGTATAGTTCAAAGTTTCAAAACATATAGCGTTTTGTTAAGTTATCATTAAGTGTCATATGCGTATAGGTTATAATTGGAAAAGTGATCATATAGTTTTGTTTTACTGTGTTAAAAATGTCAAATTTTGTGCCAAATAAAGAGCATTTGCGGACAGTACTACTGTTTTGTTTTCATTTGAAAAAAACTGCTGCTGAATCATACCGACTGCTTCGAGAAGCTTATGGTGAATATGCTCCATCGCAAGATACGTGTGAACGATGGTTTCGGCGTTTCAAAAGTGGTGACTTTGATCTTACAGACAAAGAACATGGAAAACCTCCAAAAAAATATGAAGATACAAAATTGGAAACATTGCTACAGGAAGACGATAGTCAATCACAAAAACAACTAACAGAGCAGTTAGGCATTAGTCAACAAGCTGTTTCCAATCACCTACGAGAGATGGGTAAGATCCAGAAAGTCGGCAAATGGGTTCCACATGCATTGAATTAGAGGCAGATGGAAAAACGCAAAAACACTTGTGAAATTTTGCTTGCACGATACAAAAGAAAGTCTTTTTTGCATCGTATCATTACTGGCGATGAAAAATGGATTTATTTTGAAAATCCCAAACGCAAAAAATCATGAGTGAACCCAAGCTCACCATCCACATCAACTGCAAGATCGAATCGCTTAGGCAAAAAGACAATGCTGTGTACTTGGTGAGACCAAAAGGGTGTGGTCTATTATGAATTGTTAAAACCTGGTGAAACAGTTAATACCCAACGCTACCAACAACAACTGATCGAATTGAACCATTCGCTGCTCATAAAACGACCAGAATATAAAAGAAGACAGCACAAGGTAATCTTTCTTCACAATAATGCTCCATCACATAAGGCAAAAGCAGTTTGCAACACATTGGAGGCACTCAAGTGGGAAGTGCTACCCCATGCCGCTTACTCACCAGACTTGGACCCTTCAGATTACCACTTGTTCGCATCAATGGGTCACGCACTTGCCGAGCAGCACTTTTGTTCATATGAAAATGTAAAAGAATGGCTAGATGAATGGTTTGCGGGGAAAGGGGAAGAGTTCTACTAGCGAGGTATTCACAAATTGCCTGAACGATGGGAAAAATGTATAACTTCTAATGGATCATACTTTGAATAAATAAACTTTTACGGTGCGAACGGTGCGACCGCACAAGGCCCCGCGCTTCTGAAGGCCCCGGGCGACCCGAGTTTTTTTTTTTTTTTATAGAATGACTAAATCGTTTCTTTTCGTAGTTGCAGTTTACCTTTATACAAAGTATGAAATAATTTGGACTTATTTCTAGTCGATTTAATTAAACTTTTTTCTTCATACCGATTAAACAGTTTGAAATTATATCCGCATCTCAATTAGGCACTTTTGCATACGGTCTAAAACGTTCTATAGGCATCTGGGTCACGTCATGATTTCAGTACTGTTTGCAGAATGAGATAACAATAGGTTTTCTATGGGCAGTGGTCGTTATGAAATAGATATTTATAGATTTTTTTAGCTATTTACATTATTTTGTTAAATATTAATTATAATTATTCATAAACAGTAGCGCAGCCAGGATTTTGTCTTGGGGAGGACCTAATCAAATTTCAAGAGCACGCGGGCCGCATACGGCCCTCAACCTTATTTTTTGTGGCTCCTGAAGCGGTAATCAAAATCTCTTGAGCTTATTTAGGGGAAAAATATATTTAAAAATGTAATATATACTCTCTTCCCCTTTTCTGTTTATAAAAAAAATTCAAGAAACCCTTCGGTATATTTAAAGTTCCGTCACTGCTTATCATTTTGTATGTAAAATAGACTGCGACCCAAATCAGTTCAACACCGCTGTTGTTGAGTAATTAGTTGTTTAAAACAGTTTTATCATTTGACTGGGCGAATGTTTTAGTCGATGTGTCAGGGGGAAAAGGATCAACGCTCCCCTTCATATAATTCGTTGGAGCGTATTTGGAAAGTGATGTATTTTCACTTGAACAATAACTGCCCCTATCAAGAGTAGGCAATCTTAAAAAAATGTTTATTTATACGAAAAAAATAAATAAAAATTAAAATTGCCAATATTGTTTACAATGCAGTAATTTAAAAATAAACTACTGTTGTGGTTAACAAATTTTATCTTCAACTCTCCGAGTAGCGCCGTGTAATCTGCTGGTCCTGGGAGGGGTCAATCTTGATTGTTTTAGTTAGTATTCAATCTATCAAACTTCAGTTACCGCGTTTCGTAAATTTTAAAATTTTTTCAACAATTTTCTATTTTCGGAACGGAAAATTTGAATATGAAATTTAGTATTTACGATACATACTAATTTTTAACTTCGATAGAGAATATTCAAAGCTTTTGTTACACAGCAGTCAAGCTAAAATTATTGAAAGAAATATATTTTACAATATTTTATGAACCTGTTTTGCCGTATTATCAACTATAGTCTATCTCAGAAAGAGCGATAGTAATAAAATTTATTATTTGTAAAAAGTTATTGTTATGATAAATAATAAATTAGTAACAGTCGATCTTTGCGGCATGAATCCATGCTTTTTACCGATAGCGGAAGACACGTGTTGAAATAAGTATTTATATATAATCTGCTCAAAAACTTGCGCAAAAAGATAAAATGGACACAGGTCTATAATTTTTGTTTATATGATATAAATAAAATAATAAAACAAAATAATTTTAGTTTTTTTATTAATAAACATATCGTTTTAAATATAAAAGAAAGTATAAAGTATCACAAACAAACAAGAACAAATTTACAAATATACAACATATATACAGAAGTCGGTAGAAAATAGTTTTGAAATTTTGAAAAGAATAGGCTCGTTAGTAAATCTGCTGTTTACCACCATCCACCTCCGCCACCACCTGAAAAATAAAATAAAATATTAATTAAATACAACACATTCTACTTTATATGCAATATGCAATTAAAAAGGCGTGTAAAATGGAGTGTTCTCAAGTATATCTGCAATTTTCTCCAAGTATATATGAGGGGGCAGCTGGGTTCACAATAGTTTTAAAGGAGGGATCCTCCCCGCTGGTTCCACCACTACTTAAGAATCAAAATGGCAATTTATGGTAGTTCGATTCAGGATATTATGTAGTGCTACGCCCATGGGCCGGCGTAGCCCATGGGTGACCAGAGCAATAGCACAGTGTCACGCGCTCGTATTATGCACAATACAAAATGACGTTAAGTCCTATGACACTTGCGCCAGGCCCCGCTAAGTTTGCATCCGGCTACATCCGTGGCTACATACGATGACTCATATATTAACAACAACCTTTATAACAATGTTTTGAAATAATCCTGTATATAATGAACTATAACATTACTACGAGTAATGCGTCCTTTAAAAACGTGTAATGATTGGAGCACCAGTCGAAGGGCATGCTAATTTTTCCCGAATTGTTGCCCGTCCCTATACATGTTTGATCTTATTTATTAAGAGTATGAATCCGCTTTCGAATTATTCTCATTGACAGGCAACCAGTTCGACTTGAACGTTACGGTAGTGCATAGTTATCATTTTTATAATGTTCGCTGAAAATAGTCAATAAAATTGTATTGAACAACTATCATTTAACGGCAGGGAAAACACCATAAATTACAAATTTCTCATACAAAATTAACAATAAAATTAGTGTAAAAGGAATGGATAAGATCTATACAACAAATTTTGTAGCGATTTTTATCTATTTAATACTTTATAATTGTTTAAAAAAAATATCACATAATAATTTTCCATATTTGTGGGCCCCAAATAACTGTAAATTTACAATAAATGATCGTAACCTTCTTCGAAAATTTCTGTACTTGATGATAATGAAATGTTACTTGGCGCACGAAAATTAAATAATATTGACCTATAGTATTTGTGCAAATTGGTAGCAAAAATAGTCCACCAAATACAATAGCTTTAAGACGTTTTGAAAATGGAACAAAATAGTTACAAACATGTCTGTAGGAAGAACGTTTAGCTATAATTTGCCTCGTCGTAAGTAAACATGCAAATACCCAACTTTTTTTTTTTTATAATTAACAATGTCGATAGATAAAAATTCACTGCAAAATTTGATATTTCATATTTTTCTGTAAGACTCTTATTAGAACTGTGCTGTTTAGTCTACCTTTAAGGTGGAAACTATTATGAAGTGGAGCGTCTTTTTCAGTTCGAGTATAGAAGAGAAAAATGGTTTTAAAAAATTGTATAATTATTTGAAAGGACAAAAACCAAAAAAACTTTAATTAGAAAAGTAAAATAATAACCATAATTTTTAAGACCACGAATATGAACCAAACCATTTTAAATAATAATTTCATAATTTTTATAAAAATAGATATTAAAAATAATTGAATAGATTCAGAACAAGTCTGTTAAGTTTGATGTTACTATTCGATATATGTACTTCCATAATTCAAATTTAATCCTCTTAACTGAAGAAGTCAAGAAAGTCATTCTCACTAGAATTATGGATGGGCTATACTCAATGATGGGATTCACCCGGTTCGCACCGGTTCACGCGAACCGTTTGTTAAGAAATTTTAGTTCGGCGAACCGCTTGTTAAAATACTTTAGATACAGGGAATGACGATTTGACAAAAGTATATATCGCCGATACTGAAAGAACAATATTGATAATGTCCGGCAATTTGCCAATATTTAAAATAATTACATATCTTAATGTTTAATTTAAATAAATATACTATTTTGAATTTTGTGAAAATTTTGTGTTTTTAAACAAATACTTGAAAATGGGGGCATTTGACTAACAACTAAAATTTCAATATATTACCTTTCTTCCATCCACCATGTCCACCTCCTCCATATCCACCTCCATATCCGCCACCAAATCCACCTCCGTATCCGCCTCCAAATCCACCACTGTGACCACCTCCGAAACCTCCATGTCCTCCACCATATCCGCCACTGTAGCTTGGCACGGAGATTACTTTGATGACTTTAATACCACCTCCATGACCGCCGCCGTATCCGCCGCCGCCAAATCCGCCACCGCCATATCCGCCTCCGCCATATCCGCCTCCGCCATGTCCTCCATAACCACCGCCGAGACCACCATGACCTCCGCCTCCGCCGATCCAACCACCTCCTATTTTACCGCCTCCGAATCCACCACCTAGTCCACCGCCATATCCACCGCCGGACCAACCACCGCCACCGCCGGACCAACCACCGCCGCCACCGGACCAGCCGCCATGTCCACCGCCAATGAATCCACCTAAAAATAATAATAATGATGAATATGTTGAACAGAAGTAACTGAAATTTCATGGTGAAACATCTGACATATATAATTAGCAAGTGTCTGTATGTAGTATCGGTAACATTGTGACGTCAATTTTTTCTAAGGTTCTCGTGATTGGCAGACAATCCTATATCCTTTGGCCGATATGAACAATATTTTGCAGATTTATTCTCTAAGAATCTACGAATATAATTACATACATAAATGTCTAGGGTTTCGTAGGCATAAAGAGACTCTTATATTCTTTGACCGATGTGAACAATATTTTGCAGATTTATTCTCTAAGAATCTACGAATATAATTACATACATAAATTTATAGGGTTTCGTAGGCATAAACAAGAGACTTATATTCTTTGACCGATATGAACAATATTTTGCAGATTTATTCTCTAAAAATCTGCGGACAAAATAACATACAGAAATGTCTAGGGTATCGAAGACATAAATAAGTAACTCTAGACACTCCTATATTCTTTGATCGATATGAAAAATATTTTGCAAATTTATTCTCTAAGAATCTGCGGATAAAATAATCTATAGAAATGTCTAGAGTTTCGTAGGCATAAAAAAGAAACCCTAGGATACTCTATATTGTTTAAAATCGAATCAAAGTTGAAAATAAAAAATTTGCTATAAAATTTGAAATTTAACACTATTCAGGATTTCTAGTAATTTTTAGATTATAGGGCACATGTTTGCCTCTAGTTGCGTCCAAATCTACTTTTATTTTGAAAATCAATTAATGTTTGTTAATTTAAGTATTAAACGATTTCATTTAATATACTGCATAAAATTAAAAAATAGTTAAAAATCTTTATGCACATTGTCTCTTCAATCGTAGTTCTTTTGTATCGAGTACAAATTTGTTTGTGTTCCCAAAGTAATAATAAAAAAATCCAAAATAATCGGGTGAAAATTCACCATAATGTATTCAAGTGTTAATTTACAGTATTTCTCTTGTGGGAAATGAGAACGGTGTTTCTAAATGTTGCAAAAGTGTCAAATATATCAATAAATCCAAAATATTATGAGGAATTTTATATTCATTTATTGTTAACTTGTTGAAATTAAATAGAAAAAGCATCTGAGATAATGAAGTATAGTCTGTTTATTTTGTTTAAGTGGAACTAGATTTTGAATTCTAGTAACATTTACCGATTAAGATTGAGTGAGGCTTTTGATCATTTTGTTTAGTAAAAGCCAACTTCAATCCCTAAAAAGAGAGCTTATAAAAATTCCAGTTAGTTCCGCTTAAACGTTTGAAATAGCCTATATAACCTTTTAAATTTATTCATGAGTTCAAAAAAAATTACATAAGGGTTGGCTATAGAAAAATAAAATAATGTGTACTGAAAGCTTTATATAACAATATAAACTTATGACAAAAACAGTGATGACAGTTAATTAATTCTAAAGCTTGCCGTTGACATTACTTTTATTTTCCATAGCCAACCCTTATGTAATTTCTTTTTGAACTCATGGTATAAACAATTTTGTTTTACAGCCAGCAACGTCCCCAAGAAAATAAAATATAGCGTTATTGAGTAACATTTGAACGTACTATATGTATTCATTGAGAGAGAAATCAGGAGGCGCAAGTGGAACTGGATTGACCATGTACTAAGAAGAAAGCCAAGCAATCTATAGTCTATCTCAGAAAGACTGATAGTAATAAAATTTATTATTTGTAAAAAGTTATTGTTTTTTCACACAGAAGCGGCACACAAAATATGAATAGTTCGAAACGAAATATTATTAAAAACAACCGAGTGTGCCGCACATCTTATATGGGAATACGATCTAGGGTTAAACACAATAGATCATAAAAATTTAACCCTCAAATTTTGAGGAAAAATATGGTGACAGGCGTGCGTTTAATGATATGATAAATATGGTCACAGGCGTGCGTTTAATAAAATGATAAATAGTAATATAGTACACAAAAATACACAAAACCAATTTAAACGTGTTTAAAATGTGCACGCCACTGGTAACTGCCTGACAAAAAGATTTATGACTATCAGTCTTTCTGAGATAGACTATAGCAAGAATGGCGCTAGATTGGAAGTCATAGGGGAAGCCTTAAGTTGGTCGCCCGAAATGATTATTAAAAATAACCTATTAGATACATTGCAATTCTCTGCAAATTTTGATTGTTAGATTGTTACTTTTGATTTTTAGTTTTTTATGAGAAACGTGTGAGAATGTGGTGTTTAGCCTGCCTTTAACCATTCTACAAACATTATTTAAATGCGGTAGGAAATCGTCGTGCCATTACAAAGAAAGGCGTCAAGCTGGGAACCACTATGCTAAAGTCATACTGAAGATTAATAAATCAATCTCCCATAACCTTTCATCTTATAGATCAACTTCTTTAAATGAAAGTGCTTTACTATTAACAAATTATCCAATATATTGTCGGTATACAAAGGTGTGTTGTGCACGTAACTGAGATGGGCGCGTAGATCTACTGTTACATAATAATGTTAATTTCATACAATTTTACGATTTACGTCAGTTCACCATTGATTGGTAAGTTTAAGACGAGAGGAAGTAATTTTTGAATGAACCTTACCTGACAAGTTGATTGTTTGATTTATGGATTGCGTGATCTACTTGTTGCAATAACTGCTATGCAATTATAAAATATGCATTGTGTTTTATGACGGTAGATGACGCAATTTTTGTTTTTACTATTTACACATTTTTTTTTTGTATTTTTTTCTATTTATATATTAATTAGCAGTATATCCATTGCTTCGATACCGATAAAAGTAGTCGTGGCCATTTTCGACCGAATCTTTTCGAGTCAAACTGAACATCATAATTTTCGTAGAAAATGAAAACATATAAATGCTTATTGTGAATACAGTAATACCCCGTTACTCGACTGCCTCTTAGCTCGACGTTTTCGCCACTCGACGTAAATGTCGAGAGTGAGAGTCGACGGAAGCATCGCTATCCGACGCGCGATCGAGTACCGATCACGTGATACATATTTTGGTAAACAAAGCAAAATGAACTCATGGCCAGCAATTCGCGCCTAGATATCTTGACGACAACTCAGATTTAGTGCAGCTATGAACTTTTTGTTTTTTTGCTAAAATAAGTGATTTATATTTATATTTATGGGTCCAAAGGATAGAAATGCAAGCATAGCTAAAAGGAAAACATACATATATGTATTTCCTTATATGTATATGTATATATGTACATATGATTCCCTTTATTTTTTATGGAGAAATTCGACTCGCCACTCAACGTAATCGCTACTCGACGCTTTTTCAGAACGAATGAACGTCGAGTGGCGGGGTATTACTGTATGTAGGTACCCTCGGGGACTTTTTTGGGGCAATATTAAATCCTAAAAGTCTTTATGAAGCCCTAAAGCCCCGTTTATAATAAATATGCCATGGATACAGCAGCATAAAAATTACACTACTCTCTTTGTTCTGTTTATTACAAACAGATGTTTTTAAGGGTCAAACCCTTTATTCCACTGCATTACCTTATGAGTTTATTATAAACCAAACTTAAGGCCCAGTTTAATAAAGCGTTGTTAAGCTTGTCGTCAGGTAATCACGCCGTCAGTTAATGACGTTAGGTCTGTTCGTTTCGCTATTTTGCGTCTACGGTTTACGGCTGTGTCAAAATTTGCTGTTCGTTTGAATTGGCAGTTTACTGTAAAGTCACTAGATGCTGTTCGTTTCGCTAAAACAACTGATGGCAGTAACACGCCGCATCAAGACATCTTACAGCTCCTTCTGAGTCAGTTGAATGGAAACGGCAGTAAATTAAAAATAATTGAAAGTGTGTATTGTATTTATAAAAGACACTGTACATATGAATGAGAATAGCAAATAATGTATATTTGGAATATATTCGCCATCTTTATCTGTACATGAAAAATCCCTCCAACAATCAGATTTAGACAATAATAATAGTTCCGTTGAAAAAAGTTACAATTATGATTGGGAAATGGTAACTGTCAAATTTTATAGGTTAACTAGAGTTACATATCGCCTTTGGGCAACAACTGTTTACGTCAAGTATTCGGTTAATATCGAAACGAACAGAATTTGCGTTTTTAGTAACTTAAATTCTTACAGCCGCGTTTGGCAGTAATAAATTAAACGCCGCGTCTTGCAATAAAATGCAAGGTAGCGAAAAGAACAATCCTAATGTCAAATGTTTGACAATGTCCTAATGAAAAACAATTGATTGTGTACTTAGCAATGCTTTCAGCAATATTTGATTATATATCGTATAGTTAACTACATTATCAGATCTGGTTGTGCAATAAAATTAATTTTAATGTGTTTTTTTTTTTTAATATATATTTTACGTTATTATAGAAAATATCAAAACCAACATCAAGCAGATATTTGATTTAGTTTTGTTGGCAGTCTTGCATGTGGAGCATTTAAGAATTAGTTTTGGCAAAGGTTTGGTATATTAAATTTTTACTTCGAAAATCACGAGAAAGTACGTTACGATTAGCGAGTGACAGTAAAGACGGACAATCAATTAAACCTTTTCAAAAATTTTTTATAGCAATATCGTCAGATATTGAGCTTCTGCCTTTGAGTATGAGCATGTCACAATAATGACAACGATGAATGTAATTGGAAGCTGTTATAGGTACTTTTCTAGCTAGATGATGGATTTTTTTTTGCATCCTTATCTCTGTATAAACAGGTACTCATTTATACTCGAGGCTGTACTTAATGCTTCAGCTGAATGAACAAAATCGGAAGATGAAAATTCCGTAGTATCTTTTGAACTAAGAATTCCATAGTAAGATTTGAACTTGCCTAAACCGGTATACATTTTTAAGTACTAATATCGTGAAATTTTACTAAGTTAATTTCCACTGTGAAAATTGGGAAACGAATTAATGGCCTTGTGTTCTGTTACCAACCATTTTATTAAAGAGACATAGTAGTTCATATTTTAACTATTACATAAAGTGGTAAAAACCCTGGATAACGCTCAGTATGAGTTGTACTTAATAGCGAAAAACTAAATACCACTAAACGAGGTAATTTTTTCCATAATGTCCCGCCAAACTATAAACAACTTTGAACGGGATAGCGTTAACGCTATATGACCCCCAGAGATTATAAGTTTTTTATAAAAAACTAACAATCTGAAATAAAATTAGTAACAATATATGCATTAAACTTTGCACCGATTTTTATTTATCTAATAGAATATTATTAATTGTAAAAAAAAATGTTATCCCTAAATAATTTAATACTCCATCCGTTCCAAAATAAGTGTCTGACTTAGGAATTTTATTTGTTCCAAAATTAATGTCTAATTTCATAAAAAAATATACAAATGTATAACATATATTTTCACAACTAAACTAAATGTGAGGAAGCTTGTAATCGTTGCCTCCTCTATGAAGCATGGTCAATTCCATACATTTCTGCGGTGTAATGAAACAATTGTCTAGTTTTCCGCGTTATTTCATCCCATGTTTTATGCACGGCCGCAATGAGTTCATCAATACTGGATCCTCTTTGTGTTTTAATGATTGAATGGCGTTAAAGAAACTCAAATCGAGGACTAATTTAAATAAATAACTACTGATACATTTAATTTCAATAATCCATTAAAAAAACTAAAATCGGACACTTATTTTGGATCGGAGGTAGTAATAGATATCAGTCAATAATGTTCTGTAAATTTTTTTAACATATTTGTGGGTTCCAAATAACTTATATTTATGTATAAATGTTCAAATAAACGTCAGAATTTTTTTCGACATGATTATAGTTTAGAAGATTCGTCGAAAAATATTATACAAGGTGTCTCAAAAGAAATTTTATATTTAGTGGATCGATTAAAAAAAAAGTAAGCCGTATATAGAAAAAATGTTTATTAATTATTAAAATACTCTTTTTGGGGATTTATTTCTTAAAAATAATATCGTCTAAATGTAGACCCTCGCGTTCTCGGCACTCATTTAATCGAACAGTAAAATTACTTATGACGTCTCGGCAGGTGGACTCAGGGATGGCTGCCATTTCGTGACGGATATTTTCTTTCAAATGCACCAGTGAAGTCGGTTTATTGGCGTAAACTTTAGATTTAAGATAACCCCATAGGAAAAAGTCCATAGGGGTTAAATCTGGACTGCGTGGAGGCCAATTTATGTCACCTCTCCGGGAGATCAATTTAAGACGAAATTAAGCCTCTGACTGGCATCTTGGGGCTTTAATTCTTGCACCAATTGAATTTTGTAGGGGTGCAGCTTTAGGTCTTTGTGCATAATGCAATGTAATGATGATCTATGCACATTTAAAGCACTTGCGCGCTTCCGAATTGAAAGGTTCGGGTCGTCACGAACAGACTGATTAACATTCTCCACGTTTTCTACCGTTCTTGATGACCTAGGTCGCCCGGATTTTGATTTATCCAGCGTTGTACCAGTCTCTTCAAACTTTTTAACCCAATGTCGAATGAGAGGAATGCTTGGCGCATCATTTAAGTGGCGAAAACCTCGAATACTGCAGAATTTTCTACGCGCTACAGTCGCCGAATCACCGTTTTTGTAAAACTCTCGCACGCATAACGCGCGGTCTGCTCCCGAGAAACGCTCCATAGCGACTGAATTCTGAAACCTGGGCCTTAAAAAAATAGCCTGCTCCCGGATGCCATTTAACCTCGCTACGCAACTGTTTAATTATTGACACCTACTGACATTGATAACTAAAAGTTGTAGATTTGATCATGCTAGTGAAACATTTATTTCGTCCTTTTTGGAGTCAAATAATAAACATCACAACACGCATTAAATCTACCATGGTTAAATAATTTAGTCAAATTTATGATTGGGTAATGAGTAGACGCGGTATGAGCCTGAGAAATTTTGAGTTACCGAGTCTTTGATTTACTGGTTAATTAAATTGGATGCTATATGAATAAATAGACAATTACAATATCGAGTCACGTCTGTTCATTTCTCCTTTTTCAGTTTATATTAATTATATTAAATAAACAAATCATGACAAATGTATATTTTTAATACTTGGCAGTAATCATTCATATCTTAACGTATGCAATGGAAAAACTTCAATGGTAATAATTTAGAATTTTTCAGCCGGTAAATATATTGTGCATTACTGCAAAAGTTGGATAGATTAACGAGATAGACGACGTTGCGAGTTTTTGGTATACAAAATAACTTAAACGCGTTCTAGTCGTAAAGTCATCAGAGGGTATAACGTACATGTATCATAAAAATTAGATGGTATATCGCCTAAAAACTGTCTTAGTTATCTTAGAATCTCTCTTTAGAATCTTCAGAACTAATGGGTGTTTTTTTTAGAGGTATAGAACTTTAAATTGCAATAAAACAACGATGGATTATTCGGTTGACATGAATTTTTTTTTATTCGAAAGATAATCTTGTGGCATTACATTTTAAATATGATTTCTGGCATATGACCGCCACGGCTGGCTCGGATGTAGTCCAATCTGGACGTCCAATTTTCGATGACTTTTTCCAACATTTGTGGCCGTATATCGGCAATAACACGGCGAATGTTGTCTTCCAAATGGTCAAGCGTTTGTGGCTTATCCGCATAGACCAATGACTTTACATAGCCCCACAGAAAGTAGTCCAGCGGTGTTAAATCACAAGATCTTGGAGGCCAATTCACAGGTCCAAAACGTGAAATTAGGCGGTCACCAAACGTGTCTTTCAATAAATCGATTGTGGCACGAGCTGTGTGACATGTTGCGCCGTCTTGTTGGTATGATTTAATGTAATGCCACAAGATTATCTTTCGAATAAAAAAAAATTCATGTCAATCGAATAATCCATCGTTGTTTTATTGCAATTTAAAGTTCTATACCTCTAAAAAAAAACACCCGTTACAAAGATTTTCTTTCGTACGAGTCATTTGAAATCGTCATACGGGTCACTGTGTGACCTGCGGGTCATACGTTAGCCATCACTGGCATGTACGATATATTTCCAAGCAAAGCAGAAGGTATACTCAGAATACCGCCGTGTACTCTTCACTATAATCTTGCGCATAAAACTTAACATGAAAGATGTTTTTGTATGAGTGAGGTCAAAAGTTAAACCGATTGACAATAACCAAGAAGAGCGTCAGAAAGTACATCTGAAACAGTTATTTTAGATGCAATATCTGCGTACGTATTCCTAATATTTCTTTTACTCCGATAACATTTCTATCCTATTATGTGTATTATGTTATGTGAACTTACCGCTAGCTACAGCGATGGCTGCTGCGGCCACAAATAAGCAAACGAAGGTCTGTAAAAAAGAAAGAACAAATATATTAAACATTTAAGGCAAATTTAATAACAAAAATAATCTATTTTAAACTTGAAAATGTAAAGAATTAAATTTTGATTTTAGATGACTTGAGATTGAAATTGCGATTTATATGCGTTTCAAATAAATGTGTATAAATGTTAAATTATAAATCTCTAGGTTCAGTCGTTTGGCCGACAGACTGACAGAAAAACAGGCGAAAGACAGAGAGTGATGGTATAAGGGTTATTAGTTTTCCTACGAAACCCTAAAAGTGTTGTTTTCATTAAATATTGATATTAATAAATACTAATATTAAAATTATTCTTAACATTTTGCACTAACCAAAAATTTGATTATTATTTTTATTAAAGAACATGTCATAATTAAAAAATATTGTATTTCTAAAATATATTACATGTATTAATATATAGTACTATTTATTAAACAGTATATTAAAACACAAGTGTCATAAGGCATGATTTTGCCGCACGCGTCGAAGTTAGACTATTGTAATCGACAAGTGCGGCAAAAAGTCCTATGTCAGGAGTTTTTTATACTACTTTTTCTATTTTGCATTTTCGTGCCTTTTAAAATAATAAATTTGCATTATATAATCAAACAACGTCCCCAATTAAGGAATTTGGAATGTGAATATAGCATTTGGTCAAACTGGTTTTTCAGTTTTATATTTTTCAAGAGAACTATCAATTATGATTTGTAAAATTTGCAGGTTATTTTTATGAAAAGGCAACATGTGAGCAAGTTGGGAAACATTTTGAACTAAAATTTATACAAAACATTAAATGGTAGTATTGAAATTTTCCGGAAGTACAGGATATTAAGGACACTTTCGAATTGTTATATGGGAACGTATATCCTATTGTGTATCTTTGGATAGAGCTTTTCAAAAGAAACAACTTTTACTTTTTTAAAGAAACATTTTTTCAGTATCTTTTACGGTTGACCAAAAACTATAATATATATGACGATTATATTCCCTATAACGACTTGAAAGTAAAGTATTTTTATTTACAAGTGTTCAAAGTGCCTTATATTTTGATTTAAACACATTCGCATCTTTACTCTTGAGTTATCTGAAGCTCGGAGATTAATAAAAAAAATATAATAAAAAATATTGAACTTTTAAGTCGTACCTACTTCAAAGTACAACTTGAGTTTTGATTGCTTTTGATCAGTTTGTTTAGCAAAAGCCCATTTTACTCATTATAAAGTTAGCTAGTGACAACTTTAGAAAATTAATACTCCATTTAGTTCCGCTTAAACGTTTAATATAGCCTGTAGCTTAAATTAGTTGTCAAAATAAGTAATTAGATAGAATAATAAATAAAATATTTATTTTATTTATGTTATGAAAGGTATATTTTTCTGAATATAAATATAAGACTCGTATTTATAAATATGAATAAAATTTATATCTTGCAAGATTGAACACATTGCTATAATATTTTCATGTTTCGATCTTCTATGACTTCGCGGCCCCCCGGTTGAGAAACGCTGCATTAGCTATCACACTTTACTTAACCTAAAAAATACTATCGAACAAATTTCAACAAATTTAAAAAATCGTGAAACGAAAAAGAATTGCTGAAGTTGCAGCTGTAATTTTGTTATTAAAATTTAGTGAGAAATTCCGATCATGACGATGGTGGGTTCGTAACATGTCACACAAATTAACTTATTCCTTCGTAGCTGGTTTGAAAAGCCATAGATGTTACATTAAAAAAATATTCGTTACACATTAATTTTCTTAGCTGTGAACTCTGTCCTTAAATGTTAAAACAGTCTATTACAGGGTTGTCAAACTGGCGGCCCAATTCTTGCATATTTGCGGCCTGCAACGACGTCTTATACTAATAAATTTTTATGCTATATGTCTTATACCATAAAATTTTATTTGAACTAAAATACCTCGCGACAGAATCTGTTCGCGCCGCGGCATCAAGACAGTAACTGTTGAAGTTAGCCAAAGCCGTGCGATAGTTGGTAGATCAGTGATTCCCGTGATTCCAAATAATATACTCGTAAGCAGAGTTTTCTATGGGTGCAACTGCTGTATAGGTACCAGTACACTGATTTCGACCCATTTTTGTTTTGTTGTTCACAAATAATTTTTTCAAAATTTAATTGTTATTATTTAAATGTAATTTCTTTACTTCCTTCAAATATATTCAGAAAAATGGTGGATAATGAAAAACAGAATGAGTATAAAAATATAACTACATATCGTGTTGCCCGCGTGAATTTTATTTGTTAGAAAAATGTCCCGGGGATCATAATTGCGCTGTTTTAAGCATTTAATTAGTTTGTATGTTTTTAATAAATATATATGTGTGTACATATTTAAACAACAAAAACGACAAAAAAAAAAAAAAAAAAACTGACAATAAAAATACATTTCATATTAATTTTAATCGAAATATTAGTTTTAATTATTCAACCGCGCAATTGCGAAACCGTACGATAAGAAACCGCATATATCGAGGGATTACTGTGCTTAACTGTTTCGGTATCTGTACCTTAAAGTTTTTAGATAAAGAAAGTAGCGCATAGTGGGTGTGACTGGGACTAAAGAGTATCAAACATCACTTATTTCCAGTGATAAAAACTGTAGATAAAATAAAACTAGATGTAACACATGCCCGCAAATATTAAATTTAAAACCGATTGCATCTGAAAACAAATCATATGATACAATTTTATATGTGTAATGTATAAATTTATACTATTCAGTTATATTTTGATAACATGCTTTTAATTTAGCGGTTTTATAGAATTTTGAAGTTAACAGTTCGTTCGAAAATAATATACAAAAGTATTAGAGCATATTAAGGCCCAGTCTTTCCACCTTCAGGTAAAGCTCTAGCTAACTATCTGACAGATAAAGTTATGTGATACTTTCTGTGCTGAATAAATGTCATCCCGTCTTTAAATTCAAGTGTATTTATCAGATAGTTATCTAACAGATAATGAGACTGACGTATTGAATTCACTTATTGGTATTGATATTTATTCAGCAGATGAAGTTCCAGATAACCTTATCTGTCAGATAGGTACCTAGAGGTTTACCTGAAGGTGAAAATACCGTGCCTAAATGTTACAATTCCTTCAACAATAATTGCAATCAGAACCAGGAAAGAGCAGTAGGCTCTGGGCACAAACTTTATTACCTAAAGAAATAAAATTTGTTGTCGAACTGAGGAACTAGTTTTCCCAATCAAACACTGGGGCACAAATTTTACAACAATGCTTTGCATTACTTTCTTTAACTAGGGACTGCACCCTATAAGCTATTCCAAACGTTTAAGCAGAACTAAATAGAATTTTTATTCTTGTAAGTCACTTTTCAATGATTGAAGAGGGCCATTACTAAACAAAATGTTTAAAAGCCTCATTAAACCGATAATAATTACTAGTATTCAAAATTTAGTTCCACTTAAACCAAAGAAATAGGCTATATCTTTACCGAATATTTTTACCGAATTTAAATGAATTAAATTGAAATAAAAAACAATTTTATAATGAAAACCAATCGACGTATACTTTTGTGATACGACTAAGTTTTAAATGTAAATAAACAATAAAGTGATCTACATTCACTAGTAAATAACATCACTATGAGTAAAATATTGGAACCTACCTTCATGGTAGTAATCCTGTGGAGGAGGTAACTGACTTGTATTATGAATCCGTCTACTTTTATACTGTTAACAAGCCTTGAATTTCCCTTTCTATTTCCATCAAATGGTCCCATCAAATTGTCCCCTCTACACTTTTTGTTTCAAATACCCCACATTTTAACATAAGAATTATGATTTTATGTTTTTATGCGTTTATTATTTAAATCAGTGTTTCCCAAACTATTATATATCTTGCAGTACTCTCCGGTTACAATGGATGATGTTATTTATTTAATTATTTTCCCATACATACTGGCACTATCAAAAACCAGATTTCGATGGTGTTATTACAGGTTTTGCACTCTAAATTAATCCTTTTGAAAATAAAATTGTTGAATCATAATAAATTTATTAATAATTCGTACATTTTTCGCGCTTCTATTGTTCTTGGAGAATTTCGACGATCAACTTGGAAAGTTTTTTCATGATGAAATGATGTAGTAGTTAATACATTGTACAGTCGATTCCGCTTAATTGGGACACATCGGGACTTAGGCATTTTGGCCCAATTAAGCGCCTGCCCCAACTAAGCGAATTTCTCATAAAATTAAACAATGCATATTTTTCTTTCAATAATTTTATTTTATAAACTCTTGGACAAAACTATAAATTACATATAACCAAAAAATATAAACTTTTAAGAAAAAATAATAATAAATTCCAAAATAAAATAATAAATAGGTACATACAATTTAATTCAATGCAAAAATACGCCAAGTGTAGTCTGTCATTTGTTTTCGTAACATTTCACTTCTACAAAATCAGCAGAGGTATTCAGTGCGGATGTAGGGCTTCCTTCATTTCCTTCCTGCATAAAATAACGCTGTAATATTAAATGATTTGTACATATTTTTTCTTGAGAATATGTGTAACATAATATGTACTGTGATCTTAAATTTACTGTCCCAATTAAGCGGAATGTTGTCCCAATTAAACATGTAAATTTACTGTTGGTTCCTTGGTTTGGTTTCTGTTCTTTGAGATTTGGCCCAAATAAGCGGCTATTCCAATTAATCGGTGGCCCAATTAAGCGGAATCGTCTAAATTGCCAGTTTCTAAAAGGAGTTGAAAACCTATATTTCCTAGGAAGTAAAGGGGCTCATGTGAATTATGATATAGAGCAGGGGTCGGCAACACGGCGCCCTCTGTGGGATTTTTAGGCGCCCTCGAGGACCTTTTTTGTTTTGCTCGTCACTTGGATTTTGGGAGGTGAGGACCTTTTTTTTTGCTCATCACGTTTTATGCGCCCTCAATAACATTTGAATTTATACTGCGCCCTTATTGACAAAAAGGTTGCCGACCCCTGATATAGAGTAAGAAAAAAGGTTAAATAGGTATTATTCGAATAAATTTTTTTGGATATTTTAATTTCAAATGTTCGAATTTGTTTTACTTGAATGACGAATATTCGAACATTATTACCAGTACTATATAATCATAGGCGTAGCCAAAGGGGCTAAGGGGCTGTAGCTCCCTCCCCCTTGGATAGTAAATACACACTCGCACGTACCTAGGGTACCAATTTAAAAGCAACGGAGGAACAGACGCACATACGAGACTATTAAATAAGAAGGCCATGCTAGCCCTACCGCAAGTATGGAGTATTGGGGAACGGAAATTCAAAGGGGATTATAGAACTCGTATGCTCATGTACGAGGCGTTGCTAAAAAATATAATAATGTATGGAACAGAAGTATGGGGATGGGCGGAACGAGAACATATAGAAAAAGTACAAATAAAATACCTAAAATGGATGTTGGGAGTAGACACGAATACACCAATATACATTATACTGGAAGAGACGAAAATGAAGAAAATAAAAATAGAGGCAGTCAAAAAAGCCATAAAATATGAAGAGAATATAATTACACACCCGGAAAAAGAAATTCTTTATAAATGCTGGAGGGAAATGGAAAAACGGAATCAACAATGAAAGCCACTATCAAGATGGGAAAAGGAAAGGAAGGAAATGTAGGAATATTGTGGCTACTCAACAACAGCGGTAAGACTAAAAAGAATGAATGGAAAAGAATTGGGGCACGAAGTAACAGAGCGAATGACCGACCAGGGTTGGATTGGCCCGGTGGGATACCGGGAATTTCCCGGTGGCCCGAATTCAATTGGCGCGGTTCAATTCGTCAATTGGCCCGAAAATCAATTTTCACTTGGATAGGTGATAGGTGAGGACCTTTTTTTTTTTGCTCTTCACTTGGATTTGGGAGGAAACAAAGACCTTTTTTTTTTCTGTGTCACGGTTTCCCTTCACTGAAATCTGGTCACCCTATGTATAGTGGCCCGACTTCCTCCAGATTTCCCGGTACACATTTTAATCCCAGTCCAACCCTGTGACCGACACACAACAAACGGAGCAAGATACAAAAATAAGAGAATCAAGGTATAATAGCAAATATGAAAAGACCTGGACGGTGAGAAATCCACAGTATTTGACAGAAAAAGGCAGTAGAGAAGAAAAAGCGAGATTTAGATGTGGAAATGAGGAGAGGGACAATAATTTTTGGATGAAATAGGAAGAAAGAACATGTAGAATGTGCAGGGAAGGTAGGGAGACAATGGAACATTTGTTGGAAGAATGTGAAGAAATACGACACAGAACGGAAACGAGAAAGGAAATTTTGGATGAAACAGGAAAGGGATATGAATGGATGAAAGAAGTGAAAAACAGAAGGGAGGAAATTAAGGAAAGGAGTCAACGAAGATATTAACTAGAGGAGAAGGAGAGTAGATTTTAAGCCGAAAGGCGAAAATTACAATTATTATTAAGTGTAAGTTAATTGTTGTAAGATAAAATGTAGTATATAATATTTAATAATAAAAATATCTATCTACACACTCGCACGTATAACTATGAGGACATAATTTTCTATATCATTATAACAGTAAACTTCAAACGAAGAAAAATAGCAACAGACCCAATTATTATAGAATAGTACATGTATCAATTTAAAATTTAAATATTGCCCGAAAATTTTAGTTCGAGTCGAAAGCGTAGTGTATTTCACGTGAAACCCAAGAAACCTCAGTTATCGCATGTTTGATGTTTGTAGATTTGTATTTTGTATGGTGTAAAATAAAAGAAGTTGACTTTCAATGTGATATAGTAAGTACAAAAATAATTCTATTTACGTTTGCTATTAGTATTTCAATTAATTGAATTTGTGCTACGTGAAAGGAACAAAGTCCATATCCTAACGCAATGTGGAAGTAGATAGTAATTTCTCTTTTTAATACGTCAAGCGGGGGCCTTAGGGGTACCAAGCACTCCAGCGACAGGCCCTGGGGAGCGCCAAATTAAATAAAATTATTTTATTATTTGCTAAAGTTGGTTTTTTAGGGGCGGCAATTTTTGTCTGGCAATCTACGCAAAATACAACGACAAATTTCAAATTTGATTATGAATTGACAAATTCACTGTCAAGCTCTAATGAAACTGACATTTTAAACTGGTAAGTTATCCTAACCTACAAATATTATAAAATCCTGATTTACAATGTAAAAAGAACTGGTCAAAAGTCCCATTCCATCATTAAAAGTCGCTAGATTTCAAAATCTAGTAAATCTACAAGAAATGAAGCATACCTATTCATCATATTTATTACTATAAATTTGTTAAATTATTGGGAAATTATTGTTCATTGGGAAATATATGTAGAAGAAGATCAAGTAATAGATGAAATGAAGAAAACACCTCGATAATAATTAAATTGCTGTGTTCTATTTGGTAATGTTTTTACCGACCGCCAACATATATAAGGGAGGTATTGTGATCACACCGATTTTGACATTTCGAGATTTTGATGGATCTCCACGAATTGAGATACCTACATAACGTTTTGACTATTTTTAGCATGATGTCTGTCGTTCTGTCTGTCCGTCTGTCTGTCCGTCTGTCTGACTGTCTGTCTGTCTGTCTGTCTGTCTGTCTGTCTGTCCGTCCGGCTGTCTGTATACATGTGCAGAGCAAATTTGGCTAAACGGATTTTTAAGAAACTTCATATTTAAGCTTCTGACGATCAATGGCACGAGTTTATCAACTTTTGGTAAAAATCGGTTGACTATAAATGGGAGTTTACTCATGTCGATTTTAAGATTTTTGCGAAAATTTAACAACAGAAAAATATTTCGAAAAAATGTATTTAACAAAAGTTGCTATAAAAGCAATGACTAACAACTTTTATTTGAGACATTTTTTGATAAAATGAAAAAATTTTGAAACATTTTTTCATACTAATATGTAACGTTTCCATGGTTATGATAAATAATATCTCTGTTAGAAAATATTAGGCCAAGTTATTTCTACTCTGCTGCTAGAATGTATTTTATACAAGTACTTTGTGATGGCGGTCGGTCCTGTGGTGGCCACAGCTGATTTTTTTATTTATTATATTTTCTGTTGAAATAAAATTTGGTTCTTATTGTGATTATAGTTACATATAAATTTCTTTTGAAAAGAATAAATACATTTTATAATTTATAATAAATACTTTCATAAAGTATGTGGATTAATTTTATAAAAATAATGCGTGTCGAAAAAAAATAGCCCCCCCCCCAAGAGGAATTTCTGGCTACTGTATATAATACTTTTATTTAATTACTATATGTATCAAATAATTTTAACACTTTAAATTTAATTGGTGTTGCAACGTAGGAAAGGGCTACCAACCTTTGGGATTCAAAAGTAACGAATGAGTAATGCTTGCGCATAGAGATATGGGGAGAATCAGCATAGCATGACCTTGTAGCCAAACGTATTGTATGCAGCTTGTCTGCACCACCAGCCGTTACCTCGTTGTTGGTCAAAACATTACGTGTTTATTATATGATTCTTATGTAGTGCGTATACCCGAGACAATTTTTTAGTGCTTTTTTGAATCAAAACCCTTTTGTTTATGTGTAAACGATTGTATTTTGTGTGTTAATATAGTGTGTAATATTTGGCTTCTTTATTTTCGTAGTTTAGTGCCTAGTTTAAGATCTATTATAGTTTTCTTAATTTAAGGTTCAGTACATTTTTTTTAAATTTTTTAGTTTATAACTTAGAGATGTTTTTTATTGTATAGATACAATACAAATTAGTTAAAATGGTTTATTGTTGTTCATTGGTGTACAAATCGTAGCTATACAAAATCAAGTATCAGCTTGCAGCAGAAGACATGAATTTTAATGGGACCAAAGATTCGACGTAATACATTTTATTTTGGCTTCTGCTCTCTCACCATGTAATAATAATAATTTATTTGTTAAAGGGTAAATTTGGACTGCAAAATCAGAAATATATCCCCACCGCCTAGGTGGCGTATAGTGCAGAGGAGGAAATTTGTCTTTTTCTAGACCTCTGGCACTATATGAAAGCCACATGGTTATCGCAGTGCCATATCTAAAGCTTATTACACCCAGGGCGCAACTTTGGGTTGGCTCCCAATCTATAATTATTTTATAATTGGCTAATTCCACATATATTAAATTATTTTTGAAAACAGTTCTTTACTTAGTTTTATTTTGCTATATACAATTTTTTCTATTCAATCCTTTGACGCCGGAATTAATTTCCCTGCATTTAAAAATCTATATACCTTAGACAAATTAGATTTTAAGAACGAAAGAAAGAAAAATAAAGGGACAAATTATTCAAGTATCGTCATATTATGTAGTTGAACGACAAAATATGCAAGTGAACGACAAAACCTGCTGCGTAACATGTGGGACCGAGTAGAGACAGTAACTTAAATGTTATGTGGAAACTAAGGTTATGTTGGTTGGCATTTGAAGAATTCAATGAAATATATTTTAGCTCCTGTTTTTTACTAACGAGTTTAACATTTATAATTTAAATGTCATCATAATTTATCTGTCGTACAAAGAACATTGTCATCTTCTGTCGTGCAAATAATCTATTTTATCTTGAAGTCATTTGCAGCTATATTTACGTAATTTAGGCTATAATCTAATAAGTACGTAAGCTGAGTACATATTTTGTCGTGCAACATTTGTCATTCTATGTCCTGACGTTATATTTTTTCCCTCTATACAAAAACTTCCCTAATACCAAGCGTTTTTTTTTTTTTTTTTTTCTAATGATGATCCTTAAACGTTCAGCCCCACATGGCTTGCGATGGGTCATCAAGGTAGTAGAAATGTGACCACCAGAGGACATGTGGGACTCAAAGTGTTATGAATCAAACTTCCGACATGAAATAATGGCACTGGAGTATCTTTGTATCTACATGTAATTTCGATTTAATGTCAGTGCAACGTCATCCGAAAATGTGATGAATAAAATTCTTACCAAAATTAATCCGGATGTGTGTAATTTTAAGAGAGAGTGCATGATCTGAAGAAAACCCAAGCGTATATTTATAATTCATTATATTTTGAATTTTGAAAGTGTTACCTTTTCAAAGATAATATCATGGTTAAATAATATAATAAAATTCGTGGAAGTTATATTATATAATTAGCATACCTATTACTGCTCACTAAATTTTTATATTTTTTGTTGTACAATAATTCATCTCATCTCTTTTCTATCATATCTTCTCCAGAACGACTGAACCGAATTTATGCATTTTTACCAGCGTATTTTGCATTTGTCTGGAAATATTTAAAGTATATATAATCTGTCTCAATTTGTAATACGAAACTATGGTCTATTTCAAAGTAGAAAAATGTGTGTAAGAAGATAGGAGCTGTTTGTCCTTGCTTCGGATTGGTTTAAATCGTCATCCCTATTACACTGTAAAAATATTGTTTTTAGTCCAAGTTGACAGATGTTCAGTGTCGTACATTGGAAATATATATTATTTATATTATTTAATTTTTCTCATATATTTTGTTATTATTTACATATTTAGACTTTTATTTATATTCTTGGCGTAGATTTTATGGAGAAAATTCTCCATGTAATTTGTTTTTACGCAGTTATATATTTTTTAGGTTATCTGACATATAAATATTTTTTGACACTTGACATTTAACAGATCAAGAGAGAAGACTAATGTGAGGCCAAAAGACAGCCCAGCTGATTGTGCCCAAAGAAGAAGTTATTGATATAATTTTTAGATCTTCATATATACATATATTTTTAATTTTTATTTACAATAATTATTTAAATAAGAAACTTTAGCTCTGAAGATATATTGTTTGTTTTATTGCTTTGTTTAAACTCTTTTAGCCAAATCTCTCTTTTTATATATAGTACATAATTTTTAAAATTAATATTTTTTTAACTTTTTCAAATTTCCCATTAAACTGAATTTATGTCGCATAAATAACGTAAGTGTATTATCTGCCTTATTTATTTCAATATCTTATTAACCTTTTTTATATTAAAAAAATCACTTGCTAACCCAGTTGCTACGCCCATGCCCTAGTTGTAACTTATTTTAAATTTCCCGCTATACTGTATTTGATCAGTGTAAATCGTACTCGGTTCGCAGCGCTATCTACATTTTTCTACTTTGAAATAGACCATAGATCTGGTTACTTTGGTGACTGTTGTGGTGTAAATAGACTTTGGCGTATCCGTGTGAACCAATACTATGATAATATTAAAAATGTATTGTCAATATACTACATAAAAATTGATGTGAAGTGTAAATTTGCACACATTTCAGGGTTTTGCAGGTATTTAGTAAGTGAATGATGATTATTTGGGATGCCAAAACAAATTTTATATTAAAATTTTTTTTTTGTTAATTTAGTTCGAACGCCTAATACCATTATTTAGGTTTCTAAATATGTGCAGTATTTTTTTTTTTAATATAGCAAGGTTCATTAAGAATTTTTAAAATTGAGCCTATGGCTTCCATTGGTTGTTATAAGCGCCGCCCCCCTGATTTCGTGTACATTGAACTAAATTATAATTTAAACAATTTCCACTGGTTATTAAATTTACGCTTTTAAAAATTAAATGCAACATTTGCCAAAATATAACTAGAATTTTGAAAAAATAATTTAAACAATATAAAAATTAAAAAAAAAAACAAAAAAAAATAATATTGTCACTTCTTGCAGGGTTCGATCCCTTTCGGATCGAGTTAGTTGACTGAAAAGCCAGCGTCATAACCACTACATAACTTGTGTACATTATTAGCCAAAAAAACACAAAAAATGCGTTTTTTTCCAAAAACATAATCTGATCAAAAATTCCTGTTGTAATATTCCGGTTCACACCAATGTACATTACTTTTTTTTCAGATTTTTAGTTTAAACCATCTGGGCTACAGCGTGTGGGACAAAAAAATTTTGGCACAATTTTGGCAAAAATCGCTTCAAAATAATTTATTTTGCAAAAATAAAAATTTCATCTTTAATCCACGTACCAAGTGTTTCCATTTGATACCCTACTCAGAATTATAAAAAAATATTTTTTTTTTTCGATGAGCACATATTTGTTTATATTTTTAGGGGGATGTTTTTTAGATATTTTAGTATTTTTCCTATGTGCGGGTCAAAGAGTTGTATAAGCGTGCCAAATTTCAACTCTCTAGGTTTAGCCGTTTGGCAACAGACAGACAGACAGACAGACAGACAGACAGACAGATGACAAAATGACGGTATAAGGGTTTTTTGGTCATACCTACAAAACCCTAAAAAGGTAAAATTAATCATTCCAATGTAATAAAATAATATCATAAATTAATGAAACATACATATAACTATTAATCTATATACAATACATACATTTTTGATATAATATTAATATTCGGATAGGTTATAAGATGATAATATACAAACAATATTAATACCTACATTTTTAAATGTTTTTTTTTTTTTTCTGTATCTATGAATAAGTATATGTTGTAAAATTTTAATTTTAATTATCAATAGTGGATAATACTCTACTGTTCCTTCACCCATATTTCCATATACTATATTAACCATACAAATTGTTATAGGAAATTGGGGGCGCCATATATAATATTGCACAAGGGCGCTAAAACTGCTAAGCGCGGACCTGCTCCTTACTTAAATTATTTGTCTAAGAAGAGCATATTAATACAATTCTACATTAATACAAAAAATATACTTGGACCTTCCTAAAACGATTCGCATCAAGTCAAACTTGAGCCCATTAAAATTCTACACGAGCGCGATAATCCAGCTACTGTTTATTTCCCGGTAGTGTAACAGCGGGTATACTATTGTACTAGTTCTATATAAATAAATTTGGTGAATTAATCTGCTTTTTTTAATTCATATTTCGTTTCTAAGCGTTTAGGTGATTATAAGATGATCCAAACTAAAAAATCAATTTGGCTGTATGTCTGTCTGAGATTTAATTGAAAACAGCTTTCACGAAATTTGGTATGATGATAGAAAAAAACAAGATCATATATTTGAACCTAGCCAGAAGCAAGGTGGAACAAAGCGGAGGAAAGAGCTGGAAAGCTACGATGATTGATGCCGACCGTTGGAGGCCCCAACTGGGCAAAAGGAAGGTTTTGCTGAGGACAGTTCATTCAGCGTTGTTGTACCGAGCCTCTATTTGGTGCGAAGTGCTAGGATATGGCAAGTACAACAACTTATACGAGAAAGCTCAACACGAGGCGTTAACAGAGGTAACTTCGGCTTACCGCACTGTGTCGACTGCGGCCCTGCAAGTGATGACCTCCCTTTGCGACTCCTTGCAGAGGAAAGGCGACAGATATAATATACAGGATGGGGATCTGAGGTGAGAAACGCTGCCAGAACACAGACGGTGGAGAAATGGCAGGAGGAGTGGTCCAGGAATCAGGACAAAGGGCAGGGGACAAAAAGGCTCATCTCCAACATACCAGAGTGGCTGGCCTGCAAGTTTAGGAACACATAGTACTACGACACGCAAGCCCTGACAGCCCATGGGTCCTTTAAGTCCTTCATCCTGAGGATTGGGAAGGACCAGGACGACGACTGTACCTACTGCAGCGCTGTTGACACAGCCGAACATACACTATTCGTATGCGGGAGATGGACTGCAGAAATATTGCGAGCATATATGCTAACAGGAGAGAACCTGACACCCGACAACATGGTCAAGGTTATGCGGCACTCCAGGGAAAACTGGGAAACGGTGCAGAAGATGCTGTCAGCCATTATGAAGGAGACACACGAACGAAAAAGACAGAATAGGGGAAGTGAGGATAGGTTGAGCTAGCCTGCTCCCTCCAAGATGAAAATCACCACAGATAGTTCCTTGGTGGGAAAAATGGGGCAAGCAGGGTTTTATGTTGATAGGCTAATTGAAGGAGATTCCGACACTACCAGAATGGTGTCTGTAATAGATTTTCCATGAATAAAAAAAGGCACACATGTTTGTATTAGTCATTTATCACTTCATTGAAATAAATAAATTAAATCAAAATAGTTAGGGTTAGGGGATCTATCTTGAAGTAACAGGACATAGAAAATGTATCGTTACATAGAAATTAATATTTTTTTGAAAATGTATACGCTGTTACTGTACCGTATGCTATTCAGGGCGGCACTGGAGGCGCAGTCCCGTTTTTAAATCCAATGAAATTTTAGGATTTACTGAATTTTTAATAATCGTGTCACAAAATCATTTACGTATTTTACAACATTTACGTTCATATTCTTATGTTCTCTGTGATTTTTAGTTTTTGCTAAGCATAATCAAGAAATTCGTATACTGTTACTAATGAGTATGTTTGTTCGGTAAAATTGTGGCCAAACGGCTGGTTCTAGAGAATTGAAATTTGACATGCGTATACAACTCAGACCCACATTTATGAATATTAAGATTTCAAAGAAACATTTTACGTGAAAAATATAAACAAATATGCATTTATCGAAAGAAAAACATGTAAAATTTTGAGGAATATCAAATGAAAGCTCTTGATACATGGGTTAACAATTACAATTTTTTAGCAATACAGAATGCAACCACCATCTTTTTGATATTTACATCAATATCCTACAGCCGAGCTCTGAAACTCATTTGGGACTGGCCCGCGACCCAAATGAGTTCAGTTCTGTTTTCAAGCAAAACAACAATAAGCAGTGACCGGATGAGGAACAAATATCCTGAAAATATTTGATGAACCGAAAAGGGAGAAGAGAGTATATTTTAATTTTTTAAATATATTTTTAAGCTTAAAAAGCTTAATAAAATATTACTGGTCATTGAAGCTTGATAGGTAACAAAAATAAATGTCGCAGATCGTGTGCAACCCGCGAGCCGCCAATTTACCCCCCCCCCCCTCTCTTCTTACAGATAAACATCATAAGTGCTCCTCCTAACTATGAGTCCTGTATACGCCACTGCTGTTGTAACAGGTGATTTTAAAAGAATTATATTATGTTATATATACGTAATCATATTTACTGTTACAAAATATCCAGAACCGAATTACCACCATATGTTTTTCGGAATTGTAACATGTTTATAGATATGTTTGGTTATGATTTTTTTAAATAGCTTGAATTTGTTCCAAAACATAACTAATTTGTTGGGTAATCATAATGAGATTGTTATTGGGTATTAATATCAGGGATGGGGAGTCGACAGAAAAATTATCGACTCCCGACTCTCGACTCCGGAGTCGGTATTTCTGAAAATCGACTCCGACTCCGACTTCGACTCCCGACTCCTTTCACTCGTAAATTGTAAAGTCTATTCCAAATGTTTAAGCGGAACTAAATGGGAACTAAATGATAATTTTCTTAAATTATCACGAGTTCACTTTTTAAAGATCAAAGTGGGCTTTTGTTAAACAAAATTATACAAAGCCTCATTCAATCCTTAAATGTTAGTAGATTTCGATATCTTATTCCGCTTAAATCAAAGAAACAGACTATACTTACATTAAATATCTTGGGTGAGCTGTTTTTATAAAAAGTCATTTTCATTTCATCTTGACTATTAAGTTATTTTTAATACAAATTTTCGAATATATTAGTTTTAAAAAATTTTGTTTTGTATTTTATATAAAGTCTGTTCCTTTAGTTTAGACGGAACTATATTTTCAATTCTAGTTACTTTTACCGTTTGATTGAAGCTTTTGATCATTTTGTTCAGGAAAAGCCAACTTCAATATATGAAAAAATATATAAAAAACAGACTGTACTTTATTTTTCATAACATGTCCCTTTTTTCTTTTGACATATAGATTTTAGCTGCCAACATGAAACACGAAATAATCACAAAGCTCGTTACAACTTGAGAAAATAAAAATCCAGTTTAGTTCCGTTTTAACATAATAAACAAAGTATACAGAAAAAGAAAAATTAGATATGACTAAAAACAAAAATCTTTATCGTACATCATTAATCTATTAATACTAGTAATATTAATTAAATTTTTAACTGGATAGCATGAAGGAAACCGTGTAAAACTGGTATTGAATATTTTTAATATCATTTTCGTTCATGATCAGAGAACAAAATGTCGTTCTTGTTTCCGTGCTTTAAAAAATTCTGGTAGTATGGTATTTTGTTTTCGTTTTCGGATTGTTCTCATCCTTGATAAAAATGTAATCAAAGAGTCGGGAGTCGATAACTTTTTTCGACTCCTCCAAAAAGCTTCGACTCCTCGACTCCCGACTCCCGACTCCGACTCCGACTCCCCATCCCTGATTAATACTACGAGTATATCTAATATTTTTAATAATTTTGTAAAATATTAATGTGAAATAAGTTTGACATTTATTTTATTTCAATGTTTATACGAATATATGGATTTAATATTTCGTTTAGCCACATGTAATTTATACCACAATTTCAAAAAGCTGGTAGACAGTTTCAAGCAATTTCCTGATACACAAGGTGTCTCAAAAGAAATTTTATGGGAAATTCTTGGGGATTCAGTCGCTATGGAGCGTTTCTCGGGAGCAGACCGCGCGTTATGCGTGCGAGAGTTTTACAAAAACGGTGATTCGGCGACTGTAACGCCTAGAAAATTCTGCAGTATTCGAGGTTTTCGCCACTTAAATGATGCGCCAAGCATTCCTCTCATTCGACATTGGGTTAAAAAGTTTGAAGAGACTGGTACAAGGCTGGATAAATCAAAATCCGAGCGACCTAGGTCATCAAGAACGGTAGAAAACGTGGAGAATGTTAATCAGTCTGTTCGTGACGACCCGAACCTTTCAATTCGGAAGCGCGCAAGTGCTTTAAATGTGCATAGATCATCATTACATCGCATTATGCACAAAGACCTAAAGCTGCACCCCTACAAAATTCAATTGGTGCAAGAATTAAAGCCCCAAGATGCCAGTCAGAGGCTTAATTTCGTAAATCAGGTGATTGAGCGATTTTCAACGTTTACCAACATTTTGTTTTCGGATGAAGCTCATTTTCTTCTTAATGGCCACGTAAATAAGCAGAACTGCCGCTACTGGAGTGCAACGAATCCGAAACGCAAACATCAGAAACCCCTACATTCGCCTAAAGTGACCGTATGGGCTGCGATGTCGGCGCGAGGAATTATCGGCACTTACTTTTTTGAAGACGAAAGGGGGCGTGCAGTTACAGTAAATTCAGAGCGTTATGTGGTGATGTTAGACAACTTCTTGGTACCTGAACTGCAAAACTTTCCTGGCTATAACCAAAGAACATGGTTCCAACAGGACGGAGCAACTTCACACACGTACAATATGTCTCTGCCACGTGAAATTTTCTCAGGCAAATTGATCTCCCGGAGAGGTGACATAAATTGGCCTCCACGCAGTCCAGACTTAACTCTATGGACTTTTTCCTATGGGGTTATCTTAAATCTAAAGTTTACGCCAATAAACCGACTTCACTGGCGCATTTGAAAGAAAATATCCGTCACGAAATGGCAGCCATCCCTGAGTCCACCTGCCGAGACGTCATAAGTAATTTTACTGTTCGATTAAATGAGTGCCGAGAACGCGAGGGTCTACATTTAGACGATATTATTTTTAAGAAATAAATCCCCAAAAAGTGTATTTTAATAATTAATAACCATTTTTTCTATATACGGCTTACTTTTTTTTAATCGATCCACTAAATATAAAATTTCTTTTGAGACACCTTGTATAATAGTCACCAGTGGCGGCAGATATATAAGAAATGCAGCACTCCCACAATTAAATGAATTTAAACAATTAAAATGTTTATATTTTTTTTTCTCTATCTCTCTCTTTAAATTTACTTAGTTTTGAATTAAAAATCGTCATTACTGTTGTGCGTCGTGCGTAAAACAAACTCGATGTGCAGTATGTTGTGTGCTTCGGCAGCCCCAATTACTTATTATATTATATCGATTGGCTTTGAGTGAAGATAGCGGTGGAATACAGTACCTCTTATCAATGCTGCACACGTTCGCAGTTAAAAGCTTGCGTTAAGATATTTTTGTATTTTTAATATTTCATTATTTTTTTATGGTGTTGTGTGCCAGCAAATAGTGTAATACAAATTCTTTTAAAATTAAATTAATTTTTAAGTAATTTCAAAAACAGAAGATGTTTATAACAAATGCAAAAATATGAATACAGGATATCACATGTTCTGTACAGTACATAAAAAGTTAATTTTTTTCTACATACTTGACTAATAAAGGGTGATCCAATTTGGACTCTTGGATTAGTTTTTTGAATAAAACACAACATATTGGAAAAATGCGAATTTAATTGTTATTAGCGTAAAGTACAGACTTGGCAATTATTTATGAAATATGATGTCAGCCAAATGCCCTCCACGACTCCGCTGACATGATACCATTGTTTTAGCGAAGTTTTCCGTAATCGTTTCCAATAAATGCGGTTCGATTTCAGCAATTGTACGTCTGATGTTCTCTTTTAGTTCTGGAATCGTAGCAGACTTGTTGACATAGACCCTTTCCTTCAAATAGCCCCAGAGAAAAAAGTCTAATGGAGTTAGATCGCAAGACCTCGCTGGCCAGTTGATGTCGCCCCTCTGAGAGACAGCATGACCAGGAAATTTGGTTTGAAGTTAAGTGAGTGTTTCACGTGCTGTGTGATATGTGGCTCCATCCTGTTGAAATCACATGTTGAATTTTATACGCCTTTAAATGCAGGTCTTTTTTTAAAATTCGTTGAGTAGTGTCATATGAAAGATTCAATTGCTGTGAACGGTGACGGATTGATGTGCTTGATTCTTCTTGCACACTATCACGTATACGAGCAATATTTTCACCTAAACGACCTCTGCGTTGATAGCGAGCTCTTGGTGTATCAATAAGCATACCACTTGTTTCAAATTTTTGCAGTAGTTCACGAATTGCACGCTCACTTGGAACATTATTCCGTCCAAAAAGTGGTCGAAGTTATCTTCGCGTAATCGTAACTGATCGCCTGTTTTCATAATAAACTTGCACGATATTTATGCGTTGCTGCACAGTATACGGCGCCATGATGAATTTGCAATGTGTTTAGATACCAACTATAAAAATGCAAACTTCCAACATTCACTGAATGAAAATGGCGCGCAATTCAAATCCCAAGTCCAATTTGGATCATCCTTTACATATTAAATCATAAAATGTAATATTTTTATATTTTATATGATTTTATAAGTAAACATGTACGTAGTTAAAAAAAAAAAAACTATCTTAATAATGATTTTCTTTACCAAAAGAAAATCTCAATTATACTTCTGATTGCAGGCAGCATCTCCATTAGAGGTTTCCACGAGCCGTCACTGAAAATCATCCTGTACACCATAGGTTCTCAAACTTTTTTTTTTTTTGAGTACCCTTTATGTCAATTCCAGAACAGGCGGGTACCCCCAAAAAGGTAAAAAAAATCGGAACAATTTGAAAATTGTTAAACAAAGCAGACTTGACTGAAAAAAACATACATGAAAATACACTTACCAACATTAGTGGGAAG
The DNA here is from genome assembly GCA_963971575.1 of Liopterus haemorrhoidalis. NCBI lineage: Eukaryota > Metazoa > Arthropoda > Insecta > Coleoptera > Dytiscidae > Liopterus > Liopterus haemorrhoidalis. The sequence continues at coordinate 100,636,344 of OZ020611.1, forward strand.
GATGAAGCTGCATGCTTGAAATAAGTGATTCAATATCGGGCTCTCGATTACTCAATTTTAACCGCATATTAGGATCGATATTTAATTTATTTCGATATTTGTTTTTTAAAATCACCATAAAGGAAATCCCCCATTCACAGAGATAAGTTGTTGAAAAAGGTATTAAAAACAATAATGCTTGTTTGGCTAATTCTGGATATTCACTTTTAGCCATGAGCCAGAACTCTTCAAGTTTCAATTCATTAAACTTCATTTTTAAATCTCCATCGCACGATATTTCAATCAATGACTCTTTATTATTATTACTGAGATTTGATGGATACTTTTCAATAGCGAATGGATTCCTTATCCATAGCATTTCGGAAAAGTCTTCTTGAAAATATTTTTCAAAAGATTCTGCGAGCATTTTACAATGAATTTTAATATTTTTAATAAGATTATTGTCAATTTTTGTTTCATGTTCCGACACGAAGTTTTCCAAATTTGGAAACGACTGCAGATTTTTATCAGACACATATTCCTCCATCATTTTTAATTTTTTTATCAATGCGTTAACTTTATCATTAACCGAAAATCGATTAATTCAACTACCTTGCAAGGACAAATTCAAGTTATTAAGACGATTAAAAATGTCTGATAAATAAGCCAGTGTCATTATCCACGACTCGTCAAGTAGTTTATCACGCAATTCAAAATTAGTTTCCATTAAAAATAGCTGTACTTCAGAATATAGCTCGAATAATCTACTTAACATTTTTCCACGAGAGAGCCATCTGATTTCTGTATGAAGGAGCAACTGTATATGTTCACTACCCATCTCAGCACATAGTTTTGTAAACAAACGAGAGTTTACAGCTCGTGATTTTATATAATTTACTACTTTGATGGCATCTTGAAGAACATTTTTTAGTGCATCTGGCATACCCTTAGCTGCTAAAGCTTCTCTATGAATACTGCAATGAGTGAACGCACAATTTTCTGTTACGGCTCTTACTTTCATTGCCACACCTCCATATTTTCCAACCATAGCCCGAGCACCATCTAAACAAAAACCAACACATTTTTTCCAGTCCAAATATCAAGGGATTGCGCCAACATAAATGCACATTGGCGTAACAAAAAGTGCTAAATAAAAATACGCAATTAAAATTTTAAATAAAATATTAGAATCAATTTCCAATTTTGATAAATTAAAATAATACTTGTATATATGGCTTTATGAGTGTATGTTTATGTGAATGATCTCGCGTACCCCCAATAGATGCTTCGCGTACCCCAGTTTGAGAACCTATGCTGTACACAGTTTAATGATGTGTTCTTGTTGTCCTTACATCGTCGTATGTGGTAATGATATAAACTTTATATGATTACTTTATATTATAAAGTAATCATATATTCATATCAAGATTTATATAAAATATATGCATAAATGATGACGGTACTGCAGTAAGATGTATTATCTAGTTTCAAAAGTCAAGTGTTAAATATCAGCGTAATGTTACTGGATTTTTACATAGTACGAGAAAAAATCTAATGCTTCTGATTACTTAGTAACACTGCGACTTTACAGTAGGTACTTAAATCATGATTAATTACTTGATTTATTAAATAATTTCAATAGTGAGAATTTTATAAAAAGATTATTAATTTAAAAGAATCAAAAATTGTAATGCTAATGACAGAGTTGCCGCGGTTACGTTATACCCCACTTCGTAATAATCATCTTCCGATATTGTGCAGTAAGCTCTGGATTCAACTCAGTACCAAATATTTAACAGGTACTGAGATCGGAACGAAAACAAAAACAAAATATTAACGCCGATATTAACCGATATTTTGATTTTTTTGTTATTGAAGAACTCTAAAGGAATGGTTGCGACGTGTCCAGTACAATCGAAGAAACAAGCGATCATTTTCTTGGAAGTGCTTTGTGAACGAACAATTTTTGTGGGTTTCGGTTTATCTTGGGAGACCCAAACAGTGGATTGTTGCTTAGTTTCCAGTTCATATGAATAATCCAAGTTTCGTCACTTGTAATGATGTTGTACAGATTTTGCAGTGCCTAGGTTGAATTTTTTTAGCATTCCCTTATACCAATCAACACGAGCCTTTTTTTGAGATTCGGTCAAATAATGCGGAAACCATCGGGAACAGATCTTTTTCACAGCTAAATGTTCCTGCAAAATCGAATCTATTGCAGTCTACGATATGCCAAAGGATGCCTCTATCTCACGGTAAGTCACATACCGATGTTCTTCAATCAATTTGCGCACAGCATCGATGTTTTTTGAATCACAACCGATTTTCAACCTTCACGAGATTCATCACTGACGGACGCACGACCACGACGAAATTCTGCAAACCAATTGTAAGCGAATCTATGCATTGTTGTTAAGTTAGGTCTCTACCAGAATCGTAAAAAATCATCCAACGAAAACCTTTACGAGTAATATCCATTTTTTCACAAACTTGTTTTTTTAAACGCTCACTGTCAACAAACGACTCGTTCAATTTATAAGCTGCCACTGATTTCACAATAAAAATGTCAAATTTTACGAATATAGTAATGACACATTTCAATATTGCCATCTAGTGGTCGTTTGTAAAAACATAAAAGGTAACCCTCGTAAAAAGAAACTCTCGGTACAATATTAGAGCAGTGGTGGCGTTTATTGATAAGTCATATACCTAGCTTTCTTTCTAAATATAATAAATTGTCAAGTAAATTCCCAGTTAGGCAAAGAAAATAAACTGATTAAAAAGAAACTATATACATCTGTAAAAGAAAAGGGTAGCGAATATTTAAGCCATCTTCGTCACACATTGCAGAAACAGAAATTAACATGGAGCTACTGCCCATGTTAAACAGCAACTTAAGTTATTCATATTTAATAATTACAGGACAAAACAATAATAATTTAAAAATAAAATAAGTTGTGTTAATTTGTTGACAAGCTCCAGACTGCTTTAGGAGTTTCCCATTAGTTCTCTCATTGGTTATGCCCTTTACCTTAACGTCCGTCGCACGGCGTACTCATAAAAAGGCTACGTAGAGCTACCCATGGCTGAACACTGCATTGGGCAGGTAAACTCCCACCTTGTCCAGGGTTTGACTTTGGGATTTATTAATCGTCTTCGGCGTAAGATGAAGGGCAAGTCGGGATCGGTGGGAGCTAAATCCATCCTAGGAATGAAAGCTAGATTGGGAAGATCCAGTTAAAACAGTGGCAGTTATTAGATTTTTAAATTTTTTTGTCAGCACCAGGCGTGTTCCATTACATAGGCCATTTTTTGAGGTGAGCTGTCGTAACAAAATAATTATTGCCCCTACTTTTATGTTTAATTTGTGAGATGGGATGTTACCTGAGAGGGTAAGACTATTCAAAAAATTTTTTGGATAGTTTTTTTTTCCTGGGGAGTCCTCACAGTCGATTGAATCGATGCTGAGATATGTTGCAGACTCGCCCTTCAAAGGCTTCAGCACCTCTTCGTTGATGCTTGCAGCATCTTCATTTCGGGGGCAATGTATGGCTGTATTGGAATTGTTAAGGACATCCCTAGCAGTCAAACTGCTTCCAAATGTAGCCGTTACTATAGATTTATTGATGATGAGCTTATCTGGAAATTCAGACTCTTAGACACGCGGGGCACATAGGCGGCTGCCTCAAGGACGTATCCAGGATTTTTTGGATTTTGTTGGGGTAAAATATAAAAGTTGCGATTTGTATAAAAATGTATAATGTATAATTAGATGACTACAAAAATCTTTGGCAAAATAAAAACTATTTTAGTAATACAAATTAATCATTACAGTATGAAATCAAGTTTTCTAGATTTTTTTGTAGCAAATCTATTTATTATTTCAGAAACATTTAGGTCAACATCTCGATGAATATTAAATAATGCTAACCCTACCAATCTTTCTTCAGTCATAGTTGCTCGCAGCCAGGTCTTCAATCTTTTTAAGGACGAGAAACTCCTTTCTGCTGGAGCAATACTTATTGGCAGGGTCACCAAAATCTGAAGACATTTTTTTATTGTGGGAAATATATCCCCATCACAATCTCTGTATGAAGATAGACCATCTTTTAATACTTTTTCTGAACTTTTTATTGTTGATAACCACAACTCACTTTCAGTTTGGAATTTTAAGTATAAAAAGTCTTTTGAATCATCACTGAATTCTTGTATATATTCATGTATTCTTTTGACTGATTTTATAATTTCATGTGGAGTTTTCGTAATGATGATGGATGGTACAAACAAGTTAAGTTCATAAAGATTTAGAGTATCTTCATTAAAACGAAATAGAAAATCTTCGGTCACATTTTCGAAAATAGGGTTGTATACTTTAATTCTATAGTAGTCTTCTTCATTGTTCACTTCAATATTTTGCTTATTTACCTGTTTTTGAGTTAGTCGTGGTAGGGTTAGAGTATAATTATTTGTGAAGAATTATGCTAAAATATGCTTCTATCCGTATTTTATTTAGCAGAATTATAAAAGGTGTCAAAATGACTACCATGGTTTACGACGTACAATATTCGCACGGCTTGCGGAGGGTTAAGGGATAAATTTTCCAGAATCTTGGGGGGGGGGGTAATTACCCCCATTACCCCCCCCCCCTTGAATACGTGCTTGGGCTGCCTACTCTGCCTATTAGGTAATCCGGCACTGGTGGATAACTACTGGTAGTGGAAGACATGCATGCGAAACCCTAAAAACCTAATTGTGTTCAACAGTAATAAAGGGGTAGACATTCAAAATTTCGGAAAACTGATAACAGGGTCGTGTTGAGGAGAGAACACATCCAGATATTGAAATTAAACGTATTCAAACAAACTTTATTTTCTTGTCCCATTTTCGGACCCTTCTGGAAAATAAAGTGCGAGACAAAATTTTTAAGACACATTTTGGTTAAAAATCTCGTAAAAATATTTTTTTGCAAAAACAAAATATTGTTTGTTAATCTTTCATTTGATACCCCACCCATATTTTTAAATAATATGTCAGTGGTTCTTAACCTTTTTTAGATGACCGCACTCTAATGTAAAATTTAAAAAATAGAAGGCGCTCTACCCTCTATTCTCTGTATAACATCCATATTAATTCTTCAGAGTTCGCCTTCCATATACCACGTCGCTCAATAAGTCTTCGGTCTAACAAAGAAAAACATTATTTTTTTTTAGAAATTCGACTTTATTCGTCAACATACACTCCTTCAAGAGATACATTCATTCCAACGCTCGTAAAATTAGAAAAATTAAAATTAATTAATTAATTTAAATTCAGCATACCAATCAGTAATAGTTGATTTTCCTGGTGCAGAGTCTCTATAACGCTTACCAAGCCACTGTTTGGCTGTATTTTTCCCATCAAAAAACAATGTTTAATCAACACACGAAATTCTTTTTTATCCATTCTTTTAAAAATTACAAAACTGGAGTCACTAAAACCACTGTAACCTCTAAACTAATTGTCAGAATGTCATGAAATTTTCACACGTATCGTTTGAAGGTTGGTACTATCCAGAAATCGTATGGGTCTGTCAACAGTGTTGCCATATATATGTCAGACCGGAGACTTATTGAGTGAAGTGTTACATACTGCAAGCTGCGGTGACACCGTTGGTACATGCAGATAGACATACAAATCCCTAAAAACCGGATTGTGTTCGTCAGTAAAAAACGACTTCGGAGTAGATAATCAAAATTTTGGAAAACTAATAACAGGGTCGTGTTTAGAAATTTCAAACACCCCCAGGTATTGAATTTCAACGCAATCGAACATTCATTTTTTTACCCATTAAAATAGCATGGGAACTTTTTTCGGTTGCAGGCTCGCTCCCATTTTGAATTTTCTAAGTTTAGGATTTCCTTACAACATACAGCTTCACCGGATACAATCGACGAACTGATTGAATGCGTTCAAAATGTATTTAATGCATTAAACATACAAACCCTTGATAATGTTTTTCTAACATTGCAAACTTGTCTAGAAGCAACCATGTTAGCAAAAGGAGGGAATTTATTTCAGATTCCGCACAGCAATAAGGCAAAACTTCATCGTAAGGGACGATTACAAACAACTTTATCATGTTCCATACAAGCTGTGGAGACAGCCACATCCTTGTTAAATTAAAACTTTTTATATAATTCTTTGTTTTGCTAGATATTTGTAACAATTTCGTAAATAAAATCATTCTAATTAATTAAAATTGTATATGTATACCATATTTTCAGACGAGGGAGTATTTATTATTATTATTGCATTATTTAATAAACACTTATTGAAAGAAAGAATGTTGGAATTGGTAAGGACAAGAAATAGAACAAGTAAAGGAATTTAGATAATTAGGATATATTTTTCAAATGAACAACGGAGACAAAAATCATATAAAGGAAGGACGAAAAAGGCGAAAATAGCGATGGGAAAAGTGTGGAGTATCGGAGAGAGAAAACTAAACCACGGATATAAAAAAGCGAATGTTTCTTTTTCATACCTTAATACAAGGAATTCTCCTCTATGGCTCGGAAATATGAAGATGGAAAGAGTGGGAAGATGTAGAACGAATATAAGAAACGTACATTAAATGGAAATTGGGATTAGACAGGCAAACACCGAGCTATATATTACTTATCGGAAACAAAGAGAGACAAAATAAGACTAAAAACCGGAACCTAAGCTGTAAAATATGAACAAAAAATTCAGGCCTGCAATAACTAAATCCTGAAGGAAAGCTGGAAAAAAGAGAAAATTATGCACAAACAAATTGGAAAACCGAAAGAAGAAAATATAACGAGAGAAAAGGGTACAGCACAGACGAGATAAGACGAAACCAGGAGGAAGGAGTTGCAATTGAACAAATAACAGAAATAAATAGAGAGGTACAGCAGCGGAACCAACAGAATAAAATCAACAAGTCTAGGCACTTTAAAGAATATGGGAGAATTCAAACGCAGTGGCTGCCACAATATCTGCCAAACAGCAAAAAATCCCAAAAAACCATAGCAAGATTTAGGTGTGGAAATGAGACAGAGGCAAGCAAATATTGGAAAGAAGAAAATGGGAGCTAATGTAGAACATGCGGCGAAGCAGAAGAAACAATAGAACACCTACAAAATTGTACAGAAATAGGAAGAGAGCCAAGGACATTTCAAGAACTGTTGGACTAGCCGGGAGCCGGGATGACATGGTTGAAAAGGGTGCTAGAGAAAAGAAGAGAAAAAGAGAGAGCAATAGTAATATAAAAGTAAAAAGGGTATATTTTAGTTTATGTATAAATATATATATATATAGTTCTAAAATGTTCTTCTTTAATCGTCAGTTTTTTGTTTAGGAAAATTGAAAAACAAGATTTATAGTCAACATTTATAGTATCCTAGTATATATATATACTTTTTGTAAATAGTGCCAAATATTTATTTTTTTTTATGTAAGAACTGTACTCATTCAAAGTCGCAAGGCACGAATAAAGATTATATCTATCTATCTAATAAATACTTATTATAAACAGACCTGTATTGTGTGTTGGAAAATGTATATGTAGGTATTGATGAAAAGTAAATGTGAGGTTTGAAAGTTTTCAAAAGGAAGAACATTTTTTTTCAAACCTTTCAAAAAAAAACAAGACCTTCGCTTTACTTGACAAAAATGTTTTGTAATAGAAATAAAATGAGAATTATTCTATTTCTATTACAAATGATATTGCTAATATCTACTTTAATAATTGCAACTGGGTTTTCCTACTGTAAAATTTTAATTTACTGATGTATTATTTATCTTTAAAATCATGCGGTAGATGTCATACAAGCAAGACAATACCTATAAAAAATCCAAATTAGTATGTGAAGAAGATGTGTTGATTGACGTGACCGGATAAGGAATAAAAAGATGACTAAAGTATTTCCCCATATGCTCAGGTATAAATAAGTTTAAATTTAAGAGGATTTTTTGTGCTGACGTCATTACTATGTATATCCTTGTTTGCTTAACAACACGGGACAATTAGCAATTTAACTTTTTGTGTGTAATATGGTTCAAAACGGAACTTAAATCCGAGCGCTCATCGAAGGAACACTGATAATGATCCAGGACAGTGACGTTTTCTATGGGCCCTAGACTGAATGGATAGAATAAAAAAAGAATATGGGTTTGCTTATGACCGCAAGATCGAAGTGAAAACTTTGACAATGGAATCAATTTCAATTAATATATATATATATATATATCAAATATATGTCAAATTTTAAAATGTCAATAACTCAAATGTAGAAAAAGTGGACATAGAATAGTAAAGATACAAAAAATCTTCAGAACAAAAGTTAAACTAGACAAAAAGGCCCATCTAAAGGTTACTATAACAATTCTGAGGCACTTCCGGTTTCACCGGAAATAATGTCAACTTTTGATCTAGCATAGGGAATCGATAATTTTATATTTTTTTCCTAAAAGTACATTAAATTAGCTTTATAATGACACCAAAAAATCATATTTTTATGTTAACCATTTCAAAACGGCGACCATTTATTTACAAAATAATAATCAACATAAGTTTTACAAAGTTGAACGTAGCAAGCTTTGAAAACAATAAAAAAAGAAACAAAATATCTCTAAAATAAACTATTTGACCATTTAGAAAAAAGAACTATTACTTTTTACAATTATTTTACAAAAAAAAAAAAAAATTACAAATGTTCTTTCAAACCACCATTATTGTCCACACATTTTCTCATTCTCCAATTAACGCATTTTTTTTTTTTTCAAACAAAAATAAGCAAAATAAACTATTAAACTCTTGTTATTTATAAAACATTTAATTGAAAAATTAAAATTTAAGTTATTTCATGTTATTTCATATAATAACTAGTTATAACAGTTTATTTTAGAGATATTTTGTTTCTTTTTTTATTGTTTTCAAAGCTTGCTACGTTCAACTTTGTAAAACTTATGTTGATTATTATTTTGTAAATAAATGGTCGCCATTTTGAAATGGTTAACATCAAAATATGACTTTTTGGTGTCATTGTAAACCTAATTTAATATACTTTTAGGAAAAAAATATAAAATTATCGATTCCCTATGCTAGATCAAAAGTTGACCGTTGATCATTTCCGGTGTAACCGGAAGTGCTTCAGAATTCTTATAGTGACCTTTAGATGGGCCTTTTTAGTCTAGTTTAACTTTTATTCTGAAGATTTTTTGTATCTTTACAAATAAAGGAGATTTTCGGGGTGCCCCGTTCCAAACAAACACCCTGTATATATATCGCTGGCTGAGTTCCATTCTATTCTATGTCCACTTTTGCAATAAATTGAGTTATGAGTGCCACATTATTCTATGAGACAAAATGTACATAAACTACATCGTACCATGTCCATTTTCTACTCCAGTACTTTGTAAAACTATATTCCTTTTTATTCTATCTCTCTTATATGGTATAAATTTTGAGTGTTTATATTCTATGTCAATCAATCAATCACTGCCTTGCGTTTTGTGGACATAGAATATTCGCGCATTTAAAAATTAGCTGTCAATGTATGTGCAAGTTTTCTAAATTTAATATTATTTAAATTATATGTAGAGCCAGTTTTCAAAAAATGGACGACATTTTAGAAACAAATAGCGATTTTAGTGCATCTGATGCAGATGATCCAACATTTGAAAAAAATCTACAAAAAATTGCATATTTTCGCTTCACGACATCAGATTAATATTCAACAAAATACCTATAATGTAATCAAAATTGCCAAAAAAATGGATTAACCAGCTAACAAAAATCGAACTAGATACAATCTTTAATAACTGTTGATATTTTGTAAATACATTGCACATCTTTTATTTTTACTTTAACGTGTACATAAAAGTTAAAATAACTAATATATGATATATACATAGGTCGCTCAATACTTAAAATCCATAAACATTTATTTATTATATTATTTATTATATCATTTTTTGAAAACTGGCTCTACATATCATTTAAATAATATTAAATTTAGAAAATTTGCACATACATTGACAGCTAATTTTTAAAAGCGCGAATATTCTATGTCCACAAAACGCAAGGCAGTGATTGATTGACATAGAATATAAACACTCAAAATTTATACCATATAAGAGAGATAGAATAAAAAGGAATAAACAGTCTGTTCCAAACGGTTAAGCGGAAAAGATTTTGCAATCTAGTTACTTTCATCGTTTAAATCGTGCCTTTCGGCCGTTTTGTTTAAGCTTTGTAAATTATATTTACAATAAACATTTTTTGGTTAAGGTTAATATCATTTTAAAATGTCATTTTCTTTATATTTTGATTTTTTGTGTCATTCTTAATACAAATTTCCCATTTATTTATTTTTTTGTCATTAAAATATCTAAAAAAAATATTTAATTTTGACATATGTCATTCGTTTCCATGGTTTCATTGTTGTAATTTTAAATTTTGACATCCCAACGTGAAAAACGAAATAACCCAAGCACGGTCCCTTCTAGTGACAACCTAAAAGAACTAAATTCCCATTTAGTTCTGCTTAACCATTTGGAACAGACTGTAGTTTTACAAAGTACTGGAGTAGAAAATGGACATGGTATGATGTAGTTTATTAATATTTTGTCTCATAGAATAATGTGGCACTCATAACTCAATTTATTGCAAAAGTGGACATAGAATAGAATGGAACTCAGCCAGCGATATATATATACAGGGTGTTTGTTTGGAACGGGGCACCCCGAAAATCTCCTTTATTTGTAAAGATACAAAAAATCTTCAGAACAAAAGTTAAACTAGACAAAAAGGCCCATCTAAAGGTTACTATAAGAATTCTGAAGCACTTCCGGTTACACCGGAAATGATCAACGGTCAACTTTTGATCTAGCATAGGGAATCAATAATTTTATATTTTTTTCCTAAAAGTACATTAAATTAGGTTTACAATGACACCAAAAAGTCATATTTTTATGTTAACCATTTCAAAATGGCGACCATTTATTTACAAAATAATAATCAACATAAGTTTTACAAAGTTGAACGTAGCAAGCTTTGAAAACAATAAAAAAAGAAACTAAATATCTCTAAAATAAACTATAAAATATATATAATAATATTATTTAAATAATTTTATATATTATCATTTATATATAATAATACACTATAATATATATAGTGATATAATTATAATTATTATTTATTATAGTTAATTATAAAAAAAAGTCTTTCCAGTATATGGAATAAACGCCAAGAGCTATACTATGTGCGTAATGCTGAAGACACACTACGTGAAAAAAATCGTAGCTCGAATTTTCGGAATTTATACTAAAAAATTGCAGATAAAATCACTATATTAGGAATGTAAACCCGTACCAGCCAGAGCTTTTCAAATTATCTGACTCTGCCTCGCTCGGCTAAACTCGCAGAAACCGAATGAGCGTTTCACTTTGGGACCTGACGGATCAGCCTCATTCATTCTTAGCTAAAAATCTCTGTATTATTTCTCAACATGGTTTCCTTTTAGAACTATACACTTCGACCAACGAATCTCGAATTTCTCGAAGCCCTCATAATAGGCCTCTGTTTCAGCGATGACCTCCTCTTTCGACCCAAATCTCTTACCACCGAGTCATTTCTTCAAATATGGAAATAAATAATAGCCGCAGGGGGGCAAATCTGGCGAATATGGTGGATGAGGAACCAATTCGTAGCGCAATTCATGGAGTTCTTCCATTGCGACTGCGCACTTGTGGATCGGTGCGTTGTTCTGGTGGAACAGCACTTTTTTCTTCACCAAATGCTGCCGCTTTCGCTTCAAATCGGCGTTAAATCGGTCCAACAGCTCTGCATAATATACACCTGTGATCATTTTGCCCTTTTTCAAGTAGTCGATGTGAATGATATCGTGCGCATCCCAAAAACTGTGGCCATGACTTTGTTAGCTAACAGACCTACTTTGGCCTTCTTCGGCTTCGATTCGCCAGGAGCAGTCCACGGTTTCGACTGTTCCTTGGTCTCTGGTGATTTGTGATGGATCCAGGTTACGAAACGGCGCAAAAAGTCCTTCTTATCGCGGTTGAACATCGCCAAATATTCGAAATGATCAGACGATTGCGTTTGTTGTCGGCAAATGCGGCAGCCATCTGGCAGAGAGCTTCCTCATTCCCAAATATTCATGCAAAATGTTGAGCACCCGTTCGGTTGAGATGCCCGCAGCCTTATCTATCTCGCGCTTAGTCACTCGTCGATCGTCGATTATCATTCCATGGACTTTATCTACCATTTATGACGTGGTAACCTCTTTCGGACGCCCTGGCCGCTCATCATCAAAAATGCTCTTACGATCGCGTTTAAGTTCAGCTGTCCAATATTTAATTGTTGATATCGAAGGCGCAGAGTTCCCATAAACATCGTTCAATTCGGTGTTGATCTCATCGTTGTTTTCTTTTTCAGAAACAAGTATCTAATCACTGAACGATATTCGATTTTATTCATTTTTGTAAAAATGCAAAAGTTGCTAGCTTTCAATGACTGTCAAACAGAAACTAAACGACGCAGCTGGTTGAAAATTTTTCAGTTGTCATTTGAAGGTTAGGATTTACGAAAAACAACATTGATTTGATACTCGTGGCGCCATCTCTTGCCTAGGTCGATTACTTTTCAACCACCCCTCGTATTAAATTCAAGTAGTTTGTGGCAAAAAAAGTGTCATGTAATTGTTATTTTTCTTATGCACAGTTGCATAAAGGTTGCACTGTTGTCCACAGTTTGTTTTATATGCTATGACACATTAATCTTGCCGGCATTAAAATAATATTTTTTGTTTAACATGTTACTTTAATGACCTGGCCTAATTCAAAATTGATTTATTTCTACAAAAAGTAAAATCACATTAAAAATAAACTTTATTATGTTGTTATGTAGTAAGACATTAAAATTATTATATTTATACATTATTTTAATGTAAACTTTGGTAAGAAAAATGTGTAATGTTGACAATAACCTTATTTACATGCAATATTTGAAACTTGTACATAATCTGTAAAGCACACAGCGAGGTATTCTCACAGTTTCAACATTGAATATAAAAGAGTACGCTCATTATCTCACCAGCTATATGAATTTTGAATATATATTTAGCAACTTTCAGTCGTTTTACTATAGTTTTATTGATGTGTTGCAATATTAAGATGGTATCACTAAAATAATAATGATCTACATTATTATCATTTTGATTAAAATTCGGTTGTATTTAGAGTTAACATTTCCGGATATATCAGAAAAGAGTACAATATAAACGGGTGTACGCAGAGGCGGATCTACATACGGGCTAATAGGGCTGAAGCCCTGGGCCCTGGATCTGGACGGGCCCCCAACCTCTTCACTTGGATACTTGGATTTGGCAGGTGAGAACCTTTTTACTTGCCCGATCTTAATATACAAGGTGTCTCAAAAGAAATTTTATATTTATTTAGCTTACTGCGTGAACGAAACGTATCCGAGGGGCGCGGGGGGTTATGTCAATCGGTAGCCTGGCTCTTGGGAATTCAGTCGCTATGGAGCGTTTCTCGGGAGCAGACCGCGCGTTATGCGTGCGAGAGTTTTACAAAAACGGTGATTCGGCGACTGTAGCGCGTAGAAAATTCTGCAGTATTCGAGGTTTTCGCCACTTAAATGATGCGCCAAGCATTCCTCTCATTCGACATTGGGTTAAAAAGTTTGAAGAGACTGGTACAACGCTGGATAAATCAAAATCCGGGCGACCTAGGTCATCAAGAACGGTAGAAAACGTGGAGAATGTTAATCAGTCTGTTCGTGACGACCCGAACCTTTCAATTCGGAAGCGCGCAAGTGCTTTAAATGTGCATAGATCATCATTACATCGCATTATGCACAAAGACCTAAAGCTGCACCCCTACAAAATTCAATTGGTGCAAGAATTAAAGCCCCAAGATGCCAGTCAGAGGCTTAATTTCGTAAATCAGGTGATTGAGCGATTTTCAACGTTTACCAACATTTTGTTTTCGGATGAAGCTCATTTTCATCTTACTGGCCACGTAAATAAGCAGAACTTCCGCTACTGGAGTGCAACGAATCCGAAACGCAAACATCAGAAACTCCTACATTCGCCTAAAGTGACCGTATGGGCTGCGATGTCGGCGCGAGGAATTATCGGCCCTTACTTTTTTGAAGACGAAAGGGGGCGTGCAGTTACAGTGAATTCAGAGCGTTATGTGGAGATGTTAGACAACTTCTTGGTACCTGAACTGCAAAACTTTCCTGGCTATAACCAAAGAACATGGTTCCAACAGGACGGAGCAACTTCACACACGTCCAATATGTCTCTGCCACGTGTTCGTGAAATTTTCTCAGGCAAATTGATTTTCCGGAGAGGTGACATAAATTGGCCTCCACGCAGTCCAGATTTAACCCCTATGGACTTTTTCCTATGGGGTTATCTTAAATCTAAAGTTTACGCCAATAAACCGACTTCACTGGCGCATTTGAAAGAAAATATCCGTCACGAAATGGTAGCGATCCCTGAGTCCACCTGCCGAGACGTCATAAGTAATTTTACTGTTCGATTAAATGAGTGCCGAGAACGCGAGGGTCTACATTTAGAAGATATTATTTTTAAGAAATAAATCCCCAAAAAGTGTATTTTAATAATTAATAAACATTTTTTCTATATACGGCTTACTTTTTTTTTAATCGATTCACTAAATATAAAATTTCTTTTGAGACACCTTGTATAAGGGGCAAGTATTGTAATCGCGAAAATTTTCGATGTCGAGATTTTGACTGATGACCACGTTTCATGGTCCAGGGAATCCAAAAAACCTATTTTCGAAGTGCCGTCCGTATGTGTGTGTGTCTGTGTGTCTGTGTGTGTATCTGTATGTATACACGATAACTCAAGAACGGTTCAACTTAGAGAATTCGTTTTGGTACTAAAAAATTCTCCTACTAAATGGGAAGAACCCTATTGTTTTTTATAAAGATCGTTTGAATAGAAATGGGAGTTTACTCGTGTCGATTTTAAGATTTTTGCGAATAATTAGCAACAGAAAAATATTTCGAAAAAATTTATTGAACAAAAGTTACTATAAATCCAATAACTAATAACTTTTATTTGAGACGTTTTTTGATAAAACGAAAAATTTTGAATTTTTTTTGTAAAATTCTTTAAAATTTAAGTCTCAATTTTTTCATATTTATATTTAACGTTTCCATGGTCATGATAATTAATTCGTAACAAGTAAACCTAGCCTTGGACAAAAATTTGTATAGAACATAATTTGATGTATTTTTGAAGATTTATCTAAATTTAAAAAAAAAAAATTAAATTAAATTTTTTTTTTATTAATTTTTTTTTGTTTTTTGGGAGGGCAAGTCTAGCGGAGGTTTCCCTTCGCCACTGTTTTTTTTTTTGTTCTTCACACTTGGATTTGGCAGGTGAGGACCTTTTTACTTGCCCGACCTTAATATATAAGGGGCAAGTATTGTAATCGCGAAAATTTTCGATGTCGAGATTTTGACTGATGACCACGTTTCATGGTCCAGGGAATCCAAAAAACCTATTTTCGAATTGCCGTCCGTATGTGTGTGTGTGTGTGTGTGTGTGTGTTTGTGTGTATACACGATAACTCAAAAACGGTTTAACTTAAACAGTTCGTTCTGGTACTAAAAAATTCTCCTAATAATTCGGAAGAACCCTATTATTTTTTATTAAAATCCGAAACCGGAAACGGAAGTTATTAAACATTAAAATTTAAAAAAAATCGTAACTAGTAAACCGGACATAATTTGATGTATTTTTGAAGATTTACCTAAATCTTTTTTTAAATTAAAAAAAAAAAATGTTTTTTTTTTATTTATTTTTTTTTATGGGAGGGCAAGTCTAGCGGAGGTCTGTAATTTCAAATATTGTTTATAAGATAAATTTTATTAGTACAATAAAACGGGATGAATTTGAACAAAAAGTCAAAAAAAAATTACAGTTTAACTAGTAGTAAAGTTTTTATTTTTTCTTTCGAATTAAAATCTACATAATCTATTTCACATTTCATGTACTATGTATAGGGATGTTCCGATACTACTGATACGATACCAGTATCGATATTTTTCATTCGATATCGCGATTTTAGTATCGATACTAATCTTCCGATACTTTACTAATATCAGTACATTTGACCTAGTATCCTATCAAACCGTTTTTTTTTTTTTTCTTGAAACTGGAAACAACTTTACTGGATCCACGATTTAAAAATCTGAATTTCCAGAATGCGAAGGCATGTGGTAACGCTGTTGAAAAGTTGAAAAAGCTCATTGACGCTACAGAAGTTTCTACCAGTGGAAGTGAGGAGTCTGATCAAGAACCATCGCTACTCGATTACTCTTCGCAATTTTGGAGTCACCATACTGACATTGTACATGGGGAGAGGAAACTAAAATCAGGCACAAGCCAACGTGGAACATTACATGTTGTACACAGTAACACTGTATTTGAAAATTCAGTTTCACCTCTGAAATCCAATCCGCTACTGGTTTGGGACGATATGAAGACAGTCTTCCCTAACTTATATAAAATTGCTCAGAAATTCTTGTCTGTAGTAGCGACGTCAGTTCCTTCAGAGCGTTTTTTGTCGAAAGCAGGAGCAGACTGTATGCAGAGACAGAAATAGGCTTCTGGGCAAAAGGCTTACTAAACTGCTTTTTCTCGGTGCTTGCAATGAAGAAGAGTGGAGTGTTTAATTATATTTTAAACAAACACTCAGACCTATAGGCTCCATTGCCTTACCATTTTTTACCATTTTTAAGTACCAACCTGACATCAAAGGTGCAAACTACTGAAATCAAAATTTCTTTTTAGTTTGTTTTTACAAAAGTGAACAGCATATATAGGCTATTCCAAACGTGTAGGCGGAACTAGATTTTGAAATCTAGAAATTTTTATCTATTAATTCGGACTTTTGGCCATTTTATTTAAGCTTTGTAAATCATACTCACATTGCAAATTCTAGATTAAATTGATTGTCATTATAAAATGTCCTTTTCATTGCATTTTAATTTTTTGTCATTCTTACTAAAAATCTCTCATTTACAGTCTGTTCCAAACGGTTAAGCGGAACTAGATTTTGCAATCTAGTTACTTTCATCGTTTAAACGTGCCTTTCGGCCGTTTTGTGTAAACTTTGTAAATCATAAAGTCTGTTCCAAACGGTTAATCGGAACTAGATTTTGCAATCTAGTTACTTTCATCGTTTAAATCGTGCTTTTCGGCCGTTTTGTTTATGCTTTGTAAATCATACTTACAATAAACATTTTTTGGTTAAGGTTAATATCATTTTAAAATGTCATTTTCTTTATATTTTGATTTTTTGTGCCATTCTTAATACAAATTTCCCATGTATTTAGTTTTTTGTCATTAAAATATGTAAAAAAAAATAATAATTTTGACATATGTCAATCGTTTCCATGGTATCATTGTTGGATTTTTTAATTTTGACATTCCAACGTGAAAAATTAAATAACCCAAGCAAGGTCCCTTCTCGTGACAACCTAAAAGAACGAAATTCCCATTTAGTTCCGCCTAACCATTTGGAACAGACTACTTACAATAAACATTTTTTGGTTAAGGTTTATATCATTTTAAAATGTCATTTTATTTATATTTTGATTTTTTGTGTCATTCTGAATACAAATTTCCCATTTATTTATTTTTTTGTCATTAAAATATAAAAAAAAATATTTAATTTTGACATATGTCATTCGTTTCCATGGTTTCATTGTTGGAATTTTAAATTTTGACATCCCAACGTGAAAAATGAAATATCCCAAGCAAGGTCCCTTCTCGTTACAACCTAAAAGAACTAAATTCCCATTTAGTTCCGCTTAACCGTTTGGAACAGACTGTATTTATTTGTTTTGTCTTCAAAATATGTAAAAAATTATTAAAATTTTTAATAAATGTCATTCGTTACCATGGTTTCACTCACAGAACAGTTTCACTGTTGGAATCTTAAATTTTAACATACAAACCTGAAAAATGAAATAACCCAAGCAAGGTCCGTTCTCATGACTTGTGACAACCTAAAAGAACGAAATTGTCATTTAGTTCCGCCTAAACGTTTGGAATAGCCTTTATACTTTAAGCTATTTATTATTGTAAAACAATTAAATTGTTATTATAAAAATAAAATGCTTTTTACGTTTTATAAAGATAATATATTCATTTTTCCTTTAGATACTTGAAAATATCGATATATTGTTTCGATACAATACCAGTATCGATACTTTTGATTCGATATTATCGATACCCAAATATCGATACTTTCTCAGTATCGCATATCCCTAACTATGCATAACCTTTTACAAACAAAACAAAAAATTCATTAACTCTAACATGTAACATAAATATATAACAATACACAACAAAGAGATAATTTTATTTCAAGTTTTTTCTCCTCTTTTCTTCTTCACCAGTTCCATCCATCTTGTGTGCATTTGTACAGTTGATTTGCAGTTCCTTAAGTCCTATGTGCAGTCTCTTGTCAGATGTTCTAACGTTTCTTCTCCTCTTTCACAGATTAACTATCTTTTCACACACACATTTTTTTTAATATCGTCAATGTGTCACCTTATAATACAATACGGTTCGGTATTATTTAAAAATGTTATACAGAAAAAATATTTATTTAGCTTCTCTCCGATTCCTATCCTATCACACCATACCTTAACAAAAACTATCATATATTCTACATTATAAATAGTATTTAAACTTGACAGGTAATATTCAGTAGCGAAATATATCAATAACAAGTCCCCATAGTTAGTGTTTCTTTACGTTCATAATTTATATATTTTTTTATCATTAAATTGTTGTTAACTTGACCGACACATGAGCATTTATAATTTAGTAATAGACACCCTTGGGCACCTTGCAAAAGGTATAAGGATTCCTTGAAAAATATTCTTAGAATATGCAATTTAGTGAATTCCCCCTGGCAACAAACAGCTACAAATCGTCCTGCTTGGAGAAAGTTGACCTCTGAAGCAATAAATATCTTTGAGAAGAAAAGGATCGAGCGTGCAAAGATCATTAGAGAGCGAGAAAAAAAAAACGTGCTCAAAGAATATCGGACACAGTAGCTGACCACCTCTGTTATACATGCGGAAGAGTTTTCACTTCTCATATCGGACTCTACAGCCGTGAACGATCTAATTCGCGAAGGACTTTATAGTTAGCTACTTAGGATTGTGAGTCTTCGTCTGTTTCAGAAGTTGTAGTTCCTAGTTCCCCCTTCAGCGCAGACGAAGATTGGAATTTCAAGGATAACAATAGATAAGACGAACAAGAACAGATTCAGCAAGAAGAAACCCTTGATGATGAACTCTGCTGAAATTAAAGTGGGCAAGTGAACTGTAGTGAAGTTTGCAGGAAAAAAAAACTGCTAAACATTTCATTGGTCAAATAATAAATGTTTTAGATGAAGATATTATAGCAATAAAATATCTGAAAAGATGTGAAACAAATCAATTTACCTGATATGAAAAAGAAGAAGCAGATATTTTTTTTATTATTGTTTCTTTTTTCTATATAGTATTTTTAGAATAGGTATATATTGTTTACTATTAGAATATTTTCGTATATTTTTTACTATGTAGTAAAATATGTAGCCAATTGTGCTATTTAATAAATATTATTATTATTATTATTATTATGTTGTTGAGCGGGAAGATATTGTCAAGATGCTTGTAGCACCAGATATTGGCCGCCGCGACATAACTAATTTTAAATTTAAGTTATTTAATTTTGTTTAATAGTGTTTAAAATCATAATTTTTGCAGTTAGTATTGAATATTGCATTATGAAAAATTCAAAATAAATATTATTTCTGGCATATTTATACATAATTTTTTCCTTGTATGTTATGTACTTGTAGATGTTATTACTTCGTCAAGTTCCCCTGGCCGGTGTGAACTTGACCAGATGAGATTAAAAAAATAAAAAGTATAACATTGCTGACGTCCGAAAAAAAGTTATAGTTATTGTCCAATAGGTTATTAAATTAAATAAAAATAAAAACAAAATATCATTGACGCTATCACCAGGGCCTAGGAAAATCTTTATTTTTTATTTATTTTTTTTTTAATACAGGTGTCCCAAATAATTTATTAAGCATGGAGATCTCGGTCATAGATACGAGGTCGGTTAAATTAGACTAAAGTTGCGGCATTAAAGTGCAATTTTAACGATATCTTTGTTCTCCTAAGAGAAAACATAGGTTACTAGATATAAACGAAAATGGTAATTTTCCGGTTTTTAATTTTTGCTCATAAATTCTAAAATTAAATTATAAAGTGATTTTGATGTGAATTTTCTACAGGCACTTTTTCAGGATGAATTTACAGAGGTTCTCAAATCTTTTTTATAGCGTACCGTTTTCAAGTTATTGGGGTCAATTTTAATTTTTCCTGAGGAGCTTATAGTAGGTTAAGAGAATTTTGTATGGAGCTTTTTTTGGTATCAGGACACTAACCCCCGGGACACTAACCCCCGGGACATTAACCCCCCGTCAATAACCCCCGGGACATTACCCCCCATTGTCAACAACCCCCCGTGCCATTAACCCCCTGGACAATAACCCCCGTGCCATTTACCCCCGGACATTAACCCCCCGTCAACAACCCCCGTGCCATTAACCCACCGTACCAATAACCCCCCGGATTTCTAATGATGTAAACTATTCAATAAAGAGTGTTATTATTGAGAGGTATTATTGAGAGTTTGTGCAATAGTGTAAATAATAATGCAATGGTACAACATTTAGTAAGATAGTTAAGTTACAGAAATAGAATATTAGTAATCACGAAAACTAATAATTGGTAAGAATTAGTGTAATTAAAAGTTAAGAATAACCAGTGGTCAACAAAAGTTGACAGACTTCTTCGTATCGAATATATGAAGTTAATAGTTCTCTTAAAAATAAATTTGTTAGTATTTATTTTAATATTATTTTATTTATATCTTAAATTAATTTGTTTTATACTTACGTAACTTGATAGTTGAGAAAAGAAAATTCGATTTTTATACATTAATCTGAAAAAATGTCTTCAACCTTGAATTTTTAAAACTCAAATAATATCGAAAAAAAGCCATCAACTCGAAATTGTAAACCAAAACATTATAAAAAATATTTAAATTCCATTTAAGGCTCAGAAAGAATACAATTTTCAATAAAAAATTCTCCATTGGGCCCCTATGAATTTTTGAAAATATTGATAAGGGCGTATTATTACATCCCTTAACTCACATTCACACAAAAAAAAATCAAAATCGTTAGAGCCATTTTTGAGAAAAAATGATTTTTGTAAGTTAACCTTGAAAAAAGGTCTTCGACCTTGAATTTTTAAGGATCTAAAAATATTGAAAAAATTCCATTAACTCGAAATTGTAAACCAAAAAAATTATTTAAAATATTTAAATAGCATTTTAGGCTTAAAAATGGCACAATTTTCAATTAAAAAATTCTATACTGACTAAATTCTAATTTTGTTCTAATTTCAAATGTTCAAATTTTAAATAAAAATAAACATTTAAAATATTGATCAATTGCCAGGGGGTTAATGGCCCGGGGGTTATTGGTACGGGGGCTTAATGGCACGGGGGGTTAATATCCGGGGGCAAATGGCACTGGGGTTATTGTCCAAGGGGTTAATGGCCCGGGGGGTTATTGACATGGGGGGTAATGTCCCGGGGGTTAATGACGGGGGGTTAATGTCCCGGGGCTTAGTGTCCCGGGGGTTAGTGTCCTAGAACTGCTTTTTTTTGCTAATCAACCATTTAAAAAAGTTCTATTTTATTTTCGTAAATAATATGAAAAATTAAAATAAAACGTATTAGTCTATCAAAATAAGGGTATTTATTAAAAATAAATTATATGTCCGAAATTAGGAAAATGTAGATGAACTAAGACGAACTACTATCAAAATTTTTCGTACAATTAGACTGAGATTATTCTAAAGAAGATTGCAGGCATTAGAGGTTAGAAAATTACATAGTACAGCAATTGACCACCATATGGACCGAATTAATTCACACCCTTAATATGTTCAGTTCGGAAAATGAACGGCATTCAGTGAGGACCTATTGGCGGGAGACCTAGCTGTAACGTATTAGGATGTCTTTGAATCGTAGAATTTTATGTTTTGGAGAAGAAGCGGCAAAGGTTTCATAATCAACAAGTTTTGTCATTTATTTATTTCCGTAAAATAACATATAATATATTTAATTAACAAAACTTCAAATACTACCGATTTGTAAAACAGCGTTTGAAAAAAAAAAAAAACAAGTTTTTTAAAAGTTGTTTTAAAATAAAAGTAATAATCATCCTACAAAGAGAATCTCAACACGTGTATTACTTTCAGTTTCATCTTTGTTCACACATTTTTTGTTTGCTAAAATTAAGTTTGATGTAGGTCAGAAAATAACTTGAATTATAATAAATGGTTGTCAGTTTTAAAAAGAAAACCTTGAAATAACAAATTGATCATAGGAGTACTTGGATACTGAAGTAATTAAGTAAATAATAAGCGAATACGTGAACGATCTCCTTAAATATCATCAAAATCAATTAAACACCGCGAGATGATGCAGCGATCAAGGTCATATGTATGAGATAAACTTACATTCGCCGAGTTTCAGCGGAAGTAAATTAATTATACTGTGTGAAGTGTGGAGGCATCAGCATTCTTATCTGTTCGCTGGAGAATTTATTATGCTTTAAGTAAATATGTAAAAACTAAAAACTTCAAACTAATTGCTTTGTTCAAGTGTTTTTGTTTGCTGCTTAAAACAATGATGTCAGATTATAAGTTAGACCAGAGCATTGAATAAAAATACTAAAGGAAGGAGCCTTTAAGAATTTTTACGTACAAATTTTTGTGATGGAAATTACGTATTCCAACGACCACACTTGCTGCCAATATTTTGTTGTTTTCGTAATGCTCTCACAGAACACACAGGCATACAGTGGAACTTCCAAAACCGTTTGGAAGATTTGAGCTATGCGGACGATATAGGCCTTCTGTCACATAATTATGAAGATATACAAGCCAAACGTGAAAGTACCAGGTCTACAAGTATGAAATGCGGATTTTTTTCAAACTTGCCGCGCAAACAGAGTGTATAGTTCAAAGTTTCACACATATGGCGTTTTGTTATCTTTAGGTGTCAAATGCGTATAGGTTATAATTTGAAAAGTGATCATATAGTTTTGTTTTACTGTGTTAAAAATGTCAAATTTTCTGCCAAATAAAGAGCAGTCGCAGACAGTACTACTGTTTTGTTTTCATTTGAAAAAAACTGCTGCTAAATCATACCGACTGCTTCGAGAAGCTTATGGTGAATATGCTCCATCGCAAGATACGTGTGAAAGATGGTTTCGGCGTTTCAAAAGTGGTGACTTTGATCTTACAGACAAAGAACATGAAAAACCTCCAAATAATATGAAGATACAAAATTGGAAACATTGCTACAGGAAGACGATAGTCAATCACAAAAACAACTAGCAGAGCAGTTAGACGTTAGTCAACAAGTTGTTTCCAATCGCCTACGAGAGATGGGTAAGATCCAGAAAGTCGGCAGATGGGTTCCACATGCATTGAATGAGAGGCAGATGGAAAAACGCAAAAACACTTGTGAAATTTTGCTTGCACGATACAAAAGAAAGTCTTTTTTGCATCGTATCATTACTGGCGATGAAAAATGGATTTATTTTGAAAATCCCAAACGCAAAAATCATGGGTGAACCCAGGCTCACCATTCACATCAACTGCAAGACCGAATCGCTTTGGCAAAAAGACAAAGCTCTGTACTTGGTGGGACCAAAAGGGTGTGGTCTATTATGAATTGTTAAAACCTGGTGAAACAGTTAATACCCAACGCTACCAACAACAACTGATCGAATTGAACCATTCGCTGCTCAGAAAACGACCAGAATGCGAAAGAAGACAGCACAAGGTAATCTTTCTTCACGGTAACGCTTCATCACATAAGGCAAAACCAGTTTGCAACACATTGGAGGCACTCAAGTGGGAAGTGCTACCCCATGCCGCTTACTCACCAGACTTGGCCCCTTCAGATTACCACTTATTCGCATCGATGGGTCACGCACTTGCCGAGCAGCACTTTTTTCATATGAAAATGTGAAAGAATGGCTTGATGAATGGTTTGCGGGGAAAGGGGAAGAGTTCTACTGGCGAGGTATTCACAAATTGCCTGAAAGATGGAAAAAATTTATAACTTCTAATGGAGCATACTTTGAATAAATAAACTTTTACTGTTCTTTTGAGTTTAATGTGTTTTATTTTTAAAAAAATCCGCATTACATACTTGTAGACCTGGTGTAAGTACTTTGGCAAATTTAGTTGGCTTATGCATAATTAAAGCGAAAACCAAAGTAATGCGGATTGGTACCAATAACATCAACAGATTTTACATTATCGGCGAAGACCTTAGAAGATGTGGAAGAATTCTGCTACCTCGGTAGTGCAATAACGAGAGATTGATGAACTAGAAGGGATGTAAACAACAGAATACTTAAAGCTCAACCAGCATTCGGCTTGTTGAAAGAAGTCTGGAAATCCAATAAGATCTCTCGTAACACTAAGGTACGCATATTTAACTCAAGAAATTACCCATAAACTCCAAGTTTTTATTAACAGATTTCTGCGCAGAATTTTTCGCATTACTTGGTCAGATCAAATCATATTCCCAATACTCATCTTTGGGAATCGACAGCACAAAAACCTATCCACTTGGAAATTCAGGCAAAAAAGTGGAACTGGATTGGGCATACTCTCCGGAAGACAGTAAAATCATCAATGGCATTAGAGTGGAACCCTCAGAGAAGCCGTCGTAGATGTCGCCCTGTATCCACATGGAGAAGAACGATACACAAAGAACTTGATGCCCACGGAACTACCTGGCGCCAAGTGAAGAGACTTGCTCCTCACAGACCCCGGTGGCGCGAGTTTGTAAAGGACTTATGCTCCCTATTTATTTTGATAATTTAGAGTATATTCATAATTTATAAATCACTAAGAAAGCAGAACATAACGATCATACAGTTAAATATATAAAACGGTAGGTATAGTAATTTTAACTACCGTTAGGCATTGGAGAATAAATAACTACTTAGCACTGCCATCTCTTGACAAATTCCATAACTCTCAACATATCTTCATTTCGGACTTCTGTTTTCCCTGTGATAACTCCTTTATTATTGATCTTTGATGTATGTTAAGTATATTATGACTCTACGTGAAATGCTCTAATTTGTTATTCTAAAATAATTGATAGGTCATTATAAAACTCCGATGTTATGCACTTACAAATTTTATAATACAAAAACTATTACGTTTAAAAATAGAAAATTGCCCTATACACGATATCGGTACATGATAGGTATATGCTCCGGCGGACTTTTTTTTAGAACGGGAACAGGAACTACATTTTGTTTTTTTTGGTCAAGAACGGAAATTAAATAAAAATAAAAATATTAAATACATGTTTTAACCGGTTTTCCTTTATGTTTTACAGTTAAAATTTGATTAATGATACACGTATTAACAGATTAATACGATGAGGCAGTAAAGATTTTTGTTTTTGCTTATATCCATTTTATTTTTTTCTGTATACTCTGTTTATTATCTTTAAGCCGAACTAAACCACATTTTTATTTTCTCTAGTTGTAACGAGCTCCGTAATTATTTCATATTTTGATCTATATGTCAAAAGGAAAAAAAAATTATATTACAAATGACACAAATTCAAGGTGATGTGAAAATGGCATTTTATAAAAAACAGCTCGCTCCAACCTAAAATATTTAATACCCTTTATTTATTACGAAATTAATATACATGTACAAATAAAATCACATTTCAAAAATACATATCAATACATAATCAATTTTCGTATTTAGACTTACTAGGAGAATGACAAGTGCTACGCCACAAAGACCTATAAGAGTCTGTGCGTGGCTTTCAAGTTTTTGATAATTTATTATTATTGTTTGACATATTTTTTGTACAAAATTAGTAAATATAATGTATACATGTATCAGTAAGCAAAATCTATACACGTTTCAATACAAAAATACAAGAAATAAAAGAAAAACAGAAAAGATAAGAACCAAAAAAGAACACTTGACTAACTGTATTTATTACATAAAAGGTGTTTTTTGTGTGATTTGTGTAAATATAATATGTGGATTTAGATTATGCGTCACTTGATGACATGTAAAATATTTTCAATTTCCAATTCAGATAAATTTCTGCAAAACGTTTTTGTCCAGCAAGCTGAGTTAATGTTAATGTTACAATTTTGTTTTTTTTTTTTTTTTTTTCTTCACTCATGAAACTTTGAAAGGCGTTATAAACTTTAGGGATTAGATATAAAAAACATCGCTGGCCAATACTTTTACTTGCCTTATAAAAAGTAATGTTTTTATTTCTGACACTGAATGAATGTCCTTTTTAGGGTTTTGTAGGTATGACCAAAAAACCCTTATACCGTCATTTTGTCGTCTGTATGTCTGTCTGTCTGTCTGTCTGTTCGGTAAAAATTGTAGCCAAACGGCTAAACCTAGTGAGTTGAAATTTGGCATGCTTATACAACTCTTTGACTCGCGCATAGGAAAAATACTAAAACGTCTAAAAAACATATCCTTCTAAAAATATAAACAAATATATGCTCATCGAAAAAAAAAAAATTTTTTACAATTCTTTGTAGGGTATCAAATGAAACCCCGTACGTGGATTAACGATCAAAATTTTATTTTTGCAAAATAAATTATTTTGAGGCGGAATAGTACAACAGGAATTTTTGATCAGATTATGTTGGAAAATAACGCATTTTTTGTGTTTTTAACTAAAATATGTTTAATTCGCTATGTAACACACCAGATCAGTGGGCTTTGTAATTTGCAAACTAGAGTTCGAATCCTGTTGATTATTATTTTGTGAAAAGTTTTTTATTTTGTCTAGTTATATTTTGGTAAATGTTGCATTTAATTTTTAAAAGCGTTGTTTTCGTAAAATAACGCATTTTTTGTGTTTTTAACTAAAATATGTAATATATTTAATCCGCTATTTAACATAGTGAACGAGTGAACCTTCGTAGTACAGTGGTAGCGTTGTCGTTTAGTGAGCTGTAACTACCGAAGAAACTAGTGTTCGAATCCCATCAATTTTTATTTTTTTTTGTTTTTTTTTTTGCATTTTTATTTAATTTTTAGATTATTTTGTCAAAATTCTAGTTATATTTTGGTAGATGTTGCATTTAATTTTTGAAAGCGTAAATTTAATAACAAGTGGGAAGTGTTGAAATTATAATTTAATTCTGTTTGAATGTATAGGAAATCAGAGGGCGGGGCTAATGATTTAAGCAACCAATGGAAACCATAGGTGCAATTTTCAAAATCTTAATGAAGCTTGCTATATAAAAAAAAATACTGCACATATTTAGAAACTTAAATAATGGTATTAGGCATTCTAATTAAAATTCATAAAAAAATATTTTGACAAAAAATTTTTGTCATCCCAAATAATCATCATACAGTTACAAATACCTGCGAAACCCTGAAATGTGTGAAAATTCACACTTCACATCAATTTTTTATTTATGCAGTCGGGGGTTTTTCTTAATGTATTTTATTATAGCTGAAATAAACAAATGAGGAATGGTCATTAATCTGCTGATTGTGTATAGTTTATTTGTCGGATACATTTTTTGTTTTTTTAACATGATTTTAATAATTAATTTTTTAATTATTTTGATTTTATTTAAATATACATCGGATGCACCACCCCAGGCTATTATACCATAATTAATAATGGACTGCACGAGTGCATAATGAAACTGATACAGAGTATCAATTGGTTACAGGTTATCAACAAGTTTTTTAAATATATAGAACATTTTCCTTAGATTGCTGCACATCTGATGTATATGCCGATCCCATCGCATGTGATTGTCAATTATAATCCCCAAATATTTAACATGTGTAGTTCTATTTATTTTGGTGGTACAGATGCAACAGTTTTCAGTCTTATTGCATGCCGGTTCATGTATTTACATACATAGAAAATGAGAGATATTTAATCTTTTCATAATTAAAGGTTAATATTTGTATCCAGCCAGTCCTTTATTACTTGTAGGTCAAGTTCTACTACCTCCCTAGCTGTATCCCAATCACTGGCTTCGACAAACAAAATAGTGTCATCAGCATAAGCTGTAATATCACCCACGATTTTTTTGTAATTTATTAGATCATTTATATAAAGCAAGAAAAGAATAGGTCCTAACACTGTCCCTTGTGGCACGCCACATATAACATATTCCTCAGTACTACTAATGTTGTTCAATACGACCCTTTGCTTCCGTTTATATAAATAGTTACGGAATAATTCTAGAGGTAGACCGCGTACTCCGCAAATTTCTAGTTTTTTCAATAGTATGGAATGGTCGACAGTGTCAAAGGCCTTTGCAAGGTCTAAGAAAATAGCCACACATACTTTTGAGCTGTCCAACCCTGAATATAACCTTTTAACCAGTCTGGCAATAGCATCTTCTGTTCCTAACTTTTCAGTAAAGCCGAATGTGAATGAGTAATGTAAGTATAGTTTATTTCTTTGGTTTAAGCGAAACTGGATGTTGAAATCTAGTAACTTTTAATAATTGAAAGAAGATATTTATCATTTTGTTTAAAAAAAAACCACTTCGATCGTTAAAAAATGAGTTCGTAATTACTTAATAAAATAAAACTTCAATTTAGTTCCGCTTCAATATTTGGATGATATAATTTACGAGTAAAATGAGTCGGAATTTGTTAGACCAAGTGGAATAAACCCAATAAAAGCGACACATAATGAGAAGATTTCAGAAAATAATTAAACAACTATCACAATTATTCCACTTGGCCTAACAAATCCCTTCCCTTAGTTATTACAGAAATTAGGTTGAATCATTCAATTTTACATAATAACTATAACAAGGAATAACATAAAAGTCGCACAACCTTCAATTAAAAATTAATAATCTTCTATCTGAATAGTAAAATCCCTGAATCACAGTTCTAAATAATATAAGAATCTTTTTTGATCAAGTATTTATGCCAATATAAAATTTATTATGCTCATAAGTATTCATAATAAAATAATTATAAGGCATCAAGAACGGAATGCGGAATTAATATTATTCGACAATAAAACTGTGACGAGCAAAAAATAAGATGACTTCGCACCTCAATAAGTAACAAGTATGATAACCAGTTATTATTATATATCTCATGTCTAGTTATTATTATGTATCTGTCCAGTGTGTCTAACGAGTAAGTAATTACATATAATGCAAGTATTATTTGACATATTGAAGTGGCTGTACTTTTTGCTGAAGTCCATTTACGATAAGAATGAGATGACGTCACATTTGGTTGATTTAGTTGCTAATGTCAAAATGAAACATACCCAAATTTTTAGCATTACTAAACAGTTGTTACATTTGTCATCTATAGATTGGTATCCCTTTCAGACGTTGTCACATTTGAAACAGCATTTTGTCGTAATTGATTGACGTTAGAACGAATGAGGTTATACTTACGTTTTATTTTGAATTGTATCAAATATTATTATAATAAAAATACTGAAAGCTCTTAGTAACCGCCCCCAAAGAAGAGGGAGATAATGGTGGGCCTTTGATAAATGTGTAAAAGATGTAAGTATTAATTTTGTTTATATCTGTGATCCCTTCACTTGAATATTTTTCGAAAAATAATTATTTATTAACGTTTTAGTGATTTGCTCCAGCATTAGACTTCAGCATTTCAAAAATTAATAAAATTGCTATACAGCGATTGCTGTACAGCAAAAATCTGCGCTTGTGGCTAACGGTAAGAAACTATTGGAACTGAATCTACGAACAGGTTTATTGCTATTACCCTAATTCTACTTTCCCCAAAAAAAGAACTGGGGTGAATTTGAATCTCCAGCCCGGTTATGTATTTATATTTTAAACGAATACACAATGATACACAATTTTAATTGGGCTAATGTAGGGCAAAATAAAGTAGTGTGCACCTAAAAACTACGTAGTTGGGTTAGGTTTTGTTATATATAATAAGTTTAGAACAAAAAGAAGTCAAATAGAAGCCTAAATTTGAGAGACATATTTAAGGGAATGAATTTAAGAATGAAGTTTGAGCGGACCGGTCAGTACAATTTTACTAAGAAGTGCAATTACTACTGGTAATAATGTTTGAATATTCATTATTCGAAGTAAAATTGTATCAAACATTTGAAATTAAAAAATTTCTATTCGAATAATAAAAAATTTGACACTTTATCACTGCTTTCCGATCTTTTTGTTTGTCACACACCGGGCGAAAAAATAAAATAAATTGTACAAAAAGAATGAAAAGAACACGAAACATTTCTAACAATTATTTTTGATGATTCGTACATACTGAAATTTTCATTTAATTTTATTTAGATTTGTATATACCGGGTGAATTATTTAAGGAGCAACATACATGTTTCACATATAATGTTAATGAAGTGAGTTATTTCATTTGCAACATAGCAAATTATGAAAGGAAGCTCATATCCATGGCAACATATATGCAGTGTTGATTAGATATAATAGTGATTTGACATAGAATAATGAAGTTCCTAAACGACTAAAAAGTAGTAAATTAGAAACAATAAATGAATTTTTATTAGTTTGTTTATATTTACATACAAACAAAAATAATAATGTCCTTAGTAGCTAAGTCCAAAAAATATTTTGTCTTTTCTATGGATACGATAAGCATTTGTTTTATGGCTATGTTGCTTTTGAAATAACTCACTTCATTAACATTATACAGTGAATTTATTTCTTTATGCAACATGTACTATGTCATTACCATGGATACAGTTTTTGACAGCAATATAAATCGTGTTCATTTTCATTTGCAACATAAAAAAAAACATATTTACTAGCAAAATCAAAATATTTTATTGAAAATACAAATAAAAAATAATAATAAATAAATAACTAATAAAAACTTTAATAAATGTTCAAAAGTTTCTCCGTTTACTTGCATACAAAATGTTAAGCGATCATAAAAATAATTCAAAACATTCAGCAATTGCTCTTGAGGTATATTGTTGGATGCTTGAACAATTTTGTCTTGCAGTTCAGCAACATCCCTAAGTTCTCCATTATACACTTTGACCTTTAAATATCCCCAATTAAAAAAATATCATTGGGTGCCAAATCCCGAGATCTCGCTGGCCAATTCATCAACCCTCCTCTTCCGATCCAGCTATTTGGGAAAGTTCTATGTAAATATTCTTTAACTATTCTAGAATAATGGACTTATGCGCCATCATGTTGAAACCATACTTGTCCATTAATATTCAGGTTTCGCAACGCAGGTAATATTTGGTTTTGCAAAAAGTCTAGATATTTTGTGGCATTAAGGCATTAAGTTCGGGAGGAATGAAACAAATGTAAATTTTCTCGACTCCAGTACCTAAAATTTTGTCTGTGCACTTCACCATTTAGAGTAAACGTTGCTTCGTCAGTAAATAAAATTCTTTGAAGCATTGTTGGGTCAGAATTAATTTTATCAAAAATTTCAAAACAAAAATCCATACGTACTGCTGCGTCTCTTTCTAACAATTCTGGATTATTTTGAAATTTGTATGATCAAAACTTTTCTTATTTTGATTGTTTTCTTCCACTTGTAATAATATTTCCAACTGCTTCTCTTCTGTAAGCACGTGGGATGTTGTTCTTTTTTTATTATGTTTTGACTTAAGACATCCTTCGCGATGAAATTTATTAACTAGTCTTGAAATTGTAGAGGGATTTGGTATTGGCCGATCTGGATAAGTTGCACTAAATACAGCAGAAACTTCTCTTAAACTCATTTGGGAGTTATACCAAGTTACCATCATTATTTTTTCTTCATCTGTATATACATGTTGATTAATTTTTAAATCAGCAATGAGCAAAAGTATACACACTAATTGTCTATATTGCAAATGAAAATGAACACGATTTATATTGCTGTCAAAAACTGTATCCATGGTAATGACATAGTACATGTTGCATTAAAAAATATATTCACTGTATGTGAAACATGTATATTGCTCCTTAAATAATTCACCCGGTATGATATTTAACATTATATTACACACTTAATATAATTTAAATAATAAATTTTACGACAAATCGGTTAGAAAGAACTGCTCTGCATTATAATTCACATTAACTTCTTTCCTCCACAGGAAATATAGGTTTTCAATCTCTTTTTAGAAATTGTTCGATGTAACCTAATTTTTTGCAAAAGTGGCAACACATCAAGTTTTTCAACTGTGACGTCATCTCATTTTTATCGTGAATGGACTATATATATTTTTTCTGTTTAATCAATAATAAGCGAGATATTTCAAATTTATTGTTTAGCGTCTCCCGAAACCCCTCCTTAAAATGAATATTTTGAGATGTCATATACATAGAGATCCTATTCTTCCCATTTACCAGAGACAGTCATCAATCCTGATTTAATGGCTTCAAGCACGACGTCCCAACATGTTTAGTTCGACTAATTGTCCCGGAATTTTTTAACTAATAATAATTAATAATTTTTAACTAGTAATAATTATAGCACAGAATTAAACATGCAAAATGCAACATAAAAGTACAAAATATGCGCATATACAGCCTTGGACAAATGTATGGAGCACCCTCCGTTTCATTGAATTTTAGGATTATTACAGGAAAAATGGTAAATAAAATAATACATACAGCTTTTAATGACAATTTTAATCAAAAGTATTATTATTTTGTGGAACCACCTCGTGCTTTAATTAACACCCTTTTAGGCATACTGTCCACACGTTTTTTACATACATTGGATTGTACATTGAACCATTCGTCCACAATAATTTTCTTCAGTTCTTTTGATTTGCATTTGTAAAGAGACACCTTGTTTATCAGAATAGAGCTTAAATTTTCAATTTGCGATAAATATGGTGACTGGGAGGCCATGCAAAAAATGGCACATTGTTTTTGGAAACCCATTCATTTGTTGCTTTGGCGTTGTGACAGGGGGCATTATTTTGTTGATAAACATATTCCGGATTGTCTACATCAAATAATTTTAATATTGATGGCTCTAACACTTCATTAAGTATGGGAATATAACGAGCAAAATAACGCGTTCCTCTCACAAAAATATTTTGTCTAAGCCACTGGCGGAAATGCACCCCCAGATCATGATGCTACCATCGCCAAATTTGACCGTAGGGATGATGTTGTCAGGATGAAAAGCTTTACCCGGCCTACGTCTTACAAAGATGGCTCCACGTTGTCCAAAAAGCTGATCCACAATATAAAAACACAAACCTTAATTTCATAAATTTATAGTAAATTAAATTTTATATTTTTGTGCAATAATTGCTTAGAAATATATTTTTCTGTTAAATTCGTAAGTACGTTAAACTATTACAATGCTTACTTCTATATTGGACTCATCAGATCAAATGATTTTCGCTCATTCATCAGGTGTCCAATTTAAATGTCTTTTGGCCCACTCAAGACGAAGTTTTTTGTGTCGCTCGGTCAACAGTTGTTTTCGACGAGCTCTTCTTGCATGCAAATTATATTCCACTAGACGTCTTCTAATTGTTCTAGAAGAAACTTTAACTTCTCTATGCTCCCACAAAACACCAGCCAGCTCTTTTGACGATATTGAGCGTTTACGAAGAGCACTTCTCTTTATGCACGTTTTCTTCCGGTTTTTGGTCTGTTTTCATAGGTATCAGTCTCTTGGAACCTTTTGATGGTAATTTGCTTGAACTCGGATTTTCTTGAACTCTCTACTTTTTTTTAAATTTTCACCTGCGACTGCCTTGTGAATGGAGTAATACAATTTGACTCCTTTCTGCCACAGTGAGTTCACGTTTTTTAGCCATAATATAATTAAAAATATTCACTTGAACTCAATAAAACATGAAAAAGACAGTGTTCACTTCAAACGCATGTGCAGTGGCGGATTAAGTTGCTTGGGGGTCCTGGGCGGTAAAACTAAAATGGGCCCTCTATTATTTTGAATAGAATGGAAATATCGGTATATAGGCCTCGGTGCTCCCTCCCTGCTTCGTGGGCCCCGGGTGGCCGCCCAGTCCGCCCACCGCTTAATTCGCCTCTACGCATGTATAATAATGATCCAAGCCCTAGTTTTTTATTCATATGTAAACAAAACGTAACAGATCTGAGCTTACATTTATTTGTATTTCTAGATTTATCATAACTCTGTTTACATTTTTGGTTATCTGATTAGACGTACGTCTACATTCTAAAAGACGATGATATTTTAAAAACATTTTGTCAAATATATACAAGTTACATAAATTTAGATGTTATATTATAACTGCATGGGTGCTCCATACATTTGTCCAAGGCTGTATATGCAGTAAAAATTGAGTAAATATGCAGTTATTCAAAATGTGCAGACATATGCAACTAAAATCATCAGTAAAAGTTGTAAAAATTAATAAAAATATATAATAAGAATAATAATACTATATTAGTCTAAATCAGCGTTTCCCAAACTGTGGGTCGCGACCCGGCACCGGGTCGCAGAAAAAATTTGCCGGGTCGCGAAAAAAATTGTAAAAACACAAAAAAGATTTTTTTTGTACATATTATTTTTTTTACGTCAGTTAATCACTAGAATAGTGTATATTTGTGCTCTTTATTACTATACTATATTCTTTATTGCTATACTATACTCTTTATTACTATACTATATTCTTTATTACTATTTATTACTATAAAGCTACTGCTTTAAAATAAAATTTGTTTTGTAAATAAATGTTTTTTTTTTCATAAGGTGGGTCGCGAAAAATTTTAAAACCTCGTACCGGATCGCGGTCTTAAAAGTTTGGGAACCGCTGGTCTAAATGATTAAATAAAAAAGTCAATGAAACTTAAATTTTACTCCATGGCTTACAGAAAACTTGATCCTTGCCTTGATCTAAAATAAGTTCTTGATATACCTTTATCCACGTTTGGAGCAAACTGTTAGTTTTAGGCTTTGAATAAAAAGACACAGGAAGGAGGGTGTTGTCTAGAATCACAATACTACCGTGCATCCAAAACCCCCACTCCTAAAAGCTACAATATGACACATAAGAGCGTCCTATTGGCGTATGTAAAGACACGTGTATTATATTGAAAGAGTGCGTCAAATATTTTAAAATGGTTGTAAAGTTTCTGGCCGTTTACTTTTGGCCGTTCACTACCAAGAGCTCTTTAGTTACCTTCAAGGTCGCGTTTAGGTTCCTTCCTGTGACTTTATATTCAAAGGTCTTAAGCATATTTTTTAGATTATATTCACTTTACTCACAAAATTTCTTTACGGAACTCTCCAAATTGTAAATAATCCAAATTGTAAGAATAAATAAATGAAACATTTCAAATAAATGTATTATGTAAAGTATGTATTTATATGCAGTTAATTAAATTATATGCACAAAATTATGAGAATATTCTAATGTCTCGTCATTTTATGAGAGTTTTGGGATACGTTTAGTTTAGACGATACATTTGCATAAAATCCATGCTTTAGTTATATTATATTGACAATCACTAATCAGGACTATGGTAATCAGTGGCCCAGCCTTAAAGTCCAACGAAATGAAATTTCCGGTTCCGATGTGAACTAGAACTAATTGTATTTATATTACTATGATATAAATCATATAGATATTTATATCCAGATTTTACGAAACGTCTGTA
Source organism: Liopterus haemorrhoidalis (assembly GCA_963971575.1). NCBI lineage: Eukaryota > Metazoa > Arthropoda > Insecta > Coleoptera > Dytiscidae > Liopterus > Liopterus haemorrhoidalis. Next base: position 100,672,188 of record OZ020611.1, read on the forward strand.
TTTCACATCCTATATTTATGCAATTAATATGACTTAAGTTCAAGGCCAGATCAATTTTGTATATTTATATAAGCTAAATTGGCCAAATTTTACCATGAAATTTAAATTTGTGTGCAATAACATTACAAGCTGGCAATAATTTGCTTTTTGCAATAATTCTAATGTCAAATAAATAAAATCTAATTGCAAACTGTGGTCACCATTTAATTGTCTCTGGAATTTCCTCTTTCAAAACTCAACACTGTGACGAGTGTCGCTCTGAGTAATCTGGTTTTCCTTTTCTTTCACTGCTAGTATTTAATCAATGCTGTATCTATGGATTTTTTAAAGATTAAATAAGTAAGTTTTTTTATTTTATTTTAATGAAACAAAGAGGTATTTCAACTAGAAGGTCAATAATACCCCAGTATATTTGGTTACCAGTGGCGTGGCGTCCATGGAAGCAACGGATGCACTGCATCCCTTGCCAGAATTGCGATGGGGAAACTACATGAATTAATATTCGATTTAATCGAACATACATCGTATTCGCCTGAATTGTCTTATTTTAAACTTTGTTTAATCCATTAGTGCATGAAGTTATAATATTTTTCTTGATTTATTTTAAAATTAGGTCCTTATGCGCAGGGCCGCCCCTAGCATTTGCGGGGCCTGGGGCAAAACTAGAATTGCGGGGCCCCAAAACTGGATTTGTGGGGCCCCATCTATATATATATATTGAATAACGATAATTTCTTTAATATTATTAACTATTAACAAAGTACATATACTAATATTCAATGAAAATATAATTTTTTTCCAACTATTTATAAAATTTGGAATAACATTTTTAATGTATTTTATTATTTTATTACTTGACGGTCGAAGCGCGGGGTCCTTAAAGGCGCGGGATCTGGGGCAGGTGCCCCACTTGCCCTCGCCTAGGGGCGGCCCTGCTTTTGCGTATCATAAGGCAACCCAGAATTTATTATTTTTTTAGTGCTCCTGGCACATGCGCTATGGGGTGTCCGTTTAAACGCACTTTATGCATAATAGTAACAAAATTGGCAGTAAGTTAGTCATGCAAAATAAGTATTTATTTGAATTTTATGGAAGTTTATAAAATAATATAAGTAATATATAACATACGTAGCATCACATCAAATACAAATAAATGCAGTGGTGGTGCTAGCGGGGGTCCGGGGGCTCGGGCTCCCCTAAAAGTTGTTCTAGCTCCCAGTTGCCCCTCCCAGAATTGCTTAGAGAAAAATGTTTTTTAGAAGTGAGAACTTTTTTTTTAGGTCATCACATAAAAAATGATTTCAAATATTTCCTGCCCCCCCTCATTTTACTGAAAAATGTTCTGCCCCCCCCCCCAGATTTTAAGAGCTAGCGCCGCTACTAAATAAATACCAATAAATTTTACAATGAAGATTTCGTAAAATGAAGAATTTTTTGCTTTAACTCAGATGCCCCAAAATAATTATTAGCTTCAGGCTCAATAACGTAAGTCTAGATCCATCACTGGCTACAAAAAATAACTGAAACTTATTTTTAATTGTTACTTATATTTTAATCAAATATATATCAACCAATTTACTTGATAGAGATAACACGTTTTACTTTTGAGCTAAAAAATACTGCAAATATTTTTAATAATCTTGAAAGTTTAAAATAATAGAAATTCATTATGTCAGATTTTTTGTAATTGATACATGGTTACTGTTAGTTTGAGACCGCCAAATCAGAAAGAGATTTGTATCATTTTATATTTGACATAAATTTTGTGCAATCAAATAACTTCTTAATATATCATGTTTCTGTAATGCAATTTTTATGTAAAGGTTATTAACCTTCACGAAAGTAAAAGTTTCATAACACTGTATGACCTTTGTAAATCTAGAGGTTATTTTATGAAGGTCGTAATATTCTGCCAGGATCATCCAGGCGTACCTCGAATTACAGCAACTTGGTTAACAACTCGATACAGCATCTCCCTTTACATTACTACTATGCTTTCCCATGATGGACTTTAGGCGCTATAAGGCTGACGGCAAATATGTACCCCACAAATTACTTATATAAAACTAAGATCTGAAATTAGTTACAATCTACACATCAAAATGTACCTATAGAGAATATTTATCTAACAGGATATTTTTAATTATAGAAAGATTATTGTGAATATGTTATATAGTTAATAACAGGTGTCACCTGTGCCCCCCCCCCTGTAGAGTATCCTTATGTACGGAGTGGAGATTTGGGGATGGAAGGAATGGGGGATGATGGAAAGGGTACAAGAGGGATATATGAGATGGACATTGAGTGTAAACAGAACGACACCAGAATACATCGTGAGAGAAGAAATTAAGAGGGAAAAACTGAGAGTTGGTGCCGGAGCGAGAGCAGTGAAATATGAGGAGAAAGTCAGATGGGAAGAGAATAATAAGGAAATGCTGGGAAGAAAGAATGAAGGAAGAACAAAAAGACAAATTGTTGGAATGGGGAGAGACAAGAAAAGAGTACTTTTGGAGGTATTGAATGGACATAAGAGAGGCAGAAACGGAGGAACAAATATAGTAGAAGAATTGAGAAGGAGGAATAAGAAGGCACCGGAACAGGAAAGTACAGACAGAATAGACAAATCGCCGAGTATGAAAAGATATAGAGATAAGAGTGATCGGAATACTAAGATACTTGAAGGGGGAATGAGCAAGATCAGGGGGTAGAGTTAGGAGGATAGCGAGGTTAAGATGAGGCAACGAAGAACGGAACAAAAGATGCTAGGCAAATTCAGAGGACAAGCACTGTAGAATGTGTAAGGAAGAAGAGGAAACGATAGAGCATTTAGCGAAGAGTTGCAAGAAGATGGCAATCTGGAATGAAGAGATAAAGGAACTGATGAGTGAGGAAGAAAAGGGAGAAAGATGAGCGAGAGAACTGGAAGCAAGGAGGAAATAGATCAGAGAGAGAAACCAGAATGAAAATAAGTAGTAAGAGAGGGACACTAGAGGAAGAAGAAAGAAATGAGAGAAAAAATATTGTAAATTTTATTGTATTGCACGTTATTTTATTTTTGAATTGGAGGATACCCTAGATCAGGAGTCGGCAACACGGCGCCCTCTGTGGGATTTTTAGGTGCCCTCGAGGACCTTTTTTGTTTTGCTCGTCACTTGTATTTTGGGAGGTGAGGACCTATTTTTTTTGCTCGTCACTTGGATTTTAGGAGGTAAGGACCTTTTTTTTGCTCGTCACTTGGATTTTGGGAGGTGAGGACCTTTTTTTTGCTCACGTTTTATGCGCCCTTATTGACAGAAAAGTTGCCGACCCCTGCCCTAGATGGAAACGTGTATCTGAGATGCACGAAGAATTGAACGTAATATATGTTAAAGATTATATAACATATCTTACCAAACGATTCTTCGATAGGTGTAATCTAAATAGTAATAGTTTAATAAACAAATTGGGTGATTATACTTTAGAAAATTTAAGTTATAAAAAATACAAACATAAGCGTATAAAGCATATACTTTTGTAAATAGATGCAATTAAAAGTGTTTAGGGTTTTTGCTTTTTTTCCCTTAAATAAATTTGTTTGTCATTTTAATGATGTACATATATGCCTGTATAGGGAAAACTATATATTTAATTCTAAGAATACATAGGAAATTTATTGATATATGTATGCATTCTAATTTGTAAAAAAAAAATGTTTTATTGTACTACTTTGCAAAGCAATAAATATTTATATATTTTTTAATTTTTTATTTCTATTTGTAATGGTTAATACCCTGAACATCGCAAGGCCTAGGGAATAAAGAATATATATAAAATATATATGTTATCGCTCAATAAGTTAATAATAGGTATCAGCATTGGCCAAACTAGCGTATACCGAGTTCTACCTGTACTCGTAAACAGAGCTTTTAAATAGCACTTGTCTATAGGTACAACTGCTATGTACAGTATAGTATTTCCAAAATGAAATGGCCACCCTAGCTTGTTGATTCCAATAATGATTGATGGTATAACCATTATACCTGTTGAGTTTATGGTTCTGTTAATAGTTGTTGACAGGACCATAATAATTATTTAAAATAAACGTGTTTTCTTATATGCTATTTAGAACGTACTGTATATACTCAGATGACATTCCTTTACATTTTTAATCAGGCTTAGGACTGGCTATATTTGAATTATAAATAAAGGCATGTTTAAAAATCGTTTTGTTTTAAAGATTTTATAGTCTATATTAAATACTTCAAATTTGCACTAACAAAAATCATTCTTTTTTTGAACTTGTCAATTTATGGTAATTTAAAATGATTAAAATATTAATCATTCTCACTATTATCATTGTTTATATCACTATCAGAGTTTGTGTCACTACCACTGTCATTTAAATTAATAATTATTGAAGATTTATTTGGTGGATTTATAAATAAAAAAAAATGTTTGAATTGTCTTTACATGTTCTACACATTTTTTCCATATATCAGTACTTATTGCACTTGTTTCGTCTTTAATTAATTGTACTATAATGTCACTTTCTGTCGGTGTTTATATTTGTTAGTATTTTTCGAACACTATATTTTTCGAATAAAAGTCGTATATTTTATTTATTTTTGTTTTAGACATAGAAGAAAATAGATAGTTTTTTAAAAATTTGTAAATCGAGTCGTTTTCGCTGCTGATTTTTGCCACGAACAATGATACGTTGAATTGTTCTGCATGGAACACTAGTTAATTCCGCAGTTCTAAGTATAGGTTTGTATTACCTTCCGAAACTAACTTTTTATAAATGTTCAGTATCAGAACTTTGCAATCTTCTGACAAATGACATTTTTCTTTAGTAGCCGCGTCCACATTTTCGCACTCCAAATCACCTTGCACAGATTTACTATTTTCACTACAGAAATTAGGGATTTCTTAATAATAAAATGGTCGCCAAAGAGCCAAGTTTTTAATGTATGCACGCCATGAACGTTGAAAATTAACTAACAAACAAGTATAACAACCCCTAAAATTTAGAAACAATAGGATTATAAATTAGGAAAATATCCTTAATGGTTTTTAAAAATATATATCTGTTATAGTTCAATTATACATCTATTGTATTTAAATTTAAAATTCCCTTAATACCTTTCATATTCTTTTTACAATATTAAGTCTCAGGATTACTGCTATAAACCCATTACCACTTTGTTAAGCTGCTTAACAAGACCGGCCATTTAATTTTGGAAGTACTATACCAGTAGGTAAGCTGACTTCGATTTTTTTTTTTTTTTTTCGATAAAGAAAATATTTTGGCAAAATTTAATTATTATTATAAGGTTATTTCTTTACTTCCTTCAAATAAATATTCAGAAAAATGGTTGAAAATGAAAAAAAGAATGAGTAATAATATAAATACATATCGTGCGGCCTGCGTGTTTTTTCTTGTTAGAAAAATGGCCCAGGGCTGAAATGAGTTTGACACTCCTGGTATACAAGATACATAGATAGACCTGATTATTATTGAATTTAAAGGACTTCAAAACTTCAAAATGTTTAAAATATTCATTGTTACGCGGTTTTAAATACTGCTTCATTTAAATTCTCTAACAATTAAGCATTGGTAAAATTTGACAATAAAATTTGTGTATTCATCAGCATTCAACTGCAGCTGTTCCATTGAACTAATAGTCCAGTCACCTTGTTGGATATTTGAATAAGTTAACAGGTATTTCATAAAAACTGTGGATCTGTGTTAAGTGATATACGTTCAGTTTAAGTTTAGAATAACAAACACTGTCGGAGATTTCACTTTCATTTAAGATAGATTTATTTTTGTTTCACGTGAATGTCATTGCAAATATTAGATGCTACGGTGATATTACAATAATGTGTGGTATATATCAGTGCTCCACAATCGGTGTGCCACGAGACGGTATCTTTTAACACGTTACAATACACCAGGGGTCGGGGAACATTTTTACCCATTACCCAGAAATATATTTCTTTACACCGACGTTACCCCATTGATTTGTACAGAAAATATCATAGATTATTTATTATTATATATTTTTTTATAACAAAAAATACTTAATTTGGAGAAATGATGTTGTTTAATTTTTGATATAATAACATCAAAATCGGGACTTTTTGGAAGTTAGGGGCACCATAAAATAAAAATCGGGTCATTTAGATGTTAGTGCGATTTGGATACAGTCTTTGGGGTCCAGTCGATTTCTCTGTTTCGTTTTAATGTTCGTTAGAATGGAAAATCCTTGATCACAGAGATAAGTTGTTGCAAACGGCCACAACCTTTAAATTGCCTCCTCATGGACAATTTTAAAAGACTTTGAGATCCAAAATTGTGACAGATCGGTTTTGTTTTCAAATTCTATACGTGTGTCAGTATTTGATTTCAGTTCCAAAAGTGACTCAGGCAACCCTAGTGGCTCTTCTGGCACGTCAGACATTTGGCATTTAAAAGGATCTATAATCCAACCCTGTAAATAATCCAATATTGAGCGAAACGGTCTTTTAGGTATCCAAGATGTTTGTTGATTGTGACCTTGATGTCTTCAAAACGAGTATCATTCGAATCTTCTAAAAACAAACCTAATTTTGGAAAAACAGCTATCTTGTTTTGATTAGCTTTTTGTTTTCAGTAGGAAATCTTCGAACCAAACGCTAACAATTTTCCACTGGCAGATATTATCGTGATTTTCTTCCCTTGTAATTCTTTATTAAGTATGTTGACATGCTCACAAATGTCTACTAAATAAGCGACGTATGCAAGCCATGAAGAAGTTGTGAACTTTTTTGACAGAACATGATTTTGGTCGATTAAAAAACTTTTGATTTCATTTTTAAGAGCCCACAATCGGTTGAGTACATTTCCCCGTGAAAGCCATCTTATTTCTGTATGGCACAGCAGGTCTGTGAACTCACGAAATAGACGTCAAATTTCTATCGTATTTAGAAACGTACTTTTTAAGATTTTTTGTATTTATACAGGGGCGTAGCAACCGGAGGTGCAAGGAGTACGATGCACACGGGCCCATGAGTTCGAGGGGCCCACGAGCCAAAGTGCCAAATTGGGCCTTATTTTCATTAATACTTACCATTTTTATTTGTTTATTTTAATTTTTTTGTAATAAATAAAGGACAAAGAAGAGGGAAAAAATACCATTCATAGGATTAAATACATTTATTATATAAATTAATTAAGTAATTAATTAATTTATTATAGTAAGTTAAATACATTTTCATAGATTCTTTTAAGTTTACAAACACAAAAACATACGGTACAAATCAAATTTAAAGTTTAGGTTTACAAACATAATTCATTAACTTTAACTAAACTTAATGAATTATGTTTGTAAACCTAAACTTTAAATTTGATTTGTACCGTATGTTTTTGTGTTTGTAAACTTAAAAGAATCTATGAAAATGTATTTAACTTACTATAATAAATTAATTGAAATTTAACTAAACTTAACTTTTCTCGCTTTCATTTAAGCAAAGGTGCTAATTATTTCACTTAAATTTAATTTACGTGCTCTTTCATTTTCAATTTTCAAAATCGCCAAATTTGATAAGCGCTTCTCTCCCATAGAGTTTCTTAAATATGTTTGAATAAGTTTTAATTTTGAAAATGTTCTTTCAGCGCTAGAAGTTGATACGGGGAATGTTAAGAACAAAATAAGAGCGGTACAAAGTTCCGGAAATGCCGAATTAAGAATAGAATATTCTGTTAATATTAATTCTCCTAATTCAAATTCCGAATTAATATTTTCTTAAAGTGTTTTTTTAAAGGTTTTCCTAAAAGATAATATCTGTGCCTTAAAATCTGCGGTTAAATTGTCAGTATATTTGTCTAGTAAAGGTTGGCATAAATTAATTATTTCATCATCAGATAATTGTTTTAAATTTTCTGGGAAAATTACTCCAAATATTTTATTTATTTCCGTAAAACTTGAAAATCTTTTAATTGTGCAATTATAATATCTAACGTAGCGTTAAAAACGTTTATCCTAAAATTATCTTCTGAACTGTTAAATCGAAAATCTTCACAAAGTTCATCAAAATGTGTTTTTATTTTTCGAACGTTTTTATAAATAATTTATATCATTTATGTCTATTAACTAGTGCACCCGTTGCCAACTGTGTTGGCAAACAAATCATTACCGTAATGTGGAACTTGCTCGACACCTCAGACTTCTTTCTCTAGCCATAAGCCTAACTTCATCCAATTCAAATTGAATCAACTCTTCGCCCATTATTAAAAACTGGACAAATAATGAGCATTATTCCGAATTATTAATTCATTAACTTTTTAAGATGGGAAATCGATTCATTTTCACTCAGTGCATTATATTTATAATGTTAAAACTAAAAATGATTTGAGACGTTAAATTTAAAATATATTTATTAAAATTAATTTTCCATTTTCTTATATAATATAAAAATACGCACACGGAAAAAAACGCACACGGATTAATACGCACACGGAAAAAAGCACACATGAAAAAATACACACACGGAAAAAAGCGTACTTACACTATATCTCAAATCAGGGGGTAGATTTACAATATCCCACTGAACACTGCGCATGCGTCACACACACGTCATTTGTTCAATATACAGAGATTCTAAACAGGTGGGACTGTGCAGAACTTTTAAAACACAATTTATATTTAGGTGGTTTATAAAAAAAAAAAAATAAACAGTTATCAACCATAACCTAAGATAGTGCTTTTAAGGTGAATCACTGTCCCTAGCCCTGCACAGAACAGTTAAAATACAATTTATTTTTAGGTGGTTTATAAAAAAAAAAAAAACAGTGATCAACCATAACCTAAGGACTATCTTAGGTTTTAAGGTGAATCTAACCTAAACTAAAAGGTAAATGATATTTTAATGTGATAAATAAACAGAAACCATTGTTTTAGAGCCACTGATAATTCTTGAATTATTTAGTGTAGTCGTTATGTGCTGCCGTCTGTATAGAGTTTGCAGTGGGATATTATAAATCTTGTCCTATAAATCGTAGAAATAAAAAAATAATAATAAAGAAAAAAAATTGATGTGAAGTGTGAATTTTCACACATTGCAGGGTTTTGCAGGTATATAATAAGTGAAGGCGGCATGCTGAGTGTGTAGGACAAATTTTGCTTTGTAGTAACCACGGCAAAATGAACGATCTTCTTAAAATAATTTATCGTCTGTTAATCTCAGAGCTTTAAAAACAAATTTTATGTTTTTAAAGCTCTAATATCATTATTTAGGTTTCTAAATAAGTGCAGTATTTTTTTTATATAACAAGGTTCATTAAGATTTTGAAAATTGCGCCTATGGCTTTCATTGGTTGTCTTAAATCATACGCTCCGCCCCTCTGGTTTCGTATAAATGACACATAGAATGAAAATATAATTCCAATTGGTTATTAAATTTACGCTCTTGAAAATTAAATTCAAAATTTGCTAAAATATAACTAGAATTTTAACAAATTAATTTAAACAAAATAAAAATTAAAAAAAAAAAAGCAAAAAAAAAATTGACCTCACAAGCCAGGAACGAACCTGCGTGGTGTGTAACAAATCTGTGTAGTTGGCGCGCAACATAGCCTCTAGACCACCACACGCTTAACAACACAGCGTGTTATATGAGTATAAGCTATATGCATCGTCAACCATAAAACACAAAAAATGCGTTATTTTCCGAAAACATAATCTGATCAAAAATTCCAGTTGTACTATTCCGGTTCACACCAATGTACATTACTTAGAATTTTTTCAGATTTTTAGTTTAAACCATCTGGTCTACAGGGTGTGGTACAAATTTTTTTTTGCACAATTTTGGCAAAAATTGCGTCAAAATAATTTATTTTGCAAAAATTAAATTTTGATCGTTAATCCACGTACTAAGGGCTTTAATTTGATACCCTACTCAGAATTAAAAAATTTTTTTTTTTTTCGATGTGCTCATATTTGTTTATATTTTTAGGGGGATATGTTTTTTAAATGTTTTAGTATTTTTCCTATGTGCGGGTCAAAGAGTTGTATAAGCATGCCAAATTTCAACTCTCTAGGTTTAGCCGTTTGGCTACAATTTTTACCGAACAGACAGACAGACAGACAGACAGACAGACAGACAGACAGACAGACAGACAGACAGACAGACGACAAAATGACGATATAAGGGTTTTTTGGTCATACCTACAAAACCCTAAAAAGTCACATTTTTCTTACTTTCATCAAAACCAAATATTCTTTAAAATAATTATTTTTCTGCTAATAATAATTTTAATCAAAAATGTCGAATATCACGGAAGGATAACGTTTTTCTGTGTTTTGTTTCGTAAAAAAACCGATCCGTGTATTTCACAACTAAATTAATAATAATTGTGAAGTGATTTTTTAATGAAAAACACAACTGACATTTTTACTAATTTATTGTCAACACTCAAAACAAAAATTCACAGCACACTACTGTCCAATACATAAACAATAATTTCTTACAATTCTATCAATTATTATAAAAAGTGTTGGTAGAATATTCACTATTATTGCATCTTATAATAATTATAAAAAGTGTTCGTAGAAAATTCACTATTATTGCATCAACAATATATTTTAAACAATTTTGACATAAATAATTAACATATGCGCGCCTCTATCGGGGAATGAAGAAACGACCGGTCGAACATACGAACATACAAAAGGACCGGTCGAACATACAAACAGGCGTATTATATTATAGGATAATATCTCATTACCCCCAAGAATTTCGTTTTTACCACGTTTGGGATAATTTACCCCTGTTACCCGACCCCTGCAATACACTGACAGTTTGAATTGATCTGTTAAACAGTTGAAAAAGAACCATGCCTGTGGCCACCTTATATAGTACAATATAACAACAGTAATCCCATTTATTCCAGCCAGATCCGCGGATACGGATACGGATTATGTGCGTCCTGATCCGCGGATACGGATACGAATATGGATCTTGCATTACAGTATAAAAACGAACGACCTTGAAGCGATAGTTAAATGTGTTGTGCTGTCAAGCTGCATTCCCACCTCAGTAATTTAACACTCTGTGCGTTGTAGATAGTTTTTAAACGAGTGCAATTGGTATGATCGGACAAGCTCGTACTATCTCGCTCAACAGTAGTATAGCAACGACAAAGCACGAGCATGTCCGATCATACCAAATGACTTCGTTTAAAAATTATCCATAGCGTACAACGTATAGATTTACAGAGGTGGGAATGAAGCTTTATTACAAACCAAAGCATGCAAACTGAGGCTACGAACGCGTAGAAAGATTGTTACCGGCGGCTATTAGCGCTTGCTAACTTGCGCCGATCAGCGAGAATAAATATTGCTTGACTTTCAATTATACCCGGGCACGTAGAATGCTTGTTAGCGCTTAAAACATACGCCGATGAGTAACAGGAATCTTTTAAACATTGTTTATCAGCTGACAAGAAGCTGACAATCAGAAAAATAACAAATAAAGTTGGTACGCCTGAGAGTATCAATAAGTCAAACAAAATGGGATTGGAAACCGTGTTGGATGTCGATAGCATTAAAAGTTTGCAAGAAGTATTGTGTTTGAAATTATTCTTTTTCAATCCAAAATTAGGAGAAAACCGTAGGTTTTAGAAGAAAAGTCAAATGTAGAACAGACTTTATATATTAAAGCAGAGCTGTGCGGTGGCATGGAGCGATCGCTCCAGGCGCCAGGCCCACGAGGGCGCCGTTCAAATAGTTCACATTTGTTTATTTTTATAATATTATAAATAAAAATATTGGAATTTATCTTTGTTTAATAAATATTACATTTTATTTGTTCGGCGTACAAATGAGCGACGCCTTTGTCGATATAAATGAAATAAGGTATGTGCTGTCGCTGTATCTACAAGACTCTGTCTACGCCGCTCTATCTAAAACGATAGCAATAACCATACAGTGGAGGATTCTTAGGCCGAGTGAAAGAAATGCGACAAAAGCATTGGATAATTTCCACAAATGTTGGATATTTATTAGGATTTTTTAGGTTTTATTAAGATTTATTTTATGACTTATTATTTAGATATTTATTAGGCTTTTTTTTTAGGTTTTATTAGGCTTATTAGTGTTGGAATTCCGATTCTTGTCCCGCTTTAATATTAGTACCTAAAATCGTCCCGGAAACCTATTTATTGTCCCGCATGTCCCACATTCAGAAACAGCTCGGCTGTGACATGTATTCAAGTTATTTATAAAATAAATATAAGAACCTGTTCCAAAAAGTAATTTTAGTTTATGCGAGAGCTGACGTTTGACGATATCTCCGCTCCCCACTCTGACATAAATAACAATGCACTTCGATAGATAAGTAGAAGACTGTTAGGCGAGGCGGTATAAATACAATAAGACGTGCGAATTATTATCAATAGTTTTCGGCAGCTAATCAAATGTTTTTATTGCACCGAACAATGTGTCGCCCTCTAGCCATAGACAATAATCACATTTAGTGAATGCATTATTTTTTAGTGTTCTGATTTTAGTCAGTTGTAAGATGTATTTTGCAGTTAGTATTAGAGCAAGACTTTAATAATAATAATATTATTAGTGTAGTAATATCTGTTTACTCTTGTTAGTGTTTAATTATTGCTGTTCAAAATTATTATTGGTCATCAAAACTGTGACTTTGACTTACACTAATATTTATTTATTAATTTCGTTACCGTTAACATTTATTATGACGCTGAAAAAACGTTTTCGCAAATTTAATGAGAATTTGCAGAAAGATATCCCTTTATACAAAGGGGGTTTCAGTGAAACTTTGCATAAAAATATCTGCTCCATGCTCCAAAATATCCCCGCACAGCTCTGAGTTAAAGATATTGAAACGCCACTGGTAATGAGCTTGTTCTGACATCTGTGTTGATTGAAAGATGAGTTACCTTGTATTCTAATTTGTCTATAAATTACACAATCTCTATGTTTTCTTTGCACACTTTGTCAAATTACATTTTTTTTTTGTCTCCTCAGACATGCGACCTTTCCAGATCAAGCCATAGTTTTTCATTTGTTCAATTATAATTATATTAGGCTAATAAAATATTTCAAAACAGTAATTATTAAAAAATTCACAATCTTACAAATTTGTAAAGAATTATATATAGGTACCTACAGACACGCACCCAGGATTTATTCTGGGGGGGGGGCTGAAAATGTAAAATATTTTTTGTAAAACACCTGATGAAAGCAAAAGGCCCGTTGGCATGCTTCCATCTTTGAAAGATGCTGGATGTTGAACAAATAAAAAAATTGATGTGAAGTGTGAATATTCACACATTTCAGGGTTTCGCAGGTATATAATAAGTGAAGGCGGTATGCTGAGTGTGTAGGACAAATTTTACTTTGTAGTAATCACGGCAAAATCAACGATATTTTTAAAATAATTTATCGTCTGTTAATCATATAATAAGACTGGTTATTAAATTTACGCTTTTAAAAATTAAATACAACATTTGTCAAAATATAACTAGAATTTTGACAAAATAATTTCAACATAATAAAAATGCAAAAAAAAAAACAGAAAAAATAAAACTCACTCCGTACTCGAACTCGAAACCCTTCGTTTTCCAGAGAATTTTAGCTTCCGACACCAGCGCTCTAACCCGTTACGCCATGGTACGCCTTGCATATCAGTGTCTTACATTGGTATAACTTTTGTACTTTGTGAACCAAAAACCACAAAAATTGCGTTATTTTCCGAAAACATAATCTGATCAAAAATTCCTGTTGTACTATTTCGGTTCACACCAATATACATTACTTAGAATTTTTTTAGATTTTTAGTTTAAACCATCTGGGCTACAGGGTGTGGGACAAAAATTTTTTTGCACAATTTTGGCAAAAATCGTCTCAAAATAATTTATTTTGCAAAAGTAAAAATTTGATCGTTAATCCACGTACTAAGGGCTTTCATTTGATACCATACACAGAATTTAAAAAAAATATTTTTGTTTTCGATGAGCACATATTTGTTTATATTTTTAGGGGGGTATGTTTTTTTAGATGTTTTAGTATTTTTCCTATGTGCGGGTCCAAGAGTTGTATAAGCATGCCAAATTTCAACTCTCTAGGTTTAGCCGTTTGGCTACAATTTTAACCGAACAGACAGACAGACAGACAGACGACAAAATGACGGTATAAGGGTTTTTTGGTCATACCTACAAAACCCTAAAAATGAACAAAAAAGTTTTTTAGTACTATTGGGGGGATGGGGCGCAAGCCCGTGACCCCCCATGGATGCGCGCCTTGGTACCTTTTTATTTTTCTCACTTTATTAAACTATAATTTAAATACTTAAAGATCCATCTAAGGCAGAAGTTTTAAACATTTTGGCACGAGATTATAGTACTTCCAAAATGAAATGGCCACTCTTGTTAAATAGCTTAACAACAGTAATGGGTTTATGGCAGTGATTCCAAGACTCGTAGCTGTAAAAAGAATATAACAGGTATTAAGGGAACTTTAAATTTAAATATAATAGTTGTAACACTAGTTCAATTGAAGTTTCTTAAAAACCATTACGGATATTTTCCAAATTTATAATCCCAGTGTCTCTAAATTTTAGGGGTTGTTATACTAGTTTGTTAGTTAATTTTCAATGTTCATAGCGTGCATACATTAATAACATGGCTCCTTGGCGATCATTTGATTTTGCAGAAATTCCTAGTTTCTGTAGTGAAAATAGTGAATCTATGCAAAGTGATTTGGAGTGCGAAAATGTGGACGTAGCTACTATTTTAAGGCTACCGCCATATTATTGCGTTTTAACTATTATGGAGTCAATTAAAAGGTGATGTGCACCGGAAAAATACAATACCGACAGAAAGTGACACTGTAGTACAATTAATTAAAGACGAAACAAGTCCAATAAGTAGTGATTTGTGGAAAAAATGTGTAGAACATGTAAAGACAATTGAAACAAAAAATTTTATAAATCCACCAAATAAATCTTCAATAATTATTAATTTAAATGACAGTGGTAGTGACACTAACTCTGATAGTGATATAAACAATGATAATAGTGATAATGATTAATATTTTAATAATTTTAAATTAACATAAATTGACAAGTTCAAAAAAAAAGAAAGATTTTTGTTTGTGCAAATTTGAAGTATTTAATATAGACTATAAAGACTTTAAAACAAAACGATTTTTAAACATGCCTATATTCCAAACAGCATATAAGAAAACACGTTTATTTTAAATAATTATTACGGTCCTGGCAACTATTTTTAACAGAACCATAAACTCAGTAGGTATAATGGTTATACTGTCAGTCATTATTGGAATCAGAAAGTGCGGGTGGCCATTTCATTTTGGAAATACTATAACTATCCCAACTGCAAAACCACTATCCTATCTCAACTACTAGCACCAGTATTAGGGCTAGTTCAATGTTAAGCACAGTTTACAAATCAAAGTCACAGTTTACATTAGGATAGTAGCTTTCTATGTCACTAGCAAGCCAGCTACTAGCCCGATTACTACCTTAATGTAAAAATATAATCAATATCATGCAATATGTTCGCCAAATCTAGTAGAAATTCGAAAGTTCATCAAAACTAGAATATATTTTCAATGAAAAAAAAACTGTTTATATTAACCTATGACCTGAGTTACAGCATTTTGACAAGGCATGGTCACACTGCTGCACCTTCTACGTACCTTGAATTTGATTGTAAATCTTGTTTCTGTTTATGTAAAATGGTGGGATATTACTGAAAGGAAGATTTATTTTCTTCCCATATTGAGACATATTTGAAGTTAACATTCACACAAAATATCAAATGTTCACGTACACGTCAGAAGGTTGTATGATTTACATACCTGGGATTTATGATCAAATGACAAATATCCTACATACTAGAAGCGTAGTGCTAGACAGCAAAATCCGCAAATTAATACAAATTTACTACCGTAAAACGGGACAACAGGTAGTCAAGGATGGTACTGCGCTCAGAACAAAATTATTAAACAGGTGAAAACACGGTTCGCTACATATGCAATATCGTTTACAAAAATCCATCGGGATGGAAATAATCACGAAAAAAACAAAATCTATTAAAAATAAAACTACCCCTAGTGGTGGGGAAAATTCGGTAAAAATGTGGTCAGCCACCTTCGCCGAACTCTACCCCATTCCTCAGGGTAGATTTTATAATAACTAACGTAACTCCCCCTAAAAGGATATAGTATAGTATTTTCAAAATGAAATGGCCACTCTCCCTTTCTGATTCCAATAATGACTGATAGTATAACCATTATACCTGCTGAGTTTATGGTTCTATTAAAAATAGTTGCCAGGACCGTAATAATTATTTAAAATAAACGTGTTTTCTTATATGCTATTTAGAATGAACTGTATATACTCACATGAAATTCCTTCACATTTTTATCAGGCTAAGGACTGGCTAAATTTGAATTATAAATATAGGCATGTTTAAAAATCGTTAAAGTTTTTATAATCTATATTAAATACTTCAAATTTGCACAAACAAAAATCATTCTTTTTTTGCAACAAAAACAGCTAGCAACTTCAAATAATTGTACATATGGCTAACTTTGTATGGAAATTCTATCCCGTCTTTTTCCAACCTTTTTATTAAAAGATGCACAGTCGGCACTATATTTTTCGAATAAAAGTCTATTAAATAAAAGACTAAAAGTATATTTTAATTACTATTGTTTTAGACATAAAACTATCTATTTTCTTGAAAACTTGTAAATCGGGTCGTTTTCGCTGCTGATTTTTGCCACGAACATTGATACGTTGAATTGTTCTGTATGGAACACTAGTCAATTCCGCAGTTCTAAGTATAGCTTTGTCATTACCTTTCGAAACTTACATTTTATAAACGTTCACTATCAGAACTTTGCAATCTTCTGACAAATGCATTTTTTAGGGTTTTGTAGGTATGACCAAAAAACCCTTATACCGTCATTTTGTCGTCTGTCTGTCTGTCTGTCTGTCTGTCTGTCTGTCTGTCTGTCTGTTCGGTAAAAATTGTAGCCAAACGGCTAAAGCTAGAGAGTTGAAATTTGGCATGCTTATACAACTCTTTTACCCGCACATAGGAAAAATACTAAAACATCTAAAAAACATATCCCCCTAAAAATATAAACAAATATGAGCTCATCGAAAAAAAAAATATTTTTTTAAAATTCTGAGTAGGGTATCAAATGAAAGCCCTTGGTACGTGGATTAACGATCAAATTTTTATTTTCGCAAAATAAATTATTTTGAAGCGATTTTTGCCAAAATAGTGCAAAAAAAATTTTGTCCCACACCCTGTAGCCCAGATGGTTTAAACTAAAAATCTGAAAAAATTCTATGTAATGTACATTGGTGTGAACCGGAATAGTACAACAGGAATTTTTGATCAGATTATGTTTTTGGAAAAAAAAAGCATTTTTTGTGTTTTTTGCTAATAATGTTGAAAACTTATAGTTATATAACACAGTTGAGTATAACGTGTGTCTTGGTGGAATGGTTACGGTATTAGCATTCTGACCGAGAAAATGAGTGTTCAAATCCCCCAAGAAGAAACAATATTATTTTTTATTTTTTTTTTGCATTGTTATTTTGTTTAAATCATTTTTTCAAAATTCTAGTTATATTTTGGCAAATGTTGCATTTAATTTTTAAAAGCGTAAATTTAATAATCAGTGGAAATTGTTGAAATTATAATTTAATTCTGTTAGAATGTACACGAAATCAAAGGGAGGAGCTATGACTAGAAACAACCAATGAAACCATTTGGCGCAATTTGAAGCCATTTGGCGCAATTTTTAAAATCTTAATGAACTTTGATATATAAAAAAATACTGCACATCTTTAGAAACTTAAATAATGGTAATAGGCATTCGAATTAAAATTCATAAAAAAATATTTTGACATAAAATTTGTTTTGGCAACCCAAATAATCATCATTCACTTACTAAATACCTGCAAAACCCTGAAATGTGTGAAAATTCACACTTCACATAAATTTTTTTTTAGTAGTCACGTCCACATTTTCGCTTTCCACGTCAATGTTCACATTTTCGCACTTCAAATCATCTTGCACAGATTCCCTACACTACAGAAATTAGGAATTTCTTCAAAATCAAATGGTCGCCAAAGAACCATGTTCTTAATGTATGCACGCTATGAACGTTGAAAATTAACTAGCAAACAAGTTTAACAACCCCTAAAATTTAGAAACAATCGGAATATAAATTTGGAAAATATCCTTAATGGTTTTTAAGGAACTTCAATCGAACTAGTGTTACATCTATTCGATTTAAATTTAAAATTCCCTCAATACCTCTTATATTCTTTTTACAGCAATAACTCTTAAGATTATTGCCATAAACCCATTAGCATTGTTAAGCTTCTTATCAAGAGTGGCCAGTTCATTTTGGAAATATTGTACTATAATTATAGACCCGGGAATACAATGCTTCCGGCCCACTCCCCGGAGAACAATAAATAGATACTAGATAATTAGATAAATTGTACTATATTTTTTCAATAATATATTAATATAGTTTTACCTGCCGTGTTCATTTCCCACTTGGAAGCTACAGATAGAAACGCCACAAAGGGGCTCAAACACTGATAACTGATGTCAGCTAACTACATAAACAAAGTGTGCAATTCGGTTCTGGCCTGGACTGAGGGTGAGGCAAGCGAGGCACTTGCCTCAGGTGATCAGTGGAAAGGAGCGCCAAATTTATATAAAAATAATAATCAATAAGAAGAAAAAATAAAGGAATAACTTCAACAATTAATAACGTGTTTTACGACAATTATTAACAATGTAGCTTGAATTCTTGAAACAATGTCAACACTAAAAATACCGATCCGGAATTCGGATAGCGTAGTGATCCGATGTCTAGAGTAGGGCCGGTTTTACCATTAGGTGAGTCTAGGCGACCGTCTAGGGGCGCCCAATTTTGGCGCCCGGGGCAAACCCGCCAAACTGCGCTCTTTTGTTATAATATACAGCGGCGTACCGAAAAGGGGGAGTTAGGTGCCCGCAATCTTATTTCAAAACATATTCTTTTGATTTAGATGGTTGCAATTTAAATATTTTTACATTTTAATCTAATACTAATTATGGCTAAGTAAATTTGCTGATACAGTGGTACCTCGACTTACAAACCTCTCGAAATACGAACTTTTCGAGGTACAAACTATTTTCATATCCTATTTTGACCTCTAAATATGAACCGTGATGTTTTTTTTTTTTTTAATGAATCAAAGCCTATTTTACATTATACTTTTTTAACCTATTTTCCCTAATACTAGAAACAGTCTACCAATAGACTACTACTACATGTAACAAATCGAAAACTCCTGAACCACAAAGCCAGACACAAGAAAGTTGTTAATTTTTTACAATTTAAAGGAAAATGATTTTTATACGAATCAGTGAAAAATTAATATGTAATGGTATACAAAATACACATTTATAATGAAAAAATATTTCTTCTCATTCCTTCTCCATTTCTTTGCATTTTCATCATTTAGTTGAAAATAGTTCTTTTAATTTTTTTTGATTTGCGTTATTATTGCTCAAAAAAAAATTGAGTAAAATTTGGGGGGGCCAGAAAATATTTTCTTATCGTTTACCTAGGAAAATACAAGAAATGACCTAAAAAAAAGGTCCTCACTTCTAAAATATATTTTTTTTTAATTTTTATTTTTAAACTAAATAAAAATAGAAAAACTAAAAAAAATACAAATAATTGAGTAGATTTTATAGAAAATGTCAGTTATGCTAATTTATTAACAATCGCAGACGCGATTTCTTTTTAAATAATGTTCTGCATTTAAGAAAGTTTATTTAATAAATTACTAAATATTTTTAAATATGCCTGCATATTTTGCCTAACCTTGAAAAAAATCTGCGGGTGCCCATGAATATGGCTCTTTGTGCCATTTTAAATTTAATTCGTGATGAAAACTTGAGATAGTGTGAGGAAGCCCATATATTAAATAGAATTTATTTTAAATATAAAAATCATTTTCCGCTAAACCTTTTGACCGGTTTTTAGAATAGGTTAGCCAAAATTCTGTAAACCGCTTTAAGAAAATATCATAATAAACTATCGGATTACAAAATTGGTTAAATTTTAGCCAATATAAATTTTGGTTTCCAGCCCTGATATAATTATTTGTCTTTATTGTCATAGTTATAAATTGTGCAAATAGTTTCAAGAAAGAGATAGTAAAAACTAATTCTAGGTATCATAAAATGCAATGCAGGAAATCATAATGATTAGATTATGCCCAGTCTAAAAATTTTGTTTCCATATAATTGTTTACTAATAAATAAGGATAAATTTGAAAATAATTTAACTTAAAAAATGTAATTGCAAAGTATTACATTTTTATTATTAATATTAAACGACGATAACTAAATGGTAAAATAACAAAACAGATAACTGATCCAGATAATTGAACCCAGTGACAGATCAGTGTTGC
The DNA here is from genome assembly GCA_963971575.1 of Liopterus haemorrhoidalis. NCBI lineage: Eukaryota > Metazoa > Arthropoda > Insecta > Coleoptera > Dytiscidae > Liopterus > Liopterus haemorrhoidalis. The sequence goes on from OZ020611.1 coordinate 100,692,705, forward strand.
CAGATTGGGGGATTTTCCCCCAAATTTTGGGGATTTTTATGGTGTTGGAGGATTTTTGGGGGTCTAAAAATTGTGAGGGATTTATTCGGAGAATTTTTTATCAAATGATTTAACAGAATACAGATTTGATAATTTAGTCCAGTAACCTAGTACATCATAAGTTGCATCAAGTAGGGGTAGTTAGTTTTGTTTTTTTTTTTTTTTTCTTGTATGGGATGTGCCTGAGTCGCAAAATCCAAGTTTTCGACCTCGCAGCCCTCCGGAACACTTTTGAATATCTCAAAAACTGCTAAATATTCCCAGTTTTTTCGGTTTCTTCCCATTTTGACCATAAAGGAGCACGTTTTCGACTAACACCACTCTATGCATTTTTAAACTTGATTAAATTTTTTACAATTTGAAACCTAATATTTTCCGAGATACAGCTTTTCAAAGTTTGAAAAAATCATGGGGAGGAGGGAGAAGGGTGGTATGGGTGGAGGGAAGTCACTGTTCACAACCAAACGACTGAAATTGAAATTTAACACATTATATAAAATAAAAAGTGTAAAAGAAATGTTAGTAATGTTCTTTTCTACCCTTTGAGGGACCAGGGCCAAGGAAATCCGCCAAACCGTCTTCTTCATCGTCTTCAATCGCCTGAAATGAAAAATTACATATTCAATATCCCAAGGTAAAACCTTGTCATGAAGTCCTAATATAAATACAACGCACATGAAAGTTTGTAAGCATTAATAAATAGAAGTATTGGCAGAGCCGGCGCAATGGTTTGCGGCGCCTGCAGGCTAGACTGAATTGAGTGCTCCCCTATAGATCAAAAAAGGTCCTACCTTAAAATTTCAAGTAAGTACCTAAAAAAAAGGTCCTCACTTCTCAAATTACATTTCACATTAATTTTATTAAGCGCCCTTTCGAATCTCACGTCAGCGCCCCCTTTGAGGTGGCGCCCGCATGCACCGCATGCCTAGCATGCCCGTTTGCGCCGGCTCTGAGTAATGGTATCTATAACATGTGGGTAAGTATTAATTATTATAAATAATGGTAACTTTCAACAACAATACGAGTATAACTATACCTGATGTTGTTCCTCGACTTCTTCAATATCAATATCGTCGAGCAGCCTATCCACCTCGTCGTCGTCGAGGTCGTCCAAGTCGACGGTGTTGTCGTCTACGTCTATCTTCATTTCCGGTAGGTTTTCGTAGTACTGGCCATTACAGGTCCCGCAGACAACGGAACATTTCAAACCTGCTTTCCTGCAGTTGCAAGCATTCCTGCATCCCTTCTTGCAACTGCAGGAAATCACATAGAGTGGTATAGAGTGGTATTTGTCAAAAACGTGCTCCTTTATGGTCAAAATGGGAAGAAACCGAAAAAAATGGGAAAATTTAGCAGTTTCTGAGATATTCAAAAGTGTTCCGGGGGGCTGCTGAGGTCGAAAGCTTGGATTTTGCATCTCAAGCACAACCCATACAAGAAAAAAAAAAAAAACGAAACTAACTACCCCTACTTGATGCAACTTAGGCCCCCTATAACCATGACAAGGTTACTGGACTAATTATATCAAGCAATAATATACAAGGTGTCTCAAAAGAAATTTTATATTTATTTAGCTTACTGCGTGAACGCAACGTATCCGAGGGGCGCGGGGGTTATGTCAATCGGTAGCCTGGCTCTTGGGAATTCAGTCGCTATGGAGCGTTTCTCGGGAGCAGACCGCGCGTTATGCGTGCGAGAGTTTTACAAAAACGGTGATTCGGCGACTGTAGCGCGTAGAAAATTCTGCAGTATTAGAGGTTTTCGCTACTTAAATGATGCGCCAAGCATTCCTCTCATTCGACATTGGGTTAAAAAGTTTGAAGAGATTGGTACAACGCTGGATAAATCAAAATCCGGGCGACCTAGGTCATCAAGAACGGTAGAAAACGTGGAGAATGTTAATCAGTCTGTTCGTGACGACCCGAACCTTTCAATTCGGAAGCGCGCAAGTGCTTTAAATGTGCATAGATCATCATTACATCGCATTATGCACAAATACCTAAAGCTGCACCCCTACAAAATTCAATTGGTGCAAGAATTAAAGCCCCAAGATGCCAGTCAGAGGCTTAATTTCGTAAATCAGTCGATTGAGCGATTTTCAACGTTTACCAACATTTTGTTTTCGGATGAAGCTCATTTTCATCTTAATGGCCACGTAAATAAGCAGAACTGCCGCTACTGGAGTGCAACGAATCCGAAACGCAAACATCAGAAACCCCTACATTCGCCTAAAGTGACCGTATGGGCTGCGATGTCGGCGCGAGGAATTATCGGCACTTACTTTTTTGAAGACGAAAGGGGGCGTGCAGTTACAGTGAATTCAGAGCGTTATATGGAGATGTTAGACAACTTCTTGGTACCTGAACTGCAAAACTTTCCTGGCTATAACCAAAGAACATGGTTCCAACAGGACGGAGCAACTTCACACACGTCCAATATGTATCTGCCACGTGTTCGTGAAATTTTCTCAGGCAAATTGATCTCCCGGAGAGGTGACATAAATTGGCCTCCACGCAGTCCAGATTTAACCCCTATGGACTTTTTCCTATGGGGTTATCTTAAATCTAAAGTTTACGCCAATAAACCGACTTCACTGGCGCATTTGAAAGAAAATATCCGTCACGAAATGGCAGCCATCCCTGAGTCCACCTGCCGAGACGTCATAAGTAATTTTACTGTTCGATTAAATGAGTGCCGAGAACGCGAGGGTCTACATTTAGACGATATTATTTTTAAGAAATAAATCCCCAAAAAGTGTATTTTAATAATTAATAAACATTTTTTCTATATACGGCTTACTTTTTTTTTAATCGATCCACTAAATATAAAATTTCTTTTGAGACACCTTGTATTATTAATTTTGGATATTCATTCAATAATCTTATATTTTAATATACGAAGATGGGCTAAAAATATATTGAAAAAGATGTAAAACCTTTGTGATAGAATTGTGTCTCCAACTGTAGGTTGTAATCAAATATGGAAATTTAAAAAAAAAACTTGGTATGTTATCACCTGTGTTTGCTATTTCTTTAATAAGGCAACCAGATATAACAGATTTAGTTGTTGCTTTTCCAACTGTTATCAATGATGATGCAACGATATCTGAGTGGAAATGCCTTCCTAGATATAGGAGTGATTGACTAAATATAGACTACAATTTTAGGTTGAAGTTGTCGAAATTAAAAATGCAGCTGGAGAACCTCGTTTTGGCCAGATTTCGAAACTAGCTCTGTGCCTTCTCAGATTACCTTTTTACAATGCAACAGTAAAAAGAGCGTTTCCTCGCATAAGTAAAAACCGTGGATGCCATAATGTGTTTGCGCTTTAATTTAAACTAATATGAATAAGGATGCGTGTTTTTTGAACCAACAGAAGATATGTTCAGAATATTCAGTTCTGAAAATATGTACTTTCTGAAAAATGTTGAAGACGTGAACCTAGATAGTTTTTCAGATTTTTAGTTTAGTAAGTTACTAATTAAAAATAAGTAAGTTTGTGTATTATATTATTTATAATTAAATAATAAAAATATTAATTATTAAATATATTTATAAAAATTTTCGAGTATTTTTTTCAAATTACTTCAATTTTTCCATGTCTGGTGGGAGAAAATTTGAAATTCATCTGGCAACACTGTGACAGATCTACCAATATGAATTTTCACTTTTGCGCATTATGACATTTTGTTCCATTCTCTATGGCAGAGTTTCCCAAACTGTGTTCCGCGATCTACTAGCAACGATATTAGCAAAGATATCTATATAACAATGATAGTGCTCCACGACGGATTCTTCTCGTGAAAAGTGCTCCGCGGCTCAAAAAGTTTGGGAAACTCTGCTCTATGGCACTTCAATTCAAAATTTCTTATTAAAATTAGCTTAAAAGAAAATTAATTTAAATTATGTTTTGTTAAAATTTAAACTATTTTTCTTATATTTGCTCAACTTTGAACTTATTTTAATTTTGCTTTTTAAAACGAAACACATTACTATTATGTTTTCGTTTAAATAGTATTAAATGTTAAAACTTTAGTGCGCCCTTTCTATATTTAATATTTAAATAAAATAGTTATCAGAAAAATTCATTATCATTTTAAAAATCAAAATGGAAATTGGTTCAAATTTAAATTAATTAAAATAATCATGAAAATAAGTTATAGAAAAATGTAGTATCTTTAAAATAAGTCAAATAAAAATTAAGTAAAATAAAAATTGATTGCAGTGTTAGGGCATTTTTCTAGTCTATTTTAATGTGATTTTATTTTTTTCTTTATTTTTCTGTTGACTATTTTTCTTTAGCTTGTTGTAAGAATTTTAATCTGGTTTTTAAAATGAAAGCATGTAAATGGTAACAGTTGCAAAGCGTAATTGAGAACTGACACGCTCGGATACGCAGTCTGGTGGTCAAATATTGTACTTGGCGCCTGTAGTACTAGTTTGAACTTATTTCATATTTTCTGGTGTTGATTTTTTGTTAGAATGTCGATAGAAGTTGTGAAAAACTATAAAAGTGTACACACACTACAAATTGTAGTGTTTTTGGCTGTCATTCAACACAGGACAAAGATAGGAATCTTAGATTTTTTCTATTCTTAAGAAAAATGGAGGGAAAATATTAAGTCCAGATTGGAAAAGATTTGGTCATGGACAGGAGGAAGGCATGGGAATATATTTTGAGTTAAAAAGTAACTGATACTATGCGAGTTTATTCATTACATTTGTCGCAGAAAAACTAAACTGCACTAATAATATTAATAATATTAGCTGCTTGCCTACTGCCCAACTAAAACTAATTTTATTTCATTTCATTTCAGGAACGTAATGTAATCCATATATTGTAAATTCAGATGACCGATACTCAGATGTACCACATAAAATTACGTGCCCGGCATTTAACACCTGCTCAACTACAAATTACACTTCAATAAATCTACTGAAATTAAACTTTAAATACTGTAATTTTATGCCCACCTTCTGTTAAACGCCTCAATAAATTTTGCAAATATTTACTCGCATTTTCATAAAATAAAAATGAACTGTGCTTAAATTAACCTGTTCGCTGTTAGCATATTGACAGCTGAATAGTAGATACGACAGCCATATTGCCTTGGAGTACAGCGCCTCCAACGGTAATGTTACTTCTCAATTATAAAAGGCAACATTATAAAACACTTCATGGAATATGAGTTAATTTTAAATTTACTTATTTCCATTTATTCCTTCCAAGTATTAATTTCAGGGGCGCACACAAGGGGGGTGGTCCAGGGGGTCCAGACCATCTCCGTACCGTGAGGACTTTTTTTTGCTCTTTTTACTTGAAATTTAGAAGTGTGGACTTTTTTTTTTGCTCTCTTTACTTAAAATTTAGAAGTGAGGACCTTTTTTTTGCTCTTCACTTAAAATTTAGAAGTGAGGACCTTTTTTTTGCTCTTCACTTGAAATTTAGAAGTGAGGACCTTTTTTTTGCTCTTTACTTAAAATTGAAATTTTGCCCTGTGTTTATAAAAATTATATATAATTGGACCCCCCCCCAAAGACAAAAATCTGTGTGCGCCCCTGATTAATTTTATTATGTTTTTCAACATTGAATTTCTATTTTCATCATAGGGGAATTGTGCCTGAGATGGCATACTTTTTTTTTCGCGCCTTCAAGATTAAGTATTATGACTTTAATGACCTTTTTTTAATCAACTTCGCACAGTATTGTCAATAATGCCTAAATTTACAACTACAACGGTTTTTAATTTTTTATGTTTCATTAATATGCATTTTATTTGGGTCATAAAAAACTACTTCATATGCCATCTCACTCCTCGGAATACTCCAGGTGAGATGGCATGCACCAAAATTGTTATATGGGTACCTTACAATAAAGTTTTATTTTTCTAAACAAAAATAATACAATATAAATAGGTAAAATACAAAAATTCTACATAAATAAACAATATAATCTATACCAACGTAGAACATGTCATGGCAAAAGAAAAATATTGACACAACTCACAGACAAAGACTTTAGAAACCTGTGATAGGCCATCACATTTACAATTTGCTCATTTTTTGCACATTTGGCATCTCAGTCACAATTCATTTTTATTCGCATTAGAATATAGATCATTACAAAAAATGCATGCTGCATCGCCTTCATTATCGGTTTCAATTTCTAATAATTCATCCATTTCAACGAGATTTTTAATCTCCTTTTCACCTTACGTCCAGACTTCCTCCGGCTTTCCGCTTTCTTTTCGACCTCCTTAATTTTTAAAAGTTCGATTTCTGGAGTGTTGTTCAGTACGCTAATTTTGCCATGAAATGCCAAAAAATGCTCCAACTGTACCTTGCATGAAAACTATAGTTTATGAATACAGAAAGTAGTACTTAATACAGAAAAATATAATATTTTGACCAAAATTCTTAAAAACTTTATTTAATTCAAGCTCAAACAAAACTTTCCTACATATGTTTACAATAAAATTATTATAATGACCTACCTTCGATGGGAACGCACCAAACTTACATATTTGTTATATTTTCTTGTGACCCGCCTGCTTACTGAGTATGGGCGCTTGATTTAAACTAGTATTTGAGAAAACCGAAATATACCAACTCAGGCGGTATGCCCATCTCAGGCACAATCCCCCTATTTGCTTAATTTATGTGTTGCTAAAATTTAAACTATTTCTCTTTTGTTTGTTTAAGTTTCAACTAATTTTTATTTTCCTTTTTAAAACCGAAACACATTTCTATTATGTTTCCGTTGTTTTCGTTCAGGTATGAAAGTATTAAATGTTAAAACTTTGGTGCGCCGTTTCAACATTTAAAACTTCAATGAAATAGGTATAAGCAGTTCACTTTTGTAAGAACAAACTAAGAGGAAATTTTGTTTTCAATAGTTTGCACCTTTGAAGCTGTATGTCATGTTGGTATTAAAAAATGTCACTTTTTTGAAAATGTCGATACATTTGACAGATGTCATAATGAAAAATGATATCTTAATTATAATGATCATAACCTTATCACCTAAAGTCGGTTTTACAGCGTAAGGAATATTTTTAATTGACATTTAAAGTCAGTAATACACCATAAAAGTAACCAAAATAACCAGATCTAGTGTGTTCTTACAAAAGTGAACAGCTTATATCAGCAAAATTCACATTTTTTTTAAAGCAAAATGAAATTGGTTCAAAATTAAACAAGCACAAGAAAAATAGTTTAAAATTTAACAAAACATAATCTGAATTCAATTTCTGTTAAGCTTTATAAATTTTAATAATAAATGTTGAATTGGCATGCCTTGATTCTCTAAATTCTCCAGAAAAAAAAAAAAAAAAAACAAAAAATTAAACAATCCAAAAAAGTCATCTAGTCTGTTATTTAAAAAAAATTTAGTTTGTTGACAGATTGTCAACATGGTTTTAGACGAAACATCTGTTTTATTGAAAGCGTTTGGTAAGGTGTAACAAAAATAATGGAATAGTTATGGCTATATTTTGTGTTCTCAGTAATGCTTTTAACACTACAGATTTTAAAATCTTAATTGAAAAATTAGAACATTATGGAATACGGAGCATAACATTCGTGACTTATTTAAAAAACAGAAAACAGCACGTTAGTTTCATAGATGAATTATCTAATTGCAAAATTGTAACAAACGGTATTCCACAAGGTTCAGTACTAAACCCAATTATGTTCATATATTGTGTCCTAGATCTCCTTGCTGGAGCATAGGGCCTTTACAAACTCGCGCCATCGAGTGATGTCTGTGAAGAGCAAGCCTCTTCACCTGGCGCCAGGTATTCCGTGCACATCAAGTTCTTTGCGTATCTTTCTCCTCCATGTGCATACAGGGCGACCTTTATGACTGCTTCCCTGAGGGTTCCACTCTAATGCCATTCTGGACTTGTCGTTAACTGCCTTCCGGAGAGGATGCCCAATTCAGTTCCACTTTATTTGCCTGGATTTCCAAGTGGATAGGTTTTTGTGCTGTCAATTCCCAAAGATGAGTATTGGGAATATGATCTGACCAAATATTGAGAAAAATTCTGCGTAGACATCTGTTAATAAAAACTTGGAGTTTATGGCTAATATCTTTAGTGACTCTCCAAGTTGCGCAGCCATACAACAAAACTGATTTTACATTGGTTTTAAATATGCGTACCTTAGTGTTACGAGAGATCTTATTGGATTTCCAGACTTCTTTCAACAAGCCGAATGCTTGTTGAGCTTTAAGTATTCTGTTGTTCACGTCCCTTATAGTTCCTCCGTCTCTCGTTATTGCACTACCGAGGTAGCAGAATTCTTCCACATCTTCACCGTTAATGGAAAATCTGTTGATGTTATTGGTACCAATCCGCATTACTTTGGTCTTCGCTTTATTTATGCATAAGCCAACTAAATTTGCTAAAGTACCTACTTATTCTTTCAAGTTTGGCTTGCATATCTTCATAATTATATGACAGAAGGCATGTATCACCTCCTCATTCGACCAAAATCGCTTACCTTCGAGCTATTTCTTCCAGTTTGGATATAAATAATAGTCGCAAGGGGCCAAATCTGGCGAATATGGTGGATGAGGAACCAATTCGTAGCACAATTCATCGAGTTTTGCCATTGCGACTGCGCACTTGTTAGTCGGTGCGTTGTCCTGGTGCACTTTTTTTCCGCCAAATATTCGCTACTACGTCCGATTTCGCTACAATCGTCGTCGAATCGGTCCAACAGCTCTGCATAATATACTCACGTGATCGTTTTGCCCTTTTCCAGGTAGTCGATGTAAATGATACCGTGCGCATCCCAAAAAACTGTGGCCATAACTTTGTTGAACGACAGACCTTGACCTTCTTCTTGGCCTTCGATTCGTCAGGAGCAATCCACTGTTTTGACTGTCCGTTGGTCTCTGGTGTGTTGTGATGGATCCATGTTTCGCCCACGGTTAAGAAACGGCGCAAAAAGTCCTTATTATCGCGGTTGAACATCGCCAAATATTCGAAATGGTCAAACGATCGCGTTTGTTGTCGACTGAGAGCAAATGCGGCATCCATCTGGCAAAGAGCTTACTCATTTCCAAATATTTATGTAAAATGTTGAGCACCCATTCGGTTGAGATGCCCTCAACCTCATTTATCTCGCGCTTAGTCACTCGTCGATCGTTGATTATCATTTCATGGATTTTATCAACCATTTCTGGCGTGGTGACCTCTATTGGACGTCCTGGACGCTCATCATCAAAAATGCTCTTACGACCGCTTTTAAATCCAGCTGTTTGATATTTAATTGTTGGTATTGTAAGTGCAGAGTCCCATAAACATCGTTCAATTCGGTGTTGATCTCATCGTTCGTTTTCTTTTTCAAAAACAAGTATCTAATCGCTCCATGATATTTGATTTTATTCATTTTTGTAAAAATGCAAAAGTTGTTCGGTTTCAATGACTGTGAAACAGAAACTAAATGACGAAGAAAAAATTTGGTTGAAAATTTTACAGTAGTCATTTGAAGGTTAGGATTTACGAAAAACAACATAGATTTGATACTGGCGGCGCCATCTCTTGTCCAGGCCGATTACTTTTCAACCGCCCCTCGTATAATTGTCGAAGTACAAAATTGGCTGAATAGCAATAAATTACTAATAAACCTTACAAAAACAGATAAATTAATTTTTTCTTTAAGGCAAAATAACGTTGATTTTGGTTCAACATCAATAACATTTTTAGGTTTATATTTTACTAGAAACTAAATTTCATTTGTGCATAGCAACTGTTATTTTCAGATATAAATACAAAAAATATTGTGTGCCTTTTAAGTTTTTACAAAAACTAAGAAAGAATTTTTTTTTTTGAACTTTTTTATTGCTTTACAAAATATTCTTCAACAGCTTCTTGAGGTGATGAAAATCGCTGTCTACGCATTTTTTGTTTGACATTGGGGAACAAAAAAAAGTCGTTAGGGGATAAATCAGGTGAATACTGGCAATAAGACATTCGATGTTTTTCTTCTTCAAATAATGAATTGTTTGATGTGCTGTGTGGGAGTTGCACTGTCATGATGCAGAATGAAACGACGTTTTTGGTTATTTTTCTGATTTTGTCGATGACTTCTGGCATACAAATTATTGTATACCATTCTGTATTATCTGTTCTCCGATCCTCTAAAGGAATGGTTGCAACATGTCCAGTACAACCGAAAAAACAAGCGATCATTTTCTTGGAAGTGCTTCGTGAACGAACAACTTTTGTGGGTTTCGGTTCATCTTGAAAGACCCAAAGAGTGGATTGTTGCTTAGTTTCATGCCTCACGGTAAGTCACATGCCGATCTTCTTCAATCATTTTGCGCACAACATCTATGTTTTTTTGAATCACAACCGATTTTGGTCGACCTTCACAAGATTCATCACTGACGGATGCACGACCACGACGAAATCCTGAAAACCAATTGTAAACAGTCTTTTCTGATGGTGCTTCATTACCAAATGTTGCACGAAGCGAATCTATGCATTGTTGTTGAGTTAGGTCTTTACTAAAATCGTAAAAAATCAACCAACGAAAACCTTCACGAGTTAATATCCATTTTTTTCACAAACTTGTTTTTTTTACGCTCACTGTCAACAAATTACTCGGTCAATTTATAAGCCGCCACTGATTCCACAATGACAAATGTCAAATTTTACGAATATAGTAATGACAAATTTCAATATTGCCATCTAGTGGTCGTTTGTAAAAACATAAAAGGTAATCCTCGTAGAATATGCAATGGAAAATTTAACATGGGAAAGCTCTATGTTGCAAGTCGAAAAAGGACATACGGTATAAGTTATCTACTAATTTCAAAAATTTATTTTACATTAATATTAAATATAAATTAAAAATTTGATTAAAAAATACAACTTTTATAGTATTTGTGAATATTTGAATGATAATTCTTTTTGAGGAGATATATTTTTGGAAACGAAAATTAATTTGTAGCTAAATTTAAGATTGATGTTCTCTTAATAGGGGAGATGTGGGGACGGTGGCACACATTTTGGCTTTCTGTACATAACATCTTCAATTTTGAATTTTTTAAATAAATCTTTTCGCCACTTAATACTTATAATGTCGTTGTTTAAATAACCTGTTAAAAATTAATGTCCTTATCACGTGCCATTTATAATTAATATTTTTGTTGACCTCTGCAATTGTGCCACTGTACCTATACGTGAGGGTACAGTGAAACAGCATTAGGGATACAGTGGAACAGTATATATAATAGGCATCTAAAAAATCTGTATATGTATCAATAATTTTTATTGAAACTTCAATTCAATGTCTTCTCAAAAATAAATCATCTGTAAGATATTGAAAAATTAATAATATTGTAAAAAAATCAAATTTTTTGGAACATAACTACTAAGTAATTAAATAATGTATATAAATATATAAATGTAAATTTATTATTATTATAAAAAAATAAACTTTGGTAAGTTCATCGGAAGCAGTAAGTTTTGATAGTTTTTATTTTAATGTTAATTATATTTCATTAAATTTACTGTAAAAATCAAATCCTCTAAACGGTGTTTTGTGCTACCAGACGGAGCAGGAGAAGGTAAAACTTTTATCAGCTCTGATTTTTTAAGTGTGTAATTTTCATTTGTTTTAATAAATTTAAAGAGTAGAATCAGCCGTCGGAGATATGTTACAACAATATCGTCAGTCGTTATTTCTATGATTTCCCCTATAGAGTGGCTCTTCATTTTATTCTTTCTCTGAATCTGTATTACATTCAACATTGTCATCTGAGTTTGAATTCTCATCAATATTGACATCAGTATCAGATGTGTCTGAACTTATAAGAATATCTTTTAATTTTCTGATCTTTTTTATTTTGCGCCGCTTGGAATTGTTCTTCTAACTTGTACCCACGTACGTGTGTACAGTGGCTCACTGTACCACTGTATCCACATAACACGTGTGCCACTGTTAGCCTAACCCTATTTTCACGAACATTTTATCAAATATAATAAATGATATAGTTTAGAACATTAGTAATTGCTTTACACTGTAGACAAATGACCAATTTACAACATGTAATACAAAATTTCTTACTAATTTAGTTGTGTCTCGTTCAAATAAAAAATTTCTTGTTACGATAAACTTTAGTTTGTCAACCTCAAATCAACATTTTCATCATAAATGGCGGGACTTAAATTTATAGACTCAAAATGTGGATAGTATAACTTCTCAGTACCAGAGGAGCCTATATATACCCAAACAGACATGAAAATATTCTATATTTCAAAGATAGTTCAAATGTTCCACTGTACCAATTGTGCCACCGTCCCCACATCTCCCCTATGAATTAACACTGTATGACAGCTGTTGACCAATCTATTTGTATTTAATTCGATTATTCGAACATTTCTTTCATTTTAAATATTGTAAATTATGTAACTTAATGACCTATGTAAACATTACTGTAATGTCTTAACACGTTGTTGATCGGCGATTTTACGCAAAAGCGTTCTCATGTCACCGGCTATTATTTCGAAACTGGGTACTTTACGTAAAAATATCATTTCTCCTCTTTGAAGGTTCCTCGACTTTTCTTTTAGTTTCTTTGGTAAGCCACGGTTCTCCATTATGGCACCACAGATTAGTGTTTTCTTTTCTAATAATATATCATCTGAAGAAAATTTGTTGCAGTAATTATCTTGACATATATGATGTTAAAAGTGATAATCAAGAAATGGCTAACTCGTGTTTAGGCACAGAGCGATCGACAAATCTTGTCCGTTATGCAATACTTGACAGAAACATGTAGTTATCAAACTTATTTCCAAGGACATGTATACATAGGCGTACATTCTATTTTTATTACCTTATACGAATTGATTATTAAATGAACACTATTTTTCTCTACACACCAATGAGTTGATAACAGGTATTAAGTTAGGAACACATATTTTCGTTGTTCCTCGGGTGAGTTCTGACAAACGAAGTAATTTGTTTGGTTCTTTATTAAATTGTGATTTTCAGCTGCGAATTAGAATACAGTTTTGATATTTTTAAACTCATTGTTTACTGTTATGTAACCGACAAGAAATAATGATCGCACGGTACATATGAAGACTGAAATGACGGAAGAAAGTTTCCAATAAAGGAATAATTTTATAAAGTCTGTTTTCATTGGATTTAACTATCTCAGAACTCGTGATCGGTTTACAACGTTCGCGCATGGAAACACGAGATAACTCGTGACCGGTCAACAACGTTTGGGAGTGAAAAAACGAAGTAACTCGTGACCGGTCAACAATGTGTTAACATCAATAAACATTATTATTATTATTATTATTATTATTATTAAATCTGGCTCGCGGACATATATTCCGCATAAAAGAAATTTTACTTATACAGAGTGTTTATTTTAATTTGTCCACTATTGTTATCTTAAGAACTAAAAGAGCTACGAGGTTTGTTAAATTAGACAACAATTGCAATTTGATACGAAAATATCAACGAGCAAAAAAACTTTTTGTTTCGACCAGTGGTTCTCAAATTGGTGGTGTGCAAAATTCACATTCTAAATGGAAACACACAATTGTTTTTCGTCTATTTTAAATAGAATTTTATTCGGAATTTAATGATATAAACCAGAAGGCTACACCTTTTAAGTTTAACCTTTCTAACGATTCGTAATAACAATGGGAGTGCAAAAGCAGTGAACTTGGACAAATGTATGGAGCACCCATGCAGTTATAATATAACATTAAAATTTATGTACATTGTAACTTGTATATATTTAACAAAATGTTTTTAAAATATCATTGACACATTCTAAAAGACGTGCGTCTAATCAGATAACCCAAAATGTAAACAGAGTTATGATAAATCTTTAAATACAAATAAATATAGGCTCAGATCTATTATGTTACAAACACCTAGGGTTTACTTTTTCATAAAAATAAACACCTTTTATTATTATCACACATGCCTTTGAGGTGAACACTGCCTTTTCAATTCAATTTCAATTTATTTTTATTAATACTATTACATTAGATTTACATATTACAATTTATTCTATATACATTTATTCCTTACATTATAATTTTAACTAAAATATAAATTTAATTTCTGCCTGTTGGCTTGAAATCTATTTTGTATTATTTCTTATTATTTTCTTTTTCTTTGATTTCCTTCCTCCTTTCTATTACCTCTTTCATCCATGTATATCCGCAGCCATTTCCGTTTAAAATATCTTCTCTTGTTCCTCCTTTGCTTCTCATTTCTTCACATCCTTCCAGCATATGTTCAACCGTCTCCCTTTTAACCAAAATTTGTTTGTTTTTTCTTCATTCCCACATCTAAACCTTGCAATTATTCTTTTTTTTTCCCGTTTCCCTTTTCTTTTAGATACAGCGGTCTTTGCGTGCTCCAATTTTTCTTGTACTTATAATTGTACCTTGATCCGCTTATTCTCTCGCTTAATTCTTGTTGTTGTATGTCCTTCATTCTTTCTATTATCGCCTGCATTCCATGTCCATTCTCTCTTTCCTCCTTACTTCTTCTGTTGAATAGCCTCCGTATTCGTACATTTTACTTCTTTTTATCTCCCATTTTGATGGTTTTTTTTTCTGTTTATCTCTATTTTCCAATTCCTTCCAGCATTCGTTTAATAATTGTTTTTCTTGGTTCTTTGTTATGTTTTCTTCAAATGTTATTGCTCTTTTGAGGGCTTCTATTTTAATTTTGTACACTTTCGTCTCCTCTAATACTATGTACTCTGGTGTACATTCATCTAGACCCAACATCCACTTAAGATACCTATTCTGCACCTTCTCTAGCGGCTCATGCTCCTCCCATCCCCACACCTCTGCTCCATACATGATAATGCTTTTTATTAGGGCTTCGAACATGAGCATTCTTATGTGGTATTTACCTTTAAATTTTCTTTCACCTAAGCTCCAGATCTGCGGAATTGCTAGCATTGCCCTTTTACTTAGCTGTTTAATATGTTCCCCTGTTCCTCCATTGCATTGGAATTGGTATCCTAAGTATTTGTGAGTCTTAACTTTTTCAATTTCCTTTCCTTCCCATTCCCATTTCTCTTCTTTCTGTCTCCTTCCTCCTTTTTTAAAAACCATTATTTTTGATTTCTCCGGGTTCATCAGCAGTTTCTTTTTTTTTAAGTATTTGTTTAGGGATTTCATCATTGCCTTTAATTCAATTTCCTTAGTTGCCAGCAATACAATAACATCTGCATATGCTAAGGACATAAACTTCTTATTTCCAACTACTATTCCTCCCGTTTGTCCCTTTTGCAGGTGTTCCTCCATATCTGCCATATATATATTGAACAGCGTTGAACTTAAAGGACATCCCTGTCTTACCCCTTGCACCGTCCAGAATTCTTCTGTGCATTTTTCCCCTACTTTTATCACATTCCTTGTCTCCCTATATATTTCTTCTATTCTATTTACTACTCTCTTATTTATTCCCCTTTCTTTCAGAGTACATATTAAATTTTTTCTGTTTACGGTGTCAAAGGCTGCTCTCAGGTCCACAAAGAAGGTGAACACCTTTCCTTTTTCCTTCGCTAATTCTCTTCCAATTACGTAGTTCAATATATATATATTATCCATTGTTCCCCTGTTCGTCCTAAATCCTGCCTGTATGTCTGGAATAATTTTCTTCGATTCCGCTTCTTCCCTCAGTTTCTCCTCCAGTATCATGGCATATATTTTGTACACTGTATCCATTAACGTAATACCTCTGTAATTACTGGTTAAATTTCTCTTACCTGCTTTGTATACTGGATATATTATCCCTTTTCTCCATCTCTCTGGCATTCCTCCGCCTTTCCATATTCTGTTTAATATTTTCGTTACTTTCGTTATTACGTTTGCTGTACCATATATCCATCCTTCGTTTTTAACTCCGTCTTCACCAGCAGCTTTTTTCTTTTTTAGCCTCTTAATTTGCCCTCTTACCATTTCTTCCGTGATATCTTCATTTTGCTCATCTTCTTCTATTTCCGTTATTACCATTGTCGTTCTTCCCTTTTCTCCCTTCATTATTGTCATAAAATGTGTTTTCCACTCATCCAGTTCTATATTTTCCGGTAGATTATTCTTATTTTTTCTATCTTTGTTTATATATTCCCATGCCTCATTGTTATTTTTAATTTCTCTCTTTCTTTTCTTCTATCTTTTATTTTCTCTTCTTCTTCCTCTCTCTTTTTACTTTTTCTATTTTTGCAGAGTGTTCTGTATTCTTTTCTTTCCTTGAAGTAATTTTGTTTGCTGTTTGTTCCCTTTTTCCAATCTTTCATTGCCATTTTCACCCTATTCTTCTTCCCTTTGCATACCTTGTTTCACCAATTATTTTTTCCCACTTTTCTCTTGCTGTTATATTGTCTCATTTCCGTCGCTTTATCTACTTTATGCACAAGTTCATCTATTTCTTGTTCTATGTCTCCTTCCCCAAATTCTTCTTTTCTTATTCTTGACTGATACCTCTCTATTCCTAATTGTGTCCATTGTGCAACTTTATGTGTATTTCTATATTTCTCTTTCTCCCTTGGTTTTTCTTCTTTTATTTCTATCATAATCGGTTGATGATCCGATTCCGTCCTCTCGCCTACTTTGAAGTAACTTACTTTGTGAAATGTTTCTTCATTGAACACTGCCTTTTTCATGTTTTATTGAGTTCAAGTGAATATTTTTAATTATATTATGGCAAAAAAACATGAAGTACTGTGGCAGAGAGGAGTCGAATTGTATTGTTCCATTCACAAGGACAGTCTCAGGTGAAAATTTAAAAAAATATGGAGTGCTCAAGAAAAGCCATGCAAATTACCATCAAAAGGTTCCAAGAGACTGATACTTATGAAAACAGACCAAAAACCGGCAGAAAACGTGCAACCACACCCAGAGATGAGCGTTTTATAAACAGAAGTGCTCTTCGCAAACGCTCAATATCATCAAAAGACGATAAGAGCTGGTGATCTGTGGGAGCATAGAGAAGTTAAAGTTTCTTCTAGAACAATTAGAAGACGTTTATTGGGATCTAATTTGTATGGAAGAAAAGCTCGCCTAAAACAACTATTGACTGAGCGACACAAAAAACTTCGCCTTGAGTTGCCCAAAGACACTTAAAATGGACACCTGATGAATGAGCGAAAATCATTTGATCTGATGAGTACAATATAGAAGTAATCACTTTAATGGTTTTATGTACTTACGAATTTAACAGAAAAATAAATTTCTAATCAATGATTGCACTAACAATATAAAATTTAATTTTCTATAAATTTACGAAATTAAGGTTTGTTTTTTCTTATGTGGATCAGCTTTTTGGACATCCTGGAGCCATGTTTATAAGACGTAGGACAGGTGAAGCTTTTCATCCTGACAGCATCATCCCTATGGTCAAATTTGGTAGTAGTAGCATCATGATCTAGGGGTGCATGTCTGCCAGTGGCTTAGGCGAAATCTTTTTGTGCGAGGGACGCGTTATTCTGCTCGTTATATTACCATACTTAATGAAGTTTTGGAGCCATCAATATTAAAATTATTTGATGAAGACAATCCAGAATATGTTTTTTAACAAGATAATTCCCCCTGTCATAAAGCCAAAGCAACAAATGAATGGTTTTCCTAAAACAATGTTCCACTTTTTGCATGGCCCCCCAGTCATCAGATTTATTGCAAATTGAAAATTTATGGTCGATTCTAATAAACAAGGTGTCTCTTTACAAATGTAAATCAAAAGAAGAATTGAAGAAAATTACTGTGGGCGAATGGTTCAATGTACAATCCGATGTACGTAAAAAACTTGTGGACAGTATGCCTAAAAGGGTACGTGCAGTAATTAAAGCACGAGGAGGTATCACAAAATGTTAATAATTTTGATTACAGTTGTCGTTTAAAGCTGTATGTATTATCTTATTTACCATTTTTCCTGTAATAATCCTAAAATTCAATAAAACATAGGGTGCTCCATATATTTGTCCAAGGCTGTATGTCCGTAACACAGTGCTAAATTGAAAAAATTGAAAAAGAGCGGCTTAACTACGAAATGTCTTAAAATTTGCAAAGAAAATGACAGTCGATAACGCCCAAGAATAACTTTCCAAAAAAAATTGGGGTCTACCTACTGAAGTCATTATTCTTAAGTCATCTGCTGCTGCTTCTTTGTTAGAAAATTTGATATACGTGGCTGCAGAGTTTTTTCGGTGAAACTAAGCGCTGCGTTAACATCCATTCGATTTCTCTGTTTGGTTTTTATAATTGACATGGCTGAAAAAAACTTTTCGCACAAATAGGAAGAAGAAAAAATTACTAATAATTTGATAGCTTTATAACTCAAAGATGGATATTATTTTTCTATCGATTTCCAAAATTGAGACAATGATTGTATTTTATCTCTGGACACCAGAGTGACATCACATGACAACTCGATCAGCTTTTCATTGTCACGAAGATCAAGTACACATGACTTTATATCTTTCAAGAATGGATTATTAATCCAGAGGTTACCAATCGAGGATCCTCATTTTCAGGAAAATAATTATTAAAATTTTCAGCTAATGCTCTTAAATTTTGACTTATTGTTGAGTATGACTTTCTGGTTGATAACAGGAGCAATAAAAAATTCGTCCAAAAGTGGAAACATTTCTATATCTTCCTCTTATAAGCGACTATTCCAAAGTTCTAGCTTCTTCAGAAGTATGAAAAAATAGCCGCGAGACGCGTTATATTGGGGCTAGTAAAAATTCAATAAATCATGGTTTGGACAAAAGTTAGCTTCTGCGTCGACTAAAAAAATGTGCTATATACTCGTGAATAGAAGTATGCATCTCCATGAATCGGTCAAAATATTTCGCGGACCGGCAGGAATTTTCAGCGGAACATCACCGGTCCGTGGACCACGGGTTGAAGAACACTGGGTTAGAGCACCACACGTGTGCGCAACATTGCTCTTAGCGTTCACTGATGAAATAGTCATTGCTTCTGACAAGATGTTTGTTATTCGAGGTAGCTTTCAGGCTATTAAGTAACTTGTTTAGAGCAAGTCAATCATGTTTGTAGATCAGAGCAAAATTTACTAGTCAGAACATGCGCGTTGTTAGTTTCTTGAATTTAATTAATGAACTGAGTTCTCCTACTTAATTTTACTACACCGTGATTCTTATCAGCCAGACAAATTTAACATTCGCGGTGACGAGAATATCTATAACTGGGTCACTGATAAATAATATCTTATTAATCAAACGGCTGTATCTCCCAATGTCTAGTGTTGCAATCTGTTCTAATATCTATATATACAAGGTGTCTCAAAAGAAATTTTATATTTAGTGGATCGATTAAAAAAAAAGTAAGCCGTATATAGAAAAAATGTTTATTAATTATTAAAATACACTTTTTGGGGATTTATTTCTTAAAACTAATATCGTCTAAATGTAGACCCTCGCGTTCTCGGCACTCATTTAATCGAACAGTAAAATTACTTATGACGTCTCGGCAGATGGACTCAGGGATGGCTGCCATTTCGTGACGGATATTTTCTTTCAAATGCGCCAGTGAAGTCGGTTTATTGGCGTAAACTTTAGATTTAAGATAACCCCATAGGAAAAAGTCCATAGGGGTTAAATCTGGACTGCGTGGAGGCCAATTTATGTCACCTCTCCGGGAGATCAATTTGCCTGAGAAAATTTCACGAACACGTGGCAGATACATATTGGACGTGTGTGAAGTTGCTCCGTCCTGTTGGAACCATGTTCTTTGGTTATAGACAGGAAAGTTTTGCAGTTCAGGTACCAAGAAATTGTCTAACATCTCCACATAACGCTCTGAATTCACTGTAACTGCACGCCCCCTTTCGTCTTCAAAAAAGTAAGGGCCGATAATTCCTCGCGCCGACATCGCAGCCCATACGGTCACTTTAGGCGAATGTAGGGGTTTCTGATGTTTGCGTTTCGGATTCGTTGCACTCCAGTAGCGGCAGTTCTGCTTATTTACGTGGCCATTAAGATGAAAATAAGCTTCATCCGAAAACAAAATGTTGGTAAACGTTGAAAATCACTCAATTAAGCCTCTGACTGGCATCTTGGGGCTTTAATTCTTGCACCAATTGAATTTTGTAGGGGTGCAGCTTTAGGTCTTTGTGCATAATGCGATGTAATGATGATCTATGTACATTTAAAGCACTTGCGCGCTTCCGAATTGAAAGGCTCCACGTTTTCTACCGTTCTTGATGACCTAGGTCGCCCGGCATTTGATTTATCCAGCGTTGTACCAGTCTCTTCAAACTTTTTAACCCAATGTCGAATGAGAGGAATGCTTGGCGCGTCATTTAAGTGGCGAAAACCTCGAATACTGCAGAATTTTCTACGCGCTACAGTCGCCGAATCACTGTTTTTGTAAAACTCTCGCACGCAACACGCGCGGTCTGCTCCCGAGAAACGCTCCATAGCGACTGCATTCCCAAGAGCCAGGCTACCGATTGACATAACCCCCGCGCCCCTCGGATACGTTGCGTTCACGCAGTAAGCTAAATAAATATAAAATTTCTTTTGAGACACCTTGTATATAAAATCACTGAGGTGTCTGTCAGATGTCCTTTCAGAGGTTTTTTGTGTACTTCCAGGTAACCTAGAAAGTTGTAATTTGGCATACGGTTTTCTGGGAACATTCTTAAAATGAGAAAAACTCTAAATCTAGAAAATTCGAAAAGGAGGCGAGCCTGTGACCCAAAAAAGTTCCCATGTTACCTTAATGGGACAAAAAATTAAGTTTGTTTGATTGCTTTGAAATTCAACATCTGGGGGTATTCGAAACTCTTAAACACGACTCTGGTCGTCTGGTCACCTTACATAAATTGTCAGCTTTAAAATACAATTTTACATTTAATTACACCATGAAAACTTATTAATTCTTACTGATATAATAAATATACACCTTTGAACAATTTGGACAATGTCTCCAACACATGAGATGACGTTATACGGATTACGTGATTAGACTGATCTATTTGTTATTTATGGAAATTATGAATGTTAAGGTAAAATGAAGTATTAGGTAATAATAAAATCAGCATAGATAATTTAATCTACAATCTATCAATAAGTTTGAATTGTACTTATTGCAAACAGATTTTTAAAATAAATTTTATCATTAGTAAATATTCGTATATCAGTGTAACTTTATATTTTAGTTGTGATAAATAGAAAATTAACAAAATAAATTGACAATATTTAATTATAAAATATATTAAAATTATAATATTTAACTATTAAAGTGATAAAACAATATTTTAAATCCCTCTTTATACTAATTACTAAAATGTTACAATTAAAAGTAATTACTAAAATGTTACTAAAAAGTTAAAATTAATAATATATAATTATTAAAGTGAGGAGAAAATATTTGTGAAAATACCTACTTACGGTTTCGTAAGAATAACAAAATTTATATGAATTGTGATTTCACAATTTGCAAACCCAGCGAAAAATTTCAGGATTTCGCAGGTATTTAATAAATGTAGGCGACCAACAGGATGCGGCATACTGAATGTCTCGGACAATATTTTTTGCTTTAATCACATCGAGATGAACATTGTTTTGAAAATTATTTAACACTTGGTAAACTACTTACTAAAATATTTCATTTACATACAGTGGATATCCTTTATAACGATATCTGATATAACGACATAATGGTTTTTGCGACGAAATTTCAAAGTCCCGGCCAGAAACATATCTTTTTATACGTGAGACTTATCGCTTATAACGACATCGAATATTACGACGAAATTAATATAACGACGAAAAATGGCTTGAAAATAGGGTCCAGTTATCTTTTATAATGACGTATCACAACTGCCTAACGCGAAAACGCCGGGAAAGTACCGAATTGGCTAGAGGAATTACCGAGTTATGAAAAGTCAAGGCGAAACGCGACAGATAAACATATTCATTCAGTCGTTAACTACGAGTTGAAGGTACGTCATCGACGTCGATATGGCGAAATGAAAAGCTTTAATGTAATTTTCTCAAATATTGATGAAAAACTCGAAACGGAGGAGGATATGACGGAAGATAAAATTTTAGCTGAGTCAGATCCGGATTTGGAATTAGATATAAACAACGACGAAATGGAATTGGAAGAAACAACCGAGTTCCAAACACCTACTATAAAGGATTTATTTTCAGCAGTTGAAACAATTCAGCATTTTTTCACTTTTACTCAAAATTTAAAAGAGGCTAAAACAGATTTTGCATTGCTACATTTGGAAAAAATTATTGAAAAAAACTTTTTAGAAAACTAAAAATCACAAAAACAAACCAAAATTACAGATTTTTTTGTTAAAACTTAAACATGTATACATACGTATGACAAATTATGTGTTAATTTGTTTGTAAAATAAGTGGGATTGTTTTTTTTATGTTTTGTAACACTTGAATTTGTTTTTATTGCTTAAACTCCTTGCACTCATGTAAATGTACTCTTTTCTAATATAAATAAAATGTACATATGTATTTTTCAACATTGTATTTATAGAGTTTGGATATAGCGACCTACGGATATAACGACCGAATTTCATTTGTCCCTTCAGCGTCGTTATAAACGATATCCATTGTACTTAAAAATACAACAAAAACTTCTTAAATCTGATCAAAAATTCATTTCGAGCTATTCCAGTTCATATCAGTGTGTATTAGTGGTGGGAAAGGCGAATCTTTTTAAAGATTCGTTCAGTATAGAATGGCTCTCTAAAAAGATTCGTTCTTTTGGAACGAACCGTTGGCGTACAACAAATCTAGTGTTTACAGTCTACGTCACGCTGTACTTGGCTTTGTTATTGCATAGTTGTGTACTGGGAGCTGAGAACAGTATACATACTTTTGTAGTCGCTAGTAGTTCGCGAACGGCGAACGTGTCAGTACACGTAGTACGTGTACGTGTCACGTATACGTACACACATTGTACTGCGCAGTGTATCGAGTCTGCCGTTCAGCTTTCGCTCGTGCCATGTTTTAAGTTCGCCCATCCATACTGAACCTACGTTCCAGACTACAGACATAGATGTACGTGTGTTCCACACTACACAGCCACCAGCCTGAGCTCTGTGCCGGACCCTCGTTCCGTTCCATTCCATATCGAGTCACACTTACCACTCGATAGTATTGGTTCGTGAGTCGCGTACTGAAGATTCATTCGCTGCTTATTAAAAGATTCGTTTGTATCAATTCATTGCAAAGATTCGTTCTTTTGGAACGAATTGTTCGCGAACTACATATCTCTAGTGTGTATTGCTTGGATTTTTTAAATTTCCGGATCAATTTCTCTTAGTTACAGGCTTCATAAAAATGGCATTAAAATCACATTGTCTACTTGTACGGTAGAAATTGTATTAAGGATCGGAAATTAGTTTGTTATCATTGTTTTATTTGAATACGATATTTTCCAAAAATGTATTAAAAAATTATTGTCCTGCACCCTTTAACGAATAAAAATGCCGCTGAAAAAAATCTATTTTTTGTACATTAATCTAAATCGGAAACGTACGAGAGGAATTCTTGAAGTTATTGAAAATATTGCAGTTTTGTGTTTTTGACAAAATTAATTTAAATGGCTAATAATGTTATGGAATTTTTGTATTTATGGGTAAGGCATTGTGTCTTTTTTTAAATTGAAAATATAATTTAAAAAAATTAACAGCTGAGAACCGTGTTCATATGTGTAGAGCAGTGGTTCTCAACCAGGGTGCCGAAAGCACATGAAAAGGGTGCCGCGAGCTTTTCAAAATAAATTCGCCGCTATGCTCGGAATCGAAGACCCGTGTCATACAGAAAATACGCGGGAAATGTATTCTCTCTCACTCGTCATAAAACCCTTGCGAGTTTATTGGACGTCAAAAACGCCAACATCCCAATTATACTTTTGATTGATTATACTTTAAATTGACTAAATAGTGACATATTTAATAGTAGGGTGCCGCGAAGATCTCACATTTTGCACAGGGGTGCCTTCACCTAAAAAAGGTTGAGAACCACTGGTGTAGAGTGTAGTGTTCAGTAGGCTCCTCCGACTAATATACGTCTATTATTTTTTAGTTTTTTGTTTCTAAGGTATCAAAAAGGAATAAATTATTTATAGTAATGAAATACTTATAAAACAAATAACACATTGTTAATAGTGGGAAATACGATTCTGAAATTGAAAAAATTAAGCCATTTATCAAGATATTTTAATTTAATGAAAACTTACAAAGCAAATGCAAAAAAAAAATGATGGGATTTTTTTTTATTGTGGCGAAATTTCCGCTTATTATTTATATTTTATTTAAAAAAATAAGTGGAAGCTCTTAGTACTCAGATAACGAATAAAAATGATTGTCAAAAAACTGTTGATTTTGATGTGATTATAGAACAAATATTCTTAGACATCCAGCATTATGTTGGTTTCTTATGCCGGGTTTCCACCAAAGCAACAAAACAAGAAACAGAAACAAAAACAACAAATAGAACAATGTTTTGTAAAAAGTGAACAGTTCTAAAAACATTTTTGTCGCAGAACAGTTTTTTTGTAAACAAAACATTTTCCCATCTCGAGTCGGTACATCAAAAGAAAAGAAGTTTGTTCACGTTTTTCAGTCGCCTAGGTTCGAACACGTAAATGTTTCTATGGTGCGTTCAAAGGTGAGTTTGCAGTATAGCTCTTATGGCAAATGGGAGCGGTGTTGCCAAATGTTGTAAAAGTGTCAAATGTGTTAATTATAATAATATGAAAAACTCGTATGATTTACAAAAATTAACTCTTATAAAACTCAAAATAACACTCAACAAAAACAAATGGCCATTTGAAGAATACTGCATCTTCACAGATCAGCGCGTTTTAGAGCTGGCAACGTCGACAAGTAAGAAAAGGATAGCGTCATTGTGTAAACCCATTAGAGAGTATGAAAAAGAACTACTCCATATGCCCTGTACTGCAAACTCACCTTTGAACGCACTATAGTTTTGTTCTCTGCGACATTAGTACTCTACTGATCAATTAGTAATACATATTAACTGTTTATTTATTTATTTATTTATTTAAACAATTTGGGTTCACTAACGGGACATGCCCAACACAGTGAACGCTAATAAAGTTCTGTTTTTTAATAAAGAACTGTTAATAAAGAATTACTTTTATTTAAAAAACTGTGAATGTGATATCAAGAGTTTGCCAACACTTAAATCGTCAGCGCTTAAATCATCCAATAATTCTTCTGTGCCATAATTAACTCTCCTTTTTAATAAACAACTGACCCAATATCTCTGTTTTTTTCTCTATGGGCCATTAATTATAACTGAATCACAGCTCAAAATAAAAAAATTATCGTCGTCGAAGGACATTCTTGCGGTTCTTGCAAACAAAATAGGTAAAATGAGAACAAAACTAGCAACAAAAATTTAGAACAGTTTACCAAACTGATTTTAATCCAGTGGCGAAGGGAAACCTCCTCTAGACTTGCCTTCCCACAAAAAAATAATATAATTTTTTTTTGGGTAAACTTTCAGAAATACATCAAATTATGTTTTATACAAATTTTTGTTTAAGGCTTGGTTTAATAGTTATGAATTTTTATTAATTTTAAAGTTTAATAACTTCCGTTTCCAATTTCGGATTTTTATAAAAAACAATAGGATTCTTTCCAATTACTAGGAGAATTTTTTAGAATCAGAACGAACTTTCTAAGTTAAACCATACACATACGGACGGCACTTCGAAAATAGGTTTTTACTTGCCCGACCTTAATATATTATATAAGGGGCAAGTATTGTAATCGCATGTAAAATTTTCGATGTCGAGATTTTGATTGATGACCACGTTTCATGGTCCAGGGAATTCAAAAAACCTATTTTGGAAGTACCGTTCTTATGTGTGTGTGTATACACAATAACTCAAAAACGGTTTAACTTAGAAAGTTCGTTCTGGTGCTAAAAAATTATCCTATTAATTGGGAAGAACCCTATTGTTTTTCATGAAAATCAGAAACCGGAAACGGAAGTTATTAAACTTTAAAATTTAAAAAAAAATCACAACTAGTGAACCAAGCTTTGAACAAAAATTTGGATAAAACATAATTTAATGTATTTTTGAAGATTTACTTAAATCTTTTTTTTAATTAAAAAAAAAAATATATTATTATTTTTTAATGGGAGGGCAAGTCTAGCGGAGGTCTCTCTTCGTCACTGGTTTGGATTCCCTGGACCATGAAACGTGGTCATCAGTCAAAATCTCGACATCGAAAATTTTCGCGATTACAATACTTGCCCCTTATATATTAAGGTCGGGCAAGTAAAAACAAAACATGTTTTGTTTTGTTTTTGAACTGTCGCTTTGGTGGAAACCCGGAATTACACTTATTAAATACCTTCAAAACTCTGAAATATGTGAAAATTGACACTTCACATAATTTCTTAATAACAATATTGGTTGTGATCAGAATTGTGAATAGAAAATTAACAAAATAAATAAGGAATAAGGGATAGTTATTTATAAGAAACTGACAATATTAAATCATAAAAATTGTTTAAATAAATAACATTTAACTATTAAAGTGAGAAATCGCTATGCTGTGCAAATCTTACTTTTTGCTAATAATATTAGTGCTGATTAAATCAGAAATTAACGCTTTAAATCGCTGTGCACCTTGTGATTGTGATGAGTCTCTCAAAGAAGTGAATTGTTCAAACGCGACTATAACCACCTTACCAGAAACTTTATATAAAAACCACTCTTCAATTATTATTTTACGTATAAATAATTGTTCAAATTTCGACTTAACAGCATTTAGTAAAATTAATTCCTTTGAAAAGTTATTGGCTATTCATCTACAGTATTTTGACATAGAAGAAATAAATGAAAATGTATTTAATAATTTGTTAGGTATAATACATTTAGAATTAACAAATAATATTTTAACGACATTGCCTCCATTATTATTTCATAAAAACATAAATTTAACATATATTTACTTAAATAATAATAAAATAAAAGAACTTCCACACAGCATATTCAAGAATTTAGGAAATATCCTGACAGTCGACTTATCTAATAATTGCTTAACAAAAATTTCATCGGATCTTTTTATTAACAACAAACGAATTTCGGAGTTAAATTTACAAAATAATAAACTATCAACTATTCACATTAATACTTTTGCAAATAATAAATATCTGAGACGTTTATATTTAAATAACAATTTATTAACATTTCTGGATATTGATGTTTTCAAAACTCCACCTTTAAATGAATTAAATCTATATGATAATAAATGGCATTGTGATTATGCTTTAAGCGAACTTAAAGCGTTTTCGGAAAGAAAATCTGCAGTTGTAAAAGTGAATTTACAATGTGCATCGCCAAGTGAAGTGGTTGATTTATATTGGGATGATATACAATATGCTATTTGTAATAACGTTACAGTTTTCTGTAATGGTGATATTATGAATGTAAGGTGGATATCGAGAAATGGAGAATCTACGGAGACAAATAAGTTATCTTTACCAATTATGCGAAAAGATATTGGTGAAGAAATTAACAGGTATAGTTGACATTCATCATTATTAATAATGCGAAGTAAATATTATTATTATTATTATATTATTTATTTTACATCGGCCTTTATTTCTGCAACGAGGCTAATCGCCGATGCCAGGGGGCGAGCTCCTACATCTGGATGAGGGGTGAATGATTGTGAAAATGGGAGTAATGTAAACATATTATTCTCGCCCGAATAATATCACCAACGAAGCAGGCTCGAACCATCGACCGGACAGTCAGACTGATTCTAACAGTCTAAAACCGCACGACTTAATGCGCTCGGCCACTGCGTTGGCGAAGTAAATATAATTCATAGGTCATTCCATGTCAAGTGGTCACGGATTTCGAAGAAACTTTGTGTGTTGAATCTTACGTGGCTCAGACTAACTTTGGTAAAGTTTAAGATTCGCCAGTGGAATACTTGGGAAGAAAGAGGTTTTTGTTTGATACCATACTGCACATGTACAGTATTCCTGTAAAATTTTTGCTTCGAGTCAAAATATTTCCTTGGGTATATAAGCAAAACGAATACAACTTTGCGATATAATACAACTTTATTTGATCTATTGAATGGAACTAATGCGGAAATTTATTTTTTTTAAACTGGTGTAGATAAAAGGCCTCAAAGTGGGCCTAAAAATTAATGCACTAAAAAAATTTGAAAGTTTACCCTTTTGTAGCTCCTGTAATAATGAAACATTCTCTGCAAAAAATTTTCTTTTCCTTTGTGTCACAACTCTGTTCTCAAATATACAATTTCAACTCATTAGCTAATCTCATACTTTACAATTTCACTTTAAATTTCGTGATTTTACAAAAAATGTGAAAATTTTTTTGACCGTCGACCCCCTTCAAGATTTTCTAGACTTATATCGAATCCAACTGAAATAGAAAGTATAGTGACCTCGATAATCTGGACAAATTAAAACTGCGTTGAACTTAGTAAAAAATTCGGATTACTGAAGCGGGCATATTGCGCCGCAGTTGATTCAAAGGAATCAGATCTTCAGCATCATATTCAATGTCTGCGTCGTTATTGGCTACATGAGCAAGAATTTGGTGCCAGCACTTCTGCAAGGCTTCGGATGAGACTTTTTCTCAAGCATTGCATAGTAGACATACAGCGTCTTTCAAATGAATGGTTTTTAATAACTTAACAACGTTCTCTTCGTTATTAGATACAACATGGGCTAAAAGACTTTTAGGATAAAATAATTTTGTCAGTTTGATGGCATTTTGATCCATAAGTTGCAAAAGTGCTGTAGAGTTTGGTGAAAGAAAGATTGTTGTAAATTCTCCATCCTCGCTAGTCAGCTCTTCTACAGTTCCGTGACTCGAGGCATCATCGACGATCAACAGGGCTCTTTCAGGCAAATTGAGTCTTCTTAAATGTCTTTTAACTTGAGGAATAAATAAACATTGAAACCACTGTAGAAAAATAGCTGTAGTCATCCATGCATTAGCAAAGGACTTGTATTCAACAGGTACGTTCACATTTTTAAATGCCCTTAGATTTTTTTGCCTTCCCAATTACTAACAATTTCAATTTTTGTGAATCATCAGCATTACAACTTGCTAAAAATGTAATGTGTTCTTTGCTTATTTTGCGACTTGGTGCGGTCTTTTCCTGAGAACGTACCAGCGTCTTTTCAGGCAACGTTTTCCAATATAGGGCAGATTCATCTACATTGTATATTTGAGTGTGAGGTTTAACTGATGTATATTTTCTGCAAATGCAGTTATGAAGGGATCGACGGTACTTTGATCGTTGGATAGCTTCTCGCCACACACTTTTAAAGAACGCAGACCATGCCTATTTCTGAAATTAGAAATTCAGTCCCTGCTAGCTTTAAGGTTATCATTTCCATAGGTTTCAGTATAAAACTATTTTCTTTGTATAAACTTCAGTATAAACTTTCCTTAAATTGTATCTGTATACAATTTCATAGGAAATCAAGACGTGCCTTGATCGTTGTGTACTGAACTATGCAACAAACGTGTTTTCATTGCTGGATTTTCGGCTTTTCTCAACGTTTTTCCGAAGCCGGGACCGGAATCAATTTGCCAACAAATCTAAACGAAGGGACATAAACATAATAAAAGTACAAAGTGGCTTTAAAATATGCCATACATTTTGATTTTGTCTCTTCTTTTTTACAACATTTGACAACACTTTTCCACTTTCACCACGGTCTACTCTTTCTATTATATCGGATTTTTGTTTTATTGACAACGTAATATGTTTTCTTTTAGGAGGCATTTTAATTTGTGTATTTATTAGAAATGTTTATATGTAGCACTTAAAATAAAACACGGTTGAACACAGTAATCTAGGTATGTGACTAAATGGCGAATAGGTAACCATAATAGTTAAGCAACTAAGCCAGTGCGTTTTACACGATATATAGTCGTCAACACAAAGGCACGCACTGCTCATGTAAACGCTCAGACATCTGATCCGGCCGAATTTCTTATATTAGGAAGTTACGGGAACCCCACACTATCGATTTCAATTTCCTTCATTCATTTGTATGAAGTAGACGTCTAAAATTTAATAAAAAACGTAGGTCCGGATTAACGAGTACTATCAAATCCAGATTATTAAGTACACAATGCAATTGAAATGCTTAGCCAGATTACCGAAGAATCCGATCTTCTTAGGCTCCGGATTATTGAGGTCGCACTGTATATGTAAACATACAGCCGGATTAAAAAAAAAAAAAAAAATAGTAAAATAAGTGGCAACGATAATAATTCTAAGTTGTCCAGTTATGACCGGAGGGAACGAATTCAAAATGTTCAAGAGATTATCTAGGGACTCCAACATTTTTAAATGATACCCAAGGAAGAACCAACATTTGAAATTATGACCAGGGTACGGGAATAACAAAATTTCAAATGATGAGCAGAGTAGACGTGAATTCCAAAAGAATAGTAAAAGCACCCGCCACAGCCCTACAGCCCACCGGCCCTCGAACAGCAAAGGCCCACATTTTCTTTATCGACCCCCGAATCTATTGGGCTAACATTGTTATATAGACGCCTGTGAGTCCATATTGACCACTTTGGCGACTCCTGTTCTACGTCAACGTTTTTGCGAATATGTCTATTATTTTCTACTATTTAAATATTCAAGTATACGTAGAATTCTACGTCTTCGTCAATTTGAAACCACTCTTTATAGAGGCATCAAAAGTGGGGCGGCAAATTTTTCTTGTGAAAGGTTTTCCAATAGTACATTTAGGATGTTTTTTAGTTATGTTTGCAAAAACAAAGACTTTTATGGTGATGTTAGATAAGAGGGGCGGTTGAAAAGTAATCGACTTATTGACAAACTCAATTTATTTCTCAACATAGTCTCCTTTTAGAATATACACTTTGTTCAACGTTTCTCCAATTTCTCGAATCCCTCAAAATAGGCCTCTGTTTCAACAATGACCTCGTCATTCGACCAAAATCGAGCCATTTCTTCAAGTTTGGAAATAAATAATAGTCGCAGGGGGCCAAATCTGGCGAATATGGTGGATGAGGAACCAATTCGTAGCGCAATTCATGGGGTCTGCAATTGCGACTGTGCACTTGTGGATCAGTGCGTTGTCCTGGTGGAACAGCACTTTTTACTTTGCCAAATACGACCGCTTTTACTTCAAATCAGCGTCAAATCGGTGCAACAGATCTGCATAATATACGCCCGTGATCGTTTTGCACTTTTCCAGGTAGTCGATGTAAATGATACCGTGCGCATTCCAATAAACTGTGGCCAAAACTTTGTTGGCCGACAGCCCACCTTGGCCTTGCTTGGCTTCGATTCACCAGGAGCAGGCCACTGTTTCGACTGTTCCTTGGTCTCTGGTGTGTTATGATGGATCCATGTTTCGTCCACGGTTACAAAAGGGCGTAAAAAGTCTTTCTTAACGCGGTTGAACATCGCCAAACATTCCTTCGAAATGGTCAGACGATCGCGTTAGTTGTCGACTGAGAGCAAATGCGGCACCCATCTGGTAGAGAGCTTCCTCATTCCCAAATATTTATGCAAAATGTTAAGCACCCGTTTGGTTGAGATGCCCGCAGCCTCATCTATCTCGCGGTTAGTCACTCGTCGATCATCGATTATCATTCCATGGATTTTATCGACCATTTCTGGCGTGGTGACCTCTTTTGGACGGCCTGGACGCTCATCATCAAAAATGCTTTTACGACCGCGTTTAAATTCAGTTGCCCAATAATTAATTATTGATATCGAAGGTACCATAAATATCGTCCAATTCGGTGTTGATCTCATCGTTCGTTTTCTTTTTCAAAAAAGTTGTTCAAAAGATATTCGATTTTATTCATTTTTGTAAAAATGCAAATGTTGTTCGCTCTCAATGACTGTGAAACACAAACTAAATGACGCAGCTGGTTGAAAATTTTACAGTAGTCATTTGAAGGTTAGGATTTACGAAAAATAACATTGATTTGATACTGGTGGCGTCATATCTTGCCTAAGCCGATTACTTTTTAACCGCCCCTCGTAACTGACATTATAATCCAATACAATATTAGGTATGGGGTAGTACATAATGTAAGTACGCATTAAAATAATTCAAACTTATTTAAAAAATGTTAAGGTGCAAATAAAATTGTAAATGTATGTTCATTTATATGAATCATTTATTTCATTTGTTTTTCGAAATTTATAGATAGAAATTTTTGATTTTGTTTTCAGTTTTATAAAAAATACTACCAAGAAAGTTGTTTGTCAGATACAAAATATAGCAAGTAAGAATAATGTTACTCTAACGTGCCAAGTAGCTCACATCAATTTAACAATGGACTATCAAAATGTAACTATGACGGAAAAAACTGATTCACTCCAACATTCACCGTATGTTCTGGCAGAAGCTTTTTTCTCCTCAACCAACAACATTATCGTAGATGGCCAGGAAATATTGAGGTCAGTATATTGTTTAAAAAAGTAAAAGAAAATTAAAATATTTTAAAATATATAGGGGAAGGTTGCTGATAACGCACTATTTAAAACATTTTTTTAAGATTTCTCAGAAAGTGACGGTTTTTCTTTTTACTTGCTCGACCTTAATATAATGGGTGTTTTTTTTAGAGGTATAGAACTTTAAATTGCAATAAAACAACGATGGATTATTCGATTGACATGAATTTTTTTTTTATTCGAAAGATAATCTTGTGGCATTACATTTTAAATATGATTTCTGGCATATGACCGCCACGGCTGGCTCGGATGTAGTCCAATCTGGACGTCCAATTTTCGATGACTTTTTCCAACATTTGTGGCCGTATATCGGCAATAACACGGCGAATGTTGTCTTCCAAATGGTCAAGCGTTTGTGGCTTATCCGCATAGACCAATGACTTTACATAGCCCCACAGAAAATAGTCCAGCGGTGTTAAATCACAAGATCTTGGAGGCCAATTCACAGGTCCAAAACGTGAAATTAGGCAGTCACCAAACGTGTCTTTCAATAAATCGATTGTGGCACGAGCTGTGTGACATGTTGCGCCGTCTTGTTGGTATGATTTAATGTAATGCCACAAGATTATCTTTCGAATAAAAAAAAATTCATGTCAATCGAATAATCCATCGTTGTTTTATTGCAATTTAAAGTTCTATACCTCTAAAAAAAACACCCGTTATAAGGGGCAAGTATTGTAATCGCGTTTCATGGTCCAGGGAATCCAAAAAACCTATTTTCGAAGTGCCGTCCGTATGGGTGTGTGTCTGTGTGTGTGTATACGCGATAACTCAAGAACGGTTTAACTTAGAGAATTCGTTCTGGTACTAAAAAATTCTCCTATTAAATGGGAAGAACCCTATTGTTTTTTATGAAGATCGGTTGACTAGAAATGGGAGTTTACTCGTGTCGATTTTAAGATTTTTGCGAATATTTAGCAACAGAAAAATATTTCGAAAAAATTTATTGAACAAAAGTTACTATAAAGGCAATTACTAATAATTTTGAATTTTATTTGTAAAATTATTTAAAATTTTTCTTAAGTCTCATTTTTTTCATACTTACATATATGTAACGTTTCCATGGTCATGATAATTAATTCGTAACTAGTAAACCAAGCCTTGGACAAAAATATATTTTTGAAGATTTATCTAAATATTAAAAAAAAAAAAATTTTTTTTTAAATTTTTTTTTATGGGAGGGCAAGTCTAGAGCAGGTTTCCCTTCGCCACTGGTTTTAATAGAGAATTATAAGTTTTTGATTTTTTTTAGTATCTTCAATTTGAAGTAAGACAAATTTTTGTAAGTTCGGATGAAATCATTAACTCGTAACCTAAAATAATAATTTAAAAAAAAAAAAAAAATCTAATTTTTTTATGGATTTTCGCCAAAATTTCGTTTAAAAACTTTTATCCCACATCTTATTTCCACGGGAGATTGATCTAAAAATCTGGAAAAAAATCAATAATGTACACTGATGGGAATCGGAGTTCAATAGAAATTTTTTACCGCATTAATTTTTTTTTTTTTATTTATTATGTGATACCTATCTAAAATAAATCTATTAAAACGTAGATTAAGGAACGAAAAGTATTTTTCTTTTTAAATTCTTTATGATAACACAATTTTTGCCAAAAATATGCTAAAAAACATCTTTGCAATCCCGTTACGAAATATTGACATTTATTTGTTATTTTGAATGTCAAAATGGCACCCATTTCCACACTTAAACCTTCAATTCCTAAATAATAGATATTTTTAAGATTTTTATACTGGTAAACAAAAATGAACTTATTTTTTGTGACATGGACAAAACATGGTGTATCCCACGTAAAATTTGACCTAAAAGCCTAAAATGACTTCAGATTTTTCTATCACCCATCATATTTATGCTATGAGGTATGGTTGGTTTCTAACGAAATATACCGATAGACGTATTATTATTAATTTTAACTTACCACAAAATGTTGTTTATGATGTTTTACGTCGATATTTCGTTTCTGAAGCATCCCTAATTAATGTCCTCCAGTGTTCAGCAAGCAAATTTGGGCTCCATTTACCTTGATATCGCTTTTCCATGGCGGTCTTATTGGAATCGTTCCCCATGTTCATTACTTACTGCACCCAGATCTTCTGGGAAGAAATCTAGATGAGAGTCCAGAAAGTTTAAAGACATCCTACATCCCATTTCTTTGTAGTAATTAAGTACTTCATTCACGATATCTTTTGATAGATTTAAGTCTCGAACTAAGTCATTAAGTTTAACCTGTGATATGAGATAAGGCCCTGTTGAACATTCTGGTACGTTAAATAAAAGATCAGTTTCGATTTCTTTTCCGAATTCTGCATGACCACTTGAAGAATCAGCGGATTCAGATTATTCTTCGTCTAAAGTCTAGGATTCTGGTCCTTTCGGGACAGGAAGTTCATTATTATGTTTGACGAGTCATAAAGCTGCTGGTAAATTAGGATACTGCATAGTATGTTTAGACTTTGGTCCAATACCTCTTATATTAGTGAGGCAAAATAGCAATCCGTAATATGGTCTTTTGATTCTCTTCAAACCATTGGTATTTCCAAAGCGCATTTTACGATTTGCGTCTTTCAACCAACCTGTTAACAACCTTACACAAGTTTTACAACATATATGAGGGGCCGATGTTTTGTCTTGGTTTCCAACATTAACTTCGAAATAAAGTGCGTAAGCTTTTCGCACAAGCGCGGTAAAATTACGTTTTTGCGATTTAAAAATCAACTCTCCGCATACATAACAAAAAGTGTATGCACCATTTACGTACTGCCTAGACATTATACTTAAAATTAATCAAAATCAAAATAAAAGAAAAAATATAAATTACTTAGAACTCAAAGGGATACCTGTAGTTTACTAATATACGCAATTATTATTATTATTATTATTATCTATTTTGAAGTATACATTTAGACCTGATAAGTAGGAATAAACTGATCTTAACCAGTTGTATTCGTCACCGCAGATGCATGTCGTGATTTGACGCATTATAAAAATGTTGCATATTGCGAAATATAAATTTGCATGTTACAGAAAACCTATGGGTAATAGAATAATTCTGTTTCCAGATTTGTTTTCAGCGTATCAAAATACATCAGTAATACCTAAAAATTGCCATGTCACAAATAGTGTGTTTATCAGTGTTATTTACTTTGCGTGTATTACCTTGAATTTCTTGTTGGATACTCGGCTTGAAGTACAGTTTTTGATTATCTGAATGTTTAGGTATTCTTCATTTACCATTAATTTGAATAGGAATTCGGCGTAATAATTTATTTGCTAAAATATTTTTTTGCGGTGGAAAGCGAATTGATTATTTTCTGACGTTGTTCTTCGTATTTCCCAAGGGTATGGACGTAGGTTCAAATGTTGACTATGTCAAATAATTGTATAAAAATATTTAGACAAATTACGGGCTCTGCTTGGCCGTTCGCAACCGGCTATAAACTGTGGGTACCTTTCTGTGTGGGTAATAGAACCTATGGGTAATAGAATAATTCTGTTTTCAGATTTGTTTTCAGCGTATCAGAATACATCAGTAATACCTAAAAATTGCCATGACACAAATAGTGTGTTTATCAGTGATATCAGAGCCGCAGTAAGGAAAACTTGCGCTAGGAGCAGAGCCGTGTTTTGGCGCCCTTGACAAAAAAAACCAGGTCTTCAACTCCCAAAATCCAAGTGACGAGCAAAAAAAGGTCCTCACAAAATCCAAGTGATCCATCTTTACAATGGCGCCCCTTAACAAGCCCGTCAGCGCCCTTTTCCTTAGTGCGTTAGGGGCCGTCGCCCCCCCCCCCCTTTCTGCGGCTCTGAGTGATATCAATCACATGAACTTTGATTCGAGTTTGCTCCTCCCAGCTAATAATTGTGAATCCTCCAAACAAAAGTTTGACTGCTGAACGTTTCAGCAAATAAAATAGTAATATAAATTATTGTTTTAGATGTGCACGGACAACATGTAATGTTAAAGCTAAAGTGGACAAATTTGATATGAACAGTAGTCCAAATAACATCTCTGTAGTTTGCCATGGACGCAGGAATAAAGCAATTATACCATATATAAATTTATCTGGGCAACTTACAGAACAAGTAAAAGGAGATATACTAGAACAACAAAATTATCAAACAGTAACCTCATATATGATAGGACAAATAAGAAAAGAGTATAATATTGTTGATATTTTTGTTGAAAACAACGATACATGCAGGTATGTGTTAATCCTAAATTCCTATAATATTATTCTGCTAATAACATTTGCGTGTAATGCTTCGTTCAGAACTTCCAAATTAAAAATTAGAATTAGTACTTAGAATGAACGTAAATTTTTGTTATACGTAACTGTACGTTATCGTCAAAAACCTTCTAAATTAATACTTATACTTATAAATTAAAATTAAGAGTTTTGTAGGCTCCAAACACTTACGTTAATTTATAATTGACGCATGCGCAGTAAGCATTTGTCTTAACCTAAAAATTTCTATGACTATATTTTTTGTTTCTATCCATATCTTTCTGTTTTCTATGAGTGTATAGATATAAATTTCAGTCTATTTTAATTCTTTTCAGAATTATGAAACACTGAAAACCTCATTAGCAAATATAAACAGCTGTCAAATATCGATTGATAAAGTAGAAATCGATAGAAATTTCTCTGACTGAAATTTCAGTATCTTAATTCCTTAATTAAAATTGTGAACACATAATTTTATGTTAAGAGATACAAATTATTTTTCTTAGATTAGCTGTATTAACCTTTACGTTACGGTGTCCTTTGGTTGCGGTGTGGGATACAAATATACCCCATTTTTATTTTATCGTAAATTAATAATTTATTAATAATTTGTATTCAGCTTTACTATGGAATATATTAAACATGTTTTTTAGCTGAAATTACAATATTTTCAATTGCAATTTTTTCATACGTCCAGCATTCATAAAATCCTGTTTCATACTAACCAACTAAATTTCTAGCAAAGCATAGTATACGCCCAACTTGATACGTCCGTCCTGTCCGATGTCCAGATTCAGACTGAGCGGTTGTTTAGACGGTAGCTGCTTTGCAATAATCAGGGAATTCACCGGGAGTAGACTCCGCCCTTTACTTAAAAATAACCAATAAAATTCATGAAAAATAAATTAATTAATATTAGGTGTTTAAAATAAAAAATGAAAAAAATATTTACCTACATTGTTTCATAAGTAGGAAAATAAAGTATTTATGGTATTTATAAAACTCTAGAACGGTTATTTTATTCAAATTTTGTGGGGTACATTTTAAGTAGCACCGCTCCGTAAAAGTTAACTTACATATCAACTGTAATAATAATCGTACATATATAATTAGCTACCGTGTGTTAGTGATCTTCGTAACACTGAGACGTCATTTTTGCTAAGGTTCTCGTGATAACTGGGAAACAGGGTGTTCCCAGTTTGACTTGATTGACAGGTATTTTGCAGATTTATTCTCTAAAAATCTAAGAATAAAATTACATATAGAAATTTGTAGGATTTCGTAGGCATAAACAAGAAACTTCTATATCATTTGACTGATATCAACAATATTTTGTAGATTTATTCTCTAAGAAACGTAGGCATGTTTATGCCTAAGAAACTATATACACTATATCCTTCGACCAATATGAATAATATTTTGCAGATTTATTTTCTTAGAATCTACAAATATAATTATTTACAGAAATGTCTAGGGTTTCGTAGGCATAAACAAGAGACTCTAGACACTGCTATATCCTTTGACCAATATGTACAATATTTTGCAGATATATTCTCTAAGCATCTACAAATATAATTACATACATAAATGTCTAGGGTTTCGTAGGCATAAACAAGAGACTCCTATATCCTTTGACCGATATGAACAATATTTTGCAGATTTATTCTCTAAGAATCTGCGGATAAAATAACATATAGAAATATCTAGGGTTGTGTAAATATAAATAAGAAACTCTAGACACTCCTATATTCTTTGATCGATATGAAAAATATTTTGCAGATTTATTATTTAAAAATCTGCGGATAGAATAACTAACAGAAATGTATATGTTTCGTGGGCATAAACAAGAAACCCTAGGGTACTCTATATCCTTTGACCGATATGAACAGTGTTTTTCAGATTTATTTTCTAAGAATTTACGAATATAATTATATGCATAAATGTCTAGAGTTTCGTAGGCATAAACAAGGTACTCTAGATAGTCCTATTTCCTTTGACCGATATAAACAATATTTTGCAGATTTATTCTCTAAGAATCTACAAATATAATTACATACATAAATGTCTAGGGTTTCGTAGGCATAAACAAGAGACTGTAGATCAGCAATTCTTAACCTCGGGTCGCGACCCAAATTTGGGTCGCGAGAGGTATTGGGTTGGGTCGCGGAAATCCCCCAAACGACTTTAAAGAAGTGGTAAAACTTCACGTTTTTAATTGCGAATATTTTTATTTTGTATTTCTATAAACATAACTCCACGTATACATAATCTTTGCTCAAAAATACAACACCAGGGTAGTCACTAATTATTCTGCTGTAAATTTTTTAACTGTTTTAATGCTGAATTGTCTGATTTTAATACAGAACATTTAAATAAAGTTATTTCTAATTTTACAACTACATCCTATAAAATTACATAATATCATTTTAGTACCTGTCACTGGAAAAAATAAAATAAAAAATTAGATTAGGGTCGCGTACTTCAAATATATTCGTACTTTGGGTCGCCAGCCAAAAAGGTTAAGAACCACTGCTGTAGATACTCCTGTTTCCTTTGACCGATATGAACAATATTTTGCAGATTTATTCTCTAAGAAACTGCGGTAAAAATTTTGTATATAATTGTTTTGGGTTTCGTAGGCATACACGAGAAACTCTAGACAAGCCTATATCCTTTAACCGATATGAATAATATTTTGCAGATTTATTCTCTAAGTACCTACGAATATAATTACATATAGAAATGTCTAGGGTTTCGGAGGCATAAATTAACGTATCAAATTATTTTTAATTTTAACAATATAAATGTAATGTACTAAGTAAAAATGAATCGTTTTCTCATCTTAAAAAGTTAATGAATAAATAATCTAACTATATAATTAGCAAGTGTCTGTATGTAGTGTCGTTAACATTATGACGTCAATTTTTCTAAAGTTCTCGTGATTGGCTAACTGGGGACACCCTGTTTCTTGATTGGCTGACAGGTGACGCCCTCTCCCGTGATTAGCTAACTGGTGATACCCTGTCCCATGATTCGCAGACTGGCGACGAAATTAGGATACGTTAAAAAATAAAACCAAATACACATACAAACAATTGAAATTTTTATATTATAAATCCGTCATTGTTGACGGGTAATAACCTACGGAGTGATTATTTAATGGCGAGACGACGTCACTGGAAGTTTTAATAATTTGCCGTTTCATACACATCGTAGCAGGCGATTATGCGCGCATGCGCATCAAGGTTATTATATCTCTTCAAGGTTATTATAGTCATAGTATTCACCAGTATTTCTGCTAGGAGGCACGTAAAATTCGGTGACGTCGTTTCGCCATTAAATAATCACTCTGTAGTTTAATAATAATTTTATTTAGTACTTATGCAAGTTTTACACGTTTACACCAGTCAATGATCATCATACATAATTTTTAGAAATATAAATTGGAAATATAAATTATAAAATTAATACAATTGCCAGATGGGGTACTTAAAAAGAGAAGGAACATTTTTAGTATTTGCTGAAATCAATGCTGTAGTACTCATCAGTACTGTACAGACAGTTTTCAAGAAGGACCTGTCTTAGTTTTTTCCTGAAGATCCTGTTATTAACATTTTTGACAGCAGAAGGCAAATAATTGAAGAAACATGTAGCCGAGTAAAGACCGTTTTTTGACTTCTCAAGTCTTATTTTAGGGAGACGAATATTGTCTTTTGAGCGAACATTAATTCATATAATTTGAATGCCAAGAGAAGATATGACTTAATTTGTGCTACCACACTTAGTCAGATTTTAAAAAAATATTACTTACACTAATTTGACATTGATTCCCTCATATATGTGTCTATTCTGTATGAGTTTTCTACCGCTGTAAGCGCTATAACCTTGTAAAATATAGCGCTGTAACGAAAGTGCTATTCTGTATTGACACGCGTTGCTCTGTAAACTCTACACCGATGTAAAATATCGCTGTAAAGTTACGGCGATATTTTTCTGGCCGTAAGTCAGTTACAGTACTGTATAGAAGTCAAGTTGTATATGTTTGTATTGTTCGTTTCACCTAAAAAAAAAATAATGATCCAAATTTCACCCTATTTCTAATGTAACTACTACAAGAGGATTATAACAGGTAATTATGCTTAAAATATCACGTTACAACCAGTGGCGGATTAAGCCTTCGCCGGGCCCAAGACATTTTTGATTTACGGGCCCTCAACCTATGATTTACGGGCCCTCAACGTATGTTTTTTTAAGACAAATGTATTTTTTGTCAAAGGCGAAAGTCCGTCACTGGTTACAACCACACATAAACTTTTTTTTTTTTTAATTATGTACGAGTCAAAAAAAGATTATTAAGGGATAGAGAAAATCCATTTTCTATCCCTGAAAATCATTTTATAAAGTTATTTAGATTGCATAAAAATTTAGTGATAAACACAATCAATCAATTAAGATTATATAGTGGTCCTTTTTTTCATGCATACATGTTTTCATTTATATATTTTTATATACAGGTTTTAGAAACACTGTATTTTTTAAGTAATGGATGCTATCAGGCTACTACAGGGGCTCACAATTTCACTTCTATGAGCCAGTCTATGGTTAGTAGATCGATAATAGAAATTTATTATCTGATAACAACACATCTAATGCCAGTTCATTTAAAGTTC
Organism: Liopterus haemorrhoidalis; assembly: GCA_963971575.1. Taxonomy (NCBI): domain Eukaryota; kingdom Metazoa; phylum Arthropoda; class Insecta; order Coleoptera; family Dytiscidae; genus Liopterus; species Liopterus haemorrhoidalis. Next base: position 100,734,218 of record OZ020611.1, read on the forward strand.
CCCACTACGAGGGAAGAAAAACGTGGAGTGAAAGAAGGGTAAATTTTGCATAATATAGCAACAAAAGCAAGAATACCTATGCTGAGATTGATGATGATGAGCTTGAACCTGTAAATAATGAAGATCCTGAACCTGAAAATAATGAAGATCTTGAACCTGAAAATAATGAAGATCCTGTACCAAATGGTAAAATATTTGAAAAGTATTTAAAATTTTCAAAAACTGATTTAAAACTTTTTTTAACAGCTAATCAAGATATTAATTTGAGGAAGCAGATTAGGATTTTATAGGTTCAGCAGTCCATTGTATAATTTGATGTAAAAAATATGTTTATATGGAATAAAGATACATAATATACAAAGAGAAACTTTTATTTTTATAAACAAATTATTACAATAATTAATAAAATTACAAACTTAAAAAACATGAGTACATGTGTTTATACAAATATGATATACACTTACCGATCGATGATATTGATCAATACTTCAAATTCAAAGAAAAAGTCCCAAAATAATGTTATTAATACACAAATAGTAAATAAGAGCTATTGTGATAATTGTCATGAAATCTATATCACTGTTACTATCAGTAACGTGCGGCAAAATGTCTTATGAAACGAGTTTTTTATACTATTTTTTCTATTTTGCTTTTTCGTGCCTTTTAAAATAATAAAGTTGCATTTTACAATAATCAAACAATCCCCGATGAGCGACGTTGGTATGTGAATGTAGTGGTTGGTTGGACTGGTTTAACAATTTTATATTTTACAGAGTAGTTCTCAATTTTTGCTTTGTAAAATTTGTGGGTTATTGCACCATTAGTACCAATTTTATGAAATAAAAGATTTAGTTTCATAATTACTCTCTTATGAATGCAAAATATAATAGAATAAGATTTTTTTGCGACATTGGCCCAGCCAGGTTTATTAACTTACATTTTGATCTCACAGATTATAGAAATTTAGATTATATGTACGAGCCATGTCCGCTTTTTAACTTCTTGAAATTTTTACTTCTTGGTGTTCAATTAACAGAATGCAAATAGCTTATGAAATCTAGGTAATATTTTATTTTCAATTAAACATTTTAGAGATTTACGATTAATATTTACAACTATTAAAGTAAATTAATAAGAAAAAAATAATATTTCCATTGGAAAGCCATTAACTTGGAAACCTATTTCAGAAGTTACCACTGGGTAACGTCACCTTTCATTTTTATAACGACATTAATTCTTCTAGGCATAGTATCTACAAGGTCTTGGCATTGTCCAGGAGTAAAATTATCCCATATTTCTTGAAGCTTTAGTCTTAATTCTGGAATTGTTCTAGCCGGTGTTATACGCAATCGTTTTTTCATTTCGTGCCAAACTGTCTCGATGGAGGATAAGTCTGGGCTACTTGAAACCCACTCTAAAAGTGGAATAAAATGATCATGGAACCATTTCAAAGATTTTTTTGACGTATGGCAAGCGGTTCATCTTGTTGAAAAATAAAATCCTCCCCAGAGATTAATGCATGTTCCATAGTTGGCAACAGAGACACCACTAAAATACTTAAATATTTGGTTGTGTTAACAATGTCATCGATAAAGTGAAGTTTTCCTACACCTCTTGTAGACATTGAACCCCATACCATGACAGATGCTGGAAATTTCACCTTCCTTTTCAAGCAATCGGGATGATATGCTTCATGTTTCTAATGAACAACTCTGCTCCGGTTGTCCCCTACACAGACTTCAAACCTAAACTCATCACTCCATTGCACGCTGTGCCACTTTTCACAGTTCCATATTTTATGTTCTCTTGTCCATTTCTACCTGTTTTTCTTTTGCTTAGACGTCAACAATGGTTTTTCCTTGGCCTAAGAAAGTTTTATAAATTTCTGTAAATATACATTTAAGAGTCTGATTAAAAAAATATTACCTCATAGAATCCAAATCCTAATTTTTTAGCTTTCTTATGACATGTAGACCTTGAAACACGTCTTCCAACAACATCGCTCCACAGTAGACTCAATTGACTGTAGTTAGCACGTCTGTTATCCTTAATAATTCTTTTCAATGCACGTTTGTCATTGTCCGTCAGTGTAGTTTTCTTCACGTACTGGGGCTTTGGGGCAACTGAACCATTTGTTTTGTACAATTTTACAATATTTTTAATACTGTATCTTGACAAACCTAATAATTTTCCGATTTCGGAATTGGTTTTTCCTGTTTTTGCTAAGTTCACAATGATTAACCGATTTTTTTCATCAATAGCTTTGCCTCTGCCCATGTTTTAAAATTATTTAGACTTAATACTTTTAATACATCACAGTCAATAAACAAAATTTGTTTTCCAACGCCTACTACGCATACCTACCGCAAAAACCCAGTTATTTTATATACAGTACAAGAATACATGAACTCAAAAAGTACGTTTGATTTACGAATATTATTTTTATAATCACAAATTAAATATTATGGATTAAATTTTGACCCCATATTTCTAATATGATTATATTGTCAAAAAATGTACAAAGCAGCATTTACTTTTACTTATTATTTAATAATTTCTAAAGAAACTGAAAATTTCATAGCTGGGCCAACTGTAAGTGTACAGGGCTCGTATTATCAAAAATTAGTATTACTGATATTTTTAACTAATTCTGAGATATTTTTATGCTTTAGAATTAGATCTCTCGTGGATAGATCGTGGAATAAAGTTACTGCTGTATATCAAAGAAAATCAGCATGTCCTTACAAAAAGTGGCACCAGTCATTGATGGGACATATAATATGTCTAAAAAATTGCCCAACCACACTGGGGCTACATTATTTAATAAATTACCAAAAGGTATAACAGAATTGTTTGTGAAACAATTCAAAAATGTTTTGCGAAATTACCTGCTAAAGAAAGCATATTATAATATTGATAAATATTAAGAGCACGACACTTTAGGTATCAGTGGCGCACCCAGGGGAGACCTCCCCCTAAGATAGAAGGAAATAAAAATAAAAACACTAGAAAATTTTATCCCCATCGTCTTAGGTAAACATATCTATTTAAAAATAGAGATGAGGACTTTTTTTTAGGTCGTCACTTGTATTTTAGAAGTAAAGACCTTTTGTTTTTTTAGGACATCACTTGTATTTTAGAAGTGAGGACTTTTTTTAAGATCATCTCTTGAAATTTAGAAGTGAGAACCTTATTCATGTGCCCCCCCAAAAGCCTGGGTGTGCCACTGTTAGGTATTATTGTTTATGTAAATATTCTTCAACTATGACGTAGTACTACTGACTTAAGTACGAGGAGAAAGTTAGAATAGACAAAAGAATAATGAGGAAATGATGGGAGGAAAGAGCCAGAGAGGAACAGAAAGGAAGATGGTACTCATGGGGGGAAATGAGAAAGGAGTATTACTGGAGATGCGGAATGGATGCGACAGAGGTGGAAAGGAGAACAAAAGACGGGATAAGCGTTAGTGAGGAGTTGTGGAGAAGGGATAAGGAAGTGAGGGAGCAAGAAAGGACAGTCAGAATAGACGAATCAAGGAGCGCAGGGAGATATAAGGAGGTCAGAACTATAGGGGTACCAAGCTACTTGAAGGAAGAAAGAGGAAGGTCAGGATGGAGGGTTAGGAGGATTGCGAGGCTAAAGTGCGGAAATGAAGAGAGAGGAAATAGATATTGGAGGAAACAGGAGGATAAGATGTGCAGGATGTGCGGGGAGGAGGAAGAAGATATAGAGCATCTCGAGATGAGGTGTAGAGAGATGACAGTATGGTCGGGGAGCACAGTAGACCTGTTGCACGAAGATGGAAGGGGGGAGAGGTGGGTGAGGGAATTTGAGGCAAGAAGGATAGAGATTGGGGAAGGATAACAGAAAGGGGTAAAGGAAGGAAGGAAGGAAGAGGCCCGGTGGGAAGCAGAAGGGGAGAAATGGAAGGAAGGAAGGGGGCTGAGGTTACCTGGAAATGGGGAGAAAGGAAGGGAGATAGGAGGAGGGGTGAAGAAATGGTTGGAAGGGAAGAAAATGGAATAAAATTAATTAAAGATGGGCGAGAGAACTGGAAGCAAGAAGGAAGGAGATCGGAGAGGGAAACCAGAATGATAAATAGGAAGAAAGAGAGGGACACTGGAGCAAGAAGAAAGAAATGAGAAAAAATATTGTAAATTGAATTGTATTGTACGTTATTTATTTTTGATTGTTTTATTTCTATTTGTAATGGTTAATACCCTGAACGCCGCAAGGCCTAGGGAATAAAAAATATATATACTGACTTAAATTCTGTATATTTTCCTGTACCATTATTTCAATAAATTTATTATTGTTATTATTAATTAACGTATGTAAGGGGATAAGTACAGAGTGATCATTTAAAAAAATAAACTAGTAGTTGTCCATGAAAATTTTAGCATGTGTTTTACTATAACATCATCACCCTTCAGCCGTTCGAATCCACTACTAGATAAAGTCCTCCTTTAAAAATTTTCAATTTTCTCAGTCTTGAGCTTCTTGTAGCCTGTTTGTACTTATACGCTTTAGGTCATCAATCCAGCGAGTGGGCGGTCTTCCTCGACTACGTTTATCTGTCCATGGCAGCCGCTCGAGAATCCGTTTGGTCTATCTGTCTTTTGTTGTTCTAGATCAATTTCGTTCCAGGTACTTTTACAAGGATGTCGGTTAGTTTGGTCTGTTGACGAATTTCAGCATTTGGTATTTTGTCCATTAGCGTTATACTGAGCATAGCTCGTTTCATGGCGTTTGGGTTATTTGAAGCTTTCGTTAGCGTTAGGCTTTCCGCCCCGTAGGTTAAGATGGACATATCACATAGTTCGAAAGTTTTGTTATTAAGGCACACTGGGATATAATTTTTAAAAATGTTTCGTAGTTCACCAAATGCTGCCCATCCTTGTGATATTCTCCTGAAGATTTCGCACGTTTAAGACTCGCGCACATTAGAACGGATCGCAGTGCATCACACTGCAATACAAAAATCCGCACGGATCGGTTACATACATTTTATATGAGATAGCGCATATTGCTGACGGGGCGGATTGGGCCGCATCAAGCCGCAGCGGAGCTCATTGACGGATAGCTTGGCAGGCATATTATTGCGCCTAACCCGCTGCGGCCCGTCCTCCCACTTCACAGTGTGCGACGACAGGCGGTAAAATCTTGTGTTGGAATAAGACGAGTTGCAACCCGGCCCGTCCCTAATCTGCGTTACAACATTTTTGTGATGCGATGCGTTGCGGCCCGATCCGTCTCTAATATGCGCGAGCCTTTAAGCGTCACTGTCAATTCGTATTCCGTTCCCAACCAGTTCAATATTGGCATCGTAGATTTTCAGCGCCTCGCTAATTTCAAGGTTTGTATCTTAGGTTTGAGTCTTAGGGTTTTAGCTGCCTCATTTAGTTCCTGCAGCATTTGGAATGTATCTTGAACGCAATCTCACACGAGAACAATATCATCGGCGAATTTCAGGTGACTTAGCCTCACACCATTTATTTGAATGCCATTTTTTTCCCAGGTTAGACTTTTGAACAGGTATTCTAAAACTGCAGTAAACTGTTTCGAAAAAATTGTATTTCCCAGTATTATTCCTTTTTCAATTTTGATTACTTTTGATCTGTCGTGTAGTACAAAACTAGCAGTTGCTTTAGTGTTAAGTATTTTATTTTACTGGTTGTAGCGATAATCTATTCTGCAATCATTTAATGCTGCTAGTATTATATCGTACGATATAAATATTTATAAAAATATTATTTAATAAAAAACAATTTAAATCAACAATGGATTTATTTATTACATAACAAATCTTATCAATGTTTGCATTATACCGTGAATTTACCGTTATTATTGATAGCAATGTATTAGAGCACTGTTTCTCAATCTTTTAACTCTCGTGGCATATTTTCCAAAGAAGAAAAATTTTGCGGCACATCTACATAGTCATAGAAGAAGAAATTTATAACGCTAGTTTTTTACCGACCGCCAACATATATAAGGGAGGTATTGTTATCATACCGATTTTGTCATTTCGAGATTTCGATGGATCTCTACAAATTGAAGTCCCTACATAACGTTTAGACTATTTTTAGCAGGATGTCTGTCGGTCTGTCCGTGTACACGTGCAGAGCAAATTCGGCTAAAAGGATTTTTATGAAACTTTATATTTAAGCTTTTGACATCAATCGCACGAGCTGATCAACTTTTGGTAAAAATCGGTTAACTAGAAATGGAAGTTTACTCGTGTCGGTTTAAAGATTTTTGCAAATATTTCACAACAGAGAAATATTTCGAAAAAATTTATTTAACAAAAGTTGCTATAAAAGCAATAACTAACAACTTTTATTTGAGACATTTTCTTTTATTTGATAAAGCAGCATAAATTAAACAAGTACTTTGTGATGGCGGTCGGTCCTGTGCTGGCCACAGTTGATTTTTTTTTTTCTTTAAGATTTCGCGGCACACCATTTAGGAAACACTGTATTAGAGCGTTTATTTTAAGGTGAAACATAGCCTGTAGAAATGTATACTACCAATGAAAAAAATCAGCTATGGCCACTATAGGACCGACCGCCATTATAAAGTACTTGTATAAAATTCATTCTAGCAGCAGAGTAGAAATAACTTGGCCTTATATATTCTAACAGAGATATTATTTATCATGACCATGGAAACGTTATGTATAAGTATGAAAAAATTGAGACAAAAATTTGTCGAAATTTTTCGTTTTATCAATAATAACAACTTTTGTTCGATTTATAGCAACTTTTGTTCAATAAATTTTTTCGAAATATTTTTCTGTTGCTAAATATTCGCAAAAATCTTAAAATTGACACGAGTAAACTCCCATTTCTAGTCAACAGATTTTTACCAAAAGTTGATCAACTCGTGTCATTGATGTCAAAAGCTTAAATATGCAGTTTCATAAAAATTCTTTTAGCCTAATTTGCTCTGCACGTGTACACCGACGGACAGACAGACGGACAGACCGACAGACATCATGCTAAAAATAGTCAAAACGTTATGTAGAGACCTCAATTCGTGGAGATCCATCAAAATCTCGAAATGTCAAAATCGGTATGATGAGGGAGGTATTGTGCTCCCTTATATATGTTGACGGTCGGTAAAAAGCGAGTAATTCAACGGTATAGTGAAAATTTTAGCTTGAGGCAAATATCAGATTTGTTTCGTACTTCATTTCCTGATCGCCCGGCACCAATTAGTACTACAATATTGAGAACTGTTAAAAAATTTCAGCAGAATGGTTGCGACGAAGCGACATTTTATGTACATGGAGAAGAAAAATCTTAGAATTGTAGACATTGGACCATGTAAAATTTATTGAGTTTCTTCAAACGAATATAATACCAGCACTAAACGCTTTTAATGTTGCGGGGGAGATTTGGTTTCAACAGGATGATGCCACGACATATTACGCCCAACATGTTAGAAGCTTTTTCGATCGAATGTTCTCGCATCGTGGGATTTGACGTGGAGGTGAAATAAAGTGGCCCGTTAGAACACCCGATCTGGCTCCGAACGACTTTTTTTATTGGAGTTATTTGAAATCCAAAGTTTTAATGGCGATAATTTAACTTTGATACAATTAAAAGCTAGAATTAGACATTTTTTAAGTGAAATAACAACTTTACAACTTAATAATGTTTTGAATAATTTTCATATTTGCTTGGGGCATTGTTTTGCAATAAATTAAGGGATTTTTGAACATTTTCAATAAGTATTGTGCTATTGTATTTACTTATTCTTATTTCCTATGTTCAACATTTTTTTAATTTTGGCTACTTTCCACAGTAGCTAAGGCCTACTGTGGCAATTAGCCAGGACAAATTTTTATTTGTAAAAAATTTCATGCCTGAACGGGATTCAAACCCGAGATCTTAACAACGCAGAGCACATGTGTTACCACTACGCTACGCCGGTCAGCATGTTCCACCTTAAAATAACCGCTCTAATACATTGCAGTCAATCAGAACGTAACCATGGATATGAATACGCTATGGTTCACATTGGGTACATTCGATTTGACGCTGAGAGTGATCCGAGCACATTCTGTACACTCAAACCTATTCGATTTGACGCTCGGAGTACACCCAATTGCATTCGTTTTGCGGTCGAGTGTGTATTCAGAGTGCACTCTATGTGCCGGGGTTTTAAGACCGGGCGTATGGGGTATGACGGAAAAAGGTGGGGGAACGGCGGGAAAAGTACTACCATTTTTTGTGTTTGTGACTTTTTATTAACTTCAAAAGCTTTATTGTGTTTGTAAACACAACATAAAAATAATTAAATACACCATGCATAAAATTAACATGGAAGAAACAGGGTTATGTTCTATTTGTAAATTTATAGGAGCTCTCAATGTTGGCATAATGCTATCATAAACTGTTCCTTGAGTTTTGTTTCGGGATTTCCCCCTGGTCCTAGATATACTTCGTCTGGTACTGCTTGCAGTTTTCCAAGAACATTTTCGAAAACTGTAGGAGATACCCGAAAATGTTATTTGAATTGACGATCTGTAAAATTTGGTACCGTATTTTTTGCAAACCCCCCACACTTTTTCTAAAATTACTTGTTCAGATTCATCTTCTCCATCAGGGCAAACCGAAGTACATAATTTTGATTCATGACTGACGTGAACTAATCTGACAGTAAAAACACCGCCTAAAATTGTAGGGTTAGATTTTACGTGAAAATCCTAGCTCGCTCCATATTCCAGGTGTAGGAGCTCGCCCCCTGGCATCGGCGATTAGCCTCGTTGCAGAAATAAAGGCCGATGTAAAATAAATAATATAATAAATAATAATCGCTCCATATTCGAGTTGCTGCGCTCCGTCAGTGTTCTGTTCATGACGTCATCATCAACTGTTCACTCAGCGCTCGCTCTACCCTGTACAACTCGAATGTACCCATTAAAATAAATTCACGGTATAATAAAAGACATACCCATTTCTGTCCACAGCGCACTTAAGATTTTTTTTTTCAAATGATCACTCGTTACAACTGTGAAATTTTACAAAATAGCATTTGTAAATTAAATAAGAATATAATTTTGGAAAATTTTCTTGTTCTTATTTCTTCTTCTTTATGTGGGGTGCCAATGCATTACGACACCCACTTAAGGTACGCCACTGATCAAGCTATATACACTAATAGCCGGTTTCATAAAGCAATGCTAAATTTTAGCAACGCTGTTAAATTTTAATTTCGTTGTTAAGTACAGTTTTGCGTTCCATAAAGCAATGTTAAATTTAGCGAAGAATTACACCCTTTGCTATTTTAAATTTAATATAAAGAAAATAGAAAAGGTAAGTTAAAATAAATATTTTTACACAGAAAATTTCATATATTGGAAGACGTTTGTATAGATTTATTAATATTTAATAATACCATACAGTCTGTTCCAAACGGTTAAGCCTGGAACAGAATACACAGCACGCTACGCCGTCAGCGCGCCGTTGCGTCAACGCCGATGACATTTTCGCCTGCACACAATGAAATAATTTTTAACGCCGTCAAGTGTCACTTGACAACCTATATCTGTGTTAATACGTGCGCTTTCTTTTATTAAAAGTATAATGGATGATGAAGACTTGTGTGTGATGTTATTTATGTTGTATGCAAGTTATTTATACATACAAACACTTTACCATTCAGTAAAAACTGAGGTTAGGTGTTCTGCGTCAACGTTCAACAGCGTCAAAAGTTGGAAGTTGACGAACATTCAGTATCAACGGCGTTCGAAGGCCGTAGGACGTTGTCCATTCTGTGCACTTGCGTACGACAGCTTGGTTTTAACTTTCTTCTGACAGATAGCGGCGTACGAACGCCGTCCCCCACTTTAGGCGGAACTAAATGGGAATTTCGTTCTTTTAGGTTGTCACGAGAAGGGATCTTGCTTGGGTTATTTCATTTTTCACGTTGGAATGTCACAATTTAAAATTCCAACAATGAAACCATGGAAACGAATGACATATGTCAAAATTAAATTATTATTTTTTATATATTTTAATGACAAAAAAATTAATAAATGGGAAATTTGTATTAAGAATGACAAAAAAAATCGAAATATAAAGAAAATGACACTTTAAAATGATATTAACCTTAACCAAAAAATGTTTATTGTAAGTATGATTTACAAAGCTTAAACAAAATGATCGAAAAGCACGATTTAAACGATGAAAGTAACTAGATGGCAAAATCTAGTTCCGCCTAACCGTTTGGAACAGACTGTACGTTATAACCTCTTCAAATTGTTTTTCTTTTCTAGCAAATTATTTGCCGAGCCATCAGATGAATTTATAGACATTGCATCTGATTCCTCGTCCGCGTATATTAAATGACTCTCTTTTAATTTATTGGGCTCAACAGCGCTATGAAGTGACGCCAAGCGGACTAAAACTGAACTAGGCGAAACGAGTAATAGTTTATTGTTTACATGTGTTTTCTCGTGTAGTTTGTATTGCTTTTAAAAGTTAGTGTTGCAGTTTGTTTGTTATATTAACTATTGATAGCAAATATTATTCCTTTTTATATTACTTTATGTTATAATGAGTTATTATAACACAAATTGGTGTGTGTTTGGCTGTCACTCTAGAAAAGGAAGTAACAAAAATATTTACTTCCACTATTTTCCAAATGAGAAACAATTTGTGAACTGTTAATAAATTTGGTGTTGTGGAAGAGATAATAACAAACTAGTATTTATTAAACAAATTAAATAAAAAACAAACACTAAATTATAAAAATCCTTCTCGAACATAATTAAATATCTACCCGTATAATTTTAATGCAGAATTAGGGCAAGAGGTCTCAAATTCTGTACGCAGCTTTTCTAATACATTTTCAATGAACCTTCAGTGCCTGCTTTTGTTTTTAATCAATTTATTTAGGCAAGGAGTTTCTAAGAGAGGTTGCGGTTCATACCGTTGTAAGACAGTTTTTTTAAAAGTAGACCATAGGCATTTTAAATCTGTGCTGGTTAATATTTCCATACTTAGTATATTGTGTCTGGAACAAAAAGAAAAACCAACAGAAACCACACAAAAAAAAATGAAAAATCAAATATTACAATCAATCAATGCCCTGATCTTGGCTTCTTTCATTTTGGTTTTTTTACCACCTGGCACAAAATAATAGGACAGCTGAAATGTGTTTGCATGTAGTTCCTGCTTTACATGTGCAGGACATATTTAAAACTTCAACATCATTACTAAATTTTAATTTCCCAGTGACTTCGTGAGGAGGTGTTCTCAAACTGCTTGTTTGTAAACATAACCCACATATGTCGACATGCTCATCATTTTTGTCCAAAATTCCGCACAACATAAGATTTCCGGCGTTTAACAACTCTTCTCCATCAACTACACACCTAGAAGAAGGTGTTGCACTTAAAAAATTAAAATAATTTAATAAAGATAGCTGTTTATTATCCATTGCAAATCGATGATTTAACATGTAAACAAATATAGACCACTTTCACATTACTCGTTTCAATCAGCTGTTCACAGCGCTCGTAGCGCCGCCATCGGGCATTGTTGTACCCAATTGGGCGTTTAAGGATATCGCTGCAGTTGGTTATTAACTGCTTTACTCAATTCGTACACTAACCCTGAATAGAACTACAACGCAGAACACATGTTGATAAGAAATACCAGAGAAAGATGGTTCCAAGTCTTAAAAAGACGATTTCCATGTTTGTCTATGGGATTAGGATTAAAAATTGACACAAGTCGTGCAGTAATTATTGCATGTTGTGTTTTACATAATATGACAATGTTATTTAAAGACGAAACTCCACATATTATAGAAGAAATTCAAATACTTGGAGACGCTTCTGATGCAGTTCCGCTTGGACCAAACAGAAATTTACTAAACAATACTGCTGCAAGAACTGCAAATATTAACACCGTTTTTATTAGGTTATAACAGAAAAATTATTTTATTTTCTTTTTTGTAATATCTATTTTTTATTACATGCAATATATAAATAAATAAACAATGTTTTAAATTATTTTCCTTATAAAATCATATGTTACATCTTTTTCCTACATTAAAAAATTTTACGAAATAATATAGAAATTGATTTTTTATTGAAAAATAATACATGACAGTAAATAATTCGAATGGTTACTAAGGTTATAATAACCTGTTTGACGTTCCACATGACCTCTTAATTATTAAATTATCCTGTTACAATATTGGCCCTGATAGTATTAACTTATTATAGTCCTATCTATCAAATAGGAAACAATATGTATGGGCTAATGGTAAAAAATCTAAAGAGCTGGAGATAAATTCTGGGGTGCCGCAGGGTTCAATTTTAGGACTACTGCTGTTCATAATTTATATTAATGATCTGCCATTATATATGAATCAAGTTAATACTATATTGTATGCAGATGATACTACAATTTTGAATAATGATTCTAATTATGAACAGCTTATAGATCAAAGCCAGTTAAGCCTGGAACGTAGTAAAGAGTGGTTCAGAGCTAATATGTTAAGTATTAATGTAGCTAAAACACAACATTTGTTTTTTCCCCTGAGGGCTCCCGATCCTGTTAACAACGACTCAGTAAAGTTTTTGGGTGTTGTTGAGGACATTCCTCTCATTCCGAAAGAATTTTTGGTTTGCAGCGACGTGTTGTTAGAATTGTTAGCGGTTTAGCATACAGAGATGATTGTAGAAGTTCCTTTGTCAGTTTAGGTATTCTGACGTTTCCCTGCTTGTACATTTATTGCTGCTTGACACATGTCACTTAATTTATAAAGACAAAAAACTTCAAAAAGACGTTCACAGCTACAATACCCGTGGCAAAGAACTAATCAGGCCTGATTATGCAAGATTGACCTCAACTAGATACTCGTTGAACTATTATACCACTAAATTTTACAATGTTCTCCCTTGTGAAATAAAAAAACTACCATTGAAATCATTCAAGATCAAACTAAAATCCCTCCTAATTAACAAGGCATTTTATAGCTTTGACGAGTATCTAGCGGACAATTTTGACAAACTTTAACAAACTATCTACATGACTGCAGCTTTTTCTCGCAATATATGTCTCGTAATTTTTAATTTGTTATTTTAATATGTCTTATTTTATTGTTAAATGTACTAATATTTTTTATTTTTTAATATGTCCTTTTTTTATTGTAAATTGTTATAATATTTTTTATATTTTAATATGTTTTATTTTATTTTAAATTGTACTAATATTTTATATTATGACGAATGTAAAAAACTCAAATTTTATTAACAATGAATAAACATTATTATTATTATTATTATTATTATTAAAATCCCTAAACTGAAAACAGCACTGAAATTACTTAACACGATGTTAAATCCGATGCTATATCTTTATAAAACGTAATTAAATTTTAACAGCGTGTCATTTTAACATCGTGTTAGCTAACACAGGATTTAGCATTTTTTTATGAAACCGGACATTAATCTAATAACAAAGTATTATTGTTATTATCTGTCTCATTTTGTAATACGTAACTAATAGGGAAAGTTCATTTTTTATATTGTCTATTGACAATACATTTATAATATTATCATAGTATTGGTTCTCACGGATACGCCAAAGTCTGTTCACACCACAACAGTCGTATTACAAATTGAGACGGATTATAAATGTGCAAGTGTTTTACACTGTTGAATATTTATTTAAATTTATAGCTGTGAGCTAGAACAGATCAAAACAGACGAAATATCCACACCTAGAACGACAATTTCAATAATCCTAATAACACTATTTATAATAATTGGCGTAACAACTATTATTTGCGTTATATTTGGATTATGCGCCTGCTACAAACGCTACTACAAGGGACCTCCAGAATATTATTATTCTTATCCAACATCTACAGAACATAATAGAATAGAGCAGAACAGAAATTGTGAAAATTACGTCATAAAGCAGACTGACATTGAATCTGTTGTTTTGAAGAAATTGAATTCCAATCAAGGTAAGAAATAAACTTTTAAAAGCAACCGATTATCTCCAGAGTACTCCAAGTAATATCAGAGAATAATATAATAGAATATTCAGTGGCGTACCCAAGAGGGGGGCTGGTGCTCGCAACCTTACTACAAATATATTCTTTTGAATTCAATGATTGCAATTTAAATATTTTAACTTCCAAATACTAGAAATGTTAAAGTAAATTTGTTAATATACTGGTACTTCGATTTACGAACCTGTCGTCCTTCGAACTTGTCGAGATAGGAACTTTTTTCATTTCCTATTTTGACCTCTAGATTAGGGCTGCCATACGGCCCGGTACACCGGGACATGTCCCGGTTTTGAGGTTTGTGTCCCAGTGTCCCAGTCCAAGAGTCATTTGTCCCGGTCGATTTAAAATTTATGCATATTAAAAAATTATTTTTCGATAATATTGTACATATACATATATACATACTATATATAAATTATATAACAGATTCGAGGTCCGAAATGTTCCGGAGTAATGGTTATACTATTTCATAAAGACTAAAGAGACAGAAAGAAAAGTCAAATCTACTGAAAATGTGCCAATACTTGTTCGCCATTCCACCGCACAATGCACATGTTGAACGTATGTTCTAATTAATTAAAACCCATTGGACAGATGAGCGCAATTAGCTTTCTATTGACACCGTGAAAAGCATAATTCAATGTGTTTTAAATTATAAAATGTCATGCATTGAATCCTATAATTATATAAAAGGGGAAAAAGAACTGCTCCAAAAAACGAAAACATCGGAGAAGTATGATTGGGCAAAGAAGAGAGATGATAAAGAAGCCACCGAAGTCGGGGAAGGGGGAGAGTAAAGGCAAGAGAAGAATGGAATGTAAGGTTCTATTTGGTTTTATTAAATTGAATCGCCCATTAATTTATATTATATTATTTTAGATTTGATAAAGACGCATCCACAAAAAAAACAAATTTTTCCAGTCGAACTGAGTGTTCCAAAATGATTCACCATTGATCCCAACGTTTTGCTCTAAGAATAACTATTATCAATCTCTACTTTAATTATTTTTTTTTGTCTTTAATTTTTTTTATTTTTTTAAAATATTGTGCAATTTTTTATAATAAAGGTATTATTGTCGATAAAAGTTTTTGGGGCGGGGTCCCGGTCGGTAGTCCGACAATTATGGCAGCCCTACTCTAGATACAAACCGAGATGCCTTTCTTTTTAGATGAATTAAAACCTGATTTACAATATACTTTTTTAACTTTTTTTTCTAGTTCTAGAAATAGGCTATTAACAGGCTACTACTAGACGCAACACATCGAAAACTTACAAAACCAGACACAAGAAAATTGATTATTTTTATAGTATGATTGAAAATGATTTTCATGCTAATCATGTAAAACAAAAAAATTCATAAATATAAATTAATAAAGTTCATTTACGATAACTATGAGATAACGTCACAGTTGAAAAACTTCCCTTGTTGCCAAATTGCCTTGTTCGCAAATTGTCAAAAAAGTTATATCGAACTAATTCTAAAAAGAGATTAAAAACCTATATTTCCTATGAAGGAAAGGAATTAATGAGAATTGTGATTAAGAGTAGTTCTTTCTAACCGATTTGTCATAAAATTTCTGATTTAAATTATACTAAAGTGTGTAATATAATGTAAAATATCATATATACAAATCTAAATCAAATTAAATGAAAATTCCAGTGTGTAAGAATTATCAAAAATAATTGTTAGAAATTTTTCGTGTTCTTTTCATCCTTTTTGTACAATTTATTTTAATTTTCTGCCTGATTTGTGACAGACAAAAAGATCAGAAAGCAGTGATAAGGTGTAAAATTTTCTATAATTCGAATCGAAATTTTGAATTTCAAATGTTCGATACAATTTTACTTCAAATAATGAATATTCAAACATTATTACCAGTTGCAATTGCAGTTCTTGGTAAATTTGTGCTGACCGGTCCGCTCAAACTTCATTAATTATATATGTTTCTCTAGTTTAGACTTCTATTCGACTACTTTCTGTCCTAAACTTATACTAACTAAATCTAACCTAACTACCTAGTTTTTAGGTGCACATAGGGTTGCCATCCGTGTCCTTTTGGGCCGGAGACTCCATTTTGAAATTGGTAATTAAATTAACCAAGTGTGATGTCATCTCATTGCTACGATAAATGGACTTTATGTAATGGTATACAAAATGTATATTAAGGCCCGGTCTTTCCACCTTTAGATAAAGTTCCAGGTAACTATCTGACAGATAAGGTTTTCTGTAACTTCACCTGCTGAATAAATGGCAATACCAGTCAGTGAATCCAATACGTCAGTCTCATTATCTGTTAGATAACAATCCGATAGATACATTTGTATAGAAAGAAGGGATGACATTTACTCAGCAGATGAAGTAACAAAAATCCTTATCTGTCAGATAGTTACCTGGAACTTTATCTGAAGGTGGAAACAGGGGCGCACACAAGGGGGGGGTCCAAGGGGTCCGGACCCCCCCCGTACTGTGAGAAGTGAGGACTTTTTTGTTTGCTCTTCACTTAAAATTTAGAAGTGGAGACCTTTTTTTTGCTCTTCACTTAAAATTAAGAAGGCAGGACCTTTTTTTTTGCTCTTCACTTGAAATTGAAATCATGTCCTGTGTTTATAAAAATTATGTATAATTGGACCCCCCCCAAGCCAAAAATCTGTGTGCGCCCCTGGGTGGAAAGACCGGGCCTTATAGTTTTAAAATACTCTTTCCCACTTCTTTTCATTTTCTTTGCAATCAATAGATTTAGTTAAAACAGTTTTTTTTAAATTTTTTTAATTTGAATATATGAAGCTAGACTCTTCGTCGATTTCCCATAAGATAAGAAAATTGGGTTTCGAGATAAATACTTTTCAAGATACGAACCGAGGTCAATGAAAGCAAATGAATTAAGTTCGTAAGTCGAGGTACCACTATACATCTAAATGTGCAACCAAAATCAATTGTGGAATATTTACAGATGTGTAAGAAAGATAATCAAATATATTTCTATAAAAGCTCTTAAAAATATTAGTAACGTTACCAGTAAAAAACGACTAAGAGATCATTTATATGTGCTCTGCGTTGCGAAGGTCTCGGATTCGAATCCCGTTCAGGCATGGAAATTTTCTCAAATAAAAATTGTCTTGACTAATTGCCACAGCAGCAAAGGCTATTAAAATAATAATAAAAAAAATGTGCACCGTAACATAAATAAAAAGTCGTAAACCATATTAAGCGGCTTAAGATAGATTCAAGCCAGTCAACATAAATATTATGTCTGGGACAATATTTGCAATATTAGACCGTCGAGAGACAGGTTAGTTTTACCCTAGTAATGACAGATCGTTGCGATAGTAATTCTGCTCAGTACGAGAGGAACCGCAGGTTCGGAAATTTAACTTAATCACTCGCCCGAGCTGGCGGTGGTGCGAATCTACCATCCGTGGGATCAGTGCCGGACCGAGGCAATCTTGCACCCCGGGCGAACTCCTTGTTATGGCGCCCTAAAATTTTTCAAGATTCTAAAATTGGTTGACATAAAAAAAATAATAAAAAATAAAATAATTAATAAATCAATTTTTATTCACAAAAGTATTAAAAAACAAAAAATCAAAACTTAATAATTACAAAAAATAATTATTTCACTAATATTGATTTATTTCTAAGCAGGCGATACGCCTCAAAAATCTAATAGGTAGGTAATAATAATTCATTTATTCAAAAAAAAATTTTCTTGAAAGATAAAATGTGATCGCGAAAAGCAGAGGGCAAAAGAAAAGCCCACGTAGCTGGATCATTATATTGATAACTACTTTCAGAAATGTAGTCTACATTTTCCTCAGTATTTCTCAATTTTTCGAAAATTGTCATTTCTCTAACATCTGATAATTGAAATGATAATTCTTTAGTTTCGTTTGAGTTAATAGCACTCAAATTTTTAACATCTGCATTTTGTGATGTACCTTCTCCAAAAGCATTGTTAACGCTACGTACAACCCCCAGAGATTATTAGTTTCTTATACAAAACTAATAAACTGAAATAAAATTAGTGACAATCTATACATCAAATTTTGCACAGAATTTTTATCTATCTAAAAGGATATTTTTGATTATAGAAAAAATTATTGTACAAATGTTATTGCTCAATAACTTAATAATAGATATCACACAACAATGTTCTGTAATTTTTTAAATATATTTGTGGTTTTCAAATAATTTTTATATTTATATAGTTTTGTGTAGAAATGTTCAAATAATACGTCAACATTTTTTTCGACATGATTGTTTATAGTTTAGAGCCGTCGTCGAAAAATATTATACTTGATGATAATGAAATGCCACTTGGTACAAGTATTCTTTACATAAAATAAATCATTTTTATCCGCAGCACCTATATTAAGAACTGCGGCAGATTCGAGGTGGCGGCAAAAGTAGATTACCAAGTACAGTAACTATAAGTAATTTTCATAATAGAACAAATTATCCCCAAACATATTTGTAGAATGGAGCTTTAGCTACAATTTGCCGCATGGTACACAAATATGCGTCGAATGGTTTACAAGATGGCGTCTATAACGCAATTTGTTTATTTACAATTACATGATAGTTCTTTTTACAATTAAAAATATCCTATTAGATAGATAAAAATTCGCTGAAAATTTTGATATATAAATTGTTACTAATTTTATTTCAGGTTGTTAGTCTTGTATAAGAAACTGTACGGTTGTGCGCACCCTTAAGCAAATTTGAATTAGATACATTTGATTGCAGATAGTTGGATAGATATGTTGCACTTTTAGAAAATTCATTTTCTCTTTCCAATTTTCTTTTACGGTTTTGTGATCCAGATAATTTTTTATGTGTGGAAAATTCCAAATAACTGCAAAAAGTTTAATAAGTAGAACATGCATTTTAAGTTTATAAAATGTAAAACTTACCAATATTATTAAAATAAATTTCAGATATAATAACTAATAATGAAAGATAATTAAAAATAATTAACACAAAAGTACGATAATATTTATATAAACAGGTTAGTTTTGCACATTTCGAAATATATGCTTGTTGTCACTAGCAGAATATAACAAAAACTAACGAAACTATATGAAATTAAACACGTTTATTATAAACGGATTTTTTTTAAAGCTTTCCATGGAAATCATTAAGTACGTATTGTAGCAAATAACCGGAATAACCTATTAAAAAAATTAAGTAACTTAGGGTGTTTTGATGTTGTAAGCAATATATTATATCGCAAATAATGAAATTTATTTTTACATTCTTCTATTGTAGAGAATAGTAATGCACTTAATAAGTGTGTTATATGATAAAAATATCAAATAATTGTCAATTTGGTATATCTAACTCATTTTTCACAAAAAGTGTACTTAGTGACCTAGTTTTGCTAATGACTTCTTAGGAGCGCCCTTATCAACGAAGTGTCTCGCTACTCCTCACCCCGCGCTTTTTTATGCGGCACGGCGTTCACAAAAAATCGTATACCATGTCACTTTCTTTTCATATTCTTTGGTTACAGTTTGTTTTTCAAAAGATAAGAAGCCTTTATTTTATAAATATGCTATTGATTTGAATGAATAAAAACATTGCCAAATTAATAAATAACAAATAATTTTATACATAAAACATAATACCTAAATCAAATACAATTTATTTATATTATCCGATTCTTATTTTGGCGCCCCTCTAAACCTGACAGACCGGGCGGTCGCCCGGTCAGCCCGCCCGTTAATCCGCCACTGCGTGGGATTATGCCTGAACGCCTCTAAGGCCGTATCCCGTCTAGTCACAGGAAACAATTTATCTGTCGGAGCCCCGTGCGGGTCGAAAACAATGCACACGTTTAAGATGCGTTAGGTCGGCGACGCTCACGCCGTCGGACGCACGAGCCCTATTAACGGTGCGTGGAACCCGGACAACGGCCGGATCTCCCGATCATGTCCGTCCGTCTGCCCGTCCGCAAGCTGTCGAACATGAGTAACCGTCTGCCGATTCGACGTCGGGGCTCGGAATTGTTTGCAGACGACTTACGTACCTGGCGGGGTGTAGTACTCGGTAGAGCAATTTCCACGCTAAGCACTATTGATGCCTCATTTTCATGCGGGTGTTGGAAGTGTGGAACAAAAAATTCAACCAATAGGATCGCTTTATTTTGAAAAAACCCGTACCATGGTATTGTAGGCGCGGTGCTACAAGCGCGGTGTCGCAAGTTCAGAAATTTCAACTCTAGCGCCGGCCGCACCGGCGAAACCATAGAAACAGATATATTTTTTCGGAATGGTGAGATCTTTAGCGAGACACTTATATTAATTTCATAAAAAAAAAAAACCAGTGGCGAAGGGACACCTCCGCTAGACTTGCCCTCCCATAAAAAAAATAATAATAAAAAAAATACATAAAAAAAATTTTAATTTAAAAGAAGATTTAGGTAAATCTTCAAAAATACATCAAATGTCCTATACAAATTTTTGTCTAAGGTTTGGACTACTAGTTACGAATTTTTTTAAATTTTAAAGTATAATAACTTCCGTTTCCGGGTTCGGATTTTAATAAAATAACAATAGGGTTCTTCCCAATTATTAGGAGAATTTGCATAAAAAATAGCTAGACGTCTCCTTCGATTTGACAACATATTTAATGCAATTGAATAACCGTTTACTCCAAACACTTGTATAAACTTTTAGGTTAAATATGGGTTATATACAAATGTCAAAACCGAAAACGCGCCCTTGTCACGCCTTCAACCCCACCATGAAATTCGAACTAGTAAATATAACACCACGCCTCTCACCCCTGTCACGCCTTTGACACTATCATGAAAATGAGGCATGAGACTCAGCCCTTAGCTTGGGGATTTGTCTTGTCGGTTAGACGAGGCCTCAAAAGAACTAACAAATAGTAATAATGTGTTAGTAATAATACAAAAAAAAAATATCATATGAAAAATGGTGGCAGCGCCAGCAGCAGCATACACATCATGTAAAACCCGCAAAACACACAGGATACCTTGCGGGCGCGCAACGTGTCGTGTTGTTGCCGTTGTAGTGTCAAGGGAGTAGGAATGACGAGAAATTTATGGAACCGGGTACCCGCAACAATTACCCGGATATTACCCATTACCCGTTAAATATCTGTTACCCGCTATCAGATAATTACCCGCTATCCGATAATTACCTGTTACCCGTTAATTACCCGCTACCCGTCAATATATAAAAATGAAAAGTAAGTATAGCAAAATTGATGTGAAGTGTGAAATTTCACACATTTAAGGATTTTGTAAGTATTTAATAAGTGCTAGAAGCCAACAGAATCCTGGATGTCTAAAAATAATTTTTTGATGAACATTTTTATAACTTTTTTATTCGTTGTTTGAGTACTACCAGCTTTCATTTAATTTGTTGAAACTAAATTTAAATAATAAGCCGTAATTTAGCCATTAATTAAAAAAAGAATTAATTTCTCTCGTACGTTTCCGGCTCAGATCAATGTACATTAACTATAATTTTTTCAGATTTTTGGCCAAAATCGTGTTTAAAGAAAAAAAAAAAAATTAAAAAACAACTTTTCGTTCCTTAATCTACGTCTTAAGGGTTTCCTTTTGATACCACACGATACGTTTTAAAAAAATTATATTTTTTTTTCAACGACACAAACCCCAACAACATCAACCCCTCTGGGAGTTGGGGACCCCCAAAAGGGTGGGGGATAAAAGTTTTTTTGGCATATATTTAGAAAATCTCATAAAAAAATATTTATTTTTTCATTAAATACATATTTGTTTATATTTATTTCGTGATGTGGTTTTTAAACTCTTAGGGCCGTTTTCTGAAAGCTTAGCTGAGTTTAAACTTTTGATTAAACTCGGTTATAATATAACAATCCCATAAGTAACCTTAGCAACCATTTTCTAACTATTTAATTATAGTTAACTAGGCTTTCAGAAACTGGCCCTTAGTATTTTTCCTAAATGTGAGTCAAAGAGTAATATAAGCATGCCAAATTTCAACTTTCTATCTTAAGCCGTTTGGCTACAATTTCTACCGTACAGACAGACAGACAGACACATGACTGACATTATAAAGGTTTTTTGGTGGTCATACCTACAAAACCCTAAAAAGTGCCAAATATTTGCAAACAAACACACTTTCGGAACATCCACATGAAATAACTGTTTTTTTTTTAACTGGGGGGACACATGAGTGACTTTATAAGGCTTTTTTGGTGGTCATACTTACAAAACCCTATAAATAAGCACAGGTGCATTATGGAATACGCATACTTAATTCCTACTACTGTAACCGAGAACAAAATAGTCACAGATAAATAAATACTCAACATACTTCACACAATTACCGGTTAATTATCCGCTACCTGTTAATTACAAGCTACACGCTAATTATACGCTACCCCAGCGGTTCCCAAACTTTTTTGACCGCGACCCGGTACGAGGTTTTAAAATTTTTTGCGACCCACCTTATGAAAAAAACATTTATTTACAAAACAAATTTTATTTTAAGGGGACATTCGCCTTTGAGATTGAAAAAAAAACAATTTTAAAAATTTTATTATGAAAAAACTATTATATTTATTGACAAAATTTCTTTTGGACATTGTTAAACAGTCTCTAAAGAATATAATTTTTTTTTTTTTCATTTTGAGTGTCCCTTTGCTGCTGTAGAGGGTGTCATCCAAAAGTTACTTTTCAAACGGTAGGACATATTGTGGACCTCCTGTAACAGATTTTTGAAAAATTCAAAGTGGATTCTATTCTTGAGACTCAAAATTATACAATAAGCCTCTAAAACTCATACTTTTTCATATTTTGAAGTTTTTGTATGTATATTTCTGAAAAATGCGAAAAAACGGCATTTTTTTGGGGTAAGTCACCCCCGTAAAAAAAAGGGGGGGGGGGTATTTTTTTAAACTTTTAGAGGCTTATTGTTTACTATTTTCAATAAGTAATCGAATGCTCTTTGATTTTTTAAAATCGGTCGAGTAGATTCTGAGAAAAATGTCCTACCAGTTTCAAAAAAGTAGTTTCGAGAAAAACGCGTTTAAAGTTTTTTTACCATAATTTTATTAAATAAAAGGTCGAAATTTTGTTTACCTTTAATGGGCTATTCCTGGTGAATACTGAGGATCCTCGTTATCTAGTAATTGCTGTAAGTGGCTGACCAAAGCTTTTTTCTTCTTAATTCGACCTTCTTTTGACTGCTCACTGCTCCTCCTATTGGCTTGAGAGATACGGTCCTCGTCAACTTTTTGCGCAAAAGCCGTTGCAGTTTCGCCAATTTTGATGCCCATGAGATCCATAATAGCTAGGTAAGTTCTCGAGCCTTCGTTGAAAATGGATGCTGCAATTTCAGTCACATCTTTGCCAGAAAACTTGCTTTTCGGAGAAATGTTCCAAATCAAATTGTTGTAACTTTCGTTACTATTTTGAGTATTTTTGCCAAGACATCTTTGCAGCAACTCATCACTACTAAGTGACTCGTAAACTGGCAAAATGTAGCCACAAATGCTTGGATCTAGTGGTGG
Organism: Liopterus haemorrhoidalis; assembly: GCA_963971575.1. Lineage (NCBI taxonomy): Eukaryota > Metazoa > Arthropoda > Insecta > Coleoptera > Dytiscidae > Liopterus > Liopterus haemorrhoidalis. The sequence goes on from OZ020611.1 coordinate 100,757,791, forward strand.
CTTATGAGTAAAAGGCTCATTTTTTTCCTCGCTTTGCAAAAATTTACACCAATCCTTATTGCAATACTCGTGACGAGGTTCTGCATCTGTTGAAAGTTTGTGATAATAGCCGGCAAGAATTTCTTTTTTCATGTTCTCGATGGAATCGGGATATCTCTGAATTGCAAGACTATAAAACACAGACAATTCTCGAATCAATTTTAGAGTCAATTTAGCCGTTTTAGGTTTGGGGACGGCTTGTACAGGTGCGGAATTTTTGATCTCAGTTTTTGATTTTCTACCTCGTTTTACTGGCTTTTTTGGATTTTTTTCTTCTTCTTCTTCTCTTTTTTTCTTTCTTCTTCTCTCTTTTTTCTGTCTTTCTCTAAAATTGTCAATTTTTTTTTTACTTCTACTAAGCGATGGTACATGGTATTTACTCATGGGCATACGCTGTTACAAATATAGCTGTAACTTTTTTTCTATTACGAATTTCTTGATGAAATTTTAGGAGGCAACGTATATAGAATCGAAATATGTAAAAATCTCAAAATCGATTTTATAAAAATTTCAAAAGCGGATGTCCCCTTAAAGCAGTAGCTTTATAGTAATAAAGAGTAATAAAGAGTATAGTATAGTAATAAAGAGTATAGTATAGAAATAAAAAGCACAAATACACACTATTCTAGTTATTAACTGACGTAAAAAAAAATAATATGTACAAAAAAAATCTTTTTTGTGTTTTTACAATTTTTTTCGAGACCCGGTGCCGGGTCGCGACCCACACTTTGGGAAACGCTGTGCTACCCGTTAGTAATCTGATACCCGGTAATTACCTGCTACCCGCTAAATACCCGATACCCGTTAGTTAACGGGTAGCGGGTATTTAAATTCGGAATTGGGTACTAGAGGCCTGCACGGGCTCGGAATCGGCCCGTGGGCCCAGGCCCGACCCGCTCCGAGGGCCGGGTACGGGTCGACTCACATGTATTATATTCGGGCTCGGGTCGGATAAGAACAATAATACCTTTAAATAATATAATTTTAAACCTTCGTTAAAAAATATTTTTTTAAATTTCTAGTTTTATAATTATTACAAATTGTAAGCTATTTTGGTATCATAATATTTTTTTATTAAGTTTATTCGGGCCGAATTTAAAATTTTGTAAGGTTCTGGCCGGGTAGATTCAATAATTGTATTAATATTTTCGGGCTCGGGCCGGGCCCGACTGAAAACATAACGGGCCGGGCCGAGTAAAGGTGGTCCAAAATAGGCCCGTTCAGACCTCTACCGGGTACAACCTTAACGGGTCGGGTAGCGGGTACCCGTCATCATTCCTACAAGGGAGGTGTGTGTGATGCCGAGAACGTGCATCGAGCACGCGGGCAGCGAAACGGGCGCCGTACAGGGTTGCATCGGATTGTTGTTATAACCAGGGCTACGAACCGGAACTGAACCGAAAAAAACCGTTATTTTTGTCGGACGAAAACCGGAACTGAACCGAAAAAAAAATATCGGTTTATTTCGGTTCAGATAATGTTTATGTGAGTGAATATAAAACACATTTTATTTAAGATTATTTTTTAAACTGATGAGCAGAAAAAAATCGTAATTTGTAATTTTTAAGTGATAAGTAAAAAAAAAATGCGCTTCTATTATTTCGAAAGAGAGGGGTTGAACGCCCAGAAACCCCCCCCCCCCCCCCGCAACGACCTTGGTATGATTATCAAAGAATAAGGAATAAAATTTTCTTCTAAATTATAGTAGAAAATAAATTTCTAATACAAATAAAAGCATTTATACTCTATCTCTGAAAGACTGATAGTACTAAATCATTTTGTCAGGCAGTTGGCGACACTAGTGGCGTGCACATTTTAAACACGTTTAAATTGGTTTTGTGTATTTCTATATTACTATTTATCATTTTATTAAACGCACGCCTGTGACCATATTTATCATATCATTAAACACACCCCTGTAACCATATTTTTCCTCAAAATTTTAGGGTCAAATTTTTATGGCCTATTGTGTTTATCCCTAGTTCGTATTCCCATATAATATGTGCGGCACACTCGGTTGTTTTTAACAATATTTCGTTTCGAACTATTCATATTTTGTCGCTTTTGTTTTACCGCGTCTGTGTGATAATACAATAACTTTTTACAAATAATAAATTTTATTACTATCAGTCTTTCGGAGATAGAGTATAAAAGTTTATCACTCGGAACTGAACCGAAAACCGAAAACCGAAAAAAACCGTTATTTTTGCCGGAACGAAAACCGGAACCGAACCGATATACATTTTTTTAATTGAACCGGAACGAAAACCGAAACGAAAAAAATAACGGTTCGAAGCCCTGGTTATAACAACCATTTTTTAAAGTCCTTTTTCGCTCGTCAATTTTAATTCTAGGTGCATTTATTTATTTCCCTACATGAAATTAATAAGAGAAATCAAATATAGAAATAGAGAAATCTATATTTTTCGAAAAACTTATCGCTTCAATAATTCAATTTGACATCAGTTTGCATTACTCTGACATTTTTTGTTCATATTTTTAAACTAGCCATTCTGGGAAATAGGATGCAAGTTACTTTTGCACATTTCTGGAAAAAAGTAAAATGATGTAAAATGATTTTTAAAAACTAATATACATATGTATCCTCTGTGAACTTCCGTCACTTATTAAATACCTACGAAATCCTAAAATGTTTTTATACCTACTTCATATCAATTTCTATTATTTTTCTTCTTTTCTATTTCAGAAGACACGCGTCACAGTTACTTAGAACCAAGAAAACGTGTTTACAATTATTATTCTTCCAAAAATATTGACAACATAAACAAAGGTAATGTTAAACTATAATGTAAACAGCTTCAGATTTAAATCACAATTCTAACAAGTAGAATTTTCTTGGGTAACTTTTGCAGTTCTTATCTCGTGTTACCATTTTCGGAATCTGCTAACGCCTTGTAACAAATTTGCACTTAATTTAAAAGGCATCTTTTACACACTATATAAATAACTATTTTCTACAACTAAACGGAAAGTAGGCATTTTACGCACCCATTAAAGTGTCTAAAATGGCATTTTTAAGTACCAGTGCGAAAAGTGTTTCCATGCAAGGGCGTAACTTTCAATTTCACCCCCCCCCCCAGGCTTTTGTTTAGCCCCTCCCACAAAAAGAAAATGTTACGTAATGAAACATTTTTATTTTAACTACAAAATATAATTTAATAAAAAATAATCACTAATTAAAAAAAAAAAAAAAAAAAAACTCAAAACGAAATAATACTGTATGCTATTGGGTATTGATGATAATTATTGTTTTAACTATCTACGTTTTTTTGAAATTATATCTTCTAATTTTCGCTTCGGCTAAATCATCAATTAAATTTGAAACATCCATATCTTTTTTTGCCTCAATATTTAAAATTGCTAATTCGGATATACCCGATTGTGACACTGTTTCGAAGGTATTTTTTTATGAATTTTAATTTTGAAAAGGATCTTTTTGCGGAAGCAACTGTGACTGGAATAGTTAAAAATAAAATTAATAATGAACAAACTTCTGAGAAAGAGCTACTCATACTGTAATATTTGATTAGTGTTAAATTAGCTAATTCTCTAACAGTTGAATTTTTTTTTTATTTCATCTTTTAAAACGTTAGTAAAGAGAGGCAATTGTAGTATTAAAGACTCACTTAAACCGTTTTCATATATTTTTTTTTTTTTTGTAATTCGGTAACATTCCGAACTATTTCAAAATCTAGTAAGGTTATTAAAATTTTTGGCAAAAGAAAAGAAAATTGTTTCGACAGAGTCACCATACTTTGAAATCGATGCTTTAGTTGAAACATAACTAATAATTGTGTAATTTCAACTGTAAAGTGGGAAACAGAATGCACCGAGTTCTACGACGCGTTAACGGCGTACGTACGGCACTATCTGTCAGAAGAAAGTTAAAACTAAGCTGTCGTACGCAAGTGCACAGAATGAACAACGTCCTCCGGCGTTCGAACGCCGTTGATACTGAATGTTCGTCAACTTCCAACTTTTGACGCCGTTGAACGTTGACGCAGAACACCTAACCTCAGTTTTTACTGAATGGTAAAGTGTTTGTATGTATAAATAATTTGCATACAACATAAATAACATCACACACAAGTCTTCATCATCCATTATACTTTTAATAAAAGAAAGCGTACGTATAAACACAGATATAGGTTGTCAAGTGACACTTGACGGCGTTAAAAATTATTGTATTGTGTGCAGGCGAAAATTCTCAACGGCGCTACGCAACGCTGTCGCAAATGACGCCGCGTTGACGGCGTAGCGTGCTGTGCATTCTGTTCCAGGCTTAATTTAATAAAATAATAGTCACCAATTGTACTACAATGGTACTACACAAGGTAAACAAAGGGAATGTGAAACGATAATACAGTAGAACGTCCATTATATTCCCACCACCCACCAATTTTATTTGTTTGAACCGACGTTCGGGTGTCGGAGATAAACGAATTTACCCAAACCCGCGGCTCTCAATAGTTATGTATTAAGCAAATACACTCATCCCTCGATTTACATGGTACTCGGTTAACACGGTTTCGCTTTTACACGGTTTGAAATATGAAAAAAAAATCGAAATTGCAACATTGTAACTTACAACGAAAAAAAAAAAAAAAATCAGAGCTATAACAAGCTCTGACGAAGATTAGAGATTTTTCTACATATGTATGTATACATTGTATACATATGTATAATTCATAATTTTTTTTTGTATTTTTGTACCTTCTTAATTTTATTTACACGATTTTTCTATATATGTACACATGTTATTAATAAATATTTGAAAATAAATATAAAAAATAATAATTCATTTAAAAAAACGAACCCTCTTTGTTTTTAACAATTTTTTGTGTAAAACGCTGGTCTCATTTACACAATTTTCGATTTACACGGTTTTTCTAGGAACCAATCTACCGTGTAAATCGAGGGTTGAGTGTACATAATATTTTTACTTAAAAAGTGATTTAAACTCACCTATTTTCACTTCTTTCTCAAATAAATAGCGCACTTCCGCCCACGGTGCGAATTTTTAATTTGATATACAGTCGATTCCGCTTAATTGGGACACATCGGGACTTTGGCCCAATTAAGCTGCTGCCCCAATTAAGCGAATTTCACATAAAATTAAACAATGCATATTTTTCTTTCAATAATTTTATTTTATAAACTCTTGGACAAAACTATAAATTACATATAACCAAAAAATATAAACTTTTAAGAAAAAATAATAATAAATTCCAAAATAAAATAATAAATAGGTACATACAATTTAATTCAATGCAAAAATGCGTCAAGTGTAGTCTGTCTTTTGATTGGTAACATTTCACTTCTACAAAATCAGCACAGGTATTCAGTGCGGATGTAGGGCTCCCGTCATTTCCTTCCTCCATAAAATAACGCTGTAACACAGCCATACATTTTTTTGCCTCCTGGTTCAGAATATGTGTAGCATAATATGTACTGTGATCTTAAATTTACTGTCCCAATTAAGCGGAATGTTGTCCCAATTAAACATGTAAATTTACTGTTGGTTCCTTGGTTTGGTTTCAGTTCTTTGAGATTTGGCCCAAATAAGCGGCTGCCCCAATTAAGCGGTGGCCCAATTAAGTAGAATCGTCTGTATTTTAAAATTGAGTAATCCTGGTATTTTTTAATTTTGATTTTAAAAATATTTTAGTATATTATATTATGATTTTAGTAGTACCTATATGCTTTATTTCAAAGTTCTAGCTTAGATTATAAATGAATAAAAAAAATTAAACTTTTAAACATTTTTTTATTCATTTGTTTGAGAACCTTTCCGAGTCCGACCAGTTATATTTGGTCTTGGTTCCCAAGTAAAGTGGGTTTTACACGATTCAATTTATTGATCAATTAATTGAAAAAGTTGACATTCAATTAATTGATGTGTGTAAAGTGTAAAAATTTCGTCAATTAATTGATCAATTAATTGACAAAAAATTGTATCAATTTATTTTGAAAATAGAACAAGTTCTATTTTTCGTCAATTTTTCATAAATTTTTTAGGGAATTCTAGGTATATTTTTATCTGTTAAGATATTGCCAACTGTTTACTTGTAGCATAACCTCGAATTATATTATTTGTGTTTCGTTTTCAAATCTGACATAACCTCAAACGTTCTAATTTATCATCATCTAGGTTATTTCTTTTGTTTTTGTTCACAGCTCGTAATTTTGTGAAGATTTTTTCAACATTTTCATTCTGATAAATATGTCAACATGTTTTACAGTTGGTAATGTAAAAATTTTCAAAAAAATTGATTAATAAATTGATGTGTGTAAAGTGATGTTTTTGTTTGCAAGGTTACCAATAAATTTTTCAATTAATTGATCAAGTTTTTTGTCAAAAAACTTGATCAATTAATTAAACTGTGTAAAACCAACTTAAGGAATATAATGGACGTTCTACTATACTAAAGCTTGCTTGAAATAATCCCCGAATTCAGCGCCGTTCGTGGGATTCCCCATTTTTACAGGTTTAGGTATATAAAATTTTTAATTTATAATGTATATTTTATGAAATCAAAATACACGTTAATTATTTTTTTAATTATTTATCAGAGAATTTAGTCAAAATTTACGAAGGGCCCCCTGCAGGGGATTAGTTACGCTGTTGTTTCCATGGTAACCAACTGTCCATGCTAAATATTATACATTGCGTTTCTTTTAATTTGCGATTCTTTAACATAGGCGATTCTGGCTAATTGTCACAGCAGCAAAGACCTTTAATAAAAAAAAAATATATATATATAGACGATTTAACATTGCTGTCAAAATAATTAGGGGTTACTAGGGAAACCATGCATAATAATAATTTCAATGTTGCAGGATAAAAGAAATTCACTGTATGTACGTTTCTTGTTAAAAATACGTACATAAATAAAGCCGTGAGTAACTAGAAATACTTTTGTAGAATACATTAGCTTACACTGACCTAAGTAACCATAATAATCGATTAAAACACTGGTCCACCCATCTTATATTACTATAGTAACCAGCTGTCAAAATTCTAAAAAATCGAACCTTATATTGGTCTGCCATCTTGTATGGTATTTTGGAACTAAGGGTGTAAACTATAATTCCTTTTTACCTGGTTATATTGAGTTTATTATTTTTATTTTCAGTGTTAGATAAAAAGTGTTTATCTACAACCATCAAATAATAAATGCATTATGTGTCCAACTGTTAATACAACTGTTAATGCTGTTAATGCTGCTCTCGCCTACGGCTTGGGTGGTAAACCTCACCCTCGTGAAATATAGCCTCCATTATATGCTTATTAAATAAAATACTATTATGCAATACCAGTGTAAACTTGTGCTACCTTTCCCGGAACTCGACTGAATTGACTTCTTTACACACGTATTGCATACAAATGTTTCTCTACCACCGAAAATATTAATAAAAACAATCCAAACTAATTAGGTAAAAATACATTTTAGCCTTGGTACAAAAATTCCACATAGATGGCAGTTGGCAACGGCATGTACGAGGGTTGTTACTTAAGTTTTGCGGTTAACGAGGAAAACAACAAAAATGTGTTTAAATATTTTTATTGTTTTTCAAAATATTCACCTTCATGTTCAATGAACTTTTCCATCTGGTAAAACCGATCCTGAAAGCACGGGGCCCATCGTTCAGGTGTCACCTTAGAAACGAGATTTTCGTAGGATTCGAAGCTATTACATTTTAATCCACGCATTTTGTCTTTTATAAGAAGGAATAGGAAGAAATCACAAGGCGCTAAGCAGGTGAAGGCCTTATCACATTAGAGTTAATATCAACGTCTAGACTAGGAAAATTTAAGTTTTCGCATTCGAAACGAAATCGTTGGTGTGTGATAGCATGAAAACAAAACGCTTACAATTTAATATTGTATATAAAACAATGACAAATAACTATTTGGATGTGCTTCATACTTATTTTAGCCCGTTTCTGCGAAACCATTGTATGCATTATGAGCTAAATAGGCATGACCCTCGGTGGCCAACTTTGCACCTTGTGCCATAAACTCTATTATTTTGTCCTTAATACATAAATAGCTATTAATCTGTCCGAATATATTGGTGCTGTTTAATTATATCTCTTTTACAATAAAACTGTAATTTCTAGATCAAAATATCTATGAAGAAATTCAAGAAGGATTTTCTGGATCATCCAGATGTTAACCAAGTAAGAAAAACTAATATTCTAATTTATTTTCATTACACCGAATAGTCATAAGTTCTGTTATCAGGCGCGCACCCAGGGGGCGATGCTCACGGACTTGAGCCCTAGTGCTGCCAACATTACGCTGATGTTGTCCCGAAGAAAAATAATTATTGTTAAAGTTGGGGAGGGGGGTTAAAATTAAATATTTATTGTTTAAGGTAAATAATAATATTATTTATATTTCTGAACAGTTTAACAATCATAAAATAAAATTATAAACTTTATAAACCATTTACATTTCACAACATAAAATTAAAAAACAAATATGTCATAAGTTACAGGAGGTACACTATGAAGACTATGAAGACTATGAAGATAAGGAACTATATTTTTATTTAAAAAAATATGAATGTTATTAATGTTTCTAAAATTATATTTCTTGACACTTTGTGCACTTAATATCAACGACTTCTGCTCTGGAGTTTTTATTTAAGAAAATTATTCACAATCCACGTCGAAATTAACTCTAATGGCGAGTTCAGCGTTTACTTGATTCAAACGTATTCTGTTTCTATCACTCCTCCACAGATTTCATAATAGAAAATATTCGTTCCACAAATACGTTACTAACTGGAATATATATTTTTTATTACCCCTGGGCCTTTCGGCGTGCCGGGTTCAAACTATTACATTAACAATTACCCAAATACTTTAATACATTATTTTACTTTACAAACTAAATTCTTATTCTCTTCTCTTCCCTCTCTTCTTCCCTCTCTTCTTTCCTCCTCCTTGCCTCTCTCTTTCTTCCTGTTCTTAGTTCCTTAGTTCTTCTTTCCTGTTCTTTCCCCACCATGGCTTCTTCCCCATCTTTGCACTCCTCCAATTTTTTCCTCTCCACCGCTCTCTCCATTCCCTCACTCAGCTCTCTCCCTCCTCTTATTATATTTTCTTCCCTTCTCTCCCCTTCCAGCCCTTTCTTCACCCCTTCTCCTATGTCCCTTTCTTCTTCCCCATCCAGGTAACCTCGTCCCCTTCCTTCCTTCCTTTCCCCCCTTTTTGCATCCCTCCGGTCCTTTTCCTTCATTCCCATACACCTTCATATTATCCTTCTCCGATCTCAATCCTTCTTGCCTATCCTGCACATCTTATCCTCCAATATCTATTTCCTCTCTCTTCATTCCCGCATATTAGCCTCGCAATCCTCCTAACCCTCCCTCCTAACCTCTCTCTTTCTCCCTTCAAGTAGCTTGGTACCCCTATAGTTCTGACCTCCTTATATCTCCCTGGGCTCCTTGACTTGTCTATTCTGTCTGTCCTTTCTTGTTCCCCCACTTCCTTATCGCTCCTCCATACCTCCTCAATCACGCTTATTCCTTCATTTCTTTTCCTTTCTCATCTCCCCCCATGCGGACCGTCTTCCTTTCTGTTCCTCTCTGGCTCATTCCTCCCAGAATTCTCTCACTATTCTTTTATCTATTTCTCTTCTGACTTTCTCCTCGTGCTTAACCACCGTCCTTCTTGCCCCCACCTTCATCTTATCCCTTTCCAGTTCCTCTGTTACAATATACCCTGGTGTTAATCTATCTACCCCTAAGATCCGTCTAAAATACCTCTCCTGTACTCGTTCTACGTTCTCCCATTCCTTCCACCCCCATATTTCCACCCCAAGTAGCAGGATGTTCTTCACTACGGCGTCAAACACCCTCAGTCTCCACCTAATATCATCGTTGAACTTCCTCTCTCCCATAATCCACAGCTTACCCATGACTACTCTTACTGGAATAGACATGGATTAAGAAACATTTTTTTTTATTTGGTAAACATTATCGACTGTTTTAAAAATTGCAACCCATATCTTTTCGCTACTTGAACAGCTGGAATCATTTCGTAATTTGGTAACGAAACGTAAAACAAGCAGCTTTTTGCATGTAGTACATCATGCATCTACATCAAACAAAGTAGAACATCATAACCTACCCGTTGTGGAAAATTGAAATTTCGAGAAGCTGCAGCGATCAGTGTTCAGGAATGCGGAGGAATGACAAATCGACTAAAGTGGGGAACAGAATGCAACGAGTTTTGCGCGCCGTAAAACGCGTTGACGGCGTTTGGACGGCGCTATCTGTCAGAGGAAAGTTAAAATCAAGCTGTCGTACGCAAGTGCACAGAATGAAAAACGTCATAACGGCGTTCCAACGTTGACGTAGAACACCTAACCTCAGTTTTTACTGAATGGTAAAGTGTTTGTATGTATAAATAACTTGCATACAACATAAATAACATCACACACAAGTCTTCATTATCCATTATAATTTTAATAAAAGAAAGCGCACCTATAAACACAGATATAGGTTGTCACTTGTTACTTTGACGGCGTTAAAAATTATTGCATTGTGTGTAGGCGAAAATTCAACGCCGTTCTCAACGGCGTTAACGCAACGCCGTCGCAAATGACGGCGCGCTGACGGCGTAGCGCGCTGTGCATTCTGTTCCAGGCTTTAAGTGAACGACATAACACTGCGCAGTTAAAAGCAGGCTTACCGAGCGGCAGTATGCAGATTTTGTACTGTATATGACAGTATTTCTCAACCAAAAACGCATCGCGGACTAGCATAATATATAATTTTCTAACTCGGAACACTAATAGTAATTGTTGGTTCATTTTTTGCAAGAAAACAAATATATTTAATGTGCTACTAAATACATTTATTTTATTTGTAGAAAATCACAGAAAGTTTACAGAAAATAAACAGAATATAAATTATTTACATAAAAAATGTGCATAAAAAATAATTTTAAAAAAAATGCAAAAAACACATATAAAAACTTTCGCGGACCACTAAAATTTTTCTGGGGACCACTGATGGTCCACCTGTTGAGAAACACTGGTATATGAGTTAACGCGTAGAATTTTATTGAGAACCAGAACCCCGAAGATTGGTCGCCAAACACGGAGTCTCTGGGTCAAAATGACTATGTTGGCAACCCTATTGACCCCCTCCCCCTCCAAAGCTCCAAAAATACGTGATTTTTACACGTTTTCGCCAAAATTTAAGTGATGAGACCCCTCCCCGAGAAATTCAAAAACATGTGGCTTTTTTGTCATCACTTGTATTTTCGAAATTTCGAAATGAGGCCCTTTATTTTTTTGGGTCATCACTTGTATAGTTTAGAAGTGGGAACCTTTTTAATAATTTCGCCTTCTGAGCCTCCTCACAACAAAAAAAATCAGCTGTGGCCACCACAGGACGACCGCCATCATAAATTACTTATATAAATTACATTCTAGCAGCAGAGTAGAAATAATTTGACCTAATATTTTTGGACCATGGAAACGTTACATATAAATATGAAAAAATTGAGACTTGGAAAAAATTTCGAAAAATTTTACAGAAATTATTCCAAATTTTTCGTTTTATCAAAAAACGTGTCAAATAAAAGTTATTAGTTATTGCTTTTATAGCAACTTTTGTTTAATAAATTTTTTCGAGATATTTTTCTCTTGTGAAATATTCGCAAAAATCTTAAAATCGACACGAGTAAACTCCCAATTTTAGTCAACCGATTTTTATCAAGTTGACCAACTCGTGCCATTGATGGCAGAAGCTTAAATATGCTTAAGTTTCATAAAAAATCCTTTCAGCCGAATTTGCTCTGCACGTGTACACAGACAGACGGACAGACAGAGCGGCAGACGGACAGACGGACAGACAGACGGACAGACAGACAGACAGACGGACAGACAGACCGACAGACATCATGCTAAAAATAGTCAAAACATTATGTAGGGACCTCAATTCGTGGAGATCCATCGAAATCTCGAAATGTCAAAATTGGTATGATCACAATACCTCCCTTATATATGTTGGCGGTCGGTAATAAATGGGTGCGCGCCTGTCTGTTACACTTTTTTTTAATGAAAACGATTTACGCATCTTTACGAGGCTATTCGCGACTAAAATTACCGAAATAGCGCCGCTATCACCTTCTGAACTTTTGAAACGAAAAAGTTATTTATCTGTCAACGTATGTAAACAGTATTGGTTTATAATTAATGTTTGATCAATTTTATGTCTTCTAGCTGCATACAGTGTATTTGAATTAAAAGTATTAAAAGGTGCACAAATAAATGTGAATCCATTTTATGATTAAATTTTTGTTTGTAAATGAATATTTGTAGAGGTCATAATGGTAGTGCTGGGTTATACTTACAAAGAAAATAAAATATTATACTTATATTCAGGGACGTAGCCAGAATTTCAGCTGGGGTGGAGCAAAAATAACAAAATATTCTAAATTGGTCGGTACAACCTTAATTACATGGCTTGGGTAAAAAATAACAGCATTCTAGGTCTTTTGTAGTATATTAAATAATATAAGTCCGGTGAAGAAAACTTATAACAACCTATATTATATTTTATGTAGGGTAAACTATCCTGGGGGGGGGGGGCAAATGCCCCCTATGCCACCCTGGCTACGTCCCTGCTTATATTTAAACCATTTATTTGAATACTTAAAAGCTTGTGTAGCTTTTAAGTATATTCTTAAAAACTGCATTAAACAGAGAAATAATTTTTTTTCTCATGTTCATTTTTGGTAACCAAATATGACAAATATTTCAATATAAGTAACACTCCCCTTGCCCCCTAAATATTCTTCTTATTAAAAATTGCATTGAAGAGAAAAAAAATATTTCCTCATATACATTTTTGATGTAAAGTACACAATAAGTGAGATATTTTAAGATTTTAGGTTTAGTGTGTATCCCTGTAACTCTCCAAATATGCATGAAATCGAAAAGTATATACAACAAAAAAGATTTGTTTTCCTATTATAAACAATTTTTGTTATAAACATTTTTGCTATTAGGTCAATAATAGGCCTAATTTATTCTTTTTACGCTATAATTATTATTGTTACTTTGAGTTTTATATATGTTTAAGCCATATTGTATTTTGTTATTTATACACAGCGTTACAAGCCTCGGCTTCTGCTGTGTCTCTTATATAAATAAAACAATAAATAAATGAATAAGGGAAATATTACAAAACTTTAACTACACCCTCCCCCCTCCCACTTAACTCCCCAAATACTCATCTACATGAATAACTACAAATAAATAAAATATTTATTTTTTTATTATTAACAATTTTTTTCAAATATAATTTTGCTGTTAAGTCAATAATACGCAGATTTCAGTTTTAGCCTGACAAACAGACAAATATTATTTTTTTTTGCGGGAATTGTCTTATAATTATCTGAAACGTATAAAAACCAAATATGAGGCCGTAAAAATAAAAATATGTACCACGTCGCTCAATAAGTCTCCGGTGGGTCATTCCATGTCAAGTGGTCTGATTTTAGAGAAGTGCCCTGCTCGACCATCACGGATTTCGATGAAATTTTGTATGGACATTCACACATGTCCCCAACGAATATTGGTTAAGTTTTACGTTCATCCATGCAATACTTGCTGAGATTTAGTAATTTGTTTGACCCCATACCGCAGCCTTCTGTGGTATGATTCCGAGATTTCGGAAACTTTGAGACACTGTATCTCTGGCAATATTTTGTTGAGAGAAACAAAACTTTGCCAACTTATACAACTTTTTGCGCTCTATTAAACCAAATAATAAACAAATCTTTATGAGCGTTCTTCGTGAAGAAAATTTGAAGCAAACTTGGCAAAAAAAATTTGCAACTCGAAAAAATTTTAAAGTTTGGCTTCTTATACCTCTGAAAGTAAAGGTACGATAAACGTGAAATTTTGCACATAATAACTTATCAATACAAGGTTAACGAATATTAAATTTCACACTCCTAATATTTTTCATTAGTTCAGGAATTGAGTGTAAAGTTGATGATTTTTGTGAAAATGTTAAAAACAGGGTATATTTAGCCCACTTTTACAAAAATATGCCTTCTGCAAACTGTTTTCAATTATTTTCATTAGAAAGAGCATGTTTTAAACCCCCTAAAAAAGTAGGATTGGTTTTTCATCCCTGGTATATAAGGCCTTAGAAATATGGACAAAGTTGAGAACGTTTCTATCACATGCTGCTATCGCAATATCGCATGCATTCCATTATTTTTCATCTTGTTTGTTTTATATAGGCATTATAAGTACCTAAATTGCGTTGGTCCATGGTGACATTGTCACTACCAGTTCAGAAACTTGAACCAGGGACCACTTGATATGGAATGACCCCGGTCTAACTAAGAAAAACATTTTTTTTTTTTAGAAAACAGACTTTATTCATCAACATACTCTCCTTCAAGAGTGATACATTCATTCCAACGCTCCTAAAATTAAAAAAAATACATTAATTAATTAATTTAAATTCAGCATACCAATTAGTAATAGTTGATTTGCCTGGTGCAAAGTCTCTATAACGCTTATCAAGCCACTGTTTGGCTTCAACAGTATTTTTTCCCAACAAAAAACAATGTTTAATCAACACACGAAATTGTTTTTTATCCATTCTTTTGAAAATTACAAAACTGGAGTCAGTAAAACCACTGTACCTCTAAACTAATTGTCAAAATGTAATGAAATTTTCACACGTATCGTAAGGTTGGTACTATCCAGAAATCATATGGGTCTGTCAACAGTGTTGCCATATATATGTCAGACCGGAGACTTATTGAGTGAAGTGTTATATAGCTTCCAATTTTAATAATATAGATTAAATATAAGTTAAATTCAAAATTGATTTCATACTGGATCAAAATAACAAATCATTTCAGTCAAATAAAAGAAGACGTCAGCTACTGGAAAACCCACACAAACAGGAGAGATCAAACACTTATTACACGACTTGGATTAAGCCAGACACTAGCTAGCTACTCATAAGTAGATTTTTGAAAAAGAAAATCCCACAGAATGCCAGCACTGCAAAACTAGATTAGATGTTAAACATATAATCATGGACTGTCCCTAATATCATCACAAAGGTAATCCTAGGTCAGGATTACGACATCTAGACATTGTGACGCTCAGCTGTTTGATTGAAAAACTATTTGTCAGCGTCTGACGTATGTTGCCTGATTACGAAATGCATACGCCGCATTTTCGTAATGAGGAAATATTTGTCATGACGAATGAATATTGGAACTGGGTCAACCATCACTACAAATACTTGAATGGCGCAAAGTATCGAGGCAGAGAAACCTAGCCAACTCCTCTACACGTACTAGTCCACACGGTGACGACCAAGACATCGACGCCAGATACTCGTACAGCTGGTGATCCAAGCAAGCAGTCACCATGTGAGTGGGAGAAGGCTTCTCCAGGCTCCTCGACTCCCTGATGGGTAGCTCCCGCCTCGGAGATAGGTCCAAGCCGATCCTGGCCACCACGGGGTGGACCGAAGACTTGCCCAACTCCATGGGCAAATTCAAACCTTATATTGTAAATTGGATAAATAATTAATAAATTTGTATTTTTAAAACCAGGAGTCTCTAAATCAACAACTCAGATCATCTCCAATCTATTAAATTATCTAAAATTAATAGATGTTTCTCCAAAATTTAAAACTATTGTAATATGGTGTGAAAAAATATGTACCAGAAGCCGATAGTCTCCGAAAGTTGCTGCCATCCCTTAAAAATCAAGTATATCTAGGGTGACCAAACGTCCCGAAAAAACGGGATCGTACCCGGTATCCCGAAAAAGTCTCTCGGGAAATTTAAAAAGATTTCTTGGTCCTAAAATAGTTAAAATGAGCATATTTCAATAAATAGTTTCCGACGAGAGCCCCCGGACCCCTCTTTAGCTGAAGGGTATTCCCCTTCTAAACCCTTTTTGGTTGTGTCCCGTTTTTTCCGGTTCATGATTTGGTCACCCTAAGTATATTCGTCTTCAATTGTTTTTTTGCTTCATCACATCGATCCGTCTACCTCTTTTTGCTTCACACTTCGATCCGACTTCCTTTTTTACCATCACTTTGATCCGATTTCCTTTTTTTTACCATCACTTTGCGCCTTTATTTGGATTTCCTATTTTCTCTGTCTGCACCCGGCCTCGCAAAATTACATACCGGCCCTGATTATAATTTCATATTTCGCCGAGATAAGTAGTTTAATTTTGTTCCCACGCAATAAAATGCAGGCCTGGGAATGGTACATGAACACTATTATTGTACAAATTAACGTGACAACTCGAACAAAATGTTTTAAGTAAATAATAATCATTTAATGTACAATTATGAAGTTGTAAAGTACAATTGTTTCTTTGTTACCAAATGGTATTGTTAGGTAATATTTCAACATTCTTTATCTGATTTAATAATAAATGAACAATTAAATTTTAAATTTAAATATATTTCTCACTGTTGCGAGTGCAATATGAAATTTTCTTCATTATTGCATATACAAAACCGAACAAATACTCAGAACAATTGAATAAAACTGCAACATATACCAGCCCCGGTCTCCCCGGGGCTGGTAGGCATACTTTTTACATTCCGTTTTATTTTTTAAATTTCAGTGGTCGATAAAAAATATCTGACAACGGGGAATGTTAGAGGCACCATTTGGCTATATATCAGCAAAATTATTATTATAATATTAAGTTAGTATGTTCTGTGAACACTATTTTTCACTTTAAAAACCAAGAAACATTTGTTCCAACCTGCCCCAGGTGCGGGTTGGTAGGCACAACCAGCGGGGTAAGTAGGCACACAGGTAGATATAACCAAATAATACACTTTTAAGTCATAATAAAAATTTAGTATCTGAAAAGGCACATTAAAATTACTATCTAACAAAAATAAGAATTTATTTTAAACATAAATTGAAAATTAAAAAATTAAAATCTCTTATCCGGGTACATCTATTACAATTTATCTCGATTTCACTTGAAATAAATTCCTCTTTGTTTTTTCTCTCCCCCTGCTTTTGCTGCTCTTTGTTATTTTCTGATTCCTGCTTCTATCTTTTTGTTTTCAGCATTTTCTTTTTCCTATTTTAGTTTATTTTTCTGGTGTGTCAGTCAGGATAGCTGATGATCTTAGTTTCCTCCCTTTCTTTTTCTTATATATTTTCTTTGCTGGCGCTTTAGAAAGTGGTCTTATATTTTCTGGAGTTGGCGGAGATCCTGACGAGGTCGTGAGATTTGATTTGTCACTTGAACGAGATGGTCCTGCTTCCTGTCTGTCCACATCAGAGATCGCGAAATGCACTATTGCTTTAGTGTTCCCAGGCGAAGGTGTAGTAATATCTTCTCCAATTGGTGTATCTTTAGTTATTTTACAATACTTGGAAAGAGTTCTGGGAGAGAAAGGGAATTTCGAAATTTTTTGCTGCTTGTCTCACGGATATTTTTTCAACAATCACAGTATTAACTGCATTCAGCATTATTTCTTTTATTATTTTTTTTCTTTTATACTTGCGCATCGTGACTGAACAAATATAAACATTATATTAACATTCAATCAAAAACATTATATACCTAATACAAAAACATAGTGAGCGGGGCTGGTAGGCACAGTGCCAACTGCCGCCACTTGAGAGTGCCGACCAACCCCAAACACGCATTTAGCTCAAATCTGGCTGGCACTAAATGATTACGCAATTTAAAATAACAAAACTAAACAGATTATGGTAGCTAAGAAATAAACACTTGAACGTACTATTAGTTAAAATAGTATAGTTAAAAAGAATATATAATATAACAAAAGTTTCAAAAAAGAAAATTTTTACTTACCAGGTTGCAAACACGATTTTAGTGCATAATCTTCTGATAACACAATAAAATGGACTGAAGGTCACATTAAACGTAGCATCAAACAGCTGATAACCTACAGTGAGACTGGCGGTGCCGTTCCTCTAACCATTTTTGAAATAATAAGGCCGTGCCGACCTGCCCCTGTAGCATACTAGCCCCGGTCTCCCCTAGGTATTAAAATCAAATCCATCGTCCGGCAGATCTGAAATTATTCAAATTAGGAACAATCTTGGACAGATTACAGGGTGAAACAACACAAAAGTGACAGGGAGAAAATATTAAAAGTTATTAGCTTATCTCTGAGTTCAATGACCGGACAATATGATGTGTTTTTTATTAATTTTAAATTGTTATTTTTTATCGTGACTATTAACTAAGCTCTGATGAAGATTTAAATTAAATCGAAACTTAAGCGAAGTTAATAAATATGTTTTATTTTCTGACTGGTCCGAATCCCATTATCTATCAACTATAATTAAAAGTTATAGAAATTTTTCAGGCGAATATTTATAAAAGTAGATTAAGCACATCTTGCTTCCATGTATTATTCATTGCAGTGGCGGCTCATAATGAAGAGCCAAGGAGCCAAGGTAAAGGCCAATTGTAAAATTCTGGCAACACCATCACAAATTAATCATTGAAAATCTTTTATTTTCTTTAAAAATACTGATAAATGAAATAAACATACACGCCTTTAAGTACGGAACGCTGCTATTGCCTTGTATTCGATGCGACGAAGCATGCTTTGTATTTAATTAAACAGGCGAGCCAAATCGAAACTGCTCAGTTTTCAAATGGTTTGTAGGTCTCCGCGGAAAATTGGCGGGTGATCAGACCATGTGGTAGAATTACATTTAAGCGGAGCCAGCTGTTTCTTGGCTCATTAGTTTGAGTTACGGTTGCGTATAGAAGAATCGCGTATTATAGTGTATTTTTTACTGTGTCGTGTCGTGTGTGTGTTGTTTTATGTTACTATTAAGAATGAACAGTATCAGTAACCTTTTGAAAAAAATCATTTTCTTCGTATTCCCTCGAGGAAAAACTCGAAATAAAACAACTGGGAACACCGCTACTGGATTTGGACAATTAAAAAATTTAGAATGTTTCTGCCTCTGCTTCTAAAACACGGACAAGAAAATTTAATAGAAACATTTACTTAAAGAACAATTTGATTTGCGGATGCGACGAAAAGCCGCGTTTCCTTGCGTTTTATTCGGGGATAATTAACATGGACGAAGAACGGTATTGGAACACATCTGGGAAAAAATTAAAACGCATGAGAAATCGAAGGTACATATGAACAATGTTTTTAGTTTTTAGTTTTTATTTATTTATTTTTTCTATGCTTGGCAAATCAAATATTTTAACCCAGTTGAACTCCTGCAATAGTAGAACACAACGAAAGAGTTGTCAAAAACAGGTTTGTTTTAAACATAATCATAAATTGTATTCGATTGACAAGACAACCTGCTACCTGAGATTTTGGTAAGTCATTTTCATTTAATTTTAGTATCCATATTTAGGTAGATAAGAACCCGCGATAAGTACTTAATGCATTTTTCATTTTTAAATGACTTCTCAATTTGTCTAAAATTTTCGTGTCGGTATTTTTTAAATTGGTAATAAACGAGATAATAAATTACTGCAAGCTCAGCTGATTCCAAACTTTGGGTAAAATGGGGGAAGTAGGGGATTTCCCCGAGATTGGTCCTACCAGTCAATATTGTCACGAGCTGCCACTGATTCACTGAGAATAAGAGGCTAGTAAACCAAAGTTCTGAAGAATTATCTGATATAACCATAGATGAGCTGAGAAAAGCTCTCAAGGTATTGAAAAATAATAAAGCACCTGGTGAAGATGAAATCACAATAGATTCTCTTAAAATCGGTAGAGATTTACTTCTGGAGCTTATAAGATCCTAATTTAAAGAATGTTTATTTGAAGGTATAAAGTGGAAAGGTTGTACGAGTATCGGACATAAAATAAAGCACAACTATCTACAGCTGACCAGTTTCAAAATAGTTTATTCCTTCAGCAGAGCTGCTGATATTAGTTGTGAATGATATAATAAAAAAGGGTCATGGTATACAAACAGTGTGTTAAAAATATAAATTCATAAATAAATAAATAAATAAGGTAAAACGAAGTCAGAAATTAAAATAAATAATACAACAAATTAAAAATTAAAAAAATTAATATAAAAATTAATATAAGAACACAGGTGTATCGAGAAGCGATTATACGAACAATCAACCTGATTGTTTCATGCTTCCGTTTCCGTTTCAAAACGTATCTGCATTCTGCTAATATCGTTATTTTGCTATCGTTTTTGGTTTGTTCTTATCCTTGATAAAAAATAATAATCAAAGTCGGGAATCGATAGCTTCTCCGCCTCTTGACTCCGACTCCCAACTCCCGACTCCAATTCCCCATTTTAAGTTTATAAACCCAAACAATTTATTGGAAAATGACCCATGGCCCAGTCACCCCAACGAACCTTATATCCCTATCACATTTTTAAGTAATTTCATTAGTTTATTTCTAAATTCAAACCATTCTAAATCCAAACTGCGTATTTCCAATATTCCTCTCACATTTTTGACGTATTAGGACGTGAATAATTGTAATAATAATAGTAATAATTTCATATCTCACAATAAACAATATTGTTAAGTACTCATTCATAAATATAGTTTTCAGGAAAGAGAACGTAAAAATACAGAAACGTCCAGCCAGTATGATTTACAACGATATCTGCAACATTTAAGTGTTGCTTAATGTAAGTAATATTGAACTATCACAACTGTTTCATTTTATTAATTACACCAGGAAATATAAGTGTACTTTATTAACAGCTGACAGATGATATTGGCCATTGGATGTGAATGTTGCTTCTTATTCACAGGTTTTAAACAAAAAGTAATTGTTAGCGATCTAGTAGTGTTCGCAATTAAAAATAAAATGTCAGCGAAAGTAAACGATACTGATTTTTACAAATGATACATTTAATCGTATATATAATTGCGTCCTTTTCTTACTAATAATAAGCAATAATTACATCCATTACTTTGCTTCTCAAAGCGTGAATTCGTATTAATTCAGCACCACCATACAGAGTGTTTCAGGAAAAATCAAATAATATTAATATACATAGGTCCGATTCGAAAATGTTACAGAGTTGTCGCTTATTGAAATAAAAATGTAAGAAAAATGTCATAAATAACGTTTTTTTTTTTCGACCATCGCTTGTAAGAGGGTCGTACGCCTAGCTTAGGCGTCGGCAACCTATGACCCGCGGGTCACCAAGTGACCCACTTTAGTTCCGCAAATAAAGTAAAATATATAAAAATAAATTA
This sequence comes from Liopterus haemorrhoidalis, assembly GCA_963971575.1. NCBI lineage: Eukaryota > Metazoa > Arthropoda > Insecta > Coleoptera > Dytiscidae > Liopterus > Liopterus haemorrhoidalis. The sequence continues at coordinate 100,779,101 of OZ020611.1, forward strand.
TAAAACATAAACATGAAACTTTCATAATAAATCCTGACGAAATAGAAGAAAATATTTTATATTTGCAGTATTTTGAATATCTTAAAATTGCCAGTTTAAGTTTAGAAATGATTGATTTTAAAAGTTCAACGTTGTGGACGGATAAATTCAAGACATTGCGGAAGGATTTAGAAAACGGAATATAATCATATTTTCATGATATCAACGTGCGTCACTTCCTATGAAGTTTTCTTTTTTGAAATAAATTGGCTTTGCCATTTTGTCCGCATTAGGTTCTTATTAACGCTTGTAGCTTAACTAACGAAAATTCAAACGCTTGTATTCGTCTTAAGGTGACTAAGTATAAACCAAACTTGGCTTCATTGACGTCACAAATTCAGCATCAGGGGAGCCATTTATAACGACGAGAACGTTTATAAATAAAGTACATAAATTAATGAACTAAAACATGACAATTATATATGTTTTTATAATAATTAGAATTATTATTTTTATTATGTTTGAAGTTTAAAAGCATATTGTTATTGTTTTCTCAATAAAATGTATCTTATAATTCACTAAAAGACTGTTTTATAATGAAAATATCCACTGACCAGAAACGTCTTCTTAATGGTAATATTTTGGTTGATTTTGACCCATGGCCTAGCCAGACTAGGCCAATGGCCAACTGCCTAGGGTCAATAAAATGATGATGATGATGATTTTTAGAAAAACCCTTATAATGCCACTCATGTCTATGTCTGTTTGTCTGTATGTACGCTATAAATTGTAGCCAAACGGCTGAACATACAAAGTTGAAATTGGACAAGCTTATATAACTCTTTGACCCAATGTAATTAATGAAATAATAAATCTTTTTCTAAAATAATAAGTAGGATATAAAACCTCTTAATGCGTTGATAAACAATAAAAAAATTATTTTTGAAAAATCCATTTATTTATTGGATTTTCGCCAAAAGTATGTCTAAAATTTTTTGTTATACCCACCCTATCTCTCAAAGAGATTGATCTAAAAATCTGAAAAAAATGTCCATTATGTACATTAATAGGAACCGGAATAGTTCAACAGGAATTTTTAATCAGATTAATTTTTCGAAAAATATGTTTAATGCTTTTCTTGTGTTTTCTTTTTAAATTTATTGTGTGTTATCTAAAGAAAATTCTTAAAACGTAGATTAAGGAACAAAAAGAAATTTTTCAATATATATATATATTTTTTTATTTTTATACGATTTTTTCCAAAAGTATATTCAAAAATAAACTGTCCCGAAACCCGAAGAGGTTAAACAAAAAGTAATGTACATTAATCTAAACCGGAAACGTACGAGAGCAATTTTTGACCAGATGTCGTTTTTGTACTACATTGCAGTTTTTGTGTATTTGACAATTATTGGCATTAATTCCTGGCTAAATTATGGCTAATAATCTTATGGATTTTTTCTATTAATGGCTAAGGTCAGTGTTGTAATGTATCTAGTTACAAGTATCTAGATACAGTAACTAATATGTATCTGTATCTGTATCTAGATATTTAAATTTAAGTATCTTGTATCTGTATATCAGATACTTTGATGGTTACTTAATTTTTATATCATGATACCGAGCTGTTATAATAGTTTCATTATAAATTGTCATTTTAAATATTTTATTTTTACTATGAACAAAATTCAGAAAACAATTGAAATTCTGACGTTTACAAATTAAATTTATACGGAATGTAAGAAAAAATCTCACTCGTTTTTCGTAGCTTTGAAAGGCTATAAAAATAGTAAGTATTTAGGTACCATAATAGTAGGTACAACACATAAGGAAAATGGGTCATTATTAATGAAAACTAAGTTTTTGAATAACTGTTGTTGCCATTTTGATCAGCAATTTACTAAAAAATATATGATAAATTATATCCAAATAAGTGGTCTGGGAGTGGTTTTTTGAAGCCCTGGGCAAAACAAATTAAGGTCCTTTAAAAGTATCCAATGATTGAAAATACACTTTGATAATTTTTTTTGAGGGATTTAACCACTTGAAACCTGGCTCTAGTCCGCCTCACCCAAGACCGGCCATGCTAATGTGGATATTAAGTTCAATTCCTAATTGATGTAGGTGTGTTTTTTATATAACGTAAATTGAATTGAATAAATTATTAAACGTTCATATAAATTAAATTTGTAACTGTGAGAATATCAACTGAAATTTATTATATATTTGTTTATAAATTAAATTTTTACGGAATGAGAAAAAAAAATCACTAATTTCTCATCAGTAATTTTTTATTAGTGATCAAAAATGATCGTGACATTACACGAATTCCACTTCAATTAGGGCTAAAATTTGGTTGAAAGGAACATCCTCTTAACAAGAACATAGCTGCGTATCGATAAGACTAATATTAGTGGTAATTTAGTCCGTAGAATAGTGTTTTACCTTGAATTTAGTGGGCTTTTTATGACGTCACGGTCATTTTTGAACAACCTGTATAATAGTGATTAATATAACTGTTTAACATGCACTGTTTGGTAAAAAATATGGTATTTTCATTTTTCAGTTTTTTTTTCAAAAGTATATAGCTGTATCTAGATACAAACATTTTTAGCATGTATCTGTATCTAGATATATTTTTATATGTATCAAGTACAACACTGGCCAAGGTAGTGTATTTTTTAAAATTAAAAATATAGTACAAGTTTATAACAACTGAGAATCGAGTTCATGTGTGTAGTGTGTAGTGTTCATTACACCTACTGTTACATAGTTTTTTTTTTTTTTGTAATTTTTTTGAAATTTTTGCAAATTATTTAAATTTTGTTTCTAAAAATTAAATGGAAGGTTAGTACGTACTAGTAAAATGATTATCAAAACACTGACAAAATAACCTAATTTATTTTCGATACTGCCGAATACAAAACATCACAGAGGACAGTGTACGGAAACAGTTCAGTGTGCATAGGTGACATGATACTGTGCATGAGACTGTCGAAAAGTTACAGAATAGACCCCCGGGTTATATGAAAGAGTGTTGAAAGCCAGTATAAAACAGAGGAAAATCTTCAGATAGCAGAAAATGAATTCAGAGCGGAAGGGTCTTGTGTGGACGGTATATTTCGATATTACTCGGGGGCCCTGTCGGACGCCAGATCTGATACACGTTAAGTTTTCCTCTGTTTTTTCTCACTTGGTACACAACACAGAACAGAAGACTCAAGAAGTGACATACACATGTTAAAAATTTTGAGCGTACGACCTGCACCCTGCCAAATCATCCGGAACTAAAACCGTGGAACCGCAAAATTTGAATGCATCATCATGTACTTTCTTAGTAAGAATTCTACATTTATTAAACATTTACACATATCTTGTTTAACATAAAATTTTGCTAAATAGATCCAAAATTTTTATGTCCAAGAAAAAGTTTGCATGTTTAACAATAAATTGCGATACTTGGGTGATTAAATGTTCAGTAAATAAAACTAAAAATAAAATATTTTTCATATTTTTATTTTATATTATATCTACATACTACAACAACCAAAATATACAATTAAATAGTAAAATTAGTAACATAATCTTATTATAAACAATTTTTGTCGTATACCTTTTTTCTGTTAAGTCATTAATAAGGGAGATATTTCAAAAGTTTAGTTTTAGGATGTTCCGCCATAATTCTCCAAATTTTCATCCAAGTGAAAAAACACACAGAATTAATGAGATTTGTTTTCTTATTATGAACAATTTTTGCAAAAACACAATATGTTTGTATTAAAACTTCAATATTTCACTCAAAATTAACTAATATAGTTGTCTATATCAAAGCACAGTCAGAATTCAAAACTCAAGTGGTTGAATATTGAAACTGTGGCGCTGTATGTATTCTGTGTCATCTACGAGCCCTGTCCACTTTCAGTTGGCCCAGCTATGAAATTTTCAGTTTCTTTAGAAATTATTAAATAATAAGTAAAAGTAAATGCTGCTTTGTACATTTTTTGACAATATAATCATATTAGAAGCAAAGGGGTCAAAATTTATTCCGTAATATTTAATTTGTGATTATAAAAATAATATTCGTAAAACAAACGTATTTTTTGAGTTCATGTATTCTTGTACTGTATATAAAATAACTGGGTTTTTGCGGTAGCTATGTGTTGTAGGCGTTGGAAAATAAAGTTTGTTTATTGACTGTGATGTATTAAAAGTGTTAAGTCTAAATAATTTTAAAACATGGGCAGAGGCAAAGCTATTGATGAAAAAATTCGGTTAATCATTGTGAACTTAGCAAAAACAGGAAAAACCAATTCCAAAATCGGAAAATTTGTCAGGTTACAGTATTAGAAATATTGTAAAATTGTACAAAACAAGTGGTTCAGTTGCCCCAAAGCCCCAGTACGTGAAGAAAACTACACTGACGGACAATGACAAACGTGCATAGAAAAGAATTATTAAGGATAATAGACCTGCTAACTACAGTCAATTGAGTGTAAATACTGTGGAGCGATGTTGTTGGAAGACGTGTTTCAAGGTCTACATGTCATAAGGAAGCTAAAAAATTAGGATTTGGAACCTATAAGGTAATATTTTTTTAATCGGACTCTTAAATGTATATTTACAGAAATTTATAAAACTTTCTTAGGCCAAGGAAAAACTATTGTTGACGTCTAAGCAAAAGAAAAACTGGGCAAGAGAACATAAAACATGGAATTGTGAAAAGTTGAACAGCGTGCAATGGAGCGATGAGTCTAGGTTTGAAGTCTATGTAGGGAACAACCGGAGCAGAGTTGTTCGTCAGAAACATAAAGAATATCATCCCGATTGCTTGAAAAGAAAGGTGAAATTTCCAGCATTTGTCATGGTGTGGGGTTCAATGTCTGTAAGAGGTGTAGGAAAACTTCACTTTATCGATGGCATTGTTAACACAGCCAAATATTTAAGTATTTTAGAGAAGTCTGTGTTGCCAACTATGGAACATGCATTAATCTCTGGGGATTTTAATTTTCAACAAGATGGAGCCGCTTGCCATACGTCAAAAAAATCTTTGAAATGGTTCCGTGATCATTCTATTCCACTTTTAGAGTGGGTTTCAAGTAGCCCAGACTTATCCCCCATCGAGACACTTTGGCACGAAATGAAAAAACGATTGCGTATAACACCGGCTAGAACAATTCCAGAATTAAGACTAAAGCTTCAAGAATTTTACTCCTCGACAATGCCAAGACCTTGTAGATTCTATGCCTAGAAGAATTAATGCCGTTAAAAAATGAAAGGTGACGTTACCCAGTGGTAACTTCTGAAATAGGTTTCCAAGGTAATGGCTTTCCAATGGAAATATTATTTTTTTCTTATTAATTTACTTTAATAATTGTAAATATTAATCGTAAATCTCTAAAATGTTTAATTGAAAATAAAATATTACCTAGATTTCATAAGCTGTTCGTTTTTTGTTAATTGAACACCAATAAGTAAAAATTACGTAGCTGGGCCAACTGATAGTGGACAGGGCTCGTATTAGCACATCGCGAAATTGTGAACGTTCTCTAAGGTCGTATATCCCTATGTCACTAGCGTGGTACACAAATACTATTCTTTTGTCTGAAAATAAATGAAGAATAATAGAGAGACTGGTTTTAAACACATTTCTGACTTTCCCGAATGCTGCCCAACCCAGGTCTAATGAATGTGCATAATTCATTTATGTTCAAATGAATTTTCATTAAATATAGTGAGTTCTGCGCTGTTTGGATCAGAGTTCATCGACAGTCGCTCAGATCTGCATCAATGACTAAAAAGAATGCGCATTCGGAAGAACAAGTTGTGATTGGTTCCCACATCTGCAATTATATCAAAAATGTTCTATTACATTTATACGTACCGGCACTTATGTAGAATTATGCAATATTATCTTAAATTAGTTCCAGGCATTACGACATTTGAAAGGTATAAAGATGCTTTTATATCTTAAGAAGCAATTTAAATTGTTTTTACTTTAAATAATTTATTTAGCTTTATTATTGGATTACATATTTATTTTCTATAAAACTAGAGTATTCTCTCTTAGAAGTTATTTAAGTAATAGGTACAATAATTTAGTAGAAAGGCATTACTTGATAAATTTGTTTCTAATTTCCGTTTTATAAATACTAGATAAATATCGGAAACATTTTATTTCATTTTAAAGGTATTCATACACGGTAGTAACTAACTACAAATATGGGATCGACCTGTTATTCCATTAGTCACTGTCTATTCAGAATAATGCCCTTTGATGAAACACTTATAGTGCGCTAGAAATGTTTGATTAAGGGAATTATGTCTGAGACGACATACTATTTTTTTCTGCTTTCTAGATTAAGTATTATGATTCATTTTTAGGGTTTTGTAGGTATGACCAAAAAACCCTTATACCGTCATTTTGTCGTCTGTCTTATATAAAATTATAGCCGAACGGCTAAACCTAGAGAGTTGAAATTTAGCATGCTTATACAACTCTTTGACCCGCACATAGGAAAAATACTAAAACATCTAAAAAATATATACCCCTAAAAATATAACAAATATGCGCTCACCGAAAAAAAATATTTTTTTTTTGTAATTCTGAGTAGGGTATTAAATGAAAGCCCTTGGTACGTGGATTAACGATCAAATTTTTATTTTTGCAAAATAAATTATTTTGAAGCGATTTTTGCCAAAATTGTGCAAAAATTTTTTTGTCCCACACCTTGTCGCCCAGATGGTTTAAACTAAAAATCTGAAAAAATTCTAAGTAATGTACATTGGTGTGAACCGGAATAGTACAACAGGAATTTTTGATCAGGTTATGTTTTTGGAAAAAAACGCATTTTTTGTGTTTTTTTGCTAATAATGTACACAAGTTATAGCTTTGTAACACGCTACAGTGGAAGGTCTATCCTGTTGTAATGGTTAAGACGCTGGCTTATCACCCAACTAAGTTCGATCCCAGCGAGAAAAGACAATATTATTTTTTGTTTTTTTTTTTGCATTTTTATTTTGTTTACATTATTTTTTCAAAATTATAGTTATATTTTGGCAAATGTTGCATTTAATTTTTAAAAGCGTAAATTTAATAACCAGTGGAAATTGTTGAAATTATAATTTAATTCTGTTTCAATGTACACGAAATCAGAGGGGCGGAGCTTATAACAACCAATGGAAGCCATAGGCGCAATTTTCAAAATCTTAATGAACCTTGCTATATAAAAAAAAAAAAATACTGCACATATTTAGAAACTAGAATATTAAGAGATTAAAATTAACAAAAAAATATTTTAATATAAAAATTGTTTTGGCATCCCAAATAATCATCATTCACTTACTAAATACCTGCAAAACCCAGAAATGTGTGAAAATTCACACTTCACATCAATTTTTTAATTTTCTTCTCATTGTATTGTCCAGTAGCGGCTTTAAGGGGGGGCGAGGTCGGGCGAACGCCCAGGGCGCCAGGCCAGGAAGGGCGGCGGACGGTTTAGGTCATCACTTCATTGTATTTTAGAAGTGAGGACCTTTTTTTTAGGACATCTCTTGTATTATATAGAGTAATTAATTTTTTTATGGGGGTGGCAAAAAAATCCCGAGGCGCCAGACTTGCTAAGGCCGGCTCTGGTATTGTCGATAATGGTTAAATCTTTTTATTTATCTTTAAATTCAATTTTTTATTTTTCAATAATAAGCATTTTATAAGGGTCATAAAAAACCACTTGATATGCTATCTCACCCGGAGTACGAGGGCTACCTTTTATAAAAACTAAGAAACAAATTTTTTTGGAAAAAACTGTTTTATTGCTTTTCAAAATATTCGCCTTTAAGATTCATACACTTTTGCACGTGTTCAAACCAATTCTCGAAACATTTTTTCTACTCTGATACAAAGTTGGTATCTCAAAAGCATGGTTTTCGAAGACTTCAACAGCTTCGATGATGATGGTGAGGTGATGAAAATCGTTGTCCACGCATTTTTTGTTTGACATTGGGGAACAAAAAAAAGTCGTTAGGGGATAAATCAGGTGAATACGGGCAATGATACATTAATTCGATATTTTTCTCTTACATTGTCATGATGAAGAATGATGCGACGTTTTTGGTTGTTTTTTCCGGTTTTTGTCGATGACTTCTGGCAAACAAATTGTTGTATACAATTCAGCATTAACTGATCTCTAGTTCTCTAAAAGAATGATTGCGACATTTCCAGTACAGAAACAAGCGATCATTTTCCTGGAAGTGCTTTGTGAACAACAACTTTTGTGTGTTTCGGTTCATCTTGGAAGACGCAAACAGTGGATTGTTGCTTAGTTTACGGTTCATATGAATAAATCCAAGTTTCGTCACCTGTAACGATGTTGTATATGGATTTTGCAGTGCCTAGGTTGAATTTTTTTAGCATTCTCTTACACCAATCAACACGAGTCTTTTTTTTGAGCTTCTCTCATATTATGCGGAATCCCTCGAGAACAGTTCTTTTTTACAGCTAAATGTTCATGCAAAATCGAATGTATTGCAGTCTGCGATGTGCCAAATGATGCCTCTATCTCAGAGTAAGTCACATGCCGATCTTCTTCAATCATATTGCGCACAGCATCGATGTTTTTTGAATCATAACCGATTTTGGTTGACCTTCACGAGATTCATCACTGACGGACGCACAACCACGACGTCTTTTCTGATGGTGCTTCATTACCAAAAGTAGAACGAAGCGAATCTATGCATTTTTATTGAATCAGGCCTTTACTAAAATCGTAAAAAATCATCCAACGAAAACCTTCACGAGTAATACTAATTTTTTCACAAACTTTTTTTTAACGCTCACTGTCAACAAACTATTCGGGCAATTTATAAGCTGCCACTGATTTCACAATAACAAATGTCAAATTTCACAAATATAGTCATGACACATTTCAATATTGCCATCTAGTGGTCGTTTGTAAAAACGTAAAAGGTAACCCTCGTACACGATGATTATAAGACAATATCCGCAAAAAAAACAATTTTTGTCTACTTGTCTGTGTGTTTGCCTGTCCAACATTCATTTAAAAACGGCTGGACATATTCTCACGTAATTTGGTATGATGATAAAGTAGAACCAGGATTAAACATAGGCTTTAAGGCATTTTAAAAAAAATATTCTAGGGGGTTGTTTCGGGGTTAAAACTGTTTACTAAAAAACTTAAAATATTTCCCTTATTATTAACAGAAAAAAATATATAAAAAAATCAGCTGTGGCCACCACAGGACCGACCACCATCATAAAGTACTTGTATAAAATACATTCTAGCAGCAGAGTAGAAATAACTAGTCCTAATATTTTCTAACAGAGATATTATTTATCATGACCATGGAAACGTTACATATACATAAGTATAAAAAAATTGAGAAATTTTTCGTTTTATCAAAAAACGTCTGAAATAAAAGTTATTAGCTATTGCATTTATAGCAACTTTTGTTAAATAAATTTTTTCGAAATATTTTTCTGTTGCTAAATAATCGCAAAAATCTTAAAATCGACACGAGTAAACTCCCATTTCTAGTCAACCGATTTTTACCAACTCGTGCAACTCGTGGCATCAGTGGCACACTGATGTCAAAAGCTTAAATATGAAGTTTCATAAAAATCCTTTTAGCCGAATTTGCTCTGCACGTGTACACAGACAGACAGACCGACAGACGGACGGACGAACGGACGGACGGATATCATGCTAAAATAGTCAAAACGTTATGTAGGGACCTCAATTCGTGGAGATCCATCGAAATGTCAAAATCGGTATGATCACAATACCTCCCTTATATATGTTGGCGGTCGGTAAAAAATTGTTTATAGTAAGAAGACTTTGTTCAATACATTTTTAATCAGATGAATATTTGGAGAGTTACGGGGGCACACCCTAAAACTAAAATCTTGAGAAATCTCACTTATTTCATTTACATCAAAAATGAAATGAGATTTTTTTTCTACTCAATGCTGATTTTAAAAAGAACATTATTAAGGGGGTAAGGGGAGTGCTATTTATAAGGTTGAAGTATCTAATTTATTATTTACTTAACATCAAAAATGAATATACGAAAAGAAACTATTCCTCTCTTCAATGCAGTTTTTAATAAGATATACATTTGGGGAGCTATGTGGAGAGCTACCAATAAACCGATAATACCAATAAAATGTATCTCGCTTATTATTTACTTAACATTAAATATATATATATATATATACAAAACAGTAATAATAATAATAATAATAAACTTTTATTCCAGTCAATCTGTACACACAGACATAGGTTATGTCAAAGAAAATACAATACATAATATGTATGCTTATATTGCCATTACTCAAAATTTTAAACAGTGTATTAAAAAATTATACATACATGTCTTTCCTTATATGTATGAGTATATATGTATATATGATTCCTTTATTTCTTATGGGGAAATTCGACTCGCCACTCGACGAAATCGCTATTCGACGCTTTTTCAGAACAAATTAACGTCGAGTGGCGGGGTATTACTAATTTGAGTAATGACAATATAAGCATACATAAAACAATAATGTACAGTAGGCATACACTATAATGTAAAATACTGTACTGCAATAGAAAAAATAGAAAAAAAAACAGAAAAAAAAAGAAGAATAATAAACAGTATTGTATACAAAATTAGCCAAAAAAAAAGTTCATAGCAGCACTAATTCTGAGTTGTTTTCGTCAACCTATCTAGGCGCGAACTGCTGGCCATGCGTTCATTTAGCTTTGTTTACCAAAATATGTATCACGTGATCTGTACTCGATCACGATGCTTCCGTCGACTCTCACTCTCGACATTTACGTCGAATGGCGAAAACGTCGAGCTAAAAGGCAGTCGAGTGGCGGGGTATTACTGTATTTGATTGTACATAGGAGAGTTCTCAAATGTAGATAATTTGTGTCTAGGTATTTCTAGCGAATGAAGTCCAAATCTAGTGTTATACCTGTGACTGTAATTTAATAGTTTAAAATCATTTATATTATTTTTTACGTAGATCAAATTTTTGTATATATATATAAACAATGAAAAGTTAAAATTTTTAATTCTCGAAATTGATTTCTACATGAAAAGTTTCTATAAAGCTGCTCAATTCTAATAATTTTTAACTACCATATAACTTTACATCTCCCAACTTTTCGCTTTTATTCAAATAAATTATTTAAAAAAATCCAACATAGTCAAGACTTTTTATATTTGCTGTTTTCTAACTAGTTTTTGACATAACTAAACAATAATTAGTAAAAATTTAATTATTTTTATTCAACTGTAAATTATTTACAGAAAACATATTATAATAAGATCTATTTTGACTAATCTTTGACCAGGAAATGTTTGTATGAGTTTAACGTATTATAATTTTTACCTTTTTTTAATTCTTTTTACTACTACTTTTATTCATTTTATGTTTTTTATTCTATATGCTAATAAAAATGTTGATCTCTATAAATGCGCAAGACCATTTATTAAAATAACCAGCGATACATTTTTACCAATATTTATTATAACGTAGTGCCTATGAGATTATTGAGCCAGAAATTAAGTCTCAAGAACGACGTAAAATGCCTAGGGTTGGGATGGGGTCCGCAAAAAAGGGTCCGTTCAAGAGGGGGTCCGCGGACTACATAAGTTTAAGAAACCCTGCCATATATGATGCTATAAAATTGTGCATAATAATATATTTATAAAGTAGAAAAAGGGGTAAGAGTTTTTAATCTTCTCATTGCATAACAGATGGAGGTTAGTTTATTTGCAATTAAATTAATGTGAGTAAACCATTTGAGATTACTATCTATTGTAATTCCTAAATGTTTAATAGACTTGACAGAATGCAAGAAACTTTTATCGCTCTTTATTAATAAAACAAAATTATGCTGACAATTGGATATGTTAAAATGAATAAAAAATGTTTTGTCAAGGTTTAAAAATAAATTATTTGCTCGAAATCAATTGTAAAGTAAATTGAGATCTTTTTTTGTCTCATTAACCAAAGTTTGAGCATTACATGCATTATTTATGGTTTTTGCTTATGCGTTATTAGTGGTTTAGAATAAATAATCGATTATTTTGTTCACATTTAAACTGAAATATCTCACTTATCATTTACGTTACAGAAAAATGTACATTACAAAAACCGAACGAAGTACGGGTACTCCAGCTAGTACAAAGGTACGCGTCACGGTAATTAGTTTTGATTAGAATAAAGAAATAGTCAATTTGAAACACTCTGTATAAATTATGATTATTTTCAATTACAACAAAAAGTAAATCCTGAAAAATAGCACGTGTTACTTGGACCTTGAAATATTTAAATGATGACTTACTACAAAATACAAATAAAAATAATGTACTCATCTATATGTAATCTTTACACTTTTGTCATAACATACCATACTATGATGTGTGTAACGGATTTCTTGCTTAACCGACACCTGTTTAAATTTATTACCGTCAACAAATTTTTCACAATATTTAAATATCGTGAAATTTACTTAAGCCATTTTGAAAATGTGTACCTACTTATTTTTGTAATATTTTGTTTTAAGTTAAAATGTTGATCGAATTATCGCCCAAAAAATTCAAGTTTGAAGTATATTAGCTTGTTTAATATTTAATGCTGTAAATAGTCCAAAATTATGAATAATAAATTTATGGACGCTACTGGCATACATAATGATACGTCTTTGCCACGGACCTGAAACTAAATTTATTTAGGTTCAAGTTCAATATACTAATTTCTGTTCAGCTTCACGTTCAGATTCTGTGATGATCTCGTTAATACGAGGGTTACCTTTTTGTTTTTACAAACGACCACTAGATGGCAATATTTAAATGTGTCATTACTATATTCGTAAATTTTACATTTGTTATTGTGAAATCAGTGGCAGCTTTTAAATTGACCGAATAGTTTGTTGACAGTGAGCGTTTAAAAAAAAATAAGATTGTGAAAAAATGGATATTACTCGTGAAGATTTTTGTTGCATAATTTTTTCCGATTTTAGTAAAGGCCTAACTCAATAACAATGCATAGATTCGCTTCGTTCAACTTTTGGCAATGAAGCACTATCAGAAAAGACTGTTTACAGTTGGTTTGCAGAATTTCGTCGTGGTCGTGCGTCTATCAGTGATGAATCTCATGAAGTTCTACCAAAATCAGTTGTGATTCAAAAAAACATCGATGCTGTGCGCAAAATGATTGAAGAAGATCGGCATGTGACTAACCGTGAGACAGAGAGGCATCCTTTGGCATATCGCAGACTGCAATACATTCGATTTTAGCTGTGAAAAAGATTTGTTCCCGATGGATTCCGCATAATTTTACTGAAGCTCATGAAAAGGCTAGTGTCGATTAGTGTAAGGAAATGCTAAAAAATTCAAACTATGCATTGCAAAATTCGTATACAACATCGCTACAAGTGATACAACTTGGACTTATTCATATTAACCGGAAACTAAGCAACAATCCACTGTTTGGGTCTTCCAAGATGAACAGAAACCCACAAAAGTAGTTCGTTCACCCAGCACTTCCAAGAAAATGATCGCACGTCACTTCGGTTGTGGACATGTTGCAACCATTCCTTTAGAGGATCGGAGAACTGTTAATGCTTAATGGTATACATTGTTTGCCAGAAGTCATCGACAAAATCAGAAAAAACTACCGAAAACGTCGTATCATTCTTCATCATGACAATGCAAGCTCCCACACAGCACGTCAAACAATTAATTTATAATATAATATATTTAGTATATAATAATATAATTTATTCCCATTAATTAAATATAGTACAATGTATAGTAATTGTATCAATTACTATACAATGTATAGTAATTGATTATTTGAAGGAGAAATACATCGAATTAATGTCTCATTGCTCGTATTCACCTGATTTATCCCATAACGATTTCTATTTTGTTCCCCAATGTCAAACAAAAAATGTGTGGGCAGCGATTTTAATCACCTCAAGAAGCTGTTGAAGCCTTCGAAAACCATGTTTTTGAGATACCAACTTCAGAGTGGAAAAAATATTTCGAGAATTGGTTTGAACGCATGCAAAAGTGTATAAATTTAAAAGCAAATATTTTGAAAAGAAATAAAACAATTTGTTCCAAAAAAAATAATTTTCATTTTTAGTTTTTGTAAAAACTTAAAAGGCAGCCCTCGTAGTAGTTTGGTACCTACCTGAATTCAACACGTGTGGGTTCTTTTGGACCTGAAAGTCTTTTTCCCTTAAATAATATTTAGGTGCACAGTTCAACAAAATAAGAGACACATTATTTTAACAATTTTATTCCCTAGCTTACAAATACAAAAGTATATGTAATATATAATTAAATTAAATTGAATAAACAATGAAAATTATATTTTAACCACAATATGGTTAAATTAAGAATAAAAAGAAATTACATAAGTTAAAGTAATATTACAACTTATAAATACTGGAGAGGAGAAGTGTGAAAGTTTTTGAGATAGATTTCTCACCCTTAAGCTGCGTTCAGAGCTCTTTAAATTAATTGACTGTGCATTGTGCATTGTGAATAAGTTTAGTAGATAGTTTTAACGTTTTAGGAAGCTTTTACAGCTAAGGAAATTAGTGAGTTACGAATAGAGCGATATCTGTGTGTCTTTAAACCAACTACGGTGGCTTCGTAAAATGTTTATTATCTATTATCGTTTTCCTTATTCTGCTGTCCTAGATTATTACTAACTAAACCTAACCTAAATTGATCTAAATTGATCATATTTACTGTTAGTCTTTGTAATTTTGGGCGAGATTTGTTGAAAAAAAAAGAAATTTTGTTAGGTTATGTAAATAATATAATAATTATAACAAACCTTTACTTAACTTCAATATTTACAAGTTAAGTCAGTAAAAAAGAAAATATACATACTATATCAATTTACATTAAATTTGGAAATTTATATACATTTCATATCATTATTTAGAAATTCATTGACAGAATAATATGGATTGCTCTAGAACAGTGTTTCCCAAACTTACGAACCCCTTATGTCAGTGTTTCTCAAACTTTTTAAGTTCGCGGCCCACTTTTGACTTGTAACCATTTTTTTGCGGCACAGCTATGAGTTATTGAATATAGGTTTAAATGGAAAATTGTAAAATTTCGCAGCACACTCCTAGAATTTAACGGCACACTTTTTTGCGTTTATTTTCCTTTGGCGATTTAAAATTCCGCCATTACAATATTATTTTCGCGAACCCCCTTTGTACACCCCGCGAACCTCCAGGGGTTCGCGAACCACCGGTTGGGAAACGCTGCTCTAGAAAATTTGTTTTAATTTATGTTTAAACTGTTTCATTTCTAACTGTCGATATGATAAGGAAATCTTGTTGTATATATTGAAACCTGCATTTACTCTATCAGATATTAGCAGTCTAGATGAGGATCTTGTTAAGTTGTGTTTCGAACGGATGTTGTAAAGGCATACAATGTAAACGTTCTCTCCGATGTAGACATAGATAGCCAATGTGTTATATGTCTGACTCATTAAAACAACTCACTAGCTATAAGTTTGTAAAACTATCCACAATCGACACCGCATAATCTATTAAATCTGGAGATATGAACGGTTGCTCGCCTTACCATATGACAAACATTTAGTGACAATCAAGAGTGCACAAGCTATAGTCTATAGTCGACTAATTTAAGAGCTCTGAACGCAGCTTAAGAAGCCAATAGAATGCTGGATCAATAAAATATTCTTAGAAATATTTTATTCATAAAAAGTTTTTGATAATCATTTTTATTCGTTATTTGAGATCTAAGAGCTTCCATTTAATATTTTTTAAACTAAACTTAAATAGGTAATTTACGACAATTTCTTCACAATAACATTTAAATTAAGAAATCCCAGCCATTTTTTCTTCATTTGCTTCGTATTTAAGTATTCATTCAATTAATAAAAAAAATATTAATAAATAGCTTCATTTTTTTAATTTCAAAAACTTATTTCTCATTATTAATAATGTGTCATTTGATTTATAAGTATTTCACTACTAAAAATAATTTATTCTTGTTGGATACCTTAAAAAGAAAAAACTAAACCAATTCAAACAATATGATGAATTATGGCGTATAAGAGAAGGCGCTCCTGCAAACTCTGAACACACATGAACTCGATTCTCAGCTGTTAAAAATTTTTTATTATATTTTTTATTTCAAAAGAAGACATACACTACCATAGCCATAAATACAAAAAATTCATAACATTCTTAGCCATTATTTAGCCATTAATTGAAAAAATAATTAATTTTGTCAAAAACACAAAAACTTCAATATTTTCCAATAACGCAATTTATTCAAAAATTCATCTAGTAGAAAATGGTACCCGTTAGAAAATGGGTATGGTTCAATCTAGAAGGTTATCAAAATTAAGTGATTCCATTTGTTCGGATATTGAGAAATAAATATGCCTCTTTTTCAGTCGCTCTAGCCACAGCTGCAGTAGGAGTAGTTCAGTTAGCAGTAAAAACACACAGACATATATCTGAATATAGTCAAATATTAAAAAAAAATAAAACGCAAATAAAAACTACGGACGTACGTTGGGTACAAGTAGCTCAAATACGTCATTGATAGTTTACATAGAATTATGTGAAGTAGTTGAATTTCTTTTATCCTGTAGGTATTATAGTTGCTATGGTAATTGAAATCTGACAAGCAATGTAAAATGTAAAAAAATCAGCTGTGGCCACCACAGGACCGACCGCCGTCATAAAGTACTTATATAAAATACATTCTAGCAGCAGAATAGAAATAACTTGGCCTAATATTTTCTAACAGAGATATTATTTATCATGCCCATGGAAACGTTACATATATGTGAAAAAATTGAGAACAATTTCGAAAAATTTTACAGAAATTATTCGAAATTTTTCGTTTTATCAAAAAACGTCTCAAATAAAAGTTATTAGCTATTGTTTTTATAGCAACTTTTGTTTTATAAATTTTTTCGAGATATTTTTCTGTTGTGAAATATTCGCAAAAATCGACACGTGTAAACTCCCATTTTTAGTCAACCGATTTTTACCAAAAGTTGATCAACTCGTGCCATTGATGATTGAAGGTTAAATATGACAGACGGACAGACGGACAAACGGACAGACGGACAGACGGACAGACGGACAGACGGACAGACGGACGGACGGACGGACGGACGGACGGACGGACGGACGGACGGACAGACGGACAGACGGACAGACGGACAGACGGACAGACGGACAGACGGACAGACGGACAGACGGACAGACGGACAGACGGACAGACGGACCGACGGACAGACGGACAGACGGACAGACGGAAGCCTCGATAGAGGCTTGTTACCAAATTTAGACGCCATGGATGCCTCAATTTGAATCATATAAAAAGGAAACGAACATCAACTATACTGAATAAAGAAAAGAAATTAGAAATTGCTTTAGAAGTTGAAAGTAATAACTGTATATTTACTAAATCAATCGCTCAATCCGTATCTGTGAGTAAGTCATTTGTATATAGAGCTCTTAAACGTGAAAAATACCGGTCTTACAAATTTCAAAATCATCAACAACTTTTAGAGAGAGATGCGGCAGTACGGATGAACTTTTGCTTTAATATTTTCGAAAAAAACAATACCAACTCTATTATGCTCCAAAAAAATGTATTTACCGACGAAGCAACTTTTAATTTAAATGGTGAGGTGCACCGCCAAAATTTTAGGTATTGGAGTCCCGAAAATTTACATTTATTTAATGCTTCACGTATGCAAAGGCCGCAAAAATTTAATATTTGTGCGGGCATAAAAGGAATACACATAATAGGACCCTTTTTCATCGATGATAACCTCAATGCGGATAAATACTTGGCCTTATTACAAAATGACATAATGCCTGCTTTATGAAATTTAAATTTTGCTGGTCAAATATGGTACCTGCAAGATGGAGCTCAAGTGCACTATTCCAAACAAGTAAGGGACTACTTGGATAGGGAATTTCCCAACAGTGGGATTGGGAGAGGAAGGACGATAAATTGGCCAGCACGATCTCCGGATTTATCACCAAACGATTTTTTTTATTGGGGATATCTTAAAGGAAAAGTATATGAAGGAGAAGTAAGGAGCATCACGGACTTATAAAATAGAATCATGCAAGCATCAAACACTATCCCACAAGGGCAAATAATAAATGTTTTAAATAATTTTTATGATCGCCTTACTTTTTGTTTACAAGTTAATGGTGGTATTTTTGAACATTTAATTGAGGTGTTTTTTTTATGTTATTTTTGTATTTAATAATTGTATTTTCAATAAAAAATGTTTAGCCTTTTCAATGAATGTTTATCCCTATTTTGCAAAATAAATGGAACGCAACTTTTCATTGCCGTCAAAATAATTTGCCGTTACTAGGGAAACCATGCATAATAATAATTTCAATTTTGCAGGATAAAAGAAATTCACTGTATATATTTGTTTATCGTTTCTGTGTCGATCAATCGGCATGTAAAGCAGGGCCGGCGCTAGGATTTGCGAGGCCATGTGCGAGAAGAGCCGCGGGGCCTGCTGTTCAGATCTAAGTGAGGAGCAAAAAAAAAGGTCCTCATCTCCATGCGCGGGGCTTATTGTTGAACCGCGGGGCCTGGTGTTCAGATACAAGTGAGGAGCAAAAAAAAAAGGTCCTCATCTCCATGCGCGGGGCCTATTGTTGAACCGAGTGGGCCTGTTGTTCAAATCCAAGTGAGGAGCAAAAAAAAGGTCCTCATCTCCATACGCGGGGTCTATTGTTGAACCACGGGGCCTATTAAAGAACCGCGGGGCCTGCTGTTCAAATCCAAGTGAGGAGCAAAAAAAAAAAGGTCCTCATCTCCATGCGCGGGGCTTGCTGATGACCGCGGGGCCATGTGCGGCTGCACATGCCTCGCGCCGGCCCTGATGTAAAGTCTTGTGAACTATATAAGTGTTTTTTGGTTATGTCTATGAAATCGTAAAAATCATGCGGTGAGAAATAAATCACAAATTTCTCGGTCAATTTATCTAATGTCGTGACTCATAATCACGAAATTCTTTGTAACTATCTATCTTATTATTACTTGAAAAACAATATCACAAACTACTTAAGATCACGTAATAATGATATAAATATTAACAATTGTGTAATATTTATTGTAGCATCTTGGCAATGTATCTTTTTCACTTTTTATGTCACATTAAAAATCATTGTAATATATACTTTTCTCATACCAGAAAGTTCGTAATTTATCAAAGTCATACTTATTGTTCGACTTGAACATTTTCTGGTGTAATAAATAATGTTACATAGTGTAACCAAAGATGGTAAAATAAAATTATAATTGGACGTCACAGAACCGGATTGTATCTTTGGCATTTGAGAAACATCATTTAATTATCCATGTATGAATGACTGTTATTATTGACGATATTAAGAAGAAGGTGATATTCAAAATCAATTAGTAGTTTAATGCAGTTAATAGAAATAAATTAATTATAAATAAATGCTAATTTTGTAATTTTTAATATCAATAAAAAATAATATTGCTTCAATGTTGCCAATTATTTATTTCATTAATTGACGGTATTTCATTAAATGACTGTGTTAAATCATATATTACAAAATTCATGTGTAACCAGGCCCGGTCCTCATTTATCTTCTTTAATTATCTTCTTTATATATAAAAGAGAATATTTGTGGCTATGTCCGGAAATTCTAACCCACTTCCAGATATGCTACAGAGTTGAAATTTTGCATACAGGTAGAAAATTCCTTCATCATAACTAGAAAATCTCAAAAAAGTCCCATCAGAAACGAGAAATTAATAATTTTGTTTTTAATTATATTGGACCATCGAACTATTTATGATGCGTTCAACGAGATCGCCGGAATTTCGTTTCAATGATTGTTTGGACAACTATAGTAAGTTCGTGAAATATCGTTCAATGTCGTTCGGCGCGATTCTTCATTGCTCTGTTACAGCTGATAAAATTTATTTATTCAGTTATTTAGTAAAATTTTTGATTAGTGTATGCAGAGCGAGATTGAACTGGAGCACCGGTTTTCTGGTTTTTTATTTTAGGGCATTTTTAAACTTTGTTATTTTTATTTATTTTTTTCTATTCTTTTATTTAAATGTTTAAATATAATAGTAAAATCTTTTATATATATAAAACAGAAAATCTGTGTGTACCAAGTTGAAATTTGGTATATAAGTAGGAAATGCAGTCAATATAAGGAGGCAAATCGAAAATCAGAAGAAAAAAAAATGTATCACAAAAACGTAGACTATAGGCGTGGACAAATATTTTTTTTAATGATTTTTTTTTTTATTGGATTGATTTACGGGAGTTACGAAGGGACAACCTAAAACTAAACTTTTGAAATATCTCATTTACTATTGACTTAACAGCAAAAACGCACATGAGAAAAGCTGTTTAAAATAAAAATACAAATATATGTTATCCTATAAATTTTTCATTAGGTTGAGAAGCAGGGGAAGGGAGATGGGAGAGGTGCTAAAACTAAAATACTGGAAATATCTCGCTTATTATTTACTTTAAATCAACAATTTATAAAGACAATTTGTTTTGATTGAAGAACGATTATTTTCTGTTTAGTGTAGTTTTTGAATATTTAGAGGGATAGAGGGAGCGCTACTTATAAACTTGAAATATCTCTTAATATTGACTTAACATTAAACATGTGTATAACAGAAGTTGTTACAATATCAATAATATAAATAATTAAACAAATCTTTTCTGCTTAATCTTCTTCTGTATATAGGTATATCATTTATATTTTTCATATATATGTACATAAATACATGACCTGACTGACTCATCAACGTCCAGCCCAAATCACTAGACCTAGAAACATGAAATTCGAGAAGTATATTTCCTCCATGTCGTAAACGATCACTAAGAAGGGAATTTTCGAAATACGACCCCTAAGGGGCTGTAAAGTGATTTTAGGGATACCTCAATTATTCTTAGGACCAATATATTTGAATGTAAACGGCTTGAACCGATTTCGAAATGGGCTACGACTACTTTCTTTCGGTAGCGAAGCAGAGGGTATACTGCTAGTAATGTATACATAGCACAGGCATAACATAAGAATCACAAGTCTGCCTTTGTTTTGTTTATTAGAAACAGATGTTCAGAACAGTGACACCCCTTTGTACTCATCTCTATGCACATATCAAATATAAGATATCTTTACGTGACGTGCTCATTTTCCCCGCGGAAGCTACCGATAGAAACGCTATAAACGGGTCCAAATACTAATAACTGACGACAGCTAAATATATAAACAAAATGAACAATCACAACAGGACTAGCCCGGACCTACAAACACTATTATTTCAATTATTATTACGTCAAATATGAGGTCAATTATGACAGATAATCGTTTATTTGAATTGAGTATGTTAAGGGTGCACAGGGAAAAAAATATTAATAACAGAGTAGATTTTAAGGAAAAAGTCATGATTCGATTTACTAATGATCGCAGACGTCTTCAATTTCTATTTAAATAGTGTTCTGTATTTATGAAAGTTTATTTAATAAATTACTAAATATTTTCAAAAATACTCATTTATACACACATCAGAAAAGTCTAAGGATACGAAAAAAAAATATATATATGAAAATAAATAGCGTATGGTTTCTTTTGTACGTTTATTGTATTATAACAATTAAAATACTCAATAAAGAATAGTTTACAACAAACTAAGCTAAATGTTATTTATAAAATAATCTATATTTGAAAAAAAAATAATAATAATGTACAGATTTATGTACAGAATTGTAAAAAATGAACAAAAAAAGAAACAAATGCTAATAGTGAGTATGACCTCCACGTTGGTTAATCATAACCCTACATCTGCGATTCCTGAACAAAATAACATTATCGATATCTTCTTGAGGTAACCATGGAGGTAAAATTATCGTGCTCTTTCTGCTCTTAGAAGCTCTCTGAATCTAAAATTATCGTGAATGTTATCCATATGTGGAATAATTCTTCTCTTAAGCATGTCCCACACATGTCCAATTGGATTTAGAACCGGTGACTGTGCTGGCCATGGTATTGAATCAATACCTTCGTTATCCAGTTAGTTCGTTACAATTCGCGCAACATGTGGCCGAGCATTATCCTGGGCAAGATGAAACTGATCACCAACAGCACCACGAAATGGACGCCCAATAGGTTGAAGAATATTATCCAAATATTGTTGTGCTGTTAAAAATCAATTGGGAAAAACGAGATCAGTTCTACCGCCAATGATTATCCCACCTCATGCCATAACAGTACCACCTCTGTAACTGTGAACTCCCTGGACGTGCTTGAAACGTTCCAAATTACTGGATCTTCTCCATACCCTTGTTCGACAAGAATCTGGATGAATTCCAAATCTGGACTCATCAGTAAACAAAAAAATTATCACACCAATATTGAAATTTGTGACACCAGTCTAATCTTGCTCTGTGATTGCCTCTAGAGAGGGGTTGACATCTGATTGGTCGTAATAGAATATTAGCTTCGTGGAGACGATTTCTTATAGTATCGCGACTAACGGTTAAGTTATGCGCTCGCTGGAACTCCCTTACCAATTCGGGTGTTGTAATAGTAGATTGTATTTTAGCATGTAAGACCAAAAATCTGTCTTGAGCTGCTGTTGTACAGCGACCACGTCCCGGATATTGTTCGGCCGAACTCCCTGTTTCTCTGTAACGCCTCCATAACCGACTGATGACACTGAGAAACTCCTATCCACTCGGCTACATCAACTTGCCTGAAGCCACCTTGGAGAAGTCCCACCGCACGATTCATCTCGTGGATAGTTAAATGCTGTCGCTCCATTATTAAAAAAGAATGTCAATACTTAAAAACACTGCAGTTATTAATATAAACATTTGAATTGGATTAAAATAAAACATGTGATCAACCTACGGATCATGTACTGGATAAAATTTGTCAAATTTGTATTTGTTTTGTTTTGTTGGTTATTGTTTTTCCTTTTTTTCCATACCCAACTACTCATAATTGCCTACTTTAATTGAAATACAACATTAAATGTACAATAAGCAATATATTTTCACATTTTTATCCCCTAGACTTTTCCGATATGTGTATTTTATCCCTTCCTAAAAAAATGCTGCGGCAAACATGCTTCGGGCAGTTCCCGAAGTACATTGGAAAAATAAATAAAGAAATACTAGTATATGCTATGTAATCTATATATATAAAATCGTAACTAAGCTACCTACTCATAATCAACGCCCAGCCCAAACCACTGAACCTACAATCATGAAATTCGGCGAGTATATTCCCTCCATGACGTAAGCACCCACTAAGAACGGATTTTTCGAAACTCATCCTCTAAGTGGATGAAAAGGGGGTTAAAAGGGGTAAAATGTGGCTTCACGGTTTCCTTAATATCTCTTGGGTCCAATGAGATATCGACTTGGTTTTTGCTTACAAAGATTACGCATGTAAATATAAAAAAACTTATTTCAGGATTTTGTCCTAATCAACCCCTAAAGGGGTGAATCTACAATCAGGGTGAATTATAGAACCCTTCGCATCTTCTGTGTTTATTGTGTTATAACATTCCTTTTTGGCATATAGGTGTCGTTTTAAAATATTTAGAAAGTGTTTTGACCGTTTTTTTAAATTTCACCCCTAAAGGAGTAAATTGGCATTTTTTATTCGATAGGACGTAGTCTAGACAAAGAAACATAAAATTCGGGCAGTATATCCCTTTTATGACTTAAGGACCCCCTAAGAAACGATTTTTGAAATTCGACCTCTCAGGGGTGAAAAGGGGTGAAATATGTTTTCACGGATTCCTCAGTATCTTTTAGGTCAAGAATATATCGCCTTGCTTTTTCTTACAAACACTACCCACATAAATGTTGAAAAACTTATTTTTCAGGATTTTGTACTAATCAACCCCTAAAGGAGTGAATCTACAATCAGGGTGAATTATAGAACCCTTCGCATCTTCTGTGTTTGTTGTGTTATAACATTTCTTTTAGGCATATAGGTGTCTTTTTAAAATATTTAAAAAGTGTTTTGATCATTTTTTTAAATTTCACCCCTAAAGGGGTAACTTAGTATTTTATATTCGATAAAATGGCGTCTAGACAGAAACATAAAATTCGTGGAGTATATCCCTTTTATTACTTTACCCGCATTTTATCACCCTTTAACAGCACCCTAAAAAATGATTTTTGGAAATTGAACCCCTAAGAGATGAAATGGGGTAAAATGTGTTTTCACGGATTCCTCAATATCTCACAGATCCAATCAAATATCGCCTTCATTTTTGCTTATAAATATTATCCATATAAATTTTGAAAAACTAATTTCAGGATTTTGTCCTATTCATCCCCTAAAAGGGTGAATCTACAATCAGGGAGAATTATAGAACCCGACGTATTTCCTGTGTTTGTTGAGTTATTAAATTCCTATTTGGCATATAGATGTCTTTTTAAAATATCTCGAAATGGTTTCGACAGTTTTTCAAAATTTCTCCCCTAAAGGGGTAAAAGGATATTTTTTATTTGATAGAACATCCATTGGACATAGATACATGATATTCGCAAAGTATATTTCCTCCATGAGGTAAGCATACACTAAGACGGGATTTTTCGAAATTCAACCCCTAAGGGGTGAAATGTAATTTCAAGGATTCCTAAATATCTCTACGGACCAATAAGATATCGTCTTGGTTTTTACTTACAAAGATTACCCATATAAATGTTGGAAAACTTATTTCAGGATTTTGTTCTAATCAACCCCTAAAGTGGTGAATATTCGAACAGGGTTAATTATACAACATATTCCATATAGGTATCTTCGAAATATCTCGAAATGGTATTGACAATTTTTAAAATTTCACCCTTAAGGGGTAAATGGGAATTTTGTATTCGATTGAACATCCCTTGGACATAGATTCGTGAAATTCGTGAAGTATATTCCCTTCATGACGTAAGCACCCACTAAGACGGGATTTTTCGAAATTCCACCCCTAAGAAGTGAAAAGGGGTGAAATGTGATTTGAATGATTCCTGAATACCTCTTAGGACCAATAAGATATCGTCTTGGATTTTGCTTACAAAGATTACCCATAGAAATGCCGAAAAACTTATTTCAGGATTTTGTCCGAATCAATCCGTATAGGGGTCTACAATCGGGGTGAATTATACAACTCTTCGTATTTCCTGTGTTTATTGAGTTATAACCATTATTTTTCTAGCATAACGGTGTCTTTTTAAATTATCTCGAAATTTGTAATTGACGTAATTGCCCACTAGGACGGTATTTTTCGAAATTCAACCCCTAAGGGCTGAAATGTGATATCAAGGATTCCTTAATATCTCTTAGTACGAATAAGATATCGACTTGGCTTTTGCTTATAAAGATTAACCATACAAATGCCGAAAATTTTATTTCTGGATTCTTTCCTAATCAACCCCTAAAGAGGTAAATCTATAATCGAGATGAATTATGCAACCCGTCGTATTTCCTGTGTTTATTAAGTTATAAAATTCATTTTTGGCACAACGGTGTCTTTTTCAAATATCTCGAGATAGTTTTGACAATCTTTTAAAATTTCACCTCTAAATGTAAATGGGGGGGGGGTTAAATGGGTATTTATATACGATAGAACTTCCCTTGGATATACAGACATGAAATTCGGGAAGTATATTCCTTCCGTGATGTAAGTTTTTAGTAGACAATTGAAATTCGGGGACTAAATTTCTTCCATGACGTAAGCAACCACTAAGAAGAGATTTCTCGAAATTCAACCCCTAGGGGGTGAAAACGGATTTCTTACTATCTCTTGATGAAATAACGACTTGCTTTTTACTTACTATGGTTACTCGTACGCATGTATAAAAATGTAATTTAGGATTTTGCTTCAATCAACACTAAACGGGGCGAATCTACATTAAATCGACTTATGTATATAATCTTTCGTAACTTTTTGTTTCTTGAGTTATAACATTCCTTTTTGGCACATAATTTTTTTTTTTTTTAATCTTTAGAAAGTCTTTAAACGATTTTTTTTTTATCTATAAAGGGATAAACAGGTATATTTTTGATTATATACATGGAATTCTGGGAACATATTCCTTCCATAACGTAAGCATCGAACCCTTTATATCTCCTGTGCTTCTTGAGTTATAATATCCCTTTCTGGCATATAGGTGACTTTTTAAAATCTTTCAATAGTGTTCTGACAGTTTTTTAAATTTCATTCCTAAAGAATTTTTTATTAGAAATAAGAAATTCCAAGAGTACATTTATCGATATGATGTAAGAATCCACTAAGAAAGGATTTTTCGACCCCTATGGGGTAAAAAGGAGTAAAATGTTTTTTCACGGATTCCTCAATATCTCTTAGGACAGATGAGATATCGACTAGGTTTTTGCTTATAAGAGTTACCCGTGCACATGTTTAGAAACAAACTACGAATTTTACACTAATGAGCCTCTAACGGGGTGAATCTACACCTGAGGAGAGAGTCAGCAATGTGATCTATAAAGAACCATGACTTATGGTATAATAATTGCACGATGATGGCAAATCGTCAATATATCGTGGCGAAGCACGGGTACTCAGCTAGTGTACTTATATACATGTATATTTATAAATAAAACAGAAATTTACATAATGAACTATGTTATACAGGTTTTGTTGCCTATATTAGTAATAAAATGAAAATTAATGACACTTGTTTGTTAAAAAAAAGGATAATAAATAAATAATAGTACGACCCAAATAGAAGACCCGTCCGAGCATTTTGCACAAGGCCCCGTTTATTCTTCGGCCAGCCCTGCTTAGAGGCTTATAAGTTGCTGCCCAGGGTTGTGGTAGCTAAAGATTTACCCATATCTGACGGAAAATAAAGTTATAAACACTAACCTTGAAGAAAAATTGCACAAACTATTTTGTAATTTTTTCTAATCCTAACAATAAATTCTGGTAAAGCTGTCAGTGAAGAATATGGTATTACGCAAAACAGCAAGTATTTGTTTATTTACCAAAGGTGATCGTACTTTTTATAAATTCTAACAAACTTTTACTTTTTGTTTACATTATATCGATCCATAATTGCATTTAAGCTTCAAGTATGCACCCTCAGATATTGCATGACAGCAACTATAGCATATAATTAATTTTAAAAATATCACAAATATGTACAACAATAATAACTCTTACAACAAATCTAATTACACATAATGTTCATGAAATGTACTTAAAAATCGTGAATATCACAAAATTAAAAACAAACCTTTATGTTGTGTCCTTGATATTTGAAATGTCGTAAAAGTTATTACAAAATACAGTCAATAAATGAATGGCAAAAAGAAATAAAGATGACTTCAAGAATATCAAACCATGATTGAATTTTCTTAATGTAATCTTTACTAACATGGGATTATCAATTGCAAAATAAATATTAATATTAGAATTATTGGCAAACTGCAGTATTGAGAAGTGAGACACTCGAATACTCAACTGGTGGCTAAATTATTGTACTAAATAATGCAGTACAGTTTGAACTTATAACATATATTTTAGTGTTAAATTTTTGTCGACAGAAGTTATGAACAACTATAAAGTGGAACAAATTCATTCAAGAAAGCTGTCAAGCTATCATTCAAGAAAGAACAAAGATAGGCATCTTAGTTTTTTTTTTTTTACCTTTTCTAAGCAAAATGGACGGAAAGCTAATATACGAGGTGTGTTAATTAAGTAAACGGACTGATTTTTTAAAAATGTTTTATTCGTATAGAATTACAATTCAATATTGTCTCCCTCAAAATAACTTCCTTGGGAAGCCACACAGCGCTGGAGACGGTTCTTCCAATCCTCATAGCAGTGCTGGAACTCGGATACTAGAATAGCTTTCAGCTGGTCGGTTACGGACGTTTGAATGTTTTCGAGTGTCCCAAAATGACGTCCCTTAAGGTGATTTTTCAATCTTGGGAAGAAGAAAAAATCACAAGGACTCAAGTCAGGCAAATAAAGAGGCTGAGGAGCCGCAGGAATGTTTTTACTGACAAAAAACTCGTTTATTGAAATTGCTGTGTGACAAGGCGCATTTTTATTATCCTCAATTAATTTGTCAAAATCTGATGAACGGTAGTGTGAGTCAAATTCAAATCTTCCCCGATCATTCCAACTGTCAACCGACGATCTGAACGCCCGGATTCTGTCAACATTTTCAACGATTCTTGAAGATGAAGGCCTTCCGCTACGTGATTCATTTTCAATCAACTCTCTTCCTTCTGAAAATGCCTTAAGTTACCAAAAAACCTGGGTCCTTGACAAAACACTGTCTCCGTAGGCCTGCTGAAGTTTTACAAAAGTTTCCGTTGCACTGTGCCCAAGTCTGAAACAAAACATGATAGCACGCTGTTGCACGAAATGAATGTCATTCATTTTTAGAACGCACTAGGAAAAACTATTTCACGAAAAAAATCGCTACGGACAACAAAATTACTCTAGCGAGTTCAAACTCGTACTGAAGGCGTATCACATGTTCACCTGACACCCCTCCAAGTCCCGCGATCTCATATGTTGCCAGAACAAACGCTATGTTGCCAGTCCGGTTACTTAATTTACACACCTCGTATGTCAAGGAAAATTATGCAAAAATTTTTTCACAATAAAATTAAAATGAAAAAATCCCAGCATTTTTCTTTCTACATTTGCTTTGTATTCAAGTCTTCATTAAATTAATAAGAAATATAAATGGCTTAATTTTTTTCAACTTTAGAAACTTATTTCTCACTATTAATAATGTGTTATTTGATTTAAAAGTATTTCACTACTCAGTGGCGAATTAAGTTGTCTGTGAGCCCTGGGCGGTATATATTTTTGTATATTATTTTGTGAAGGAAATATTTGTATATAGCCCTCGGTGGGCCCCCCGGCTTCGAGGGCCCCGGGCGGCCGCCCAGTCCGCCCACCGCTTAATGCGCCTCTGTCACTACTATAAATTCCACACCTTTCAGCTGTGCTAAATGATTTATTCCTCTCTGATACCTTAAAAACAAAAAACCTTACTAGCCATAATTTATCCATGAATTAAAAAAATTGATGTGAAGTGTGAATTTTCACACATTTCAGGGTTTTGCAGGTATTTAGTAAGTGAATGATGATTATTTGGGATGCCAAAACAAATTTTATCTCAAAATATTTTTTTATGAATTTTAAATCGAATGCCTATTACCATTATTTAAGTTTTTAAAGATGTGCAGTATTTTTTTTTTATATATCAAGGTTCATTAAGATTTTGAAAATTGCGCCTATGGCTTCCATTGGTTGTTTTTAGTCATAGCTCCTCCCCTTTGATTTCGTGTACATTCAAATATATAATTAAATTATAATTTCAACAATTTCCACTGGTTATTAAATTTACGCTATTAAAAATTAAATGCAACAATTGCCAAAATATAATTAAAATTTTGAAAAAATAATTTAAACAATATAAAAATGCAAAAAAAAAAATAAAAAATAATATTGTCTCCTCACGTAGGACTCGAACATGAGTCCGAATATGAATTCTTCTTGGGCAGAACGCAAGTATCTTAGCCACAGCACCAAGAAACACGTTACTGTTTAGCGTATTATATAAACATAATCTGATCAAAAATTCCTGTTGAACTATTCCGGTTCACACCAATGTACATTACTTAGAATTTTTTCAGATTTTTAGTTTAAACCATCTGGGCTACAGGGTGTGGGACAAAATTTTTTTTGCACAATATTGGCAAAAATCGCTTCAAAATAATTTATTTTGCAAGAATAAAAATTTGATCGTTAATCCACGTACCAAGGGCTTTCATTTGATACCCTACTCAGAATTAAAAAAAAATTTTTTTTTTTCGATGAGCACATATTTGTTTATATTTTTAGGGGGATATGTTTTTTAGATGTTTTAGTATTTTTCCTATGTGCGGGTCAAAGAGTTGTATAAGCATGCCAAATTTCAACTCTCTAGGTTTAGCCGTTTGGCTACAATTTTTACCGAACAGACAGACAGACAGACAGACAGACAGACAGACAGACAGACGACAAAATGACGGTATAAGGGTTTTTTGGTCATACCTACAAAACCCTAAAAATAATGAATTTTGTCAAAACCACAAAAACTGCAATATTTTTCAAAAACGAAATCTGATCAGAAATTTCTCTCGTACGTTTCCCGTTTAGATCAATGTACATTATTCTGATTTTTTTCATATTTTTAGTTTAACCCCTTGGCATTTAAGGGTGCGAGAAAGTGATTTTTTAGTACATTAAAATAGTACGAAAAATTAAAATAAAAAAAAAAAAAATTGAAAAACTATCTTTTGTTCCTTAATCTACATTTTAAGAGCTTTCTTTTGATACCACACAATGAATTTTAAAAAAGTAATTATTTTTCGACACAAAAATTCGATTTCAAAAACTAATCTGATTAAAAATTTCTGTAGAATTATTTTGATTCCTATCAATGTACATTAAGGAGATTTTTTTCAGATTTTTAGATCAACCCCTCTGGAAGATAGGGTCGGGAACAAAAGTTTTTTGACATATTTTTGACGAAAGTCCCATAATAAAAATCAATTATACAAAAATAAAAATTTGTTTGTTTATCTGCGCATTAAAATATTTTATATGATACCCCACCCAAATTTTTAAAAAATATTTATTTTTTTCATATAATATATATTTGTTTATATTTATTCCGCACTGCATTTTTTTGAACTATCTACATTAGGGGTGCGGGCGTAATGATATGTAATGACATCATTATATTAGTCTAGTGCCTACGTGGAAAGATACTGCACTTGATGATAATGGAATGCCATTTGGCACACGTGTTCCTTATAAAAATTTAAATCATTTTGACCCGCAGCACCTATTTGTGAATCGAGGCAGATTCAAGATGGCGGCGAAACTAGCGCGCCATTTACGATAACGATAACTAATTTTTACGATAGAGCGAAATAGCTAAATACTAATTTGTACAATGGACCTTTAGCTACAATTTGCCGCGTCGTACGAGAACATTCGTTACTTAGTTTACAAGATACCGTCCATAATTCATTCTCAGACGCAAAAAAGTGATTTCCGAAATGGCTAACGAATTTTGTATGATATGGCTCGCTTTCTATTAATTTAATGCCGTAGATTACGAATCTGTTATCAAAATGGCAAACATTTTAAATTTTGATAGATTTCTTTCCCAAATTCGAGACATGATGATATACTCTACCACTGCAAATCTGCGTATATTAATATTTTTTTTCAATTCTTCCTAAATCTATAGGGCATATCCTTGGCTACAAGAATATGTGCGGAATTTTTCTCTGAGGGGCGCCGAAATTAAGGTAGCGGCCGAAATGTGTAAAGTCTCAACTTCGTATTATTTGGACACTTTTTATATCGTTTTGGACTAAATCGGACCTGTAAATTACAAAAATGAAATAAAAAATGGCATATGACTTGTTATTATTAGGGTTTTGCCCGTAATGAAATAAAAAATTTGACATATCCGGCCGGAACGGCTGTAAATTATGACATTTAAGTAAGATACTCCATGAATATACGGAATGCATCAATTTGATTAGGTTTGTTTGCAGCACATGATCTCAAATGAAGCCGCTTTCGAAATAACGCTCGAAAATCGAATTTTGCTATTTACATCAAATTTGTTGAGTTGTATATTAATTTCGGGTATATTGAAGTCGTAGATTTCGAAAATGGAGTTAATTTAAAGATTTGCTACATATAGGATTGTATTTTGCCCGAAAAAAATAATTACATGTATTCTTTACGTAACAGTTAGATTCATTACACGAGAGTTAAGTACCTCCCCATCCCAAAAGAGTAGTATATAGCAGTTCTGATAAAATAATATAGATTACTACCCACTTAATACGATTCTAATGGTGGCCGAAAACTATTCTTTCGAAAATGGTTAAAATCATCTCTGATATTTTTACCAGTTATTACTAGTTATCAGGACAACATTACTTGATAGTTCCTATATATTTGCTATTAATATTGACTTTCAGTGCTACCCTACAAAATAATTTATATTTGTTTACAAATCAAAGTCGTAGGCATATGTAAAGATAAAATTCTAGTGAGTAGAGAATGTCCATTCATGCTATCAATTGTACTGATTATTGCCGTTATTAATTTTAATTTGGTTTATTTTAAATTTTTCGAAGCGTAAAATATCTCAAAATTATATTTTTTAAAACTACGCCTATGAAAACGTATTAAGTCAAGTTCAGGGGCTAATTACGTCCGTTCCCCACTAATTATTAATTACTTATTATTTTTTAAATTTAAGTTTATTTAAAATTTTTCTTCAATTAATTGTGCAAAATAATGTTTCACACCTGGTTTCGATTCAGACTAGTATTGAATAAGAATTGATCGAATCTCTTTATTTTGCATACAATTAGGTAGTAGAAGAAGTCAGTATTATTGGCACATATAGAGGATTTATCAACACATTACAATGTTCTCCTGATAACTAGTAAAATATCAGAGATGGTTTTAACATTTTCGAAAGAGTAGTTTTCGGCCACCATTAGAATCGTATTAAGTGTGTAGTAATCTATATTATTTTGTCAGAACTGCTATATACTACTCTTTTGGGATGGGGAGGTACTTAACTCTCGTGTAATGAATCTCACAGTTATGTTAAGAATACATATAATTATTTTTTTCGGGCAAAATGCAATCTTATATGTAGCAAATCTTTAAAATAACTCCATTTTCGAAATCTACGACTTCATTATACCCGAAATTGATATACAACTCCACAAATTTGATGAAAATAGCAAAAGTCGATTTTCGAGTGTTATTTCGCAAGCGGCTTCATTTGAGATCAGGTGCTGCAATCAAACCTAATCAAATTGATGCATTCCGTATATATATGGAGTATCTTACTTAAATGTCATAATTTACAGCCGTACCGGCCGGGTATGTCAAATTTTTTATTTCATTTCGGGCAAAACTCGAATAATAACAAGTCATGTGACTTTTTTTATTTTATTTTTGTAATCTACAGGTCCGATTTGGGCGAGAGCGATATAAAAAGTGTCAAAATAATACGAAGTTGAGCATTTACATATTTCGGCCACTATCTTAATTTCGGCGCCACTCAGAGAAAAATTCCGCACATATTTTTGCAGCCAAGGATATGCCCTACAGATTTAGGAAGAATTGAAACAAAATATTAATATACACAGATTTGCAGTGATTGAGTATATCATCATGTCTCAAATTTGGGAAAAAAATCTATCAAAATTTAAAATTTTCGTCATTTTGATAACAGATTCGTAATCTACGGCATTAAATTAATAGAAAACGAGCCATATCATACGAAATTCGTTAGCCATTTCGGAAATCACTTTTTTACGTCTGGGAATGAATTATGGACGGTATCTTGTAAACTAAGTGAGGAATATTCACGTACGACGCGGCAAATTGTAGCTAAAGGTCCAATGTCCAAATATGTATTTAGCTATTTTGCTCTATCATAAAAATTAGTTATCGTTATCGTAAATGGCGCGCTGGTGTCGCCGCCATCTTGAATCATTTTTAAAGTTATTTTTTTTTTTTTTTTCATTTCTTAATTTAAATTTCTTAAAAAAAATTGTTTTTGTTAATTTTTGTCATTTTTAATTTTGAATCTTTTTATTTGATTTTACTTATAGGTTAAAATCCCATTATTTTTTAAAAAAAATGCTCTTTTTTAACATAACATAATACAACAAAATAATAATAATAATTTACAATAATAATTTTATTGAACGATATTTATTACATATAATTACATAATATATAAATGATAAAACATTATTCGTTAATGAGAAGGTTGAGACTCTTTCTTGACATAATTTTTCAAAATCAGGACAGTAATTTGATACTGCTACTCTTAAACTGTCATTCAGTGATCAGTTTTAATAAAATGAAACATAAAAAATTGATGTGAAGTGTGAATTTTCACACATTTCAGGATTTTGCAGGTATTTAGTAAGTGAATGATGATTATTTTGGATGCCAAAACAAATTTTATATTAAAATATTTTTTTTGTTAATTTTAATTCGAACGCCTAATACCATTATTTAGGTTTCTAAATATGTGCAGTATTTTTTTTTTATACAGCAAGGTTCATTAAGAATTTTAAAAATTGCGCCTATGGCTTCCATTGGTTGTTATAAGTTCCGCCCCTCTGATTTCGTGTACATTGAAACAGAATTAAATTATAATTTAAACAATTTCCACTGGCTATTAAATTTACGCTTTTAAAAATTAAATGCAACATTTGCCAAAATATAACTAGAATTTTGAAAAAATAATTTAAACAATATAAAAATTAAAAAAAAAAAAAAAAAATAATATAGTCTCTACTCACAGGCAGTGATGGGCATTTACACGTAAACCTTAATTGTTTACGTTTACGTGTAAACTTATGTAACAATTGGTAAACTTGTCAACAATGTAAACAATGTAAACTTTGTAAACTGTCAAATAATGAGGTTAGTTTTAGTTATTTAATACGAATAATAGAGAGTTAATGAACAAGTATATTCAGTTCAAAACAATAAATTTATTAAAAAAATGGTGGGAAGAAACCGAAGGAATAGTTGTGAAGAACTAGGTTTTGTTTTAATTAAAGAAAATAAAAGAAAATATAGGGCGTTATGCAAAGTTTGCAATGAACCTTTTCGTTACTAACAAATATAGGCTGATTTTCTTAAAGGTGAAATTTAATGTATTTTGTTATTAAAAAAATTAGACTGAGTTTTTCTTTTTCATATTCATATTTACTAATTTGTATATAACACCTGTATAATGATGCAAATTCGATTTTTATTAATATGCATATTGGCTTATCCTAATTTTATATACTTACTTTTTCATTTAAAATCGTTTCATTAAAATTTTATTATTTATAAAAATGTATTGAAAATGAGGTTCTGTAATTCAAAACAAGTGCGCATGTCTAAATCATTGTTTACAATGTTTACGTTGTTTACATTGTTTACAAGAGTTTTTGTGTTTACTTTACATCAATTGTTTACGCGTCAATAATGAGGTAACTTACCTCATGTAAATTACGCGCCCATCACTGCTCACAGGGTTCGATCCCTTTCGGATCGGGTTACTTGAGTGAAAAATCAGCGTCTAATACCACTAGACCAGCATACACGTTACAGTGTGGCGTGTTACAAAGCTAGAACTTGTGTACATTATTAGCCAAAAATCACAAAAAATGCGTTATTTTCCAAAAACCTAATCTGATCAAAAATTCCTGTTGAACTATTCCGGTTCACACCAATGTACATTACTTAGAATTTTTTCAGATTTTTAGTTTAAACCATCTGGGCTACAGAGTGTGGGACAAAAAATTTTTTGCACAATTTTGGCAAAAATCGCTTAAAAATAATTTATTTTGCAAAAATAAAAATTTGATCGTTAATCCCCGTACCAAGGGCTTTCATTTGATACCCTACTCAGAATTATAAAAAAATATTATTTTTTTCGGTGAGCACATATTTGTTTATATTTCTAGGGGGATATGTTTTTTAGATGTTTAAGTATTTTTTCTATGTGCGGGTCAAAGAGTTGTATAAGCATGCAAAA
The DNA here is from genome assembly GCA_963971575.1 of Liopterus haemorrhoidalis. Classification (NCBI taxonomy): domain Eukaryota; kingdom Metazoa; phylum Arthropoda; class Insecta; order Coleoptera; family Dytiscidae; genus Liopterus; species Liopterus haemorrhoidalis. Next base: position 100,814,802 of record OZ020611.1, read on the forward strand.
TTTCAACTCTCTAGGTTTAGCCATTTGGCTACAATTTTTACCGAACAGAGAGACAGACAGACAGACAGAGAGACAGACAGACAGACAGACAGATAGACAGACAGACAGACAGACAGACAGACAGACGACAAAATGACGGTATAAGGGTTTTTTTGGTCATACCTACAAAACCCTAAAAATGGCGCTAAAATTCGATAGAATTCGCTAAAATAATATTTTTTGTAGTGGAATTACTTATATTTTATTATATAGGGAGGTACTTAATATGACATAATTACTTGTAAATTTCAATTAATAAATAAGTATTTAATTCCAAGAAAATTTGGTTTAAAACTTGGAGAATGAAATTGATTGAAAATGAAATTTAAACAAATATTTTAATTTACCGGGAATCGTATCGCGAGCGCATATCAGATCTCCCGTGGGCGCAGCTGCCGAGGGGGTTGGCCACCCCTGCTCTACATTATTCCTATGTATATGTGGGTTGTATAAGCATGCCAAATATCAGTTTTCTATGTTCTGCCGTTTGGCTACAATTTCTACCGTACAGACAGACAGACTCATGAAAGACCTTATAGAGTTTTTTGGTGGTTATACATGCAAAACTCTAAGAGGCGAATTAAACAAAATATTTAGTTAAACATAAAAAATACACTCGCCGACAAGAAATTCGATCTATATATTTTAACTGTGTTTTTTGTTTTGTTTGGAAAATTAATCACAAACGGAGTGGCACGGAATCGCGTAATATTTGCCTCGCGTACTTTCACGTGTCGGCGCCGTCTTAAAGTCAAGATTACGCTAAGTCTCAGTAAATATCACGTCCTTACGCGTTGTTCCGATACTATTGATACGATACCAGTATCGACTTTTTCATTCGATATCGTGATTTTACTGTCGATAATAATCTTCCGCTACTTTATTAATATCAGTACATTTGACCCAGTATCGTATCGTTTCTCTTTTTTTTTTTTTAGAACAATATAGTAAAATTTTTTATACACATAAATATTATGGTGATTAAATTTTTTTCAATAAGAAACCCTTCAAAAATTGTACTCTTGTTTAGAAGTTGCTGGCGTTTGACGTCTTTTTCCTCTACGTTTGAGGTTATGAAATGTCATTGGTTATTTTTGTATTTTCATTAAAAATGTCACCACCTAAAAGCAAAGTGTAGACCTATTTTACCAAAATAGACCAAGGAATTTTCTCGGTGCTTGCAATGAAGAAGGGTGGAGTGTTTAATTCTATTTTAAACAATCACTCAGACCTATAGGCTTCAGCAAGAGTTCATATACACACTAGTTTTGCAAGTGAAAGATCGGAAATCCCTTCGTAAAATGTTTATTTATCTATTATCTATTATCGTTTTCATATTTTTTCTAATTCTGCTGTCCTAGATTTTTACTAACTAAACCTAAGCGAATTTCCTAGTTTTTAGGTATACAGTACTTTATTTTCCCCCAAACATTAGCCCATTAAAAATAGTGTAATAAACTCTAGTAAATATGATCAATTTAGGTAGTAAGGTTAGTTAGAAAAACGATAATAATTATAAATATTTTACAACGGGATTTTTCACTTGCAAAACTAGTGTGTAAATGAACTCTTGCTAGGCTCCATTGCCTCGTTTATTTCTTCTCTATATGAACACCTTTTATTTATTAGTTCTTCCATGAACGAATCTTCCTGGCCTCCGATTTTTGTAGCTGTCCAATTTATTGTTACCTAGGTCATCTGTCACTTTTCAGTCTTGTATAATACTTTAAGCCCATACTACTTTAATATATTTATTATTGTAAAACAATTAGATTGTTATTATAAGAATATGTTTTCTTTTTACGTTTTATAGAAAATATATTCATTTTTCTTTTCGATACTTATATATATCCTAATTTCATTAATCTCGATTTCCAGGATTAACCTTCATAGCAGTTGTGGACGGATTCTACGTCTGTGTCAGTGGCGCAGCCAAGGGGGGGGGGCGACGGGCCTGGGCCTCTCCCAGGACCACAGATACACGGTGCTGCTCGGAGAGTTGAGGATAAAATTTGTTAACAACAACAGTAGTTAATTTTTCAATTACTTCATTGTGAACAATATTTGCATTTTTTTTTTTTTTCGTATAAATAAACATTTTTTTAAGATTGCCTATTCTTGATATAGTGACAAAATTATTGTTCAAGTGAAAATACATCACTTTCCAAATATTCTCCAACGAATTATATGAAGGGGAGCGTTGATCCTTTTTCCCCCTGACACATCGACTAAAATATTCGCCCAGTCAAATGATAAAATTGTTTTAAACAACTAATTACTCGATTCAGATAAGATAAAGTGGAAATCTGACTTCGGTATAACTTTCAGAATGTAATTTTAAAATGACACCTCAAACGTGAAATAGAGTAGAAATAGTAGAAATATAATAAAGAGAGTAGTTTTGGAGACAATCGCGCTTTTAAAATCGGTATTTGGTGTTATTTTGTAGATAAATGTGAATATCAATATCTTCTTAGGTATTTTTAAAATTATGATATTTACACACAAAAAGGACTGATATGAGTTGTACTGAACAACAGTGGCGTAGAGGGGGGAGGCACAAGCCCCCCTCTGAAGGTCCAATGAAATGAAAATTTAACAAATTTATCATAATCGTACAGCAAAATAACTTATGTATTTTACAATAATAATAAGCTATATTTTATTATGATTAGTGTTGAAAGTAACAGAAAATGCATGTTTTCGTAGGTTTAACCAAGAAATCCTTATTCCGTCACATAAGTCTGTTCGTTCGGTACAAATTGTGGCCAAGCGGCTGATTTAGAGAACTGAACATAAGTAAAAGAAATATTGAGACTTCAAAAATATATCCCGCGAAAAATATAAATAAATATGTATTTATCGAAGAAAAAATCAAGTAAATGTTTTTAATACATGGATTAACAATTACATTTTTTTATCAACATATAATGGAATTATTATTTGATATAAACATCAATATCCAATAGCAGGGGTGTTGAACTGATTTGGGTCGCAGTCTGTGTTACATACAAAATGATAATCAGTGACGGAACTTTAAATATCCCGAAGGATTTCTTGACATTTTTTTATAAACAGAAAAGGGGAAGAGAGTATATTTTACATTTTGAAATATATTTTTCCCCTAAATAAACTCAAGTGATTTTAATTACCGCTTCAGGGGCCACAAAAAATAAGGTTGAGGGCCGTATGCGGCCCGCGTGACCTCGAAATTTGAATCGGCCCTCCCCAAGACAAAATCCTGGCTGCGCCACTAGTCTGTGTTAATAGTTAGCATTAGTGAATCACTGTATGATTAAGCAAATTCAAAAGTAGATTTTGTTGGAACCAAATCAATTCTATTAAAATTCATGGCATAGTTGTTAAAAACCTATAAAAACGATTGCACTGCAGTTGAGATGATCGCATGATAAATGAATATCAACATTAGTGTTTTGAAAGTACTTATATTGCGGGTCAATGCCGACTGACCATCCGAGGTCAACATTACAGTCCGACACGTTGTTTTCTAATAGCTACTTCAAGCCTAAATAGTGTCTTCCGTTACTTAATTGCATTTTCATTTTAATACTTCCATAAAAAGAGGAAGATAGTATATTTTAATGGACAGCTCTAGGTGGTTCGTATGAGGGCAGAATGTAATCAATTTCTAGTCGAATATCTATATACAGGTAAAACAAGATAGAGGCAACACGGTATCAGGACACATACTCCCCGGACATAACCCCCCCCCCCCGTCAAGAACCCCACGTGCAAGAAAACCCCCTGACAATTTATCCCCATCTAAAAGCTCCCCTGACAATTAACCCCCCTCCAATTTTAAATATGAAATACGAGGGCTTCCTTTTAAGTTGTTATAAATACTAAAGAAAAAGAAAGATTTCATAGACAAAAAACACTTATATAGCTCACAAGACTTTACATGCTGATCGATCGACAGAAAACCGATAAACAAATATATATCTACTTCACACAATTCTATGTAAACTATCAATGACGTATTTGAACTACTCGTACCCAACGTACCTCCTTAGTTTTTATTTTCTTTTTTTTTTATATTTGAATATACGAGGGCTACCTTTTAAGTTTTTACAAAAACTAAGAAATAATCTTTTTTTTTAGAACAAACCATTTTATTGCTTTTCAAAATATTCGCCTTTAAGATTTATACACTTCTGTATGCGTTCAAACCAATTCTCGAAACATTTTTTCCACTCTGAAGTTGGTACCTCAAAAACATGGTTTTCGAAAGCTGCAACAGCTTCTTGACGTGATGAAAATCGCTGTCCACGCATTTTTTGTTTGACATTGGGGAATAAAAAAAAAGTCGTAGTGGATAAATCTGGTGAATACGGGCAATGAGACATTAATTCGATGTTTTTCTCCTTCAAATAATCAATTGTTTAACGTGCTGTGTGGGAGCTTGCATTGTCATGATGAAGAATGATGCGACCTTTTTGGTTGTTTTTCCTGATTTTGTCGATGACTTCAGGCAAACAAATTGTTGTATACCATTCAGCATTAACTGATCTCTGATCCTCTAAAGCAGCGGTTCTTAACCGGGGGGTCCCGAAAAGACCTTAGGGCAGTGATGGCGAATCTTTTGAGACCGGTGTGTCAAAATTCGAAAAAAAAAAACTAGCTTAACTCGGGTGCCGTGTCACGTCTAGAAGGCGCAAATAGCCTTTGTTGCTGTGCGCCAAAAAATGTAACTAATTAACTCACGTCTAGAAATATCCATAATTTTGTGATATTTGTAGCCCGAATAAAAAAATAGTTACATTTTTGATATATTTATTTGTTAAAAAAGCTAAAACAAATAATTCTCTTCATTAGTGACTTTTTTGTTGCTGATTTGTATTTGAAAATCTTCAAGGCCAAGCAAGCGCTACTAACTTCATCTGTCAGTCGGTTTCTTTTATTGGTTTTAATATTATTTAACGCGTAAAATAAGGTCTCACAAAAGTACGTAGACGGAAAAATGTTGAATAAATCCGTCGCTATTGACATCTGACACTACCGATAGAGGCGCTACTGCATTTTACATCATGGCTGACTTTGGTAGGATATTTTTGACAGGTTCAATGGTATCTTCATGTGATATTTATTGAAACACACGGGAACACACTCTAAAATGGTCTTTAACTGTCTTTCCACTTCTAAGAACATATTTCCATGTTTGTCTTCTATCCATAACTACACGTGCACCACCACGTAAATTCAGAAACACGTTTTTTTTGCCACGTTTCGGAACACGATGAAAACTTAGGTCTCTATCACGACCTACTTTTGCATTGCAAAGATAAACACAACAATTCACGTTGCATTTAATTTTTTCTTGCAATTTTAAAGACATTTTTTTAAAAACTTGCTATGAAAACAATAGTAAACAAACTCGACTATCCTACAATCGTCAGTTTCTCAAAATCTCACTAGAGGCGCTTCAGTTATTGTCAGTTGACAATAGTTTTCAAAGTGCTAAAAGCGTCTGGTAATCAGTTCCAAGCGCTCCAAATTTCCTGTTCATGATGGCACTTTTTTTCATTCTCCAACCGATTTCTTTCCAGATTTTCAAGCTTGGACCTCAAGTCGACAAACACTTGAAGCCCGTCCGTAAACAATGCGTGTCAGCCAAAATGTCTTGGCTTGTCACCCGTTACACGCGTGTCATAGGTTCGCCATCAATGCCTTAGGGGGTCCCGAAATCAAAAGAAAAAATTTAATTTTTACCAGTTTTTGCTTTTAAAATTACAATAAACTTAATTATTAAACAATAAATTATTAAGAGCATTTAAAATATTATTTCAAAAAATTTCTTGGGGGTCCAGAAAATATTTTAGGCTAGTTGGGGGGTCCCGAGTATAAAAAGGTTAAGAACCGCTGCTCTAAAGGAATGGTTGCGACATTTCCAGTACAACCGAAGAAACAAGCGATCATTCTTTTGGAAGTGCTTCGTGAACGAACAACTTTTGTGGGTTTCAATTCATCTTGGGGGACCCAAACAGTGGATTGTTGCTTAGTTTCCGGTTCATATGAATAAATTCAAGTTTCGTCACCTGTAATGATGTTGTATACGGATTTTGCTGTGCATAGGTTGATTTTTTTTAGCATTCCCAATCAACACGAGCCTTTTTTTGAGCTTCGGCCAAATTATGCGGAATCCATCGAGAACAGATCTTTTTCACAGCTAAATGTTTATGCAAAATCGAATGTATTGCAGTCTGCGATATGCCAAAGGATACCTCTATCTCACGGTAAGTCACATGCCGATTTTCATCAATCATTTTACGCACAGCATCGATGGTTTTTTGAATCACAACCGAGTTTGGTCCACCATCACGAGATTCATCACTGACGGACGCACGATCATAACGAAATTCTGCAAACCAATTGTAAACAATCTTTTCTGATGGTGTTTCATTACCAAAAGTTGAACGAAGCGACTCTATGCGTTGTTGTTGAGTTAGGCGTATACTAAAATCGTAAAAAATCATCCAACGAAAACCTTCACGAGTTAATATCCATTTTTTCACAAACTTGTTTTTTTTTAACGCTAACTGTCAATAAACTACTCGGTCAATTTATAAGCGGCCATTGATGTCAAATTTTACGAATATAGTAATGACTCATTTCAATATTGCCATCTAGTGGTCGTTTGTAAAAACATGAAAGCTAACACTCGAATAGCAACCACCAAAATGCGATTGATATGGAGAAATAAGTTATTATTCTAAAAAAATTGGCCGGTCTGTGGTTTCAGCTGGAGCTTTTAGATCTGATATAAAATGAGGAAAATAAGTAAATATATTAAATTTAATATTTTAATAATAATGATAATTAACATGTACATATATATTACAAAGGCGAATGCTTCGAGATCGATCGTCGTTTGTGAAAACATAAAAGGTAAACGTCGTATAACATATCATGAAAAATAAAGAACAGTTTCTACCTATGCGTAGTTTTTAGGGTTTTGTAGGTATGACCAAAAAATTCTTATACCGTCATTTTGTTGTCTGTCTGTCTGTCTGTCTGTCTGTCTGTCTGTCTGTCTGTCTGTCTGTCTGTCTGTCTGTCTGTCTGTCTGTCTGTCTGTCTGTCTGTCTGTCTGTCTGTCTGTCTGTCTGTCTGTCTGTCTGTCTGTCTGTCTGTCTGTCTGTCTGTCTGTCTGTCTGTCTGTCTGTCTGTCTGTCTGTCTGTCTGTCTGTCTGTCTGTCTGTCTGTCTGTCTGTCTGTCTGTCTGTCTGTCTGTCTGTCTGTCTGTCTGTCTGTCTGTCTGTCTGTCTGTCTGTCTGTCTGTCTGTCTGTCTGTCTGTCTGTCTGTCTGTCTGTCTGTCTGTCTGTCTGTCTGTCTGTCTGTCTGTCTGTCTGTCTGTCTGTCTGTCTGTCTGTCTGTCTGTCGGTCTGGGTGTCTGTCTGTCTGTCTGTCTCTCTGTCTGTCTGTCTGTCTGTCTGTCTGTCTGTCTGTCTGTCTGTCTGTCTGTCTGTCTGTCTGTCTGTCTGTCTGTCTGTCTGTCTGTTCGGTAAAAATTGTAGCCAAACGGCTAAACCTAGAGAGTTGAAATTTGGCATACTTATACAACTCTTTGACCCGCACATAGGAAAAATACTAAAACATCTAAAAAACATATCCCCCTAAAAATATAAACAAATATGTGAACATCGAAAAAAATATATATATATATTTTTTTAAATTCTGAGTAGGGTATCAAATGAAAGCCCTTAGTACGTGGATTAACGATCAAAATTTTATTTTTGCAAAATAAATTATTTTGACGCGATTTTTCCCAAAATTGTGCAAAAATTTTTTGGTCCCAGATGGTTTAAACTAAAAATCTGAAAAAATTCGAAGTAATGTACAACAGGAATTTTTGATCAGATTATGTTTTCGGAAAGTAACGCATTTTTTGTGTTTTTAACTAAAATATGTTAAATATTTAATTCGCTATGTAACACAATAGATAAGTAAGCGCTCGTAGCGTCGTGCGTTGTGTCGTCGCTTTGTAATTTGAAAACTAGAGTTCGATTCCTCTCAATTTAAATTTTTCTGTTTTTTTTTTCACATTTTTATTTTGTCAAAATTCTATAAGCGTAAATTTAATAACCAGTGGGAAGAGTTGAAATTATAATTTTATTCTATGTTTGAATGTATACGAAATCAGAGGGCGGGGCTTATGATTTAAGCAACCAATGGAAGCCATAGGCGCAATTTTCAAAATCTTAACGAACCTTGCTATATAAAAAGAAAAAATACTGCACATATTTCGAAACTTAAATAATGGTATTAGACATTCGAATTAAAATTCAAAAAAAAATATTTTGACATAAAATTTGTTTTGGCATCCCAAATAATCATCATTCAGTTACTAAATACCTTCGAAACCCTGAAATGTGTGAAATTTCACACTTCACATCAATTTTTTAAGTCAGCGAGCCTGAAATTATCGTTTTCCAGGAGGTGGGGGAATTATTGCTTTTCCGGCAGCAAGGGGTCGGAATTATTTGATATCCCGGAGCCCGGGTCCGATATTATTGTTTTACCAACTATACTAGTTTTGAGTTAAATGTCGAATCATAGACGGTCTGCTTAAGAATTATGTGTATTAAAAATATAGTCCATATAAACAAAATGTTTATTGTAAATAAAAATTATAATTCAGAGGAGAACAGTCTTAAATTGAGTTTACAGTAATTACCCAATAATCAAAATGACCTCTATTTTTGGAGCGCTGAAATGATCACACCATTAAATTTAAATATTTTTGCAGAATTAGGTATTCTAACTGGATTTCCAATGTGCAATCTATTCGTCATTAATTTCACAATGTTGCAATTTGTGAATTTAAATATTATTAAACATGTTAGATACACTTTTAATTTTAACTATTTATAGCAGGGTCCGGCAACCTCTTTTACATCGCGGGCCGAATTCAGTAACTTTTTTATTTTTGCGTACCGGGCTGCATTTAGTAAAATTTTTTTTTTTTTTTGGTGGGCCATACTTTCTTTTTTATTTTCTATTTTTTACGATCTTCAGTTCTTGTTTACGCCAATTTACCCGTATTTACGTCGGCATAAATACACCTTGTGTATAAGTGTATGGGTATTAAGTAACGCGGCAGTAATGTGTTGGCTACGCTGAATAAGAAAAGTTACCATTATATTTTCTTACTAGCTGATGTAGCCGTACTTTGTATGGTTTTTGTTAAATAAATTTTTGTTGATAAGTGATTATGATAAATGAGATATTTGTTATACATATATGTAGCGCTTTTTTCGATTTTTAGGGTTTTGTAGGTATGACCAAAAAACCCTTATACCGTCATTTTGTCGTCTGTCTGTCTGTCTGTCTGTCTGACTGTCTGTTCGGTAAAAATTGTAGCCAAACGGCTAAACCTAGAGAGTTGAAATTTGGCATGCTTGTACAACTTTTTGACCCGTACATAGGAAAAATACTAAAACATCTAAAAAACATATCCCCCTAAAAATATAAACAAATATGTGCTCATCGAAAACAGGAATTTTTGATCAGATTATGTTTTCGGAAAATAACGCATTTTTTGTTTTTTTGGTTGACGATGCATACATGTTATACTCTTATAACACACTAAGTTGATAAGAGTTTGCTGGTCTAGTGGCTCAGTTGCGCGACAAGTACACAGGATCGTTCCTGGCTTGTGGAGTCAATTTTATTTTTTGTTTTTTTTTTTCATATTTATTTTGTTTAAATTAATTTGTTAAAATATAACTATTTTAGCACATTTTGAATTTAATTTTCAAGAGCGTAAATTTAATAACCAATTGGAATTATATTTTCATTCTATGTGTCATTTATACGAAGCCAGAGGGGCGGAGCGTATGATTTAAGACAACCAATGAAAGCCATAGGCCCAATTTTCAAAATCATAATGAACCTTGTAATATAAAAAAAATACTGCACTTATTTAGAAACCTAAATAATGATATTAGGTATTCGAATTAAAATTAACAAAAAAATATTTTAACATAAAATTTGTTTTTAAAGCTCTGAGATTAACAGACGATAAATTATTTTAAAAAGATTTATTTTGCCGTTCATTTTGCCGTGGTTACTACAAAGCAAAATTTGTCCTACACACTCAGCATGCCGCCTTCACTTATTATATACCTGCGAAATCCTGCAATGTGTGAAAATTCACACTTCACATCAATTTTTTTTTCTAATTATACCTCAAAAAAATAAGTTTTTATTAATTTATAAAGTTTCTTTCCCCTTTATCCACTTTTTATTAACGTGGCATTTAATATACGGTAACACATAGATAACGCGAGGTCGCGATTGCCCACTATCTCTACTCAATAATGTTCGAATTAAGAACTGCAATGTGCATAATGCACAAGCTGAACCGCTACAAACGACACGTTGACATGAACACCGATTCCTGAATCTATGCAGTGAGCAGTGATCCGGTTCATTAAAATTTGATGAGCCAACTCATTTCGGTCAGCGTACTGATCAGGCTCAGTGAGCCAGTTGTTCATGAACCCATCACTAGTAACAACATGACCGTAGTTCGAACTACCATTTTGGTAAATATAACTGCCGATTTAGATTAAAATGAATTTGAGCAATAATGAGTTAATTTGACAACATGTATTATGTTTAAATAAAACATAAGAAATATGAAAGGAAAAGGTCAGCAATGCACAGTGTGTGGTTCCACATCAGGACTCAATACTGCTAGCCTCGACCACGGGTCGCTACGGTGCGGGTTCAAAGTGTTCCATGGAACCCGACCCGTAGACTTAGTGGTCCAGCGGATTTTTAGCTTTCGATTTTTTTGCTCATCATTTCGAAACGTTATCCCTTTTTTTGCTTATCACTTCGATGCAACTTCGTTTAGGTATAGGTATAAGTAAGTAATTATTCCTACTTAGGTATAATAGGTGTCTGTCTGTCTGTCTGTCTGTCTGTCTGTCTGTCTGTCTGTCTGTCTGTCTGTCTGTCTGTCTCAGTGTTGCCAGATGGTGAAAAAGAAAAAATCGTACCAACACTTCAAAATGATCGTATTTTCAAGAAAAAAATCGTACAAACAATCGTATTTTTTAAAAAATAATCGTACAAATAATTTGCTGTGTAATTAATTTAAAAATTATTAGGTATATATTTTTCTATTGCACAATCATAGTAGCAGAAAAGGATAAAAAATGTATAAGCAAATTTATACAGCAAAGTCCTTTTTATAAATTTTTATTGTTACAATAATTGAGATAAAATGTATCGACTTACATGCAGTAATGGGCGCGTAAGTTACATGATGTAACTTACCTCATTGTTGACGCGTAAACAATTGATGTAAAGTAAACACAAAAACTCTTGGAAACAATGTAAACAATGTAAACAACGTAAACAATGTAAACAATGATTTAGACATGCGCACTTGTTTTGAATTACAGAACCTCTTTTTCAATACATTTTTATAAATAATAAAATTTTAATGAAACAATTTTAAATGAAAAAGTAAGTATATAAAATTAGGACAAGCCAATATACATATTAATAAAAATCGAATTTGCATCATTATACAGGCGTTACATACAAATTAGTAAATATAAATATGAAAAATAAAAAACTTTTTTCTTTAAAAAATTCAGTCTAATTTTTTAAGTAACAAAATAGGTACATTAAATATCACCTTCAAGAAAATTAGCCTATATTTTTTAATAACGAAAAGATGCATTGCAAATTTTGCATAACGCCGTATATTTTCTTTCATTTTCTTTAATTAAAACAAAACCTAGTTCTTCAGAACTATTCCGTAAACGTAAACAATTAAAGTTTACGTGTAAACGCCCATCACTGCTTACATGTTAATACAGGTGTAATATATTCTTTATTGTAGTGTCTTTATTGTAGAATGAAATGAAATATCCATATTTGTTTATAATAATTCAAAATGTGCGTCTGCGCAAATAGTTCAAAACAGTAATTTCCTGACGGTAACTTAAGGACAAAATTACTGTAGCTGATGACAGCACCAGAGATTTAAACATCAAGTGTGAAAGCAAACCGAAGTTAAACATCGGTGAACTTTAAGTTCACTCGTCTTAAAGTTCTAGTGTGAAAAGGATATAACTAATGAGGAGTGAGCTTTTTATTTTTGAATATTCGAATATGCCCGAGCATACCCGATCTTAGCGAGATAAACCATTCTATTTAAGAGCGCGTCGATTTGAAATCCGAGGGTTAAAATATTCAATATATCGCATTATATAATATTAATATTTAACTTACTAAAAATGTATATAAATAAATATGTTTCATCAATAAAAACATCAAAAAAATCGTACATCTGATACCAAGAAGTCGTACATCGTACACATGCAAAAATAATCGTAAAAATACGATTTAAATCGTACATCTGACAACACTGGTCTGTCTGTCTGTACGGTAGAAATTTTTGCCAAACGGCTTAACATAGAAAGTTGAAATTTGGTATGCTTATACAACTCTTTGACCCACATATAGGAAAAATACTGAGAGTTCAAAAAAAACACATCCCGAGATAAATGTATTCAAACACAAACAATTATGTATTTAAAAAAAATATATATTTTTTAAATTTTGAGTGGCATACCAAATGAAACCTCCTCATGCGTGGATCAACAGACAAATTTTTGCAAAAATGTGTCAAAAAACTTTTGTCCCCCACACTCCCAGAGGGTTGATCTAAAAATCTGAAAGAAATCTCCGTAATAAACATTGATGGGAACCGGAATAGTTCAACAGGAATTTTTGATTAGATAAGTTTTTCGAAAAATGTCGATTTTTTCTCATTTATGAATTAACGCTGCAAAATTAAAAATTATGACTTGCTCCCGTAAGAGAGATGTTATAACATATATACAATGAGGGGCTGCATTATACCGTGAACTGAAACCGTAAAAGACCTGGGAACACTGTTTGATTGCGAGCTGAAATTTCAGCACCATATTGACCACAAAGTAAACAGTGCCTTAAGAAAGATGGGTTATATTCTCCGTTTGACCAAAGATTTTTGTCAGAGTCGAACGTACATTGCATTGTTTAATTCCTATGTAAGGCCTACACTTGAGTATGGGAGCATTATATGGGCACCCTATCAAGTAAAATACCAAAAAAGTTTTGAAAATGTTCAAACGCGATATTACCTCGTTACTGAACTACGAATGGCAGGGTTATATCCGAGATACAAATCATCCCAAGACGTGCTGAAAGCATTTGATGTCAGGACTTTGGTGGTGAGGAGAAATATAATGTTCAATAATTCAATCGACGACATAAATATCTTGTCATATAGAACAGCGTTTCTCAACCGGGGGGCCGCGAAGTCATATAAAATCGAAGCATGAAATTATAATAGAAAAACGCTCAATTTTGCAAGATATATTCATAAATATATGACATTTATATTCATTAAAATATACCTTTTAAACTTAAATAAAATAAATTATACTTATTTTGACAACTAATTACAACGGTTCGCGTTGGAGGTACTTCAAGTACTTTCAAGGAGGTACGACTTGAACTTGCAATATTTTTTGTTATGCTCCGAGCTACTGTTAGCTAAAGAGTAAGGATGCGAAAGTGTTCAAAATGGAAAGCATTAGCCCTCCAAATAAACCCGTAAATAAAAAAATTAACCTGTATAAAATTCTCGGGAGATAACTCCATTATACTTCCAATAGTAATTTTCATCCCTTTTTGAGGTCTCAGAATTATCATTGATAGCCCAAAAGTCATCCTATTATCAACTCTGTCCTCCCATTTTACCATATAGGCCGTGTCTCCAACGCTATAGCTCTGAAATTTTAATAAATCCTCAATCAAAATGTATAACTATTTATATAAAGATACAAAGTAACAAAATATAAACTATTTTAGATCATGTAGTACCAAGTAACTCCCAAATTTAACGTTATACTTCATCTTCAATAATAAAAAATAGTGTATTGGGCCCGGTAGTTCAATTTCAACTACCTGTATACTATTGATAACATATTAATATATGTGTTTATTCTCATAAAGAATTATTTTAAGCAATTCTGTTCCTTATTTATTAATTGTTAATGACTATATTCCTTAATGAGCTTTATCAGGATTAGCCATCTTGATATGTAGTGATACGTGATTTTTGCAAGCGGCGTCTTCATTTTTTTCTGACGTTTTTAGTTATTTTTCAGTGATAAAAGTGCAGAAAATACTTGAAATAGTGTGTTATAGTGTGGACTTAAGTGTTTGAACTCCATGCAGACCAAAATTGGAGCGACTGGAAAGGTATTTGTAGAAATTTTTGTTAATTTTATAATGTAAGTCATTGTTATGTAAAATGTGCTTCTATAAACAAAACACATACATGCATACACTATCGGCTATAACTAGAGAAACAAAACTATTTTTTAAATCAATTTTATAAATCCCGATTATTGACTAAATGAATATTGAATTATATTGGTAAAGCAACAACAATTTATAAGTTAGAACCTGCTCTTAAAAATATTTGTTGTACTGGTACAATAAATAAAATAATTAACTTACTGCTGCAGCAGACCATCTGCATATTTCTTTTGTAAGACTTAATAATAAAACAATTTTTTGTGGTTAATTTTTTTCCTTTGCCCTAGCTCCCGTTCTTGTCCTGATAATATATATATACAGGGGCGGATCGACCTATCGGGCGATCGGGCATCGCCCGATGGGCCGACAGCTTTTTTGGGCCGATGTGACGGCCGCTATCCACTCAAATACCTATGATCAATTCTATGATATTACTTTAAAAATCACTCACATTTTTTTATTTGTTTTTCTAACATGTTTTCATTATTTTAGAGACTGTATTTTTATTTTCGATATTAATACTAAAAATATAAATTAACTAAGTTTATTTAAATATACTTTGGTCTTTATTTATGCCCGGGAATCGGGCCAATTATATTAGATGTGTGAATTAATTTCAGAAAAGACTGTGAAAAAACATAAAAAAATACACTATACAAAGTATTTTCCATCGCTTGCTATTATTTTTTACCATCTGTCTGGCAGTTGTACTATTCCATGACGGAAAAACGATTCGTTCTTCGAAGCGATCCATTCATTGAGCCATTTTTTATTTCTTCATAATTGTTCAAGTGCTGACCAGAAAGCCCGTGTGCCATCGATCTGAACAAGTGATAATCTGATGGAGCAATGTCTGGTGAATACAGCGTGTAAGGTAAAACGGCCCAGTCAAGTGCTTGCAAGATGGCCTTCACAATCTTTCCAACATGTGGTCTAGCGTTATTATGCTGGAGGATCACTTTTTCGTGTCTCTTTGCATATTTCGGCCGCTTATTCTTCAATGCGTTGCTTAAACGGAGCAATTGTTGTTGGTTAAGTTTGTCAGTGATGGTTTGGCTCTGCTTTAATAGCTCATGATACACTACACCCTTCTGGTCCCACTATATACAGAGCATTACTTTCTTGCCGTGAATATTCCGCTTTGGTCTCGATGAGGATTATTTTCCCGAGTCGCAAATGGATCTCCTTCGTTTGAGATTATCGAAATATATCCACTTTTCGTATCCAGTCACAATACGATGCAAAAAACCTTTTCTTCTTTGCCTGGCAAGCAAGATTTCAGACTTGGTTTTGCGCCTCTTGATGTCTCTTTCTTTCGGTTCGTACGGCACCCGTCTTCTTTGTAAATCTTTTCCATGACTGCCAAACGCACAGAAATTGTTGATCGATCAACATTCTGCAATTGTGCGAGCTCATGTTGCGATTGATACGGATCTTCATCGATTAGGGCCTGCAATTCCTCATCCTCGAACTTCTTCGTCTGACCTGGACGAGGTTTTACATCGACACTGAAATCATCACTTTTGAAACGTCGAAACCATTCTCTGCATGATTTATCGGTGGGAGAACTTTCACCACAAGCTTCTACGAGCAGTCGATGAGCTTCAGCGGCTGATTTCAAGCAAATAAAAACAGAAAATGAGAACTTCCTGGAAATGATGCTTATTTGGCTTGAATTTCGACATTTTCGAATCAGATAAACACAATATTATTGTTATAAACCCAAACGTTTATCAACTGAATATTATTGCCATATGTAAACACTAAAACATAAAGCCGGTTGCAGATATTAGAGGTTAGAAAATTCCATAGTACAGCAATTGACCGCCAGATGAACCGAATTAATTCACACACCTAATAACATTCCCTATAAATAGTCAACAAGTCCCGTGGGCCCGGGCCGATTCAATCCCTCGATCCGCCCCTGTATATATATATATATATATATATATATATAGGGGGGCCGCAGACAATATTTAATTTATTTTGGGGGGTCCCATGCCAGAAAAGGTTGAGAAACACTGATACAGAATATATGTACGTCCGAGTGCCTTCTCGGGACTTTAGAATCAGAGACACATTGTTTGTTTGTAAAAGGGCCAACACGGAGCAGTATGAAAAGAGCCCACTGCATAAAATGCCAGCTCTTTACAATCAACTTTGATCTGCAGACAGATCTATTAATATATTTAATGTAAATTATGCAAGATTTCGCAATATTGTCTTAAACATGACATAATGAGTTAGATTGTAGTAACAATCCAAGTAAAAACAATGTGCAAGTTCTTACCTCCAAAATAAATCTGTGTAGTACAAACGACCTTCAGTGTTTCTGTGAATATATGAACTGTTTTGATTGTGCTTGTATAACGGAAAAGATATTGTATGTTAGAATATGTAAATGTATTTGTCTGTACAACAGAGTTACTGTATGTACCGAAAATGTCACTATATGTACTGTACTTTCATATATGTTTGAATGTAAATGTTGTATTTAGGTATGTATTGTATGAGACACAATAAGGGACCATTGGTCTGTGGTATCCAATAATAAAATAAAATAAAATAAAAAATAATTTAATAATTCCCCTCTGTATAATAATTCTACATTTTTGTTATTTCCAGTATTATAGAACTGGTGTGTAATTTACCATAAAGTGTTGGGTTGTATATTCAATAAAATATACATTCTAAAAAAAACTTTTATTATCAAATGTACTGTCCTTTATTTTCTATCACTTTGAACAAACGCTCAGGCAATTTCATAATGCCATCTCTCTAGAACAGGGGTTCTTAAACTTATGTAGTCCGCGGACCCCCTCTTGAACAATATTTTATTTTGGGGACCCCATCTCAACCCTAGGCATTTTACATCGTTCTTGAGACAATTTTTGGCTCAATACCCTCATAGGCAGTACGTTATAATAAATATCGGCAAATATTTCAATAAATGGTCTTGCGCATTTATAGAGATGAACATTTTTATTAGCATATAGAATAAATAACATAAAATGAATAAAAATAGTAGTAAAAAGAATTTAAAAAAGTTAAATATTATAATACGTTAAACTCATGCAAACATTTCTTGGTCAAATATTAGTCAAAATAGATCTTATTATAATATGTTTTCTGTAAATAATTTGCAGTTGAATAAAAATAATTAAATTTTTACTAATTATTGTTTAGTTATGTTAATAACTAGTTAGGTAAAAACAAATACAAAAAGTCTTGACCATGTAGGATTTTTATTAAATACGTTATTTGAATAAAAGCGAAAAGTTGGGGGATGTAAAGTTAATGTTAACATTGTTTTGCGGACCCCAGTTTAAGAACCATTTTTAATTTTGATATCGTCTAAAGACGCGAAATTTTTTCCGTTAAGGGAATTTTGTATAGAGCGAAACAAGTGATAGTCGGAGCATATGGTCCACACATCGCACCATCCGACTACTATTTGTTCTGTTTTCTATAAAATTCCCGTAACGGAAAAAATTTCGCATCTGTAGACGATATCAAAATTCAGAGACAGATTTTTCGAGTATAATAAAATATTATTGAATAAAAGGTGAAAAAAAGAAGAAGAAAAAAAAAACGAACCGATTTATATAACAACCCAATACTTACTTTAACAATGGATTTTGAGAATAAATAAATAGCAAAAATGCCAAAAGCGTGAATTAACGCCATTACAACTTAGAATGCGAACCTTTTAGAACATATTCATGAATCCCTGAAAGTTCGCGACCCATCGGTTGGAAACCACTGTTCTATTATATCTACATTAAATATTAAAGTAAAATTAATTTAATCAAAGACATTGACAAGCGATTTTGAACTCAACTAAATTGTTGCTTGTCAGTTGGCATGTTTTTGTTTGTAAGAACTGCGCGGCACATCAAATCATCGTTTCAAGATCGTTCGTTATTCTACTTGAATGCAAGATCCGTATCCGCGGATCAGGACGCAAATAATCCGTATCCGTATCCACGGATCTGTATTTTATGTGATTCGGCACATGACTAATTACAGGCTAAAATGGGGCGAATCCCCTGTACATTGTCTAGCAAGTGAGCAGTTGGCATCGGTGCCCTCTAAGAGTCGACGATATCGATGAAAATATGAGGTGTTTTTTATATACAGTGGATATCGTTTATAACGATATTTGATATAACGACATATCGGTTTTTGCGACGAAATTTCAAAGTCCCGGTCAGAAACATATCTTTTTATACGTGAGACTTATCGATTATAACGACATCGGATATTACGATGAAATTAATATAACGACGAAAAATTGCTTGAAATTTTGGTCAAATTATCTTTTATAAGGACGGGTCACCAATGCCTAGCACGAAAACGCCAGGAAAGTACCGGATTAGCTAGAGGAGTACCCAATTATGAAAAGGCAAGTCGAAACGCGACAGATAAACATATTGATTTAATGGTTAACTACGAGTTGAAGGTACGTCATCGACGTCGAAATGGCGATACGAAAATCATTAATGTAAATTTTTCAAATATTGATAAGGAACTCGAAACGGAGGAGGATATGACGGAAAATGAAATTTTAGCTGGATCAGATCCGAATTTGGACTCGGAAATAAACAACGACGAAGTGGAAATGGAAAATACAACCAAGTCCCAAACACCTGCTATAAAGGATGCATTTTCAGTAGTTGAAACAATTCAGAATTTGTTCTCGTTTAATCAAAATTTAAAAGAGGCTAAAACAGATTTTGCATGTCCACATTTGGAAAAAATATTTAAATAAACTTTTTAGACAACCAAAAATCAGAAAAACAAACCAAAATGACAGATTTTTTTTGATAAAATTTAAATATGTTTGCATATATACATACGTATGTAAAATTATGTAGCTGTGAAGTGGTTGGTAAAATAAGTTGGATTGTTTTTTTTTTTATGTTTTGTAACACTTGAATATTGTTTTTATAGTCAACATGTATTTATAGTCTTTGGATCAGAATGGGGCATTATTTAACTACATTTTCAATCAACTAAAAATTTGAATGAATATGAAATCAAACTAAATTAATCACTATTTATTCAATCAATAATGGATGTAATCAAAAATCCTTAACTAAATGATAATCATTAGTAGATTCCGGCAAAAATATGCAACGGTACTTTAGTTAGGTGTTTTTCGATAAAAAGCGGCACATGTGTTATCTGTAGAAATAAAATGTAATTATATATATATTTGTAATGTGCCATGCTGATAAATAGTGTAGCGTATAAAAATTTAATATCTTATCAAAAACTGACCAATGGCAAAGGAGTGACCGGAATTACCTATCTCGGATATAATCCCAAAATAATGAGGTGTTGTTATTAAGATAAGAATTCATTGCGGTATAAGTGTTTTGTTCTTTTGTTTTTTGTTGGTTTTTTTGTTAAAATAAAGTTTAAAATTGCCTATGGCAAAAGTACCGTTGCATATTTTTACCGGTCTCTAATCATTAGTTTCAAATCATTAGTTTTTAATCATATGGTGATATTTTGTCAGAAAATTATGAATCGCTTGGATCTATTTATATATATTTAAATAATAATGGCTGAAGATGCATTAACTAATAAATGCGAAGTTTTTAAAAAGTTTTTTCGAATAACTCGAGAAATATGCATTTTATCAAAAAAACTGTAGAAAGCAAAATTGTAGCTTTTAAAAAAACAAACAAAATCCTTTTTTTTAATATTTTTCTACGACCAATACGAACCGAGATACGGCATGTTAATGGTTAACTTTTTTTCGCCAAATTCATAATTTGAAAGATTCAAAGTCAAATAACAGGAAAAATTTGCATTTTTCGAAGAAAACTCATTGAATTTTTTTTAAAGTATTTGATTAGACCTTTCAAACAAAAAAAAAAAAAGTCTCTAGTATAAAAATTAAGCGACTTATGATCAAAATAAGGTCGGTACCTACTTTTTTCTACGAAAAAATCAGTGAAAACAACCCCCTATTTACCCGCCTAATTAAAATTGATCCTCACCCTTCCGTGGTTCTCTTCATATATGTATTTTCAGTACACCCAAGAAGTTTGACCAATTTAAAATGCCTAATTTTAGAAAAATTGGAGTTTAAAGAAATAACGATTTTTTACGATTTCGTATTTTTCACCCTTTTCTTCAAAATATCTCCGAAATTACTGGAGATACGAAAAAAATGACAGAGCACTAAATTGTATATTTTTTAATGACTTAAATTTTCCTGTGCATATATTTTCTGTACAGTGAATATTTGGCGAGATATAGCCGTTTAAAACCTCTATTTACAAGCGAACACCACCTTATTCGAGCCCTTCAAACTCACCCCATTTAAAAACTAAGGGATCTTAAGGAATTTAATTTACACAGTCTTATAGCTCTTAAAAAGCCCTACAAAATCGTTTTTGAAAAAACTTTCTATCACTAAAAATGAAGGAGCTATGTTTAAAAAACCAATAATTTTTTTTTCGAAACATCTACATAACCAGTATTTTCGGCAGCAATATAAGGTTTTGCAATGTTATTTTATAATTTTTGACAATAAGGAGTAGTTTTCACTTCTAAAAATAAACAGTGCCCATGAGCATGATATAGCATACAATTTTCAAGTTTGGAGATTATTTCAAACTTTGAAAAGCTGTATCTCGGAAACTATTAATACTACCGAGCCCATTTTGATCTCAAATTGTAGAAAATTTAATCTAGTTTAAAAATGCATAGAATGGTGTTTGTCGAAAACATGCTCCTTTATGGTCAAAATGGGCAGAAACCGAAAAGAGTGCGAAAATTTAGCAGTTTTTGCGAGATTCAAAAGTGTTCCGGAAGGCTGCCGAGGTTGAAAACTTTGATTTTGCATCTCAGGCACAACCCATACAAGAAAAAAAAACGAAACTAACTACCCCCACTTGATGCAACTTATGATGTACTAGGTTACTGGACTATTATTTCGGTGTCGTCTTTTAAGATGAGATGTAAAATTCGATGAACTATTTTTATATCCTTTAATTTTAACTTTAGATTGGCATTGACCGCATTGAGCAATAATCTTATTTTGTTACACCTTACACAGCTTTTTTCGGCTAAATTTGACGAAAAAAAAACATACTAACATTTTCGATTAAAAAAATATATATATATTTCTTCTTTTACCATCATTGGCTGACTGAGTAGATGCACCAAAACTATCACTAGTATCGTTGTTACTCAGGTTCAGTGGCGGCGTTAGGCGTCGGCGACGTCGGCGACGTCGGCTACCGCTGACGGCCTCGCGCTTGAAGGGGCCTCGTAAAATTGTTACAAGTTATTGAAAGTTATGACTTATGATATTTTTACATTTCTCATTTAGCTTTACTGGACAAAAATATGTTTATTTGTATATTTGTCGGTTTTATCATTGGATTCTATTACTTCCACTTTAAATAAATAACGTTTTCTAAGTATTAATCTTATTCTATATAGTGTGCATAAAAACTTATAAATTCAAAATTCACTGTTTAAAAATGAAAATCGGGTCCGCAAATATTGAAAAATAATATTTCCCATTCGAAATAATTTCTATTAAAAATGGCTTAGTTTTTTTTTTTTTTACTGAGAAATGAAAAGTGCCTCGCAAAGCTAATTTTGCCGACGTCCACGATTGATTTAGCGCCGCCCCTGCTCAGGTTATCGATAAAATACAAATATATATTTGTATTTGTAACTGTACAATGTATAAACACTAAATGCCAATGAACAGTGAGAGTGAAAAAAACAAATCTCAAACCTGATTTTAGTTTCAATCATAACTAAAAATATAATCATAACAGTGAGTAAATAATTAATTTAGTTACCAATGTGAATAACTGAATTATGAGTGATGTACCTTACTCATTAATCAAGTCTTGAAATTAAATTTTTAATCTCAATCCTCAATCATTAGTTTAATTGCAATTTGCCCAACTCTGGTTTGGATACAGTGACCTACGGTTATAACAACCGAATTTAACAACAAGAAATAATCAACCAATTTAAATTAGATGGAAAGTAAGTGGCCATATCTAATTATTTAAACTATGATTCATCAACAGACTTGGCCATTTCCTTCACTAATAATCCATAAAACTTGAATATAAAAGACAACATTATAAATTTGTTTCTGCCGGAAAACATATTACAACATAATCCATAATAAAGTAATAAAATCGTGTTTAAATAACACAATAGACTTGCTCAATTATAGGTTCTAAAAACTTCAAATGCATAGATGAGATAAAAAATGAAAGTACACATAAAATTTCGTTCTCTAATAAGTAAGCTGTGAATTCAGCTGACATTTGAGTTCGTGAACCATTGGAAAGTGTAATAACCTGTTATAAGGTAATTATTTTGAAGTTGCATTTATTCGAAATTGCCCAAAATAATTAATTGTGCTAAAACAGTTGAGTAAGTTCACGAACTCAACTTCACGTCTTACAAAAAGTAGGTACACTTTTTCTTGTAATGATGAAAGGGGATATATCTTTTTTAAATGTGCATGTTTCCGTTTTACCTTGCAATTATTTTTAATGAGTTTTAAATTTGCGTTCAATGCCAAGTGATTTGTTGGCAGTCAGATTGGTCCAGTAAAGAACGTAGTAGTTAGTTAAAACAGACTAAACTATAATGTATAGAAAATAACCGATTTTCAACAGTTAGTTTTGGTAAACATTAGGGATGGGTATCGGTTCACAAGATATCGATAAATAATTGAGGAACATTCGTGCAAAAAGGCACATGTCCATTTTCAACAAAAATTTAATTCAAGGACAACTCCGTGTGTTCTTTGCATAGTATCGTTTCTATCCGTAGGCAGTGTTGTAATGTATCTATGGTCTATTTCAAAGTAGAAAAAAGTAGATAGCGCTGCGAACCGAGTACGATTACAGTGACTGTATAACGACAGTGTGGCCATACGATGGTCTCATTTTCTATTGGTCGAGCTGAAGTCCGCCATGTTTCTACCAAATTTGTTACAGATTATATATGGTTTACATGTGTTTAGCTTGTGTTTCAACAGATTTAAGTGATATTTTCAAATAATATACGTATATTTAGACGTTTAATAGTGAATATTGTTGTGTTTGTGATGAGTAATGAGTAATGTAGATAATGTAAACTGTGCACATATTTTAAATTGTCACAAATTAAAATTAAAAATAATGAAACGATTTGTTATGTTTAGGTTTAAAATTGCTGGGAAAAAAGGCTAAATGAACATAAAAAACATTATGCCAGTAAATCAATGGATGGCTTCACAATTATAAGAAGTATTTACTTTCATTAATTTTAATGTTATTCCATGCTGATTTCATTTTATTTTGGCTATGGAAAATAAAAGTAATGCCAACAGAAAGCTTTAGAATTAATTTACTGTATGAATTAATTAAATCACTCTTGTTGTCATAAGTTATTTATTGTTACATAAAGCTTGTAGTATACATCAGTGTTTCTCAACCAAAAACGCACCGCGGATCAGTAAAATATATAATTTTCTAACGCGGACCACTAATAATAATTGTTGGTTAATTTTTTGCAAGAAAACAAATATATTTAATGTGCTACTAAATAAATTTTATTTGTAGAAAATCACAGAAAGTTTACAGAAAATAAACAAAATATAAATTATTTACATAAAAAATGTGTCTAAAAAAAAAACAAAAAAACTGCAAAAAAACATACGAAAACTTTCGCGGACCACTAAAATTTTTCTGCGGACCACCTGTTGAGAAACACTGGTATACATTATTTTATTTTTCCATAGCCAACTCTTATGTAATTTCTTTTTGAACTCAGGGTATATAACATGTTCTGCTTATTCTTTTTTAATATGAAAATATCCTTTTTTTTTTATATAAACATGCGTTTTCCAAAAAATTAGAGAAATGTTGGGTTCTCTAATTTTTATAGAACCTTATCATCATTTTTTCCCTATCTTTTTATTCTAATTCTAATGTCCTGTTTGAACTTGTTTTCTTAAATTTAAAATATTCAAATTAAAATATTTGAAATTCCCGTTTTTATAAAAAAAAAAAATGTTTTAGTTTTTATAGGTCCTCAAATAAATTTATAAAATAATAAAAACATATCTCTTATATTTCCTTTCATGTCCATTTTTAAGAATTTTTTTCACATGTTTTCTTTTATGTTGCAAACATTTCAAAAAAATACCTTCATCGGTAGGCAATTTTAATATTTATCTTAATAAATGTTGAATCATATACATGTTTTTTCTTAACAATAAATTGATATTCACATATACATAAACATAAACACGTAAAACTATTAAAAATTTAAGAAATATTATAATATATTAGGATATATTAACATTTAGTCTATATAACCCAATACAAATCTGGAATAAACATGGCGGCTACAGTTCATATGGCCACACTGTCTTTATACAGTCAATGTAAGTATGATTTACACTGATCAAATACAGTATAGCGGGAAATTTAAAATAAGTTACAACTAGGACATAGGCGTAGCAACTGGGTTAGCAAGTGATTTTTTTTTAATATATTAAAGATTAATAAGATATTGAAATAAACAAGGCAGATAATACACTTACGTTATTTATACGACATAAATTCAGTTTAATGGGAAATTTGAAAAAGTTATAAAAATATTAATTTTAAAAATTATGTACTATATATAAAAAGAGAGATTTGGCTAAAAGAGTTTGAACAAAGCAGAAAAACAAACAATATATCTTCAGAGCTAAAGTTTCTTATTTAAATAATTATTGTAAATACAAATTAAAAATACAGTCGATTCCGCTTAATTGGGACACATCGGGACTTAGGCATTTTGGCCCAATTAAGCGGCTGCCCCAATTAAGCGAATTGTACATAAAATTAAACTATGCATATTTTTCTTTCAATAATTTTATTTTATAAACTCTTGGACAAAACTATAAATTACATATAACCAAAAAATATAAACTTTTAAGAAAAAATAATAATAAATTCCAAAATAAAATAATAAATAGGTACATACAATTTGATTCAATGCAAAAATGCGTCAAGTGTAGTTTGTCTTTTGTTTTTGTAACATTTCACTTCTACAAAATCAGCACAGGTATTCAGTGCGGATGTAGGGCTCCTTTCATTTCCTTCCTGCATAAAATAACGCTGTAATATTAAATTCTTTGCACATTTTCTTGAGAATATGTGTAACATAATATGTACTGTGATCTTAACTGTCCCAATTAAGCGGAATGTTGTCCCAATTAAACATGTAAATTTACTGTGGGTTCCTTGGTTTGGTTTCTGTTCTTTGAGATTTGTCCCAAATAAGCGGCTGCCCCAATTAAGCGGTGGCCCAATTAAGCGGAATCGTCTGT
Organism: Liopterus haemorrhoidalis; assembly: GCA_963971575.1. NCBI lineage: Eukaryota > Metazoa > Arthropoda > Insecta > Coleoptera > Dytiscidae > Liopterus > Liopterus haemorrhoidalis. Next base: position 100,840,562 of record OZ020611.1, read on the forward strand.
ATATGTATCATATATACATATACAGGTCTAAAAATTATATCAATAACTTCTTCTTTGGGCACAATCAGCTGGGCTGTCTTTTGGCCTCACATTATTTCTCTCTCTTGATCTGTTAATTTTCAAGTGTCAAAAAATATTTATGTCAGATAACCTAAAAAATATATAACTGCGTAAAAACAAATTACATGGAGAATTTTCTCTATAAAATCTACGCCAAGAATATAAATAAAAGTCTAAATATGTAAATAATAACAAAATATATGAGAAAAATTAAATAATATAAATAATATATATTTCCAATGTACGACACTGAACATCTGTCAACTTGGACTATAAACAATATTTTTACAGTGAAATAGGGATGACGATCTAAACTAATCCGAAGCAAGGACAAACAGCTCCTATCTTCTTACACACATTTTTCTACTTTGAAATAGACCATAGTTACAAGTATCTAGATACAGTAACTAGATACTTTTTCAAGTTTAGATACTTTTCCAAGTATCTAGATACAAATTAGATACTTTTTGAAATATGTATCTGTATCTGTTCTGTAGCTAGATATTTAAATTTAAGAATCTTGTATCTGTATTTCAGATACTTTACTCGTTACTTTATTTTTATACCGTGATACCGAGCTGATATAATAATTTAATTATAAATTGTCATTTTGAATATTTTATTTTTGCAATTATTGGTGACATTACCTTCGGGTAAAAAAAATGTTATTCTCACTCGTTTTTCGTAGTTGTTAAACGGCCGTAAAATTTGTAGGTATTGTATGCAACACTTAAGAAAAATTGTTCATTATTAATGAAAACTAATTTTTTGTATAAATATTGTTGCTATTTCGATGATTAATTTACTAAAAACATATGAAAAATTATATCTACGCAAGTGGTTTGGGATTGGACCGCGGTTTTGTGAGGCCTTGGGCAAGACAAATTAAGGCCCTTCAAAGGGATCCAGTGATTTAAAGTAAACTTTGATAATTTTTTAAGGCATTTCATCACTTGAGGTCTGGCTCTAGTTCGCCTCACCCAAGGGCCGGCCATGTTAGTGAGGATATTAATTGCATTTCCTAATTGAAATCAGTAAGGTAAGTAGGTGTGTTTCCTAAAGTACGTAGAAAAACATTATTTTTTTGATATTTCATATTAATTTAATTTGGAAGCGTCAGAATGTCAATTGAAATTTTGTTTATAAATTTGTACGGAATATAAAAAAAAAAAAACAAAAAAAAAAAAAATAAATAATCATATATTTCTAATCAGTAATTTTTTATTAGTGATCGAAAATGATCGTGACGTTACAAGAATGTCACTACAATTAGGGCTAAAATTTGACTGAAAGGAACATTCTCTTAACAAGAACATAGCTGCGTAACGTATAAGACTAATGTTAGTCTATCTATAAGACTAACATTAGTCTATCTATAAGACCAACATTAGTCTTATACGTTAGTACATCTGACTAACATAACACATACGTTATTTACTGCAAAATTATTCCGTAGAATAGTGTTTTACCTTTAATTTAGTAGGCTTTTTGAGACGTTACGGTCATTTTTAAACAGACTGTATAATACTGATGAACATACACTGTTTGTTTAATTATAATGCATTGTTATTTGTAAGCTATCATATGCAGTGGCGCAGCCAAGGGGGGGGTCGACGGGCCTGGGCCCTTCTCAGGACCAGCAGATTACACGGCGCTGCTCGGAGAGTTGAAGATAAAATTTGTTAACCACAACAGTAGTTAATTTTTAAATTACTTCATTGTAAACAATATTAATATCTTTGAAATTATTTTGCAATGGTCCAATATTAATGCAGACACCTTTATTTTGGACGTTTGCCATTGCTGATAGTACTAGGCTAGAATAGTAGAATATAATGAGTATTAGTATCAAAAAGATATAATACTCCAAGAGTAATATAAAAAATTCGGACGTTTCGGAAACTGCTCAACAATCTGTTTCCGTCTTCAGCGATCACGAGAAGTGATAAACATTTCAGTTTTCTCCGAGTTTTTATACCTAGTATTGTAAGAGTGGGAGCAGGTTATAGGTGCGTTGCTATTGGTTGAGTGGTTGGGATCAGGTATGGGGTGGGACGCGACTACCTGCTGAGGATTAACGACCGGATTAAGGTTGTTTGTCACATTATTGTGTGGTAATGAGTTGTTTGTTACCGGATTAGTGACTTGAGGATTAAAAGGATTGTTTTGAATAATGGAAAGCTAGAATTGAGGAAATTCTATGCTGGCTTGGCTGACAGCATCTCCAGAGTTTTCGATCAAAGCAGACTCTTTCAATTTTCTCTTGAACTTGTTAATGTTAACATGAAACTTGTTAACTTAATGGCAAGGGGGTTCTAGCAACCACGGAATTTTTTTAAATAATTTTACAAAAAAAATTAAATTTTTTTCGTTTTATCAAAAAAGTCTCAAATAAGAGTTATTAGTAATTGCATTTATAGTAACTTTTGTTCAATAATTTTTTTCGAAATATTTTTCTGTTGCTAAATATTCGCAAAAATCTTAAAATTGACACGAGTAAACTCCCATTTCTAGTCAACCGATCTTCATAAAAAACAATAGGGTTCTTCCCATTTAATAGGAGAATTTTTTAGTACCAGAACGAATTCTCTAAGTTGAACCGTTCTTGAGTTATCGTGTATACACACACACAGACACACACACATACGGACGGCACTTCAAAAATAGGTTTTTTGGATTCCCTGGACCATGAAACGTGGTCATCAGTCAAAATCTCGACATCGAAAATTTTCGCGATTACAATACTTGCCCCTTATATATTAAGGTCGGGCAAGTAAAAATAATACTCGTATAATGATTTATGTACTCACGGGTAATACAAAAGTCATCCTTTCGATTTATATTTAACGAATTTTCTTGAAATTATGAGTGCCAACATATATTTCTTCAGTGGAAAACTTGGTACTCAATTTATACACTAATCAGAATTGAAAGAATTTTTAAATTGGTTTATTAGTTCCGAAGTTAAAAAAAACGAACAGTTTTTACTGGAAAGCAGTGGCGGATTGGCCCGCTGGGATACCGGGCAATTTCCCGGTGGACTGGTTCTAACAGGACCGATTTTTGAACCACTGGTGCCAGTCCTTGATCCAATGAGGCCTGCCCTTTAGCATATGACTATTTGCCAATTTTCCAGAGCAGTAAAATTTTACCAGTTAACCAGGTATTTTTCACCCCTTACCAATTTTACCCCTTTGAAGACCAACACTAGCTTATGTTAAGTGCGTGCTCATTTTCCCCCTGAACCAAATTTGATATAAATCATACGAATAGTTTTTGAGATTTGCTGGGACATACAAACATACATTTCACTTTTATATATTTGTATAGATCTTTTTTAGGTCGCGGGCCGCATTCATTAACATATTTTATTTAAGACGCGGGCTGCATTCAGTAACATTTTTTTTAATATCTCATTTTAAGTTCTTGATTACGCCGCTTTACACATATTTTTATCGGCATAAATAATCCTAGTGTATAAGTTTAAAACAGCGCTGGAGTAATGTGTTAACTTATGGTGGGTTTAGTCAACATTTAGTTTTAGTCTTAGTTTTAAACTTATGTTTTAGTTTTAACCTTAAAATATAAACTACCATATCGCTACGAGCAAGTTCATGCAACACATTGATTTAGTTTTAGTCTTAACGTTCTTAAAACCGACCTTGAAAGTTAACTAATGGTGGGATTAGTCAACACTTAGCGATAGCTTTAGTTTTACTCCTATATTTTAATTTTATCCTTAAAAGATAAACTATCATATCGCTACGAGCAAGTTCATACAACACATTTCTTTAATTTTAGTTCTATGGTTCTGGCCTTGAAAGTAAACTAAATTCTAACTTTCCTACGGCTAGGAGTTAATCACGTTAAAATCGCACCATGCGCGTGCGCGCACTTCGACTTAAATTCTAAAAGCACCCATCGTGGCCAACATAAGGCCATAAACAGCAGCAACTCTTCTAGACTTATTTCGGTACATGTTTACACACAATGTTATATTTGTCGATAACCAAACATTTAAATTTTTTGACATTTAGAAAAATGATACTATGCGCGTGCGTTAAACTCGACGTTTCACTGGTTACTTGCTAAAAGTTAAAACTCGTTAAAACATTGTATAAACCCGTACTCATTCAAGACGATTAAAGCCAAGACAAAAACTAAGAGTAAGATTCAAATTAACGCAACATCTATCGCTAAGTGTTGACTAAACCCACCATTACATTCAACTTTTCTTAGCACTAACATTAAAACCCCACAAATGTGCGTGCTCTCACACTGACATAAAACGTGCAGGTTATATATTACGAACTATTAACAATTTTATTATTGTTTTTATTCCGGAACATCTTTATTCACAATGTTTATTTCTTTAATCGTTATCTATAACCAAAGATTTTGACTTTTGACATTTCAAATATTAGTTATAACAAGCTTTGTTCGTCAACACTGAACGAGGACATTATGCCGGTGCGTTAAACTCGGCGTTTCATTGGTTATTTGTTAAAACTAACTCATTTTATAAACTCGTACTCATTTATTACGCTTAAGACTAAAACTAACACAAAATTTAAAACTAGCGTTAAGACTAAGGCTAATGCCGGGTTTACATTGGTAGAGTAGCAGAGCTAGTAACTAGCGCAAGTAACTAGCTACTAGTCACTATCCCTGTGTAAACAGTTGACTTGTGGCTAGTAGAGTACTATCTGCCAGTAGTTGGGCTAGGATAGCAGCTAGCTCGTCGACGTATTTACTAGCTACTGTCTTGTCCACTAGCACACAAAATTGATACATATGAAATTGGCGCCAAGTGTTAACCTGTCATAACAAATAGAAAACAACAGATATCAAATAAGTTATTATTTGTTTACATAAATTTTGTAACATTGATGTATTATTTGATGATTTCTTTTCAATTTAACAATACCATCTGATATATGAAACCTTTTCAAACTCTTTTAAAAATATTTATTTTTATTAAATTTTTTTATTTAATATACATTTATTTTTCTTAGAAGGGTTTTTCGGTGATCATACTTACAAAACCCTAAAAAACCTTAATAATTGAAAACCTAAAATGTGTGTAAATTCATTCCTCACATTTGTTAATAATTTTATGCAAAACACAATATAGACAGGAAATTTGTTGTAAAATTTTATGGTCATATTCAAAAGGGATTAAACCATAAATAGGTCTAATGCTTTAATCTTTGCCGAAAATACATTTTAAACTTGTTTTTATTCAGGAACAAGGGCTCGGAGGGGGGGTTAACCAAAATTCTTAGAACACATGGAAATATGGGACATTTTACGAATTGTGTAATTATTCAGTCTTTGCAAATATTTCTTTTGAAGTGTTCGCATCTCCAATCCAACATTTTTAGTGTGCCAAAGTTTTCACTTATTTTTTTCACTATTTTTTCTTTTTTGTATTGTGCTATTGCTGTAACACCGTCTATAAGAGTTTTGTAATCGTAAGTAATATTTATATTTGACACGTACATAATTGTTATCAATCTATTCTTAATATTATAGCCGTAGATTAGCTAAAGACGTTATAACTAGTTTTACATAATTTTTAGAGTAATATAATTTGAAAAGATGTAATACAAAATACCATTTTTTTAATGGCATCAAGTCGGCGACGATGTATATTCATATTCATAAACTATTTTTTGCAAAAAGATAATTTCACAACAAAATCCCAGTGAAGATGTCAAATGTGTTTTGACACTTACTATCCAGAAAATAAGATAAGTATGTCAATTGTGTATGAACACCTACTATCCTGAAAATAAGATAGTAGAGTAAAGCGCCTAGTACTTGCGCTAGTTACTAGCTCTGTTACTCTACCAATGTAAACCCGGCATAAGTGCTGACTAAACCCACCATTACTAGACGTTATACTCTTGTCCGTTCAAACATTAAAATGTAGGCTGACCAGATTTTTTTACAGAAAAAGAGTATACTAAAAAAAAAGCATGAGCATGAGCAAAAAACAGAGGTCATCACTCAAAAATACTAGTAACGAGCAAAAAAAAGGTCTTCACTCCCAAAATCGACGTGAGGAGCAAAAAAAAAAGGTTCTCACTTCCAAAATAGAAGTGATAAAAACAAGTAACCAGCAAAAAAGAGTATGTTCGGGGTTTTATAGATAATACTCAAAAAAGAGTATTATACTCTTAAATAGAGTACGTTTGGTCACCCTATTAAAATGTAGTATAGGGCACATGGAGTAGTCCATTTCCATACTCTCTATTGCGTTCTCCCAATGACTTTGTCCTTTTCTTTCTTGACGGCGTTGCCCGCTGTAAATCGCGCTTTGTTAATACACGGAAGTCTACAAATGGTTAATCATATTTATACCGTGTTATCTGATTTTTGTAAGTTATATGAGTCTCCAATACTTTTTCTATTTAGTTTCAATTAATTAACAACAGAAGAACATGAAATTGGACACTCTTATAACATTGGCACCACCCTCACATTTGCCATAAGAGTAATACTGCATTCTAACGTTGAACGAACTATAGATTAACAAAAACAAGTAATTGCAGCAATTATTATTCAATTAAAAATTTAAATATGTTACCAGCAGAAGTCAAATCAAACACCACAGAAATATTTAAAAATAAAAATAAACATTTTCTAATACAGTATCCTTTTTATAAAGTGAAAGATTTTACTAATTTTAATTTAAAGACAGTAAAATGTTAATTTTTAACTGAATATTATAATTGTGATTTGGACAGTAATATTTAATTTTTTTTATCATAGTATGACCTATAGAATGACTATGTGTAATTTTGTCAATAAATTATTATTTATTATTTATGACGCTGAATAAGAAAAGTAATAATTATATTTTTTTATTGGCGGGCCGCATAAATATTTAACGGGCCGCCGGTTGCTGACTCCTGGAATAAATTGCGGAACAAGTAAAGAAAAATTTCTATATACGCGCAGTTTTTATCTGATGGGCCCGTAATTATCCATTTCTGGGGAGCAGATCTGTATATATAAAGCTAAGTGTCCACACTGGCTCACTCATAAACGCCCAGCCCAAACCCCTGGACCTAGAAACTTAATCCGGATAGTATATTTCTTCTATGACATTAACACCCACTTATAAGGGATTTTTTTAAATTAGACCCCTAAAGGAATGAAAAGGGGTAAAATGTGGTTTCACGGATTCCTCAACATCTCTTAAGGTGCCTGTCCACTTGAGAGTACTCTCGAGAGTAACTCTCGATAGCAACTCTCTCGGGCTTGTCCACTGATTTCGACCGGGTGTACTCTCGAGAGTACCCTGCGAGTTGCTCGCCGACAGTACTCTCGAGAGAACTCTCAAGCCTGTGTCCACTTGATCAGTTGTGGAGAGTAGTCAAGATGGCGTCGTACTATAGAAAGGTCGCAGCAGCTGTGATTATTTTAGCTGTTTATGAAAAAAGAATAAAGCTAAATAAAAAAAGCTGCTGGGTTAAGTCGTGGATTAAAACAAGAAGTGTTTTTGGCGCCGGCCATACACTAACACGGGAACTACAAATCGAAGACGCTCAGCAGTTTCGTAGATTAACGAGCTGGGAAGTTGAGTTTATTATATAATCTGTGGGACCGATAATCTTCAAGAAAGACACTAAAATGAGAAAAGCAATATCAGTGCGTGATCAAGTGATGGTTACTCTAAGATTTCTTGCAACAGGTAAGTTTATTTAGTACCTAGTAATATTGTTTTATATTAAGACAAATTTATTTACTGTATCGCTTTACAAATATTTTTTCAGGTGATTCATTTAACAGCCTACAGTATCTTTTTCGTATACCTGTATGTACGATAGGCAGAATAGTAAAAGAAGTAGCTCCCGCTATTTACAACGCTCTCAAAGGAAAATACAAGGTGTCTCAAAAGAAATTTTATATTTATTTAGCTTACTGCGTGAACGCAACGTATCCGAGGGGCGCGGGGGTTATGTCAATCGGTAGCCTGGCTCTTGGGAATTCAGTCGCTATGGAGCGTTTCTCGGGAGCAGACCGCGCGTTATTCGTGCGAGAGTTTTACAAAAACGGTGATTCGGCGACTGTAGCGCGTAGAAAATTCTGCAGTATTCGAGGTTTTCGCCACTTAAATGATGCGCCAAGCATTCCTCTCATTCGACATTGGGTTAAAAAGTTTGAAGAGACTGGTACAACGCTGGATAAATCAAAATCCGGGCGACCTAGGTCATCAAGAACAGTAGAAAACGTGGAGAATGTTAATCAGTCTGTTCGTGACGACCCGAACCTTTCAATTCGGAAGCGCGCAAGTGCTTTAAATGTGCATAGATCATCATTACATCGCATTATGCACAAAGACCTAAAGCTGCACCCCTACAAAATTCAATTGGTGCAAGAATTAAAGCCCCAAGATGCCAGTCAGAGGCTTAATTTCGTAAATCAGGTGATTGAGCGATTTTCAACGTTTACGAACATTTTGTTTTCGGATGAAGCTCATTTTCATCTTAATGGCCACGTAAATAAGCAGAACTGCCGCTACTGGAGTGCAACGAATCCGAAACGCAAACATCAGAAACCTCTACATTCGCCTAAAGTGACCGTATGAGCTGCGACGTCGGCGCGAGGAATTATCGGCTCTTACTTTTTTGAAGACGAATGGGGGCGTGCAGTTACAGTGAATTCAGAGCATTATGTGGAGATGTTAGACAACTTCTTGGTACCTGAACTGCAAAACTTTCCTGGCTATAACCAAAGAGCATGATTCCAACAGGACGGAGCAACTTCACTAAACGTCCAATATGTCTCTGCCACGTGTTCGTGAAATTTTCTCAGGCAAATTGATCTCCCGGAGAGGTGACATAAATTGGCCTCCACGCAGTCCAGATTTAACCCCTATGGACTTTTTCCTATGGGGTTATCTTAAATCTAAAGTTTACGCCAATAAACCGACTTCACTGGCGCATTTGATAGAAAATATCCGTCACGAAATGGCAGCCATCCCTGAGTCCACCTGCCGAGACGTCATAAGTAATTTTACTGTTCGATTAAATGAGTGCCGAGAACGCGAGGGTCTACATTTAGACGATATTATTTTTAAGAAATAAATCCCCAAAAAGTGTATTTTAATAATTAATAAACATTTTTTCTATATACGGCTTACTTTTTTTTTAATCGATCCACTAAATATAAAATTTCTTTTGAGACACCTTGTATTTACAGGTAAAAATTTTAATAACCGTTTTAAAAATGATATCTTTTATTTAATAACCAAACAAGTAATTAGATGTTAAGTACAGCAAAATAACAATTTGTGACAAACAATTTTAATTTTTGAAAAAAAAAATTAAAACTAAAATAATTATAAATACAAAATAAATACTCTTTTAATATCTGGAAAAAATATCACACAGGAACTTTATTTTTATTTGATTTGTGCAAAATTAAACTTTTCATTTAAATCTCTAGAGGAATAGGATTGAGACGCTTCCGGCATTGCAGGAGGTGATGGTACAAAAAAAATATATGTCTTGAGGAATTGCTATTGGTAGCACTTATGGAGGAGGACAATGAATATGACTCATCTTCATCTGCTGCACAAGCAATAGCTTTTCTTATTTCATTTTACAATTTTCTTCTCACATATTCACTTCGCAGAGTACGTAATTCCAAGGCAACATATTCACCAAATCGATTATGTTCATCTGGTTCACCCTTCGCCAATACTTGTAACGCAGCTTTTATTGCATCACTATCTTCTTTTTCACGTTTTCTTTTAATATATCTTTTAGAAGACTTCGACGTTGGTTGTTTTACATTTCCTTCAGCCGTGTCCTTGTTTTCCTCAGGCTTCTCCAAAGCTTCAATAATTTCTTCATCGACTTCAGAATTTGAATATGTTTTCGCCTAATTTGAATATCAAAATTAAAAAAAAAAAAATACATGATAAGAAAAGAATAATAATGATTAATGTCATTAATAGAGTGCGGTTAAGTTAGGACATATAACGCTTTAATCCTACTTAATTGAGAAAACCCATTGTATTTTTTAATTTTATAAGATTAAAACGTATTAACACCTAGATTGGCCTCCTCTCTATTAATTATTATAAGTAAATATATTAATTGTTGATTGACTAAACTGATAATAATCCTTTAATTACAGTTTGCACAGAACACAGAGGAATGGCTAAAGATCTCAGCAGATTTTGAAAGAAGGTGGAATTTCCCTCATTGTCTCGGCGCCATAGATGAAAAACATGTTGTCATACAAGCTCCTGATAATAGTGGGAGTCTTTTTTACAGTTACAAAGGAACACACAGTATTGTTTTGTTGGGAGTCGTAGATGCTAATTACAAATTCATCTATATAGACGTCGGATGCAATGGCCGAATTTCTGATGGTGGTGTATTTTCTAGCAGTTTGTTCAATAAATTGGAAGAAATGACTATACCTATACCAGGTCCTGAACCACTTCCTGGAAGAAATATGCCAGTGCCATATTGTCTTGTTGGTGATGACGCATTTGCCATGAAAACATATCTTTTAAAACCGTATCCCTTTCGTGATCAACCAGCACCCAATCGAATTTTTAATTATCGTCTGCCAAGAGCTCGTAGAATCGTGGAAAATAGTTTCTGCATTTTAGCAAATAGATTCCGAGTACTCAGAAAACCTATGCTCTTGAACCCAGATACAGTTAAAAGTATTGTATTGTCAATATGTGCCCTTCATAATTTTCCGGTGGGATATCAACTTTATTTTTGCTCACATAATTTACTCATATAATTGCTTTAAAAACTAATTACAGGATTTTGCCCTAATCAACCTCTAAAGGGCTGAATCTACCTTCGGGTTGAATTATAAAACCCTTCGTATACCCCCTGTGTTTATTGACTTATAACATTTCTTTTTGGCATATTGGTGTCTTTTTAAAAAATTTAGAAAGTGTTTTGACCGTTTTTTAAAATGCCAACCCTAAGGGGGTAAATTTGAATTTTTCATTCGGTAGAATGTCCCTTGAAACATATGCAAAAGAATAAAGAAACGATTATTTTATGTTCTACTTGAAATTGAAATATCTCACTTATCATTCACGTTACAGCAACATATACATTACAACAACCGTACGAAGTACGAGTACTCCAGCTAGTTGAAAATAAAAATCGCCCTATTTATTAATAAAAATTAACTTATAATAAAAATTATCGTACATATATAATTAGCTACCGTGTGTTAGTGATTCTGTAACACTGTGACGTCATTTTTCCTAAGGTTCTCGTGATTGGTTAACTGGGAAACAGGGTGTTCCCAGTTTGACTTGATTGACAGGTATTTTGCAGATTTATTCTCTAAGAAACTGCGAATAAAATAACATATAGAAATGTCTAGGGTTTCGTAGGCATAAACAAGAAACTATATACACTGCTATATCCTTCGACCAATATGAATAATATTTTGCAGATTTATTTTCTTAGAATCTACAAATATAATTACTTACAGAAATGTGTAGGGTTTCGTAGGCATAAACAAGAAACTCTAGACACTGCTATATCCTTTGACCAATATAAACAATATTTTGCAGATTTATTCTCTAAGAATCTGCGGATAAAATAATATACAGAAATATCTAGGGTTTCGTAGATATAAATAAGAAACTCTAGACACTCCTATATTATTTGATCTATATGAAAAACATTTTGCAAATGTATTCTCTAAAAATCTGCGGATAAAATATCGTATAGAAATATCTAGAGTTTCGTAGGTATAAATAAGAAACTGTAGACACTTCTATATTCTTTGATCTATATGAAAAATATTTTGCAGATTTATTATTTAAAAATCTGCGGATAAAATAACCTATAGAAATGTATAGGGTTTCGTGGGCATAAACAAGAAACTCTAGGGTACTCCTATATCCTTTGACCGATATGAACAGTATTTTTCAGATTTATTTTCTAAGAATCTACGAATAAAATTATATGCATAACTGCCTAGGATTTCGTAGCCATAAACAAGAGACTCTAGAAACTCCTGTTTCCCTTGACCGATATGAATAATATTTTGCAGATTTATTCTCTAAGAAACTGCGGATAAAATTTTATATATAAATGTTTTGGATTTCGTAGGCATAAACGAGAAACTCTAGACAAGCCTATATCGTTTAACTGATATGAACAATATTTTGCAGATTTATTCTCTAAGTATCTACGAATATAATTACATATAGAAATGTCTAGGCTTTCGTAGGCATAAATTAACGTCTCAAATTATTTTTAGTTTTAACAATATAAATGTAATGTACTAAGTAAAAATGAATCGTTTTCTCATCTTAAAAAGTTAATGAATAAATAATCTAACTATATAATTAGCAAGTGTCTGTATGTAGTGTCGGTAACATTCTGACGTCAATTTTTCTAAAGTTCTCGTGATTGGCTAACTGAGGACACCCTGTTTCTTGATTGGCTGACAGGTGACGCCCTGTCCCGTGATTAGCTAACTGGTGATATCCTGTCCCATGATTCGCAGACCGGCGACGGAATTAGGATACGTTAAAAAATAAAACCAAATACACATATAAACAATTGAAATTTTTATATTATAAATCCGTCATTGTTGACGGGTAATAACCTAGTATTAATATATATACCCACTCCTCTCCGTGAAAAATCAGTAATAGATTTGTAATATTTTACGGTTATTTTTTTAAATGGAACCCTCCTAGACCAATTTTCTGTGTGGACGCTTGTTGGGGAGGGATGCGGAATTATAGATTTCCTGGGGCCTGGAATTATTGTTTTACTAGGGCTCTGGCCCGCTCTCGACGCTCCTGCGTAAAAGTTAGATATTTTTCTACAATATTCTAGTTTGCGCATTCCTAACAGTCATTATTTTTTATTATTATTTAGTAAATACTACTTTCATTAACTATTTGCTCTTAATAAATGCCACATTTTGTTGTTTACAATAAACCAGTAAACGCACTTGACAAGAAGCATATTTAAAACTCATAGTTGATCTTGAAATTTTAATCATATCCATACGCTAAATAAATAATAAATAGACATTAAATTAAAGGTAAATTAAAATGAACAAACTTACGTAATAGCTTAAATATAAGAGTATTATTCAGTGGCGCAGCCAGGATTTTGTCTTGGGTAGAGGACCGAATCAGAATCCTGGGGGCGAGAGGGCAGCAAACTATAGTTAGAGTCCACGCGAAAGATACTCATTAACAATGTGAATATAATTGGATTATAGGTAAATTTTCAAATCTCAAAAATATTTAGGAACATACGAGGGTTACCTTTTATGTTATTACAAACGACCACTAGATGGCAATATTGAAATGTGTCATTATTATATTCGTAAAATTTTACATTTGTTATTGTGAAATCAGTGACATCTTATAAATTGACCGAGTAGTTTGTTGAAAGTGAGCGTTTAAAAAACCGTTTGTGAAAAAATGAATATTACTTGTGAAGGTTTTCGTTGGATGATTTTTTACGATTTTAGTATAGGCCTAACTCAACAACAATGCATAGATTCGCTTCGTTCAACTTTTGGTAATGAAGCACCATCAGAAAAGACTGTTTACAATTGGTTTTGCAGAATTTCCTCATGGTCGTGCGTCCATCAGTGACAATTCTCGTGAAGGTCGACCAAAATCGATTGTGATTAAAAAAAAACATCGATGCTGTGCGCAAAATGATTGAAGAAGATTGGCATGTGACTTACCGTGAGATAGAGGCATCCTTTGGCATATCGCAGACTGCGATGCATTCGATTTTACATGAACATTTAGCTGTGAAAAAGATCTGTTCCCGATGGATTCCGCATAATTCGACCGAAGCTCAAAAAAAGGCTCGTGTACATTGGTGTAAGGGAATGCCAAAAAAATTCAACCTAGGCACTGCAAAATCCGTATACAACATCATTACGAGTGATGAAACATGGATTTATTCATGAACCGGAAACTAAGCAACAATCCACTGTTTGGGTCTTCCAAGATGAACCGAAACCCATAAAAGTTGTTCGTTCACAAAGCACTTCCAAGAAAATGATCGCTTGTTTCTTCGGTTATACTGGACATGTCGCAAATATTCCTTTAAAAGAATCGCCAGAAGTCATCGACAAAACACAACCAAAAACGTCGCATCATTCTTCATCATGACAATGCAAGCTCCCATACAGCAAGTCAAACAATTGATTATTTGAAGGAGAAAAACATCGAATTAATGTCTCATTGCCCGTATTCACCTGATTTATTCCCTAACGACTTTTGTTTTGTTCCCCAATGTCCCCAAGAAGCTGTTGAAGTCTACGTAACCCATGTTTTTTAGATGTTAATTTCAGAGTGGAAAAAATGTTTCGAGAATTGATTTGAACGCATGCAAAAGTGTATAAATCTTAAAAGCGCATATTTTGAAAAGTAGTAAAACAGTTTGTTCCAAAAATAAAAAAAAAAAATCTTATTTAGTTTTTGTAAAAACTTAAAAGGTAGCCCTCGTATAGGCTATTCCAGCGTTTCCCAAAGTGTGGGTCGCGACCCTGCACCGGGTCGCAGAAAAATTTTGCCGGGTCGCAAAAAAAATTGTAAAAACACAAAAAAGATTTTTTTGTACATATTATTTTTTCTACGTCAGTTAATCACTAGAATAGTGTGTATTTGTGCTCTTTATTATACAGCGGTTTCCAAACTTTGTTCAGTAACGACCCCCTTAGAAAAAATCCCATCTCTGGCGCCCCCCCCCCTATTTAGGAAATTTCTAAACAATTTGTAAATAATTTCTTTATTGAAATAATAATCACAAAAGTAGCAAAAATATGTAATGTAAATAGTTTCTCTAATTCCTAAATATTTATTTTCACAACATAAATCACGAAAATCATATAAAACTAAATTATATTAATATTAAATATGTAATACAAAATAAAAATGTAATAAAAATCAATTTTAATGTGCAGTACAGTCTGTTTCAAACGCTTAGGCGGAACTAAATGGGAATTTCGTTCTTTTAGGTTGTCACGACAAGGGACCTTTCTTGGGTTATTTCATTTTTCATGTTGGAATGTCAAAATTTAAAATTACAACAATGAAACCATGGAAACGAATGACCTATGTCAAAATTAAATTATTTTTTTATATATTTTAATGACAAAAAAATAAATAAATGGGAAATTTGTATTAAGAATTACACAAAAAATCAAAATATAAAGAAAATGACATTTTAAAATGATATTAACCTTAACCAAAAAATGTTTATTGTAAGTATGATTTACAAAGCTTAAACAAAACGGCCGAAAAGCACGATTTAAGCGATGAAAGTAACTAAATTGCAAAATCTAGTTCCGCCTAAGCGTTTGAAACAGACTGTATGGGCTAAACCGCGGTAAGCAGGCTATAGACGCAGCATCTATTGACGTAAAGCTGAACTATTTAAACTATATGTCTGTAAGATGGCGCACCAAGTTAAAGGTGTAAAAATCAACATGTGGCGGTAATTCGATTATTTATACTTATATTTCAAACTTTTATACTATTTACTTTATAAAAGATAATAATTATTGTGGTTTATAAGTTAAACTTATATATTAGTCACAAATAATAAATATTTAAACGTAAATAGCGATTATAATTATTAATTTAATATTCTTTTCTTTTCATGCTTCGTTATTATGTATATAGTTTCGGATTTATAATTATTATTATATATCTTTTTATAGAATAATGTGTTTAGAAAGTCGGTTATTTTTCCAAAAAGATAAACGTGCTGCGTTCGAAAGAAATGTGCTGAATTTATTCAGGAATTTAATTTTTATTCAAGAAGAGATTTAATACAAATAAACACGTTTCCCCATTGATACAAATAACATACAAATTATATGTAAATAATGAGAAAATGATGAGAAACAATTCGTATTATACGTGCGTCACACATACATTTCTGATTCGTTCCTAATTTCACGTTAGTAAGTACATTCGCTGTCAGATGTGACATGGCGGCTCTCACTACAGTGACAGAAAAATAAAAAAATAGCTATTTATACAAAAGTGATTTGTATGTTTGTGTGTAAAATTAATATAGTTTTATGAAATATTTTTCATATTATCAAAATGATAAATATATGTTCCTAGTTTATATATTTTTGCACAAAAACATCAATTAAAAAATGGGTGAGTTGAATCTTGTTTATCTTTTTTATTTTTATCTTTCTGTATATAAAGACTCGTAACTTGGATGTTTTAAAATAACTTTGTTGCATGAGTAATTCGCTAATCTCAGAGTTTTGCTATTTACGTGCTTTATTGTTTGTCTTTATACGTTTATACGTAACTGGCGGCGAATTATCTGAAATCTGATCTTAATTGTATAAAGAGATAAACAGACATTTAAAACTTAATTAACATTCTTTCAGATACCGGAGTGCCAGTAATGAAAGGACCAGGTTTATATGAATTTTTGGTGGAAGCAGAACTACAACATTACTACAATAATATAAAGTAAGTAACTGTCTAATGATTTATTACTTTGAAATCTTAATAAAATTTATAAACAAAGTGTCCCAGGAGAAATCTGCCAAACTTCGAGGGTGCATTTCTTGATTAATTTTAAGAAATAAAGATATCAATATACTTAGGTCCGATTCGAAAAAGTTACAGAGTTATGGCTTTTTGAATGAAAAATATAAAACATTAAATATTTACTGAAATTGTGCACTTTTCTCACATTTAACTTTAGATTATTACTTCGGGGGAACACTTGAAACAGCTTGTCTTTGCAAAGAAGACCAATAATCGTAATTGATTATTTCAGAAAATTTTATTTAATGCTTCATTTGATATTCGTCTTAATCCTGAAATTTTAAGGAATGTGACAAACGCCCTATTTGACCTTGCTCAATTGTGTACTCAAGTTGACAATGGTCATTTTGGACAGTTATTGTGATTTATTTTGGTATTACTTTGAAAACTTACATTATTATTATTAGAATTCCTCAACTAAAAAGCAATGTCATAACTGTAACTTTTCTGGGATCTGCATTATTGAGAACTGACATGATCGAATACGCTGTCTGCTGGTGGAATTATTGTACTAAATACTCTAGTATTGTTTGATTTTATTACGTATGTTTAGTGTTGAAATTTTGTTAGAATGTCGACAGAAGTTGTGAAAAACTATAAGAGCAGAACAAATTGTAGTGTTTTTGGCTGTCATTCAAGACAGTACAAAGATAGGCAACTTAGTTTTTTTTTTTTCTTTTCTTAGGAAAAATGGAGGGAAAGTTAATATTAAGTCCAAACTGGGAAAAGATTTGGTTATGGACAGGACAATAGATGCACTTGTTTGCAAACAGAATGCACATATTGTAAATTCAAATGATTGACACTCAGCTTCTAATGTACCACATAAAATTACCTACCCGGCATATAACACCTGCTCACTTACAAATTACACTTCAATAAATCTGAAATTAAACTTTAAATACTGTAATTTGATGCCCACCTGTTATACACCTCGATACATGTGTATTGCTAAAAATTAAAAAATGTCGCAAATATTTACTCGCATTTTAATAAAATAAAAATGTACTGTGCTTAAATTAACCTGTTCGCTATGAGCAAATTGATGGTTGAGTGGTATGAGTACTAGAGTGAACAGTCATATTGCCTTGGATTACAGCGCCGCCACCGGTAATGTCACTTCTCAATATCTTTTTTTGCTTAAAATTAATTAAAAACAAACATCTTTAAAGTTAAACTGATTCTTCCCGAGACAACCTGTATAATTTTAGTAAACTGGATTTTTTAAATTATGCAAACAAAACACAATAACTTATCATAGCAGCAGGTTTCTTTTGTTGCAAAATACAAGGTGTCTCAAAAGAAATTTTATATTTATTTAGCTTACTGCGTGAACGCAACGTATCCGAGGGGCGCGGGGGTTATGTCAATCGGTAGCCTGGCTCTTGGGAATTCAGTCGCTATGGAGCGTTTCTCGGGAGCAGACCGCGCGTTATGCGTGCGAGAGTTTTACAAAAACGGTGATTCGGCGACTGTAGCGCGTATAAAATTCTGCAGTATTCGAGGTTTTCGCCACTTAAATAATGCGCCAAGCATTCCTCTCATTCGACAGTGGGTTAAAAAGTTTGAAGAGACTGGTACAACGCTGGATAAATCAAAATCCGGGCGACCTAGGTCATCAAGAACGGTAGAAAACGTGGAGAATGTTAATCAGTCTGTTCGTGACGACCCGAACCTTTCAATTCGGAAGCGCGCAAGTGCGTTAAATGTGCATAGATCATCATTACATCGCATTATGCACAAAGACCTAAAGCTGCACCCCTACAAAATTCAATTGGTGCAATAATTAAAGCCCCAAGATGCCAGTCAGAGGCTTAATTTCGTAAATCAGGTGATTGAGCGATTTTCAACGTTTACCAACATTTTGTTTTCGGAAGCTCATTTTCATCTTAATGGCCACGTAAATAAGCCGAACTGCCGCTACTGGAGTGCAACGAATCCGAAACGCAAACATCAGAAACCCCTACATTCGCCTAAAGTGACCGTATGGGCTGCGATGTCGGCGCGAGGAATTATCGGCCTTTACTTTTTTGAAGACGAAAGGGGGCGTGCAGTTACAGTGAATTCAGAGCGTTATGTGGAGATGTTAGACAACTTCTTGGTACCTGAACTGCAAAACTTTCCTGGCTATAACCAAAGAACATGGTTCCAACAGGACGGAGCAACTTCACACACGTCCAATATGTCTCTGCCACGTGTTCGTGAAATTTTCTCAGGCAAATTGATCTCCCGGAGAGGTGACATAAATTGGCCTCCACGCAGTCCAGTGACATAAATTGGCCTCCACGCAGTCCAGATTTAACCCCTATGGACTTTTTCCTATGGGGTTATCTTAAATCTAAAGTTTACGCCAATAAACCGACTTCACTGGCGCATTTGAAAGAAAATATCCGTCACGAAATGGCAGCCATCCCTGAGTCCACCTGCCGAGACGTCATAAGTAATTTTACTGTTCGATTAAATGAGTGCCGAGAACGCGAGGGTCTACATTTAGACGATATTATTTTTAAGAAATAAATCCCCAAAAAGTGTATTTTAATAATTAATAAACATTTTTTCTATATACGGCTTACTTTTTTTTTTAATCGATCCACTAAATATAAAATTTCTTTTGAGACACCTTGTATTTGAGATATATTTATAAAATACTCGACTTAAATTTAGAAATTAAGATAATATTTTCACTGTTCACACCAGAGATTATTTATTAGTAATAAAGCTAACCTACCCTGTTAAATAACTAACATGGGTATGCTAATCAATATTAGGGTGAACATTCGTCCCGCATTTTAACATTTTGTCCCTCATAGATGCGTCCTGCAAAAGTACCGCATTTTAACATTTTGTCCCGCATTTTGGATTTGGGAGGTGAGGACCTTTTTTTTTGCTCTTCACTTGGATTTGGGAGATGAGGACCTTTTTTTTGCTCTTCACTTGGATTTGGGAGATGAGGATCTTTTTTTTTTTTGCTCCGTCCCGCATTGCCGTCTTAAGCAAATGGTCACCCTAATCAATATATAAACGCAATAATTAAAATGGTATTAAAGTCATTCATTGTTACGAATACCAATTTTGGTGTGATTCAAATCATATTAGTGTACAATACATACCCTAAAACAGGGATGCTTTTACAGGGAAAATTTTAGTACACAAACGAACTAATATATATATATATATATATATATATTCTAAAAAATTTGTGTGTATGTATGTATGTTACTTCAAAACCAAAGAGCGGCTACACAAATTTAAAAGTGTGTTCATTGTTACATTTATGGTAAAATAGGCCTTTTTTACGATTCAGAGCCCTGATAAATAACTGAAATCAAGCAAAATGTTTAAAATTATATAAAATTATTATGTAATAATTCCTTAAAAACATAAATGCATGGAACTTTGTAAATATTTATCCTACGAATGTCTGATTTGCAACAACGTGCTCAGAAAATCTTTTCAGACTGAAGCCTCTTTACAAACCAACTAAAAAACACTCGGGCAGAGAGCCTGACATGAGCCAGTGTTCACGGAGATCAGAGAGAGTGTTAATAGCCCTGAGACATTGACAGAGAGAGGATGAGAGAGAGAGAGAGAGAAATGAGAAAGAACGTGAGACGAGAGAGAGAGAGAGAGAGAGAGAGAGAGAGAGATAACGGGCATTTTAGCAAAAATTGTGTCAAATATTTGTGTAAAAAATAATTGTACACATTACAATTTCTACCTAGCCGTTCGTAACCGGCTATAAACTGTAGGTACCTTTCTGTGTGCAACAATGGATGTAATACTGACCATATTACTCCTGAATGTACACATATGGTCACGAAACCTGGAACAGGAAGCCTAGAATCATCTCGGGCTGTCGCGCCAATGATGAACAAATGAAGAGTTGTTTTTAATGCATCTTTTTGTAAACTCTTCGTAAAAAAAAGGAAATATTGTTCGAACATCACGCAAAAACTAGGACCTATTTTTGTAATTTTTGACAGGATTGTAGACTGGGCCGGTCTCATTAAACATTTTCAAATAATACTTTTAAAATAATATTAATCAACGGAACAATTAAAAACTATTGCCCATTACCTGCAATAAGTGCAACCGCTTAGAGGTTTGTGTAGTTGATAAGGCCGGGGGCAAAGCCCCCGGCTCCACGTAGGCGCGCAGTTTGGCGATAGGCGGATACGCTCCTGGTCTCAGTTATGTTACGAGATTTTTGTTTGATAAATAATATTATATTTGAAGCACATGATATCCACCAATTTTTGTTATTTCCTTGTTTACAGTGTTATCAGTATGATACCTAGCTACAGATAAAACTTGCTATTCATATTGTAGTTGCAGAAAGTCAATTAATCTTCACCTAAATAGTTTAGGAAAAGCCACTACAAAATTGTACAAAGTCACAAAAGTACATAATATATTGAAAACAATGTATCCATCGAATACACAGTCTGGTGGTCAAATATTGTACTAGGCACTCTAGTACTGTTTGAACTTATTACGTATGTTCTAGTGTTCAATTTTTGTTAGAATGTCGATAGAAGTTAAAAACTATAAAAGTAGAAACAAATTGTAGTGTTTTTGGCTGTCATTCAAGACAGGACAAAGATAGGCATCTTAGTTTTTTTCTTTTCTTAAGAAAAATGGAGGGAAAGTTAATATTAAGCCCAGATTGGGAAAATATTTGGTTATGGACAGGAGGAAGGGATGGGCATATATTTTGAGTTAAAAAGTAACTGATACTATGCGAGTTTGTTCATTACATTTGTTGCAGAAAAACAAAACTGCACTAATATGCTTGCACCGGCAAGTTGCATTTTTAACTTTTAGCTGCTGTCCAACTAATTTTATTTCATGAGGTAATGAACATAATGCACTTGTTTGCAAACAGAATCGATATATTGTAAATTCAGATGATCGACACTCAGATGTACCACATAAAATTACTTGCCCGACATTTAACACCTGCTCAACTACAAATCACACTTCAATAAATCTACTGAAATTAAATTTTAAATGCTGTAATTTGACACCCACCTTCTGTTATAAAAAATGGCGAAAATTTACTCGCATTTTCATAAAAAAAATATACTGTGCTTAAATTAACCTGTTCGCTATTAGCATATAGACAGCTGAGGACTAGAGACGACAGTCATATTGCCTTGGAGCACAGCGCTGCCATTGGTAATGTCACTTCTCAGTAGTCTATGTATCGCCGAAGGTAATGCTCGCTTAATATCTACGTGTAGCGAATGTATTGCAAACTTTATGTGAACAGTCCGAGAGTAAAGCATGCTACGAATATAAATAAAAATTTAAATTTCAGTTAGGGAAATTTCTCAACACACAGTTTTACTCATTTTATGCAAAGTTTCGTAGCAAATATTACTTCGACATTACTGGGTTAAGATATGTTAGGTTAGAACAGGGGTGAGCAAATCTTTTGGCTGTCGGGCCACATTGCGGATGAAAATTTGACCGCGGGCCAGATTGTGGATGAAAATTTGTCCGCGGGCCAAAAATTTTTTTTTTCTAATTTTAAATATTTTTTTTGTTGGGAAGGATATTTTATAAATTTTAAAAGCAGTATTTTTAAACCAAAAAGTTTATTTATTATGCAACTTAAAAAAAATAATTTAAATAAAATTGGAAAGAATGAATATTTTAAAGAATATTGGACAGACAGTAATATTTTTGCAGGATACAATAATTTATAAAATGCTTCGCGGGCCGGATCCGGCCCGCGTGTCTACATTTGCCCAGGCCTGGGTTAGAATAAACTTTACATTGGTGTTTTACTTATTTCTTGTTAAAACTTATGTATAATATATGCAATGCACAAAAATCTTGAAGGAGGTATACTACTGGCGAAGCATGTCGAAAAATAATTAATGAAATTTATTGACTAAAATTTACTATTTAGGTAATGGTTATGTAATTTTTGTGTCACACATCCTTGCTTGCGTGCGTCAAAACTATATCGAACGCGTCCAAACAAATTCAGCGAACTCCTTTGTGTTCGCGACAAAAACCGTCACAAAACGGATCATGTCGAGCGCTTTGCGAACCGTTCGAAATGGACGCGTAATCCCGTTCAAACTAGGCAGAAATGTTACACGGCGTGCTACCTTACGCGATACATTACAGGATCGGTTCGCTAATGTCCACCCACCTTACGAAACATGCAACGAATAATCCGCTATTACATTTACATAATATGTTACGTATAATACGGTATAAAAAGAGACATAATCGTTTTTCTTTTTTTTTTTCTTGTCGAGTGTAGGCTAAGGCTCTTACACTAACTTTTTTGTCCTTTTAGATAACCAAAAACCAATCATTATAAAATATTTCTGCACAACTATTTAGAATTTGTGAGGTTATGTATAATAATCTTTATATATAAAACAGAATATTTGTGGCTATGTCCGGAAATTCTAACCCACTTCCAGATATGCTACCGAGTTGAAATTTCGCATACAGGTAGGAAATGCCTTCACCATAACTAGAAAAATCTCAAAAAAGAAAATCAGAAACGAGAAATTAGCAATTTTCTTATTAATTATACTGGACCATCGAAGTATGTATTATGCATTCAGCGAGAACGTGGCAATTCCGTTTCAATGGTTGTTTGGACAACTATAGTAAGTTACTTATTACATTTACATAGTGGCGGCGCTAGCGAAGGGTCCGGGGGGCCCGGCCCCCCTCAAAAATTGCTCTGGCCCGCAGTTGCCCCCCCCCCAGAATTTTTTTGAGAAAAATGTCTTAGCAGTGAGGACCTTTGAAACAGTTTAGTCGTTCCAATTATTAAAAATTATTACCGTTGAGTTGGTACAATCTAATACTCATAAACAGATCAACTGTTTCACCGAAATCAGGGATAGTATAATAAAGTAATTTGCGCACGTTGCGTAAAATGCTTTTTATTGCCCTTAATAAAGATAAGTTTTTACTAATATAATAATTCATGGAGGGCCGCATGTAAAACTACTAAGGCTCACATGCGGGCCGCGGTTTGCCCACCGCTGAGGTAGATATTGGTTGTTTAATAGGAGATTTACAAAATAGTTTGTTAGGCAAGGTACGCCCGTAAAAAGTATTCTATCGTGGAAGTGGCAATATTGTAGCCATACATACAAAAATTCATCAAAATCAGACCAATAGTTTTTATAATTACCTACAATTTGTTATTTACTAAATACCTACAAAATCCTGAAATGTGCGAAATTCACATACATTTTTCAATAGTGTTTGATATTTATTATGTTAGTAACGTCGCTATAGTGTTTCAACAAAATTTCATGAAAAATATTGGTTTAAAATCAGTAGATTTACAAATACTTCCATTTATAATAAGAAGGCTTCGTTAAGCGGGTTACACCCATAAAAAGTATCCTCGATTGGGTTTTACATAAGAGAGAAACACACTGATGGATATACAGATGCATATTTGTTGTTTACTAGCACATTTACAAAATATTTCGTTATGCGGGAATTCGTTAACCAAGGTATGCGCATAAAAAGTACCCACGATTTGGTCTTGTATAAAAGAAAAACAGACTGACGGGCATTCAGGTGGATATTGGTTGTTTAATAACAGATTTACAAAATAATTAAATTTAAATTTAAAGTGAGACTTCGCTAAGCGAGATACGTCTTATATACAAAATTTCATCAAAATCCATAGTAGTTTTTGATATTTTCGTGGACAAACAGACACACAGACGGACAAAATCTCTAAAAATGATCAAAATGGTCTAAGCTAAGCATATTTAAGTTTAAGTTACCAAAGCCAAAATACTAAAAATTTTATGTACAAACAGCCTTTATGTTGTTATGTAAAGCCGACCGGCGTAGCGTAGTAGTAAAACACGTGCCCTGCGTTGCTAAGGTCTCGGGTTCGAATCCTGTTCAGGCATGGAATTTTCATTACGGAACTAGAATTGTCCTGGTTAATTGCCATAAATGTGATTTTTATGGTTTTGTAGGTATGACCAAAAAACCCTTATACCGTCATTTTGTCGTCTGTCTGTCTGTCTGTCTGTCTGTCTGTCTGTCTGTCTGTCTGTCTGTCTGTCTGTTCGGTAAAAATTGTAGCCAAAGGCTAAACCTGGAGAGTTGAAATTTGGCATGCTTGTACAACTTTTTGACCCGCACATAGGAAAAATACTAAAACATCTAAAACACATATCCCTAAAAATATAAAAAAATATATGCTCATCGAAAAAAAAAAAATATTTTTTTTTAAATTCTGAGTAGGGTATCAAATGAAAGCCCTTGGTACGTGGATTAACGATCAAATTTTTATTTTTGCAAAATAAATTATTTTGAAGCGATTTTTGCCAATATTGTGCAAAAAAAATTTTGTCCCACACCCTGTAGCCCAGATGGTTTAAACTAAAAATCTGAAAAAATTCTAAGTAATGTACATTGGTGTGAACCGGAATAGTTCAACAGGAATTTTTTATCAGATTATGTTTTTGGAAAAAAAAAGCATTTTTTGTGTTTTTTTGCTAATAATGTTGACAACTTATAGTTATATAATACGCTAAACAGTAACGTGTTTCTTGGTGCAGTGGCTAAGATACTAGCGTTCTGCCCAAGAATATGAGTTCGAGTCCTACGTGAGGAGACAATATTATTTTTTATTTTTATTTTTTTGCATTTTTATATTGTTTAAATTATTTTTTCAAAATTTTAATTATATTTTGGCAATTATTGCATTTAATTTTTAATAGCGTAAATTTATTAACCAGTTGAAATTGTTGAAATTATAATTTAATTATATATTTGAATGTACACGAAATCAAAGGGGAGGAGCTATGACTAAAAACAACCAATGGAAGCCATAGGCGCAATTTTCAAAATCTTAATGAACCTTGATATATAAAAAAAAATACTGCACTTCTTTAATAACTTAAATAATGGTAATAGGCATTCGAATTAAAATTCATAAAAAAATATTTTGACATAAAATTTGTTTTGGCATCCCAAATAATCATCATTCACTTACTAAATACCTGCAAAACCCTGAAATGTGTGAAAATTCACACTTCACATCAATTTTTTGTATGTATATAACATATACGCTGAACACACATATGTTGAGTGATATAGCTCGAGAAGGGGTACATTTTCATTTTAAAAAATGTAACATTACGTCACGTAATATTATTACGTAACTCTAATTTTAACGTAAATAGACTATAGTATCTAGAAACTTTCAAATTTAATGTTATACCCTATCTTCAATAATAAATAGTTATGCATTGTGTAATGTAATTGGAACCATATAAAAACTAAATAAATAAATATCCTGCCATAAAAATTTCGCGATTGCCGAATTTATAATGTCTTATCTAAGATGATTGGATTTATTATAAATATTGTTATCAGTGTTGTTATCAATACCGTTTACAAATTATTGTTCTATACTCTGGTGCTTATAGTAAAATACTATCATATGACTAACAAAAAATCGTAACTGAGCTATTTAATTTTAACTGATAATTTTAACCAGCCAAATTATATTCTGTTGACATCTCATATACCAGAATTTGTTTGTGTATATATATTTTTAGATAAGGGTTTCATATTCAGTGTAAATGTTTTCCTCCTTCAAAGATTCATTTACCTTTGTAGCATTTTTTAAATTGCGGCAGAGTATCATATTATTTATTGTAATTTTTGTCAGATAACACTCGCAATGATGGTGGTGTTAAGTGGCAAACAGAATGCAACGGCATTCGACGGCGATATCTGACTTTCACTTATAAGATACCTGCTAAATCCTAAAGTGTGTGAAAATTCACATTTCATAAAAGATTTATTTACATTTAAACAAATAATTTGGTTAGCCCAGGGGTCGGCAAACTTTAGAAGCTAAAGAGCCAAATTCACCCTTTACGGCATCTGGAAACATTTTAAAGAGCCATAATTTTGTTTTAATACATGACTTTTTGTATATTTTCTAAATTTTATTGCTTATAAACTTAATTTAAAGAGCCACACGAATGTCCTCAAAGAGCCGCATGCGGCTCACGAGCCTGAGTCTGCCGACCCCTGGGTTATCCAATCAATTTAACTAGCATTTTCAAATTAGATATGAGTACTCATAATTCTATAACGCACCGCACCCCATTTATTCATTCGCTATTGAGTTGACATAACAAATTGTGGGTTACTAATATTTATGGGCCAAGCTCATAATCTTTTATTAAATGTTAGTAGCACAACTAGTGAATGCAACTAGACACTACTAAATATCTGCTGCCCATAATACGAGATTAGTGTTAATAGAGCCTAATATTTCTTAGTGGAAACAAAGGTAGTAGTGAGTATTTAGTAGCACTTGGGGGTTATATTATCACTGATATTAAACAATTTTAAATCAAAATTTGAACCACAATTAGGTATAGTCTATCTCAGAAAAAGCGATCGTAATAACTCTTTTTGTCAGGCAGTTACCAGTGGCGTGCACATTTTAAACACATTTAAATTTGTTTTGTGTATTTCTATTATTTTTCAAGGGTTGGGTATAAATACATAACAAAGTGTAAATCGCCGGTCAAGTCAAATTAAGCTAAGGTAGGTTGTGTTTGGTTAGGTTGCCTTATGTATATTTAAACATGTTTGTTTTAAACCCTTTAGGGCAACTGGTTAATCCTGCTAACCACATATCTAAAAAATATTTCTGAAGTTCTTACAGGTTCTTGATAATAAGTAACCATAGTGCAAGATGTGTTGCTTTAATACGGAATTTAATGTTTGTACAGTTTCCAAGTTGTTTGTATCTTCCTGAAGATCATATTGCGAAGCTAATAATAGTAAATAATTTTTATCAATAAAAATTTATTTAGAAATTTTAATTCTGTCCTCAAAGCGGTAAATAATAATGTAACATAATTAATGTATTAGGTTGATACAAAGTTAGTCCTGTTTGTCTGTTTTGAAGCGTTTTAAATAAATGGTAGTCGGTGGGGGGAAGAGGAAGGTCGGGAGAGTATGGTGGGTGAATTAAAACATCCTAGTCAAGCTGTAAAAGTTTCTGTCGGGTGGCCAAAAGACACGTGTAGTCTAGCATTGTCCTGATGGAACACAATGCCCTTTCTGTTGGCTAATTCATACCGCTTCTGGTCGATTGCTCGCTTTTATTCACTTAATTGTGAACAGTATTTCTCCGAACTAATGGTAAAACTTAAAAAAAAATCAAGTTTTTTTTAAATTTAAAGAACAACCAAGTAACATTTTTTTTTTTTTCAATGTATCACTGAAATGTTTTTTATCAAATACATAATTTTTAGTAAGTGTTGATTAATGAGAAACTTATATATTATTATTATTTTTTTTTTCAGGAGTGTACTGAAAGTTCAGAGTGCTGCACAGTTAAAATATGTTACCGATGACGACCTTGTGCAGCTTGGCATGTCAAAACCAGAACAGCGAAGGCTTAAAAAATTTTATAATAAACATTTTCCACAAAATTACTTGAGTAAATTTAAAAAATTACTTTCCGTTAAGAAAGATGAAGGCTTACATGGTTCTGGAAATATGAGTATTGGACTTTATGGTGAGTAAATTGAATTAAATTTACTGTATAATGTTTATTTATATTTTTTTATTTATATATTACTTTAGCCAAATATACAATACACTATTATGTACATTAAATAATATAATTAAAATATATGGGCCAAGAATAAAAAAGCGTCACAAAAAGTACAAAGTACCTTGTGATGACAATCCTGTACAATTCTAAACATAACGTGTTTATGTTATATGGAGCATGTTGGAGATAATCAAGCAACAAAAACTGTTTATTACTGTCTTTTTTTGACAATTTAGCAAGTTGAAAGAATTTGAGTTTAATCATTTAGATTAATGTTTTAGGAGAATCTATATTGGTAAAGGCGGTGGTCACATATCCCATGTTATTTAGTTTATAATTTTATTTATTTGAAGTTGTTTGTTTAGGTGTTTAGGTCCATTTTTACTTGCTATTTTATAAAAAAATATATTAATAAATAAATAAACAAGAATTATGTAAAAAAATCCTGTTTAAAGCGTGTTCTACATTATACAATAGGGGATACGCATAAAATTTGTATTTCCTTAAAACTACATTATTTTGATATGTTAATGTTAGTTATGTCACCTAACAAAACAAAAATCACATTTTAATTAACATTATAGCCAAATTTTTTAATTAAAATATTGTAAATTTGAAATATTCCGAGCACGGGGCGAAGGTTGCCGAGTAGAAACGACTGAGTATGACGTCAAACGATAGGGTTTTCACATCACAGATACAGACAGCTACAACATAATCTTCACACGTGTGTGTATTGTATTGTTCGAGAGTTTTGTATTTGTTTTTAAACAATTTTTCACGTATTTACTATTAAAATGGCAGATAAAGATTTTGTTAGGGCTCAGAGTGATAATTTACCCAACATTGATGCATTTATGCACACAACATAAAGTTTACTTTTTTCTGAAATATCGGTTTTATTTCGCCTCATAGTTTTCAGCCACAAATTTCGCCTTTTCTGTTGTTTTTCGCCATTAGGTAATGATATAAATAGTTTTTTTGGATTTCTAGTTGAACTAATTGTGCACATCGGTACTGAACAATATTTTCGATAATGTTTCGAAGTACTGGGGCCCTGGATCTTCCATATTTTAATATAAAATTTAATTCGGTAAACATGTATAAATTGTTTTTATAGAATTAAACTTTATTTTAATTAAAATCACTCTCCTTTACATAACCTATAAAAGTTACACAAACAAATAATTCACAACAGACTATGTTCGCTGCATAAACAACCGTTCGCTGGATTGGCTAGTAGTCTCATGCGTCAGTTAGAAAGGATTATGACGTCACACGTCGTTTTCGCGCGCTACATACATTTTTGATTTTTTAAAGCCTTCAAATTAAAAAAAAAAAATTAAAAACTGTTTTTTATGTTTAAATACAACAAGAGGAATATAATAAAAAAATAAAAAAAAATCATGCCTATCCCCTATTCTCATCAAATTTTCATACTTATTTCTTTGACTAGAACTTGTACTAGAAATAAATCAGTGAAATTGTACAGTGTAGAACACTTTATATAGTCAAGGTCAAATTTATTCAAAACTAGTTTTGATCAAACTTTTCTTGAAAACACATCCAACTTGGAACTCGGTGCATGCGCAGTAGATACTTTTAACAATAGTACCAACATTAAAATTACGCTTGTAAATATTTTGTATTACCACGTGTTTAATAGTGTTTTGTTGATCATTGGTTTGAATAAGCGAATATATAAATTGTGTTTTGTACGTAAATCAGTAATTTTACAAATCTAATAGCTAGGTTATAAACACTTGACAAGATATGAATTATATTTTTATGTTGGTACTTTAAATGAACTGAAACACGTGTAAGAATTTCATTCTCTACCAAAAAATTGAAAAATAAATTGTATTAAAACTTTGACAACTTCTAGTTCAAAGAAAAAAGTTTAGAAAATTGATGAATAAAGTATAATGTAGAACACGCTTAAAGCAAAATTTAAATTTGCTCAATAGCTCTGTAGTGTCGAAGTTTATGTGAGTAGTCCTAACCTTCCAAATATATTCAAAGACATACGTGTTTTTTTCTCGGCGTTCTCTGATGTGTTATTATTATTTAATCACACGTTATCATTAGCCACAATATAACATATAGGCTATTCCAAACGTTTAAGCGGAACTAAAAGGAATTAATTTTTTTAAAGTTATCACTTGCTCACATTTTAACGATTGAAGTGCGCTTTTACTAAACAAAAAGATCTAAATCATTCAATGAGGGATCTGTCTTAGACCCAATTCTATTCCTACTATTCATAAATGATATTACTTATTACATGAATTATCATCTTACAATGTTCGCCGACGATACATCCGTTGTTCAATCAGGCAAAAATAACTTTGCTCGCCATTTGAACCGGCATTCATATAACACTAGAGGAAAATATTTTTTCAGAACTCCAGCAAACATGCTGGAACTGACAAAAAAATCACCAAAAACTGTTGGTATTAAATTATTTAATTCACTGCCACTCCATGTCAGAAATGAAACGCAGTTTGCTGTATTTAAGCGGAAGATTAAGGTATTTCTTATAGAGCATTGTGTATACTCAATGAATGATTTTTTAAAATTTTGTAAGGACTGGTGTATTCATGCCAATGGGGAACATTGATTTTCGATAATTTAATGTATGATTTTATTGTTTTATCAATTGTATAACTTGTTTTACTAATCAAAATCTGTGTAAAATTATAAATTCATGTACCGACATATCCTACATGCAGTCCTGTATTTAAAGGATTAATAAATATTATTATTATTATTATTATTATTAGGATATATGTTAATTTATAATGTGTATGAAATAAGAAATTAAAAAAAAGAAAATATACTTCTGCAGTAGTAAATGATATACTGCTACAATACTACTGGTCAGAACATATTGCTTTCTTTGGGTATGTTCTAGCTCTTGACGCTAGAAAAATTTGGTAACCGATGTGTATTGTATCAAAAGCAGGGACGCACACAGAAATATGACCTGGGGCGTGTCTATTTCGAAAACATATCAGTTAGAGCATATAAATTATTATTGGTTTTGGGGCCGCATTCAATTATGTATATTATTTCATATTAATGTAATTTTTAATTGATTTATGTATATGTAAATACAATAGTAATTTTATATATCAATTTCTTAGTTACTGTGCATAATTTAGATTGCCATGTTTGAGTAGATATATGACCTGAGCATCGTTATTTCATTTTCTTGTAACTTGAAAAAAAAAACAACGTTGCTTGATTGAATATTTCACTAAAAGATGCTTCAGCATTTTTCCTCAAATCAGTTAACATTTGTAATACGAGGTCGGCGTATGTCATTTATTAAATCTAGGTTTTTTTAAATCTATATTAATCGTTTGTAAATATTTACATGTACATTTTAGTGATAGCAAAAAAATTGCCTATTGTTAATAAAGATATCAAAAAGTCAGCTTTTGAGATGGCAACATTTAAAATTGAAACCTGCAAAGATGCATCCCTGTCCTTCCACTGAACAATTTCGTCTAGTGAAGGCTGAATTGCTTCAAAAAGCTTCATCAAAACAAATACCGCATTGTGTCGGTCTACGAGCCCCGTCTCAGTGAAGTTGGCCCAACTATCAAATATAGTGTTTTCAAATATAATATTTATATTAGAAGGGATATTTATGGGCATCAGTTCAGTTATATAAGGATGTGGGAACTGTTTATTAATATTTTACAAAAAAATTAAATCTTAACAAAAGAAACACAAAGATGTAGTTAGTACTATCAGAAAATGAACAGAGAGAAATAATTTCTTCTCTCATATACATTTTTGCTGTTAAGTGAAGGATACATGAGATATTTCAAGATTATAAGTAATACCTCCCTGCCCCTAAATAATCTTTTTGTTAAAAACTGCTTTGAATAGAAAACAAAAATGTTTCCTCCTATACATTTTTAATGTAAAGTACCTAAATAAGTGAAACATTTCAATATTTTATACAATATTTTAGAAAATATTTTAGTGAAATACTTTTAACAAAGTACTGTTATAAAATAAAAACCATTTATCTTAAATTGTATTTACTTTATTTTAACATAAATTCACAATTTTCATGATTTAAGTAGTTGGGCCAACTTCACTGAGACGGGGCTCGTATCTACTTTAGGTGCGTTCGGCATAAGTTAATAATCTACACCAAGGGTGTCAAACTGGCGATTCGCGGGCCGCATGAGGCCCAATTGTTGCATTTTTGCGGCCCGCAATGACTTTTTATACTATAATAAATTTTTATACTATATGTCTTATACAGTATAAAAATTTATGTTAGCAGAAACACCTCGTGATAGATTCTGTTCGGGCCGCGGCGTCAAGACTTTCGCAAAGGGCGGAAAACCAATAACTGTCAGGCAGTAACCGTGCGATAGTCGGTAGATCGGTAATTCCCCGTGATTCCAAATAATATACTCGTAAGCAGAGCTTTCAAATAGCACTTTTCTATATGTGCAACTGCAGTTTACATTACCAATACGCTGAACTTTATTGTTCGATAAAGGAAATATTTTGGCAAAATTTAATTGTTATTTCTTTACTTCAAATAAATATTCAGAAAAATGGTGGAAAATTAAAAACAGAATGAGTAATAATATAAATAGGTATCGTGCGGCCCGCGTGAATTTTATTTGTTAGAAAAATGGCCCGGGGCTGATATGAGTTTGACACCCATGATCTACACATTCTGCATAATTTACACATTTACACAAGAATCTTGTGTAAATTGTGTAGAATGTGTAGATTATTAGCTTATGCCGAACGCACATCTTGTAAAATACATTGAACTAATTTTTAGGGTTTTGTAGGTATGACCAAAAAACCCTTATACCGTCATTTTGTCGTCTGTCTGTCTGTCTGTCTGTCTGTCTGTCTGTCTGTCTGTCTGTCTGTTCGGTAAAAATTGTAGCAAAACGGCTAAACTTAGAGAGTTGAAATTTGGCATGCTTGTACAACTTTTTGACCCGCACATAGGAAAAATACTAAAACATCTAAAAAACATATCCCCATAAAAATATAAACAAATATGTGCTCAACGAAAAAAAAAATATTTTTTTAAAATTCTGAGTAGGGTATCAAATGAAAGCCCTTAGTACGTGGATTAACCATCGAAATTTTATTTTTGCAAAATAAATTATTTTGACACGATTTTTACCAAAATTGTGCAAAAAAATTTTTGTCCCACACCCTGTAGCCCAGATGGTTTAAACTAAAAATCTGAAAAAATTCTAAGTAATGTATATTGGTGTGAACCGGAATAGTACAACAGGAATTTTTGATCAGATTATGTTTTCGGAAAATAATGCATTTTTTGTGTTTTTAACCAAAATATGTTAAATATTTAATTCGCTATGTAACCAAGTTGATACGTCAGCACTCATAGCTATGTGCGTTTAGTCATTGGTTTTCTAAATTGTAAACAGGTAACTTGCAAACTAGAGTTCGAATCCTGTCAATTTTATTTTTTTTTGTTTTTTTTTTGCAGTTTTCTTTTGTTTAAATTATTTTGTCAAAATTATAGTTATATTTTGATAAAATGTTGCATTTAATTTTTAAAAGCGTAAATTTAATAACCAGTGGGAAGTGTTGAAATTATAATTTAATTCTCTTTGATGTATACGAAATCAGAGTGCGGGGCTAATGATTTAAGCAACCAATAGAAGCCATAGGCGCAATTTTCAAAATCTTAATGAACCTTGCTATGTAAAAAAAATACTGCACATATTTAGAAACTTAAATAATGGTATTAGGCATTCGAATTAAAATTCATAAAAAAATATTTTGACATAAAATTTGTTTTGGCATCCCAAATAATCATCATTCAGTTCTTAAATACCTGCAAAACCCTGAAATGTGTGAAAATTCACACTTCACATCAATTTTTGTTTTTTTGAAACACCACAATATTTTTCAACATTCTTAATATAATCGTTAAGTATACAACATTTCACCTCAAACTACATATTTATTTATTTTCTTATTTATTATTTATTATTAGATTAGAATATTAGAAAATCTTTATTCTTGCCTCTCGGCTTCGTATAGAATTTTTATTATTATTTTGTTGGTGGGGGGTGTCCGGATACCAGAAACACCCCCTGGGTGTGCGCGCCTGAAAGTATGATTTATTCACATTTATGCTTTTGTAAGAAACTATATTTTGTTAATGTTTATAAAGTGAAACTAACAAAAAAGAAAAAAACGTTTTTACTAATGAACTTTTGTCTAACAGCCTGAGAATTATCAGAGTAACATCTGAAACAATGAACTTCGATTGTTTTGTTTTATGTCATGCAATACACATATAATGACATCACTACATGTTGTTTATTAATTTATTGTATATGCAATTTTGCTGTCTTTATCTCTTTAGCAATTTTATCTTTGTCAATATTTAAAATGTATCATACATTAAAGCTTCATTAAATATAAATATACCGTACTGTATGATTCATAATGAGATTTACTAATAATTGCACGTTTTCTGTCTTCAGTCTTATAACTGGAGCAGGTTATTTTCAAGGCTTAACTTTATTTACCTACTTTTTACTATCTAATTGAGTTTAAATAACTAATACTAGTAGTTTGTAAATGTGTTTGATTTGAGTCAGAAATTGTCATATTTATTTTATCATTTTGTTCATGTGCTGTGTTGTAATTTTAAATATTTGATTAGTTTTTATTTGTATTCAAAGGCCCAACTACGAAATCCCGTAATGTATGAATATACACACTCCTCAATATTTTTTTAGAACAATCTTATCTTTCGCCATGTTTTTAAAAAAACAAATTCTATGCAAAATAAGCGGGCATGGCAGTGTCGGAGACACATCTGCTACGTAGAATACGTCAGCGTCCTTTTTGTCAGATGAATTTATGTTAATGGGGCAATTTTCGTGACCTTGGTTCGACCAGAAAAGTAAAGACGATATAAACCAGCGTTTCTTAACCGAAAAAGTACCCCGGACAACAAAAAATAAATTTACTATTCAACAAATTTATTGTATATGTACTCTACATCTATATAATATCTCAGTAATAAAAAATCACTGAAAATGAACAAAAATCACTGTAAATGGACAAAAAATCATAAAAAATCATAAAAAATGTTAAAAATAATAAATTAGAAGTCTTTCGCGGACCACAATTTTTTTGTTAAGGACCACCAGTATTCCGCGGACCACCGGTTGAGAAACACTGATATAGACTATTACGCATATGGATACGAACAAAGCTTTATATTAGAATGGTTGAACTTTGTTGACAGTAAGTAAGTGTAAAAATTAAACTGGTTTGTAAATGAAATAATTGAAATATAATAGAAATACTAGTATAGTAATAATAGTATAGTGCGTTCGAAGGTGAGTTTGCAGTACAGGGCATATGGAGTAGTTCTTTTTCATACTCTCTAATGGGTTTACAGAATGACGCTATCCTTTTCTTGCTAGTCGACGTTGCCAGCTCTAAAACGCGCTAATGTGTGAAGACGCAGTATTCTACAAATGGCCATTTGTTTTTGTTGAGTGTTACATTGAGTTTTATAAGAGTTGATTTTTGTAAATAATACAAGTTTTTCATATTATTATAATTGACACATTTGACACTTTTACAACATTTGGCAACACCGCTCCCATTTGCCATAAGAGCTATACTGCAAACTCACCTTCGAACGCACTATAGTTAAAATATAATATAATATAGTAAGAAAATTATTTAAGGGTAGGAGTTTTCTTTTCCTTTAATTGTTAATTTCAGTTAAGTAAATATATATAAATAATAAAAAACTGTTCCTGGTTTAAGGTTTGTACCGAACGTCTTGCGTTACCCTTAAGGTTTTTTTTTTTTTTATTTATTTATTTTACGTCGGCCTATTTCTGCAACGAGGCTGATCGCCCATGCCAGGGGGCGAGCTGCTACACCTGGATGAGGGGTGAATGATTGTGAAATTAGAGTAATGTAAACATTTTATTCTCGCCCGAATAATATCACCAACGGAGAATCGAACCACCAACCTCACAAACCAGACTGTTTTCACCAGTCCAAACTGCACGATTTAATGCGCTCTGCCACTTTGCTGGCAGACGCTTAAGGTTAAAAAATGGAACAATTAAAGAAAGTTGTATATACATTTCATTAATTTTTATTTATAAATTTGGCAATTTAATTATGTTTTTATTTATTTATTTATTTTTGTTTTTGTTTGTTTGAGCTAAAAAGTTTTTGTTCATTCTTTTTAAAGAGTAAAAAAAAACTAATCTCAAATACACCAAATATGTTTTCTGCTGTCTGACGTCCATAGATAAAATAATTTGGTTGCCGCTTTTTTTAAAAGATTTGAAATTTAATGTTTCGTCCTGACTCGTATAGCTTCTAAAAAGTTCACATACTGGTCATGCTCACGCATGCGCATGAGAATTCTGGTACAACAAAATATCGGAGTGAAACTACTGTTATATTGTATACAGAGAAGTTTCTGAAAGCCTAGCCGAGTTTAATCTTTTGGTTAAACTCGGTTACAAAATAACAATCCCATAAGTAACCATAGCAACTATTTTCTAACCCTTTGGTTATAGTTAACTAATCTTTCAGAAACCAGCCCTTAGAGTAGCGATGGCGAACCTTAATCCCAGACGGGTCAAAATTTAATTTGCAATTTTATAGATTTAAAATGCGGGTCAAATATATAATGCGTAAATAAAAATCTGCCTCTTTAGGGTGTAAGTATTTGCGTGGAACCCCCTGCTAATCTCGTTAGCTCTACCTTAGCTAGCGCCCTTGTGTTTGACGTGTATAATACAGGTATATAATAGTGCTGGGAACCGAAACCGGTTTTTCGGGTACCCGGTTCCGGTTTTCGGGTAAAACCGGGTTTGTAATTTTCGCGTTACTCGGATACCCGGTTCCGGATACCCGGTTTCGGATACCCGGTTCCGGATACCCGGATTCGGATACCCGGTTCCGGATACCCGGTTTCGGATACCCGTTTTCGGATACCCGGTTTCGGATACCGCCTATGAAACACAATAATTAGTTGAATATAAAAATAGTTAAATATAATAAACTGTTACAATACATATTATTAATATTGATGACAAATTTTATCTTTACAATATTAATTGAACATTTTAACAGACACATTGGTAATGTTAACATCTGAGAAATTATTATTGTAAGTACTACAGAGTCTGACTATTGAAGAATTCGTATTCGCAAAAGGTATACAAAGAAGCGAAGAAGATCGCGTATTGTTTATTACACTGGAACATTAATAGTGATTAAATTTTGTAGTTCAACACAAGATAATAGATTATTAAGAATTTTATGCAAAATTTTCATGTCAGTCAAAGTGCGACGATCCTTTAGTGCGAGAAAATTAAACTAGGCGCAACATTTATTATAATTGATATAGTTATAATATATCAAAAATATATATTATAAAGAAGTTTTTTAGAATTAAAATAAAGTAACGATTACATTTTTTTTTCTATTAAAAATTGAAAATGTATATAACAAAAAACGTACGTAGTAGATGCACGTCAGCAAGTATTATTTAACGTATCTCAATCACAATAACCGTAATTGTTATGATGCTGGAAACCGAAACGTGTTTAACGGGTATCCGGTTCTGGATTTCGGGCAAAACGGGTACGTAATTTTGAAGTAACCCGGTTCCGGATACCTCATCCCGAATATCCGGTTCCGATTACACGGTTCCGGATACCCGGTTTCGGATACCCGGTTCCTATTACCCGGTTCCGGATACCCGGTTTCGCATACCCGGTTCCGAGTACCCGGTTTCGGATACCCGGTTTCGGATACCCGGTTCCGAAACCGGGTAACCGGGTAAACCCGGAACCGGTTTTTTTTTGAACTGGTTCCGGTTCCGTCAAGATCGATTTCTGACAGCACTAGTATATAACAAGTAATAGTTGAATTCCATCTCAGTATAATTATCATTTTTGATGATTTTCCTAACCCGTTTCGTCAATGCGCTCGCTTAGACCCTCGCTTAGGTATCTTAGAATCTTCAGAATTACGAAGATCTTATTTAGTATGGGTCATTTGAAATCGTCATATGGGTCATTGTGTGACCCGTGGGTCATACGTTCGCCATCACTGCCTTAGAGTCTATGTTAACATCGTTCATCGTATTTTTGGAATGCTCTCTACAACACCCTGTTCGCCCGGTGCCTCTTAATTACAGCCCATTTTGTCTAACATTTTATTCTCTTTCTTCCATAGTCTGGTGCCTACGTCGAAAGATACTGCACTTGATGATAATGGAATGCCGTTTGGCACACGTGTTCCTTATAAAAATTAAATCATTTTGACCCGCAGCACCTATTTGTGAATCGAGGCAAATTCAAGATGGCGGCGAACCTAGCGCGCCAATTACGATAACGATAACTGATTCTTATGTACAGCAAAATAGCTAAATACATATTTATACAATGGACCTTTAGCTACAATTTGCCGCGTCGTACGCGAATTTCCGTTACTTACTTTACAAGATACCGTCCATAATTCATTCTCAGACGCAAAAAAGTGATTTCCGAAATGGCTAACGAATTTCGTATGATATGGCTCGTTTTCTATTAATTTAATGTCGTAGATTACGAATCTGTCATCAAAATGGCGAAAATTTTAAATTTTGATAGATTTTTTTCCCAAATTCGAGACATGATGATATTCTCTATCACTGCAAATCTGCGTATATTAATATTTTGTTTCAATTCTTCGTAAATCTGTAGGGCATATCCTTGGCTACAAGAATATGTGCGGAATTTTTCTCTGCGAGGCGCCAAAATTTAGGTAGCGGCCGAAATCTGTAAAGTCTCAACTTCGTATTATTTTGACACTCTTTATATCGTTTTCGACCAAATCGGACCTGTAAATTACAAAAATGAAATAAAAAATGGCATATGACTTGTTATTATTCGGGTTTTGCCCGAAATGAAATAAAAAAAATTACATATACGGCCGGAACGGCTGTAAATTATGACATTTAAGTAAGATACTCTATGCATATACGGAATGCATCAATTTGCTTGGGTTTGTTCGCAGCACCTGGTCTCAAATGAAGCCGCTTTCGAAATAACGCTCGAAAATCGCTATTTTTGCTATTTACATCAAATTTGTTGAGTTGTATATCAATTTCGGGTATATTGAAGTCGTAGATTTCGAAAATTGTGTTAATTTAAAGATTTGCTACACATAAGATTGTATTTTACCCGAAAAAAAAAAAAAAAACATGTATTATTTACATAGCAGTGAGATTCATTACACGACAGTGAAGTGACTCTCCATCCAAAAGAGTAGTATATAGCAGTTCTGACAAAATAATAAAGATTACTACACACTTAATACGATTCCAATGGTGGCCGAAAACTATTCTTTCGAAAATGGTTAAAATATTCTCTAATATTTTTACCAGTTATTAGGACAACATTTTAATGTGTTGATAGTTCCTTTATGTTTGCTAATAATACTGACTTCCAGTCCTACCTTACAAAATAATTTATTTTGTTTACAAATCAAAGTCGAAAGCCTCACTAATTGGGTGGGCCTATGTAAATATAAAATTCTAGTGAGATAGAGTGTGTCGTCCATTCATGCCATCAATTGTACTGATTATTGCGATTATTAATTTTAATTTTGGTTTATTTTAAATTTTTAAAGAGGTAAAATATTTCAAAATTATATTTTTAAAAACTACGCTTATTGAAAACGCCAAGTCAAGTTCAGGGGCTAATTACGTCCGTTCCATAATAATTTAAAATTACTTATTATTTCTTAAATTAAAGTTTATTTAAAATGTTTCTTCAATTAATTATGCAAAATAATGTTTCACACCAGGTTTCGACTTCGATTCAGACTAGTGTTGAATAAGAATTCATCGAATATATTCATTTTGCATAGAATTAAGTAGTAGAGGAAGTTAGTATTATTGGCACATATAGAGGATATATCAACACATTAAAATGTTGTCCTGATAACTGGTAAAAATGTCTGAGAATATTTTAACCATTTTCGAAAGAATAGTTTTCGGCCACCATTAGAATCATATTAAGTGTGTAGTAATCTATATTATTTTGTCAGAACTGCTATATACTACTCTTTTGGATGGAGAGACACTTCACTGCCGTGTAATGAATCTCATTGCTAAGTAAAGAATACATGTAATTATATTTTTCGGGCAAAATAAAATCTTATGTGTAGCAAATCTTTAAATTAACACAATTTTCGAAATCTACGACTTCAATATACCCGAAATTGATATACAACTCAACAAATTTGATGTAAATAGCAAAAATCGATTTTCGAGCGTTATTTCGAAAGCGGCTTCATTTGAGACCAGGTGCTGCGAACAAACCCAAGCAAATTGATGCATTCCGTATATGCATAGAGTATCTTACTTAAATGTCATAATTTACAGCCGTTCCGGCCGTATATGTAATTTTTTTTATTTCATTTCGGGCAAAACCCTAGTAATAACAAGTCATATGCCATTTTTTATTTCATTTTTGTAATTTACAGGTCCGATTTGGTCGAAAACGATATAAAGAGTGTCAAAATAATACGAAGTTGAGACTTTACAGATTTCGGCCGCTACCTAAATTTTGGCGCCCCGCAGAGAAAAATTCCGCACATATTCTTGTAGCCAAGGATATGCCCTACAGATTCAGGAAGAATTGAAACA